>JAPQWN010000003.1:94305058-95636039 GCA_028538565.1 Umbellularia californica | reverse complement strand
CTACACTAATCTGCTCTCTCGTTTCTCACACTCCCTCTAAGATTATAAGCTCTTTTAAGTCTCATTCTAAAGTCTAAGCTCTCTAAGAAGTTTTCTAAGAAGTAAAGAGTGAGAGTGACTTCTAAAGTGGAAGAGATCTCTAAGAAGGACTTCTCCATTAATTCTCCCTCTCTCATAGAGGTATTTGTTATTTTTAATTTTGAGTTTTATTTAGTAATAACATACATAGTAATATCATATATTAAAGTAATATCATATATTAAGTCTCAACAAAACACATTATACATAATTATTTATTTATGTTTTTACTGAAAATCTTTTTTTTTTTAAAAATGCCTGAACCATCACAACCTTTCAACCTTGACTTCTCTCTAAATAAGGAAGATCCTGGATTTATTCATTTAGATCAAGATCAAGGATTCCCCAAGAACCCGAATCCACTAGTAGTGAAGGGCCTGCAGGGTCGGGTTCTATAACTTAAAAAAAAAAAAAAAACAAGAGTGACTTCTCCTATATGGGAGCATTTTGTTAAAGTTGAGGTCCAAAATCCTAGAGGATGACTAGATGAAAAGGCACAATATAAATATAGCAAAGATCTCATCAGTGCCAAATCAGCAAGTGACACTGGCCACCTTCTTAGACACATGAGAACGTGTACACCCATACACACGAATTCCGCTGGCACTAGCGCAGGGAGTGGGACCATCCGAACACAACTTTTTCAAAAAAATTCATATGGTGATTTAGGAGTTTTTCACTAAGACCCTAATAATGCTAGATATCAACTTGTAAGGTTTATAATAATTCGCCAATTACCATATATACTTGCCGAAGACTGACACTTTAAAAGATTTTTTAGAGAAGTCTTTGTTCCTTAGTGGCAGAAAATATCTAGAGTTACTGCTAGAAATGATGTAGTAAAAACTTTTTTGACTGAAAAAGAAAATTTAAAACAGGTTTTTCAAAACATACCTGGAAAAGTGACTTTAACTTCAGATTTATGGACCTCTAAACAAAATGTAGGGTATCAAGCAGAGGATAGAACACAACACCTCTTGGATGATTTTGAGATAGAAGACAAGCTATTAGCGTTATGTATATATATATATTTATATGATATCATAGTGTAATTTATTTTTTAGAATGTATAATAGGTTTTCAAAGTTGTAATATTTTTTTTAGAATATATCATAGGTTTTTAAAGTTGTAATTTATAGAATGTTGTGGCCACCCACGGACCACACTGCCCAAGCCCGACTGGGGCATGGCCGCTGGGCAAAACCCCAAAGGATAACGCATGGCAAGGCCCATATAAATTTTTTTTTTTTTTTTTTTTTTTGGGGGGTGGGTGGGGGGGGGGGGGGGGGGGGCGAGGTGGAGGAAGTAAGAGAAAACAAGAGGGGGGGGGGGGGGGGTGGTGGTAAGAGATGGAGGAACTAAGAGAAAACAAGAGAGGTGGCTCCCGGGCCGGGGGGGGGGGGGGGGGGGGGGGGGGTGTGTGGGTGGGTGGTGGTAAGAGATGGAGGAAGTAAGAGAAAACAAGAGAGGTGGCTCCCAGGGATAGACCCAGCTACATGCTTTTGGGGGTGGTCACCCCGTCTGACCTGAGTATTATTCCGGAACCTGTGTGAAAAATTTTGGGTCCACTTCCATAATCCACATAGAAACCCTGGTTGCACCCGTAATTAAAACCTATATAAAAATTCTGGGTTTGCACTAAAAACCCAACTTCCTGTTTGAGTCTGCCCCTCTCAAATGAAAAGTCTTGGGTCTGTCGGCCGTTCGTGGCTCCCAATACAGATGTAGGCCTCCATGAGGCTCAAGAAAGAGAGGGTTTTACCCAGCTTCTGTAATGATGTGCCTAGTTTTGATTTTGGTTGTCATTTTTGTGGGTTTATTTTGATCAGGGTTAGTCTCTGGCTGTTGCCTTTGCCAACTGCTCTCTTTGCTGATCTTGGCTGTTCTGTTAGTTTCCTTCTATGAATCTCTCTTTCCAAAAATAAAAACAAAAACAAAGAAACTAACAGTATGCAACTCGACCGAGTCGAGTCACTCCAATTCGACTCGACATAGGCCTCATCCAGGTAGGATTCCAATATTATTAACACTATCAAACCCCTGATTAGCTTCTCAGTTAAGTCAATGCTCTTCAATTCTTCCAAGGGAAGTAGCAAGCCAGCACTTAGATACCAATCTCCCAACTCAAAGTCACCTGTTTTAGTAGGATGAAATCCAGTCACTCTTTGTGGTGGAGTTACATGTGACTCCTTCCTAACGACAGCGGTCAGTCCCCACTCTTCAGAAGGAAGAGAAGCGCCATTTGGTAATTGATGGAGAATTTGAGCTCCAAAAAGAGCACATTTCAAATCTGCATTTTCCATGTTGTCTAAGACTTGGGGCAGCTTGGGGTTGGCCTGGCCCAAGTTGCACCCTTACATCTTCATTGTGTATGGTACAAAACATGTTAGGCATGAAAAATTCAGCAGAGGCTATACATTTTAGGACCAATCCCCACCACGTTCTGCTATACAGTTGTGTTAGCTGCAGCTACTAGGAACAGATCATTTTCATCTCTTTCAGGTGATGAGCAGATTAAAGTGCCAAAAGAACGAATACTAATACGAAAGGATGTGTTGGGAACTTTGCTGAGGACTTCACATCAAAATGCTTAAAGTGGTTGAACACACTGATCTGGCCACATCAACATGAGACCCACCACATTAACTAGGCATTTAAAATTTTAGACTGAAAACCCCAAAGAAAAGATGCAATTAATAAACAGAGTGACAGTGAATTATGCACTAGTTCGGATGTAATGGAAGACTGTCACGACCCGGGCCCGAGATCGGGGCTAATCCGGATCGCGATGTCTTCATACTTACTCCCGCAAATCCTGAATTAACCGAAGTTAAGACAAGACTTACAAGGGATCTAACCTGTCAAATGTACATTTTTGCGGAATACATGTATACACTGACAATAAGTAACTTTACATTAAAAGTAAAGTTCACATATACAACTACTAGTCCAAGAAAGTCCACCGCTGCATATTCACAATACAATGCAGGGGACATTTAATTACATCTCAAGAATGATTTACAAAAGTATTAATCAAAATAATTCCCAAAATAAATCCAAAACATTAAAAAACAACGCCCTCCGAATTATGCCCACTCCGCTAAACCTCCTGGAGGTATCGGATGGGCCTCCTCCGCAGGCGGCGCGGCCTCTGCAAGACCGGCACGGGCAACTGGGCCTATAATGCCATCAATAACGCTATGAACACGACGGTTCAGCAATGTATAAACAATCCTATGATAAATCATGCTAAACCTGTTCATTTCTCAATGTTACAAGTCTAGACAATTAGATTTAGAACAGTATAAAATCCTGTACAATACAGATAACCATTAATCAATGACTAATTTCAACTACAATAGTAGTATTGTCATCATTCAATTCAGATCCTTCCCAAGGGAAGTATCAGTCATTTCATTTCATTCAGTATTCATTTCTTTCATTCATTTCGTTCATTTCATTCATTAAGTGACTTATGGGACTATTCAGTCCAATGTATTTCACTTTTCATTACATGGCTTATCAATTCATTGACTTTTCAGTCTATGTGTGGGATCTACCAGTGTCTTGATCAGAGATCACTGGCATCACCACGGAGCTCCGGAACACCCCAATCATCTGCTGCAGTAGGAATAATCATTAGTTCATTGCATTTATTCATTACATTGTTACCTTTAGTAACTGTTCATTAATTCATTATTCAGTGGTTCATTACGTTCATTATTCAGTGGTTCATTACATTCATTGTTCCAATCGCGTCATTTATAGTTCTACCTGTCTCTATCTTAAATCTAGACAAATAATTAGATGTGAATATTGGATACCAAATGCACGTGTTATTCTCGATGGACATCACATTTATATGCTTAATGTGTGCGTTTGTTTCCCAAAATTTCCCACCCCCAACTTTCAAAATCCACTGGACTCAATCTGAGTCCCCCGATCGATTGGCCAAATTTTCACTCACAATTAATATTTGGCCAGTATCATGTCACTGGCGATTAGCCGGCGGCTAGCCGAAATGCAGTCGGCGGCTAGCCGGAATGTAGCTGGCGGCTAGCCGAAATTTCAATTTCGGTTAACCGCCATTTCGCGGTTAGCTCACGGTCAGCTTTCCAGAAGCTGATAATTTTGACAGAAATCCTGACTCAATTTCGGTCACCTTACGGTTACCTTGCGGCTAGCCGAAATTCAAATTTCGGCTAACTGAAAATTGGCGGTTAGCTTTCCAGAAGCTCACCCATTTCACAGATCTTGACAGTTGGCTCCACGGCTAGCCGAAATTCGCCCAGAACTCTGTCTTTGAGCTTCAGAATTTCTGAAGCAATTTCTGAAATTGAGTTCCTTGAACTCTAATCTCTTTAATAACCTAAAGAATCCAAGAAAACTCACTCATTTGGAATAACCATTGGTCATTTCCATTCAATCCATGAAAATCTCCATTCTACAACCAAGAGAGGGTTTGAGAACCCATTTACTACAACTCAAGAAAGCTTATAATCTAGCATTTTATTCATAAATAGACATTTATACTTGCCTCTAATGAAGATTGATTGATAGAACTCTTGTTTTGCTTGGGTTTGTGAAGGAACTTCTTGATTTGAGTGTCTTTCTTCAAGAGAACTCCAAGAAAGTCCAAGAAGAAGGTGAAGAAGGTGGAGAAGATGAAGTACTCCTCGCTTGAATCACTTCAATCCCGTTTTTGGTGCTCAGTGGAGTTGAAACAGAAGAAAGAAGAAGAAAAGGAAGGAAGAGATGAGCCTAGGGTTTTGCCTTCAACGCTTTGGGTGGAAATGAACTCAGAAGAGCCCATTTCTTATATAAGCCCTCATTTTGCATTAAAGTCCATTTCACTAAGACTATTTACATCTTAAGTCAAATGGAGGCTCATTTGACCAGATTCTCGTCAAACGACTTCGAGTTTACTACGAAAGTTGACGTACTCGTCGAGATACGCGTGTTGGTATCAAGAGTTTCCGTATTCGATAAAATACGCATATATCCGTATTTACGAAAAAGTCCTTGCTCTCTTAATTTAAGCTCAAAACTCATTCAATTCATTTAATCTCCTCATTATCACTTTATTACATTCATTTGTGACTAGTCTCATTGAGCTTAGTCATTAATTACCATTAATCTAGATAAATATGATTAACTAACTTTAATTCCAATTAATTAGAGTTAATCTCGATTAACTCGAGACGGGGCCTTACAAAGACCGACTTGGTAATGGGAGACTGGAAAAGATAAAGAAAGACTGACTTTGTAGCTGAAGTCGAACTTTGTAATGAAAGACTGGAGGAAGACTGACTTTGAGAGACAGGAACTTGCTGGGTGGAAAGTTCTCATTTACTACTTGCTGCACCATATTTCTCTCTAACCTGAGTTAGATCATTTTTCGGATTTATCACATTTAAAAAACAGAGTTTAACAAAGCAAAGGGAGTGAAATTACAATTTTCCTTGAAGTGTGAAATCTGCGGCAACATTAACAGACGCGGGGGAGGGGGGGCGGTGGTTTTCATTTTGAGTGATTTAGATTTGCAACGTAAATTCCACTAATGGACTTATAAATGTGGAAATAGAATGTTCTCTTGCATCGTTTATCCTTTATATACTTCATAAATGTCTGGTGCATAATTTGAGCAATACTAGTATAGCAAAAGTGGTAGTAAGTACTCTCTTCGGAGCAGGCTTTAAAAATCCACTGATTCTGAGTCGATTTGGACTTGGACTCGACCGTTTTCTCTTCCTTCACTGAGAGTAGAAACTGATTGCTGTTGATTGCTGTTGTTGGGAATGAGTAGGGCCGTTCATGGCCTTCGGCTCGGGATTGGGCCTTAAGTTTTAGTACTTGGGCCGAGCTCGGCTATTTATTTAGGCCCATTTAATAGACGGGCTGGGCTTGGATTCACTGGTAGAGAGCCCAAGTCTGGCCTGGCCCGATTATAAAAAAATATTAGAAGAAAAAATTGAGATGGGTCTCGAACATATATAAGACCTCTTGCAGATACACAAGTGACCAAGCCAATTAATTGGGCTGCACCTTAGGGAAAACCTTTTTGTTTCCTTTATAGTGTGAAGTCCGGCTGGGCTCGGGCTTAATGTTCCCCTGGGGGGCTGGGCTGGGATCAGGCCATCCAATTACGGCCCGATTTGGGCTTTGGCTGGACTTGGGCAAAGAGTTTACGGGTCTGGCCGGGCCTGGATGCTCCTTAGCCCAGCCATGAACTCCCTGAGAATGAGTCGCATGCAACCCCAACACAGGGGCATGAGTGGTTGAACTTTATGTTTCTAAAACAAGGGACTTGAGTTGGGAGATTGGTATCTAAATGCCCGGTTGCTACTTCTAATTTGGCCTTGCATTACACAAACATCATCATTCCTATGAAGGGGCCATATGGCAGTAGGAGAATTACGAGGAGTTACCCAGGAGGTGTGGGTAGTTGTTCTTGAGTCATGGGGAAAGAAATGGGTCATAGGAGTATTTTTCATATTTGTATGAGTGTGAGTAGTGGGTGCAGCTATTTGTAGGAGTGGTGGATGTAGTTGTGATTGAACTTCAGCTCAACCCTTACCTCACCTAAGGTCTCCTTCCCTCACTTGAAGTCTCTCCCACTGGCGTGGGTTCAGTGGGTCCTTAGCTCCTTAGCTGGGGTACAACAAAAAAAAAAAGAAAAAAAAAAAAAAAAAAAAAAAGAAAGAACTAAGATGTCCTCACCAACTGAAGTTAGTATAAGCTAAGCAGTCCTCACCAACAACTGAGTTTGGGCTGGGTTTAATTGAGCGTACTTGTCCATGGGCTGCCTCATAATTCAATTTCCAGGGCCAACTGTGTGCCTAAAACAATTGGTTTCAGACACATCTCCTCCAATCCGTCTACAGGCTGGCCTAGCTTGTCTCATTTGGACACTGTTGAGGCTACAAATAGGGAATGGGTAGGGCCCAACTAGGCTCTGAATAATTTATCAATTAGCTACATCAAGCAGATATGCCATTTGCTCCAATAATCACAAAGATGACTTGAACAGCATGCATTAATTATTTCTAGGTACTGCAGTATTCAGAATGCCTAACACTATCTTTCAGGGCCAGACCTGGTACATCAGTAATCTCCTTAAACGGGTGAACATGGATGGTGCTAAAACCCTCTCATCTTGCTTCAACTTTTCTTTTTCCTTTTACCGATATGGATTAGTGGTGGGAAGAATAAAATGAGAACTACATGCCCAGGGAGATGCCTCTTTGCCACTAGGTTCTTGTTAGCCAAGCCAATCTTGAACGGTCAAGCATGGCCCACTTATCTTATCATGTGCTTGACCCTTCAAGATTGGCTTGGGTTAACAGTTCTTAATTAAGCACTACTGGATACCAAAGTTAAGTAGATGCTGTCCGGTACGTCACATTAGCACTGAATCATATCTCCGTTTCTCCATCAGCGTGTCAATCTATGCACTCCTCCACAACAGCCCATTGGTCCACTTCTAAATGCATATTGGGATATTTGAGTAAGGCTCCTGGACTGGGCTGGACGGGAGATTCCCTGAGCTATCAAAATAAAAATATTGATTTTCATGTGAAGCACACAGCTATCCCCTCATCTTGAGTGCATTTTGTGATGCAGAGTGAGCTTATGTTCATAATAATTGCCAACCAACTTACTGGCTTCTATGTCTTCTGTTGAAGCCATTTTATTCCTAGAACGCAAAGAATCAGACGCGCCCCCCCCCCCCCCCCCCTCATTCGGGGCTACATTAGGAACTCGTACTTAAATGCACTAACATGCTTATGTCTCTTACCAACTGAGCTACAACCTTTTTTTAATTTTGGTTGGCTGGGACCCAAGAGAGAGCCCGCATACGCAAGAGAAGACGGCCCACTAACTTGGGAAAGGAGCCCACACATGTGGAAAGAAAGCCCAACACAAGTGGGAAGGAAAATCGCACACGTGGGAATAGGTGGCATACCCAGGGTTCGAACCCTAGGCACGCAGGTGAGAATTGTGACTCCTTACCACTCGGATGAATTGCCGTTCTCAAGCTACAACTTGGGCGGGGGCATAGCTATAATTTTTTCCTTGGGGGCCATTATAAAATAGATTTTTTTTTATGATGAGGAACCTGTCGACCTCCTTTCTGGGGATCATTGGTAAGGCCCCAAATACATAATACCACCCAATAGCACTGTGTATCTGGTAAGGCCCCAAGCAGTTCGAAACTAGGACCTCGAGCTCATTACTGGACTTTCCAACTGCTCGAGCAATTTAAGTGGGGGTGGGGGTGGGTTTATCCCCATGTGAAAAATCCATGTAAGGGAGTTTTCCAAGTTTCTTGGGGTGATGGGGCATCAAGCCACATGGTTCATACTATTACCTTATCTTGGATTTGCTCATTAGTTAAGGATCTCAATCTCTTCTTTGCTCCACATATTCTATGATGTGATTACGTGAGGCTGTCTTCCCTGTGTTCCATGTGTTGGAAAATTTGATAGAGCACCCATGGTTTTTGGTCAAGTTTGATCCAAAATAAAAGTGGGCCCCACTTATCTTTTTAGGTGGGACTACATGGGAATGTGATGTACTCCATGAGTAGATTAAGAACATGTTTTGAGTTACTCTGATCCATCGATAAGTGAATGAGAAATTGTTTTGGTAGTAAGGCTTAAGGGGCATCCCACTTTTGTGGATGATGGAGGACCTAGACCAAGGTGGGCTCACCACCACACGCACACCCCTCCCCGGACCGGGCTTGGGCTTAGGCAAGCCTGGCTCAGCCCACTTCCCACTTATATTTTTGGAAAGATTTTATTTAAAATTTCTTTTTCCAAATAGGGTGTGTCCGAAGTACAAAAGGGTGTGTCCATCCGCAACTGAAAGGGTGTGTTTAAAGAAACGTTGATGTTCTCTGTGTCTGTTCACCATTGAACAGTCATTGTACTGAACAGATGCCATCCTCAACTGAAAGGGTGTGTCCAAAGAAACGTTGTTGTTCTATTTTTGTTCACCATTGAACAATCACTATACTGAACAAATGCAATCCCATGAAGATTCCTGAAGCAGGCTATTTAAACCCATCCCGTCCATACCTTCACCATTGAACAATCATTGTACTGAACAAATGCAACCCCATGAAGATTCCTGAAGCAGGCTATTTAAACCCATCCCGTCCATACCTTTTTTGGTCATTCATTTCCTGCAACTGCATTCCATCTGGGTCATCAGTCGGAGTCTAAAGAGAGTCTGTCACAGTTCTAGTTCGCCAGTCACACAGTGTGAAGTGCTACTACTGTGTGAAGAAGATCATTGTATCCTGGAAGACAAACGCCACAGAAGCTCGTAAGCATCACTGCGGGGGCGAAATTTGTCTTAAGGATATAGTGTCAAATACTAGTTTGACACTAGCCTTGATCAACCAACCTCTGTTCTACTTTCATATTGTCGGATTACAGTTCATTGATTTCTGCCTTCATACTGTAAGTGGATTTACATTTTAGGATTTATATTATGTTGGTTGTTTACTATTTTATTTCTACAACCAGTCTTTACAATACTGAACTAAATCTGTGTGTACTCAGACTAACAATCTTAAGACAAATTTCCTTTATTTCTGAGGACATTCGTTTCTCAGTTTTACTTTAGTATTTCTAGTTTCGTTTTCAGTCAATTTTACTTCTGGTTTATGGTTCTTCAAATTCTGAAACTAGTATCATAAAACTGGGCTTCTTTAATTATTTTTTTCTAGTGACAGAACTTTAGTTTGTTCTATAAATTACTTATTGTTTGCCTCAGTTTGCAGTAACCAGTAACTAGGTACCATTCACTCTGAGTTAGGGATGGCATTTTTAACCCGCCCCGCCCCAACCCGGAGTGCCCGCCCAGCCTCGTACGGGTTTTCCCCGCCCCGAATCTTAGACGGGGTGAGGACGGGGCAAAAAAACATACCCCGAAGCCGGGGCGGGGCGGGGATGGGTCTACCCCATGCCCCCACCCCGCCCCGCCCCGTTACCCCGCCCCATGCCCCGCCCCGAAATTAATAATCCTCTAAAAAATATATATTTTTTAGATTTCTTTTATAATAAATAAACATACTTATATGTAAATGTATATATTGATTTTATGTTGTTATTAAGGGTTAAGTAGATTGATTGAAGACTTTTTTTAAAGTTAAACATGTAATTGATTGAACCCTAGACATTATAAAAGCATCTAATATGATCCCATTCCCTCTAATTCAAATTTAATGAAATTAAAGTTGTTAAAAATATATCTAAGCTTATTTGACTTTAATCATATATAATGTTAAATTGCGACATGATAAATCATATTAAATAAAACGAATATAATAGAATGATAAATCATGCTTTAAGCTTATAATAACATATATGATTAGAGATAGCAAGGTAAATTATACTAATTTGATATAGCATTACAAGATATATCATGCTATACGCTTATAATAACTCATACGATTAGAAATAGCAAGGTAAATTATAGTTAGTAACTTAATATGATTGTAATCATACTAACAACACTATACATTATACTAATTTTAATTATATGTGTAATTAACCTCTTTAATAGTGAGTGGAGTTCAATACCAGAAATGAAGTGAAACTATGTATTGATGGAGTTCATGACATTTTAGAGAGATATTGTCTTTTTTATAAAAAAAAAAATGTCTCAAAGCATATATGATATTTTCAAGTGTATGTTAGTGCCCTTCAAGGGTTTAGAGAAAATCTTATAAGAATAAATCTCACTTTAAATAGGTAAAATTTCAGGAAAAGGAAAATTTATAATATTAATATTAGATAATTTAAAAAATTTTAAACAATCTAATAGTGCCCCACACTTATAAAATATTTATGCTAGGAGATCTTTTTATTCTATTTTGGGAAAAATGTCATGGTCCCTAGGAAGATTGATGTCTTGAGATGGGCCTGAGTTTCAGGCAAATGAGTCAGCATGCTTGAGGGTTTTTTTATTAATATTATTAAAGGCATGGAGACAACATAGATGAATCATTCATGTGCTTTTACCATATAAAATAAATGAATTTACCTTTTTCTTTGTAGTCAATCCAAAATTTAATTTATTTTGCCTTGAAAGAAAAATTATGAAGTTAAGAAAATTTTTCTTATTTGGGTCTTAATTTAGAATGGAGAAAAAGAATACATGTAGCCAACACCGTCACAGCTGGGAGCCTAGGACAAGGCTTTGATAATGAAGGTTTCAATATAGTATGTAATTTCAATATAGCCGGGCCCGCTATAGGAGGTTCATGAATTCAGAGTTATACAATAAATAATGATTTAATATTCATATGACAATACTTGAAGTTCATATATAAATTCTATTTTTTTTAAACAAAATTACTGGTATATGTTTTTAGAATTTTTTCTACATTTCAAGACTTTTATAAATTTGAATTGCAAATTGTGTAATTTTCCTTTTGGTGGGTGCTTATCATGTTTTCATCTTAAACAGGCAGGGCATATTATGATTGCACTCCTAATTCATGTGATAAAGATTTCGAAGCTTTTATTGAGAAACACAAGAAGAAATAATTAGGCCCAATCCCAATTGATGTCCAAAAAAATATTTCAGAATTTCAAAGGATTCTAGAATTTCCAAGCCATGAGTCCAATAGATATCCAAACAAAATGTTTGATCAGCGAAATTATTATTTTTAAAATAAAGTTCCATTCATTTCACAAGACCAAAAGATTTCAAAATCCAAGAGACGGAAACGAGCTCAATGTAGCTTTAAGGTTTCCAATCAGATTCCTTAGTTGTCTACATTTAACATTTTCCTTTTAAATAAATGATAAATAATATATAAGTCATAATATATATAGTAAGTAAGTGAAGTATGTATACGTGTGTAACAATCTTGAATATATTAATATATTTTAAATAAGGTAAAACATTACAAGAAATGAAGTTTGGTCTAGTGGTACCCGCGGGACATGGCGGGGCGGGGACAAGAAATATAAATTACCCCGAAGGGCGGGGCGGGGCAAGTTCAGGGCGGGGGCGAGGAACCCCAATTCCGTCCCCAATCCGCCCCGTTGCCATCCCTACTCTGAGTTACTATTTACAGTACTATTGTTTATATATTCTGTTACATACTCTCTGTTTTTTATTTATTTTTTAAATTATTTCTGTTCTGTTAAACAAATATGGGAATTAAGAGTACCATATAGAAATTAATTGCCGCTTTACAAAAACAGTTTATCCACAAACAACTTGATATTTGCTACATATCTAAGGCTGATAATATTTTGCAGCTTATTCGCAGAAGGCTCAACTTCTAATTGCTTCTTGCTACTATTAACGGTTCTTAAGATTATGCCAATAGCTCACTCAAGCTCATACTAAGATTTTAAAGATAAACAAGGAAAATGGAAACAAGGAAACAAACATCAAAGAAAGATATGGAAAGCGTGACACAAATAAACACTTTATCAAGAAAATAGTGGTAGCCTGTCAAGAACAGTGTCTGTTAGAATTTTAGTGTTGGCCAAATTCATGGGTTGCACAAAACTCTGGGTCTTTTGAGTTGTAATTCTTTTTTAGAAAAAGACTCGATTGGAATGACTCAGAAGAAAAAAGCCTGAAGGAATTAGAAGAAGTCTGATGAAGATTTTGTGTTGAATTTCCGGATCTAGTCCAGAGGGGGGTTCGCTTGAGCGACCTCAACATTGGCTCGAGCAAACAGTGCGCGGATTAGCCCCAGTTCTGAAACAGAGACTGGTTCGCTCGAGCGCACTAGGAGATCACTCGAGCGAACATGGCGCAGACAGTGGTACGATATTGGAAACTTGATTTTCTAATTGTGATCAAACTGTTGGTTTCCATCCTAATCAAGTTAGGAAACTTTAAGCACGATCCAAGGGCTATTTAAAGGGCTCATGGGCTATTCCATAAGATACACCTCACCTCTCAAAGTTCTGAGTTAGAGATTATTATTGAGAGAATTCTTCTCTAGAGTTTTTATGAAGTTGTGCTGCCAAGTTCTCTAAAGTCAGTTCTTCTGCATCGTTTGTAGAAGATTATCTTCTTGCGAGAAAATCTGAGGAGTCAAGTGTGAAGTCGTTGAAGCGTGAGGTGACATAACGTAACTTCAGTCCTTAGGTAGGGGATATCTAGGGAAGAGATCTGAGTTTCTTGTAATTGCGAGATTCATAGTGCTTGATTTGATCCAGTCCGGATCGGTGGTTTTTCTTCCAAGTAGGGTTTTCCACCTTTAATTTGGTGCTCTTATGGTGTGTGCTTGTTGATTTATTTTTCGCTGCATATTTTTTATTTCTGCACTCTTGTGGGTTGATTGTTTGAGTAGACCAATCTAGAGATCGCGGACCCTAAAATATTTTTTTTTAATTCGTATCAGAGCAAGTTGCACTATTTTGTTGTGTCTGATCCTACAAGATTTCTAGAATGGTGCTCAATAGAGAAGGGACATCAACTTCCAAGCCTCATTTATTTGATGGTTTTAATTATGCCTATTGGAAGTAAAGGATGATTGGTTACCTTAAATCCATTGATGATGATGTCTGGGATATTATTGAAGATGGGTTTTCTAGAACAACAACTGTGGTTAGTGGACAAACTGTTCCTAAACCTAAAACCGAATGGTCTAAGGATGAGAAGCATAGATCCAATTGTAATAACAAAGCTGTGAATTGCATATACAATGGAGTCTCTGCTAATGAGTTTAAAAGGATTTCTACTTGCAAAACTGCAAAAGAAGCATAGGATGTCTTACAGACAGTCTATGAAGGTACAGACACTGTGAAGCAAGCCAAATTGCAAAGGCTGAATAAAGAATTTGAAACCATCGTGATGGAAGAGGATGAGACTTTTGATCAATTTTATGCCAAGCTGAATGAAATTGTCAATTCTGTGTTCATTCTGGGGGAAGAAATACCAGAACACAAGATTGTCAAGAAAATTTTGAGGTCTCTACCTTCTAGATTCAATTCTAAAGTTGATGCTATTGACGAAAATAAGAATCTGGATACTCTCAAGGTGAATGAACTGGTTGGAAATCTTCAGACATTCGAAGCAAACCGGTTAAATAAAGGCAAATCAAAAGAAAAGGACATTGCCTTGAAAGCCATATCAGAATCAAGAAAGAAGCATGTAAAGAAAATTGAGTCTGATTCTGAATCTGAAGCTGAAGATGATATGGCTGAGTTTTTGAAGTGTTTTCACAAATACATGAAGACAAAAAGAGCCAAGAACAGGAATTCCAAATTTGAGAAGAAGGATTCTGCAAAAGGGACAAACTGTTTTGAATGCCAAGGATATGGTCACTATGCTAATGAGTGTGCCAACAAGAAAAATGCTACAAAGCAAAAGGCTCTAAATACAACTTGGGATGAAGAATCTTCTGAAGAAGAAAAAGAAATCCTGAGGATAATTCTTCTAATAATGTGAATAGCAAGTTTGTAGCATTCATGGCTAAATCTGTGTCTGACAATGATACTGATGAAGATAATGAAGAAGAGTTGTCAGATCAAGAAAAAGATTGGGAAGAGTTGTACCATGCTACCTATGCTGATTGTGTCAAGATGACCAAGTATGGTAATAAGATCACTATCAAGTAAAAGGCTGCTCAAGAAGAAAATTCTGCTTTAAAGATTGAATTAGAGCAAGCGCTTAAACAGATTCATCTCTTGAAAAGTCAGAAAAACTGTTTTGCTGAAAATTTGACTACTAATGGTCAAAATCTTGAGAAGGCTGAAAAAGAAATAGAGAATCTGAAGGAAGAGATAGTGATATTAAAAGCTAAAAATCAAGACTTACAAGGAAGACTGAAGAGCACTCTGTCTGAGCTAGAAGTCAAGCAAGCCTCTCTAAACAAGATGAACACTGATTCGAAGATTCTTACAAACATCTTGTGTAGTCAGAAGCCTCCTTTTGACAGAAGCGGTCTTGGTTATGATCATGGTGCATCCACTTCAAATGCTAAAGGTAAAACAATTTTTGTTTCAAGTATTGCACATGCTACTCCACATACTGTACTTTCAAATAATGTGTTGAGTAGTATCAAGAAAAAGAATGTGTCACGCACTGCACGCAAATTCACTTGTCATCATTGTGGATTAAAAGGACACATTCGTACCCATTGCAAGAAGCTGTAAAGGCTACCTAAGACCAAGTAATGGCGGAAGAATTTTTCTCCACCCAAGACCACTCTAATTTGGGTTAGAAAATCTGAGTTGCCTAAAGAGTTTCCTCACACTCTACTGAAAGATCAAACTACACAAGTGTGGGTGGCTACATGTAAAATGCAAATCAAGCTCCCACCCCCAGTGCTGCTACGAAGATACATACAGGGGGAGTTGCTTTTGAGGGGGAGCTATTGATCCAAATTGACAAGAAAGCTGCAGTTTATTATCTTTAGCTTTGTCAAATTATGGACAAAAAGGGGGAGAAATGTGACAGATCAAGGGGGAGAACAAGAAGATCAGACTGAGTTAGAGATAATGCAGATCTACATATGCTGATTTTGATTTTGCCAATTTTTGTGCTGTTTTTTTTATATATATTCAATGTATTTTGGGTTTCATTTTGGGTAGATCAATTGTATTGTCTTAGGGAGTTTTGTCCATGAATTACCAAAGGGGGGAGATTGTTAGAATTTTAGTGTTGGCCAAATTCATGGGTTGGACAAAACTCTGGGTCTTTTGAGTTATAATTCTTTTTTAGAAAAAGACTAGATTGGAAAGATTCAGAATAAGAAAGCCTGAAGGAATTAGAAGAAGTCTGATGAAGATTTTGTGTTGAATTTCCGGATCTAGTCCAGAGGGGGGTTCGCTCGAGCGACCTCAACATTGGCTCGAGCGAACAGTGCGCGGATTAGCCCCAGTTCTGAAACAAAGGCTGGTTCGCTCGAGCGAACATGGCGCAGACAGTAGTACGATATTGGAAACTTGATTTTCTAATTGTGCTCAAACTGCAGGTTTCCATCCTAATCAAGTTAGGAAACTTTAAGCACGATCCAAGGGATATTTAAAGGGCTCATGGGCTATTCCATAAAATACACCTCACCTCTCAAAGTTCTGAGTTAGAGATTATTATTGAGAGAATTCTTCTCTAGAGTTTTTATGAAGTTGTGCTGCCAAGTTCTCTAGAGTCAGTTCTTCTGCATCCTTTGTAGAATATTATCTTCCTGCGAGAAGATCTGAGAAGTCAAGTGCTGATTTGAATATGTTGCAATCAATGGTGTGAAGTCGTTGAAGCGTGGGGCGACACAAGGTAACTTCAATCCTTGGGTAGGGGATATCTAGGGAAGAGATCTGAGTTTCTTGTAATTGCGAGATTCATAGTGCTTGATTTGATCCAGTTCGGATCGGTTGTTTTTCACCCGGTTAGGGTTTTCCACCTTTAATTTGGTGTTCTTATGGTGTGTGCTTGTTGATTTATTTTCCGCTGCATATTGTTTATTTCTGCACACTTGTGGGTTGACTGTTTGAGTAGACCAATCTAGAGATCGCGGACCCTAAAATATTTTTCAGTATCCCAAATTGAAAGAACTACGTTTCAGTCTCAAATGAGACCCACGACTGGTGATGCAAAGGTCAATGTGTTGGGGCCCAACCTAAATGTCCACAAATTGGAAGATGCTTGAAGTCCGATTTTCTGCTCTTCTCAATGAGTGACCATGGACTTTTAGTTGAGAAAAAATTGCAAAAACTGTCAATAAATTAATTATAAAATAAAATAATTGGATAAAGGAAAGAAAGAACCTAAATGAATTGACAGCCCAAGCACGTTACAAAAGACGCTTTTTTTTTAGACAGATTTCGCTTCCACAGTTGTCCAGTGGACTTTAGACGCCCCATAATATAACGGCCTTCAGACTTGCTTGCAGCCCAAACATAAACGAAGAAAGGAGAGAACAGCAGAAAAGCGTTCTGTTGTGTGTTGAACCCTAATCTACAAACTCTCTCCAAGGGTAACGTCACTTATTCCACATTATAGCTGTTGGTGGTAACAGTAATGTACCACTAATGCGAGTGGTTACATAATGGCTAGTCTCATAATTTCACAATAGTCAACATCTCATAATTCCACAATTGCTATAAGGCAATGATCTGGGCTAGAGAAAAGGTAGTGGGCCTGTCCTACAGGAGTCCAAAACTGAAATACAAAATGTCCTATGCTATAATGCACAAAACCACCAACACTTTCAGCTATATTCCATGATATGATGGTCCCATTTAAGAGTGGAAGATCACAATCCTCTCCTTTTTTATGGCCATTCCTCACCAAAGGTACTTTCATTGTGACCATTTGCAGATAGGGTCATCATATTAATGTTTTCGGCAATTGAGTCCTGTGGCCCACTTTTTGCAAACAGAAAATGAGTACAACCCCTAAATAAACCTTCGTTAAGGAGTCCCTATCAAAATAATGCACATCCTACTGTTAACCAGTTCAGACAATCCTAACTGAGCAGACTTTCAACTGCGAGCAGGCCACAAACTTTGCTTACGAAGTTCAGCTTTAGGGCCCACTCGAATGCATTCCTATCATTGGAAATTGGATGGATAGAACCATGTCCATCGGATTATTCTAGCCCTTGATTTAATTAACAGCGTTGAAAGTTCAATGGTCTTAAACCATAGTGTTTTTTTTTTTTTTTCTGTTTCCTTTTTTTTTTTTTAGAATTAATCCAATGGTGAGTGAAGTTCAATGAGCATAAAATTGGGCACAGTGCTGGCCTATATGGGTATAAACTACATTGATCAAAAGCGGGCCCAAAAGAACTTGACTGCACATCTAGGCGGGAGCCCGTTTGGCAATTTACTAGGTTAGTAAAAGTAATGTAAAGCCTCCATTATTCAAAAAAGGGATCAAATTAAAAGTACACATTTTAAAAAATCCCTCATTTCTCAACAAAAAAGTAAAAAACAACCTCTTTTCTCCACTAAATGACAAAAAAAAAAAACTCATTTTTTTACACCAAAAAGTCAAAAAGATTCTCCACCGATCCACTGAAGACAAAATATCATCGTAACTCTCTTATATATTATTCTCTTCTAAGTTGATGCTTTACGTTACTTTTACTTTAATAGTAAACTAGCCCAATAACCCGTCCTTGGCACGGTATCTCCCAGCACTGCAAAATAAATTATCACATATTAGAAAAAATTACCTCTTTCTATAGGACAAATTTGATAAAATAGAAATTGAAAATTTTGAGCAAAAAGGGTATAGTTACATAGGAATAACTGAAACATAAGTGGTTTGATGGAAAAAATGAGTGGATGGTTACATGAGTAATTACATGACCGTCGATCAAAATTATAATCGACAGTCAAAATCGAATCCAAAACCTCCTAACTTAATATATTATAATTTCCAAACCTGCGTCATCCATCCCATTCTGCAATACCTACTCCGAGTGGGTTCACACATGATATAAGATTTATGTCCCCTAATTAGATCCTAACCTTCCAATCACCGCGTCCAACTCCAGTCCAACTCCAATCCAACTAGGAAGTTTCTTTCGAGAAGTACTGAATCAACAGATCTTCTGCAACCTTGGAATAGATTTCTGTTACGTCCGACCTTATAATGACCCCTAGTGGGATCCACAATGGGATGGAGACTGATATCCATAATTAAGTGATATCCACTGCCATGGAACGGTGCCTCTAACTTCAAGGGATTCGGCTCTTTTGATAGGTCCCAAGACTCCTTATGACTGGTAGTTGGGGATGTCCACATGCAAATTTTTTTGCATAAAAGAAGCTAGCACTTTATAAAAAAGCAAAAAAGCTAAGGGCCTTTTGTAATTGGTATTGTATTGAGTTCTTGAGATTCAAGGTATATGAAAGTTCAAGTACGAGATCTCTAAATTGGTTCATTCAATAAATCAGCTTAATAGAGTGCAAAAAACAAATAACTAAGTAGCGGAAAATAAACTCGACAAGTATATACCAAAAGGACATCAGATTTAGCATGGAAAACCCTAACCCGGTGAAAAACTATGGATATAAATTAGATCAACAATCAAGCACTATGAATCTCACAATTACAAGAAACTCAAATTTTCTCCCCAGATATCCCCTACCCAAGGACTGAAGTTACCTTGTGTCGCTTTACGCTTCAAGGACTTCACACCATTGATTGCAATAGACTCAATCGTGCGCTTGACTCCTCAAATCTTCTATGCGAGAAAATGATCTTCTACAAGGGATGCAGAAGAAGCTAGCTCTCTAGAGTACTTAACAGCACAACTCTTCAATAAATCTTTAAAAAAAAATTCTCTCAATTAGATCTCTAATTCAGAATTTATGTCTCTTTAGGTTGTAAGAAACACTGAATATATAGCCCCAAATCCGTGCTTAACGCTGTGTTTGGGAAGGGAGGAGGGGGGGAAATTTGACGGGGAAGGAAAATGAAGGGGAGGGGAAGGAAAATTAATTTTCCCTCCTCTTGTTTGGGAAGTGAAAAAGTAAGGGAATGGAAGTGAAAAAGTGTAATTTTGTTTGTTTGTGAGATAGGAACTAAAAGACCATTTTACCCTTACTTTTGAAAAAAGTTCAATTGGAGTACAAAGGGCAATTTTGTGCAATTTTGTACTTTCTCAAATTTTCCCCTCTTCCCCCTCATTTTCCCCCCATTTTGGGGGGGAAATTTTTGTCTTTTAGTGACAAAAATTTCCCCCCCTCTTCCCCTCCCCCCTTTTTCCTCTCCCCCTTCCCAAACACACTCCCATTTTCCCTCCCCCACATTTTCCTCCCATTTTTTACCTTCCCCCCACTTTCCACCCTTCCCAAACACACTGTAAGACTCCTAAAATTAATCCAATCAGGAAAGAAGTCCTTTTTCAAACTCAAAAATAGAGTCTGGATCCCACTGGGCTTCAACCGTCCGCCACGCTGGCTATAGCGAACAGGACCCTCATTATAGCGAGGTGCCTCTTGGGTTCAAGTCTTGACAGCATCTGTCAACCGCCGATTTTGACCCTTACAGTATATAATACGAAGGATATAAGGTGGAGATTCGGAATGGACTTTCCTAAGATTTGAAGTTTTACGTTACTTTTACATTAATAGTAAACTAGCCCAATAACCCGTGCTCAGTATAGTATCTCCAACTGCAAAATAAATTATCACATATTAAAAAAAAATTACCCCTTTCCATAGGACAAATTCGATAAAATAGAAATTGAAAAATTAGAGCAAAAAGGGTATAGTTACATAAGAATAACTTAAACATAAGTGGTTTGATGGAAAAAAATGAGTGGGTAGTTACATGAGTAGTTACATGACCGTCGGTCAAAATTATAACCGGTGGTCAAAATCGAATCCAAAACCTCTAAGCTTAATATATTATTCAATAAAAGGACTTGTGCTAAATGAATGATGCATACCTACTCCAAGTGGGTTCACACATATGATATAAGATTTATGTCCCCTAATTAGATCCTAACCTTTCAATGACGGCGTCCAACTCCAATCCAACTAGAAAGTTTCTTTGGAGAAGCTACTGAATCAACAGATCCTCTACAACCTTGGAATAGATTTCTGTTACGTCCACCTTATAATGACCCCTAGTGGGATCCACAATGGGATGGAGACTGATATCCATAATTAACTGACATCCACTGGCCCAAGACTCCTTATGGCTGGTAGATGGGGATGTCCACATGCAAATGATTTTTCAGAAAAGAAGCTAGCACTTTATAATAATAATAAAAAAAAAAAAAAGAAAGCAAAAAAGCTAAGGGCCTTTTATAATTGGTATTGTATTGAATTTTTGAGATTTAAGGTATATGAAAGTTCGGGTACGAGATCTCTAAATTGGTTCACTCAATAAATCAGTTTAATAGGGTGCAAAAATAAATAACTAAGCAGCGGAAAATAAACTCAACAAGCACACACTACAAGGACATTAGATTTAGCGTGGAAAACCCTAACTAGGTGAAAAATGACCAATTTAAACTGGATCAACAATCAAGCACTATGAATCTCGCAATTACAAAAAACTCAAATTTTCTCCCCAGATATCCCCTACCTAAGGACTGAAGTTACCTTGTGTCATTTCACGCTTCAACGACTTCACACCGTTGATTGCAACCGACTCAATCCTGCACTTGATTCCTCAAATCTTCTACGCAAGAAGATGATCTTCTACAAGGGATGCAGAAGAAACTGGCTCACTAGAGTACTTGGCAACACAACTCTTTAATAAATCTCTAGAGAAAATTTTTCTCAATTAGATCTCTAATTTAGAACTTAAGAGATGATTTGTGTCTCTTTGGGTTGTGAGAAACACCCAATATATAGCCTCAAATCTATGATTAAGACTTCCAATAATAATCCAATCAGGAAAGAAGTCATTTTTCAAATTCTAAAATAGAGTTCGAATCCCACTGGGCTTCAACCGTCCGCCACGTTGGCTATAGCGAACAAGACCCTCGCTATAGCGAAGTGCCTCTTAGGTTTAAGTCTTGACAGCATCTGTTAGCTGCCAATTTTGACCGTCACAATATATAATATGAATGATATAAGGTGAAGATTCAGAACGAACATTCCTAGGATTTGATCAGTAGGGTGATGGCTGGATATTCATTTTGCATCTCTCCTTAATATATAATAGCTATTTACTTTCACCGTAATTTTTTTTAATTCAGCCACTTTTAGGAATACATTTCACATGATTCTTATGCTTTCATCAATTTATACATAGGTAGGGCCATAAATGGGCGGCGCTACATTGATCCCAGTGGGGTTAATTGACCCCACTGAGATCTAAAAAAGTATTTTAAAAAAATAAATTTCTTTCATGAATTGAACTTATGAGAAGCTTATGACCTACTCAATACCTAAGTTAATGGGTCATCTATCTACCAAAACAAAATAATAATAATGAGCCCAACTTTTATTTTTTAAAGAAAACTTCCTTTTTTTTATCATTCTATCAGCAACTCTTCATTTATTCTAACTTAACCTCTAAACACCTTCCGTGTTTAGACATTTCTGTTTATTTTTGTTTGAGAATTCAATGTTATTTTTGTCGGATTGTCGAAAATAGATTATTTGATCATTTTATATTATATTCATCAAATTTTCTAAAGTAGATAACAGATGTTGATAAAGGGGAAAATAAATTTATTCAATTTGTGGAAAGTAAGTCTTTCGTTGACCCCACTATCTCGGATTCCTAGAACCGCCACTGGGGCCATTAGATTTCCAATCCAAGATATTAAGGACCAATCCAAGGCTGATGATCATGAACCAATCCATTGAAGGGTCATTTGACCAATCTAGATATGTAACTCTCCTCTCCCCAATCCCTTCATCTTTGTCATGGGCCTTGATCAGTGAACATCATCTTTAGTGTTACACACATGCCGACCTCTCAAGACAAAACGTCTGTCTCTTCTAAAATAAAATCCTCAGAATGACAAAACTCCTGTGTCTTCCATCAACTACACCAACCAATAAAAAACAGAAAGAAAGAAAGAAAGAAAGCAACCATATTACTCACATCAAAAAGTCTACTTGTCCCGGATTTCATGTCCCGGGAAAATGACCAAAATGCCCCTATGTGTGGAGTCGTGCTTGTCCCGGGACATGAAATCCGGGACAAGTAGCATGGCTCTACTCACATAGACCATTAGACCCTCTCCTCGCTACGGATCTTTCCATCAGAAGATTCCAATACAGATGCGAATCAAACGGCCCTCACAAATTTACATGGCTGCCACAACCCCATAATGGAAATGAGAATAAAAGCATAAGCCAAGCATCCTCCAGAGAATCTTAATAAATGATGACATCCAAACACTCCCAAAATCACAATCTATATATGTTCCTTCCAAGTTCCAACATTCCAGCTCAGATCATAGCCTCTATATATGCTTCTTGCAAGAGCCAGCCAGCTCAGATTATACTCTTCCACCTCATCTCTCTCAGGAAAGTTAGTTACTGGTGAAGACAGTTAGTTGCCCACCTTCCAGTTTTCATTGCCTCTCATTTCCAAGGAAAGGTACGGACTTGCCGGACTAGTTCTGCCGACGGGAGGTTGTGGGGCAGTTGACGGCATGGTGACGTCGCTGGTGTCGCCGAGGAGAGGGTCGATAGCGGAGGCGCTTTTTCAGGGCGTGAGCACGAAGCAGCAGACGAAGAAGCTTCTTAGATCGTTGTTGACGTCGTCTTTTTCGTCTTATGGGCGTGAAGAAGATGAAGATGAGAACGTGGAGATGGAGCAGCTTGGAGCTGAGAGGACCAAGAACGTGTTGATTCTGATGAGTGATACAGGGGGCGGTCATCGGGCGTCTGCGGAGGCGATTAGAGATGCTTTCATATTGGAATTCGGGGATGAGTATCGGGTAATTCGATGGAAAAGATTGAAGCTTTTTGGTTGAAATTGATTTCTCTCTTTGTTTTTGTCAGTGGGTTGTGTTTGTTTGTTCTTGTTCTTGTTTCTAACCAACTTTTTTTTTCTTTTTGGGTTTGTTTTTGAGTTGTGATAGATTTTTATGGTTTTTTGTTTTGTTTGTTAGTTCTTTGGAAGTGGTTTTGGTTTGGTTTTTTCTTTTTTCTTTTCATGGTTTTGATTTGATTTTCATGTTTTTGGCTTTTCTGATCAAAATGGGTCTTTTCAAGGCTTCCCTTTTAATTGTTGCTTTATCATATGATTGATTGTCTTTATTTGGCTTTTGGGTTTTTCTCCATTTCATGATTAGGTTTTTTTCAGTGATGTAATATCTTTAAAGGCCTTTACTCTGTTTTTAAATCATTTTTCATATGGAATTTGTAAAAGTGTTTTTTCAATTAGACCCTCTATTCTGCTATTCTCTATCTGGTTTCAATTGCTGCTTGGTTATTTTGTGCTTTCAGATTTATGTTAATCCCCTTAATTTTGATTAGTTTTGTGGATTTGTATGTGTAATCAGATATTTGTGAAGGATGTATGGAAAGAGTATGCTGGTTGGCCTCTGAATGACATGGAGAGGCAATACAAATTCATGGTGAAGCATGGACAGCTTTGGAAGTTTGCCTTCCATGGCAGTTCTCCTCGCTGGGTTCACGGCTCTTACCTTGCAGCAATCGCCGCCTTCTACGCCAAGTATGTTTTCTTCACCTGGTTTGGGTTGCTGGGTTTGATTGCAGAGTTGGATCTCTGACCTCAGCAATCTTGGTCACCATCATCTCTACTGTATATGCTTATTTCTAATCTGCAATTGGCCAATATTTAATTATAGGAAAGTATCTTTCTTACGCTAAGAATCTCTTTTTCCAATGATGCGGGAATTTGTTCTGGCTGCTAATTATTTAATTCTATCACGCAATGCTAATTTTAATGGATTTGTTGTTTCTCCATTGCTTGTGATTCTGTTGTCATTACCAATTCAGAGTCCAAACATCAAAACCCGCTTTTTTTTTTTTTTTTTTTTTTGTCATTTCTCTGTTCGATTCTCTTTTGCCCATTCAGAAGAATTTTTTTTTTTTTTCCTCTTAAAAGAGAGGATTGCATTAAGCAAGGAAAGACAGAAAGAAAAGGAAAGAAGCAAGAAAGCAGAAAACATTAAAGCGGACCATCACACCAGAAGCCAGCAACAGGGCTACAGGAATATGAGAAACGCGGTTCTCTCCTGTGCTGGATTGAATCCCACCGACCACAGTTCTCTCCTGTGCTTTCAGAAGATTTTTCAACCTTGTTCACGTGATAGGAATTAGAGAGCTTAAGTTGGAATAAGCATATTGTAATTGTTTTTTTTTTCTTTTATTTTCTAATTTGTCTAGCATTTCATTAGTTTATTGGATTTCTGTATGTTATTCAGTTTTTGTCTATTAATCTAATCCTCTTTTGATGCTTCTTCAAAAATTTAATAGTAATAATAAAAAAGAAAAAAATAAACTTCGATTAGTTTTATATAAGCAAAAGGAGAAAGACAGGCCTCAATTGTAAAACAATTTAAATATAAAACAACATTGTTTACAGGTTCATTTGAAAGTGTGATTATGAACTAAATTAGTTTTTCGGGTATCTTGAATTTGTTGCAAGTTAGATATAGCAGTTATTCTTTCTACCAAAAGAGAGGTTAGATGGAGAAGATGTATGTATAGCAATGGGGTTCTTTCTCACAGTTCTAACTTTGTCTTTTATTTGTAATTGAACTACTACTAAAGGGAGGTGGAGGCTGGTCTGATGGAGTACAAGCCAGACATCATCATAAGTGTTCATCCCCTCATGCAACACATTCCTCTATGGGTGCTTAAATGGCAGGGCCTTCAGAAAAAAGTAATTTTTGTTACAGTCATTACAGACCTCAACACCTGCCACCGCACATGGTAAGTTAGAACAATTTCAAGTTTTTAAGTAGCTCTCATCCGTTTCTTGTATTCAAGTTTATCAGTTTTTTCCTGATTTCAGAATTGGATGCTCTCCATTTATACCCCAAGTAATATATGGTTTGCTGCAATTCAGGTTTCATGCGAGCGTAAACAGATGCTATTGCCCATCAGAGGAGGTAGCCAAGAGGGCTTTGGAGGATGGTCTAGAGTCTTCTCAGACCAGCGTATTTGGTTTACCCGTCCGGCCATCATTTTGTCGGGCAATTATCGCAAAGGTTGATTTTGTTTTTAATCTTGCTAAAATGGACAAACCCAACTTTCTATATGAGTAAGAATTTTTTAGTCTGAATCTTGATTGACATTACACAGGACAACCTACGAGAAGAGCTTGAAATGGACCATCACTTGCCTGCAGTTCTGTTGATGGGAGGTGGGGAAGGGATGGGCCCCGTCAAGAAAACTGCAAAGGCACTTGGAGAAGCATTGTTTGATGAAGCTCTAGACAAGCCAATTGGACAAATTGTTATCATTTGTGGTCGTAATCAACTTCTGGCTTCTACACTTCAGTCAATTCAATGGAAAGTTCCCATCAAGGTCAGTAGTTTTCTTCTTTTTCCAATTTATCCTGCTTAAGTGTTGTTTTAGAATGCTTAATTCGATATTTAATGCAGAGCTACTTTCATGTTTGTAGATTAGAGGATTTGAGACTCAGATGGAGAAATGGATGGGAGCTTGTGACTGTATTATAACAAAGGTACATTACTGGATTCTATCATGCTGCCTCTTTATCATTTTTTCTACTCTTTATCCATCTTTTTGTATCTGTTGATCCAACTATAGTTGTTGTTTTCCCTATTCTTGGTGTTTATAGGCGGGACCCGGGACAATTGCTGAGGCCTTGATAAGGGGGCTTCCTATTATTCTGAATGACTTCATACCAGGACAGGTCAGTACTTAAGCAAAAATTATCTTTGTTGATTCTATCCTTTTCTTCCAAAATTTTATTATCTACTCCAACTCAACAGTCGCTATACTCCCACAAGGGAGATCCATGAAATCCATACTTTTTAAGCCAAGGTGATTACATGTATTACATATTCAAGTGTAAGCATGTTAAATGGTTTATTAAGTCGATTTTCTGTGCCTTATCTCCACTGATCTTATCAACTTGAATCAAGTATATCCCAAAATAAAACAATTGCAGACCTGATGAATAAGGTTTTAAATCTTATCTATATTGTTTTGATGACAGTACTCTGGAGGTACATATAAACCTTAGTTTTCTTTGCTTGTGTCCTGTGGGTTATGCAGGAGGTTGGCAATGTTCCTTATGTTGTTGACAACGGAGCAGGCGTCTTCTCTAAAAGCCCGAAGGAAACAGCCAGTCTAGTTGCTCAATGGTTCGGTCCCAAAAAAGATGAACTGAAACGGATGTCGCAGAACGCCCTGAAACTGGCACAGCCAGATGCTGTATTCAACATAGTGAGAGATATCGACGAGTTGGCACGCCAACGTGGGCCCATGGCCAGCATCCCTTACACATTGACATCGTCATTTTCATACCAAATGTAGCATCTGCTTTCCCCACCTAACCGATTTGGGTTTTAATTTGCCATGTACAGATAGCTTTTTGTATTCTTTGGCCTTAGAGTGGATTCTTTGCCTTATAATTTCTGTAAATATTTGAACGGGCACAATGATTGTGGTTCAAGTGTTACGTCCCTAAGTCTTTGAAAGAGCGGATTTAATGTATTGGTGTACCAAGTAGTGAAGTATTCATATTCCCTTCTTAATGTATCACTATTTGCAACTTGCTTCCTTCAAGGATGTTATTGAAACTTTCTTCAATTTACTTCCTTCACACAACTGCAATCCAAATTAAACTGATTTAAATTATACGAGGATATCATGCTTCTCAAAGGCGCATCCCAAAATTCCCCAGTTGATAGAAAACAGGCTACATACGCAATTTCAAAGATCAAAATATCCTTCAACAGGTTGTCATGGTGGTTAAATATTACTGTAAAATCGTGCAACAAACTCATACTAATCATTCTAGCTGTGAATGTTACCAGCCAAGTTGTGGGGTGAAGAATGATATCATTCTAGTTTTTTAATTATCTTTCGCTGTCAATCAACTTTAATAGATTACCTAACACATCTTATAATAGTTGAAACAACTTGTGCTCATGATGCCTGTTGCAGGCTACCCAACTGTAGTTGCTTTTCCCCGGCCCTTTTTTTTATAGGCGGGACCCGGGACAATTGCAGAGGCATCGATAAGGAGACTTCCTATTATTCTGAATGATTTCATACCAGGACAGGCCAGTACTTTAGTAC
Source organism: Umbellularia californica (assembly GCA_028538565.1). NCBI lineage: Eukaryota > Viridiplantae > Streptophyta > Magnoliopsida > Laurales > Lauraceae > Umbellularia > Umbellularia californica. Next base: position 95,608,296 of record JAPQWN010000003.1, on the reverse strand, counting down.
TAATGAGCTCTGTTGATTCTATCCTTCTCTTCAAAATTTTATCCTGTACTCCAACTTAGACAGTCATAATCCCACAGGGAGATCCCTGGAACACATACAGTAAGCCAAGGTGATTATATGCATTACAATATTTAAGCCTAAGCATGTCATATGGTCTACTTGGTTGATTTTCTTTGCCTGCTCTCCACTGATCCTTGATCAACTTGAATCAAGTATCTCCCAAAAAGAAAACAATTGCAGACCTTATGAATTAGGGCCCCATTTGTTTTGCATTAAAATGCATAGGAATTCAATGCATAAAGAATCTTTTCAAGTGGTTAAAATGAAGACCAAAGGCTAGTTATTCATTTCTCATCTTCCTTTGATTCTACCTTCATGAAAGAAAAGGTTAATTGATGCTCATTTTTGGAAATTCACCTTTGATCTTCATTTTTAACTACCGAAAAAAAAATCTTCTGTATTTTAATGCAAGCAAACAGGCCTTAAGGTTTTAAATTTTGTTTTGGACAGTACTCTTAAGGTACATATAAACCTTTGTTTTCTTTGCTTGTGTCATGTGGGTCATGCAGGAGGTTGGCAATGTCCCTTGTGTTGTCGAGGATGGAGCAAGCATCTTCTCTAAAAAGTCCAAAGGAAACAGCCAGTCTAGTTGCTCAACAGCTCGGTCCCAAAGAAGATGAACTGAAACGAATGTGGCTGAGTGCACTGAAACTAGCACAACCAGTGAGAGATATCGATGAGTAGTTGGCAGGCCAATGTGGGCACATAGCCAGCATCCCTTACACTTACACATTGACAGCATCGTTTTCACACCCAATGTAGCAACTGCCTTCCCCACGTATACCAATTTGGTTTTGAGAATATGTCATGTACAGTACAGACAGTTTTTTCTATTCTTTGGCCTTGATTCGTTGCCTTAAAGTTCCTGTAAATATTGGTGTTTTAAGTGTCATGTCCCTAAGAATCTTTGAAAGAGGCAATGTATTGGTGTTCAAAGTACTGAAGTATACATCCTGTACTCCTGACATGCTGTTAAAACTTTCAACTTACCTCCTGTACACAACTCCATTAAAAATTAAAGTGATGTAAATTGTATGAATATACCATCCTTCATCAAAGGTGCATTTCAAAATCCCCCAGTTGATAAGGCAAAGCTACAGATACGCAATTTCAGAGATCAAAATCTCCTCAACAGGTGGTTAAGATGGTTAACTATTACTACAAAATCGCGCAACCAGCTCAGCAGTCTGATCATTTTGGCAATTGAATGTTACAGGCCAAGTTGTGGTATCTGACTCTATGTTTTTTAATCATCTTTCGCTGTCGATTAATTTTGTAAGAGTACCTTCCACCATTTTCAGATCATTAACAATTTCATTTGATCATAATAGTTTATACAACTTGTACCCGTGATGCCCGCTGCAGACTTACTCCAAATCAGTCATGCATTGATGTTTTCAGCTTATCAGGAAAGAATAAAACAAGATAAGATATTCAACCACAATCTAAAGAACACATAATTAAACAAATTGAGCCGCACTCGCTTTCCATAATTGCATGCATGGATCATATGAATGCATAAATAAGTATACACATAAAAATTTATCATTATTTTTGTAGCCGACAGAAATACGTCCTTTCATTTATTTAGATTTGCAAAGTAAAGGTTGCTAATAAAAAAAAAAATTGATCACTGCACACGGTTCACAAGGGGACCGTGCATCGAGATTGTCAAAGAGGAGGGAGTGGGACCCAACTGACAACTACAAATGTCACATGCAATGGCTGCATGTGTGGGGTTCCCATGCGAATCGTGTGCAGGAGAATATTTTCCGTAACCAAATACCTATCTTTCTTATATATAGATGATAAAAGGTCATTAGGGTTGTTTCCCACCTACAATTTCGTTTAGCTGGAACTGAAAGTGAGATAGACCACCAGTCATGGTGCAACCAAATTGCTCAGAAGTTCCTTTTGGTAATTGATGCTAATTGCTACAAGTTTTTTTTGCTGGTGAAAAAGTACTTTTGATCAAGCTAATCGCCATTGCGTATAGGCATTGTCCCTTGTGAAAATTTTGTATCTTCTCACTGGAAATCTTGCAATTGGAGCTCAACAAATTCATTATTTCAACTGACCAATCACTGCAAAACACTAAAAAGAAGATAGATAAGAACATCCTGCCATTGATCTTTGAAGCTGTGGCCCATTTGTTCGGCTAGAAATGGCCGGTTCGGATCACTATAACAAGTACATGATGAAGGTCAAGTGAACTTTCTGTTTCTTTGGGAGTGGGGTCAGGGGAGGAGAATGAAAATAATGTTGAAAAGTATGTAAGTGACAATGACGAAATGATCATCATCATCTAAGCCTCATCCCAATTATACTGCGGTCGACTATATAAATTATGTTTCCTCATTCCAGTCTATCCAGGGCCAAATCCTCACATAATTAGGTGACAGTGGTCCCTCAAAAAAAAAAAAAAAATCTTAATTTATCCCTGGTTTATGCCTTAAAAAAATCCTTGACCACCAGGCTCTATTTAAGCAATTAGCAGCCTGGCTTGTGGGGCACTTGCGCCCACCTGTGATCATTCCAACCTGACACTATTATTCCCCATGAAAGGAAAACCTGGGGCACTTGACCCCACCTATGTTCACTCCAGCTTCATATTATTATTCCCCATCAAAGGGATTCCACCCCAGTTTAAGTCTCGTCGCCACTGGATGATGATGCAGAAAACACAAACAGGCACTTCATGCAAGGGTATAAAATTGTTCAATTTCAAGGGTCTTTAGGCGACAATTAGATAGTTCTAACTGTTTTCACGCCCCCATGGTTCATCAAAAGACCTTTCCACCCCACCTTCAGCATGATTGGCATGCATCGAAATTAGCCCAACAAGTGGGGCTGCTATTTTGTAAATAGAGGGGTAAAAAACCTGGATGCATATATGATATGAATATGATGCATTTCCAATATTTGTATATCACATTCAATGTTTTATTTGAAAGATCCAGTGCCCATAATGTATGATGACTTTGAGCATCTTCTAGGGGTAAAAATAATTCGAATTTTTATAGTAAAGTTTCTATTGTGCATTTTTCAGTGTCTAGACCATATTATATCTGAACTTGTCTCAAATATTTGCCATATGGGGAATGGAAACAAGAATGGAAGAGCTTCCAAAACAATGCTGGCATGGACAGCACAAGGCGGCAATTTCTCATTTCTATTGAACATAGTTTCAGGAATGCCTGCCCATGACCAGATCATAAACATTTGCAAATGCAATGACAGAAATCATCTCAAGGAACACTAGCAACTTAAAATAAAGGAATGCGGGTCTCTTCTCAAAATCTGAGGAAATTTTAGGCAACAAGCTCAGAATAGAACCAACCAAACTTGGAGTTGGAAGCAACCATTTGATTCCAACTGAAACATTCCAACCGGTTAACTTCAAACTTGCAGCGGCAGCACCCAATTCCATCACAACGGTCTCAATTACTCCTGGGCAACAGATTCGAGAGAGATGGAACTCCTTGACGCATTTCTTCTTGGGCCCGCTTAATCTCTTCAGGATCTGAACCAAGAAAAAACAATAATAAAAGGAATGAGAAAATTCTACATTCGAGAAAAAACAATCGTTTTCTTTTTTTTCTTCTTCTTTTGGTTTTTTGGCAACTGATATTAGAAGAAAGAAGCTAGCAGTACAAGAGGGCTATACTGGCGAGCTAACAGCCGAGGCAACACCAAAACAGGACACAACACCAAAGGAGAGCTACAAACTACAAAGAAGACGAGAACAACAACAAAGAACTGAAACCACAGGTTCAGAGCATCCTTGGATACATGACCTAATTCACAAGCAACCCAAACTTGATATGACATTAGCAGTCAAAAGAATAAAGCACTGATGGCAGGGTAGTTTGCTTTGTGTTTTCCATCACAAAATATAAATTAAAATAATAATAGAATAAAACATAAAAATTACAACACAAAACCTCGCTCAACCAAGCCACCAATCTAACCCAAGTGAACTAATGTCAAATTAGATGATAGTAGTACAGCTCCAAAACTCAGTGATAACTTGTCAGTAACCAAGTTTCTCATTTGTCAGGAAATCAAGTCTTGCACACTCATGGGAGGAACTCGGTTAGGACAAGTTTCAATTGGGTTTCAACTTTGAAGACCACATAAATGAGTTTTAGGAGGAGCCATTCAGTCAAATTCCAAATTTTCTAAGTTCCAGATGTCCTTTATTTTATTGTACTTTTCTTCCATAAATCAACCAAAGCTTTATATTATGAGTTTTTTACCAAAATTTGAAACAACTCAAGATGGTGGATTTCCAACATGATTAGATGGTTCAAGTTCTTGAAACTACGAATAGAATTTCGAAGTCATCACGTCTCTGAACAATGGATAATAGACAGGGACAAGGGTCTCAAACCCCACATGAGCCAAATCACCCCAGCCACAGTGCAGCAAAGACCTTTTCTGTAATAGTGGTAGCTAGAATAGAAGGAATTGAGCAAAGTGTTGGGAAAACTCTTACCCATTCCATCCACTAGTTTGGGCATGACAAACATAACAAGCACCATAAAACCCAGCATCAGACCCATTGGGCTCTTCAAAAGTGACATAACCGAGAAAGGTTCCCTTATCTGAAAACATAAAACAGAAGTGAATAAAATAACTTCCTTTTTTTAAGGTGAACATGAATGGATTTCAGTCCAAAGCAACGTGCACTAGCCAAATACTACTGAACAGAAGATATTAACCCACCTCATAATACTGTTCTTCTCGTAAAGGCTCTAATACCAATTCACTTAGACCTCTCCTGGTCTCCGTAAGTGCTGCCTGAACCTTACCACGGTTTCTAGCACTAACATCAACACGTACCTGAAGATATATGAAACAGGGCTGGAACCATAAGAATGTTATCCGTGACAATTTAAAGACCCAGACATGCAGAAAATGTAAAGAAATAAATCCTACCGGAGAAAAGAAATACCCCATTGCAGCCACTTCAATAAGATGAGTCCCAGCAGGCACATTGTGGCTTTAGTACAAAGTCAAGGATTAATGCTTTCTACAGAACTATAAAAGAAACCATGTAATGCAATTCCACATGATGATTTAACAAATGACAGTGAATGTTTCATGCCACAAGGCAAAAGAACAAATAAAAATGAAGATAAGACTCCAAAATGGATAAAGTTAGGTTTGAGATAGTCATATTCAATGAATTCTCATCCAACCACACCAAGCCATATTTTTCAAGAGTTTCTCCTCTTCACAGAAAATTTTTAATATTGATTCATGCTTCTTTAATATTGATTGATATAAAATCTATATTGTTACTTAACTGGAACCTGTATAAAATGTTCTCCTTTCTTCATCATCATCTCCTGGAACCACATACCAACTAACAAAATGTTGTCAAGACACACAATGCAGATAGGAGCCTGGCATGCATCGTGCACGCCTAGTTCAGCTAGGTACTTACGTGTGTGTGTGTGTGTGTGAGAGATGTCATTTTAGAGAGAAGATACACAGCATAAGAGAGAGAGAGATGGAGATTAAAAATGTCTTCTCTTCATGGTCCGACTGACATCTCTATTTAAAGGGTTAAATCCCTGATTACATTCTAACAATACTTATCCCTTAATTACACTTGTGTTTAGATCCATTCTAATAGCTAACAACTAACTAGTATTGAAATGGGCTTGATACATTGGGCCTGAAGGCCCAGGATTGACACCCCCCCTCAAATTGATGCGGGAGTGTCATAAAGCAGCAATTTGGATACAAGAAATTGATGGCGAGGCCGAGGAAGTCCCTTAGTGAAGATATCTGCAAACTGAAACTCTGTAGGGACATGAGGGAGACTGATAACATCATGCTTGTATTCGTCTCGAATAAAGTGGCAGTCGACTTCTATATGTTTTGTGCGTTCATGAAGAACGGGATTTGCAGTGATTCTGATTGCCCCAGTATTATCTGCATTCAAGGAAGTGGGAGAGGCCTGTGCAAATCCAAGTTCCGAAAGAAGTCCCCGAATCCATAGGATTTCAGCACAAGCAGAGGACATAGCCCGATATTCAGCCTCGGTGGAAGATTTGGAGACCCGTTCCTGTTTCTTGCATTTCCAAGAGATGAGAGATTGACCGAGGTACATACACCAACCAGTGGTGGACCGTCTGGTATCCAGACATCCTGCCCAGTCAGCATCTGCATAAGCAGTTAGAAGTAGATGATTATCCTTTGGATAATATAAACCACGAGCGCTAGTACCCAATAAATACCGGATAATTCGCTTCACTGCTGTCAGATGAAGGTGGCGAGGAGACGTCATGAATTGGCTGACAAGATTGACAGCATAAGATATGTCAGGTCTGGTGATGGTGAGATAGACAAGACTTCCGACGAGTCTCCTGTATGTATGTGGATCAGGAAGAAGATCTCCATCATCTTTACTCAACTTAAGATTGACTTCAAGCGGCGTATCAACTGCGGAAGATTCATCGAGATCAGCAAGCTCAATAAGATCTGTCGCATATTTGTGTTGATTTATAAACAGGCCTTTTGGAGATTGATGTATCTCTAAGCCCAAAAAATAATGGAGAGGACCCAGATCCTTCATATGGAATGAATCTCGAAGAGAGGCTTGGAGTGATTTTATCATAGCAGCATCAGTGCCGGTGATAATGATATCATCAACATATACGAGGAGAACAGTAATGCCAGTAGAGGCGTGGCCTAGAAAAAGAGATGGATCGTACGGACTTTGAGTAAAGCCAATCGTGCCTAAACGATCTCTGAATTTTTCAAACCACGCTCGGGGAGCTTGCTTGAGACCGTAAAGAGATCTGCGTAAGTGACATACAGACTTCTTAGATGGAGAGGTGACCCCTTGTGGTATCCGCATATAGACCTCTTCTTTCAAGTCCCCATGTAGAAAGGCATTCTTGACATCCATTTGGTATAATGGCCAAGATTGAGAAGCAGCAATGGCCAGAAGGAGCCGAACAGTTGTCATTTTTGCAACTGGCGCAAATGTCTCTTCATAGTCAATGCCATACTCTTGTCGGTTGCCAAGTGCCACAAGTCGAGCTTTGTGTCGATCCAAGGAGCCATCGGATTTGAGTTTGATCGAGTAGATCCATTTGCAACCGATGGGTTTAACGGAAGAAGGACAGTCCACAATATCCCAGGTGTGATTCTGGGTCAATGCATCTAATTCGTCTTTCATGGCCTGGTTCCAACAATCATTTTGCACAGCCTGCAAATAAGAGCTTGGGATGGAAACAGAGGATAGTGTTGTCATCAAGGAAGCATGGGTAAATCCATACCTCTCAGGAGGGCGAGAAATTCTGGAGGAGCGACGCAAGGTACCAGTAGAGGCCGGACCATTTGCCGGAGGATCAGGAGGATCAGGAGGGTGGGCATCTGCAGTGGTAGTTCTTTCCCTTCGACGATACACAAAATTAGGATTAAACCGTGTAACAGTTGTTTCTTTGGAAAACCCAGGTAACAAAGTGGTGGAAAATGGTGAGGGACAATCCAAGTGGGTTTGAAAAAAATATTGATTTTCAAAGAAAATAACATTACGAGAGATCCTGGTGCGACGAGCCATTGGATCATAGCAAACGAAACCCTTTTGGTTAGTCGCATATCCTAAAAAAACACACCTGCTAGATTGGGCGGTTAATTTTGTGCGCTCTGTGGGAGGCAGATGAACAAAGCAAACACACCCGAAGGTATGTAAATGATTAAACGATGGATGGTAACCAAAAAGTTTAAAATGTGGTGTTAAGTGGGCAATGGTAGGTGATGGAAGACGGTTTATGAGATGCACTGCAGTGGTGAGAGCTTCAGTCCAAAAACGAGGAGGAACAGATGATTCAATGAGAAGAGTTCTCGTGACATCAAGAAGATGCCTGTTTTCCCGTTCTGCGACTCCATTTTGTTGAGGAGTATATGGACAAGTACGTTGAGATATTTGCAATGTCTAATTCCAGTTGAAATTGACGAGCAGCATGATTTTGATAATAGACCTTTTTTAGATAGTCCCACATTTCCTTGGAGGTTTTGCATGGTCGTAGATACAAAATAAAAGTTGGTTCTACCGAAGAAAGAATCCAAGATTTTATCTTTGCATCGTTGGTTTTCCAAGAGAGAATTTTCTTGGCATCATCAGCAGGGATGGTTTCAGATCCATCAATATGGGCCCACAATTCTTTTCCTTCAAGGTATAGCTGGAATTGAAATGCCCAAGATGCATAGTTTTTGCCATTAAATCGAACAATAGAGGGATCTGATTTTTCAGTTTTATCCATGATAGTAGACCACAGTTTGCAAAAGAAATCAACCACGACCTAATGATGTAAGGTAACAGCAACAAGAAGAGAGCAACAGCACCAGCAACAGTAACAGGAAGCAGCAGTAGAGAATGAAATCCAGGAAGTAGCAGGAAATAACCAACAGCAATAAGTAATAGCAGCAAGCAACAGCATCAAGCAGCAGGAGAGAAAAAACAGATCAGCAGAGCAACAGGGCAAAAAACAGTGCCCAGTTTGTAAAAACCGTCCCTGTCGACAGTGGTAAAATCCACACGTGGGCCCCACTTGGTGATCTGGACACAGATCAGAGGTTGGGGATGAAGGAAGAGTAGTTTTATGCAACTACTGGCAGTGGTTGCAGTCCGATCAGATCCAGATCGAGGATGTTGGACGACTGAGATGAAAACTATTGGAAAAGAATGAATTTTCACAAAAATTGGTAGAAAACCTACCTCTGATGATCAATAAATCAGGAAAAAATCGTCAAAAACCCAGGAAGCTCCAGTCGACCCATATGGGAAGGTTCTGCTGATGATATGTGATGATCACAGGTGGGCCACGCCTGATCTGAGGTGATCAGGGATGATCCTGTGGAAGGAAATGATCACAGATGGGCTTCCAATGTTTGGAAGATGACTTTGGAGACGATCAGAGGTGATCGACTTGTCTCTGATACCATGTCATTTTAGAGAGAAGATACACAGCATAAGAGAGAGAGAGATGGAGATTAAAAATGTCTTCTCTTCATGGTCCGACTGACATCTCTATTTAAAGGGTTAAATCCCTGATTACATTCTAACAATACTTATCCCTTAATTACACTTGTGTTTAGATCCATTCTAATAGCTAACAACTAACTAGTATTGAAATGGGCTTGATACATTGGGCCTGAAGGCCCAGGATTGACAAGAGAGAGAGAGAGAGAGAGAGAGAGAGGCCTGACATGCACCGTGCACGCCTAGTTCAGCTAGCTACGCGTGTGTGTGTGTGTGTGTGTGTGAGAGAGAGAGAGAGAGAGAGAGAGAGAGAGAGAGAAGGAAGTGGAAAAAAGGCACATTTTGAAATTCCGAATCAAACTGAGGCACAATATTATATAGATACAAAACAAATGATTCTTGTCCTATGCAAGACATAAAAGGAGATTATTTTTCTCCACATTCAGGAAAAAGATGACTTACCTCTGGCTTCTTTTTCAATGTTATTCCGTTCACTTCATACATGAGGTGAGGCCTTTATAGATATTTCATTAAATTTCTATTTAATAAACTGCCCTTAAGTGGTCTAGAAATGGGCTGAGGGCATGTTTGTTTCATGTAATTGAATACATAGAAATTATAAGACTTCTATAGTTTTATTTGTAAAAACGATTAAAACTGAATAAACAAAGGAAAATTTCCAAAAATGACCATCAAATTATCTCCCCTATAATGGAAAATGAACGAAGGGAAGTCGGGAAATTAATACCCCGCCTCCACCCAAGTAAAAATTGAGAGTTGCATCTACATCTCCACCCCATGCAAACAAAACAGCCCCTAAATGTCAAGTGTAGGAGTTGTTTGTTTGCACTCATTTACAAATGTAAATGATGCACATGCTTAATGGTTATGCATCATCACTTTTGTTTGAACTTATTTACACGTGATGCGAAGCGTGAAAATGGTGTATAAACGAGGCCATTTTCAGCCTCTCATTACATACCTGAGGTGCTAAATGGCTACATATGTAACTCTAGCTAAGTGGTGGAACAGGTTGTGATGCCCGGCAAGGTTGCAGGTTGAAAGCCATTCCACCACTTCTCTTTTTTGGCACTTTCTTGAACCCCTAAATCATGAGCCGAACCATCTATCTTCTTTATTGATCTAATAAACCCAAAGATATTCAATTTTATATCTTAAATCTTCATAGATTTTGAGAAATTTATGAAAAGCATAAAAATAATAAATAAATAAATAAATAAAAAAAAAAAAAAAAAACGACCTACAGATTTTCTGCACTTTTGCTAGCCCCTAATTCATGACCATAAACATTCGATATTCTCATATTAATGACAAGAATCAAGACGTTTTGTTTCATAACTTAAATTTCCATGGATCTTGAGAAATTTGTGAATAACGTCCGAAAAAACCCTAACACATCTAAAATTGTTGGATGTACTCATTTACTTATGTGAAAATCGTGATTCTGACGAACACGGTAATGTGTTTCACATGTGTAACATTTGCACATGTAACATTTACATATATAAAACCCATTTTCCTATCCCATGCATAAAAGGCAACTGATCCCTTAGAGTTGAACTACCAAAGATACCATTGAGGACAATACTAAACATGCAAATTTTCATATACATGTAAAGGCAGCCCAAGCACATGACCAATCACTTGGGTTTGTAAGCACGCCCAAGCATTGTTCAGAAAATCGAAATCATATCGCATATTGCTCATACCCACGAATCGAATCGTGAATCGTAGGATTCTTTTATTTTTCTAATAAAAAAGAAAAATAATTAAAAAGTAGAAAAGAAAAGGGAAATAAAGTAGTTATTCACCACCCATCCATTTTCCCATTCATCGGCAATATAAATACAATGACAAATGAGCCTATCATGCAATCATATCAAGAACATCATGGCATATAATAGTATACAATAAATGATGTGTAAATAGTTAAATAAGTTTAAGGTATCAATATCCATTTATTTTTTGTTATCTTTAAATTAAAATAAAGGTAAAAGTAAAATTCAAATCATCGATCTTACATAGAAGGATACCTCTTAAAGTTAAGAATGTGTCTGTGAAGGGAGAAAAAAAGCAAAAAAAGATTAAAAAAAAAAAGAAGATACAGAAAAGCGGAGCCACATACAGGCCAATGGTTTAATCAAATGCATGTTCTTTATTCATCTCTAAAACCTACCCAAAGCAGTAAAAATTCTTAAGAGGCTTCCTTAACTACTAAATAACCTTTTAAAAGTAAAAACACTAAAAAAAAGAAAGAAAAAAGGTAAAAGATTATTAATGTTAACTTATTGGTTATAGCTATTTTGCTCCGTTGAGTTGCTTGAATTGTAAGATTCGAAAAAAGAAGTATCAAATGATAAGATTCAAACCTGAATCCTAAGATTCATATGTAAATGCGATTCGTTACATAGATTCAAATCATTTTCCTTAGGATTCGGGATACAAATCGTAGGATTCTAATAACTATGCGCCCAAGCATACACCTAGTTAAAGTGCACCATCCCAAGAGACTTTCAGAATGCAGCCTGTGCTTCCTCCCTAGCACCCAGATACACCTATAAAAACGTTGATTTAGATGGGGTTGGCTGAGTAATATTTTTCTCAATGGCAAAATTGGTTTGACAAGTTTGCTATAGTCGAGTCGACTATTAGTTAGTCTGACACAAACTTCTTTCTCTACGCTTGGGGCCAGCACACAAGGATAGCAAATGGGTCGGGTCAGATAGAAATACGTCAGGTTGACTGGGAACATCTAAGGTTGAAACTCAACCCATATCCAACCCGCTTTTAAAGCTGATTAGTGGAACTCAACCCACACACAAACCAAACTAGCATAACCCAGAAAAAAAAGGGTGGAAGGTTGAGGAGAAAAAAGAAGAAACATGTCAGCACCGCCATTCTCTGTTTTCCACTTCATCCATACAAGATCCAGGATAGAACAGTGCTGAAAATCAGCCTCACAGGAGATTTGGAGAAGGTCTTCAACTTCATTCTTGAAGGCAAGAAGACAGAGAGATTGAAAGAGGGAAAAAGGATAGGAGGAAGTCAATGCCAAGATCAAGATCAGTCTAGGATCTATTGTTGCTCGGATCTAGAGGTGGCAAATGGTTCAGGTCGGGTCATAAGGGGTCCTCTCCGGTTAAAGTCCAACCTGTATCCGACCCATTTTCATAACAGGTCAACAAACCTCAACCCGCACCTGACAAGAGTCAAGTTGACCAGACCAACATAACCCGTAGTAAAGGTGGATCAGCCCATTTAACTCAATCCAACCCAGTCCGACCCAACCTCTACTTTCTTCACCTTCCCCCATCAGCATGAACACACCCACATATATGGGTATGGGAACGGTAGCCTCCATCAGGCTTGGGACCGCCTCCAAAACTCGCACGAAAATCTTGGGTCCACCTCCAAAACCCAAATGAAAATTCCGGGTCTATCCCCAAAACTCAATAAAAATCCTGGGTTTGCCCACAAAATCCAACTATCTGTTTAGGTCATGCCTCCCATCAAACAAAAATCCTAGGTCCACCACTGTAGGTAAGTCTCAATCTCTCAGACATTCTTAAAACTACGAAATCCAAACTCCAATCAGATTTCAAGCTAAGGGGGAATGGGCAACATTTTAATGATCCAGATCACTCCACCTTACATGAGCTTCAACAAACTACTCGGTCGATGACTCTTTGGACCCAATGATGATACCCTAATTTGATGATCTAAACCAATGGCAAAGTTTTTTTTTTATAAAAATAACTTAGAAAACTAAATATCAAGACGTTCCAACTTCATGAAGTAAAATCTTAGTATGGATCCTACCTGAGGTGGTTTCTTATAGAATATCAATTTGAAGATTTCTTCTTCCCGTGTCACATTTTCAAAATCTAGCTCCAAAGTCTAAAACCTTAATTGCAAACTTGGTTTTTTATGAGAATGTCATTGCCTTTTATCACAGAGACAAAACCATGGGGCTCCATATTAAAATGTAAGATTCCGCAAGCTGCTACTCCAGCAAAAGCAGTTGCACAGCCGGTGTCAAAGCCGAATATAACCTTAGAAGTGCTAGCCTGTGAGGTGAAGAATAACATCGAATTAGGGGATACCCACCATCTATCTTCTCCACCTTCCATTGCCCAAGCACCTTGATAGGTCCATCAAGGTAATGACTCTCATCGTTTGTGCTCGGGACCTCTCCAAGGTAATTTGGGGTGTCCGCTTGATTTGCTTTATTTATATGGATGAAGGTTTTCAGTTTTATATGTTAAACAGGTCAAGTGAGTCACGCAAATCAACCCTAACCTGACCAGCATTTGTGCAAGTGTTTTCTAACCTACAACCAACCCATATATGGTGGGTTGGGTTATACGGGTCAAATTCAGGTTGGATATGGTTCAGGTTGGCGGGTCGAGTCAGATTTTGCCACCCCTACTCACATCCCAAAGGAAAATCTAACCAAGACATAAGATTGAAGGTGTTGGGGTGGCATTAGCCAAGCCCAATCACACTTTTTGATACCCAAAGATGATAGAAGAGGTGCACAAATGCTCACCATTGTGCAACTATTGAAGGAGCCAAAAAAAATCACAATATAGGTCCCTTGCACAAGCACAGAGGAACTGTCTTGGCTCTTGCTTTTGTGATGGGGATTTAAGGAAGATGAAGAATCACAAAATCGATGTATGAGATGAAGTTGAATTTGGGTTCGACAAGTTATGCAGGTCAACCCGAACCTAACCCTATTTATTGCAGGTCAGGTTTTATCTGATCAACAATAGACCAATATAGGATGCATAATTATACTTTAAGCCTCTTTTTTTATTGTTCTTTATTAGAATCCACAGATTTGAGAATTCCTTACTATCGCAAATTTGAGGATTCCTCACTAAGGATGTGTAAGTGCGTGTAGCTAAGAAAAATTGGTATCGGAACATAAATCTGCAAAACTAAGGAATTCCAAATCCTATGGAGGAGGGTCGGATCTAAAATGAGGGTTTTCCCTAGCCCCAATCCTCAAGGACTCACAATTGCCAAATGAGGATTTCCAAATCCTTGAGGAAAACCAGTGAGGACCCTGAGGATTTAGTTGTTAAACGTGACCTTAATGATCTCAATTTGCCCTATGAGTAACACATATCTCTTGGTATGAAATTCTCACAAGGATCGAGAGCTATGATACCCAGATACTTGTACAAGCCCAACGCATCTATATTGGACCGATACGACACTTGTATTGGTACACCGATACTTCTAGCGAACACGTTTAACATATCCTACTTAGAAAGTCCTTTATTACATATATTTTTTTTAATATTTTTACTTCTCACTATAAAAAAAAAAAAAAATGCTAGAAGGGTACAAAAATAATGATAATTTCATTGATTCAAAAGTGATCTAAAGAAAAAATTTGGAAACCCATATTTGTATCCATGTCCTAGATTTTCAAAAGTGAGGAGTCGTATCCTCGATCCTGGTATCAGTGTCCGTATCCAGATCTGTATTTGGGCATCATAGATCAAGAGTTTCACGCAACCCCTATGTTTTGCATTCACAAGGATTGAGAAGGCATTACGCAATCTAGTACAAAAAAGAAAAAAAACTCCATTTTCTCTCACCAATCCAAATAGAAGACTCTTACAAGAACACGAATAAAAAGAAACAAGACAGACAAATATTCCTAATTCAGCCAATAACTACTTTTAAATTGAGTATGACAAATTGGTACATTCAAACCAAGGTGTCTCTATAAGTGATGTAGGCTGATGCAGTCTAGAAGCAGACTAAAAGCTGTGTAGCCAAATCTCGAGGGAAGTTATCAAATTGATAAGTCCCATAAAACCTGATCCTTTATCAATCCAACAAGATTTGTGAATTCGGACAACCAAAGATCTTATAATGAAACAAGAAGATGATACATCATCATGGTTGAGATATTCCTTCCTCAACATCAAGTTTCAATACTCTTGAGATTGAGCGTTAACTCCAAAGAGATAAAAAAATTTCAAAAAACAAGAATAATAGGTGTATTTTTTTTTTTAATGGCTACTTTCATTAATAAAAACACACAATCAGTACAAGAGAAATATACTGACAAGCAAAAGCACGAAAAAAGGAAAACCAAAAGAAACTAGAACAGTCCACTAAACTAGACTAAGTTTGCCCTAACAAGGAGAAAGCCAACTCCTTCCAATGCATCATTATTTGCTCAGATGAGTAGCTCTTGAAAGACGGATTGATAGACACCCACCACCTATGATGCCCGGATACGGACACGGGTACGGACACGGGACATGGGAACGAGCGTCCGATACTTCAACTTCAAAATTTTAGGATACGGATACGGGTACAGCATTTTTAGAAATATCTAAATATAAATATTTAATTGGGATTTTATTTTAAATGAAATATATATATTTTGCTGGAGCTGTTAATCTCTTTATTTTGCTGCTGTTTTTTTTTTTTTATTATTATTATAGCTGGGCTGAGCTTGACTCAATTTGAAGCCCACAAGATGGACCCTCACTTGAAATTGGAGTGGGGAATACATGGGCCTTGGCTCACTTTTAAATAAGAGTGGGAGACACAGTTTTACATAGTAATGGAAGACACTTTAAGAGACCCATGTGACACCCACGTGACAGAGAGATGAGATGAGAGGTAAGATGAAAAAAAAAAAAGCAAGTCTCTTTTCTCTCTGCCCTAACGATAAGAGAGATGACTGATGAGGGGAGAGAGAAGACAACAGCAGCCGGCAACGACGATGGTGGAGACGGCGACGACGATGATGCTGTGGCGACATCGGTGCAGGTACGCCCCTTTGTTTTTCCCCTGTTCCTCTTCTCTTCTCTCTGGCTTTTCTTTTTTTTTTTCTCCTGTTCCTCTTCTCTTCTCTTTTTTTTTTCTCTTCTTCTCTGTGTCTGGGTAGTGGAGGTGAAGGGGAAGGGGTTCGGCAAAAAGGGGGTGGGGTTGTGGGTGATTTCCGTTATTTTCGATTTTTTTTTATAAAATACAACACAGCCGTATCCCTATTTTTTTGCACCGTATCCCTACCGTATCTTGCGGTATCCCGTACCCGTATCCATATCGTACCGTGTCTACACGGGTACCATGGGTGAGTTGCCGTATCTAGGTATCATAGCCCACCACGCGACCAAAAACTTTGTTTTCTCCGTCAACGAGCTATCACTATTAGCAATACCGTCAAAGCACCTTAAGTTCCTCTCCTTCCATATTGTCCAAATAACTGCAAGGAAAGTCGGCCTCCATAATGCCTTGCCCCTGGGTACCCCAATTAGTGTTCTCCACAATTGAAAAGCTCTAAAAGGGTCCTCGGGAAGACCCAACAACAATCAAACAACTTCACCACCGACCGCCAAATGTATTGGACGGATTTGCAATTCACCATGAGATGGTCCACCGACTCCTCCTCGCTTAGGCACATTGGACAGCCATTAACCACAATCCTCCCCCTCCTTCTTAAGTTATCCAAAGTAAGAATTCTTTTCCAGATAGCCAACCAACCAAAGATGACCACCCTTGGCGAGGCCTTGATCTTCCAAAGGTTGTTGATCGCAATCCTATCCACTGGACTAGTATGGATGGTAGAAAAAAAGGAGGAGAATTGAGTCCATAGTAGTTGTATGTTTTCTCATTCAATCTTACATAAGCACTAAAACAATAATACTTAGAGTTTATCCTAACCATTCATCAATCAAGACTTTCAAAAAAAAAGAAATTAACAATACAAACCAGAGGAAGTTTCGGACAAAAATAAAATTAAAGTAAAAAGTTTTGGAGTCCCGGAGCACAAGCCCTAATTGGGTGTGATTGTGCACAGAGCGCAAATCAGGAGGCAACACGAACTCGGCATTGTCCTGACAGGCCTAGCCAACCTATGCAATGCCTAGTTAGCCTACACAAGGCTTAATGGGGATGCACTAGGCCTGGTTGTGCCTAGCATGTCTAAGTTGTGTTCAGCAAGCCTAGATGGGCCCGTTTAGGTCATGTGGGCCTAACATAGGCTGGGTTGAGCCCTATGGCTCTAGCAGGGGCCCACCTCTGTCCTATGAGCCTAGTGTGTCCTCCACAACTAGATCTAGCTTCATACGCTTCCTTGTGAATGTCTCCTGGGCTTAGAGTTCAACATCCTTATTCTCCATTGTTGGAGCTTGAAACTTCCCATTAACTCAATCTCTCCATCCTTATTCCTAACTAATTTAAGAGCCAAGGTATCAAAAGGAATCTCTTTGAGGTGTTGATGCAATAAGGACCAGGCCCAAGAAAGCAATTGGGCCCACACATTGACCCAGGAGTCAACCTGGTCCATTTGGGTTCAGCCCATAGACCCAATTGTGACTGAGAGCTAATATGGGAAACTAAATTTACCCCTATTTCTATTTAGAGACTATTTCTGGTTTTTATGCATTGTTTGATTAGGATTAGAAAGTTTTCTATTTTATTTAAAAGTCTTGTTTGCTAAGAAACAATCCTACTCATCTATATATAGTTGAGTCCCCTTTGAAGTTGCTAATGATGTTATCATTTTTAACCAAAGAATTCTTAGTTTCTCTTCAGTTATGGGATGGTTCATGATTTTTAGTGTACCCTAGTGCTGGAACCCACCCAGGATTCGATCGATCCCTCGGGAGATTGATCTATTCGTCTATCGTGAATATGGGGTTGCGTCAGGTGTATCTTGAGCTTCAATTCTCACAAGAATTAAATCTCTTTGCACATTCCCACTAAAGTTGCAATTCATATATTGGAGCGTCATGTTAGGTAGGTTGACAACCGGCATACAAATTTTTGTCACAACTCCAACATGAATTATGAGAAAATAGGCACATTTGTAAATAAGCATGGAAAAATAAATGCTAGATTACATGGGGCAACATTCTCCTAGCAAGGGTTGGACTTGGATATTGTCCTGTAAAGTTGAAGTTACATTCAACTGTTAGATGGGCCCAAAGCCCATCAGTAATCAGAGGCCCATCAATAATCAGCTCCTGGATATATCTCACGTGGGATTGCATGATAGCCTTCTTTGCTTAGAATAACAATTGCTGTAATTAGTTGCCTTCTATGTTTAGACTTCTGATTGATGTAATTAGCATGTAAATACCTATATATATGGATGTATAATCTCTATAGAAGACACAGAAATAATACAGTCTGGAGAGTATTCAAACTCTTTTCCAAACGTCAGATTGTCATGGTATCAGAGCTAGGTTATGGTGTTTAATCTTAGAAATCATCCAAGGAGACAATCAGAGACAATCAAAGAGAATCCTCTGTCCCTCGTGAAAAAAAACAGATCTCCTATCTGTTTTCCAGAGTTCGTCAGCCATTCAGACCTGCGATAGCATCAGTTCTACTCATGGCCCACCTGTGATCATCACAACTTCTTCAGAGATCATTCCAGTCAAGGTCGCCTGCTTCTTCTAAGTTATTTTGTGATTTTTTCAGAATTTTTTGACCCTGCAAGATAGGATTTCTGATCATTCTCGTGATTTTTCAAAATCTGACACAAAGTTTGATCAAATCCGTCCAAAATCCTGGATATTCAACGGAATAAGTTCAAACCTGTTCCAATAGGTGCGAAAATAGTGCTTCTCAGTAGATCCGACCTCTGATCAGTGTCTAGATCCATCTGTGGGGAGCACGTGTTGGATCTGAGGCTCATTCAAGGTCGTCTGGCAAGGTTTTTTCACTGTTACTGTTCTGACTTGATTTTTTTTCTTCTTTGCTGTGTTGGATCGTGCATTCTACACTCTAGAACTCTTTTGATTGCTGTCTTTCTCTGTTTCAATCAGTTTTTTATTAATCTAACATTGAGATGGAGAAATCTGAGGTCACTTTGATCAAGTTCACTGGACAGAATTACCCTGCCTGGTCTTTCCAATTCCAAATCTACTTAGAAGCTAAGGAATTGTGGGGATTTGTTTCTGGCACGGACCCTAAACCCACCGAGGATGAGAAGATCTCCTCTTGGCATACTAAAGATGCCAAAATCAAATCCTGGATTCTGGGATCCGTGGAGCCTCATCTGATAATGAATCTCAAGCCTTACCCCACTTCGAAAGCCATGTGGGGGTATTTGAAGAAAGTATACCATCAAGATAACTCTGCCCGACAATTCCATCTTGAATGTGCCATTGCTGAATATACACAAGGGACTTTGTCTGTACAAGACTACTATTCCGGTTTCCGTACGCTATGGTCGGAATACGATAGTATTAAGTATGCGGATGTGGCTGACAATGTGTTGAGCGTAATTCAAGACCTTCAGGCCTCTAGTCAGCGCGATCAGTTTTTGATGAAACTGCGGAATGAATATGAAAGTATCCGCTCTGCTCTGATGAATCGGACGCCCCTACCTTCATTAGATGTCTGCTTGAATGAGCTTTTACGTGAAGAACAACGTCTTACGACCTCGGCTCATATTGCTCAACAAAAGACTGACACCTATTCAGTCGCGTTCTCCGCCAATAAAAATTCTCAGCCTCCGCCTCGAGACTTGAGCAAAACCCAATGCTACAGTTGTCAAAAATTTGGGCACCTTGCATCTCAGTGCAAACAGAAAGTCTGCAGTTACTGTAAAAAGTCGGGACATATCATCTCTGAATGTCGCCGCCGTCCACCACGTCCGTCAACACAGTATCAGACTCCACAATATCCGGCTCAGCAGTATCAGAATTCACAGTCTCAGACTCCTCACGCATATGTGGCTTCCTCGGTTATGCCTGCTCCTCCATCTGCCTCACAGCCTGGGCCCTCATCTTCTCTCACTCCTGAATTGGTACAACAAATGATTATCAATGCCCTCTCTGCCTTTGGTCTCTCAGGTAAGTCACCTTCCTCTTCTACTTGGTTCATTGATTCCGGGGCCTCTAATCATATGACATATTCCCACACCCCTTTTTCCAATATGACAAGTTACAATGGCCATCTTCAAATGCAAACTGCTGACGGTGGACATGTTCCCATTACTGCTGTCGGCGATATCCCTGGTCCCATCCCATTGAGAAATGTTTACCTTTGTCCTAATTTAACTTCCAACCTATTGTCAGTAGGACAACTTGTTGAATATAATTATAACATCTCTTTCTCTTCTTCTGGTTGTGTTGTGCAGGACCAGATGTCCGGGAGGGAGATCGCGAGGGGGCCTAAGTGTGGACGCTTGTTTCCGCTGGATTTTTCTAAAATTTCTAGGAATCAATTTGACAATAATGTGTTTTGTTTTTCTCTTAGAGATAATTGCCGATTGTGGCATAATAGACTCGGACATCCTAATTCCAAGACTTTGTCCCTTATGTTAAATTCTGGTTTATTAAATAAATCTTTTGGTTTATCTTCTTGTGTGCCTTTTGATTGTGCTACTTGTAAAATGGGAAAGAGCAAAACTCTTCCGTTTCCTCATTCCACTTTACACACCTCTCAGTGCTTTGCTTTAGTTCATAGTGATGTATGGGGAATTGCTCCTGCTCTTTCCCACGCTCATTATAAATATTTTGTGACTTTTATTGATGATTTCAGTCGCTTCACATGGGTCTATTTTCTGCATTCAAAATCTGATGTTTTTCATGTTTTTAAAATCTCTTTGGCTTATGTTGAAAATCAATTTTCCACCTGCCTTAAAATTTTGCGATCTGATTCAGGCGGGGAATATATGTCCTCTGACTTTCAACGGTTTTTGCAAAACAAAGGCATTATTTCTCAAAGATCTTGTCCTTATACCCCCCAGCAGAATGGAATCGCTGAAAGGAAAAATCGACATCTCCTTGATGTCACTCGTTCCCTTCTTCTGGAATCATCGGTTCCTACTCGTTTTTGGGTTGAGGCACTAGCTACAGCCGCTCATCTTATCAATCGTATGCCATCAACCTCCATTGAGAATCAAAGCCCATATTACCGTTTGTACAAGACCGCTCCATCTTATGAGGATCTTCATGTTTTTGGCTCCACTTGTTTTGTGCACTTGCCTCCTTCTGAGAGGACAAAACTCACGGCACAATCAGCTAAGTGTGTGTTTTTAGGTTATGCACCCTTCCAGAAAGGATTCCTTTGTTATGATCCTCACATTCGTCGTTTACGTACTTCTAGGAATGTCATTTTCTTTGAACATCAGTATTTTTTTCAAAAACACATTGACCCCCCTGGCTCCTCTTTTGTGTCATTACCTGGTTTTTCTGATGACCCGTCAATTGTTCGTTTTAATCCTAACTTTGTATATCACAGACGGAACAGCACAGCGCCTACCAGGGATCCCCCTCCTGATCTTCCTCTGGCATCCGGTCCACCACCGGCAGTTGATCCATCCGGACATCCTCCACTGCGTCGCTCCACTCGGATTTCGGTACCGCCAGCCCGTTATGGGTTCTCCCATACTTCCCTAATGGCCACTTTATCTTCCTCCTCCATTCCCCAATCCTATTCTCAGGCTGTGCAAGACCCATGTTGGAACAAAGCTATGCAAGATGAATTGGATGCGTTAGAGCAAACTCATACGTGGGATATTGTACCATCTCCTGTGGGTGTCAAACCTATTGACTGTAAGTGGGTATTTTCTCTCAAGTTAAAATCGGATGGCTCTTTAGATCGATATAAGGCGCGTCTCGTCGCTCTTGGAAATCGGCAGGAATATGGCATTGATTATGATGAGACTTTTGCTCCGGTTGCCAAGATGACCACCGTCCGCACTATTCTTGCCGTTGCCGCATCTCAATCTTGGCCTCTCTATCAAATGGATGTCAAAAATGCGTTTCTCCATGGTGATCTCAACGAAGATGTTTATATGCGTTTGCCTCAGGGATGCTCCTCTAGAAAGGGTATGGTTGCCAAACTTCGTCGCTCCCTCTATGGTTTGAAACAAGCACCCCGCGCATGGTTTGAGAAATTTCAGGCTGCCCTTCTCCGATTGGATTTTCATCCAAGTCTGTATGATCCTTCTCTATTTTTACATCATGCTCCTTCCGGGATCACTATAGTACTTGTCTATGTTGATGATATCGTCATTACGGGTCCTAATGCACCCATGATTCAAGAGCTCCAAGCCTCTCTTAGTGAGACATTTCACATGAAGGATCTCGGCCCCCTTCACTATTTCCTCGGTCTTGAGGTTCATCAATCGGCTAAAGGCATAGTTCTCAATCAGCACAAATACACTATTGATCTCATTGACTTTGCTGGCCTTACTGCTTCAGCTCCGGTCGATACGCCAATCGAACTGAATGTCAAACTTAGTCGAGAGGAGGGTGATCTTCTTTCCGATCCTACTGCATATCGCCGGTTAGTTGGTAGCCTGATCTACCTCACTAACACTCGTCCTGATATCTCTTATGCAGTCAACCTGATGAGTCAGTTCATGACTGCTCCTCGTCATCTTCATCTGGCTGCTGTTCGCCGCATCATTCGGTACCTTATTCGCACACCGACTCGTGGGTTGTTTTTTCCATCCAACAATCCTTTATTTCTCAAAGCTTATTCAGATGCTGATTGGGCTGGTTGCCCAAATACTCGCAGGTCAACGACTGGTTGGTGTATGTTTTTGGGTGATAGTCTTATTTCCTGGAAATGCAAGAAGCATGAAAAAGTTTCAAAATCTTCTACTGAGGCTGAGTACCGCGCCATGTCTGCTGCATGCTCCGAAATTCTTTGGCTCCGCGGTCTGCTCTCTGACATTGGTTTTCCAGCAGCAGGAGCTACCCCCCTCTATGCAGATAATACAAGTGCAATTCGGATTACTGAAAATCCAATTTTTCATGAACGCACTAAACACATCGAGGTTGATTGTCATTTTATCCGTGATGAGCTTAAACGTGATGTCATCAGTCTCCCACATGTCTCCACTGAACTTCAAATTGCTGATATTCTCACCAAAGGGCTTCCTCGACCACGCCATCAGTTCTTGGTTGACAAATTGATGCTTATTGACTCTCCCGCATCAATTTGAGGGGGGATGTTAGATGGGCCCAAAGCCCATCAGTAATCAGAGGCCCATCAGTAATCAGCTCCTGGATATATCTCACGTGGGATTGCATGATAGCCTTCTTTGCTTAGAATAACAATTGCTGTAATTAGTTGCCTTCTATGTTTAGACTTCTGATTGATGTAATTAGCATGTAAATACCTATATATATGGATGTATAATCTCTATAGAAGACACAGAAATAATACAGTCTGGAGAGTATTCAAACTCTTTTCCAAACGTCAGATTGTCATCAACTAGAATAGAAGATGGAAATATGGAAGGATGAAGCTAAAGCAGCTACTTTCAAAGTAACAAAAGGAAAAGCAATGACTGGAGTGGGAGAGTCAAAGTTGAAAAGAGGATTCCTCACTTCTTTCTCTCATTCAAAACCATGCATGAGACTTCATCTCGCACAGCTCCTAAGTGATAAAAGAACATCAATGTCGTTACCTTTGGAAGTAATGATGAGAAGTGTTAAAAATAATCATGTTAGCATATTTATCACTCATGTAACCACTAAGTTTATGTTTCAAGCTGCACAAGGATAAATGTGATACATTGCTCAATCCAAAAGTCGCCTTATTTTCCTCTTTAAAATAAAAACTAAATAAAGGAATTGACTGAAAATCAAGAAAAGGAACAAGACAAAATTTCATTTATCACATACAATGAAATCTTTTCCACCAATAAGAACTCAGTTAATGTTTTATTAATGAAAATATAAAAGTTAAGACTAGAAATTTGAGAATTTTTTTTCTCAATAAGAATTCATACTTTCATTAGTTAATACCTATGATATTATCACAAGCCAATGGAGATAAAGTATGATAATCATCCATTTTCTAATATATTTCTTGAGGATGTCCCTCTATGACAGTTTTTCTTCACCTAGTCTCTGTTAACCTTTACCATTTTTGAGATTTCTTCTGTTATGTATATTATTATTATTAAATTTCAAACAGACTATGATTAAATTAAATTAACTATGATAATGGTGATGATGATGATGATTGATGACTACAACATAATACAACAACTGGCATATTATTATGATTAAATTTCAAACAGATTGAATTTCCGATTGTCATAAATGATAAAGAAGAAGCTTCAAATCACTGGGGGCTTGCCAAGCGTTATTGACAAGAATTCCCTCATAAATTCAGAAGAAGAAAAGTGTCAAAGCATTGTCCCATCCCTTGTTTGGGGAAGAATTCCTAATGCTAGTGGTGTGAATTGGCCCTTTTAGCTTCCCAAATTCTTCAAATAGAGATTCCAAAACTTACTCCTAGTCACGGGGGCATTTGGGAAGTTTAGAGACAGCATCATTTGGTGGGCGAATTTGAAACCCCCCAGCACAAATCCCCCAAATCTTCCCAGTCAAAACAGAACCCAAAAAAAAAAAAATGTCACAGAAGAAGCAGGCAAGACACAACAATCAATAGATAGGATACAATGAGAAATAGCCATCAGGCCTGACAAAAGTAACACTTTCACCCCCATTGAGTATGATCTTAACATTCGATGCCTTCCAACCAACACCAATTCCTTTTGCTCCAACACCTAACAACAAAACAATCAATCCATCAAAACCAGACCATCCTCCACAAAAGCTGATGGGCAATAACCAAATAACCAATTGAAAGTCACCCAATTTAGCAAGGTCTAAAAAGACCCCAGATCAGCGGTCTGGAACAAAACCTATATACCAAACAGTTCACAAACACCCAAAAACGGTGACTTCCACACCAGCCCATCCATGATGTGCCCAATCATATGGTCGGTCCATATTGCCTTCTTATAAACGGAATCGAATGAATAAAAGAAAACGCACCTTCGATTTTCACACGGCCATTGATGGTGTGTCCTTCAACTGGTCTGAAGAAAAGAACGATTTTCAGAATGGGGTACTTGTTTTTTCCATATTAGAGATCTAAAGCTGTTGAATTGAATTGAATTGAATTGATTGAGAGGAAAGAGAAGGAATTTGTATATTACCCAGATGAGAATCCGGAGGTTGAAGAAAGAAGGCTGCAGTGCAAGAGAACTAGAAAGATGGCTTTGGTTTTCTCCATCTCTGTTTGGACGAATACGCGGAAAATACAACCAAGAGTAATTATATTGACACTAAAAGCAGTGGGAATAGGGATAATTAGGGTATTTGTAAGGAATTCCAAAAAGGTCACTTTTGACTTTTCACATAATTTTCTTTGAATTTTCAGCAACACAAATTCTAGTTATAAATTGGGGCATTCGGGACAGGTCTGTGAATATTTCACTTTTTGGTCTTAAATTCACAATTTTTTTTTCATAGTGTTGTAGGTCCTTTATCCAAATTTGAAGACCTAAAATGTCCAAACTACCTCCTTTTTAAATCATATTCCATGATTAGTGAGATATGCCTTTAATAATAGTCAACTACCATTTAATTGGCCATGATTAATAAAATCCAATTAATGAGACTTTCAAATGAATTTTAAAAAATACAATATTTTTCAAAAAACGCAATAAATTCCAAAAGAATGCAGAGAAACTTAAAAAGATGATTTTTTAAATCAGATGAAAAAAAATCGCCTAAATTTTTAGATGACATGGCGAATTATTATTGATCCACTCATGGTGAAGGTATAATAACTACGATAGGTGATCCATACTCAAATTCCATAAGATCGAGGCCTAAGGATTATGGCAAAATAGATTCCAAAATAACTAAAGAGGGGCTAAGTCCATAAGGTGACTATGGAGATGGAGATGGAGATGCTGATGGATCTAACTTCTCCTAGATTTGATTTAAAAGGGTCATGGCTGAATGTTGCCTTTTTTTTATAATTAAAAGAGTATTGCTTTTCCTCTATCTTCATTAGAGATTATTTCACGTTCAAGATTTCATTTTAAGTATTAAGTGGGGTTGCTAAATAGCTGGGCCAACTAAGGCCCACCTCGTTTTGGTCTTCTTACCTGGGCCAGGCTTGAATATACAAGTTTGGCACATTTAATATATGGGTCAGGGTTGTGTTAAGTGATACTTGATAGAAAGCTAAAACCCAACCCGGCTCGGCCCAAATAAGAAATGCGTATAGGCTTTTTTTTATTTTTATTATTAAAAGGTTAGTAAGTATATATTAACAAATCCCAAAGGGTGGCGAACCCCATTATATAAAAGGGAAATAATTAGGTGAGAATTGTTCTCACGGGTTAAACCGTGGGAACTATGGGTGGGGCCGCCCTATCACCAAATCCAAACCCTACAATGGACAAGGACCCCCTTATAGTCACATGCTCCAAGGTTTGGCACCAATGCGAATGAATTAGACCATTGGATCGACTATATACCCATATGAATGGATTGGGCTTTTCGGTCATGGATGAAGGGGTTAGAAGCATAGGATTGGGGTCAAACTTGATATTCAGGGTAGTCCCATATAGATCTTTCAATCCCCATCCATCCCGTTCCAAAATGGGACCTTCAATGGGCCCACAAAAAAGTTCTCATGATGACTCCGTGGAGAACAGTTCTCACTGGATCACATCCCTATATAAAAATCCACTCTCATCCAAGTCTGGTTGGTAAAAATACTAGTAAGATGAGATGAAGTGAAGTGAATATTTAAGAGAAAATAAAATATTAAGGGGTTTAATCATAATTTGATGAAAATTTTAGTTTTAGTGGGTTGTTAGGAGATTTTTTTTACTTTTTGGGTAAAAGGTAGATGAATTCTTGTCTTTTAGTAGTGTGAGAATTATATTTTTGACTTCTTCTTTTTTTGACTGGAGGAGGGAGTTTTGAAATTTTATACTTTTGATATGACTCATGGTCTTTTCTTGTCTCGTGAATGAAGGCTTTACTTCACTCCACCTTACTTAATGAAGGAACGGATATAGCAATCCATAGTAGGCAGAGAAATAAGACAAGCAAAAAAATAAAAACAAAAAAAAAAAAAAAAAGCTTCCCACAAGCCGGGCAAGGAGCGATCAAAACAGGATTCCGACCTGATATCTAAAGCATTGATTTCCAAACTGGATTGAAAATAAATACTATACAATTGAAAGCCTAGTTACTACATATTGACATAGTAGCAAATAGCAATTCTCATAGCCTAATCCGGACTTGAAGGATTCAGCAACCAAATAAAGCAACTCCTTTGTGTGTGTTCCTCTCCCCCAAATATGATTGATAATGGGATTGATGACCTCTTATTAAGAAAGGAGACTTGGGCAGATACATCCAGACAATGTCTTGAAGAAGTAGTCTTAATTTTGAAGAATTTTCAAAGATTTCAAAGATCTCCTGGTCTTAATTTTGAAGAATTTTCAAAGATCTCCTGATCCTTTTGGCCCATACGTGCTAGACTGTAGCTGGATAGTAGAGGAGAATCATGAATTCTAAGCTTGTATGATGCACACAAGCTAGAGCATGGCAATGATGATCAAAGCTAGAGTTGTGTAAGGTCCCGTCCCGAGTTAATTAAGATTAACTCTAATTAATTGGGATTAATGCTAATTAATCATATTTAATTAGCCAAATGATAGTTGACGACTAAACTCAATGAGAATAGTCACAAATGAGTGTAATGAACTGATAGTGAGAAGATTAAATGAATTGAATCAGTTTTAAGTCTAAACTAAGAAAATGAGACATTTTTCGTAAATACGGATTTATACGTATTTTGCCGAATACGGAAACTCTTGATACCAACGTGTGTATCTCGACGAGTACGTCAACTTTCGTAATAGACTCGAAGTCATTTGACGAGAGTCTGGTCAAATGACCCTTCATTTGACTCAAAACGTAAATAACCTTGATAAAGTGGACTTAGTTGCAACGTGACCTCATATAAAAAGGAATGAACTTCCTTTGAGTTCATTTCACCTAAAATCCATTGCAGAGACAAACCCTAGACTCAACTCTTTCTTCCTTTTTCTTCTTTGTCCTTCCATTTCTCTCCATCTAGAGTGAGGATTGGAAGCTTGACAAGTGGTTGGAGTGGAGTTCACCTTCTTCATCTTCTTCCTCGTCTTGGTCTCCATTTCGGAGTACTGAAGCTTGTAGAGGAACTCAAGGATTTTCTTCTTGGAGCTACAAGTGAAGGAATTTCTTGCTATTTGACTCAAGAGGCAAGTATAAATGCATTTCTATGATTCAAATGTTAGTTTATAAGTTTTCTTGAGTTATGATGAATGGGTTCTCAACCCTCTCCTTGTTGTAGAATGGATTTTGTTAGGGATTGAATGGGAATGGTGAATGATTACTCCAAGAGTATGTTTTCTTGGATTTTATAGATTGTTAAAGAGACTTGAGTTTGAGGAACTCAGTCTTTAGAAACTTGCTTCAGAAGTTCTAAAGCTCGAGAATGACATTCTGGGCGAATTTCGGCTAGCCTTAAGGCTAACCGCGAAGCCAACCGTCAAAATCTGTGAAATGGGCAAGCTTCTGGAAAGCTAACCGCCAATTTTCGGTTAGCCGAAATTTGAATTTCGGCTAGCCGCAGGGTAACCGTGAGGTAACCAAAATTGAGTCAGAAATTCTGTCAGGAATATCAGCTTCTGGAAAGCTGACCGTGAGCTAACCGCGAAATGGCGGTTAACCGAAATTGAAATTTCGGCTAGCCGCCAGCCACATTCCGGCTAGCCGTTGACTGCATTTTGGCTAGCCGCCGGCTAACCGCCAGTGACATGATACTAGCCAAATATTCAGTGAATTTTGAAATCATGGGTGAAAATTTTGGGAACTAAATGCACACCTTAAACGTATAAAAGTAATGTCCATCGATAATAACACGTGCATTTGGTAACCAATATTCACACATAATTAGTTGTCGAAATGTGAAAGGAAGTTCAGTAGAAACGGACATAGATAGGGAGTTCTAAACCGTATGTGACAACGTTGACTAAATGCAACGTAATGATTACTGATATAACGAATAGTTACTAAAGGTAACAATGTAATGATTAATGAACTAATGAACAGTTACTAAAGGTAACAAAACAAATGAATAATTCCTACTACAGTAGATGTTGGGGCGTTCCGGAGCCTCGTGGAATGCCAGTGCTCTCTGATCAAGACACTGTAAAATTTCCACCATATGTGATAAGCCATGTAATGAAAATTGAAACAATATGGAAGCCTCGGCCATGAATGGTTTGCCCTTCCGCCTTGTGCTTAATTAAATTGATTAAAGGAAAATGAAATAATCTTGAAGCCTAGGCCATGAATGGTTTGCCCTTCCGCCTTGTGCTTAAACTCCTTCCGTTGGAAGACACGAAATGAAAAGAAATGAATTGAATTAGATGTTCGCTATTGAATTGATCAGATTATATAGAACTATTAAGTTCTTGTATTGGTAAATTCTTATATAGAATTGGTAAATAACATGAGAATTCATGAAAATGCATATGTCTTGTTGAACCGTCGTGTTCACGTGTTATTGATGATGTCACAGGCCCAGATGCCCGTGCTGGCCTTGCAGAGGCCGCGCCGCTTGCGGAGGAGGCCCATCCGATTCCTCCAGGAGGATTAGCGGAGTGGGCATAATTCGGAGGGCGATCAAACTTGAATATTTTGATGATTACTTTTGTAATAATTAATTTTGAGTTGTATATAGATGCCACGTGCACTGTAATTTAAATGTGCAGGGTTGGTTTTAGTAGACTGTCATTTTGTATATGTGGACTTTACTTTTGATGTAAAGTTAATTGTTGTCAATGTATGTATGTATATTCCGCAAATTGTACATTGGCAGGTGTTGTGATTTGATATCCCTTGTGAGTCTTGTCTTAACTTCGGTTAATTCAGGATTTACAGGAGTAAGTATGATCTCGCGATTAGGGGGTCTGTCCAAAGTAATCAGATCTCGGGCCCGGGTCGTGACAAGTTGTTTCACCTGTCTTCCTTATGTCCCACTAGTTGCATGATTAAGAGTACATGCAAGAGGTCCAGGGTTCAAGTATTAGTACCACCCTCTGTTTTTATCTTAAAGCTAAAGTTGTTTCTTCTTATTTTCTGCTAGATTGGGCTTAACGTTTCTAATGTAATTAATTAAAAATGAACATGGATTGGTTCGAGTTAAGTATGCACATCCCATTCGACCTACCAGCCCTACTCTGCCTAACTCATTCTTTGGCCCACTAAATCAATTGAACACAACCTATTAGTTAAGTGTTGGGTTGAACCTTTAAATTTTCTCTCATTCTTATTTGGGATTCCATGCATTACAGCTTTTTGTTTTTGGCTAAATGTTGAAGATGTCTTTTTTTCTCTCCAATTTCAATTTTTATGAGTTTAACTTTGTCATTTTGATTTACATTGTCTATTTCTATTTTTTTTAGTTTAATATAATGTATAATTATTATTATTGTATGAAATCAATAAGATTCTTTACATTAGTTTTTGTCCTTCCAATTGTATTATACCTCTTATCATTTTTTTATAAGTTCACTCTGGGGAGTCTAGGCATCTTGTTGGTTAGCGAACTAACCTAGGAAGGTTTTTTCATGGACAAGTTAAGAAAAAGAAGTCTAACACTGGCAAACTTCTAAGATATTTGTGTGATGTGTTAGAAAGAGGAGGAAACTTTCAACCATCCTTTTCTTCATTGCGAGGTTGTGGATCATTTCATTACTAGGTGTGGTGTGGTGTGGGGTGGTGTTGTCCGGAATCTATTATACAAGTAGCTCAATTTTGGTTGGGAGGTTGAAAGGTTGTTTTGGTATTTGTGCTCGACTGGCGAATAATTCCCTTTCCTATAGTATGGGCTATTTGGAGGGAAATGAATGATAGAATTCTCAGGGTATCTCCTCTCCTCTAGTTAGATTAATTGAGAGCTTTTCAAATTTTTCATTAACGATATGGTTGTAAATTGGGAAGCTTGCATGGCGTACAGTCCATCTAAGGTAAGGAGATCTACTCTTGTGTCTCCCCCTTCTCTTGGTATGCTCAAATCCAATGTTAATGGATCTGCAAGGGAAAATCCGAAACCCGTGGGCATTGGAGGGGTGCTTTACTTAGGGATGTCAAAAGGGCCGGGCCGGGCCGGCATGGTCTGCCAGGGAAAAACCCTGGCATAGCCCACCATGGGCCGGGCTGGGCCAGCGGGCCAAGCAGGCCTCTTTCGATTTTTTCCCTTTTTTTTAATATATTATGGTCTAAATGTAGCCCTTATCAAGGGCCTATTTGTTTCATTATAATACATTAAAAATAGATATTCACAACTAGTTCCAACAGTGACAAGTTATTCACTAAGCAATGGCTTATCTAGCTTTTTAAGTTAGATACTGGGATTATAGCCCGTAAGCTAGGTAAAAAACAAAATCATTATAGTAAATTGATAGCCTTTTTGTTTGCTATAGGTTAAAATAGTAAAAGAGCAAAACAGGTTGCATCGATTGAAGTTTCTACTATCCATAACAGGTATCATATTATATGTGGTCTTCTAAGTCATCATTTGCACAGGAAAAGATAAATTGGGTCCAAGTTTTTCTATGGCTTGTGATCATTTATTTTATGCTCTAAGCAATCAATGTTGGGACTGTCTAATAATAGAACTCTTAAAGCCGATCTCAGTTAATCATACAAGCCTACATATTTGTTTCATTTGCTACAAACAACCCTGATGGCAGCATTGGCAAAAAATTACAAATGAGGGGGCTATTTGGTGTGTCTTAGACTAATGATCCAGATTGGAAAACGTCTATAGCAATCTACTAAGAATGCAAAGCTGAGATCATACTCCCATTACGAGAGCTCTACTTGTATGCTTGATAAAGATGCTTTGGGCTGATTTGTTTGATGCAATTGAATTCCTAGGAAAATCCTTAGACATTGTATTTTTTAAATGCAACAAATCAAATTTGAATATCCAAAAATGACCATCAAACAACCTTTTCTTCAATGAAAATATAGTAAGGAAAGATGGGAAATGAATAACCATAATTCAAGTCTCGTAAAAGGTAAGGTCTTATCTACACTTCATCTTTTATCCTCGGCCCTGCACCTGATATCCATCACCCTTCACCTCTTTTATAATACTTCTTGGAGCTCATTTGATAATGAATTTCCATGTATTATCATGTGCAACTAACTCGACCTACTCATGTTCAGATAATTAATATTAATTCAACAAAAAAATCCTTTTAAAAAACCTTATTCGCTCACCTAAATTTATATTCGACAAAAAATTCATGGTCAAATGAGCTCCATAGAAGGATTATTACATAGGTGATTGTGTGAATGATATGGGTTGAGGGGTTAAGGATTTATGGTGGAGATGTAGATGAAACATCTGACTTTTTTAAGATTTGAGTTATTAATATGATGACTTGTTATGCAATTTCAATTAATGAAGAGGTTATTTGATGGTATTTTTGCATATTCACCTTGTCTTTTCTCAATTCTTTTGTATTATTCTTTGCAAACAAACGTTCCCTAAGTGAAGATTTAGGAATAACCATCAAATATCTACCCTTGAATGGAAATAGATTACCTAGCTATCATCCTAGAAATTCAAATCATATGAAAGTCAGGTTCGCATATTTATATCTTTTCTTTATAGCTTTTTTGACTTTTCTTTAGACCTTTACTGATCAAGTTGTCATTAAGCTTTGTTCATGAACACTATAATCTAACGTTAGTATTTCATTTCACATGATGGGGACTTATCAACAGAGCATGTGGCATTTATTGAGAATTGACTATCACATTTACCATTTTATAGCTATTGTTGGGGGGGGGGGGGGGGGGGTTGTAAATGGACTTTTTTTTCAAAAAAAAAAGGGGACTTGGGCGGGCCAGGCTAGCCGGCAAGCTATTCCTGGCAAGCTGGAGGCACTAGCCCACGTGCCAGCTGGCCAAGCGGGCTCAGGCCCGGCCCAAGCTCCTTGGCCTTGCGGCTGTGCCGTTGACCGGGCCGTGCCAGGCCATGGCCCTTTGACTGGCTGGCCGGTTTGGCCCGGTCCATTTGACATCCCTAGCTTTGCTACAACAAAGGAAATGTATTATTTATGTTCTCCAAGCATGTAGGTATTTGTGATTCTAATGAAGCGGAGGTGTGAGTATCGCGGAAGCTCTTTAGTGTTTCTCAAAATCTTTTTATAGTAGCTTTATTGTGAAGAGTGACTCTTCTAATGTTGTTTCATGGGTGTCAAATCGAAAGGCGAATCCCTGAAAATTTCAATTCCTCTTCAATGAAATCCGTGCTCTATCTTCCATCAATGTTGCCTTTCACTGTGAGTATAGATTAGCCAACTCTTTGGCAGACGCTCTTGCAAAATAGAGGGTTGAGAGATCTACTCATAGGAGGGGATTGTTATGTAATTGTGGAGTGAGTGGGGGTACATCTCTCTTATACCTTATCGCTTTTCTCCTTATATTTATCTTTGTATCTTTTGTCTCTTTTAATGAAATTTATTGTTTTCATCTAAAAAAAACCTTTTACATCTATTTTATATATTGAAATAAGTAATTTGGTTTATGCAACTAGTTTAATGAGAACATCTGTAATATTATGCTTATAATCATTTATTAATTCATTATGCGTTTACCAATTAAGGAATCCCCATTATCTAGTCCTATATTATTTCTTATAAATCTACTAAAATTTACAAATTAAGGATTTCGGGTTATCCAGTCCTATGTTAATTCTTATAAATCCACTATAATTAAATTTCTATTAATGTTAAAGATGAGAGATGCTCCTATAAGAGATGCTCTCACCTTACTATGAGAGATAAGGTGGGGACCCTCACATCCATATCCAATGCGAATATCTTAAATGTGAGAGCCCCGCCCCTATCTCTCATATAAGGTAAGAGATATCTCTCGTAGAAGCATCCCCCGTTAAATATTCTATTTCATTATGTAATGTTTCCCATTTTTTTTAGAGCAACGTTGGACTGCTCGTGAGGAATGATCCATTTAACTAGAGGATGCTATGTGAGTCCTCTTCCTCTTCCACAATAACAATTTTCTAGCATCTCAGTTAGAAAGTTCGGATCCTCTCAATCAAAGAAAATAAAAAAAAATGCCCCACAAAAACGCAATTTCCTTCTTCGATTTCTCGCCACACCAAACATCAACAGGAAGGTACGTGCCTAATCTATCTTCTCTCCTTTCAGCGGAAAACCCACTCCACAAACTCCACCCTTTTTATTGCTACCCGACCATGGTTCCATCTAGGAAGATAGAGTTTGTTCGTGTTCCCCTTTTTATCACACATGTATCATCCTCCGTCGCTAGTTGTTTCTAACTAAAAGAAGAGGTGGGCTTTAAAATTTTCCTTAAATGGCTCCACTGTGATACATTTGGAGAACAATGCCAACCGCTAAAATAAACACTCACACTCATTAGCATCTCTGGCTCAGTGCCATGCATGCCACGCTCATGATTCTTCAAAAAGCAACCTTTTGGACACGTTTGTCTACACACCTTTTCACGGAAATAGAAAATTACTACGTCAGCAAATTCCATAGAAATGAAAATTTCGAAAAAAGATTACTATAGAATTTAGAAATTCATGTTCGGTGCAAAAAAAAATTTCTCATTGAATTGGTGTTAATGTTGTTTGGTGCGGCTGTGGATTTCTTATAGAAAATCAAATTTTTTTTGTTTGTAAAATAATTTTTTGAAGAAAAATAACATAACGTTTATATTATTTATTTAACATCAAATAATAATTTATTTTAAAAAATAAAAAACGAAAGAGTTATAGGGTTTTTGGTTGAAATGGACAAGAGTGAGGAAAAGAAGGAGAAGTTTTCCGAAGAAATCCATTTCCCATATCCCCCCAGGAAACTCATTTCCACCATTATCATGGAAAATGCTGACAGGTAGGAAAGCGTTTCCACGGAATGGTTCTTCACCAAACGCCGGAAAAATAGGTTTTCCGAGAAAAAACGTCCACTTTTCCGCGGAAAAGAATTACACAAACATTCCCTTCATCTCTTAGAAATTTTATTTTTGATAAGAGCATCAGAAGGGTTAGATAACCAAAACCTTCAATATACACGTGAAGTGTTTTTTTCTCATCTCTTAGAAATTTTATATTTGATAAGAGCATCAGAAGAGTTGGATAAACAAAACCTTCAATATACACGTGAAGTGTTTTTTTTCTTTTAATTACACATGGAAGTTGAGACCCTCGTGATGTTTTGCTATGGTTGTTTTATTGTTATTCACCCCATTGACTAATTACTGTTGGTAACTTTGGCAGCAAAAAGAATAATAATCATAGTGGCACTAGAACTCTAACTAGGATAGTAATTTTACTATGAAGAGCTAAACTTTGTCATGCCAGAAAATATGTAATAGTATGTTGGGCCAAGTATACCTCGTTTGGAAGAGGAGAGTAGAGATGAGTCATGCACTCATGCCTATAGAAAATATGCATTGTCAAACTTCTTAACGGTTAAATCTAAGATTTTAAAATTTATGAGTGGAGCAAATATCAAATAATAGTTAACCACGACCATTAAAAACCGGATTTGGATACTTATTTAGGGCCCGATACTTAAATAGCCTAAACCGGTCTGAGTTTGGTTCCACCTTGGTTCTAACCTGTAGACCTGGGACCAAATATAATACATCAATTCTCAAGAATCCATCATAAAAACTAGGTTTTTGCATATAATTCTCTACCTAGACATAGGCCCAGACCCATCTTATATACGCAACCGGCTCTGGCTCCAGTTCCATCTTTTCATTAACAGTTCCGGTTCCGGAACCAAGCTAGTTCCTAACTGGATTCGGGTCTGGTTCCGGTTTCGAGTCCGGATCCACCATAAATTTGGACCAAAACCGACCTGTTTTAATCCCTACTAACCAACCTAAAGCAATTTGTGATGCACTCAGAGAAGGGGCTATGTGGGTAATTTGTTTGTATGGCGTTGTTAAGTGAATGGTCAATTTAAGGGGGAAAAAACACAAAAAGGGGGTCAAATAAAAAAGTGCTAAATGATTAAAGTCATGTTATGATTTTTTTTTTTCATTTAGTGGCATGAGAGAGTAGTTTTTTACTCCTTTAGTAAAAAGATTATTGCTTTTTAAAAATTCGTATTTATTATTTGACCTACTTTTTGATGTTGAATTGACCATTCATTTTTCTTCACTAATTAAGTGATTTTACCAAAGAAGTGAAGGCAATGAAACACATAATGGGAGCTTGCTTATCTATAGTGCGAACTGCACAAAATCAATGTGCTTAACATAACCTCGTGGTGAGTGACTATCTTCCCAACCATCCATGTCTACTGCAGATATAGTGACCAATTAAATGTTTCCAGTTAATTAATTAACGAATTTTCATCAATTTAATTGTGGGGGATTTGATTTGTTTGTGATCAATCCAACACAGGCCCTACCTTAATTAGAGTGGAATACGACTCTCATTGCTAAAACAAGGAGAGAAGGATTATCTTGAGCGATTTGTATTAATTATAATGGCACTGTTATTTTTATATCTTAACCGTCCTTGCGAAAGTTTGAAAAACAATATTTTAGAAAATGTTGGAATATTTCAAATTCTGAATATTTCTTCATGCATTAAAAGATATGAAAAATAAATAAGTTTTCTAAACAATTAATAATAAATTAATGAATTTTGAATATTGTAAGTCAACCATCGATCAACCCTAAAAAAGCCATGGCAAGTCAACAATAATGCCATAAATTGTCAAGTTAGGCCATAGTTGAATGCCCAGTCGGTCCACCTCAGCGCCACTTGAAAGTCCATATGGGATCGGTCTCCAAATCAAGCTATAGATCCCCTCTATATATATTTATTGTTAATCTCTTAGCAGTTGGATGAGATGTAGACTTTCCAGCCGATTCATAGATGGATCCATTTCGGATTCATCCCTCAACGGTTGAGCCCCCTAGCAAAAATTCTCTTATATTGTCATCCACCATGATTGCACTGCGCACTGTGCAATGATGTTGTAGGGCAATGCTCCATTTTGCGACAGGCGAGCAAATCGTGCAACAACGGGGCCCACATGTCCTCATGTAGACCGTTTAATCAATATTACTTTATCAATACCCATACCCACTAAATCAAGTACCAACTATAGTTAAATATTTTGACTTGACCCAACTTGACTTGGGCAAGTCAACAAGGTCCATAGCGATTGCTCGAAATTCATACGCAACCAAGCCCGGGCAATCCACTTGATGCACTTTCAATCACTTGAAGGGGGCAAGTTTTTTTAACTATAGGCTTTTTTTTTTATGCAATAGAGTTCCGCGTGGAATTCATCATGCAAAGATACTTTTCTGGATTAGTATAAGTCAAGTAAAGTCTTCATTTTTTATAAGGATTCACATCAATAGTACTTTAGTTCAAAATTTTCTCCAACTTATACCATCATGACCCCATTATATTTTATTCTCTCTTGATTTGATGCTTTACTACACCTTATTTTACATATAAAATTAGCAAACGAGCATAAAGAGTGAAAGTATAAGCTGATCCCTACTAATGCTTAGGGAGCTTCATGATCCATGGTTTAAAAGTGTAAATTTGTTCATTACCTTCACAGCTAGGATCATTACCTTCACAGCTAGCAATACCATCTAAGGCAAATAATCAATCCTATTAAATATATACACCCCTTAGAAATTACTAATACCTGGCAAGAAGCAATGAAGATGAAGGCTTTGAGAAGAAATTACTCACAGCAGCTGGACAAAAAATGGTCCAGGTCATTGATTTGATTGGGAAATAAATGGATGGACAACCCCACTGAAAGATCCCTGATTGAAAGATCCTGACCATCTAATATGTGGATGTCTTATTTTTTGTGTGTGGGCCATCCCTATATTTCCATCTTCACCATCTGTGTGGGCCACGGATAGATGAACGAATTGGATTATTCCACTACAAACTGTTTTAGCAATTATATCTGGTGGGGCCGTCTTGACCTTTTATTACCTGTGGCATCTTTCCATTGGCCGCACATGTGCACTGTAGGTCCCACCTTATTCCATAGCTTTCACAGGTGTAGGTGAAATTTCAATGGGCAGAATTGCTCAGCACCACAATGGATTCTCATAAATACACACAACTGTAAGTAATCTTGGAGGAGAATCAATCAAGCCATAGTTTTACTAATCAGGGCATAAAATGATCCAGGCCATTGATTTGATGGGGGCATGAAATGGATGGGAAGATTCCAACCTTCTAATATGTGGTTATCTTAATCCAAAGTGTGAGCTGTCTTAGTGTACTTCTGTTGGATGGGTGGAATGGGTGGTGGATTAGGTTAACCACCAAATTCTATGGATAGAATTTTGTTTTCTAGGGTGGAAAATCAACATTTTAGCAAATGGTAAAACTCTTGAGGATTCCTTTTGTCTGATATTTGAGGATTCTCTAGTGTGATCCAATGGGGTGTAAAAATCCTACAGGAAAGGAAGAGGATGTAAAATCCTCAAATTTGCATATTCCTCACATGTCACCGAGTGCAGTTTAAGGATTCCTAGTCATATAATCCTAAGTTAGGAAAGCTCTACTCAAGTAATAAAACCCTCAAAATCTGAGGATTCCTCACTGTTACCAAATAAGACTTCCTTTGGGAGGAAGCAACGCCACATTATGGCCTCATTGTGTCTGCAAGGACAATATTTAAATACATGGTTGAAAATCAATTAAAACTCTTTTGAGGGCTTAATAGTCTGCATAGAATTTAAATTCTTTTGGGTATTATAAGAAAGGTTAAAATGCCTAGTATTGAGGAAATAAAGGCTATGCATTCATAATCGGCAGCTATCAAAGATTCAAAATAGTCTCTCCTTTTAATTGGAAATAAGTTAAAGAAAAGATGGAAAAATGAATACATACCATCACCATAGTAATTCACTCTCTATCTCTTAATTTATTTTTCATTAAAGCAAAGACTATCTAATAATTATTGATGGATATTCAGCTTTACTTCTTCATATCTAGCAATTTTTAGGAAAACATCTCTTACTTGTATAGTACTGTGAGAGTAATTCTCGCAAGAACATCTCCCTATATATAATATGTATTTTTTAATATTTGAATGGCATGAAGTGAGCCTTTCGACTAAAAGTAGACCTTCAATGGGCTAAGACTTTAGTCGGTCTCGGTCCTCTAAGTAGGTGGACTTTCCTCCTATATTTAGGGCTCCTTCGTGCATGTCCGCAAAAGAGAAAAAATCAAAGAAGTGAAAGTCCGTGTAGGATGGCCCGACTTCACTTTCTTTCCTAAAGAAGAAAAATGGGTAATTTATTCATTTTTCGCACACCAAATATCATGGATATGCATGGAGCCAAAATAACCTTTCTATTTCCGTGTAAAGCCGCTTGCACAAACACATCCTTACGGCCGGGGGATGTTCAAAAATCTAGGATCCAAATCCAACTCGAATCTAGATTTGTGCTACTCAATTTTTATTGGGCCTAGACTCAAACTCAATCCTTTAGCCCATATCCGGCCCATTGACACTTCTAGATTAAGCATGCCCTAACATCTTATCTTATATACTTAACAAAAACAATACAATAATCTTCATAACATTTCCTCTTCTCCAAATCCATCCTGGCCGTTGATCAAGATGTGCCCACACTCCAACTCAAACCATCCCATTCTCAGCCCTAAAAACTTTCATCAATTCAAAAACACATGAGCATAGAAAACCACCACCAACACTACCATCTTCCTTTTTCCAACATTTCTTTTCCAAAAGAAGAAAAGAAAAGAAAAGGAAAGGAAAAGTAAAGGAAGAAAAAAGAGCAAGCCGCTGCCTGCACACAACGAACAAGACCGAGCTCTCAGCCTCACATCCCTCTCCCTCTTAAAACCCCAAACAACAAGTAGAAGTAGAAGAAGAAGAAGAAGAAGAAAACGCGAAAACGAAACATAAAAATCTCAAATCCAAACAACGAAAACTCATCTCACTTCACCTTTTGCTTCACTTTCTCTGGAAAACGAAAGCCAAAATCCAAAACCCAAAACCTCATTTGGCAATCCAATCAAATCTGCATCTGATCCACTCGAAAACACAGCAGAAATGAAGGCAGAATCACAAACGAATTCGTAAAACAAGGAAAGAACTGATCTTTTTCGCGATCTGATCTGATCCGATCGTGATCTGATCGATGAAGCTTTATCTTTTCCCAATCTAATGACATCCATACACCCCCAACATCCCAATCACAATCACCATCGCAAGCAGATCCCTTTATCTTGCCCTCATCTCTCCACCTTTAGATCGAACCACGGCGGCGCCAACCCCTTCCGAGCCCTCCAGAGCTGCCTCCGGATCCGCCCTCTCGGCCGTGCCTCGATCCGCCGCGACCCGGCGGAGGTACCCCGCTGCGCCACCTGCGGATCCTCCTCTGCCTCCCGCCTCTACGCCTGCCTCTCCTGCGCCGCCGTCTACTGCTTCCCGCACTCCGCCGCGCACGCCGACTCCGGCCACGAGATCGCTGTCGACGTCGACCGTGCCGAGCTGTTCTGCTGTGCCTGCAGGGATCAGGTCTTCGACCGCGACTTCGACGCCGCGGTCGTCCTCGCGGCGGCCTCCGCCGCGTCCTCCTCCTCGCTCGGATCGCGGCAGCCGG
This sequence comes from Umbellularia californica, assembly GCA_028538565.1. Lineage (NCBI taxonomy): Eukaryota > Viridiplantae > Streptophyta > Magnoliopsida > Laurales > Lauraceae > Umbellularia > Umbellularia californica. The sequence continues at coordinate 95,567,676 of JAPQWN010000003.1, read as the reverse complement.
AGAATCTCAGGAAGCGGAGGAGGGTGGATTACCGGCCGTGGGCTCCGGACTCGCGCGAGCGGGTCCTCGTCGCCCGCGGATCGGTCCCGCTGCCGGGGAATCCGCCCGATCCGGCGGATCCGGCTTCTTGCTTGCCGAGGGGTTTGAGGGGATTGAACAACCTCGGCAACACGTGCTTCATGAACTCGGTGCTGCAGGCGCTGCTGCACACGCCGCCGCTGAGGAACTTCTTCTTGAGCGACCGCCACAATCGCTTCCTCTGCCAGCAGAAGAACAGCAGGAAGAGTGGCAGTGGCGGTGGCGATGGAAAGAATTCGATGTTGCGCCGGATCTGTCTGGCTTGCGATCTAGATGCAATTTTCTCTGCAGTTTTCTCAGGGGATCGGACGCCATACAGCCCCGCCAAATTTCTTTATAGGTTGATGATTCAGTCTTTATCTTTTTTAGTTTCATGGATTGGAATTTGGAATTTATCATCTGATTTCTGTTATGTGAATCTGCATTTGTATTTTTCCATGTTTTCTATGAATATTGTGTGCATTAGTGCATTGTTTGTTTACTTATGTACCTTTGCATTGCATTGAATGTGTGATTGAAACTGGTTATTGGAGATTGCAGGTGTTAGGGAATGCAGAGCAATGTAGGTCTTTTTTTGAGATAAACAAATGACCAACACATCTAAAATGTTTGTTAGACAATCTATACAGAGAACAATAGTAAATTCAATTGCTGGATTGGATCCCCATGCATCTGAATGAATTAAAAAAGAAAACAGATATGGCTCATTTATCATGTGGATTCAGATACTTTGATATTTCATCGGTGTCCAAATCATGGGAGTGAAGTTTTAAATGTAGATATAGATGTGAGACCAAACTGTCAAGTGCTTATACTTTGTCATGTGAGGTCCCAATCATGGAATGACGAGGAAGGTTGCTCCAGTATGCAATTCCCTGACTTTTCGAGTTATGACTTACGAAGAAACCAAATGCTGGCGTTCCTTAGAATTTTTTTTTAATGATGGAACTATGTCATAGTGAGAAGTGGGTTACGAAGAAACCAAATGCTGTCGTTCCTTAGAAAAATTGTTTAATGATGAAACTATGTCATAGTGAGAAGTGGGTGAGGTTGCCTTGGTTCTCCTTCAAAATTGTGCAGTAAAAGCACCCGTCTTTGTGGAAAAAAAAAGCAGCAGCATGGGTTCTGACACCTCCATCGATAGTTATGTGTGAATAAATTAGCCAAAACTTGCAGAATGGGGTTACTTTGACAATAAGAGATTGTGTTGGTGGATATTATAAAAACTGAGGACAAAAGTCAACCTTAATAGATGTTAAGTGTGTAAAACTTTGAGGAACTACATTTGCATAAAATATATCGTACTTTGTTATGAGAAGAAGTCTCAATTTATACAAAATTCAAAATTTATCCTATTCTCTTTTGTATTAAAAATTCTCTTGTGAAGAAATATCTGAATTTAAGATGCAATTTGATATTAAAGTTTGTCGTTACATGTAAAAAAGAACTATGGCACTACTGCTAAGGAAAAAAAATTGTGGTATTAAGTTTTATTGTCTTTTATAAGTATTCAAGTGCTGTTTTCCCCTCTCAGATTAGGAATTTCTGTTTATAGTTACTTTCGTTTCTTTGATTTTTCATAAGCACGCCCATATTGTATAATATGAATCCTTTGTCAAAATACTGATTGAAGGTCCTGGCAAATTATTGATACAAGTTATTTAAATTATCTTTTTTTTATCCTTGAACTCTTGTGTGCATCATTGCAGCTGGTGGCAGCATGCAGCGAACCTTGCAAGTTATGAGCAACAAGATGCACATGAGTTTTTCATATCCATGCTTGATGGGATCCATGAGAAGGTGGAACAAGATCAACGCAAGCCCAGGAGCCAAGGTAATTTTTGCCTTGATTTAAATGTGCTTATGGGATAAGCCAATAAGCAAACATAGACCTTTTCTCAATTGCTAATAAGATTTTATTGATATGAAAAACAACAAGGACAACAGTTACCAATAATAAAAGGGAAGAGGCCGCAGAACAAAATCCAGGTTCTAAACCCTGAAGTTTATGCAACAAGCAACTTTCCCCTTGAAATTGCCCAAGAGGGGCCACATTGGAAGAGTCACCTTCCACCACAAAACAAGCATGGCATGGACATCCTATGCATGATGCTATAAATGGATAAGCTTTATAGTTTAGTAATTTGTTGATTTTCTTAAGATCTATTGAGTTGTAAACCTCTGTTTTATTTATATTACGCCTCCATTGGAAATGAGGTCCCCTGAAATTCCCTTCTGATTATACTATGCCTCCATTGGAAATGAGGTCCCCTGAAATTCCCTTCTGAGTTAAATTTAAGTCTCATGAATTTCACATGTTACTTTTGTCCTCTAGAGAGAGATTTTTCTATGTTCCTAGCGCATGTTGACATACATTTAATGGTTTAAGGTATCGGTGTCCTTTTCTGGACCAAAACCCAGGACATTATATTGCCAACCCCATATTGATGGGACTAGGCCATGGAGGACAATAATTCTTTGCACATGACTATATGAATATCAGGTTTCTTTATACATGGGATGATCATTGCCATTTGTTGGTAGATTTTCAATGAATCACACGTCCTGCATGCCATTCGATGCCTCATTTTCTATAAGTTTCTGTGCAGCACATGCATCGACACATTTATTCCATTATTCCATTTTAGTGGTGGTATTCATATTCAGTTTATGTTCTTACTAATATCTTGATTATAGATTTCCAAGGAACAATGTTACATATATAACTGATATTTTGAATTTCTTGTGATACTATCACATAAGTTTCTTGAAAACGCCTTATCTTAATATTATCACAACAAATTCAGTTTATCATGAAATTTGTTTTAATCACCACATTATTGTGATGTCTTTTTTTTATTTTATTAATAACGGTAAATTTTATTAAAGAAAAAAAAGGGTACAAGAGAAGAAGCTCTACAAGAGCGTCTACCAGTATAAGAGATATATACTGGAAAATAACCACACCTTACAAAACATGAGCACTTAGATTAATAATACTTCAATATTATACGCTGAAAAATTACCATCAAACCATTCCAAAAAAAAAAAAAAACCGTCATAAAGCGGTTTCAAACCTAGGACATTAACATGAGGAGAAAACTTCCCTTACCACTCAACCAGCTTTGTTGTCTCAAATTTACCTACTATAACATAGGACAATAATGAATATAACCTATTTTAACATCAAGTGGAGGATGGATCTCCATCGTCATTGTCATCCTATGGTTTTAAAATCTAATTTATTACATCATAAAGTTTATTGAAAACTATTTATTATAATATAACTATTAAAAGAAATATTTTTAGTGCAATATATCATTAATTTAAATGTTTGAATATAAAATTTTAATATTGTTATAATAGAAATGAAAATTTTGGAGTGACTTCTTGAGCTGCCTAGTTGTCGCCACTCCTTGGCTTGCTGAATCAAATCTGACTTCCTAGCCGGCAAGCTATGCTAAAACAGCACCCCACTTAGCATTTATACTTATCCATCTGAACATCAACTGTTATTCTTTCTTTTTCAAAAAAATACTTTTCTTATGGTCCTTCACTCCTTTGTTATAAATCGCGCCCCCCCACCCACCCAAAAAAAAACACACACACACACACACACAGAGCATTTAAATCATTTGGTAGTTTCCTGATAAAATCTCAATATAAACACAGTTTGAAATTATCCCAGTATTATCCTCTGCCGACCTATAAGATATTTGCTACATTGCTAAGGACATGTTAGAAATTGGAATGTCCATATCCTGTATTTTTCTGAATCACTGGTGTTTGCCATTGTAGACTAGGCAATATGTTACCCACATTTTTTTTTTTTAATTTTCTTGATTTCCCTGTTTCTATTAACAGACTCCTTAAACTATAATTGGCGTGCCTCACTTTTGTTCCCTTAAGTGAAGCTGGTTGAGCAAGAGTAGTTAGAATACCCTAATCTTTTTTGCATATGTGGATGTCGATCAATTCCTCTAATGTAGTTGATGATGGTGCTGATGCATATCATAACAATGCTAATCAGACATTAAAAAAACATTTTTTTACCAGTAAAATGGAACTTTTTTCATTTGCCAATAAAATGAATGTCAAAGATATACTGTTTATCATTATGACTCTTTCATCTTACCATCCATATCCATGCAACTGCTTCTCGATTAGCTTCAATTCTCAAGTTTACATATGTGGGTGTACTGGCATGCACCTACATGTGATATTTTTGTAAAAGCTTCTTGTAGTAGCAATTTTAGATTCATCATCATAGCTTAATCTCATTGATGAGGGATTGGCTATCCATGTTGTAGATTAAAAATGTTAATTGGAAGCAGGAGGTTAATACTTTAAGTTTAACATGCTATGGCTAATGCAGAAAAAAACCATTTCAATGATGTCACCCTCTGGAAGTTATCTGTTTTTATGAAGTTAAAAAAAAAAAAAATGTTGTAACTGTGGTTTTTTTACTAATGAAATTGCTCTTTTAAGTTTCCACACTCCTGAAATTGTTACTTTTCTTTAATTAAACACACAAGTGAAAATTATTTGTGTCCCGCTGTCCCTTTGTTACAAAGCTATTTATTACTTTTGTGTGGTTTACTAAATGCTCTCCTAGTACACAACTGATAAAAAAAGGAAGAAAGAGATGCTGTCTCCTTATATTTTGAGAACTATTTTCTCCCATAACAATGCACTAAAAATACTGAAGTCCAGCTCTCTCTCTCTCTCTCTCTCTCTCCATTATGTAAGTATTTCATCTCTTACATTTTTTACAATCATAATTGGTTGGCAGCACAGGTAATGGAGAATGTTGTATTGCTCATAGAGTATTCTCCGGTATCTTGAGATCTGATGTCACTTGTACTGTCTGTGGTTTCACATCTACGACATATGATCCCTGCGTAGACATCTCACTGGACTTGGAACCTGGCCATGGTACTGCGAAACACTCTACCACAAAGTCTCATGCTTGCAATGGTGAGATAGATTCAGTTTTATCAAGCCAAGGCTGTGGAATATCTACCCTCATTGGATGCTTGGATCGCTTTACAAGGCCCGAAAAACTTGGCTCTGACCAGAAATTTTTCTGCCAACACTGTAAAGTGAGACAAGAATCACTCAAACAAATGTCCATAAGGAAGCTTCCACTTGTTTCTTGTTTCCATATTAAAAGGTTTGAGCATTCACCAATTCGAAAGATGTCAAGGAAGGTCGATCGCTATCTGCAGTTTCCATTTTCCTTGGACATGGCACCTTATCTCTCTTCCTCTATCTTGAGGAGTAGATTTGGTAACCGGATTTTCAATTTTGATGGTGATGATTCAGAGACATCAGCAGAGTTGTCTTCAGAGTTTGAGTTATTCGCCGTGGTTACTCACACTGGTAGGCTAGACGCAGGCCATTATGTAACTTATCTACGCCTGAATGATCATTGGTACAAATGTGATGATGCATGGATTACTCAAGTGAGTGAAAATATCGTGAGGGCTGCTCAAGGATATATGATGTTCTATGTACAGAAGATTCTTTATTACAAGGCGAGTGAAAATCTGGTCAGCACTTGATATCTTTACAGAAACATGGTGATGAATTAAACAGACGGGCCATAGAGTCAGATTTTCAAAAGCACGTCCTTGTCATTTATACTACCACAATGCCGAACAGTACATCATCTAAAATTTTGTATCGGCAGAACCAAGAAATTATCGGTCTGCTGTGATGGATTTACATCTTACATCAATTGAGTTCCTGATAACTGGTAGAGCACGCGGCTCTTTGTGCCCTATTTTTTATTGAGTATTTATAATTATCAATTCGAGGGTAAAGGGAGCCTAAGTTTTTTGTGGCACTCCTTCAGAAGTCAGAATGTTTTATTCTATGAAGGTATGATTTCTATTGAATGGTTCATTCTGATTCTTTCTCTGCATATTCAAGTCTTGTTGGTTAATTATTTTTTCACAGATTATCAACTGTTGCAATGCTTGGAGATGTAGTTTGGAAGTATACTAAATTGTGCACTGGGCCATTTTCAACAATCTGATCTAACTGGGTTGTTTTTTGGGTCAACATTGGGTCAACATTCAACATACGGAATTAATTTTCATTTTTCCCAATCCTACTACGAATAATCATGTTGGGGAGATATACTATATTGTGGTTTATGTCCATATAATTTTGTTAAACATGTTTTATTTCTATTTTATCGTTTCAGTTCTTTTAATATAAAAATTCTGGGCAACCTGGATTGAGCCCCTCACCTATGCCGTGACCAGCAGCGGACCCAGGGTTTTCATTTGAATGGGGCGAAGATGTTTTCAGTATTGGATTATCAGGTCTGCCTCTGTCTATGAGGATAAGTCAAGTTGGTCATGGCATTGGGAAGGATGGTTCCTATTGCAACTGCATTTCTAAGTAACAAAAAGAAGTTTACTTGAAGTTAGTTACTTGACAGCCGAATAGTTTGCTTTGGCAAACTTTCTATGTTGTTGACATTTGATAAGGTGAATAAAAAGAGGGTGAGAGTAGGATTTAGGTGTTGAAATTCTTATCATTGTGAAGGAAGTTTTCCCACTTTCCCTGGCCTGTTCAGTAACACACTGCACTTTCAAAATTTTATGGGTTCATTTCAGGTCCAATAATGCATATCCGACATTTTAAAAGTAAGATGTCTAATGTGGAGGAGAATCATTATAAAAGCAGTTGAAGTGTTCGTTCATTCTCTCAAGATTCAGATTCCTAGAAGTATTACCAAACATATGAGACAATCCTTTATAATAATAGGGTGGTTCCGCAGCAACAACAACATCAATAACAGAGAGGGAAGGAGGGAGAGGTTCCCGTGATAAGCAGAAGAAATGTATATAAGATGCAGATTATGAGTTATAATATAATGGAAGTGCTGAAAAGTACCAAGGAATACCAATGGGGAAGATGACATGGATTGTAAGCTTCAACATGATTATATATTTGGGTGAACGTAGATATATGCCCTTTTAGATTCTCATTATCTCTTCTTTCTTTTTCCTCAATTAGGAATTTGACTCCATATACCTTGTGATGCAGTTGTTGCTTATGCTTATAGTCTAGCAGTATCTATGACAATACCATATCTATTGTGTTTTTAACAAACCTCATAGGAGCCATGATCTGTAAGTCCCACAAAAGATATCGTTACTCACAAATGGGTTCACAGTGTAATCTAGAAAAAAGCATTGATAATATTGAGAGACATGAGTTTTGAACCAAGGTAAGTGGACCTAAGATATGAATTGTAATCAAGTGTGAGATCAGATGGTGACTTACATTGAACAGGTTGCCGAAGAGGTTCTTGCAAAGTCCAATGGGAATAAGAACTGTGCATATAGGGAAAATTGGTGGTGGAACATAGAAACTCAAAAGGTTATTGCTGAAGAGAAAGGACTATTGAAATTTTGGTAGAACACAAGTTGAGGAGACTTAGAAAGGCATACCTTTCTCGGCCTATTGGCTAAGACTTAGAAAGGTATAAAGTTGCAAAAGACAATTTGAGGATTTCCAGTAAAGACAAGAAGGGGAGAATCCAGAAAAGGATTTGCTACCCAAAGAATCGTTGGAATATAACTCCTCGGAGAAGCCCGTAACATGAGCTGAGAGCTTCTCCCTGTGATCAATCTGATTGTCACCAACCTGCACTAGGATTCTGTTCATGTGGCTCCTTGCAGAAGCCATGCTGTGAATGAACTCAGTTTTCTTGTCACCATCATCAAGCCACCTTGTAACGGGACCTTTGCTTCCATTCTTCCTCATCATTTAATTCCTTCTAAAATTTTCCTTTTAGAGCGTGATATTTGATTGTACATATCATTTATATGGTAGAGAATTATTCCGAAACGTTTTTTTTGGGTGGGATCCTAATTTCTTCACTTGAGAAAGATGTCCAACATAAGATGAGTATGATGGTTGTCGTGGATACTTGCTTCTGGAGTGCTTTGTGATCGCCATATACAGCAAGATTAAAGAGAAAATTTTACTATACAACGATTAGACCAGCAATGACCTTGGAGCAAAATTTTGGCCAATCAGGATGCAACATGTGCACAAAATCAGTGTAGAAGAGTTGATAATGTTGAGATAGGTGTCGTAAAACTAGGAAAAATAGAATTAGAAATGAGCGCATTCAAGAGCATTTAGTGGTAGGATCAATTGTTAATAAATTAAGAAAGACTCATTTGAGATGATTTGGATATGTCCAATGTAGGCCAACAATGACGCCGTTGAGGTAAATTTTTTTCTATGCAAATTAATGGCCCACCAATTTAAAGGGGTAATTGAAGAAGACATGGATGAAAGTGGGAGGGATAGATCTAAAAAAGTGTAACTTGCAAGGATTTCACTCAGGATCGAATGGGATGGGGAAACAGAATTCATATAACCATCCCCAACATTGTTGGGACTAGACTTTGATTATGATGATGATGGGTAGGCTGAATAACCTGAAATTCATTGGACTTTTCGAGGGAAGTTTTAGGGCACGCTTGGTAAATGTAGAAGAATCCGCTATTTAGAGGATTCTCTCCATCTCCAAAGAAAGCCACAATCCTCAAGTAGGATTCCCAAAGAAAGTTCCATGTTTGGATGGAGGGAGGATTTCTATAAATTGTAAAATGTATGATTCAATGGTTATAAATATGTTTTATAAAAATTTCTAAAATCCATGAACAATCAAGACCTCTACTTTCACCTTAAAGTTGTTTGTGGTCATCTAGAAATTCTGAACGGTTCAAATCATGCAAAAGGGGCCCATAGGATTAAGAAATTAATATTTTAGTACCTGGACTTTTTTGCAAATATCTCAAGATATTGTAAAGATCAACGGTTGAAATTTGGTCAAATAGCCGTGTTTGACCTTGTAGAAATAACTACCGGTTCAAATCATGATCGTTGGGCCCACAAGAACCAGAAAACTGAAAAAAAGGGACTGGTCTCCATCCCGGTTTTGGCCCAGCAGATCTCAGAATTTGGTCATCTAATGGTTTGGACATATTTGCATATATCTCAAGATCTAAGATAAATCAACGGCTGAAATTTGGTGACATGGCCGTTTTGGATTGTTTAAACATTATTAACGGTTTGGATCTTGATTGTGGGATCCAAAAGATGCATTAAAAATGCAAAAACCGGCCAAGACCACATTACCGTCTCCATCACTGTAGCTCCGCCTTTCCACTCTTTCAAGGAATCCTTTGGTCCGATTGGGGTGGGGGTGGGTGGTCTGATTGTGCAAATATTAACATGAGAAGAAAACTCAGGTCTTTCCTCTCAAAATCCTCTCCCAAGCAAACATGGAAAATCCTCAAAACCGTAGAAAATGAAGAGGATTCCGCTGTCACGCCCTTTGCCAAACGTGCCTAGAGTATGACTTTTAGCCTACAGCAGATTTCCAGAGTTCCAGACGCATCGGTGTGTTACAAAACTGGAAAGAAAAATAAAATAAGATGTTCTTGATTGATTCATTCATCTGATAACAATAGCGATGGTTTGTTAGCTAATGTAAATGAATGTTGTAGACCTTGATAAATTAAGTGAAATGGGACACATTTTGGGGATGCGATTAACTGCAAGTGATCTTCTCGTTGATTGAGCAACGAGAAATGGGTCCCTTGGTGAATGTGGGGTTGGGTGGCAAATTTGCTCAACTTGTGAACTGGACCTTGGTATTAAGGTTCTTGTTGTATAACCCGCAATCAGCGTCTCGACTTTTGAGAAATGAACAGAGATTAGTTATTTTTGTTTTTCATCAATTGATCGAAATGAATTAACCTATATGCAGGAGGGGCGTGTGTCTCTTAATATATCCTGAGAGACCCTTCCAGTGAATGAGATATACTAGTATCACATCTAAAATGGTGGTACCCTTTGATCAGTAATCACTATTCATGGGCAGTATAGAAACATCACACTCTCAGCATGATGCTTAAATTTATTGTTGACTAATTGAGCAACAGTTAAATCTAGATTTGGTGGCTGAATGAATTTCGTGAGAATGGACCATGGCCATAAGGTAGATAAACCACATTTTTACCTTTAAAAGCAGCAAAGGAACTGATAGTGCCAATTCCTGTAGTCGTTGTCAGTAGCACTCACAATCAAAGGTGGGTGGGTTCCTTGCTATTGCCAAATATTATTTACGACGAACATTTCTAGGATGCCATCTTCTTGTGGAACTGGCACAAATATTATTTACTACGAACATTTCTAGGATGCCATCTTCTTGTGGAACTGGCACATTTCTAGGATGCCATCTTTGTTTTTGTTTTTGTTTTTGTTTTTGCGTGCGTGCGTGTGTCTGTGTGTGTCGGGGGGGGGGGGGGGGGGGGGGGGGGGGGGGGGGCGGGGTACCAAAAAACCAAAACCATTATAAACCAACAAGCATTGAATGGTGGCAAAAGTACGTTGGATATTTGAACCTCGAAAGCCAATGACCTCAAAACATTACTTGGATAAAACCATAAATGTGAGCATTGAATGATAGTAACTGCATGAAAAAAAATAAAACCTGATGATCCACTGATGCGTGTGTATATACACACACACACAGAGAGAGAGAGAGAGAGATTTATGCTCTAATATACAATTTTAGTCTTTTTATATTTACAGTTTTCATTTGGGCTCGGACATGAGCTTTAGTCGGACCCCAAAATAGGTGGGACAATGCTTTGATAATGATGATGAAATAAAATAAAAAAATGAGAATGGTATACACAACACCAACACCGAATATATCCAGTCTAAATAAAAGAGGAAAATTATATTATATGTATATGGATTTATAAATTTACTGTATTCAAGGGTGTCTGCAAGGACAGTTGGGGACAGACTTCTTAAATTCAAGTCCTACTCCAAATTGAATATGAAAAAATATTACATCTCACTTGAGGCCAACAAGTAATCGGATGTATATAGCATCTTACAAGTTAAGATCACCCACTGCCTCGCCCTGAAACGAGATAAAAAGAATGCCCATGAATAAAGAATGGAATGTCCTCATTTTACACAATTTTTCATACCCTTCCAACTTACAATCCCAACATTTGCGAACACTTATCAGAAAGGTTTGCTATTACAAACCCAGCAAACACCTGCAACAACATACACCAGATAACTTGCATAAATCCATGCAGCAATAAATTTTGACCAAGGACACACATGTCTCTGCGATTAAATGTGGATCATTTCGTAACTATGATCATCCATGGGAGGATTCAGGGGGAAGATCCATCCTCCAAACATGGCCTACCAAATGAAAAAAAAAAAAAAGGAGAAGCTGTTTGTGGATCATACAGAAAGAGGATGTTACCTGAACTGAACCAAGGATGTAGATGGCTGAATAGTGGCGGCCATGAATCACCATATCAGCAATCATGGCTAGGGGTATCGTTAGGGACATGCCTAAGGTGGCAACCAAGGGAGTAGTCCACACCACACATAATGCCCTGTGTAGTGAGGCATTGTAGTCTAAGAAAAATTTGAAAATGAATCCACATGATAGGCCATGGAAGTAAGTAATTTTTCTCACATACCAGAAGTAGTCTGACAGGACGCTTCCAACAAAGCCATTAGCAAGCAACGCCTCGTCCATTTTAGAAGAGTGAGGGATTGTAAACTTAGGTTCAATCCCCAATGCCATCAATGGCCACACTGAAAATCAAGCAAGATAAGATTACATAAGGACTAAGGAGGCCATTGACTCTATATGGCTACTTTACAGGAACATTGCTAGAAAATGCGCAAAGAAATGCAAAAAAAAAATGATGCAAAATGTTTCATTTGCTATTTTTCATAGGAGGAAATGGAAAGACATAAGTATCCATGAAAAGGAGATACTTTTAACTGTGATAACCAGAAGCAGAGAGGTTACAAGACGTGAATCCTATTCTTATAAAAATGATTGATTGAACAGGAGAGAATATAGATACTGATCATCATCTGTCTGTAGAGTTTATCACTAATCATCATGCTCTTTTTAAGTCCACTGGAGTTGATGGGCCACTAGTTAGATTTGTCACGATTCCAAGCATATGAAATAGGATCATTCGACATGAAGAAAATAATGAGATTGGGCTTGGGTGAATGTGTAAATGAGAGAGGATGTGTGATTTTATTTAGAAGTAAAAAAGAAAAAAAAAAGCTTAAAATGGTGAGATTATTACAGAAACCAAAATATGTAGGAAACTTAATCTAAATTCTAATTCAAACTTAATTAAAATCCTAAATTGAACTTATTCAAAATTCTAATTTTAACCTAAATCTTATGAGCATCCAAATACCCTCTACCATTTTCAGAGTTTACAGCTACTATCAAATTCATTATAACATGGCGCACATGTATTGCTGATGTAGTAGAATATGATATATTAGGTCTTACCAAGCCACCAGAGGGCAACCAGTGTAAAAAGTCCTATGTATCCAAATAACTTCTGCACATCAATTCTTTCACCTTCTGCTCCACAAAACTTTTTAAGAAGCACTAAAAGCATGATTATTTTTGTAATCAAGTCAGCATAATATAGTAAAAAATCAATATACTCATCTAATTAATGAATAATTAGTGCAAAAGGACTCAAATTGAGTGGGACTACATCCAACCTGTAAATAGCCCATAACACATAGCAGAGAGGAGACCAAAAAGATCTCCTACAAAAGAATGCTTTCCACCTCTGTGCAATAAATTTAAAAATTAGCAGTCAAGATACATGCATCATAAAGTATAAAGTGTGAGCTTGAATGTGTCTCAATTAGCAATAGGTTTTTATATATTGATAGAATGAATGAAATTATCAGAATGCCCAATTGGGGCAGCACCAGAGATCACATAACATACAATACTTTCTTTTCCAACTTTTCAGCTCCAAACAAATTTTGTTGGTAAGAACTGACAATTATTTTGAGCAGGAAAGAAAGAATAACATAAACCCACCAAATGAAGTTTCCGATTTCTGCAATGCCCCTAGTTCATTGCAGAACTGATATCATTACTACCTAACTTGCAATTTGGGATGAAACAATTTTATTGGTGGCTAATAAAGAAACAATGATGTAAACTATTGTCAATATCTATAACAAATTGGCTCATAAATGCTCCAGCTATTCAGCTGCATTAGACTTTAAGCATCTTAGAAGAGGAAGAGGACCGTCTCTGGCCACCAAAAGGTAAATCATGATGAACATGAACATCTAAGGATGAGGATGTTAATAACCAGTTACACCAAAAGATTGAGCTGTTAGTGAGCGTCTTAACAATGTATATCAACACCAAACATCCCCCACACCCCCCCCCCCCCCCCAAAACCCAAACGGGAGGCCGTTCAAATTTAAAACCCAACAGACGAAACGGAACAGACCGGACAGATGGGAGTAATATGCCTCTGAGGGGTTTCGAAATCATGACCTCTGGCTCTGATACCATGTTATTTACCAATTACACCAAAAGCTCGAGCTGTTAGTGAGCGTCGTAACAATGGATGTATATCAACAGAGGAAAGGACCCATACCCGGAACGGCTTATCTGTGACTCGTCAGAAGCCCAAGTCTTCCCAAGAGTTGTCATAGCGACTCCAGCCATACTGACAAATACAGCAACTACTTTCGCTACGTTTAAAGAGTCTTCTCTTAACAAAACACCAATGAATAGAGTAAAAAGTCCTGAAGTCGAGGACAAAACTGTTGTGCTTGCAACACTTGTTCGTGCAAGTGCAGAATTTGCAAAATACTGTATTCATAAGGGAAAAAGAGTAATAAGTGTCTTTCTGTTATTTTCAGGGACGATCAAGGTAGATAAATATAACATAAACAGAATTTAAGAATCAGCATCATCTTCATCATTGCAAAGCATATCTACTATTTGTATGTAAATGAACAAACATTAAAGGAAATGTCATGTTAATAAGAAAGAAACCAGCATAAACTGTAATTGGTTCCAATCAGAGTAGGCCAGTATCGGACTTAATTATCATGACAACCCATGTCTGGTCCTGAATCAGCATGATGGGACCCAAATATGGGTACAATAATTCAGATATAATGCAGATCTCCATAGCAATCCAGATTGGGCCAGGATCAACCCATATTTGAGAGAATTATTTATTGGATTCTGGAATTTGGACCCAGAAATAACCTGACAAAAGGGGTCCAAACACAGATAATAGTCAGTGAGAGGTTCTCCCTTGACCTACTCACACCCTTACATAATAATGACATAACGTATCTCAATTAACAAATGAGTTTCAGGACATATGCTGTAATAAGAAATTACTTATGATGAATCTATTGGAAAGTACACAATTATGATTCAGATACATTGTTATAAAAAAAATATTCAGATATGTTAAAAAGAAAAAAAAATGAGAGAAAAAAACAAGCACAAGCAAAACCCTTTTTTAGTTACAAATGAGCATCTGCTTAAGAAGTATGGACATGCTAGTGCTGATATACAGATGCAATTTCTATGACTGTACCTCACCTCTGTTACAAACCAAATGGGGGCTATACAAAAGCCATATGTGGCAATTTCCCATGTCGTAAGCTCTTTGTTTTGTTTCAGCATGTTGTCATTGTCTTTGCACTTGTCAATTAAAGGTTTTCCCTCTTCCTGAGAATAAAGATCTACTCCACTGTCCTTTCTATTCAAAGAATCTTGCATTTCCATTTCCAAGGTTTTCTGCAACTCATTAATATTTAAAGGAGACTGAAGCTTGTCTGAGGAGATGTTGGCATCTCTTCCATTTTTTGCTGATCTCCTTCTCAGAAAACTACATAACCAATCCTTCATGACTGCAATTGGAAGATAAACTACCATAAGAGAGGCTCCCAAATAGGTGATGGCAAAAGGCTGTTTGTAACCTGTATATATACCCTGAGTACAAAATAATCAGTTAATATGTTAGCTACACATAGAAGAATTTTTTATATCCAAAATAAGGACCTAAAAGCAGATAATCACATTAAATTCAAATCAAATTATACAAATGATAAAATATTGTGAAAAACTGAGAATAAAACATCCACAATAAAATCCATAGCTTTTATTATGTATCACAATCAGGTTAAAAAAGACTCACAAAGTAGAATTACTTTCAACTAGCTAGAAGTTCCTTTTTCAGCCATCATAGTGTGATTCAAGTTCAACGATAATTTGAACAGTAGAGATTTTTTTATTGCTTAAAGGAAATGTGATGTGTTTGAAGCTTTTATAATTTCAGACTTTTATACAGAGTGTAAATTCCACAACAACAGAAGTCCTAATCTGTATTATGCATAATTTGCTAATACGGGACCACTAAAGTAATGGTAATAATGAAATTACTAACTATAGGTTTTGACACAATCTACCTTTGGTAATCAAACATGGAATAATTGACAGAAAAATGTCGAGTTTTTCATATGTGATAACATCCTAATGGGTTTTACCTTTAAAAAACATCAGGAAACAAGGTTATGTCTATCTGATGATGAGAATCCTATAAACCGTTTCTGCAATAGGGAGTGCAATCTATTCTTTCTTTTACATACTCCTCATTCCTGGTACAGGTTATTGTTGACATGATATTATCTGCTCTTTCTCTTATCTGGTTAACTGGAATAACACATGGTATTAGCGCTAATATAAAGTGTGGTCATGGAATAATATCAAACTACCAAATTGTGGATTGGATTCTGTATGAAACACTGTACTTTAAGTAACTTTTCAATTGTCATCATGCGGCTATAAAGGGAGATTCTTTCTCTATGGGGGCTATAGCTTCTAGAATTAAGGAAATGGAGTATTTGTTCCTACGCATGAAGACTGTCAGTGACAGGAAGAACCACAATAACCACTTGTAAGACCCCGCCCGAGTTAATCAAGATTAACTCTAATTAATTGAAATAAATGCTAATTAATCAAGTCTAATTGGACTAATGATGGTTATGCCTCAACTCGATGAGATTAGTCTTAAATGAACTTAATGAAGGGATAATGTAGAGATTAAGTGAATTGGATGAGTTTTAAACCTAAACTAAGAAAAACAAGACCTTTTTCGTAAATACGGAATTATACGTATTTTGTCGAATACGGAAACTCTTGATACCAGCACGTGTATCTCAACGAGTACGTTAACTTTCATAATAGACTCGAAGCCATTTGACGAGGATTTCGTCAAGTGGCCCTTCATTTGACTCAAAATGAAATAATGGTTAATGAGAGGGGGTTTTTGTGTATAGGGCCCTTATATTAGAATGAAATGAATGAATGAATGATTTCATTCGTTCATTCCACCTCCATCGAGCCCCAGCCAGTCTTTCTCTCCTTCTCCTTTTATTTTCTCTCCATTGGGTGTGAAGATTTGGAGCTTTGTCAAGTGATTGGAGTGGAGTGGGCTATTCCATCCATCTTCATCTTCTTCCTTGAGTCTTCTTCCTCCCTTGTTGAAGAGTAAAACTTGGAGAAGACCTCAAGATTTCCTTCCATTGAACTACAAGTAAGTGTTTGGAACTTTTAATGAGTTTTCAAGTTCTATTGAGTAGTGAGGGAAGGTTTCTAGCATAAATAGCTTAAGGGTCGTGCATTTCGATGTTTTATGGATTTAGGGTTGAGATTTGGGGATTTTGAGCTCAAGCCAAGCTATTAAAAAGGGCTTTGAGTGCATTGACTACAAGAGGCAAGTATAAACATTCTCTTGTGATTATTGTTAACCATTGTAGAGTTTTATAGAATTTCTATGGATTGAATGTGATGAATAATGGGTATTGGAAGTAATGTTGTGAATAGTGGATGTATGAGGATAAAATGAGAGATTCCAATGGTTATTCCCAACAAACATACCCTTTCTAAGACTATTAGATTATTGAAATGAAGGGAGTTCAAGGAACTCATCCTTAGAAAAGCTGCTCCAGAACTTCTGAAGCTCGAAAATAGAGTTCTGGGCATATTTCGGCTAGCCGCAAGGCTAACCGTGAAGCCAACCGCCGGAATCCCTAAATGGGCGAGCTTCTGGAAAGCTAACCGCCATATTTCGGTTAGCCGTGAGGTGACCGCGACCTGACCGAAATCGAGTCAGAATTCCTGTCAAAAAGACAGCTTCTGGAAAGCTAACCGCTAAAATTTCGGTTAGCCGAAATTGAAATTTCGACTAACCGCAAGGTAACCGTAAGGTGACCGAAAATCGAGACAGAAAATGTCAGCTTCTGGAAAGCTGACTGTGAGCTAACCGCCGAAATTTCAGCTAGCCGCCAGTCGAAATTCGGCTAGCCGCCAAGTAGGTTTCGGCTAGCCGCCAACTGAGTTGCGGCTAACCGCCGGGTGACCGCCGAGCTGACCAATATTGGCCAACACATTAGTTGTGAGTGAAAATTTGGCCAATCGATCGGACCTAACGGTCCGATCGATCGGGGGCCTTGTGAGTGTAAATGCTCCCTTGATTAGTTCAAAGGTCAATCATGAAGTAAAGTGAAACTGTTAAGAATTAAAGATAATGAAGGAATAATTGCATAGTTAATTGATTGTGGTCTAAACTTCCATGGGTGTTAACTACGGGGATTATAATGCGCATATCAAATATATATAAATGTGATGCTCATCAAGAATAACACGTGCATTGGTAACCGTTGGTTACACCTATATGGTTGTTTAAGATCGAGATAGCGTTAAATAGAAATACGATTGATTAGTGAGTTCCTCATTGTAGCACTGTGTCCCAATCTGATGAGATTGGTATCACTATTATCCCATTCTCTTGTTATTATGGGAATCATGGAACTGAATTGAATCCAGAAGTGGATTGCTCACTGAAAAGTATTGACCCTTGAGTCTGGCACTACCTAGCTATTGTTTTAGAACTTGAAATGAGTTTAATGAATGAATAAATGAGACATATGTCTAATCCTACTGCAGTAGATGGATTTAGGGGCGTTCCGGAGCTCCGTGGTGATGCTAGTTGTCCCTGGCCCGGACACTAGTAAGTCCCACTAAATTCCGATCGTATCTATGGGTATTGATCGATGCCTTCCGTTTGGAAGATGAATCCTTCCTTTGAGGGAAGATGGTAGTAATGAATCCTTCCTTTGAGGGAAGATGGTAAATGTAATGAAATGAATGCTATGGTAGTGGCCACCCTATACATGTCTACATGATTGACCTTCATGCCTACTTATTGTTACTGTAGGGACTTTCTAGACTTATCTAGAATTGGAACTGTTATTGATATATTGAATGAGTTAACATGCTATTGTAAGAATTGTTTATACATTGTTGAACCGTCGTGTTCACTAGTGTTATTGATGGCATTACAGGCCCGTTTGCCATTGCCGGTGCGGCAGCGCCCCAGGCGGGAGCGGAGGAGACTGCTCAGGTTCCTCCGGGAGGACTGAACGAATGGAATGGCCGGGATACCGTTTGATATGGGTATCCGAGAGCGAAACAGAGATCGGAACATTTTGAGTGAATATTTTGAGAAACAATTGAGAGATAATTCTTTTGTATAATCATTTTGGTATGTAACTAATTGACATTGTATAATGTTTTGGAAAAGCATTGATTGACAAGTAAATGGTTCAAATGATACATGTATAAAGGACATTGTTTTGTATACATGAAAATGGTAGTTGATCTTGTCAAATATAATTATTTCCGCAGTTTGTGTATTTGACAGGTTTATTGAGGTTTTATCCCTTGTGGATTTCGTTTTAACTATGGTTAATTCGGGATTTACGGGAGTAAGTATGGGCTTACAGCTCGGGGTTACCGGATCTCGGGCCCGGGTCGTGACACCACTTCAACTGCAAATTTACTTCCAACAATTAATACTTTTAACCATTCTATGATTTTCAATTTCCCTTCATAAGTTCTATGCGTATAACATTTCTTGACAATAATAAATGAAGGAATCAAAACCTTTTCTTCTGATATCAAGTGACAATTGTTCCCATTTCTCCCATGAGAAATGAAACCCCTTAGCCATCTTCAGATGCTCTAGATTATTGCGTTACCAAGTACCGTAGATTGTAGAATATTTTGACACACATTTCATAATTGTAATAAAGAGGAAAAAATATGAGAAGTCCCTCTTCTAACAAATACTAAATACACAGGATTCTGTAACAAGTTTGATTTGATAAGCTTCATAGGGAAAAATCATCCAAGTTACTGACACAGCTTTGAATTCAAACACTCAAAATCATGAATAACTGCAAATTAATGTTTCACACGAGGACAAAATGTGAGAAACTCCTCTCCTTGCAAATACTCAATACACAGGATGTCGTACAACAAGTTTGATTTGATAAACTACATCAGGGAAATTCATCCAAGTTACTGACACAGCTTGGAATTCAAACACCCAAATCACGAAAAACTGCAAAAATTATGATTCACACCTTCCAATCAACATCAACATACTAATTTCAGAACAACCCATTTCACCATATATCAAATCCTAGCCATTCCACACCCGAATTTGAGAACCAGAGCCAAAATCAGGAACTAGCAATCCATCCAACATAGATCACGGCCAGTTCAGTTTGCACCCAACAATCGATAACTCAACCAAACTCGACCAAATTAATAGAGAATAACAAAACAATGAAATTACAGAAACGACTTGAAGACAACCAGAGACTCACCTGTGTGACTTCTGCAGACGCCACCCATATGAGGACAACGGCACCGATGAGAAACAACCCTGCTCTATATCTCCAACCCATCACAAACAAAACCCAGAAAGAAGAAATCACACGAAAAAGATCTTTCTCTCACTCTTAGAGCCTTAATACCACCAATCCATCTTTACAAAGAACATGAAGTCTCATCTGAAACAGAAGGAAGAAGGGTTTTTGTCGGCAAGTAGCAGAAAGTTTAAATCTTTCTCTCTCTAGAATTGATGTGGATGAAAACCCAGAAAGGAGAAGCCACCCAAAAGCTGTTTCTCTCTCCAAAGATCTTACTAGCACCATCCCATTTTTCCAAAGAACATGAAGCCCAATCTCAGATAGATAGAAAAAAAAAAAAGGGTTTTTGTCGGCAGATTTCAAAATGGGTAAACCTCTCTCTCTCTCTCTCTCTCTCTCTCTCTCTCTCTCTCTCTCTCTCACAGATAGATAGAAAGAAAGAAAAATGGGTATTTTCGGCAGATTTCAAAAGTGGTAAACCCCTCTCTCTCTCTCTCTCTCTCTCTCTCTCTCTCTCTCTCTCTCTCTCTTCTTTGTATAGATGGCAACGAAGGAAAGAGACGAACGGTAACGGGGAATTTTTAGCAGAGAAGAAGAAGCCAAAGAGAAGGAAGAGAAAGAAAGGATCGATAGTAACAAGTGAAATGAAATGAATAAACAATCAATGAAAAGGTTGGCTTTTTGTTGCAGGTTTTAGTAGCTTTGAGCTTGGTTTTTGCCTTTCTGTATAAATATATATCATAGAGAGGCTCAGGAATTCTATAAGATTTTATGTGATCTGATTCCAGGACATCCAAACAGGATCACCCAATTGAAATGGAATTTCAATCGGTTCCCAAAACCAGATCTTGTGTTCTTGGCCTCTTGAATGATAGAAAACCATCATAGATAGAGCCCCTTTGATTCTCTCTCTAGCTGGTTGCGAGCCACTATCGTTTGTGTTATTTGAAAACGATGCTTTAGCAATTGTTGATTATTTGCACGAAGATGGGTTGTTGGATGTATGATCACTGGTGGGCCACAGTGTGGATTGATCATGATTGAAGAAAATCATGTTGCAGGATCATAAACAGGACTCTATTTAGTTTAACATGAGAGAGGCAAGAGATTGGACGGTGTGAGATGTTTTGGTCATGGTCTATCTCAAGGTGGGCCATGCCGAATCATTGGACTGATTATTACTCAGCCCATCTTTTAGAGCCTGTTTATTTGCATGAAATTAATTAATATTTTTGAATATTCGTATTCATGGTAAAATAGGTTTTTTTTTTTTTTAATGAAGAAGAGGGTGTACCAATTCTCGAACCTTTGACTCCATTGACTCAAAAAACATGAAACCATAGAGACAAAAGGAAGATTGGTATGGTAAAATAGGTTCAGGGCTATTTTTATATAAATTTATGCATGTAAAGAGTTGATTACAAAATATGTAATTCTTTTATTTTTTGCAACTCCAAGATTTTAATACCTACCATTCGAAAGTTTTTTTTTTTTTTTGACTCATTAAATCCCAAAATGTTTAGTTTTATGTTTTAAATATTCATAAATTTTGAGAAAAGAGATAAGGGGCGAAGAGTAAAGAGGAGATCTAGATGTTAGAGAAATATTTGATTATGGGTAAGACTCTCCTCATCCTTGGAGATAATGATTGATTTGAATTGATTTGAATAGATAAGGATTGGTTTGAATTTATGATTGCTTTGCATTACCTTTTTTTATAAATTGGAAGTCTCTCTCACAATGTGGTTTATGGAAATGGTTTGAAAGTCTTTAGAGGATAGGACCTGACTTACAAAGGTAGTATGGATAGAGTAGTTCCAACAAAATTCCTACGATAAAATTCACTAGGGTAGGCCAGATATCAATTTTCTGGCAAATGGGAGATTAATTGATGGTCATTTATACGTCATTACCTTCTTTTTCTTTAGAAATACATTTCTTGGAATTCTTAACAATTTAATTTCATAAAAACAAATGGACCTACCAAGAAAGATACAGGAAGAAAACTACACATAATACAGATACAAAACTAAATAAGATAAAAGGTGAGCCAAAATTAGGTAGCTTCAGGTGCTTCATGGATTGTAGCAGTCTACCTCTAATGCCGCACCTTCCAATCCAATGCATGTCTTTGTATAGAGTAGAAAAGTTGAGGCACAAGAGTAAAACATAGTGAGATGAGAGTACTTGAAGTTTGGGAATGGAGATTTTATCATGATCCGCTACCTCACCATGGGCAGCGCCTACCTTAATAGCAGCAGGCTCTTGGTGATGTGGCTAACCGGGTTAGGTCCACTGGGATCACTGTGGAGTAAAGCCTCACCAGATCCGAACTCCAAGTTTGAAGAATTTTCTCTTCTGCATATGTTCTTACAGAGCTCAACTCATGGGGCCGCTTGGATGTTTTTCTATTGCAAGAGAAAGATCCAAAGGTCTCTTCACTGTGAACTGTCATGCAAAGTCAGCTTCCTCAAATTATTCAAGCCTTTTATTTAACGGTCTTCAAGGTTTTATTTTCTAAATATATATATATATATATTTTAAATTCAATCCAACCGTGAGTAATAGATTTGATGAAATACAACTAGGCATGCTGCCAAATCAAGGGGGCAGGGGATAAGAGGGCAATAGTGCTATGCTGTGCATACAGTGGGAAGTCATTGTGGGATAAAAATGACAATTCTTTGCAAAAAGATTCTTGTCATTTTCTTCTTTACTTATAATTTCTTCAAAAGTACAAAAATAAAAAAGACTCTCTCTTAGGAATGGAGAAAAAGAGAATTTTCTCCTACCAGAGGACTGACTGTACAATCGAACTTATGTGGGCCCCCTTTGATCAATTTAGCTCCTTTCATACTCTTATTTCCCTATGATGTGGCACTATGCCCAATTTTAGGCTCATTGGACCTTTACTTACTCCATTGGATTGAATCTCCAAAAAAAAAAAAAAAGTTTAAAATCTTATTAGATTCTAAGGTAGTTAAATTAAGGGCAAGGATGATATGATGAGGCTGATTTTTTTGTATGGTCCTTATCTATAAAGAGACCTCTTTCAACTATCTTGCCCTTTATGATAAAAATGCATCCAAGTGAGCCCTTTAAAGCAGCGCAACGAAAAAGGAAGGTAGCCAACAGGCTATTCCTCAAGCCAATGGCTTAGATAGGGAGTCTTGTTCTCACACCACAGGCAAAAGAGAAACCCATGTTTGAGAAAAGTCAATTATCAATTAATTTCTGCATATCCCAAGAGAAGGGATTACATCCTTTATATAATAGAGTCTCAGCATAATTTTAGTAATCAATCTCTACTAAAAAATCTCTTAATTCTAAGAATCTTGGAAATTAAAAACTACCTAATCAAAGCAATTAAAGAAATCTACTAATTTTAAAACTCTATTAAAATTAGAAACTGCCAATAGAAGTCTTCAATTTCGTTACTTATGGGCTTGGGCTTTGGGCCTTCTAGAATAAACTTTCAAACGGGGCCCACTGGTCTGGCCTGTAGCCATTAGCTTGACCATACAAGCATGGTATGCAGTATATATAGGTGAAGATTTATACTCATCTCTCTTGTGAAATTGACTCTTTATTAGTAGAATTGACGTTAACTATTTAATAATGATCTTTTTTCTATATCAAATAATGAAATCTCTTACATTATTTTCTCCATTCAAATCCAAATATAATAATGAATCACCACTAGAGAAAAATGGTAATTCTCCAACTGGGAATTCTTCACCCTGATTTTTCTTTCTTCCACTCTACCTATAGGGATTCTCTACTTTCACTTTTCTATATTCAAACAAACCCTTCAATGAATCTAAATAGGGAATAATGAGGTTTCTCTGAAGAAAAGTTGTTGGTGTTCTTATTTTCTTTACATCCAAACAGAAGCCCTAAAAACACATTTTTCCATACAAAGGCCAAAAGGTAGGGGTATATTCACAAAAAAGGAAAAAAATAAAAAAAGGAAAAAAACCTTTAAGCAATGGTTTACATTGTAAATGCTAGAAAGTAGGTCCAAACTCCAATTTCTATCAGTGAGTAAAAGAATCACATTTAAGCACTTCTCATGTTGGACCAGATCTGAAAGCCCACATGATAACATTATTAGAAAGTAATGAGTGACTGATTTAGATTATCCAATTGGTACTTCAATGTCCTAGTAATACATCTCTAGGAGGCCTTTCTGAAGGTGCATGCATCTGGGTCCATAAAGCCCACCGCTGTCCGGTGGGCCGCTGGCAACCTCTATGGGTGTGCCACGGTATAGAACAGGTTGGCCCACTGACCCACCAATGGTGGAGGATAATTAATTGCAGATGTTGATGTAAATCAAGTTACTAATACTCCAATTATATATACACACCCAAATGAGCACCTTACACCCCAGGCCAGTCCAAACCTCAAAATGCTTGAATATGAGAATAACAAGTCAGTTTCTATGTTAGACCATTAGATTATAGGCCATTTGAAAGAAGATAATATAAGTTGGTTTTAGGTCATTTTAATAGTCAAATGAGTCAGCTCCTATCCTTGATTTTCTATTAGAAAAATGAAACCAACCAAACCCTCTCTTTCTTTTCTGAAATCTCTTTTCATTTTTATAACAACATAGAAAAGCAGAAATTAGTGGAGGAGGTATTTTCTTAAGTTCATTTGACTTCTTCTATTTTTATAATGGAGGATGTAACTTCCCTTGTAAGTGGGCAATGATGTGTACTCCACAACTCAAAGGCCATTTGCATGCAGTAGCAAAAGATGTGTTGTTTTAAGTTTTAAGATCCATCTATGACAGCTATTTTAGTGGTTTGTTCATACTCATCACAAAGTTTCTCTTTTCTCCTAATTTATTTTTCCGGATTTGTACCATGGAACTTAGATAAGCAGAGTGTAAAGTGTTTAATATTGTAACTTTGAGGTTGTAGCTTCAAGTCATGTTATAAATTTTTAAAAGAAGAATGAAAATAAAATACTATGGCCTAGACTCTAGACTCTACCGCTCAATCCTCATTTGTTTCTGTAGAGAAGGAGATGCCTTATTATTGGAGAATTGATGGATTGGCGGCCTCATTATCTCTCAAAGCCTAGGCATTCATTTCATGTTTTAAAATGGAGCACTGGACCTAAGCCTAACTTTTGAGGCTTGTGGTCTTGGTAGGATACATTTCCTGCCCCTCCCCTCTTCTTATTATGGCTGAAAATGGAGTCCTACCCGAGCCCATCTACCAGAACTACCCTTTTTTGGAGAAATGATTAAGCTTGAAATAACTCATGGAGGCCAGTCCATCCAATTAGGTCTTAAAGTGTACATAAGCCAAGGATAGGGATACCAACAATTGGGCTTGTAATTTTATGGTAGGCTCAGCCCACAACCAATACACTGTTACACATGTTTGAGTAGTTAGTAAATGTATAAGATTGAACTAGTTGTGGGCTTATACAAGATTTTCACCAGCTGCAAGCCTCATGTTTGACATGGTTGTACTGACAGAAAATCTTGAATGTTCTTGCACATGGACTGAATATGGGCTAGATATGTAGGTCCATTGGCCTAACCCAGGTCTAAGATTTTTGACCTTATAGAGAAAATAGGCTAATTCAGGTCCTGCCAAATTAAAGTTTTCAATTGAAATGGTCTGAACATTTTAGTGATGGATCTTAGAACATGGGCCAGATCCTAGTCTGAATATCAGGCCCAATAACCCATAGGACGCCATTAGAGTTTTTAGGGTTTGAAATATGTTATAGAAGCTAAGAGTCAGGTTTAAGGAGGACTCATCCAATGGTCTAATGCCAGCCTATCATTCTATGCTTGCAAATGGGTGGGGTCAGACCAAGACCTGACCCAAAGATTACTGAGTTTGGGTCCACACCTAATTTCTGTGCCGATGGTTAGATCAGTCAAGCCTGTCCTGGCTTTTCTGTTCTTAAATACCCAGCTAGATAGCCATGTCTTGCCTCAATATGCAAATGGTCTTAAATTTGCAAGTGGGTTAGGTCGGGGCTGACTTTTGTGGCTGCAGTCTCTTTCAGGCATGATATTAACCCGGATAACTAAATGGGTTGGGCTTGGATGATCTTCCAACCGACCTAACTCGACCCATGACAGCTATAGTTATTCATTATACCTTTTACTTTAATTAAAGGTCAATCTTTTAAACCCACTAAACACAAGCCCTATGATTAGTTCACGTAACTAAATAATGCACATGTATCCCAATCATGGGCTACTAATACATAAAACAGTGAGGTAACCTGATTAACCTTGTTTAAGGTGTGCACTTTACACCTAGCATCAGGTAGGCTATAGTGGGTCTTTCTTGGCATGATGGTGTCCACCACAAAGAGCACAAATGATAGAATCTCTTGTGGCATTTTCAAAACAGCCAAGAGAACAAGATCAAGTAAGTGTTGAAAATTGGCCTTTATAAGTGAGTTTTGACTTGAGAGAAAGGGAGACCTCTTTATGTTACATCAATAGCATGGGTATGACTTTGGACAATGGAGTGAGTACCTGTCTTTGTTCTCCACATTGCCTAGGTTTTGCTTTCATAGGTGCATGGAGGCAAAGCACTAAAGACAAGCAGCATTCGAATCCACTAGCAACATTCCTTTTCTTGAAGTAGTAATTCATATGATCACTGAGGGATAGATGATGCTCTGTAATATTTCCAAATCTATAAAGTGGAGAGAGAGAGAGAGAGAGAGAGGTGTTAAATTTTCAATGAAGAATTTGGTGGTTCTACCCAGAATCATCTAGGTATATACCACCAGAATCATCTAGGTATATGGTCAAAAAAATTGTAAGGAAGAATTTGAGAGAGAGAGAGAGAGAGAGAGAGGTGTTAAATTTTCAATGAAGAATTTGGTGGTTCTACCCAGAATCATCTAGGTATATACCACCAGAATCATCTAGGTATATGGTCAAAAAAATTGTAAGGAAGAATTTGAGAGAGAGAGAGAGAGAGAGAGAGAGAGAGAGAGAGAGAGAGAGAGGTGTTAAATTTTCAATGAAGAATTTGGTGGTTCTACCCAGAATCATCTAGGTATATACCACCAGAATCATCTAGGTATATGGTCAAAAAAATTGTAAGGAAGAATTTGAGAGAGAGAGAGAGAGAGAGAGAGAGGTGTTAAAAATTTCAATGAAGAATTTGGTGGTTCTACCCAGAATCATCTAGGTATATGGTCACAAAAATTGTAAGGAAGAATTTGAGAGAGAGAGAGGTGTTAAAATTTTCAATGAAGAATTTGGTGGTTCAACCCAGAATCATCTAGGTATATGGTCAAAAAAATTGTAAGGAAGAATTTGAGAGAGAGAGAGAGAGAGAGAGAGAGGTGTTAAAATTTTCAATGAAGAATTTGGGGGTTCTACCCAGAATCATCTAGGTATATGGTCAAAAAAATTGTAAGGAAGAATTTGGTCTCTTTCACCAACAATCACCCGGTTCATGGTTTTAGCTATGGCCTTCTCCCATTTTCACTAAGATTGAGTCCTCTTTCAAAATGGGAGAATTTTCTCCTAATTTATGCCCTTCCATTTAGGGGTCCTACATACTGCTTATGAAGGCTCCCAATTCCCATAGGTGAGAACTTCACTTCAAAATGGGCGCAATAATTCTTTTTGTTTTTCTTTCTATTTTTACAAAAAATATTCCTCGACTTGGTATAAGTTAAACATTAAGCTGAACTTGACCTAGCCATATGCACACGAATATCGGTGGGGCTCACTAGTTTTCCAGAATATGTAGGTTTTTGTAGACCAAAATCAGCTTCATCGTACATTGCTCCTCGCCCATCCAAGGAGATGAATGCGACCTATCCAATGTTTTTATTTTTATCAATTTTTCAATACCTTTAATCAGATGACAAAGAAAGACTAGTGGGGCACTTTTTCTTCTTTTTTTTTACCTTTTCTATTTCTTACTTTTCTTCTTTCCATTTGGCAAGCCACAACCACCTTTGTATTTTATGGGGCAATGGATCCATCAACATTTTATATGTCCGAGATCAGTTAAACTTAAAATATGCTTGTCAAGTCAGATAATTCCTTCTTTTCAAAATGCCTATTTAATGTCCTTCAATCAAATGTTTATATATGTCTAATCACTATGGCTCAAAATTGTTCCCCATTTAAAATAGGACCCTTGGTTTTGACTACCAATGTGCTATTTTGTATGTCAGGCATGTGGTGGGGCTCATTATAACTAAATAGTGCTCTAAGTTATAATTTTTGGTATAAAAAAATGTGTTCAAAGTTGGTCTCAGATTTGTCTTGATTTCATACAAAAACTTGTTAAATTAGCCATTTAATCACACCACTGTCATGCCACAAAGCCATCTTCCACTACTTACGTTGATATGACTGAGTGGGTTTGGCATTTGAATTGCTTGGCTAACCACTGTTGGACTGGATATATTCTAAAGATTTGCCTACACCTGTATCTTTGAATATTGAGATGAGAAACATTTGATATTGACAAAGAGGGTGTGATGTTTCCCATTTTCTTGATCTTCCAGGGCTTTCACTTGAAAATACCATCATTCCAGCATCTTCAAGAGTATTTGAGTGTCTTTTCTTGAAAAATTGCAACATTGTCATGTCAATTGTCCCCACCCTATCAATTAATAAGTTTGTTAAATTCTATTCAACTGTAAAATAAGCCATGTTGATTAATAAGGTACTAAAATAAGGGAAAAAAAAAAAAACAATTCTAAGTGTAATATAACAATTGAGCTGTTAGAAAGCAAAATTTGGTCAACAATCTGAATTGAAAATTGGAATTAACTATTACAAATATAAAAACATAAACATATGAGTTTTCATTGTAGGCATACAGTTGGCATCTTGTTTAACTCCAGTAGCCCAATCAGATGCATAAATGGGACATAAATTAAAACTCTATAAAATCAACTCCATTAGATCAGTGACGGCTCCAGAAATTCAAGTCAATGGGGTCAATAAAAGACTTATCGTCCACAAATCGAATAAATTTATTCTTACTCATCTACTTTTGATAATATTAGGGTTTGCTCCTTCTAATACAGGGAGAATACCGTATTAAGATGTTAAGTTAGGCTAAATGAAGACTTATCGACAAAATGTCTAAAAAAAGAATTTTTCTTTAAAAGATAAAAATTGGGCTCATTAGTTTTTTTTTTTTTTTTTTTTTTGTTTTGGTAAACACATGACTCATTAACTTAGGCATTGAGTAGGATCAAAAACTTTCCATAACTTCAATTCATTCAAGAGTTTCTTTTTTTTTTTTTTATGCTTTTTCAGATCTCAGTGGGGTCAATTGACCCCATTGGAATCCATGTAGCGCCGCCCATGCATTAGATATTTCTAGCCACCATTCATGTCATGTTAATATAAACGAAAATATCACATCTCAATTTATAAAGTGTCTTTGAAACAGAAATAAACTCTCACCTCACTAGCAGTCCAGCACAGTTCATGTGAGTTCGACGCCATCCCTATGAGGCCCACTTGAATGTATGCCGATCATAAAGTAATAATGCATAAAAACAATTAATATAAGTTAGAATGGATCCATTAACCAAATGTTCTATTCATGCTATATATTTTGTGATTCAATAAACGGCCGACAGGGGTTAAATCAGCATTAAATTGGGGTCAGGGACAATTCATGGTTGGATGATTATCCATGAAGGTATAGATTGATCGCAAGTGGACCCCACAGTATAAAGTAGGAATGTCTGTGTTCAAAATTTGGGTTGATGTCAGTTCATGAGCAACAGATTTTGGTGCAGCACTCATCCACAGCAGGGGACCATCTTTGGATTAGTGTGCATGCAAGCCAAAAGTGCTATGACTATGCACATGACTGTATGTGCAGTCATAATCGAGTAGATAATCAACTGTTTCTCTTAATTCATGACAATAGACTATTCACTGGAATCATTCATTAATCGACCCAACTCAATTCCTTTTCTTGCCCGTTTCTCACAAACAAACAAGAGAAGCAATTCTATGCGTATGATCTTAGTTGACCCACCTTTTTTGCTTATTCAAAGCCATTCACATTGTACCCTATATTTGAATTGGTGTGACCTGAATTTTTCAACCCAATCATAGTGAAATATGCCCTTGGGTTGATCAATCAATGAGAAAAATGAGAGTTTACCTTTGGGTCAACCAAGGTGCAACATTGGGCAGTCTTGGGCAATGATCATTTTGGAATGATTCTGATTGAAAAAAAACACAAATTGTAAAGATGAGAAGAGCCAATAGTGTGGGTGTCGGCTTGTTGGTATAAGGCGTGAGTTTGCTCCCTACATGATGTGTTTGACACCACTCAATGTTATCTAGTGCACATGTTGTTAGTCATGCGTGCGTAAAGGGGGGGATTAGTCCTGACTAATTAAATCATACGAAAATACCCTGTCAACTGAAAAAGAGAGAAAAGGGCCCAACCCAAAAAATGTAGTCATATTCACAAATGGCCATATTTCTAGTAGCTGAGGATTTTTTTTTTTTTTTTTTGGTATAAGAAGTAGCTGAGGTTTAGTGGGAGATTTTCTCCTACTTGTGCATAGGAGTTCTATGTGCCCCACATGGGCTCGCCTTTGATCATTGCAGCTCTTTTTGTATTCTTTTCATCCCAAATAATTTGGAACAGGCTTAATTTTACACTTTATGGAACTTTCACTCACCATTTGATTGAATATCAAAAAGATTTATAGTTAAAAATGCTTTTAAACTTAGCATCTTTAAATCAAGGGCTAAGATAATTTGATGAGGCTGATTTTTTTTAATGATTTTTATTATGGTAACCGGTAGCAGGAGAAAGTTTTCCAGGATAAGCTAGTGGGTCCCCTTTGACGTAATAACAATTATTGTGGTTGGCATAAGGAATTTTTATATCTTGAAAGGTCCCCTTCCAATTCATAAAGAGGAAGGTCTCCTTGGACTTATCTACATGGAAGAGAGGTATTTCCATTTAGGCTTTTTTCCCCCAAATTCTAGCCATTAAATAAGGTGAGATAGGTTCCTAAATTCTGTGTTGTCAATTGAAGAGACTGTACAATTTACATGAGTCTTAAATTTGGTCAATGTTAGGCTAGGTGGTCCTCACAAGATGGATTATTGATAATGTGATCCAACAGGTCCTTCCATTGAAATGTTAATTTTACTCGGCCATTCCTACAAAGTCATGACCAAGTAAATCGGCGGACTCCACCATAGAGTGTCTTTGTTCTTAGCTGCGAAAGAGGAAACCTACCTTTCTTTTCTTGCCGTAGTTGTTTTCTTACCAGGAGAGGTCTGAAAAGCGGGTACTTTCTCACGAAGAGAGTCACGTCATCACAACGGGCCTGAAATCCAAGAGGAAGGAAATCTTGCTGCACCCAAACACAAGGTGCCTGTCTCTGCCCGCTTCCGCATTGATGGCTGCTGCACAAACACACCCTTGGTAAATTTGAAAATCCTCGGGATTTGCTTTTGCTGGTGTTGGGCTAAATCTCACAATCACTAATTAAAACTCACAATGCCTGTACTTACAAACACTAATTAGCTCATTAGTTAATTTATTCTTTTGTGTTGTTTGAACAGTTCATCTAGCCTTATTATACGTTTGTGGAGCACATTTTAGGTGGAAAAAGCAAAAATAGAACGTTCAAGCGTCTTCCTAATTTGATTCTGCTTTTCATCTTGCTTAGTGAGGAAATCTGCTTTCCAATTGGGGAAGAGGTTTGACCCTGAATTTGTACTACTAGAAATTTATAGACAATGACGTGATGGTGATCGCCATAGCATGTCCAGGTTTAATATGCCTTTCTGCTAGAACTTTCAAGAGCCCCCAACTTCTACCTTTAGACCTTAACATTTGAAATTTAAGTATTTCCATATAACTCTTTAGTGTGTTATCTTATGACCATTTATATGAAATTGTAAATATGGCATTGTGCGATATCTTACTCGATGTAATATTAATAACTTTACGAAAAATATTTAAACTTCAATTGTTCTGCACATATGTCAAATCTATAGCCAGTCGTACCATAAATCCCTTCATTTTCTGGAATTCCAATTCAAAATTTTAAAAGAATTTACAGATCCTGTTCACGTGGAAGAGTATTTTTCCCGATGTGGCATTACACAAATATGCTGTTAAATCTTTTTAGTCAAACTCTGATGCACTGACTTCAAAAAAATAAAAAATAAAATCTGAAAAATGAAACTTTGAAACAAATAAAAACCCTCTCAGATAAGATAATGATGGAGTAAGATTCACCTTTGAGATCTTACCACATGACAGTGCACTGCAAGAAAACTTCAAAATAAATTTAAAAAAACTTTGAAACAGGAGAAGCCAAGCCAGTGTGATGTGTACAGTGTACTGAACTTTTATCCATTGTTGTGGCTTCCCCTCACGCAAAAACGCCACAGCAGTATTCAGAGATGCAGAAACTGTCTTCTCTCGTTTCACGTTTCACGTTTCAAGGCCCTGACATCTCTCTCTCTCTCTCTCTGACTACTCCTCCCCCCCTCCCTCCTATATCAAACTACATGCCAACCCAAACCAACCCCAAAACACACAACCCCCCCTCTCCTCTCCACAAACAAACCAACATACACGCTACGTTAGCTATACGTACCCATCCATCCAAAAACACCATCCATCTTGATAGTGTTTTTCCTACAATCCACTATTGATATGCATGTATCCTTTGCCTCCACTCAACCCTTCCTGGTATCAACATGAATGACAGCTAGATAAAGAAAACTAAAAATGGTATTAGAGTCAACGGGTCACGAGCGCAGTTTGAATTTCAAAAGGAACAATCCGAACGAAAAATAATTTTGCTGCCTCTACTAACACCATGCAGTTTTGTCACCATTGGCTGGCAAACCAAATTTATAATATCTACCTCCTAAGAATTTTCCTTGACAATACAGCTTGCAAATTGACCGCATGATGATCAGAAGGGTCGATTTCATCACTTTCTTGGTTCATTAGACCTGAACCAAAAACTTGCTTTATTTGGTTGATCCCAGACGTACAATCAATGTTTTCCATGCAATTAGAGGTCTTTTGACCATTGTTGGATTTTCGTCCTGATTTAGATCTTTGACCCTTCATCGTAAGAGCAAAGGAATGAAAGGTTGGATTTCATTGAAATGGCCACGTGTATTGTCACGACCCGGGCCCGAGATCTGATTACTTCGGACGAACCCCCGAGTCGCGGAACCATACTTACTCCCGTAAATCCTGAATTAACCGAAGTTAAGACAAGACTTACAAGGGATATCAAATCACAATACCTGTCAATGTACAATGTGCGGAAAACATGTATATATACATTGACTACAATTAACTTTACACAAAAGTAAAGTTCTATTATACAAATTTACAGCCCACGAAAACCAACACTGCACACTTAAAATACAATGCAGTTGGTATTTAATCACAATCCAAAATTCTCTATTACAAAATATTCATTCTACAATCGCCCTCCGACTATGCCCACTCCGCTAAACCTCCTGGAGGTAACGGACGGGCCTCCTCCGCAGGCGGCGCGGCCTCGGCAGGACCGGCACGGGCATCTGGGCCTGTGATATCATCAATAACACGTGAACACGAAGGTTCAACAAGATACATGCATTTTCATGATTCTTCATGTTATTTAACAATTCTTTAACAATTCTATACAAGAATTCAATAAAGCAAGAACTTAAACAGTTCTACAATAAAAGAACTTAACAGTTCTATACAACCTACTTCAATTCCATAACAATATCTATGTCAATCATATCCTTTCATTTCGTTCGTTTCGTTCATTTCGTTCATTTCGTGTCTTCCAACGGAAGCAGTGTAAGCACAAGGCGGAAGGGCAAACCATTCATGGCCTAGGCTTCAAGATTATTCAATTTTCATTTAGTCACATTAATTAAGCACAAGGCGGAAGGGCAAACCATTCATGGCCGAGGCTTCAAGATTGTTTCACTTTTCATTACATGACTTTTCACAATGGTGGAAATTTTCCAGGCATTCCACGAGGCTCCGGAACGCCCCTCACATCTACTGCAGCAGGAATTATTCATTCATTCAAATTATTGTCACCTTTAGTGACTATTCATTTCATTTCATTTCATTAATTCAATTCATGTATTCTGTCATTTCGTGCATTAAGTCAGTCATTTCGTGCATTATGTCAATGACGTTCACTATGTCAATGAAGTTCACCTCTGTGTCACTTCATGGATTCTATTCATTTCTTATCAATTCTATTCATACTTCTAAGCCAGACAAACGAGTGAAGCGTTAGTTATCCAATGTACATGTTATTTTTGATGAATATCACTTTATGTATTTGATTTGTACATTGAGACGACCTTCGCTAACACCTATGTAGGCTTAGACATCAGCATGGAATGGCCTGTACAAATTAGGCTTCATTTCCATAATCTTTTCTGAGTTCATCTCAGCTGTCGGTTGGCCTGTCGGCTGACCGACCATACAACGTCGGTTGACCTATCGGTTAACCGACACTTTGTCGGTTCAAGTTCCAGAAGCTGGATTTCCAGTCCATTCTCTGATACATTTGTCGGTCAGGTATCAGTCAGGTGTCGGCTGACCGAAGATACCACATCGGTTAACCGACATATTGTCGGTTTGAATTCCAGAGAGCTGGAATTCACTGAGACAGATTTCAGATCTGTCGGTTAGTCCGTCGGTTGACCTGTCGGTCGACCGACACCTCCATGTAGGCTGACCGACACAATGTCGGTCAGAAGTCCAGAGAGCTGAAACTCTCCGAGACAACTCCCAGAGCTGTCGGTTCACTCGTCGGTTGACCGTAGGTCAACCGACACTGACCCAGAAGCTCAGTTCTGAGCTTCAGATTTTCTGAAGTGAAACTTCAGGATTTGAGTCAAATGAACTCCAATCTCTCTAAAACACTATAAACCATAAGGATGCATAAGTACTTGCCTTTCGTGAAGGTTGAATGGATAAAAACCTCCTTCTTGAGCTTGGATCCAAGAAGAAAACCTTGAGTTCAAACTTCACACTTCCACAATTTGAAAACAAACTTGGGGAAGATGAAGAGAAGGATGAAGGCTTCTTGAAAACTCTTGTAAACTCCTTGTTTACCTCTTGAGTGAGTGAGATTGGAAGAAAAGAAGAGAAAAAGGAAGAAAGAAATGAGTCTAGGGTTTGAAAGCTTTGAAAATGAGAGAATGATCTCATTAGGGTTTTCTTTAGCTTATATAAGCTAGTAAATTGCATTCAAGCCCATTAATCTCACAAAATTACGATTTAAGTCAAATGAAGGGTCATTTGACCGGATTCTCGTCAAACGACTTCGAGTCTATTACGGAAGTTGACGTACTCGTCAAGATACACGCGTTGGTATCAAGAGTTTCCGTATTCGACGAAATACGCGAAAATTCGTATTTACATAAAAGTCCCTCATTTTAATGTTTGAGTCTAAAACTCCATTTAAACCATGCAAATCCATTCTTTACCATTCCATTAAGCCCAATTCATTCATTTGAGGCTTATTCCATATTATTTGGTCATTGACCATCATTAGCTCAATTAACCGCAGTTAATTAGCCTTAAGCATAACCAATCCACTTAATCTTTTCATTCCATTCATTTGGGACTAACTCATCGAGTTTAGTCATTAATCACCATTAAACTAGTTAAACATGGTTAACTAGCACTAATTTCAATTAACTAGAGTTAATCTTGATTAACTCGGGACGAGACCTGACAACTATCACAACTTTTTGAACCATTCGGTCCTCCGAATGCAATTCAAATCAATGCAATCCAATTACAAGGAAAATAAACAATTCAATTCAAAATTACCTGAACAAATAGCTCGGGATACTTCTGAGCCATTTGCTCCTCAAGTTCCCATGTAGCTTCATTAGGTTCATGATGATCCCAAAGGACCTTGACCCACTTGATCGTTCTAGTACGCAGAACTGCCTCCTTTGTATCTATGATCTGAACTGGCTTCTCAACATATGTGGTGTTTGGTAACACTTCGATCTCTTCATGATGAATGACATGTGAAGGATCATGCACATACTTCCGAAGCATAGAAACATGAAATACATTATGAATACCGGAGAGTTCTGATGGGAGGTCTAGGCGATAAGCCACATTTCCAATTCGACTCGTGACCTTGAAAGGTCCAATAAATCTCGGGGAAAGCTTCCCTTTCTGTCCGAATCGAACAGTACCTTTCATTGGAGAAGTCTTCAAAAAGACTAAATCATTAACTGCAAACTCTAGATCACGCCGACGATTGTCAGCATAGCTCTTTTGCCGTGACCTAGCAACTTTTAGCCTTTCCTGTATTCTCTGAACTTTTTCTGCTGTTTCTGCAATAATCGTAGGACCATGGAAACTCCGAGTTCCAACTTCTTCCCAGCTAACTGGGGTCCTACACTTCCGACCATACAATGCCTCAAATGGTGCCATCTCAATGCTGGAGTGATAGCTATTGTTGTACGCAAATTCGCACAAAGCTAAATGGTCATCCCAATCACTCCCGAAATCAATCACACTGGCACGGAGCAAATCTTCCAGAGTCTGTATAGTCCTTTCTGACTGCCCATCTGTCTGTGGATGGTAAGCAGTACTAAACTGAAGTCTAGTGCCAAACGAATTCTGAAATGACTTCCAGAATGTGGACACAAACCTGCTATCCCGATCGGAGACAATCGAGACCGGTGTTCCATGCAATCGAGTCACTTCTTTGACAAACAGTTTAGACATCTCACTGAATCCTATATCCTTTCTGATGGGAATGAAGTGTGCAGACTTTGTAAGACGATCAACGATCACCCATACGGCATCGTGCTGCTTCCTTGTCCTCGGTAAACCCGATACAAAGTCCATCGTAATGTGCTCCCACTTCCATTTAGGAATTTTCAGTGGATGAAGCAATCCCGGTGGTTTCCGGTGCTCAACTTTTACACGCTGGCAAGTTAAGCAGGATGATACATAACCTGCTATCTCTCGCTTCATGTTATTCCACCAGAATCTATCCTTCAGATTTCTGTACATCTTCGTACTTCCAGGATGCATAGAATACCTGGTGTGATGAGCTTCAAACATTATAGCTTGTTTAAGATATTCTTGAGCTGGGACACATAATCTGTCTCTAAAATACAGAACTCCTTCTACTAATACGAAATCTGGCTTCGTGGCAAGGTTATCTCTAATCCTTACCAAATCAAGGTCTTGAAATTGTCTAGCCTTGATCTCCGTGATAAGCATTGGTTCAAAGACAGACATTGCTGCAAGCATTACTTTACTGTCTATCATTTCAATAGCCACATCCAGATCTCTGAATTCTTCGATCATGTCCCACTCACCAACTAATGATGCTAAGTCAGCTGATTTCCGACTCAAAGCATCAGCCACCACATTACCCTTTCCAGGTACATATTTGAATGGAAAGTCGTAGTCCTTGATTAGCTCTAACCAACGACGTTGCCTTGAATTAATATCTTTCTGAGTGAATAGATACTGAAGGCTCCTGTGATCGCAATGGACTTCAAAAGTCTCTCCATACAGATAATGTCTCCATTGCTTCAATGCAAACACAACCGCCGCGAGCTCTAAATCATGTGTGGCATAATTCTTTTCATGTTCCTTTAACTGACGCGAACCGTAGGCAATCACCCTACCATTCTGCATCAATACACATCCCAAGCCAATACCCGAGGCATCTGAGTATATCTCAAATCCTCCTCTTCCGTCGGGTAAAGACAAGATTGGGGCTGAAATCAACTTTTGCTTCAAGGTTCGAAAACTAGACTCACATGCATCATTCCATTCAAAGGAAGAGCTCTTGCGAGTCAGTTTCGTTAATGGCGATGCTATCTTTGCGAAGTCCTTGACGAACCTCCTATAATAGCCTGCCAATCCCAAGAAACTTCTTACTTCTGGCACATTCTTCGGGCTCTGCCAATTGGTAACTGCTTCAATCTTAGCTGGGTCAACTGCTAATCCATCTCCGGAAATGATATGACCCAGAAATGCAACCTGCTGCAACCAAAAGTCGCACTTTTCGAGTTTTGCATACAACTGATTCTCTCTCAGTATCTGCAAGGCTGTCCTCAAATGACGTGAATGCTCGACCTCTGACTCTGAATAGACCAGGATGTCATCAATGAAGATTACCACAAACTGGTCTAGGAAGGGAGCAAACACCCTATTCATTAAAGCCATAAACACTGCAGGTGCATTGGTTAGACCAAAAGGCATAACTAAAAACTCGTAGTGACCGTAACGAGTCCTGAATGCAGTCTTCTGCACATCTTGATCCTTAACCCGAATCTGATGATAACCAGATCGGAGATCAATCTTAGAGAAATATGATGCACCCACGAGTTGATCAAACAACTCGTCAATTCTAGGCAGAGGATACTTGTTCTTGATTGTCATCTGATTTATCTGCCTATAATCGATACACATTCGCAGGGTACCATCTTTCTTCTTCACAAACAATACAGGTGCTCCCCATGGTGAGACACTAGGTCTGATAAAACCTTTGTCCAGCAAATCCTGTATCTGCTTCTTCAACTCACACAACTCTGATGGTGCCATTCGATACGGTGCCTTCGATATTGGTGCAGTACCGGGCACAAGTTCAATTGTAAAGTCCACTTCCCTAGCTGGAGGTAGACCTGGCACTTCATCCGGAAACACATCTGGAAATTCACAGACTACAGGAATGTTTCGCAATTCCTGTACAGGCTTCTTCTCTGAAACGAATGCGATGTAGCCTTCACAACCACTACGCATCATACGTTCAGCCTTAAGTGCTGAAACGAGCCTGGTGTCATACTTCTTCTGCACTCCTTCAAACAATACACTGGCATTGGCTTCATTAACCCTGAAGGTAATGACTTTGCGAAAACAGTCTAGACAAGCCCTGTACTTCGCAAGCCAATCCATGCCGAAGATCACATCGAAATCATTCATAGGTAGTATCACCAGATCAGCTGGCATTGATACATCTCCAATTCTAATAGTGCATTGTGGAATATATAATTCACACACTACTTTACTCCCTAAAGGAGTAGACACAGTAAAATCATAAGACAATTGCATGATCCGGTCTTGCATGCTACCAGCAAATGCGGGTGCTACAAACGAGTGTGTGGAACCGGGATCAAACAATGCAACTGCAGGTCTATTATCTACAAAAATGGTACCTTCAACCACATTTGTGGCAACATCAGCTTGTTCTCTGTTGACAGCATAAGCCATCCCAGCCATCTGTGGCCTGTTTGGCTGCTGCTGCTGTCTCGGAGGCTGCCTTTGCCACTGACGCTGCTGGCCCTGACGTTGTGGCTGTGGTTGCTGTTGTTGTTGTGGTCTAGGAGGAGGAGCTGGTAAAGCTAATCTCTGCGGGGGAGCAGGAAGTGCTGCTTGACCCTGCGCAGGATACTGGTACGGAGCTCTATCATCTCTCCTAGCTCTTGGACACTGTGCCATTCTGTGTTCCAAAGAACCACAGACGAAACAGGCTCCAGTATTCCTCCAACATAGCTCAGTCCGGTGACTCTTGCCACAAGTCTCACAGACTGGCAGATTCTCTCTTCTTTCATTCCTAGGAATGAATTTCTGCTTCTGCTTCTTATTTCTAGACTGTCCTCCTTTCTTAAACCAGGAGTCACCACTTCTCTTGGTGTTCACAGTCTCTCTATCTCTTTCTCTCTGAATTTCCTCAGCTGTGTATGCCCTGTCTACGGCATCATCAAACGTCGTAGGCTTCTGTCCAGCCATTACGATCGCTTTGAAATCGGGGTTCAACCCAATGAGGAATCTCTTAACCTTCTTCTCCTCAGTATCCACCAAGTCTATAGCATACTTGGACAACTGTAAGAAGGTATGAACATAGGCAGCTACGGTCATTTGACCTTGCTTCAAGTGTAGGAATTCCGATTCCTTTTCCTGCTGCACATGCTCGGGAATAAACTTTCTTTGGAACTGTTTCTTGAAAGTCTCCCAAACGTCCGGTGCGGTCATGACTTTAAATGTGTCCTTGACACTCTTCCACCAAGTATTTGCTCCCCCTCTAAACATCGTAGAGGTGAGCAACACTCTCTGCTTGCGAGTGCAGACAACCGTTTCTAACACATCTTCAATGTGTTCCAGCCACTCATCAGCTTGTATGACATTTTCAGTACCATGGAACTCTGTAGCTCCTCTTTTACGAAACCGCTCATAAACAGCATGAGGGTCCGTCTCTTTGTGCTGTAATACTAGCTGAGTCTCAACATGAGGCTGTAGTGGAACAGACGGGGCTTGCATGACTTGCAACATCGAAGTCATTTGAGTTTGCAAACCTAACTGAGCTTCATGACTTTTCGCAATCTGCTCGTTAGTTCTGGCTAACTGTTCCAGAATAGCAGTAAACCGAGCATCATTATCCGATGCTGGGGGAGGTGGTGTAGTACCGTCATTGACAGTGACTTCTACGAAGTTATCACTCCCTGATCCAGAAGCCATACTGTAAACAAGATGGAAGGTAAGATAAACATCTATACACTTCCCATGACCTTTATATCACATAAAGTGAAAGCAATAAATACAAATCCAAGATTGGATTCGTCCTATCGATCTCGTTCCGATATTGTTCCTCACTTCGTTCTCAGTTGTACTAAGGCTTTTAAAAGTTCCTTAACCTAGTTCTCAACCTAGGCTCTGATACCATACAATAAGTATGTCACGACCCGGGCCCGAGATCTGATTACTTCGGACGAACCCCCGAGTCGCGGAACCATACTTACTCCCGTAAATCCTGAATTAACCGAAGTTAAGACAAGACTTACAAGGGATATCAAATCACAATACCTGTCAATGTACAATGTGCGGAAAACATGTATATATACATTGACTACAATTAACTTTACACAAAAGTAAAGTTCTATTATACAAATTTACAGCCCACGAAAACCAACACTGCACACTTAAAATACAATGCAGTTGGTATTTAATCACAATCCAAAATTCTCTATTACAAAATATTCATTCTACAATCGCCCTCCGACTA
This sequence comes from Umbellularia californica, assembly GCA_028538565.1. Classification (NCBI taxonomy): domain Eukaryota; kingdom Viridiplantae; phylum Streptophyta; class Magnoliopsida; order Laurales; family Lauraceae; genus Umbellularia; species Umbellularia californica. The sequence goes on along the minus strand of JAPQWN010000003.1, from coordinate 95,526,864 downwards.
TGCCCACTCCGCTAAACCTCCTGGAGGTAACGGACGGGCCTCCTCCGCAGGCGGCGCGGCCTCGGCAGGACCGGCACGGGCATCTGGGCCTGTGATATCATCAATAACACGTGAACACGAAGGTTCAACAAGATACATGCATTTTCATGATTCTTCATGTTATTTAACAATTCTTTAACAATTCTATACAAGAATTCAATAAAGCAAGAACTTAAACAGTTCTACAATAAAAGAACTTAACAGTTCTATACAACCTACTTCAATTCCATAACAATATCTATGTCAATCATATCCTTTCATTTCGTTCGTTTCGTTCATTTCGTTCATTTCGTGTCTTCCAACGGAAGCAGTGTAAGCACAAGGCGGAAGGGCAAACCATTCATGGCCTAGGCTTCAAGATTATTCAATTTTCATTTAGTCACATTAATTAAGCACAAGGCGGAAGGGCAAACCATTCATGGCCGAGGCTTCAAGATTGTTTCACTTTTCATTACATGACTTTTCACAATGGTGGAAATTTTCCAGTGTCTTGATCAGAGAGCACTGGCATTCCACGAGGCTCCGGAACGCCCCTCACATCTACTGCAGCAGGAATTATTCATTCATTCAAATTATTGTCACCTTTAGTGACTATTCATTTCATTTCATTTCATTAATTCAATTCATGTATTCTGTCATTTCGTGCATTAAGTCAGTCATTTCGTGCATTATGTCAATGACGTTCACTATGTCAATGAAGTTCACCTCTGTGTCACTTCATGGATTCTATTCATTTCTTATCAATTCTATTCATACTTCTAAGCCAGACAAACGAGTGAAGCGTTAGTTATCCAATGTACATGTTATTTTTGATGAATATCACTTTATGTATTTGATTTGTACATTGAGACGACCTTTGCTAACACCTATGTAGGCTTAGACATCAGCATGGAATGGCCTGTACAAATTAGGCTTCATTTCCATAATCTTTTCTGAGTTCATCTCAGCTGTCGGTTGGCCTGTCGGCTGACCGACCATACAACGTCGGTTGACCTATCGGTTAACCGACACTTTGTCGGTTCAAGTTTCAGAAGCTGGATTTCCAGTCCATTCTCTGATACATTTGTCGGTCAGGTATCAGTCAGGTGTCGGCTGACCGAAGATACCACATCGGTTAACCGACATATTGTCGGTTTGAATTCCAGAGAGCTGGAATTCACTGAGACAGATTTCAGATCTGTCGGTTAGTCCGTCGGTTGACCTGTCGGTCGACCGACACCTCCATGTAGGCTGACCGACACAATGTCGGTCAGAAGTCCAGAGAGCTGAAACTCTCCGAGACAACTCCCAGAGCTGTCGGTTCACTCGTCGGTTGACCGTAGGTCAACCGACACTGACCCAGAAGCTCAGTTCTGAGCTTCAGATTTTCTGAAGTGAAACTTCAGGATTTGAGTCAAATGAACTCCAATCTCTCTAAAACACTATAAACCATAAGGATGCATAAGTACTTGCCTTTCGTGAAGGTTGAATGGATAAAAACCTCCTTCTTGAGCTTGGATCCAAGAAGAAAACCTTGAGTTCAAACTTCACACTTCCACAATTTGAAAACAAACTTGGGGAAGATGAAGAGAAGGATGAAGGCTTCTTGAAAACTCTTGTAAACTCCTTGTTTACCTCTTGAGTGAGTGAGATTGGAAGAAAAGAAGAGAAAAAGGAAGAAAGAAATGAGTCTAGGGTTTGAAAGCTTTGAAAATGAGAGAATGATCTCATTAGGGTTTTCTTTAGCTTATATAAGCTAGTAAATTGCATTCAAGCCCATTAATCTCACAAAATTACGATTTAAGTCAAATGAAGGGTCATTTGACCGGATTCTCGTCAAACGACTTCGAGTCTATTACGGAAGTTGACGTACTCGTCAAGATACACGCGTTGGTATCAAGAGTTTCCGTATTCGACGAAATACGCGAAAATTCGTATTTACATAAAAGTCCCTCATTTTAATGTTTGAGTCTAAAACTCCATTTAAACCATGCAAATCCATTCTTTACCATTCCATTAAGCCCAATTCATTCATTTGAGGCTTATTCCATATTATTTGGTCATTGACCATCATTAGCTCAATTAACCGCAGTTAATTAGCCTTAAGCATAACCAATCCACTTAATCTTTTCATTCCATTCATTTGGGACTAACTCATCGAGTTTAGTCATTAATCACCATTAAACTAGTTAAACATGGTTAACTAGCACTAATTTCAATTAACTAGAGTTAATCTTGATTAACTCGGGACGAGACCTGACATGTATGGATGGAGATGTGGGTTTCTCTATCTATTAAAGTTGGTGACCTGCATTCTGACAATATGCAGGGGGGAAATTCAGGGATGGTAGTGTAAGAGCCATGTAAGAAAGTTGGTATATATAGATGATAGACTACAGTGTCTCTACAGGATGACTTACAAGGAAAGAATTGTAATTTGTGACCCGCCCTAAAATCTTTAATAATCCCTATCCATTTGGTTTTCAGGGCAGTGTTTTCAAATTGACTACCTTCCTATAGCTTTTAGGATTTGTAAATAGGATATTATGGTTTTGGTATTTTCATATAGCTAGTCATTTTTTCTTATTTTAATAACTTTCGTGTTCCAAAATTAGTAGTCTTATAATCACTATAATAATAAACTAGCAAAACATGCCCGCGCTTATTGCGGGCAATATAATTTATAATATTAAAAAATTAATAATTAATTTAAAATTAATTATTTAACCATGGATCTATAATTATAGATTTATAATTTATGACCATAGATCTATGCAACGTGTATCCTTATAGGTTAGAAAGAATATTTTGAGATTGAATAAGAAACCATCTTTATCTAAAAATCTAATGTGTAAATATATGTGTTGAATGTATTGGACTCCATATTTAGATAATTAAAATAAAAAATTTCTCTCAAATCCCTAAAATCTCTCCTTAAATTAAAATTGAAATCGATATTGAGCTCCAATTTTGCAATCAATTGGGAAATTAGAGCTCAATTTTGAAATCGAATCTTACTTCTATAATATATAATAATTCTTAAAGTAAAATGATATTTTTCTCCATCTCGTGTGTGTGTTAGATTTGTTTTTCTCTAAGACTTTTAATATTAACAGTTACTATACATTTAGTAGAAGTGAGTATCCCCATAAATCTATTTTTATCCCCCATAAATCTATTTTTATCAATATAGGCTCATTTTATTAAATTCAAATTGATCATAACCTATACTTGATGCACAACCCAATACCATTGGATTGATCAAAGTCTCAAAAAATGTTATTAGGCTTCATGTGCATTAGAGAGTTATTGAGACAAAATCATTGGGACTTGTGATAAAATGATAGTATTTATGTAAATAATGATATAGTCATTTTTGTTTGATGCATGTAAGCACCACAAAGCTGTTATTTTCAATGGGCAAAGCTACCATACAGCAGCGCTGCATCTGGCATATGCAAGTGGGTGGAGTCCACCCTTGAGAAATCCAATCCGTCTATCGTCTTTTACACACATCCTGTTCTTTGCATGTCTAACTTCAAAGTGTATTTCGCGGGGCCTACCGTTAGATTGACCTGTTGATTTTAAATATGTGCCCAACTTCTATTTCCATAAGGAGAGAGAGAGTTAATAAAGTTGAATCATGTGTTCAAGATTTAGTTAATCTAACGGTGTGCATATTGTTGATTTGAATAATATTTCATATGCATATCCAACAATGGGTGTCAGAACCAATGAATGGATTGGATTTCTTAGGGGTAGGCCCCACCCACTTGCATATGCAGGTGCTGCATCATATTAAGATGCAACGCTGTTGTATGGTAGCTTTGCCCATTGAAAATATTCAACACAAACCTCTTGGGTAGTTCTCCATTCTTGTTGGACTACTGATTTTGGGGGTATGAAAAACATTAAATGAAAAGGCAAGGGAGTTTATACAAATACTAAAACCACATCAGTTTATTTATATATCTGATAAACATTAGAGCGTATAAACTCTTATTATTTTTGTTTTTCAATATTTTAATTGCAACGGTCGTTTGGATGATGAAAAATAAGTGGTTAAAGTAAATCTATTATATATCCTCAACTTTTCTCCTCATTGAACGGCTTGTTTGACAACAAATATTTTACCAATGTATTTCATTGCTTGGAATTTTATTTTCCATATGAATGCTATAGGCAAAATATTTTTATTCTTCCACAGTTTTTCATATTTATCTCCCTATTCTTATTTCTCTTCTGTTCTTTTTTTGTGATGAGGGTATCCATATTCTATATTTGTGTTAATAGGATTAATCCACACGCGCACACATGACCTCACAAGACACCCCCATCTTATAAATATGCCGTACCGAACATAAGACGCGGGAGCAAACCATTTCCAAAAAAAAAAAAAAAAATTTACATATTGGCCCCCCCTTAGGAAATTTCCACGTTCCACACTGTACATATCTAAAGCCAAACACAATCCATTTCTAATATATTCTCTAAATAATAAAGAAAAGACTTTAAATTAAGCTTAAAATATCTAAATTCTAAACTTCTAGAATATTTAAATCATAATTAGTGTTTGAAAATTTAATAAACAACTCAGGAGACAAGACTTATTATGATGATATTGATGATAGAGCTTCAGGGAGAAGAATGGAAGCAGGGATTTAAATTTCTTCAATCATAATTCTTGTCATCAAGCAGGCCCTGGAAAGCCGTGTTTGTTTCAACTTCATCTATAAAAGTAGTGGGTCACAGCAATGAACCCCCTTCTTAAACTGCAATTGCATGGAAATTCCAAGGAGTACAGTTGCATTCCAATTCCTAGGAATTGTGGTCGATGAAAGGCATAAGCACTTGCCATTCAAGTTCTGATTGACAAAAACTTTCAACACCAAACAAAGCATGCTAGTGCTCTTTCTTAGGTCTCCTTTTCTTCAAGGATGAAATTACCGTGAAAGGGGTCCACACTCTTGGGTCTACCTATCAATTTCTTTAAGTCCAGCAATTCTCTTGTAAGGAAATCTAGCATTCAAACTAGTGGGTCCCACCTTGGATCAGCAAAATCTATCCAGTCAACGTTGTCATAATTCCATTGAAGATGACTTCTGTAGGTGGAGTTTGAGGCCAACGTAAACTCAACCCAAATTCTAAATTTGACAATCCTGACATGAGATCCAAATTGTACTCTACTTGTTGCATCTTCTAGAAATACTACCCAACCAAACAACCCAACTAGTGGGGGTTTTATTTTTACATATAAGCCCAACCCTAATCTGAAACGTGCTCAAACCGACTTTGGGGTTTGGTCGGTCCGGGACCTCCATGTGAATTGATTTGGAACTGGACACAGTCACACAGCACAATCTACATGCCTTGATCCCATTAAAAAAAAATCAAAAGAAAATGCAAGGCTCACAGGAAAATGTTCTCCTACGAGCAGACTTTCGTATTCTTTCTCTTCAGTTTAGTCTGTGAGGCCTGTTTAGATGCATGTCCAGCAGCAGTGGAAGGGGGCTGCAGATGGAAAGGTTATTATAGACAAGGGTCAACAAAAAAAAATTAGCCTGATTGCCATGATAATAACCTCACTTTTTCAACATCTTAAAAGTTTGTTCATAAATATCTCAAGGCATTTAATGGGAGTTGGTGTGGTTGTTCATAACCACAAAGGTGCATTTATAGCGTGTACGAGTATTGCAAAGCATTACATATGTGATTCGATCATAGCTGAGGTTATGGCAGTTTGGGTAGCTGTAGATTTCTATAAGTCTTTGTAAATTCAACAATTGATATTGGAAGGTGATTCATTGGAGGTTGTCAAAGCACTTAAGTGTGAAGAAAAGAGTTCCAGCGCTATGGACAATTGTCTGACACTGCTAAATCGATTTTAAATTCAATTCAGTCATGGTAAGTTGAACATATCAAGAGGGATGTGAATAAAGTGGCATATAGATTGTGCTAATGAAGCTCTACTCGAACCGACATATCATATTTGGAAAGACTGTGCTTCACAATTTATTCATCATCTTGTAATCCTCGAATGTGATATTCTTGATAATTCTTAATACAATATGATATTCTCTCTCAAAAAAAAAAAAAGTTTGTTGATATCGTAAATGTGTTTTTGAGAATCAATCTAAGAGCAAGTGATAGGTTAAATAAATGTAAAATTAGACTTGATAAAAAGTTTCGTGATACAAGAGAACTAAAAGGGGCTGCACTGAATTAAGGAAAAGTTTTCAATTCTGTAATGATGAGAAATTATCTTTTAAGTTTTGAATTTGAGGGGCCCAAACTACATCATCTTCATCATGGGATGATCTGCACCATCAAATCTTTGGCCATCTTCTATTAAATATGTAAGAAGATTTTTTTTTTTATTCATAGACCATCCATCACCATCTTTATAATCATCACATCGGTGAGTGAGAATTCTGCTGTATCACTGAACCCCCCAAAACACAGTAATGCCTGACAAGGTCCTACTCCAATAGGCCTTAGGGTCCCACAGCGGACCAAATATTCTCCATAGTCACACAATCCACCAAACCCCACCTGGAGAAAGGCCTTACATATAAAACCCACAAGAGCATGCTCTTCAAAGATCTAATAAATAGGCTGATAGATTAGAGCCCTAGATTCTCTCTCTCTCTCTCTCTCTCTCTCTCTATCTGTGTTTGTGGTGATGGCCAGCACCAAGCCCTCATCCTCCGATCAAGGGTCGAGCCCGGCTCAGACCACCTTCGTCCAAGCAGACCCTTCCACCTTCCGAGCCCTCGTCCAAAAGCTAACCGGTGCAGCCCCCGACACCTTCTCCAGGCACCCAGTAACAGTCCCGACACGCTCCTCTCTCAAACCGGTACCGGCCGATATGGGTCCTCGCAGACCGGCCTTCAAGCTCCAAGAAAGAAGACAGAACATGAGAAAGCTCGAAATAGCACTTGCATCTCCTTTTCTTCAACACCCAAGTTGTAGAAATCTCAAAGGTGAGATGTTGCTGGTCTCTCCAGTCTCTCCTCTCGACCATCTCTTCTCTTTCAGCCCAAGAACACCAACTTCTCCTTGTATTTCTGCTTCTGCTTCTGCTTCTGCTTCTGCTTCTTGGGAGGAAGAGGAAGAGAGAGCCATTGCAGGGAAGGGGTTTTATCTGCACCGTTCTCCTCTTAGCACGCCTAGAACAGCTGAGCCTGAGCTGCTGCCTTTGTTCCCTTTGTATTCTCCTAGGGACTCTTCATCTTCTTCCTCCTCTTCTTGAGTTTATGGTTGTTGGGTTCTTCTTCATTTTGATTTTAATGATCTGGGTCTTGCTTTAATCTTCATCTTGTTATGGAGTTTGTGATTTATATATCATCTTTTCTTTTCTCCCTCTCTTCCTTCTTTGATCTTGTTCTTGACTTCTTGTTTGTGTGTTTTGTTTGAGGTGGTACGTTATTTGCAGTTACACCCCTGGGATTTTTATGTTTTGTGGCTTAGGAGAGAGTTTTGTTTCAGAGTGATGATGATAGGATCGTGCCAACTATAATACAGCATCTGATCTTTTGCTATGATGATCAGGTTAGAAAGAAGAGTCTCTTTCAGTCTGAAGTTTGGACTTTTATTTTCCTCATCCATATCCTAAATACAGTGGGCCCCACCTTTATCATTTCAATGGTTCCAATTACAAAGTGGTCCCATGTGGGCCACCACGTCTATGGAAATGCCATTCAACACTGGAATGGTAATGTGAAATCCATTTTACTGTTTGCTGTGCTTTTATAATACTTGCATGCTTTATGGTGGGAAATTGATCATGCCTCTGTTCAGGACATGGTCCCAATTTCACTCAAATGAGAATGATTTGAGCTGAAAAGTACCTTGTCAGGAAGTCGGATGGGACCCACACTTGATCCAGCACTGCAGCACTACTTTTGAAGTGAAGTCTTTTTTTTTTTTTTAAGATGCTTTATTTGATCAAGAAGAGGTGGGGCCCATACTAGAAGACATCAGGTGATTAGTTGCCATTAGCAGCATAAACTCATTTCTCTTTATTGTGAGGGTCTATCATTTGATGTCTGGAAATTGGACGACTGTGATGGTCTGATTTGGGTCAATCTCTGGCTATTTGTCATGTATGATAATGATGGGGATTGGATTTGGACTGTCCAGATTTACTTTAGTTCTAGGCCAGGTGTACGGTATGCAGAGCCATTGATGACTTGTGGTCCAATAGTCTGTAGAGAATTCTCTTGTTCTGTAATGGTAAGTTGACCTCACTGTCTTTTGTCTGTCCCAAATGTTTGAAGTAAAGAGGCTATCATTTTCTCTATGTTACCCTACACACGTTTACCAGGGGCTAGATAGACTCGCATCAGTGCATGCCATGCCCTTGATCCCAGGTCAGGTTAGGTCAGGTCAAGGGTGCACATGGTATATTTATGTGGAATTTGAATAGTTTGCAAGGTGGGCCATGGAGTGGTGTGTGGTCCATCTTAAAAGAGGAGCAATGATCTGAACCGTACCTGAGAACACATTAACATCAGCATTGAATGAATGTTGAGTGGAAAATGCATGGTGGTTTGGACTTGGCCGACCATGGGTCATTCAGCTTGAATATGGGTGGTTGGGATCCTTCATGGGGTCTTTCCTAACCGTACAAAGGTTGAAAGGTTCAGGCAGGATTCAATGGGGCTTTGACTTGGGTGCGTTGGTGGAGCCTGGAGATCTGCTTTATCTGGATTTTCACTTCTGATAGTTTTGAGAGAGAGAGAAAAAGAGGGAGAGAGGTATCCTAGGTTTCTATTTCTCACATGGCAAATGGAAAACCTCTACAATGAGAAAAATCAGATCAATTTTTTTAAACACTTTCAGGTGAGAATCATTACACCCATTGATCGAAAAGGTGCCGTGTAGAAGATCAGAATAATTTTTCTTTAATACACCTTAAGTTGACACAATCAGTCTCAAATTTGAGCTCGAATTGCCCAAGTTTCGCTCCTAGGACTTGGTTTCATGGTATGATTGATAGGTTGATAAAAAACATGATAATGAGTAGGTGTTCAAAATTGCCTCCACCCAATTGTTTTGTTTTTTTTTTTTTTGGGCATGGGGATTTCACACACATTATCCTCCATGAATGATCACAAGTTTGTATTTAACAATTGTCCAACTTTTCCTTACCATTGATCAACTTTTCCTTACCATTGAATTACTATTGAAATAAAATGATGCTACCAAAATTATTAAATTTTAAGACTATTGATCACAGGGTTATAATGATCTTATAAAGTCTAAATTTTGCACAAAGTTTGGTCTCGTTCGGACCTTCCGTCCAATAGACTTCCATGATCACCATTCATCCTAGTGGATCTTACTAAAAGTGACATTTTCCCTAAAACCGCCCAAGTGTTATCTAGCGCTCTCCTAACACACACATATACAAGGAGATGCTCCTATGAGAGATGCTGTCACCTTACTGTGATGTGAGGGTCCCACCTTATCTCTCATAGTAAGGTGGAAGATATTGTTACTGAAGAGCATCTCTTATATATATATATATATATATATATATATATATAGGATAATATTCAAGTGCATCAATCCCTCACCATTTTTGGTGAGGGACACCCCTTTTGGGGAGGTTTCAAGTACAAAAGGTGTACTTTGTACCTCCCTTTTGTACTTGAAACCTCCCCAAAAGAAGTGTCCCTCACCATTTAATATATATATATATGTATATATATATGAGACTTGACCATATTATTTTGTTCTTTTTGGCTATTCAATAACATAGTTCAACAAGGCTTTGATGATGATGATGGTGGTGGTAAATCACAAAAGGTGTGCAACCTTGCTTATATATAGATTAGTGGTAAGGCATCTCTCCACACTTCATTTCAATGTCACACTTTTTTTCCCCTGGTAAGATAGCTATTAATGTTTGCCAAAACTTTTTTTAATAATAGCTAATCTTGTAAATCCTCTTTTTATTTCTTAAGGGATTTCATAATAATATCCCATGATATACCAGAGACTTAAGGTGAAGTGTGAATGACATGAGGCGAAATTTTTTGAACATTTACGGGATAAATCGAAGAATCCATTTATAAATAGATGGGTGCAGATCATGTTTCACCAGACCTAAATCATGTACCTACTTTGGTGTTGGCAACATCTGTTTATAACCCATAATAGTTGTTGTTGGTTAAACCAACTCCAAAATGGCAATATTGTTCAAATCTCAATATGAAATCAGGCGGTGCAAAATGGGCTGGAGATGAAAAGAAATGGAACAGATTGGGTGGCAATGAATGAAGATAAAGATTTTGAATTTAGGAAGGAATAAAATGAAAATAACATATAGGATTTGAGGCAGTAGGACCAATGGGTTGAAGATGGAAATAAAAGGAAACCGTTCAGGAACAGTGAGGATAATAATGCTTTCAAATTAAGAGGCATGTGGCCTATCTATCCTGACAGTCAAAACTGAAAGAAATTTGAATCAGAAAACCAATTTGGCCAAACTGACGAGGAGTTTCATTTTTTTTCTCTTGGTAAAAGAACTGATTTTTCTTGATGGAGAGGATTTTAATTTTCTACGTATGGGTTAGAATGCATGATTCCTCTATTTCTCTAACGGAATGGATATAGTCTGAGTAGGGAAAGAGAATTTTCCAAAGAAAAATATTCACATGCGTATTGATAGGTGGGTCCTGCCTCTGAAATGGTTTTTATGTTTTCCATTTTGCATGTCTTTGTGAAGAAAGTGACCATTTTATGTTAGCTTTCACGTCATTTAGTTCACTTTACCTGGAAACCTGGTCCCAAGCTGATCAGAAGTTCACCTCTCTTCAAAGGCACATGAAAGTCCCTTTCTTATTATCGTGAAGAAGAGGGAACTGAAAGTTTGCTTTTTAAATTTTAATACACTTGATGCAATCCTGGTCCCCTTGCTCTTCTTTTCCATTGCTTCAAAGTTGTGGGTGGGGTCTTCCTTTCTTTTGGGGTTCCTTTAATTTCCCATGTCCTTCTTAGTTTGATACTTATCATTTTTAAACAGGAAATTTTCCGGGGGGCGCTTTATGTAAATAAAAAAAAAAAAAAAACTTGGGGGAGGGGGGAAATGCAAAAACTAATATTAATTTTCAGAATTTGCGGGGGGTTTCTCAAAAAGAAAAATGACATTTTTTAAGGTTTGGGTGGAGGCTTGTACTTGAGTCCAACCCTGATTAAGGCTATATTTGATTTGTGCATCCATCACATATATGGTCCATTAAGACCATCAACCCAAGTTGGTGCAAATTTTATACTCCTTTTCCATGGATCACCTGCTTAGATGCATTCCAATCAGCAAGGATGTGTGAAGGGAAATTCTCATCATGAATTAGGTTGGGCAGAAAATGGGCCCCATCAATAATTCCAATCCATGAGATTGGTGAAACGAATTTTCACAGCCTCTTAGCTGTGAATATTTTTAGAATCAGAGTGATCTCCAAATTGGACTACGTCAAATGTTGGGCGTTTAATGAATTGGAATGGGTTAAACTGATCATAGTGGAGCCTCCCAAAAACTAAAAGAAGGGATCATGAAAAATTATATCAAATTGAGTCGAGCTCAGTCTTTTCCCTTCCATTTGTACCATTATGAAAAGATGGGATATTTTTCACTCTCTCTGGTTTCTGCCATCATCAATATCTTCATTGTCATCATGTTACTCCAGATGTCAATGGACCACCTCTTAACACATCATCTTTACAACCTGACCTGAAAAATCAATGCATGGACACTCCTTCAGGCCCCATTGATAATGTGTCCGAGTCCAGGTCTTGACTCGAATGCCTTTAAACCAAGTGTAATATGTAGGGATGTAAATAGGTACCCAATTCTCCAATTACCTTGAGGTTCTGACGCGTTAAAAATCGGGTCTGGTCCTTATTTAGGCCCCGATAAGTAAATGGGTCCGGTTCTGGTTCCACCTTGGTTCGGGCCCGTGGACCCGAGACCTGACATATTACCTCAATTTTCGAAAATCTCTCCTAAAAACCAGTTTTTCTTTTTTAATATCATTGTCTACCTAAACCCGGATCTGGATCCAAACCCATCCCATATATGGTTTTGGTTCCAGTTCTGGATCCAAGAAACCGGTTCCAAAATGGTTCCGGGTCCAGCTCGGTTCCAAAATGGTTCCGGGTCCAGCTCCGGTTCCACATAATCCTTAATGGTTCTAGTTCCGGGTCCATGTAACTGACCTGTTTACAATCCTAGTAATACAAGGACTGGCACACCCTCTTCTTCTAAAAAAAAGAAAGAAAAAGAAAAGAAAAGAAAAGAACATCATATCATATAATATATATAATTTACATTAGAATAGTACTATTATACATAATACTGACATTAGATATGGTTTGGGTCGGTTCCGGGTCTAATCCGGTCCATGGGAGCATCAGACCCATATGGAGTCCAAGTCCAGGTACAAAAGCCCCAATTGGGTTAAGGGCCTGAGGTCCTGGTCTGTCATGGACCCAGCCCAAACCCAACCTGTTTAGATCCCAAGGACTCCAGGCATTCAACCATGCGAATGATTGATGACTTTATTAGACTAAAATGAATCAATTAGTCTAACATCTGAATACTGGGTAAATGGTTCTTGTTTGAATGTCAACCCTCTGCCCTATAGGAAAGTCAATGATGATTCTCCAGTTCATATGAGATTGTTGGATTGTCACTAAAGAGATGACTGCTTCATATGATATTTTCATTTTGCTATCTGTATTCTTGGGTGAAACCATGATGAAACAATATAATCAAAGTTAAAAAATGCTACAGAAATGAAAGCAGGTTGTCAAGAAAGTAGATAGCCACTAAAAGAAAAGCATACTAATAAATCTTAGTTATTGAAAGTTGTACCCAAAATCACTGGCTTAGGTCTACACATCCAACCTTTGCCAAGGAATCTGCTTCTTCATTCCATATCTCTTGGAATGTGTGCAAAAGCACATTCATTTTCAAATATCATCATCTTGATCTCCTTGATGATTACCGATCTCCATAGAAAGGAGAGAACTACACCTTGTTTTAAAAACCAAATCTGGCGGGCCGGGCCAAGTCCCAGTCAAACCACTTTGGGCATCTAAACAATGATACCACTACATGGTATAATTGTTTGGTTCAACTACAACCACTTTCTAGTGTTTTAGTATGCCCTTGAAGTGATGGAAGCTATTAATGGGAATTTCCATTGAGTCTATAGTTCAATATATTTTGGAGATGTCTATTGTTTTTGTTTTTTTGGGTAGAAGTCTATTGTTTTTTATTAGTGTGGATTCCTAGAAATTATAATGGTGCTGCACACAATCTTGCAAGGGTCAGGCAGGCTGAAGTCTTTCAAGGACATGTTGTGTAATGATTTCTTTTTTCCGGATTGGGTGTGTATGTATGTGGGCTATTCTTCTGTAGGTTTTTTTTTTTTTTTTTTTTGGGTTCTGGAATATAAGTTTTATTTATTTACCAAAAAAACCTGCTTTCCCTTAGTTGTAGTTGAATGATGTGAACTGTGCACTTTAATCCCCAAACTGTAAATTGTACAAACAAGATGGGTTTCTTAAGTCATCACCAGCTATTAAAATTGGAGAAATCCTTAGTGTGCTGTTCCACTCTCATATGCAATTCTTGGGGTAAGATATGTTGTTTGTATGTTCCCGTGCAGAGGGGTGTTGTGAATTATGATATATATTGTTACATCAATTGCTATCAGCTTAGCTTTTAGAGTAAGTGATTGTCAATATGGTATCAGAGGTCTTCATTAGGTTGAGAATCTAACTTAAAAAGGAGAGTGTTGTGTGCATGTTCCTGTGCGGAGGGGTGTTCTGAATTGTGATATACATTTTTACGCCGTTCTCTATCAGCTTAAGCTTTTAGAGTAAGTGGTTGTCAACAAGATACAATTTCGGCAGTTAATCAACCCCTTTACTGTAGCTTATTAGGTTGAAAATCTAATTTTAAAAAATAATAAAAGATGAAATACTGATAATAATAATAAAAAAAGAACACATAGAAAGCCCTCATTTATGATTCTCGTGCGTGGAATTTCAAGAGGCATACATTTAGACGAGAATCAACATAACTTTTTATTAAAACTAACTACTCAGCATATAAAAGAGAAGATGACTAATCAAATTTAAACCACTCCCTATCTTTAAGGTAATTAATCCTTATCTCTAGTCAATCCTATCATCTCCATGCGATTGATAACAAAAAGAATAGACTCATTGTTGTCTAAAGATAAATGGCCAATATCTGTCAAAAAAGATCATCATGTTTTGTTGGTGATCATTGTCTGCTTGTAGAATCCATTGCTGTCGCAACCCCCTTTTTTTTAATCTGTTAGTGCCAATGGTTTAATAAAGCTTTCTGTATAACAATCACGCAATATTAAAGTTTTTAATTTTATAATAATCCCACAAAATTCAGTATAATAATCATGTACACTGACACTGTCACTAATTTCCTTGTGCATTTATATACCTACAACAAACTGATTCTTATTGAACTGGATGTAGAAGGTATTAACAACTTCTAGAGGCAGAAAATTCAAAAGCATATTCTTATTGATTGTTCATAGACTCTAGAAAAATGAACCAGTTGATCTTTACACAAATTTGAACAACCTTTTGAGGGATTGTATAACGACCAACCTGTAAAGATTTTTGTGAACCGCGTTAAAAAATATTAAAGATACTGATGTTCAGAGAGCTCTATTGGTTAGAGAAGACAAAGGGTTACCAGGTGAGAAGGCAAACACCCTTGCCTGCAAAACTCTTTCTCCAACAATCAATCCACTGACTATACTTCCTTTGGTTCGCTTCTTAAAAGGTATTGACTGCTGATTCCTTTGTTTTCACTCTTCAGTTGACTGAAGTACAGATAGATTGCTGAGTGCACAAACCATTTACTGGATTGTTGATTTGTTGTTTGTTTCTTCTCCTCGGACCAACCAATGTAAACCCTTCTTCATCCCTGTTCTTATTTTTATTTACATCTACTTTCTTGAGCACTTCATGACCAGCAAATTGTGACCCTGACTCCGACTTACTACCATCTCCATCAATAACTTTGATTATTGCACTGTCTCTATAAATTGGCTCTGAACGGTTGGAAACTTGAGCTTTCCTCTCATTTGATGGATCTATATTATCCTGGACTGACTTAACAATGAAACTAAGAAGTATCTGCTTAGCCAGTTCTTCCCTTTCCAACTCATTGCTTCTGTTTTTCCTTTTGCCTTCTCGACTTTCAGTAACAGTTTTCTCATCATGGATTTTATCTTCCAAAATTGCAGTAGACTCATTTGTTTCAACAGCCAATGGCTCTGTTTGCTTATTTGAACCAGTTGACTCATGGCATTGAACATCTGCTGCCGGGGTCTTGCTTCCAGGGTCTTGCTGCCATGCTTTTGTTGGGACAAATTCAGCTGCATGTGGGTTCATGATTCTTGGAGGATTGACATTTTGGCCATTCAAATATCCATGTTTCATGCGGAATGTGTGCCCAGATCTGTAATACAAAGGTGACCTTGGGCCACAAGGGACTCTAGAAGCAACTGCATGTGTATGAATTCCCACTGGTTGAGGTGGGACAGTTCCATGGTTGACTCTCATATCATACAAACCCGCTACTGCCATATAATGGAAATAATGGGTCATCAATGACAAGTCCCCTGGATTGAATGGTTGAGCTGCAGCTGAAAGCTTGCTTCCATTTGTTTCAGTGGCCTTTTTATCCTCCGATGGGGACATAACATCATCGCTTTCGGAAGCCGTTTTTTCCCCATCGGACAACAATGGTGATTCCACAGTAGACAATGGACTTTGTTTCTCATCAGCATCTGTAGTTGCGTTCTCCTCCTGCTTCTCCTCTTGCGGTGTTACTTCAGCACCACTCTTATCCTCCTCAGGTTTCTTCAAAGAATCACTGCAGAGATGGGTGTCAACTATCTCCTTGATTTTCTCATCTACATTCTCCAGGGTGGGCTTCAAGGTACCAGGAGGTGCTACAGCAACTTCTTTGTAAGTCAGAGATTTTGAAGCCATGGAACCAAGTGTTGTTGGGGTCGAAATTATCTTGCACGTTGGTGTTACTTTTGGGCTTTGTTTTGATTGGCCATTTGCATCTGGTTTCTTTGCCTGCAGCTTATTTGGACCCTCTCCACCATTGAAGCTTGAAGCCCCCAGAATCTTACCAGAAGCCAGTTCAGTAGAAAGAATTCTTGGGGGCCCAAAGTTTGCTTTTTGAGGCGATGAAATGACTTTCCTCCTATAATTGAAATCTCTAAAATCTGAGGGTTCTGCTTTGTTTATGTTTAGCTTCTCCAGTGTTGATCTTCTTCGGCTGAACTTTAGCCCCCCAGCGTTTCCATGCCGTCTTCTTGAATTAGCTTCTTGCCATCCTTCATCAGATGTATCTTCTGACAATACTGCATCTACTACTGCTGCTGGTTCATGTGAGCTGGTATCATCACTTCCTTCAAAATTTTCTGGGTGAGAATCTTTCAAGCTTTCTTCATCTTTAGCATCTTGTGATGCAGTATGTTCTGTTGTCAAGCCAACACTCTGCTGCATATCATTTGCATCAGGTTGATCTAGGTCAGAACAGTCACTGATCTGCAAAACGTAAATGATGACAGAATAAGAATATTACAAATCTATTTGAAAGTCAAACAAAGACAAATTGTCAAGGACTTCACAACAATAGATGATCTAACAAGAAGGCCATAGAAATAACTAAAATGCCTTCACATCATGTGAATTATATGCAGACCATATAACATAACATAGAGGATCAATGTGTAACTATGTAACGTGGTTTTATAGCTTGGTGTACCCTGAATCACATGTAGTTTTCATAGTTCAGCAGAACTGAAAGAGTGGAGTGGAAATTGGAGGTAAATTAGTCGGATAAAGGTTACTTCAGATTTTTTCACCCCAAATTATTCAGTGCTTATCACCCATGGTGACTTGGACTACGAAAGTTGTAAAAGTAGTACCCTGCCTAATGTAGAGTCCAGTTTCCACACAGATCCAAACTCATAATAGAATCAAGAACTATCCATTTTTCCAAAATATTTATAAGTGAAATTTAACAAAAACCACCTGTATTCTCAGATTTAGAAATAACTGCTTGCCTTTTCCATTTTTACAGGTAACCATCTCTAGTATATAGAAACTCTCAGTTAAACCACCTTAACCATTAGTCGGATGCTTCTTTCCTACCTGGTTGATTTTTTGTTTTTTAGATAAAAATGCCTTTTCTCTGCAGAAAGAAAGAATTTGGATTATTCCAGGCATCGTTTGGCTTGCTTTTAGACTAATGAAGCTTAGTGGTTTTCAGGTGTAGAAGATTTTTCTGGTTCTTGGCAGTTTTGGTGATCTAAAAGTCGTGGAGGGGCCGTGATAAAGGAGTGAGATTGAGTTCATGGGTCTCAGTAGTGATTATCTCGGCCTGGAATTTTTTTTTTCTGGTCCCACCGTTTTCAAGTTTTGGGTTTCTGAACTTCTGCTTCAATGAGTTTTGAGCTGGAAGCTTTTCAGAGATGAGACCTCAGAAAAGGATATTGAGTTTTGAAGTTCAGTTAGGATTACACGTAAGGTAAGGGATGTAGAATATAAGGACGTAGAATAGAAGATTTAGTTTCTTGATCTGAAAATTCAGAGACATCTGTGAAAATCCTCCATAAGAATCTATTGCTTGATCTGTATGATGGATATTACAAAGCATTTTAATTTATACCATGCAGCTTAAGCCTGTGAATCTCCTACTTTGAATTGTTCTTTGGCTCTTTACTAAGTACGTAAATTTCTACGTTGATGGATACAGCGCTCTGCATACATTTTTTTTCCTGTTTTTATCGGTAAACACTGCTCTTCGTAGAATTATTTGATCGTTCAATATTCTGGATACATGCTTTTGATGAGAATATTGAATTATCTTAAAGATCAGTTAATCCTTCAAAATAGTCACCCTGAGGCAGGAGTGTCTATGAAAACACATTCCATTTGTTGGTTGATGGCTTAAATGAGATGGTTTTGGGCTCCTTTTGTTTCAGTTTCTTGGGTGGGAAAGTGGATTGGAAGACTGATTTCTGTAATAGGTTGCAAATAAGGGGTATTGGTTGGGTCTCTTAAGTTTGAAATCAGAAGTAGTTGCACTTGCAGCAGGTTCAGGTTAATTTCTTTATGAAGTGGTCTAAATATCAGATCTGGACTTCTGTGGATTAGATATGGGATTTCCTATTGATTTGGGTGGGTGAACTGAGTATTCTGACACCCCTCCTGACGGGTTAATACCATGGGGTTACCTTCATTATATATATATATATTATATATATATAGAGAGAGAGAGAGAGAGAGAGTATTATGGAATAGGGGGTCTCTAATCTCAGTCAAATTTTCTATATTATGGGTATGGCCGGAGATGGTCTCAAAAGTTAAGGAAGGTGAAATGAAATGGTAAGAATTAGAAGAAGGGTCATGGATAACATTTGGAAAACATTGCAAAGTTGGCTATGACAGCCTCTTGTAGGTAACAAAAATGGTAAGGGGGGTCGTATAGGTTACAATTTTCAAGGAAAATTAGACATGAGTTGAAAGCATTTGTTTCTTTATTATAAAGAATGCTGTGTTTCATCAACAATTCGGAAAAGTTCTTTTGAATCTCGGTTAAGGTGGTGGACTAACATTGAGAGAGCATTAGAAGTGGTTATCTGTAAAAATGGAAAATGAAGGTGGTTATATGTAAATGCAGAAGACATAGGTGGTTATCTATGAATTTCCCTATCAATAAACCAATTGAGAATCAGGTATATCAGCAACACCATAAAATAGCAAATATGCATTTTCTTCAGTGCTTCACAATAATGAAAAAGATGCCTATAACCCTTTTAAATCAGATAGCATAGAATATATGGGTAAATTAATCAACTTGCTTTTTTTCAGTAACCAGACCGATCTTCTGTAGATTTTGGTGGAATCTGAGAAATTTTGGCACAACAATTTGCTTTGTTCGCTACCAAGGTTAGTGCTGATAAAGATGTAGTAAGTACCTTCGCACGCCGCCTCTTCTGTGCATCTCTTCCTTTTGCATATTGGTCTGGGTTGATGTAGTCAAGAAGATCTGAAACACTGGGACAACAGATCATATGTTTCAGTTTTAAGCCAAAAAGCCATTCTGTTCAAACAAAGTGGTGGGAAATACCATCTCAGTACCTAAGATGACCTTTGCTTGCAATGGATGCATCTGGTTTTGGAGTACCATTGCGGGCAGCCTCTAGTTGCTCTAATGCTTTTGTTTCAAAATACTCAAGCCATGCAGCAGCATCCTATATGAGAAATTTAGAGGTATAATATTGCATTAGATGTAAATCCACCATGCAATGTGCAATATGCATCAAAATTCAAAAGTGGAAGCTACCTGAGTTCGGAGATCCTCTGATCCGAGTTTGGCTCCAAGTATCTGCAACGTAGTTTTCTCATGTTGCACGCTGAGGGAGTAAGCATCCATCAGTGAAAGAGCAATGGCAATGGCATGATAGCTTGCGGCAGTCTGTCAGATAAGAAGCAATGTTTTGCATTAGTTATTTAGTTCCAACGTGCCATTGTATATTTACTGTAAAATATACAATAATAGTTGCAGCGTTAATTCCTAGTACTTGTAGACTTTGTTGCTTGGAAGAAACATGTGTCAGTGCCGGACTTAATTCCCAGTAGCGGCACTTCAGGTGAACTTTGCAATTAGCAAGGAGCTAAGGCCTTTTCATTATACTTGGTGGGTCTGGCCAAGTCATACTGAGTTGACCTAGTTCCTATGCTGAGTCATGTAGCAAGTCTAACTGAGTTGACATAATAGTTTGTGATTTTGGATCATCGATATTGAGTTTGGTTTAAATCCAACCTAATTGAGTCCAGAGTTAAATAGAGTCATCAGTCGGTTGATGTCCCTCACTCCCTTCACTATAACAATCACCCAAATGCACCCTTCCACTCAGACAACCTTTCAACCTTTCAGACCATTTTTTAAGGTCACCTTCCTAGGGTTTTTACACCCTATATAAGCCCAACGTCAGGACCAATCTCAAATACAGTTTATTCTTCTCTGTCTTTCAGTTCCTAGGCATCTGTTACTAGGTTCTAACATATGAAAACTTTTTTTCCGGTCTTCTCTCTCACAGTATTCTGGGTTGGTCTTTGGTGCTTTAAACTACAGTTCAGCATACAAGTATGTTTGGGCCTGTTTTATCAGCTTTCCTGATGAAGAGTGAAGTTGACTCAACAGTCTGTCAACATCTTCAATCAGGACATCCCCAGGCTTTACTACTGTTGTCCTTCACTCTTTTACTAAAAGAACAACATGGCGCACGTAGGTTTAATGGGCTTTAAATCATAAGAATAGCCACCCCCACACCCCCCCCCCCCCCCCCCCCCTTTTCTTTCTCCTTTCTTGCTTTGTTTCTTCCTTTATATAGAAGAGAGCTTGAATCCCACATCAGTTGTGGAGAACTCTCTTAAGGCATTTATACAGCCTTCCTCCTTTGTCTATAGTGATACTGGCAATTTCCCCCAATACACCAACAAGACGTGCATCAAAGACAGATAAATGGGTTGGTTTTTTTTTTTTTTTACAGAAATTGGAGTCCCTGATACATATTGTCTCCTCTTTTCTTCTCTTTTTATTGGTAACAGAAATTATTTTAAGAAAAAAACTCAAGCTACAAAAGAAGATCAAGGAGTCAATGAGCTAATACCCCTTAACCAAAAAAAAAAAAAAAACAGAAAAAAAGAAATCATAAATGTTTGTCTTTGGACATGTTTATGAATTGAAGCAGATGCATGGTATCATTTGCACATGCAAACATGCATGTGTGTGTGTGTGTGTGTGTGTGTGAGAGAGAGAGAGAGAGAGAGAGAGAGAGAGATGTGTGTGTGTGTGTGTGTGTGAGAGAGAGAGAGAGAGAGAGAGAGAGACCTGGATGTGATCCGCTCCTAGTAATCTCTTATTGCATTTAAGGGCCTCATGCAGGTATCTGAGAGCAACATGAACATTACCCATGCCCTCTTCCATCATAGCTACATTTATATATGTTGCAGCGGTGTTTGGATGTGACAGTCCACATGTGAAATGAAGAAGATACAATGCACGGTTGACATACCTGTAAAAGGAGAATCAAATATCTTTTGAATACATAAATAGTAACCAGAATCTACAAGTCATAATTAGCTACAGTACTTCAGGATCTTTGTATTAAATTGCATGCATCATCCATCTTTCAGAAATAATTTGATATGCAATAGATTCATGTGCCTTAAAGTAGGACATTTAAGTTTTTAGATCCTTAAAGGGAAAATGTAAGAAAGAACAAAGGAGACGAGAAAGGCAGAATCTATGTAGGATCTATTAAATGAAAACAAGAAGCAACAGAAAATGGAATAATTTCAATGTGGAGTAACTTCCAAATTTACGAAAGAGTTACAAACTCAATCAGATTAATTACTTAGTGGATTATAGATTCTTAGATCTAGGGTTTTAAGGCTTGAGATTAAGATTGAGGGCTCAAATTGCTCACTTTTGTTTGCATGTTTTAAGTCGGGACTTGTGTTGGAGTAAAATTTTGGTGAACCTTCTTATAAGTTGATTTGATACAGAATATAGCCCTTAACAAGGATGAACAAAAAAGTAAATTCTACACCATAAAAAGATTGTACAAGGCTGCATCTTCAATTAGAACCAGCCATAGAGACCTACAGGCACTTGATACCACACCACATTCCAGAAACAAAATTTACTTCAGAGGACTACCATTGAACTAAATAGAGAAACAAGCAAGTACATACTTATTACATTAACACACAAGATAAGAAATGAACATTTATTTTTAGGAACACTCATTCAAAATGGCTATTGTAATCAGTAATCACAAAGGTTACATAACACACACACACATATATATATATATATATATATATTTTGTATGGTAACTTTCATTAAAATCAGAAAAGAAATCAGTACAAAAGGATTATACTGATCTGGACAAAGGAAACACAATCTTTAAATCCTCAAATATAACAAGCTACTCAGCTATATGGAAAAACAGAAGACTGAGGATACTAGGACTGCCTTAAGCCCTGCTTATGAGAGAGCTAGCTCCTTCCAATTGAACAAAATTCGATCAATGGGATAGTCTTTGAAAATAGGATTTATCTGCACCCATTGTGCTCCTGAAAATTTAATCTTATCACATAAGATTTCCTCCATACTTCTTTTTCCTTCAAAACACCTCATGTTTCTCTCCTTCCATATTAACCAATAAAATTAACCAATTTGATGTTCCTTTCTGCTAATTTAGTGAAATTCTCAAAGTGCTCAATATATGACACGTTGTATTTAAACATGTCTGGTATAGCAAATTCTTATAGTTTACAATTTTACATTTGTCTAAATCCATAATGTGTTCCTAAAAATATACAGGAGCAGAAAAATGGAGAGCAAG
Organism: Umbellularia californica; assembly: GCA_028538565.1. Lineage (NCBI taxonomy): Eukaryota > Viridiplantae > Streptophyta > Magnoliopsida > Laurales > Lauraceae > Umbellularia > Umbellularia californica. The sequence goes on along the minus strand of JAPQWN010000003.1, from coordinate 95,504,335 downwards.
ATGTGCGCCAATTAGCAAGAGGAGAACAGCATAAAGAATTTAATCAGCAGTAACAGATTGGATAAGATATTAGCACACAGATGAAGATGGCAAAGATAACTAGTGATGTGATAAGGCATCAATGATGACGATGATGACAACGATGATGATGTGATAAAGATAATCTATTGTAAACACTGTCAAAAAATGGGCAATCCTTGACTTACTTGAGAGCTAATTCAGTGTGTTGGAGGCGATAGTAAAATACAGAAAGATCCCCATAGCTTTTCATTGTATCTGGGTGGTCAAGTCCAAGCTCCCTCTCATTGATATCAAGAGCCTTTTGTTGATATATAGTTGCCTATTAAAGGAGAATATTCAATAAATGAAATTGAAGTTAAGACAATAAAATAACTGAACTATTATTCTTCCAATTTTATCAGATATCTCTGAAGAGACAACTGAATTTTGAAAGACCCCCATAGCTTTTCATTGTATCTGGGTGGACAGGGCCAAGCTCCCTCTCACTGATATCGAGAGCCTTTTGTTGATAAACAGTTGCCTATGGCCTATGAAAGGAGAATATTCAATAAACGAAATTGAAGTTTAGACAATCTGAACTATTATCCTTCCAATTTTATTGGATGTCAATAAGAGAAATTGAATTTAAGCATGGTTTAAAATCGCGGTTCGTGGTCATCGCGGTCCATCGCGAAACGAATTTTTATTTGACCCCAAAAAAATCCGAAAAAATATCCAAAAAATCCAGAATATTATAAAATGATAGAAACTATTATTTTTTTTTCCATTAGTGCACACTTTAAAGCAAAATAACGGTCCCCTCAAGTTATAACATCCTGTATCATTGTAGTATCGATGTATATACTAAAATAAGCTAAAATATCATAAGCTTTCCCCACATACAAATCCACCCAAAAGTAGCTTAGATCTAAGCTTTTAGGTGCTCCTCTATGCCTTAGAAGTTGTAGCAGGCCTTAAGAAGCTCTCAGAGAAGAAACACAATGAAAGAAGTGAAAGAAGGCGGCCAAAAGGGATGTTTTTAAAAAAACTTTCCGCCGGGCGTTATAACAGTACGGCCGTTATGGACCCTTTTTTGGCGATTTTTTACCCCGTTTTGTATCGCGGCCGTTATATTCAATTTAACATAATTGTAATGGCCGTTACCGTTACATAACGGCCGTTATGTGACGGTAACGGTCGTTATTTTGAACCAAGAATTTAAGACAATCTGAACTATTATTCTTCCAATTTTATTGGATGTCTCTGAAGAGTGAAGAGACAACTGAACTTTTATTGTTCAACACGTATAATAAATCGGACCTAGTAAATTGCATTATTCTCTCGACAAAGACATCAATCTGAGTAGGAACTATATCATCCCGAGTTTAGAGAAAGCAAAGATTCCTGGGACTTCAACTCCATATATATAGACCCATCTTTCTGTGACCCAAAAATTAAAGATGGGAACCAGCATAGATGTAATAGCATAAATGAGAAGAGTACGCATTGGTTTAGTATTGCACAGCATGGTTCAAAATAGCAGCCGCTACGTAGCATAGCAACCGCATTATCAGTTGTAGTAGCCTCAACCACTACACTATTTTGAAAATAGTGGTGCTACAGTTTAAAACCTAGTAGCGCCAAACAATTTTAATTTAAAACATTGTTTTTCCTTTTTTTTTCTCCTCAATAACCTTTCCTATAGTTGTCTCTACCCTTATATGGTTCCAAATCACTAAAAATATACAAGATTGGCTGCTACACAAGATTCGAAAAAAAATTTACCACTTAAAAAATTCACACTGCTACATCGCTACATATTGCCCGCTATGTAGTATTTTGGCCACAACCGCTATTTTGATCATTGGTGCAATGCACCACAGCACCACAAACAAGTATGAACGAAGACGTGTGTCAGGGTACCAATGTTGCTCCATTAAGAACCAGCGTCCATTCCATCCAAATCAAGCTCTTTGTTCGTAACCACAATAAATTGGTGTTGGTGGTGTCCTTTCATTTACAGTCAATTAGTGTTGCTTCATACTTCAAGGTAGTGATTGGAAGCCCATTGTTACCCATATGAAACTTATAATTTTATATCAATTCACTCAGACTCACTGTTTCTCTCAATTCAATTTTAGGTTTCTCATTCCATCTTAAAAAATGCAGAAGCAATGTACGTTCTCTGGTTTTCTGGTGTGCATTCTGAAAGTGTTCTGGGTTGTTTGTGTGCCGCAACTCGCAGGCCAACAATATAGTTCAGGTCTCTGGAGTAGATTTGCTGGGACCCAGTTGCAATGTCTAGTTCGATAAGAGTGGGGGAAATACAAGCTTAAGGAGTGCATGATCCACAACTTGGAGTACACATTTCTACTGCTCATTTCTCATTTATTATACAAACAACAAAAGTAAGAGAATTGATATTTCTATGGTAATCACCTGATTAAAATCTCCCGTGTGATAGAGAACGACTGCTAAAAGACTGTATGCGCTGGCAGTCATCCGGTGGTAGGGGCCACACACTGCTATCATTTTTGACAGTGCCTTCAAATCCATAAAAGAGGGAAGAAGTTAGTAAACAACAATTAAGATTATAAAGAAGAACACAGCTTGGCTCAGATGGGATGACTTCAGCACGCACCTTTGTTCCATGGATGACAGCATCATCTAGCTTTCCTTTATCCAATGCAGTCTTGGATGATTCTAATAAGTTTCGACCATCTGCAGATGAGCATGCCACATGCTGCAGAAAGGATTCCAGCACAAGTGCAAAACCAATAAGTAAATGTGTTTCCAGAAGAAAACTATGGGTCAAGCACTTAAAAGATCATGTAGATAACCTTATATACAGGGACCATGCTGATAATGTCTGGTTTCTTGAAAGGGTTAGGGCCATGCATGTCATAATCTTTTGCAGCCAGCTCAAGTCCAACCTGAATAGAAAAGAAAACGCAATTTAAAGAATTTAACACACACAATATATTTATAATTTATATAAATATATATGGAAAATTCTCAAGAAAGCCCCACTTTAAAAACGCCCCCTTTTCTGCCCCTCTTTTTTTTTGTCATGGGGCCCATGTTGAGTCAAACTAGTCTTTTCATACACACTATCCCCCATGAATAGTCACAAGTCCCAGTTTGACACTCATCCAACTTTTCCCCACCGTTGGATTGAAATCGTCATAAAATGATGCCTCTAAACCATTAAATTTTAGGATCATGGATCAAAAGGTCAGGATGATCTTATGGACTCAAGATTTTGCATATAGGTAGGCCTCATATGAATCTTTCCATCTAATAGACTTCCAAGATCATCATTCATCCCAATGGGCCCAGCCCAACTAGGAGGGGCATTTTCTCCTAAAAAACGCCCGGTTGCTTACAATTTTCTGAATTGATGGGACTCAGTATGAACACATATGACTCAAAACTTTCTTGGTAGAGAAATTTATCCCTTCAATTGATGGCCAGCAAGATACATAGTTAAGTAATACAGCCAAATGAGTTTTTCTTTTCTTTTTTTTTTTTTTCCCTCTCTTTTTTTTTCCATGATGGTCTATGCACTATAGGCCAAATGACCAGTGATCAGGATCACCGAACTATAGCCTTACGTGCAGAGTCCTTTAGCCGAAAGTTATATGATATCTCATAAAGTGGATGCTCTCCAAAACACATGGTCAGCTGATATCAATAGTCAAGAGATGGGTACCTTGTGGCAAAGTCCTCGGAGAATAGCTATTTTCCTCAAGTGTTGAAATTCATCTTTCAACCTCCAACCAAACCTTTTGAGCAGGAAGGTTTCTAACCACTTCAGTTTGAGAGCATGATCATCACTCAACGCTCGGTTGCAGTTCTCCTTTGTCAAAGATCCAAGCAAGATATTCAAACAAGAAGCTATTGCAGCAGACAGGTCTGCTACATTTCCAACAGATGCAATGACAGCCCGCAGTATATGCTTAAAGGCCCGTGTAACCATCTCATGAACACAAAGTGACTGTATATGAGGAAGCTTCTCAGCAAGTTCAACCTGGTTGTTTTAGGGGAAACACAGAAACTTAAATTGTTGCATCATCAAAGGCTAGTTTGATAACAAAATGACTAAATGGGGAAGAGCTTGATAACAAAATGACTAGTTTGCAGTGGACCCACAAAGAAAAAAGATAGCAAATAAAATGTTACAGAACTCACCACATGTCCCAAGGAATGCATTTTCAATCCTCGTGTATGCATAAAATCAGTCAGTGTGCGTCCATCCACGGGAGAAAGTTCGAGTGAACCAAAATCTGCTACCTACAGAAGTCAGAATATGAACTGAAAAAGTCAAGGGCTTCAACAGTAGATCTGGAAACATGAGTCATAATTTATGAAAATGGAGATTACCAGCTTTGGTAAAGCAACATCATCATAGTACTTGTGCGCCATTTTGAGGAGCTCATCCACTGACTGTTAGCAAGCAGCAAATTAGACAAAAAAAAAAGACATCTAGAACAAAATGAACTACAAATGTCATTATTAACTTATGAGGTGTCTGTGGGAACATAAAATTATTATAATGAGTTTATTTGAACATAAAACAATAATTGCATTACATAATATTACAGTTCATGAAGTTGATACCTATAGGCTATAGGTTTTTCAGTCTATAATATCTGAATTTCAGCCCTTCGAGCATTCATTTCTATGAGTTGTTAATACCTATTTCATACATTTCTCTGTTATTTGACAATAGATTTTCTTTTTATTTTTTACTATTTTGATTCGTTATATGACAGTGAAATCGGCTCTCATATTACTGTTTTTGAGAAAGGCCATTGAAGGAAAAACCTACTGATTGCTGATGTTATTCTTTTATAATTGAAATCACTAGCACAACATTTTGGGATACTTTCTCAATTAACAAGGGATATCATGTCAATAAAATGAACACAGGTGAATCATAACGTAGTATTTTTAAAGGAGAGAAAAAGACCTTTTCGTGAAGGCCCGTTCCAGATTCTTTAAGATGCATGAACGCTGCTTTGGGAAGAAGTTTTTCTAGTGAACCTTCACTGTCACATTCACCATTTTTCAGTTCCACTGAATCAGCCATTTCTTTTATATCTCTACTGTTGATACTAGAAGTGTCCTTCTCTACTTCGGATTCCTCACTCTTAGTATCCTTTTTCTTTTTTATCTTCTTCAACAGTTCAAATTGCTTCCCAAGACCTTTAACAGCTGGTTCTAACTTATCATCCTCTAGGATATCTTTAGAGTTGTTGCTTGTTGATGTCTCTTGTTTCTTTAAATGTTGAACCCAACATGAACCAAGTTCCCATCGGATACTCCTTTCACTAATGCCAGGAGACTCCTGTAACTGGGTCAAGCTATCTGTAAATACTTTCCGCACCAAACTTCCAGCTGCCTTTAGATCATCAGACAGAGAAGGAGACTGCTGACCTCCAACAGATGATTCAGCTTTACATGGCTTTTGGAGAAGAACTCTTAAGCTGCACAGAAATTGATAAACTTGATTAAATACACATGGATATTCCACCCAAGCAGTCAACAAGAAATCCGCAAATCATTGATCGTAGATTTGATCTGTCTAGCTGATGGCCCCAACCATAAATATACGATGACTCAAAATAACCCTGTTTGAAAGAACCCATCTAGTGAATGTTATGACATGTTAATGCTGAATGAGAGTCATTAATGAATTTCATTCTTAATCATCTATTTTCAGGCTGCTGCTAATTTTTACTAGTAACTTAAGGCGATTTTTGTGGCATGGAGAATAAGCAAATTTGGAGCTTAATAAGTATCAACAGTCTGGATCACCAAACCATTGGCTCGAAATGGACACCTCAAGATCAAAGATCATACAACTCTTCTGTCACAAATCACAATGCATCATATGCCATGTACACATGCATCCTACTGAAAGCATATCTATTTTGTACCTGTTGACATTCAAGACATTGGCCCCTCCATCTGGCTGATCTTCAATATTGATGTCCTGGGTTGAATTGCTTCCCTTCTTAACATCACCTGACACTTTTACAATTGCAGTGTAGCCACAATGTCTAACAATAACAACACCCAAAGTGGAATTATCCTGCAATGAAATTTGTTCATTTAATTCATTCAGCATCCTGGGAGATAATTCTGTATATTTTTGTGTAGTCTAATGTACTTGGGCTGGAATATATACACAAGGTGACAAACCCATGGAACATGTGAAATTGAATACATCCAGAAAGATATAAAATGATATGGGAAACTGTATTATGTTTTTTTTTTTTTTTTCGTAAAAGAGCGAAGAGGTATTCTATTGACAAATGCAAAAGATTTAAAAAAAAAAGTGTTATATATATATATATATGTAGAAATACAAATTTATCTAAACAAAACCTTAGAAAATCTTCTTTTTTTTCTGAATAAGAAGCAGCATTCTTTTAAGTCTTAAACCAATGTTTTGGAATGCTGAGGCATGAGGCAATGCATTCCAATAGCCCAAAGCATACGTAAGCTTGCAAGCATGCCTTTCTTGATAAATAAGAAAGGCCATAAAATATAGAATAATATTTATATAAATAAAGCATTAGTAGCCAACCCCAACATAGCTGGGACAAGGCTTTGATGCCGATGAACAGCCATAGTTTGGTTGTTCTAAGCCTTCTAATGAGTTAATTAGAGTTAGCTGAAGTTAAACCAAGTTAAATAAAAATATTTTATAGTTACAAACTCCCCCTCCTCATTCCCTAAAACAAGTTATGTTAACTGGTGGTACGCCATTTCATATGGAGCGTGGCTAAAGTGCGCACTTCATCTGAGACATGCAAGTCATGAAGTATAGTCTTCAAATGCAAGTCACACCTCATATTTGAGACGTGGGGTGTTTTTGGGACACCTCACCTTGAGGCGCAAGCCCAAAAAATGCTTCTGCAAACACTGGTTTTAGCAAAAGAGTGGCTTGGAAATCATGAAGTAGACAATCAAACAAGGTTGCGCTTGTAATCTTACATGAATGGTCACACTTTCATCTGCAGTAATTCCTTTCAGAAGATTCCTTTTTGTGACCTCCTTTGTTGACACACCAGTTGTCTGACTACAGTCAATTCTGTCCAACAACTTAATGTTTGCATCTGCCTCATCTTTTTTCACTTTAATAGACAAGTCGCCAACTTGCTCTTCATGCAATAAAGAGTCAGAGGAAATACTTGACAAATTCTTGTTCATGTCTATATCACCATCCATAATTCGACGAATCGCTGAAACAGCCTTTAAGACAGAGACATCTACAAATAGACCGTGCAGCAAAAAAGCCTTCCGATCCCGAATCTGTCTCTCCTCCTCCGTTTGGCATGGCATACTTCCCAGGATGGAAAATTCTGTGGCCCATGGTCTATAATCATATTTACCATTACATCCCTGCCCACCGCCATTGCCACCCCACTTCTCATCTTCTGTAGGTAGAGAGGGAAACTTTGATGGACAATCGGCAACCATTGGAGCGACAAGCCACGTATTTGCACGAAACCCATATGGTAGATTACCAAACTGTAATTTACAAGGAAACATAAAGAATCTCAGGAAAAAGTGCATCTGAAAAAGCCTGCACTACTCGACTCTTAGAATTAGAAAGACACCACTGGATACAAAATATCTTCCAACAAATGTTTTGGAAAATCACCTTATTGTGTTCTACAAAAGCTTTCATCAGGGAATCATATGCCTGCATATTACCAAAACACATTCAAGAAGATACTCTTTTCAGACTATAGATCAAGATAAGCTAAAATTATGTCCATGTGAGGATTCGCAACAAATTACAGAATCACATAACACTCATGAGACAGGAAAATAAAGCTTTTCCCAACCAATGCTGAATGAAAACAAGTACCCACATTGGCAAAGGCACTGCTAAGCTGTTGTAATAGTTTCACCAAAGAATGACTCCGAATAAACTGTTTCCCCACACTGTAGAATCCTTCTACTGATGCAACGATGTTCACTAGCTTCCCATTGCATATTTTGACCTGCATGTAAAGTGTAAACCACTTAATTTCAGAAAACAAAAATAAGAATCAACAACGAGCAATGGAGAGACAAGAAAACAACATTTTGATAAGGAAGACTCAAGTCAGTCCCCTCAAGGTTGACCCAGTCTCATCACACACATGCTCATGGAGTGTGGTTCCTGTTTCCTCAACAGTTTGATTGTTGCAAGGAATTGAACTTTCCAATTCCTAATGGGAAAACTTGCTGTCAAAACTCTCTTCAAAGAGGGTTGTCCCCACCCAAAGTGAAAAAGTCTTCAATTTTCTCACATAAATTAAGCAACCAATGAATTGGATTGAGCAGGCACTATGGGGAGAGTTGTTTCAAACTTCATCTTTTTTTCTTTTCTTTTTTTTTTAATGCTAAATATGTCATCATTAGATACATAAGGGACTAACTACTATCAATGTTCTTTTCTTCTGAGGAAAGCAGTTGGTAATTGCGACACCTAGGCATGAAGCATGCAAGGCCTGGAAGGCTGGACTTTTAACAGCCCTAAGAGGGAGTATAAGTCTTTTGTTCTCCTTAGTTCTAACAACGGCATCTATGCTTTCTAATCAAAAAGACATCAGATTCATACTCTTCTACTTAACTATTGCATCGCCATACATATCATCCACTAGGCTTCTTAACGGAGTTCTTCATGGATGTCCTTAACATATTGAGCTTGATTGCCATTTCATTCAAAAATTATGAGAGGCCATTTGTTCACCTCACGTGGCACCCACCATGAAAAGACATTCAATACAATCGTGTTCTTTATCGGAGAACACAAAGCCTTAGCTGTGTTTAACATTTTGGTTTTTCTACAAAGAATGGTCATTCTTCTCAAGAAAATCCCTTCATTGATTCTTTGGTTACACTGCTCATCATCCATCTCAACCATAAATAATCCACTATTGCCTAGCACACCATGATAAGGTGTATGGCGAAAAGAAGAGGACTCTAGTCCTCAACACACTGAATTAGTAGGCCCCCTATGGTAACATCATGACAGTTTTACAAGAACTGCCTTTGGTGCAATTCTTTTGAACTGAACACACACGATTTACGATTCCTTCCACATGTGTCCAATCCAACCATAAATATTGCGCCGATTGAAGTCAACTTTGGGACATCTAACAATTTATGGATGGAGATTCGAATGGACAGTTTCGATTTTTGTAGGATACGCTGATGGTACTAAAAATTCAGAGTTACCAAAATACATGGGTGGCTTGACCATAAGGCAAGAAAATAAGGCCCCATAGTATTTCATCCTATTAATGTCATTTTTTAATATTCTAAAAAAGTATTAAAGCAACTGCTATAGTTTTTTTTTCCCCAAAAAGTAAGAGTTCATAATAGTAATTAGTATCTCATATCAATAAAGCCATTTTTTCACATTTCAAAAAAGTATTAAAGCAACTTTCATTCTTCTTCTTCTCTACACACTGTCTTTTTAAATCCCAACAAATCTCAAGCTCCTTACCATATCACCTGAGGTTTTACAGTTGAATGTTTCTCTAATAGATTAATATTTCTCTTTCCATATTAAAACATTTCTACCAAAAACCTAATCCCCACCAACACCTTTTCATCTTAGGTAGTCTTAACTCTCTCATCCTCTGTCTCTTTCATAGTGTATTTCTCTATAACTACTTTTTCTTATTATTTCTAAAGCAATCTTCTTTAAGGATTTACTAATTTGGTTTTGTCTTTTTTTTAATAATATATGTGGGTATTTTTCTATAATATATTTTATAGTATATGTTAATCATAACTCACTAACTCAAATATAATATGTTTTTTCTCTTCATATTGAAAAAATTGCATCAAATTCGAAACACATTTACATCTACAATATTTATGTCCAACAACGATAAATCACTAAATTAGGTTCTACTGTTCTATGCTTTTAGGATTTTTTTTAATTCCAAGCTTGTGTTGTATGTTTGTTATAGTTAGTCATCATTTTATTTGTAAATTTTAGTGGTTATAATTTATAAATGATAAATATGTCTATTAGAAAATAAGAGTCAGGTACTTAACACTCTTTTTTTTTTTTTTAAGAGAAGAATAGATAATTTGAGGCCTTATTTAGAATTGTTGCTTTAGGCCTCAAATTTTTTCGAGTCGGCCCTGGCAAAATAAGTTCATCATCATGGGAGTTGATCGCATTTTTCCAGTCTATGATGTCATTGGAACTCAGGCCCACTTGAATAAACACAAGTGGCCAAAATTTTAATCACTGAGATCTTTGCAATATTAATTCAGCCTAATATCATATTTATCAATTTAAACAATTTTTAACATATTTTTAAAGTAAACTTCTACTATTCTATTCTTCCAGTGATTTTTTAATGGTATCACTAGAACAAACCACAAGAACAACGTGCCGCTGATAACTCATTATATATATCAAGGATAAAGTCTCGATCCTAGAGTCATATTGGACAATCCCAGGTGATCTAGACCGTTGATCTGACCAGCCCACGTGAAAATTTTAAATTCCTAGCCATCCAAAATTTTAAAATCCCTATTGAAACCCATTTATGGGAGGAAGGCTACTACGATGGCTTCACCCATCTACAATCATCAAGACATCGCAAGGGACCCACTAATCACAGCCCAAGGATAATTCACGCGAGCCCGGATCCCCGTGAAAGGGATGTAACCGACCGTGGGCCCACCTACTGATGATCATAACTGTTAACATTGATTATCATGCCCTCCGTTAGCATATCCTCAAATTTTACTTTAATATGATATGGGAGGCCTACGGTACCAGATCATATTGAAGTAAAATTTGAAAGTGTCCTACTAGATCAGATCGCATTTAGTTTTAACGGTTAAGATTCATCACTAGGTGGGTCCCCCAAATAGTGTCAACTCGCGGACCAAGCAACTCAGTAGTCCAGCAGACCACCGAAAACTTGAAAAGAGAAAAAGGTAAGATAGACTCGCCTCCATCTCAAAATGATCACCGGCGCGCCTTTCTTCACCGTTCCTTCGATCACATCTCCGCACAACTGCATCAGATAGAACCATCTCAGCCGTTGATTACAACAATCAATACAGAAATAAGAGACAATAAAGCTGTGAGAAGGATCAAAACACACGCACAGATGAGAGGAGATGCGAGATGGGAGAAGGAGAAGAAGTCGTAGAAACTGGAGAGCTTTGGCTGGGGCTGGATCGCAGCCATCCCATATTGCTCTGAAATGGGAGAGATCTCATCGTCAGATGGAGAAGATGGACGGCTCGAGATCTTGTTCTTGGATTTGGCCGGTGACGACGATGGCATCGGCGATTCAGCTCTCCCATTGGCCTGCTTTCCGAAGCTGGTAGTGCAGGACACTATATCCAGTAGCCTTCGCACGTGCGCTCTCGCCTGCTCCTCCTCGCTGTATTCCTCTGCACGTGCAACATTTGCAACATCGTCAAATAATAGAAAGGGCTCTCTACTTTCTAGGGCACGAGTTAAGGAGGCCCCACAGGATTGAAAACTCAGTGAGTTTACTTATGACTTTTCTGACCGAGTCAACTCATTTTGATAAGTCGTTTGTATTTTAAAATATTTGGTAAGTAAATTTTTTTAAATGATTATTATTTTCTTTTTTAATTAATTACTTTTGAGATTGAGAGTTAGCGATTTAAAAATGAGGATTGAAATGTTATTATAAACTTTTGTTTAATCTTTTACATTTAACATTTAAATTTAAAAATCATGAAATATGTAAGATTTTTTTTTATTTTTTGTTTTTATTATTATGTTTTTTTATATATAAATTTATTAATTTAAACTAAGTATCATAAATGCATGTAAGTAAAAAATTCAGAATTACTCCCTAATTATAGCACCGATGATAAGGGACCTAAGCATGCGTGTGTGTTAGTATTAAAAAAATAAATAAATATTCATAAATAAGTATGGGGGGTCTTCAAGTGCATCCATCCCTCACCATTTTTGGTGAGGGACACCCCAAGAGGGGAAGTTTCAAGTACAAAAGTGAGGAAGTACAAGGTGTACTACCTCACTTTTGTACTTGAAACTTCCCCTCTTGGGGTGTCCCTCACCAAAAATGGTGAGGGATGGATGCATATGAACATTTCCCAATAAGTATATGCTTTTATTCTTAACATTTAAAAAATAAATCATTTTTTTCAAACCATCACATTGACTATCCCTCGGTGTATAAAATTCTCAGGTTGGATGAGTCGAGTGCGAGTTACGAGTTTTCCAACCTTTTATTTAATAGTGGTTTTGTGGCTTAGCCCCGGTCTTCGGAGATTTGGGCCTAAACCCTAATAATGACATTTTGTATAATAAATTGTAATTATTAATTTCAATTGGGGTTTTTTCACAAATAAAGGGAAATTGGCAGGTGTCAACGAGAAAACTTCAATTTCAGGTATTTTTTGTTTGTCTTTCGTCCGACCTCGTCAATCACCGCACACCGTATACCGTACGGTGTGTTATTAGTAGGTCACCGAAGGCATCCCACGTGACTCACGCACGCGTGAGGCACGTTTTATGCAGCTGGAGAACCGGCATGACGTGGACATTAAGTGGGCCCCACATTGCTGATGATAAGATATTAGGAGAAGGTGCCATCATATGGGACCCACCGAATTCAACTGTCCAGATGAAAGGGTAGCCTGAATCAACAAATATCATGCGCCGGCTACATTGATGGTTTCATTCCCCTACCAAACCATCTTTTAACTCTTCAATCCATCAGACCCACCCATTGGTTAGATGCGAAGGGCATACCTACATAAATAAATGCTTTTGATAGCAGGCCGTCGCCTTCAAAACTCCTATGAAAATTTTTAGATCTACTCCAAAATTTACGTGAAAATCGCGGCCTCAAAACACTAAAACACAATTCCTGAGTCTGCCACCTCGTGGAAATTATGGTTACCATCATCAGATATGGCTCCCTCCCTCCAAATTAATAGTGCACAGCATCAGAAGTGTCTCATTTGGTGTATTCTTCTTAATAAAGATGCATCCAAATCGATTCAGAACCTCAGTCTCTGTGGCGATGTTCCATATGGGGCTTGAAAGGGTCTAATATTAGAGGGGTTGACTGAGAAAGAAGTAAAATATAAACCCCATCTTACTGATACTGATAGGACTATGTTGACCATTGCAGAGCCCATTGGCTCTCCAAGGTCTAAGGACCTCATTTTAGCTAGGACGGCCAAAGGACCCCACAACTTGGCCCTTCTAAACTGCTAGATCCTCTGTATACAAATAAAACAAAGCCTTCTTAGAGTGAATCTAGTTTCTTTTTGAGGACATGGATAAATCCAACATTATGGTCCACATCAAAAAATTCTAACAGTTTAAAATCACTCTCTCTTATTGTATTAGTAATGTGCCAAATTGAGGCTCCGTCCACTGCCCGTTAATCACATGATTGAAGTGAAATTTGGGAAAGACATTACAAAGGTGATCTTGACATTGAGTTGTTTGAATTGTAGAGGTGGGTCATAGAGTATTTGGGTTCCTCAAGAGGAATCGAAATATGAAACACAATTAGTGGGACCACCCTGATTATGTCAATTCATTGGTAGAGACAGTTGTTGGAGTCAAATGGAAGACTTTACAGTAGAATAAATTTTTTCATCATTCAGACCCTTGTAACCAAAATAACATGAACCATGCCTTCTGTGTATTAGTAAGTAAACAACAGTTTCTCAGGCACATAAGAAAGAAGGGAATAAAGAGTCTTTTTTACTAGACATGAAATATTGTTCCCTCCTAAAACTTTTTGTTTTTGTTTGGTGATGAATTGAAATTTTATGAAATTCTAGCATTTTCATAAAGCCCTGTTTGGACCCATGAAACTCGTTTGCAATCAAGTTACCTGCAATTCTAATCACACGTGATTCTTCTTATCCATAACTAATTATGGAAAATAACAAAAAAGCAGACGTTTAATTTTATCACAAGTGACCCATCATTTACATGTTAGGAGAGTTGCCTCCCTTAATTCATACAAAGTTCCAAACATGTAGGGTAGAGTCTCACGTGCCACATTTTTGTTCTTGCTTTCCTATCTCAACTAAATTAGAAAAGTGACAACATGACATTGATATTCACAGTTTTTTTTTTTTTTTTTTTTTCAAAATAACAATTATAATATATTAAGCTAAGAGGTTTCGGCTTCAATCTTGACCGACGGTTATATAACTACTCATGCGACTACCCACTCATTTTTTTCATCAAACCACTCATGATTACCATTTTTGCTCCAATTTCTCTATTTCTATTTTATCCAACTTGTCTTATGGAAAGAGGTAATTCTTTTTAATATGTAACTATTTATTTTACAGTGCAAAGAGATACCATTCTCAGCACGGGTTATTGGGCTAGTGACTAATTATGGCAAATAACAAAAACAAATGTTTCCTTTTACCAAAACTCTGGTTATCACAAGTGACCCATCATTTACATGCTAGAAGAGTTGCCTCCCTTAATTCATACAAAGTTCCAAACATGTTAGGTAGAGTCTCATGTGCCACATTTTTGCTCTTGCTTTCCTATCTCAACTAAATTAGAAAGTGATGTTCACAGTTTGTTTTTTCTTTTCAAAATAATTCAAAATAACAATAAGCAGATTAATTTTATTTTAAATATTCTCTCAATTATCCTACCAAACAAGCCCTTAAAATGTGACAGCCATGCACTTTTTGAGACCCATAGGCCACCAAAAAAGGGACCCACATAAGGAACCAAGTCCCAGAAACTGGTTATAATTTTTTCATCCTACAGCCATATTTAAAATTAGAAAAATGACAGCAGAATCATGAAATCACCTACCTTCAACAATCTTCAGGATGCACGGTTTTAGAGAAATGATCTCAACAGCATCATTTAATCTGTGTCCTCTGCCCTGAAAACCAGCTTTCCAACTTCAGTAATGGAATAATAACAAACTTACCAAAAAAATTAGAATAATAACAAAACCCTAATCACAATTTTACCAAAGAAAAATAAAATAACAACAGGACATGTGATATTTCAATAAGGACATCATTTGGTGTGTTCTGGTACACCAATCTTTCACCTTCCACTTCTCCTCTGTCTGCAGTTCCTGGTTGGGATTCCTGCCCACCCAAGATTGGGAAGATTGTGGCAAAAATAGACCCCACATGTACCTAATCTAGTACTCTTTTGGGTAACTTTCAATGCAAAAGGCACCCTTCATCAGGGCATCTATGTCATGCCCATGAGTTACATATTTCAGAAAAATAAAATAAAATGAATTTTAAGGTGGTAAAAATGAGATTTTTTTTTCCTTCATTTTTTTTTTTTTTTTTTCATTTTTTGAGTTGGGTTCTTTTCCCAAGTGCTAGAAAAATGGTTTCCACATTAGCAAAGAAATGCATTCCAATGTAGAAATACTCCACTTGACCTTGAAAAAAAAAACATCATCAAACTGTGGAAGTGGAATCTTGGGTTTTCATTTTCACAGAAAATGAAAACACTGCAAATACAAAAACAGCTAAAAATGAATAAGCACAGACATAGACCTAAGACCAAGTGAGTGGAGAAAAGTGGAATATTCTCTTCTCATTTTCCACAGTAAAATCATTGCTAAAAATAAAAACAGTAAGAAAAATAGCAGCATATATACATGGCCCTAAAATCTAATCCTAATTACCTCATGAGACAGTGAATAATTGGTAAGGTGACATGTCTCCACATTCACAGCCAATAGCCTTCTAACATCCAGAATCTTATCAGTAGAGATTCCCTGTTACTCAAAGACAAATTAATCTTCATGAAAATCCAAAAACATGGAAATCGGAATTGACCCACCACAAAAAAGAAGAACACAAGTAACATTAGACCATCAATATTCAATACCTTCAGTATTACTTGGGAATCATAGGGTGTGTGAACAGTTATGTCAAGAACACTAGGAACAACTGCAACAACAACAACACCACAATTCAATATCTTATTCTTAGATTGGAAAAGAGAAGAATCTTCATTGGCAAAGCAGAAAAATGGGATGTTCTTAGTGAATATGGTAGCTACTGCAAAGGGGGGCAAAGGCTAACCTTTCTCTGCCCTTTTCCTCTTATCTCCCTTCCCTTTATTGGACTTACCACGCCCTGATTTGGGGGCCATTTGGGTTGATAGATATGGGTCTGGAGAAGCCTTTAAAGGCCAATTTCAAGCCTCAGTAATTCAAAATCAGTTGAGTTTGTTAACAAAGAGGTGGGGTGGTGGGTTCATATCTGATATCTGTGTGTAAAGAGTTAGAGGAGAGAAAAGAAAGGAATAGAAAGAAGAGGGAGGGAGGTGTGGATTGAAGGGGATTACAGGGAAATCTGTAAAAGGTGTGTTGGAGATAGGATAAGGGTTTTGTAGGGTTTAGCCCTTCAATCTTCTTCTCACAGATTGTGAGGGAATTCTGGCCTCTCGTTCTGGCTTAGGTTTCTCCCTCTCTTACTCTCTCTGCTTTGAGGAGGCCTTATAAACGGGAAAAATGCATGCAAAAGGACATAGAGATACAGAAGTTCCGTGTAAAGAGTGACACGTGGAGGGCCGATGACGGTTGGACCGAGCGTTTTGTTTTATCAACTGTTGGCACGTAGTACGACTGCACGGGCCATGGTGGGACCCAGTTTGGTTAACGGGCAGGATTCCACCAAAGAGTAGAAAATGCTTTGATTTTTTAAAGCAACTAAGCTTTTTTTTTTTTTTTTTGTGTGTTAGTGGAATTCTAGTTTTGGGGAAAATGGAGAGAGATTTTGAACTAATTTTTTTTTAATTATAGAGAAAAATTGTTGATATAGTAATGGAGATTGGACCCGATGTCGTTGGAAAATAGAAATCCATAGAGCACATAATTGTATGATTACGCATTCTCGTCGTAAATGTTGAAGACTTTGATTATTGAATAAGCTCGCCATTATATCTAAGTAGCATTTAGTATAGCTTCTTTTACGAAGGCCCGCAAAATGCTCATGCAGGCATGACTATATATAAGGGTCGTGCAGGATTTTCAATGTTTGATATTCATAAATCGGGGAGGTTTTTACACCGTAAAAGGCTGGGAGTGAAAACAATGTACAATAGGAAATGCACCCATCAATATTGGTAGATGCTATAGGGGAAAAGTTCTCTACACAAATCGAGTTTAGGGGGCATGTGGAAGAGTAGTTCTGAACACTCCTTCGTAAGAAAATGATTTTTCATGAAGGTAGGGAAAGGTCGTTCAAGTTTTTTTCTCTTTTTGTGTGAACAGGCACTATAGTTAAAAAAAATCGCCTTTATAAAATTAAAATATTTTATTGACATTTTGGAATCTTGGATGTTACACAAACACATTGCTCAAATTAATATATAGCAAAAGTTGAGATGTAAGAAATTAAATTTATGAGATTTTATTTGATAGATAGCCATTGACTTAAAGCAACCAACAATAGAGAAATGTGCTCCTTCAAGCAATCTCATATGTAATCCATCACTATGGGCTCGGTTGGGCCCACCTTTGATCGGTGCAGGCTCTTCCACATTTTCGTCCTCTAATGATTTGACACTAGGTCCAATTTCACTCTCATTAAACATTTATCTATTTTTGGATTCAAGAAAATTGTGGTTAAAAGACCACTACATTTTATGAAAATTAAATGAAGGGTTAGGACAATTTGACTGGCCTCTTCTATTGTTGACCCTTACCTATTTGGAGACCTTTCCATATAAAAAGTTTCCCAGTAGGAGAACAATGCCAAAGATATCCATTGCACTAAGTTCAACCATGCTCATTAAACATTCCAACTTATTAACATTTTGCTAGTAATATGAATTTTGGTATTGAAATGCCACTAGCAATTGTTGCTCCTCATGTATTTCAAAAGCTACAAAGAATACAAAAAAATACGAAAGCTCCATCTCTATCGATTAACAATTGCTCATGCTAAAAACGCTTGCTTGTTTCCTTGATATTGAATTCCTAAGAATTACCCGTCAGAGATTGAATTCCTAAGAATTTATGTTACTTAGAGGCCTAATAAAAGGAATGAATGATGGGGAGGTAAATAGTAGACCCTCACTTTCTTAGGATTTGCTTTATTAGGTTAATATGGTCAATTGTAGATCTTCACCTGTATTTCTTCAACTATAGCCCCGCCATTAAAAGACATTAGTTAGAATTGTTATGGATCCAATATGAAGCAATCAACATTAAGAGAACATAAAACCCTAAAATGCTAGCCCTTCAATAAGGTGGTTGACCATTAGCCTAGTTATTTGTAGAAATTACAAAGATAAGATTTATGATTTCACATTAGTTTATTTTGGACCCAACTTGGTAACACAGAGACAATAGAGTTTACGAGGCTAATAATTATAGGGCCTTTTTAGCCTTTTGGCTAAAATTAAGCATAATTCATAATATTGATGCTTATCTATTTACATGTGGTTGGGGATGTAAACTGGGCTAGGCCGTCCAGACCCAACATGGCACAACACGTTGATCGGCCCGTACTATGGCCCAGCACGACACAGTTGAGCCTGATTTCTTCTCATTATTCATACTATGAAATTTTTATGTATTAGGCACCAGCTCCCTATTCATTAAATATTCTTGGTTAATGCCCTCATAAATCTCATTAAATCTCCTCAATCTCTTCAAAGATATTCTCTCTTTTCGAGTCCAGATCCACCGAGATATTGTTTCATCCTATTAACATTAGCCATCTATATAAATTCGGTTACGCCTTTATAAATGTCCTCCTCTGATTGCTAAATACAGGCAAGAAACCCTCTCATCCCAATGCATGCCTTTACAAATATTTCCATCTTGATCAGATCTACCATTACCATTACATACACCCTCATTAAATTGGCCCATGGGCCAACCCAATTCAGACTGGCCCGGCCTGGTGCGCTGTGTGTTAGACGGAGGACCTACCAACCTAGGTACGGCTTGGCCCATGAACTCTCATGTGATAGGTGAACGATATATGGATCGGATTCAAGCTAATTCTAAGATGGAAGGTGCATGTGAATTCCATGTACCCCACCCACACTAATAAAAAAAATAATTTTAGCGGACCCCATGAGCTTGACAGCCTAAACTGCTTATAAGTAATATGCAGTTTGCTCGTAGGAGAACACTGCCCCGTGGTTAATTTACCTTCGATACATTTGTTTCAACTTTCCATCACATGTAACAAGGGGCTAGGATAATCTATATGGGGTTGATAGCTTTGCTCCTCCTTCTCTCTAACTTTTTGTCTGTCCTCTTTTCATTGATAGACGTACATCTAAATTGGCCCCACAAACTAAATTGCACGTAAGCAACATGCAATATGCTGATCAAAGGAGAATATTCTCCGAACTTGGGTAATATAGATGCAACTTGGGCCAACTTCATCCACAAAACCAACTTGACCATGCCAAAACTTGAACAGTAACTCTATACGTTTCTAGTTGAGCCTAAAAAGACAAAAGCCAATTTTAATTCACCATGTTTGAGTCCAGTTGAAGTTGGCCTAGGGTCAAGTAGTTTTCAAAAATAAATTAGTATAAACTAGGAGTATAACTTGGATTTGGGGTTGGGTTCAGGTTGGCCCTTCTCAAATTCAGGATATGTTTACACTGTTAAGTTTTGGGTTGGCCCTTCTCCCATTCGGATTGAGTTCAGTTGACCCAAAACCTAACCAGACCTCATCATGGATTATGCTGCACTCCTAGCGGTCCTAACTCCTAACACAAGAGGGCAGGCAAAAAAGAATAAGGATTAAAAAAAAAAAAGTGGCCTTCACATATGTATCTCTTTCTTTAAAAAAAATAAAATCCGGTTCTCTAGTTTTCAATCATTCAATGATAAAATCATGATGGACTCAATTTAAACATCATTATCACGATGGAGCCTGCCCAATGGTGGGACCCGTTAGAGATAGGATTAGGTTGGTTGGTTTGGTTATTAGATATAAGATTGCATTTGAATTTGAATCATCTCGGTTATTGCTATGTATAAATCAAGAGGATTTCCTCTCTTCATAGTTACGGTAAAATTATGGGAAATAAGTGATTCTTTGAAAGTCTTTAGGACCCACAATGGGTTCCACCAAATGAAGCGGTCTGAGTGAATGATTTCAGTGGGCCCCACTTGACTCCCATCATTAATTGTACAACCATGATGCCACCATTTTGGACAAGCCCTACCATGATTTACATCATATTGTGAGCTCATACTGAAATTTCATTACAGGGTGAAACGTGATTTTCACCATTGGCTGAGCTTGTTCAATGAATATTCGTACCATTCTCAGAGTGTTCTTCAAAATTTCTAACATCATCGCTTGTTAGTTTATTGACTAACTAATTCCACATTACCTGCAGACAACTAATTATTCTTAGCTTGCACTAAACTCAGTTCTTTACACATGACCAGCATGTGGCATGTTTCAGCCAACCACCCAAAATTCCCTCCCCTCCCCATGCATTCTAGAAGAAAAAATGACACCATCTCATCAAATCTTAACCATTATATCATTCTATAAAGCAAATGGATGGCCTGGAAAACTTTAAAAAATAATAATAAAGTAATAAACAAAATTTTTATTCAGCCAAGGTCCAATTGAAGGGTAAAAGATTTTCTAATGGTTGACAACAAAGGGCTCCTCATCACCCGGTTGGCAACCTCGCATATCACCCGATTGCACGGGGGTAAATCTCCGGGTATGCCATTCTTCCAACGCGTGTAAGCTATGATCCCACTTTATGGGCTTCCTCATTTCACCTGTATGGGCTTTCTTGGGTCTCAGCCTCTTAGACTAACATTACGATAGAATCAATGATAAGCGGACAAAAAACTGTGTTAACCTCGATCGGGTTAGTATTTTAATCCAAAGGTAACTTTACATAGAGAACCCCACGTTTACCTTTTAAGTATTTTAATTTAATCACACCAAAAAGATTGAACCAGTTACCAAATCACAACAGTGCCAACTTCTACAACTAACGAGTAGATATTTTAAAGTAACTGGAAATTGGTTAGACTTTCAGAGCATTTATCATTAATCACTATAGTATACATTGTTGCATGATAGTTTATTACGTACAATTGCAGAAATATCTCTTTAGTAAACTATTGTTATTATTATGAGAACAGTTGAGAGGCTTTGAGGTCAAAGAAATAGAAAACAGATATAGAATTAGGATTCTAAGAAAGAATGGTACAAGTGATAAAAAAAAAAAAAAAACACAAAAACATACATACACGACAATGAATAGCAGTGAGCGGTAGACTTTTGTGCTTGATATTAGAGTCTCATCTCATTTATTTAGGGTTCGATGAATTTAGATTGTTCTGGCCATGAAATATAAAAAGAAGGTTTTGTACCATCTAAATTATGGGTCTTATATGGAAAATACTCATATAAACGGTGGCAAACAGAAAAAATGACTGATATAAGACTATTATCATAATCTTACGAGGTGGAGCAAATTGACATCCTAAATATCCATTTAAACCCCACCTTTGATCGCTAATTGATCTCAAGTTTTCCTTTTGAGGGCCTCTATTGGCACTGCGGTTTTATCTCCACACCACAAGAAAAAAAATCCTAAACTAACCCCACCCGGGGAGGGGGCCGGCCTCCCCCCTTTTATGTCTTTCTTCCTCCCTCTCCCTCCTTCTTCCTGTGTCCCCCTCTATTTTCTCTCCCTCTCCTTCTCCTTCTCTCCCTTCCTCTTCTTCTCTCTCCTTCCCTCCCCACCTCTTCCTCCCCCTCCTGGTCGCCAGCGGGAAGGGAGATCGGGCTGCAACAGGCGGCAACCCCGGCAGTAGGGTTTCCGCCTACTGCAGCCCAATCTCCCTCCCCACCGGTGATTGACCGGGAGGGGGAGGAAGAGGTGGGGAGGGAAGGAGAGAGAAGAAGAGGAAGGGAGAGAAAATAGAGGGGGAGGGAGGAAGAAAGAGAGACGGAGGCCGGCAGCCCTACCTACCGGAGACCGGGGGGTAGTTTAGGAATCTTGATTTTTTTTGCGGTGTGGACAGACAAAATCGCGGTGCCAATAGAAGCCCTCATTGCTTTTTTGTTCTTTCTTTCTTTCTTTTTTTTTTTTTTTTTTTGAGGGTATCTCAGCTTAGGGGGGCTGGGTCCACTAGCTCTCTTAGTGAGGGGGGAAGACCTCGGGTGAGGTGGGACCGTGGTGGGACCGTGGGACGCCCTCGGCCTCGGGTGAGGGAAAGAGACCTGGATGAGGTGAAAAAAAGTATTCCTTTTTTCATACGGGTGTCAGCTGGGGGGCTTGGATTGATTGCTACTAGTTCTCAATTGAAAAGTTCTCATTGAAACATTTAAATCAATTATTGCTTAAGTGGTGAATTAGACAGTGTTCAAAGGAGATTTAAGTCATCAATCTGATAAAATGGTGTTATCTTAAGTGTAATATTTAGCATTAACGAACTTTAAATCAATAGTGACAATGATAGAAAGCCACACAAATGGTACAAATGTTAACATATGAAGTATTTTTTAGAGTATGTTTACGTGACAAAAGGATGCACGATGGATAGAAAAATCATTTTGATTCTCCATACAGCCCTTTTTAATTTGTTGTTGGTGTGACATTTCACCTTATGCAAAAAGAAAAAATGAACTGATTTTCCTCAATAAAATTTTTTTGATTACCAATGGAAGGGGTACGAATCCCAAATGTTAACTCTGCCATGAAAATAGAAGTTCGCAGAGCATGTGATCCTCTCATAGCACAAACAAGTCTTTAGCAATCTAGAATTCATATTTTTTGGTGACCATAGGGGAAATGTGGACATTGATTTGGCCGTCCAAAGTACAGCTTCCACACTGATTAACAATTAATTTTCTCATAGGTAGAACAATGGTTTATGAAGAGAACCATAGAGCAGAAGAGATTTGCAAAACACACAAGAATAATTCTCCTACACCCACGAAGAAGTTTTCCACTTCTTTTCCAGACAACAATAAGAAGCTTGTTTTACATATGACCATCATCTTTGGAACTAAATATGCTCCTTCATCAAAAGGTCCTGTGGTTTAAAAAATGGTTTAATTTTAAATTCAGTGTAAACCGAGTTTGCATCACCTAATGTATAAAGGTTTTTCCACCACTTTTACATTACATTTTTATGTTAGTTTTATTTACTTCTGAAACAATTCAACAGTAATAAAAAAAAAATGAAGATGTTTAGATTATCATTTAGAATTGTTGGTGTTAATAAAAGAAAAAAAAGAAGTGATGGAACAAATTGAAAGACCAGTTTAAGACCAATGTACGTATCAGCCTTCATCATCTGTATAGGAAACTTTCTCCTATGAGCATACCACATATTGTTCTTATGCAATTAAGCTTATGGTGCCCACTTAGATGCGTACTTATTAGTTGGGGTGCGGTGGATGAAAAGGTCTCCTTATATAATGGTTTGAAAAAAATCAACTCCTTCAAATCATCTTAAGCTTTGATTTAACAAACTTAAATATTCATGACTTTTTTGACTCAATCCAACGTTGGGTAAACGTTTTGTGAGAGTAAAATTGGGTTCAGTGCCAGATTATGGGATAATGAGAGTGTAAAAGGGCCTTATATTGATCAAAAGTGGGCCCCACAGAGCTGGATTGCAAATGTTGTTGCTCGTAGGAGACCATTTCTCACATCTATACAAATTTTGGCTTCAGCCACTATAACATCCAAAATCATGTTTTAGAACCCCAATAGAAAATCTATTTATCTATCAATGATGTGCTTTTTTCTCCGTTTTTATTTATTTTTATTTTTTGGTACCCAAGAGAGCCAACACCAGTGGGAAAAGGAAGTCCGCACTATGGGAAGAAGAGTATGTACAATTGGGACGAGGAACCTGACAAAGTGAAAAGGATAGCCCAACACATGCGAAGAGCAACATACCAAATGATCAATCCCTCGGTAATCGGGTGACAATGACATGCGGAGTTGCCAACCGAGCGACTCCAAATGTCAAAAGATGTAGTTACTTGAAACCACACAAACCAAGGTGTCTTAAAATGATGCTATCCTTTATCCTTGTTGCTCTATAAATCTTTAGGCTGGACTTTGGAGCACAATTGCCCCAAAATTCTAAATAAGAAAATAGTTTTTATTAATAAAAGGACTACAAGGTGACACTTCATTAGAGACAAGCGGTGTGTGTGTGAGTGTATGAGTTCCAGTCTTTTTTAATTAAGAAAAAAACACCCTACAAGGCACACAATAATAAGAGGGCTTTCTCCTGCTGATGATGAATCACATGGGATATGACCCCAACTGGAGACATCAAAATCCAAATAAATTCTACTTTCATTCTTGATTTTAATATGAAATGGAATTAAATTAATTTTCTAAAACCAGATATCCTCATTATTGATTTCAATACAATTATCAAAACAATATTATTGTAACTTTTCTAGCCTTCCTACCATTCAATATTCTCTATCACCCACAGCCATATTAATATAAAAACAATATTTATGTGGTTTTGAGGTGAAAGAAAGAGGAAATAGATATAGAAATAGGATTCTAAGAAAGAATGGTGCAAGTAATAATGCACCTAAGATTCACGAGGATTCATAACAGAGAGAGGTATGGTATACTTTGATGCTGAAAGATTCACGAGGATTCATAACAGAGAGGGATACGGTATACTTTGATTCTGATCTGACTCGCAGCAAAACATTTTTTTTTTTTGGGGAATCATGGGCTTTGCTGTGGGCCGTGTCATTATTTTTGGGGAATCATCGGCTTTGCTATGGGCCGTGTCATTATTGTTAGAGCATTATCTCTAAATGAACTAGCTGGTCCCAGATCGGTGTCGAAACCGAAATCGCCGAGAACCTTGTGCGTTTTGATGTGGGGTAGACCTGTGAACTCACGGCGAATGCTCTCAGATTTACTGGATAATCAAGCAAGGGTTCTCATCTCCCTTATATAGAGCATCCTTAGGAGTCATAACTACTACGGACTCTACCTCTCTCCCGAAATCTCATATCTCCTAACCAACGTAGGAATTCTGCCAACCGAGAGTCTCAACTTGATCCAAACTCTACCACCAAGTATTTAATCCTTATCTAACTCACCCAGATCAAAACTTGTTGGGAGTTTATCCGCGGCACACCGCCGGACTCGATCTGGCATGAGGCCAATAGCAGTCGGGCCACACAATTTTGCTAACAATCTCATCTATCTATCTAGAGTTGGCTTAATTCATATAGTGGGAAGCCTAGAAAAGGAGAATCTTGAATCATGAATGTCATAAGGAAAACACCCAATACTTGTTCTAGATTGCATGTTCCTAACAGTGTGACATTCCTAGGATTTTATTTATTAGGGTTATGAATAGGTATTTATCTTTCATCTCTCTTTAATTTATTTTTCATTAGAGAGAAGATTATTTTATGTCCATTTTATGTATCTTCATCTTTGCTCCTTCCATTTTAGCCACTTTCTTGAGTACGTTTTCCAGAATTCTAAAAAGGAATTCGATTCCATGACACCAAGCAGTCCTTAATTTTATGTGAATTATCTACATAACTTGTCCCATCTGTGAGCATTAACCTCATGGATGGAGGCCTCTTTACTTGCTCTAGTTAATCAACAGTGACTGTACCATCGATACTTTTCTGTTATGAGTTTGATATAGTTTTCATTTCTTAATGCCAACAGCACTTTCATAAATCCCTTCCCCTGTTTTGGCCATCCACCGGATAGAGGTTTTAAACATGCATTGCACGATGGATGAGTTATAATCAGTAGAAAATTTTGCCGGATATGTTTATTCATACACAACATGGTATCACTCCATTGTCCTTTGGATCTTTCTTTAACAAAAATCCTTTTTGGTTGCCATGCTCTGCATGCTGTTTCTTTTTTCTTAAGAATCTCTCCTGCATTGCAGGTTGTTTATCATGTGAATGGAAGGAGACCCATTCATTGCACATGGAGTAGGCCTCTGGTGCGTACACCAAAGTCCCAACATATACATTTTTTTTCTCCTCTCTCTTCCTTTCTCAACCAATGTCCTTGGAATATGAGAATTTTCAGGGATGGTCCAGCCAATGGATTGCTGAAAAGACCGGGCCTGCGGGGCCCACATGAGCTCCAATGATCACTCTTTAGTCCTTCATATTGAATATATATATTTGCTAGAAGAAGAAATTGGATACGCATACTCTACTCATGTACTTAACCAGCTGAGCTATATGTCACAGGCATCACAAACCCACTAAACAAGTAACCTCATATTTTTATGTAGAGTACAACAAAATCATCTTAGAAACTTCTATATTTTTCCAACGCCCATAGGGGTCGTTTGCCTTCTCCACACGATAGTAAAGTGAACTTTAGCATGTAAGTGTTATACGTGTGAAAAGTATTACCGTGTTTGTCAAATTTACCATTTTCACAAGAATAAATGAATGAGTACATCTCATGATTTTAGTTGTATTCGGATGCTTTTCACAAATTTATCAAATTGCATGCGGATTTAGGATATAAAACTAACGGTCTTGATGCTTATTATTATTGTGAGAACATTGAACGGTTCGGATCATGAATCGAGAGCTCAAAAAAGTGCAGAAACAAAAATTTTCAGAGTGCATGAGGATTTGTTAGGACTTTTTCACAAATTCTTCAAAATTTATGAAAATCTAAGGTATTTAGTTTCAAGGTCTTGGGATTTATTAGTTTAAT
Source organism: Umbellularia californica (assembly GCA_028538565.1). Taxonomy (NCBI): domain Eukaryota; kingdom Viridiplantae; phylum Streptophyta; class Magnoliopsida; order Laurales; family Lauraceae; genus Umbellularia; species Umbellularia californica. Next base: position 95,477,589 of record JAPQWN010000003.1, on the reverse strand, counting down.
AAACAAATCCAATTGTTTGGATTACAAATATGGAGCCATAGCAATGAAAAATTAAAGTGGTTGATGGGGCCCAAGGGAACACAATCACTATGTAAAAACTATACGAGCGCTTTTTGCAAGAGGTGTGAAAGTTTTGGTGTGTTCCTTTAAAGATTTTAACTCGTAAGATCATCCCTAATTCCACCACACGAACGATCATGATGCATAAGTGACTCTGTAAAGCCTCAACCCACTATGGCAGGTCTCATGGCCTCGGCTGTACGTGTGCACCATGGTCCCTATCTTACTGATACTGTGTCTTGCAGCGGTTAATAAAATTAGGGCATATTCGTGAAAGCTGAGGTAGCACACATGCATTGTGCTAAGTATAAAGGTCAAAATCAAATGATCTTAGCATCAATTATTTTAGATTTACTAGATACTGATATTGACTAATACATAAACAAAAGCTACGATTTCAGCTTTTCTTCTTATGTAATTATCATGATGCCCTTTCTTGAACAGGTGTACAGTCAGGGGCGGACTCACATATACGGGTGTGGGGGCCACCCAATTGGAAAGTTTTCAATGATTCTCTAAAGCCCAACTAGCCCAGCCCGCACTTAAAAATTTGTCCAGCCCCTAGCGCACTAGTGATCAAAAATGGGTTTGAGTTTTGGTCCATATTGCAGCTGTATCCAAACCAAAATTGCTAATAGGGGCTTGCTCCTCTATCCAATTTTAAAGTTTAGTTATCAATTAATTCCCGTGCCTAATTACCAACGTAGAGATTTTCACCAGAAGTTCTTTGTACTGCTCCACTATTGCAATATCACGAAACTTCTATTGTATTATGCGATATCGCATAAAATCGCACCTTTTTCCTTTGTATCACAATGTATGTTTCCGATAATCCAATAAAACTGTGTGATATCGTAGAAATGTAGCAGTAAGGTAGGAAAATACCTCAACTTTAGTCACCATGCACAAATATTGATGACTAATGGTGATTGTACATGAAAAACCCCTATGTATTAGGGATGTAAATGGGTTGGGTTGAGGCCCAGGACCACTGCACTTATGCACATGCATCCGTACCCAAATTTAAATCCAAGACTCAAGACTCAAGACTCAAACTCAGACTTTGTTGGCTTGGAATAGGGCCCAAGTCAGGCCACCTCTCTCATATGCTAATATTAGGGATGTAAACATGTTTAGGTTTACAACCAAGGCCCCGTCATCTTTTTCTTCTTCTTCTTTCCACAATAACCACTCCTCTTTGTTTGCGAAAGCATTTCCTTTTAAAGGACGATTTTTTTCCTGCGAACCTCCGCATCTCTGCAATTCAGCTTGTACAACCTGGTGAAATGTAGGGGAGTCTCACCGATGGTGATGGTCCGGATGCATACCCATCAGGGGGGCATACACATAGGTTCGAGCCCACCCAGCTGTACTCAACCATTGAAATGAGTCCAAGATAGAGAAAAGAAAATTTCCAAATAAAATCATTTTACATTGAGCTCCTAAAATCAGATATTGAGATAATTTGATTAGTGATATTTGACAAACCTCGACGATCCTTCTGATTAAAAGCTTTGCACTACTGTTGTGCCCTGGTTGTTGATCAGTGCATCAGGCAAAAATAATGTGAAATAAGAGGATGGAAATTCAGATTTCATGTGTTTGTTTTCAGTAGGCCATGTTTGATAACAGGTGAGAAATCATCAAGGAATCTGTAAATTTAAGAATTCCTTACTCACCAAGGATTTATATAACTGAGGATTTCACTTCGATATCAGCATGTATCAGTGCATAAATTCCACAAAAGTAAAAAATTCTCAAATCTTATTGAAGGATATAATTTTTCATATTTTACATAATGGCCCCTCCAAGCAAAATTTCCGGCTAGGAAGTCAGGTGTCAATACAGACAGTAACGAGCAAATAAATGCTGTCGTGTAAAACGTTTTGCAGTTGAAGACTTTTCTCACAATGAAGTGCAGCCAATGTAATTGTCATGTTTAATGCATTCGAATGAAAACTCATTGCATGGCAGCGAACTATAGGCAATAACATGTCACACAACGTTGAATCCTTAAATAGCCCCATCAGTATAGGGTCGGTAGAGGACAATAACATCTTTCTTTGAAAACCCTACTCCAACAATCAGATGAAAATTTTATGCTAAACCCCCATAAGAAACTATTAATTAGAGCCCTTGCAGGTCCAATTTTTCGATTTAATTTCCAAATGGCTGGATCGGGATCTAATATAAATATAAATATATATATATATGGGAGATGCTCCTATGAGAGAGCCCCCACCTTATTGTAAGTGCCTCCACCTTATCTCTTATAGTAAAGTGAGATATTCTCTAACAGGAGCATCTCCTTGTATATATGAGAGATGCTCATATGAGAGTAACTCTCACGATACTATGAGAATAAGAGTGGGCGTCCTCAATGAACAATGATTACATATAGCGCACAGTGAAAACCACCTTGTGACCACAAGGCTGTGTGAGAGAGATTGTGTCAAAGGGGGTGAGCAAGATTTTCAGATTAATGGATTATGGATGTGGTTATCCTTAAACGAAAAGGGGTAAGTGAATAAAGGGGTTATACATAAATTTCCATTTCATTTTTTCCCTCTTACTTTACTATTGCACATAATCAACATTGAACTTTCAGTTAGAAAAGACAGATCTGGGGTTCCATTGCTGGTTTTTAAATTCTACCCTTCAAAAACATCAATGAAGTGATGAACTGTCAAATGGGACCTAGACGAATAATATTATATTTATTTTTTTGGATTTTTATGAGATAATTATGCTTAAACCTTGATTACACGGATGACCCAATATAACCCTTAAAACAACAAGAGGGCCTCTAAATACACTACGTTTTTAACTCTTTACACACAATTTCTATACACACTCGGCCTAAAAAAATTCAAAATTTGATTTTTCTTTCTACACACTCAAATCATACCTAAAGTAGCCATATCCCCTTCCTCTCCACACACAGCTCACCTCCATCATTTGGAGCCTTCCTACAACTCGAATTAATGTTTGGAGCCCTCCTTTCATACAGTAAAAACCCTCATTCCAATGATCATTATCTTCTTCGTCTCCTTCTCCTCCATCTATTATTCAGGCCATCCACCCATTAAATAGAATCATTTTGTTCGGCCCTATGTAGCGGAACATAAACTTTTTGTTCGGCCAAAAACGACTAAACAAAATTGATATGTTCAGCTATAAGAGACGATTGACAATTTGTTCTGCACAAAAAGTCCGAATGTTTCACGACAACATAAATTAGAAAGGGCTTTACAAGCTTTGAAAAATAGCGGAAATCAAAATAAACAACACGACAACTCAACTTCTCACTGCTATTATATTCAGAAACTACATTTTGCTTGTCAGTTCGCTCATCCATTAAACAAAAATCTGATATTGAGAGTAAGGTTTCACAAAGAAATAATATGTTTGACAATGGTGGGATATGAAGGGTGAGAAGAACGTGATGAATGGAGAGATAGTGATGTGAAATAAGAATGAGATTGGAGGAAGAAGGGATGAATGAGACAGTGAAATGGAATAAACGAGAGTAATGTGAAGGAAATTATGGAAGTGAAACGGGATTGTGTGCAAAGAGAAATTAGAGTTCATATTTGATAGGTGATTGTCCTTTTTGATAATTTTATATAGGGAAAGTTTTAAAAAGTTACGTGTGTAAAGGCTAAAAAAGCCTACTGTATTTAGAAGCCCTCAAACAACAAATATGGATTTTGTATTTTTTTTTTTTTCGAACCGAACTGCCCTTGTGGTTTATATATGATTTGCTCGAGTTCATGTGACCCATTACATGGGACCCAATATATATGACCCGCTATATATGACCAATTACTTGGAGCCCAACAGATTGGACACATGGACCAATCTAAGTGGGACCTACAAGATAAAAAAAAAACATACTCATCTAATAGATGAGCAATAAGACATCTCAATTTCCAACCTCTATTTATCTATAATGTCTAAAACGGATAGAGATATGGAAAATGAAAGCATTTGACACTTGATTGTATCCTTTTTCTATCCACATTAGAGATGCAAGAGGCAAATCTTCCTAATAACTAAAAGGTCTCATTTCTAGGCTCTTGGAAATAGGAGCTTTAGCCAATTATTCTGTGGCTCGTTTTTTATTGCTCTATTGGAATTAAGATAAGGCCTTACTCTTTCCTAAAATGTCTAACAAAACAGTGCCTTTGCTTTATTTCAATTTTAAATCCATAATCCCTACAATTCTTCCTAAATCACTACTAATTCTTTCCTTAATTGTGCCAATGTATCCCTAAGAACTAATTCAAATTGATAGTATGCAATAGTTCCATTAGTCTTTGTATTAAGGCCCTAGCCCCTAGGTGGAGGCCACTTTGCAGTGATTGGGAAATTTTTTTTTTCTTTCTCACCTCTTCTAATATGGCATGTGTTGATAGGATAGCAGTATATGTTTTCACTTTTCAAGAATATATATACGATACTAGAAGAAGGCTGCTCTCACATTCAGAATTTCAGATCTTATACTTCTCAATTCGTTGATATTATTGCTTCTCTATTGCACAAATTTACAACCAGTGATCACTCAAACAGGTAATCAAGCCATACTTCTTTAAGATTTACAAGCTCCACCATTTCACATACACATCTTCCTTGCCTTCAAGTGGGGAATTAGGACTTAGCTATCTTTCAATGGAGGTAGAGGTAGGGGCTTTTGACATTGATTTCCTCAATTGATGGATAGAGAGTGATTTGGTAGAATATGTTGTCTTGCTTAATTTATGTATATTTAGTAGAAGGGAAATATTCAAGTAAGAACTAGTTCTCATTTATTATATGAGAACTTTTTTGTGGGGAATCTCACATAAATCTTTCCATACGGTTTTCATTTAAAGGGCTTTCATTTTAAAGATTAATTACTTTTTTCCCTAGGGCCGGGTAGGGGTGACGGCACGGTCGGACCCCAACTTCTGGCCCAGCCTGGCTTGAGCACCCTGCTGGCCTAGGCACGGCCCAAGCATGGTTGGGCCAGACAACTAGCTGCCGGCACGACCCGTTTAACACCCAGGGCTGGGGTTCAGCAAGGGCCTGTTAGGCTAGGGGTGTTCATGGCCAGGACTGGACCGGGCTAAGGCATAATTAGGCCCACCCGACTTTAGAAACACTGGTCCAAGCCAAACAAGGGCCGTAAAAGTCAGGCCAGAGCCTGTCCATTTAATCAATCGGGCCGGGCCGAATCGGACTTTTTATCACTTTTGTGGGCATTTGAGCAACTGTTTTGACTAAATTAAATTACATGCATTCCTTACATGGGGAGGGGCTTTAGGCTTTCTATCACTTAATCCAACCCAGCCCAATCATTAAACGGCCCCTAATTAGACCAGGCTCGGGCTGGCCCAGCACATGAACACCCCTATGCTTGGCTAGTCAAAAAATAAATTTATTTCAAGTTGGTAACAAACAGAAAACTATCAAAAGACCGCCAGGTTCACCTCTCATGGTCACTTACACAAACCCAGAGACGAACTCTTCCATCCTGGGAGCCACTGAACCTCTTTTGGTCACCACATTAGCCCAAGACTACGCTCCTCTAAATTCACCTTAATGTGGCCCAAATTCCTACTCCTACACCCTGCTGCTACTACCACAACCCTTCATCACTCGCATCATAATGGCAGCAGTCCACAACCATTCATTCAACCGACCCATGGCTTTTGCAGAATCTAGCTAAAAAGGCAAGTTTGCGCAATAAGACCTTGTATTTTATGAAAGGAGGATTCCAAACACAAAACCAGAATATCATTCTGTTCCAATTAGGAGCAATGCTTTCCACAAAACCAGAATATCATCCTGTTCCAGTTAGGAGAAATGTTTTCCACAAAACCAGAAACCCTTTAATAAAGAGCTATAGGAAACCTGGTTAATCTAAACCATTGGATAATATTAGCATTAGATACTAGCCACTAAAGAAACTAAACTCTTTCTAAATAAGAGTTTAAAAAGAATCATATATCAACTTAAACTTAAAACCAAAAAGTGAATTTAACTAATAGAATAATAAGTCAGAATAAGTCATCATCCCATCACCCATGGGACGTCCCAAGTCCAAATAACATTCATTTGTGTCCCACACGGGGCATGGCTCCCACTTGCATTTGGTTCAAATCGTAGGCAATTTGTTACTTTTGTTTTGTCACTTTTCCAGCAACCAATACAAATGGGCCATTGTTGAAAATGATTGTCATTAACATGAAACTCTCTCTCTTATTTCCCATGCAAGTTCATCCTATATGCCAAGGCAATGAACAATATCAAGTTCCTTCCATTGCAAATGAAGATGAGAAAAATCAATCACATTACGAACATTAATACAAATAAAGAGAAGAAAGATGTTGAAAATTTTTAAGAGGCCTCTCTGTTTCGAGTAATTGAATTCCTAGGAATTCTAAGACTTTGTGATTATATAAGCAGTTAAAAATGACCATTAAATAACCTCCTCATAAATGGGAATTGAATCAATGGAAGAAGGAAAATGAATACCCAACCATCAACTTAGTAATTCAAATCCAGAGAAAGTCAAGGCCCCATCTACTACATTGCTACCTAACATCTTTCACCTCGACTTCATATCCTTAAAACCAAATCTCATTAATAATCCTTAGTGGAGCTCATTTGACCATGAATTCCAATGTATTTTATGAAAGCAAACAGGTCCTAAGCTGAATTGGTGGTGGAAAAATGATGATTCTTCTTTTCCCAGTTAGTGTGTGAAGGCTGTGGGTAAATAGAGGAACGACGACATGAAGGAAATCTGACAGCACTCAGATTCTGGAGAACATGGAGAACACCACATTTGATCTCCAAATGACCAGCACGGCCCATAGAGAACACTGTTTGACAAGGAGAAGGTCAACATATCTATGGAAGATTGGAAGTTAATACAACTAAGCAATAGTTATGCGGAAGTCGGATCAAGATGCGAGGCGGGTGGAGATGAAGATGGAAGATGCAGGGGGTAGGTAAGGGAAACCCTAAAAATCTTGGACTCACGAGTCACGAATCACGCCAAACTCCCTTATCATAGGCGAGGAGAAGAGATAACTCGGGAAACCCAAAAGCACTCCATTTTTCTTTTCATTAATCATTAATTTTCAACTGAATAGCCAAGGAGTATACATCACTTAAATAGGAGAAAACATAACCCTAGAACTAATCTAGACCATCCAAACACATTGATGGCCAGGTTTAAAGCAGCTAATATAAAATCAGCTTAAAATATAAATAAAAACTCTAAATATGATAGAATATGTGGGTTGGGCCCAAGATGATGGTCGACATGGATGGGCCTAGCATTGGGTGGTTGACCTATGGGGGACCATGGGCCTACATCAAAACTCCCCTTCTTGGAGAGAACTTGACATTGAGTTCTGTAGATGTCCTCTAGGATCGGAGAGCCAACATACGAACTTCAGGTTTGCCAGTTGATTTTTGTTTTCTTCACATGACTTGGAGGCTTGGCTCGTCTTTTCCTCCACTTAGAAGGAGAATGGAGGCGCCAATTCTTATTTCTGAAAGTTGAATTGGATGTGAGATCTAACCATTAGATGCTACAAATTTTGAATGTCTGTTGTCTGTATACAATCTCCAAGTAGGAATGGTCGATCCCCAAAGACAAAATCAATATAGGGAACCTCTCTGCTTAGATGGATGGGCTGGGCCCACTGGCCGGTCAACCCATGGGGAACCATGGGTCTGTCCTACGTCCAACAGGTTTTGTTGTTTAAAGAAGTGTTATGCCAGAGGGGAGTAAAGGAAAGGCATGCCATGCCAAAGTTTGGAGATCGGCTACATAGAAAGATCTAATACACCTATCATAGAGTTTGATGAGGATCTTTCATAGATAAATCGCAGTAAGCAAGCGTTATCTCTCATTGGACGAGAACATACATGCCTAACAGAGTTCTTCTGAACAGGCTTCCTTTTTGTGGAGGTGCAAGGAACACTTCAGATGTTTGGAACTATCAAATAACTTCTACCTATTCATGATCAAAATGACCTGATGAGAGCCTGATTGGGATCCCCTGAAGGTGGACACTCTTTATCTGTGCAAACTTGGTTTCTAACTTTGGTCCAACTGATGCTTATATTGCCACCTCCTTTGTCTGGGTACATAATCCAGGCCTTCCCATGGAATACTAGTGTGAGGTACACATTAGACAGCAGATTGTCAAACCTTTAAGCCCGTTTATTAAGTTAAACACCCTTACTAAATCTTGAGGGACGTTGGGATACAAAGCTGCATCAGCAAGAGTGCAAGTAGAAATAGAATTGAGCAAGCAGCTGTTACAATGTGTAATGCTCCGACTTTCAGATGGATTGGGATATCGGAGACCCCAGTATATAAACCTCCCAGACTTATTTTTATTTTGTTATAAGGTGAATATGAAGGATCAAAGTTGCAAGTGCATGGACAGTCTTGAAAAGGTCGATAAGGTCCAGTTGGAAACTCAGGAAACTCCATCTCAGAAGCAATTATCTCCCGACTCCCGAGATTAGTGATATCAGATGTAAGGCACCAGAATGGAGGAAAAACAATGATGTTCCCGCTGCCCAACTCTGTTTCATATCAAATCAGAGTAAGTGGAGGCCAAATAAAAACATTTTCAGCAGGAAGAGGTATTAGACAAGTTGACCCTGTCCCCGTATCATTACATAATCTGTTGGGAGGGTTTTGGTAGATATTTGAATGGTAAGCTAACATGTAATTCTCAAGTAATAACGAGAAGAGAATTGAATGGTAGATGTTAAAGGCACAGGAGTTAGAAAACACTCATGTCGAGAACCCAACCCAACACCGCACCCACCCCAAACAAATTGATGTAATTGGATCTCAACTCTCAAGCCCATAAAGCTTTATCTTCACATTTCTATCAATCTATATAACATCCTACTAAACCCATAAAATCAAATCAATCTTTACTTTGTTTCCTCTATCAATTCACTATAGTCCTCTAAAATGCTCCTGTAATAATCTCCACCTCAAAGAAAAACTGCTTGCCATAAATTTGTGTGAGCCAACATCAGAATAGTTTTCATTTCTCCTAAAATCTCAATCTGGCCTAGTCAGATAAAGGAAGACAATAATTTAAAGCACCCCATCAAAAGTCCACAATTCTCGTGAAGAATAATTAGTGATAGAGATGCAAATGGACCCATTACATAAAATTCATAACCAGTCGAGACTTGAAAAGAAGAAAATCACATACAAATGATTGCACCAAACACCCATTTTTTGTGTGATCTTTCCTCAACAACCAACATCAAAACAGATACATTCAAAAACCATAATAAAGCATAAATTCTACAGCAACAAAACACCAAAAACATCCAACATTCAAAAACCATAATAAAGCATCAATTCTACAGCAACAAAACACCAAAAAAAACCCAAAAATAGCAACTTTATATCAAAAGAAGGGAAAAGAAGGCAAAAAAAAACCTCATTTTTATCAGAGATCATCTTCCTTCCTCACATATAACCCAACATCAACCTGATTGAGAACAACAATGGCATTCGGATCAAGCTTGCGGCAGTCCTGCGTCGACTTGGCGGCGATGCCGAAGCCGAGTGGGAGATCGGACATTGAGAAGACGACGACGCCATCTCCGGCGGAGACGTTGTCGGTGATGCGGGCGAGGCCGCTCTTGAGGACGTGGTTGCCGTAGAGGAAGGACATCTCGGAGGTGGGTTTGAGCCAGACCTTGTGGCGGGCGTGGGCGGCGAGGAGGTCGAGGGCGTGGACGGTGAGGTGGAACTTGCCGCCGTGGGTGAACTTGCCGACGGAGGTGCCGAGGGATTGGAGGCGGTCCCGGGAGATATTGGTGGCGCGGCGGACGAGGGCGTCGCTGACGTAGAAGACGCGGTTCTTGTGGAGGCGGAAGCAGTAGCGGCCGGGGGTGGGGTCGGGGCCCTCGTGGGAGGGGCGGTCCACCAGGTGCTTGAGGTTGTTTCCGACGAATTTGAAGAGCTTTTCGAAGACGGCCGTCGTCTCCGCCTCGTCTAGCGGCCTCATTATGGGTCTGGTTAGGGTTTTGGAGAGGTGGGGTTGCTTCTAGGGTTTTAGGAAGAGAGACTTGTCTTACACTGCAGAGTTTGTACATGTAGTCCTGCTGGTGGGGACTACTTGGATGTGGGGAAGATAGATGAAAAGGTTACTTTATTAATGAGGGGTGTGATAAAAAATCAGTCCTATCAAATGGTGTGCAGAGATTTGATATAATTGAATGGAATGTGAAAGGGGTCACATTCATCGAAAGTGAGCTCCATATAGAGTTTGTAGGAGAAAATTATCTTTTTAAAAACAAAACTACCCTAAAAATTCTATATTCATTGTAGATTTTCTACATTAAAAAAAGAGTAAATAAATTTAAGAAAAGTGAATTTTTGTATCTCTAGAAAAAGAAAAGAAAAGCGGTAATGACAAGCCAAATCTAAGAATACATTTAAGGTTTCTTGATCCAATTATTATCTTGAAACAATTATAAAAGTCAGTGAAAAATAATTGCAGGAAGTTGAAGATATCATCAATTAAGTAAAAATAATTGCAGGAAGTTGAAGATATCATCAATTAGGTAGTTTCATAAAAATATATATAAATAATTATAAAATTATTTAATTAAAGTTTAAGCTTAATTTATTTATAAAAATCTCATAATGGAATATTGCTTTCCATTCTTTAGCTGCGAAATGGGTTTGAAAAGATTTAGAAAATAGATGGATGCTTAACTTTTACAAGTAATCAATTTGAATATAGACCCATAAGTAAATAATGCGTTTTACAAGTGAATAATGTGACAATGGGCTCGAGTCCAATTTGTGTGATATTTTCCACCAAAGCTTTGATCTAATAAGAACTGTTCTCACCGACTCATCGGTAGAACTTTTTGTGGGGCCCATTTGTGGATCCCATCTAGGGATGGGGCTAGAGGGGATGGAAAGATCCGAGTGAGATGACCCCAAATATCAAGTTTAACCCGGATCCCATGCCCCTGATCTCATCCATGGTCCACGAATTTAATGGCTTCATATTTTTAAAAAAATTCAACCCTCCATCCAACGATCCAATCCATTTGGATGAGTGCCAAAACTTGTATTACTGACTATTAAGGGGGTCCCTCTTTATGCACGGTTTGGATCGATTGTTAGGTAGGCTCCACCAATAGTTCTCACGGAAGTAGAGTGAAAACTAATTCTCACTTGAATATTTTATTTTCCACAATACCAATATAAGGTTGAATCCTAATTTCAATTGATCTCAATTTGGAAATGATGTCCGCCAATGGATTTGTAAAACCAAATTGTCAGCTTTATAAATGGACGCCATTCTATCTTTTATGCTATTTAAATTTATGAGGGTGCCACATTAATTTTTGTGGGTCCCGCTTCGGTACCAGCAGCCCACTACCAATCTGTTCTTACTAGAAAATTGTCATATTTAAATTTCTCATAAGATTTGTATCTCAATAAAATTTCTATAGGAAATATCCTATTCTACATTTTTTATACAATTTTAAAAATTTTGTACATATTTTTTTTATGAATTATATTGCACGGGTATGCTTTGCCTCCAATTGGATTTATATATATGAAAGTTGTTATATTATATTCATTACATGTGTATTTACTTCTAATTTTGACCATCTCAATGTAATTCACACTGAAGGATATAATTATCTTAATTTTTTTTAATAAATAATTAATGCTTTTTAAAATATTTAATATAAAAATTAGAATGTCATCAATTGTGACCCGGGTTTCTTACTCTTATTTATGGAGTTATCCATAAGTTGTGAACTCGTATTTATTTGCTTGATTGAATATTAAATTGTCACTCACCCATCATTATTTTGCGAATATGTCCATTTCTATTATAATAAGTCCCACAGGAACTTAATCAATTACTAGCACAATAATCCGTGCTTAGGATGATCATGTCCATACATCTCAAATTGAATATTTATACGCCGCAAATTAGTGTATACTCTATATATAGAAAAAGATATATAAAAACGACTTAATAATTAATGATTGTATAAATTTAATATTTATAATTTCTGAGGGTTTTAATTTATAAACCTTTACTTAACTAGTGTCATGATTTATTCTGGAATTCTCATTTTTCCGACAAACACTTAAATTTTTTAAAAATAAATTATAGAGAAAATAAAAGAATATGAAAGTACTATTTTTGACAAACTGAGAGGATGTGTAGTAAAAGGGGAATATGAGAAGTGAGTTACAAAGGCAATTGCATAATATAGAAAAAGTGAGTTCTTGCATAATAAGGAAAACAAGAAAAGTGGAGAACTTGAGTGCTTGGACATTAAAAGGGGAGTAAATGCTTAGATGGGAGTTGATAACTCAGTATTTGCAAGGGATAACTTACCAAGAAAAAAGTTGGATAAAAAACGGAGATAGAAGTGTAATGGTTCAAGATGGTGGAGATAATCGTCATACAAAATTACATGATATAGTCAAATTCAAGCCATAATCCTTGCTTTAATATATTATGATTGTGAGTCTTTCATGAGTTTCTAAAACATTTGAGTTTTAGGGTTTTGCAATGTTCTAAGTTGAGACCCACGTGCACAAATGAATTTCTGTCAATTTCCAATTTAAATGATAAAAATATTTTTAAAAGCAAAACATAATAATTTAAATTAATTTTTGGGATCGAATTCTTACAAACTCATTTTTACAATTGATCTCTCAATTGTGACTTTAATTTTTACTCTATTTATTACATTTAGTTTGATTTTGACTCCAATTTTAGTTTTGATATTATTTAATCTTGACTTGACATGGGAGCCAAAGAACATCAATTCGAATTTTATATGGGTAAAAAAAGAAAAAAAAAAACACAGATACAGGGACTTGAACTCACAACCTCTCACTTCTTAAAACTTTCAAAAACATAATATAACCATTACACCCCACTCCGCGGAAAATCCCTATTTATGTGGAATTTTTTATGTATGAGATAAGAAATACGACTGACCCCTCCCATCCAGAAAGGCATTTATGCGGAAGAGGAACCCATGTTTCATGTTCCACGACATTATACAAACAAGCTCTCAGTGGATGATGACCCTAAGGGTCTGTTTGTTTGGATTAAAATACATAGGGTTTGAATACAGAGGATTCGTGCTATTTGTAGCTAAAATTTAAGATCAAATGTTAATTTTAAAAAATGAACATCAAATACTCTTTCTTATTAGGTAAATAGAATCAAAAGAATATTGAAAATAAGTTAATAGGGCGACTAGCACAACAACCCTTGCTAAGCACGGGAATGTTCACTAATAACTGAAAAATATATTTACTGATTTATTAAGAAAAACTAAAATTACACAAAATCATTCATCAAATACTCATGACAATGATTTGGTAATTATGATAGAAATAGAAACGAAGTTTTTGTAGAAAAGTGAAAAGTGGGAAGAAGAGGTGCTTACATGAAGTGGAGAAGTAGAGAATGGTTAAATATTTGAAGTGGGGTGTTGTAACTTCTAGTCAAAATCAATAGTCATGATCAAAATCACCTTGAAAACCTTTCAGTTTAATATAGTATAATGGCTGGTATGAGAGCACCATCATTATGGGTATGGGGACGGTCTCCATTGTTGGACTTGGAGCCACCTTCAAAACTCGCATGAAAATCTTAAGTTCACCTCCAAAAACTATATCATCATTCCGGCTTCGCTTCCAAAACTCACACGAAAATCCTTGGCTTGTCCACAAAATCCAACTACTTGTTTGGGTCCGCCATTTTCAAATGAATACCGTGGGTTTGCCACTTAATTAGTTGGTATATTCATTTCCCATCTTCTTTTGATTTTATTTCTCTAAGAGAAACGGTTATTGGATGCTCAATTTCAAAACTTGCATTTCATTTTCATTTTTAACCACTTATAGTATTCAATTCATATATATTATAATGCAAATAAATAAATCCTAAGTTTCTTTTTCTTGAATCTAAAGAACTGGACTCAAAACTATTTGATCTTGCTTATTGAATTTACAAAGATTGAGTGCTTGAGGTGCTTACTGACTTTTCACTGATTAAGAGTTGTCAATAGTAGCTTGTTGTTCCTTTGTTTCAATACCTTAATCTATTCTTGCAAGATGAGTTTGTACCAAGTGTTTTCCCCTACAGACTTAACCATTTCCTTTTTTGTCAGTATATGTGAAATAATAAAATGACAGATAATATTACACAAAAAATATTGATGCCATACTAGATCATGTTAGAAATAATGGGTTGTAATTGAAAGTTCAAAGTGTAGTGAACACATGGAACTTGGAATTACACAAATCCATTGAGTATTGAATGAGTAATTTGTCTCCCTAGTTACCCCACTTGAAATGAAATGAGTAAGAAATGAATGAGGGAAAGTATGAAAAACACTTGTCCCACATTGGAAGAAAACCAAAGAGATGTTGAGTATATATATAGAAAGTATGACTATAAGGATTGGGCCCCAAGGGGTACCACTAATTTTCCGTGGAGACGGAACGCAGTCAAGCTCAATAAAACACGCGCGCGCCGCCGCCGCCCGTCCGGCCCGGTGTGGTTTCTTTTTGGAACACAGATTTCTTATTTTTTACAAGGCCCAATCCGAATTGGGTCCATAAGGCTAAGTTAGTTTCTCTTGAAACAGTAAGTGCCTTTTCAAATGCTGAAAGGGTGCAACCTTTTTTGAATCAGTGCATGGGACTGAAGTGGTGCAACCTTTCATGAAGGGTTGTTTCCAACAGCTACTATGCAGCTTCAAAGAGGCACCAATCTCCTATAAATAGTGGACGAAGTTGAGAGAGAGAAGGACAAGAGATCACACAGATTTCTTCTTTTCTCTTCTCCCTCTGTTCTTGTTCAGGTACTGATCTTGTGTTCGTTGTTCTTTGGAATTGAAGTGCTACTTTCCAGAGAAGGAAATATCCGTTCTATCTTGGGAGACAGTTTCCCATTTAACCTTCAGCACCTTGAGGGGGAAAATCTGTCTTAAGGACATAGTGAATTCACTAGGCTCGTTTATTTGAGACTTGGAATTATAAGTCTGGCTAAAGTAATACAAAGACAAAGACAATAAGAAGGTATGTACTGTTTGATGTATTCTAATTTTAAGTTGTAGATTGCTAACAACTTAAGACAGATTTCCTTGTAACTTCTTCTTCTTACTTACGAACAGAATTTGTTTCTGTTTTCTTTTCGTTTCTTGGATTAAATATGTGTGTTACAGAAATGGAATCACCACTGGTTACTCCTGTTGTTCCCCATTCTGTTCCTCATGGGGAGAAGCCTGAAAAATTCAATGGAACTGATTTCAAGCGTTGGCAACAGAAGATGCTCTTTTATTTGACCACCCTTAACTTGGCAAGGTTTCTTTGGGATAAGGCTCCTGAAGTAAACCATGATGAAACTGACAAGGAAAAGGTGTTGGCCAAAGATGCTTGGTTGCATGCTGATTTCTTGTGTAGAAATTATGTCCTCGGTGGATTAGCCGACTCATTATACAATGTGTATAGTGTGTTCCAATCGGCTAAGGATCTTTGGGATTCCTTGGACAAGAAATACAAAACTGAAGATGCTGGCATGAAAAAATTCATAGTTGGCAGATTTCTTGATTTCAAAATGACGGATAGTAAGACCGTCATAAGCCAAGTTCAAGAACTTCAAGTAATCCTACATGATGTCATTATTGAAGGAATGACTTTAGGAGAATCTTTCCAAGTGGCTACGATGATTGAGAAATTACCACCATCTTGGAAGGATTTTAAGAACTATCTTAAGCATAAACGCAAAGATATGAATCTTGAAGAACTGATTGTCCGTTTAAGGATAGAGGAAGACAACCGTCTATCTGAAAAGAAGGGCAAAGATCCTATGGTGGCAAAGGCCAATGTTGTAGAAGGCCAAAATGCTAAAGAAAAGAGGAAGCGCCACGAGAAACCTCAAGGCGAAAAGAGTGCACCTACCAAATTCAAGGGCAAGTGCTACAACTGTGGAAAGGCTGGACACAGGGCTAGTGACTGTCGCAAGCCAAAGAAGTCCAAGAAGCAAAAGACTGAAGCTAATATGACAATGGATAAGCTTTCTGATGACGTGAATGACATGAACCTATCTGCTGTAGTTTCTGAATGTCTCACGGTTGGAAACGAGAGAGAATGGTGGGTGGACACTGGTGCTACTCGCCATATTTGCTCCAACAGGTTCATGTTCACCACCTATCATGCTGTGGAAAAGGAAGAGCAACTCTTCATGGGAAACTCCTCTACATCCAAGGTTGAAGGTAAAGGAAAGGTGGTGATGAGGCTGACTTCTGGGAAGGAACTGACTCTGAATGAGGTGCTCTATGTGCCTGACATTCGCAAGAACTTGGTTTCTGGGTCGCTCCTGAGCAAGAATGGTTTTAAGTTAGTCTTTGTTTCTGATAAATTTGTACTAACTAAGAATGATGTATTCGTGGGTAAGGGCTATCTTCAGGATGGGCTCTTTAAGATGTCATGTTTGACTATTGCGCCGAAGAGCGCTAATAAAGTTCAAACTTCTGTTTACTTGATTGAGTGTTCACATGTATGGCATGGTAGATTAGGACATGTTAATTATGATACCTTGCGTACATTAATTAATTTGAACTTTATACCAAAGATAAAAATAGACCCACACCAAAAATGTGAAACTTGTGTAGAATCCAAATTGACCAGATCATCCTTTCATTCTGTTGAAAGAAATACCGAACCTCTGGACTTAATACACACAGATATCTGTGATCTTAAGTTTGTGCCTACTAGAGGCGGTAAAAAGTATTTCATTACTTTTATTGACGATAGCACTCGATACTGTTATGTTTACTTGTTGAGAAGTAAAGACGAGGCAATTGAAGTGTTCAAACACTATAAAAACGAAGTTGAAAATCAACTAAGCAAGAAGATTAAGGCTATAAGAAGCGATAGAAGGGGTGAATATGAATCACCTTTTGAAGGTCTATGTTCTGAACATGGAATCATTCATCAAACTACGGCTCCTTATTCACCTCAATCAAACGGTATTGCTGAGCTCAAAAACCGAACTCTTAAAGAGATGATGAATGCTATGTTGTTAAGTTCTGGTTTACCCCAGAATTTGTGGGGGGAAGCCTTGCTTTCCGCCAATTACATCCTCAACAAGATTCCTAACAAAAAGACGCTTAAAACACCTTACGAATTGTGGAAAGGTCATAAGCCTTCCTACGAATTCTTAAAAGTGTGGGGGTGTCTTGCAAAAGTGGAAGTCCCTAAACCTAAGAAGGTGAAGATAGGACCCAAGACTATTGATTGTGTATTCATTGGATATGCAAACAATAGTAGTGCATATCGTTTTCTGGTTCATAAATCAGAGATTCAAGATATACATGTTAATACGATTATTGAGTCTAGGAATGCTTCATTCTTTGAAAATACGTTTCCATATAACATGTGTATAAAGTCAAGTTCATCAAAGAGAACTTTAGATGCTACAACTCGTAACCATCCTACACAAAGCGAATTTGAGGAGGGACCGAGACGTAGTAAACGGTCAAGGACGTCAACGTCTTTTGGACCTGATTTTTTAACATTCATGTTAGAAAATGAACCTCAAACGTTCAAGGAGGCAATGTCAACTCCTGAAGCTACTTATTGGAAAGAAGCAATAAATAGCGAGATTGAATCCATATTACAAAATCATACATGGGAATTAGTGGATTTACCACATGGTTCCAAGACTTTGGGATATAAATGGATATTCACAAAGAAGTTTAAGACTAATGGATCAATTGACAAGTATAAAGCTAGACTTGTGGTCAAAGGCTTTAGACAAAAGGAAGGATTGGATTATTTCGACACTTATTCTCCAGTTACAAGAATAACGTCCATAAGGATGCTAATTGCTATAGCATCTATACATGAACTTGAGATACATCAAATGGATGTAAAGACGGCATTCTTGAATGGTGAGTTAGATGAAGAAATATACATGGAACAACCCGAAGGGTTTATTGCTCCTGGACAAGAAAGGAAAGTATGCAAGCTTGTTAAATCCTTATATGGATTAAAGCAAGCACCAAAGCAATGGCATGAGAAATTTGATAATGCAATATTGTCCAACGGTTTCAAAATTAACGAGTGTGACAAATGTGTTTATGTCAAAAGCACTCAAAAAGGATGTGTCATTGTTTGTCTCTATGTGGACGATATGCTAATATTGGGTAGTAATATGGAGGTTATAAAATCTACCAAACAAATGTTGTCCAGTAAGTTTGACATGAAAGATTTAGGAGTTGCGGATGTTATCCTAGGAATTAAAATTTCTAGGACGCAAGATGGACTTGTTCTATCACAATCTCATTACATTAAGAAAATTCTTGAAAAATTCAAGGGATATAACATCACTCCAAAAAGGTCACCAGTTGACATAAATCTTCATTTAGCCAAAAATACTAGTATTAGCATATCTCAATTAGAGTACTCTCGTATACTTGGCAGTTTAATGTATGTCATGAATTATACAAGACCGGACATAGCATACTCTGTGAGCAAGTTAAGTCGATATACGAGTCATCCTGGCAAAAATCATTGGACTGCCATACTTAGAGTTTTGGGATACTTAAAGTATACTCAGAACTATGGTCTGCACTATACCAGATATCCAGCTGTTCCAGAAGGGTACTGCGATGCTAATTGGATATCTGACACTAAAGACTCAAAATCCACAAGTGGATATGTCTTTTTGTTAGGAGGTGCAGCTATTTGTTGGAAATCCTCAAAACAAACGTGCAGAGTGCGGTCCACTATGGAATCAGAATTCATAGCATTGGACAAGGCTGGAGAAGAAGCAGAATGGCTTCGAAATTTCTTAGAGGATATTCCAAACTGGGCTAAACCTGTGCCAACAGTGTGTGTACACTGTGATAGCCAATCTGCTATTGGTCGAGCACAAAGTACCATGTATAACGGGAAGTCTCGACACATACGTCGTAAACATAACACCGTTAGACAATTGCTCTCAAATGGAGTTATCTCAATCGACTATGTAAGGTCTAAAGATAACATTGCGGATCCACTTACAAAAGGTTTAACAAGAGAGCAAGTGGAAAGATTATCAAGGGGAATGGGCTTGAAGCCTTTACGATAATCAACCAAGAGTCCTCATAATGGAAAAACCAACCTAGTTGACTGGAGATCCCAAGATCTAGGTTCAAAGGGCCAACTGAATTATGTCTGTGACTCAGCGAGCACTAGAGACAGTGCATATCTGCCGCGAGATCGAGGATAAGTTAAGCTTTTAATGATTTACTATATCTTGGAAAGTTATGTTATCCAAGTGGAGTATTGCAGGATACTCTTTATAGAAATCACCTATGTTAGTGCGAAGTGGGGCCGCTTCTATGGGAATTTGTTCTCAAAAGCACTATCTGAAACCAAGAAGTGTTCAAGGCCAAAATGAACACAAACGTGAGAACCAACTGTATTCGAGAAGGTATTGCGTGAAGTTGATTGTCTATGTTTATATTAACGGCTGACAGTTCAAGGACATTAATTGAAGTCTACTGATCGTCCAATTAAATCCGATCATCTTTCACTAAGGCAAGTTCAAGGCCTCCCATGCTACTTGACCTGATGCAGTATCTTTTCATTTGTAACAGAACAGAAATCCATTATTTATGAGTGAAGAGCCTAATTTTCATTCATGTGGGGGATTGTTAGAAATAATGGGTTGTAATTGAAAGTTCAAAGTGTAGTGAACACATGGAACTTGGAATTACACAAATCCATTGAGTATTGAATGAGTAATTTGTCTCCCTAGTTACCCCACTTGAAATGAAATGAGTAAGAAATGAATGAGGGAAAGTATGAAAAACACTTGTCCCACATTGGAAGAAAACCAAAGAGATGTTGAGTATATATATAGAAAGTATGACTATAAGGATTGGGCCCCAAGGGGTACCACTAATTTTCCGTGGAGACGGAACGCAGTCAAGCTCAATAAAACACGCGCGCGCCGCCGCCGCCCGTCACAGATTTCTTATTTTTTACAAGGCCCAATCCGAATTGGGTCCATAAGGCTAAGTTAGTTTCTCTTGAAACAGTAAGTGCCTTTTCAAATGCTGAAAGGGTGCAACCTTTTTTGAATCAGTGCATGGGACTGAAGTGGTGCAACCTTTCATGAAGGGTTGTTTCCAACAGCTACTATGCAGCTTCAAAGAGGCACCAATCTCCTATAAATAGTGGACGAAGTTGAGAGAGAGAAGGACAAGAGATCACACAGATTTCTTCTTTTCTCTTCTCCCTCTGTTCTTGTTCAGGTACTGATCTTGTGTTCGTTGTTCTTTGGAATTGAAGTGCTACTTTCCAGAGAAGGAAATATCCGTTCTATCTTGGGAGACAGTTTCCCATTTAACCTTCAGCACCTTGAGGGGGAAAATCTGTCTTAAGGACATAGTGAATTCACTAGGCTCGTTTATTTGAGACTTGGAATTATAAGTCTGGCTAAAGTAATACAAAGACAAAGACAATAAGAAGGTATGTACTGTTTGATGTATTCTAATTTTAAGTTGTAGATTGCTAACAGATCAACACTATTACATACCAGGTAATAAAATACATAATAAGTAACAATAACATATTTTGTGTTTGATTTTATTCTAGATTCCAGCCTCTTATTGTGGTTGCGTTGAATTTGAGTATGGTCTCATGTAGACCTACACTCAACCCAGCCATAAATGTTTATACTTTCACAACCTTTTATTGAATCTTGGACAAAGCATTCTATACAGCTTCACTTTATTTGGATGACTGACATTTGCTAGATCTAAACATGTAATATAAATGCACATGGGAGCTAGCTAACTCTCCAAATAGTGATCTTGATCCAGCTCTATCTGAATTCTGAAGAGATGTAGTGAGAAGTATGTGTATTATTGTTACTAACGTATTAAGGATTTAGTAGAAATGATTAGCTAAAAAATCTTAATAGATTGATGCCCTTTACGGCCTTGCTTTTGCCGTCTATAATTTTGCCTGCACCTTCTGGCCTACAACTTAACCAAATTTTGTTGATCACCACACATGTGCCAACCAATCTTTGAAGGCACAAGAATCCCTGTGCTCGTGGGGAAGATGCTCATGTTATCTAAATATCTCAGGAAAAACTAGGGGCGGAATGCTTTTGGACTGACTGAAAATGAGTCCGGATTCCACTTGAATGCCCCACACCCTTCCCTTGAGTGGAGTGCATGCAACTCCAATGTGGGGCTCACTTATTGATACTTGGGAGCATCTAAAATAAATGCTTGACATTCTCAAATTTTACCGCATTAAGTGTTGGGTCCCATTGTAAGATTGAACACCCAAGTGACTGATAATGTTACTAATTCATACAATTAACCACACATAATATTGTGCCAATCACATTATTAGTCTTGTAGTCAATCACCGAACGGGACCAACTCTTACTAAAGTAAAATTTGTGGTTATATAATTGGAGGAGATTATATTCATTTTGGATTGTTTGGATCATCAATAGGTGGGCTCCATAGATTAGTTCCACTCGGGGATACGAGCTCGACTGAAAATGTGTAAGGCTCAACCTTGGGACTAACTTTTTAAAATTCTAAATGGCTCAAAATAAAATTATCCTATAATATTAACTAGGTTTCTATATAACAAAATATAAATATATTAATAAAACTAATTATATATTTTAATAAATGCTCAATCTAATGATGGGCAAACTCTTGTTTAAATAAAATTAATCAATATTAAAAAAAAGAGTATACTTATTTTGAAGGTTTAAAATTTGAATAGGTCGATTTAATGTGGAGACTTTCTCATCATCCTCCTGGAGGAATCTACTGTACATCAAAATCATTCAGTTAGTGGGCTCCACTGCCAAATGCAGATCAGACATACAGACCAGTCTAATGAACCCATCAACAAAAGGAAATTGAAATGGAATGAATGTGGTCAAAATATGGCAAAGATGTCAATTAACCTGGCAGCAAACCAGATCTTGTGAATGGAATCTATGACAAGTGGACCCACTAATTAGGCCCACTTGATCTATGTGCATTCATGACTGACACACATGTGCAGTAATCACCACAGAAAGTGTACCCATTGGATCTACTCTGCTGGAGTATCAAATAAAATCTTTTTCTTTATTAACTGCACAGATACCATAAGAGGATGGTAAGACATCAAGGGTCGGTGGCAAGAACCAACTCTGTTATTGTTGTTGTCTTCATCATCAACACAGGAATTGAATTGTATCACACAATATCTGGTACTCAAGGAACTTCTTCAACATTTTCATTTGATAGTGTTTTTTTTTTTTTTTTTTTTCCTGAAATTTCATCATGTTTGAAGGCATTGACTTGATTGGGTCAATTGGTTTCCTTCTGTTTTCCAAACTGGGATTGTGTAATGTTGGGTTTTATCGAGCTCATGATTTGTTTTTGCTGGATATTCCTTTTCTCTGGTACCAAACAGGAGGGATATTCCTTTTCTCATCAATAAATGATGAGATGTTGGGAGATGATGGGTGCTTTGGAGGGTCATTTGTGTTAGGTTTGGTACATTGGTTTTTCTTTGATTGTCATGTTTTGAATTGGAAACTGAATCTATGCACTTTTCTTTATTTCTTTTTTATAATTTTTGAGGGTGTTCATGGTACTGATGGGAATGGAAGAAGACCCATGTTTTGATTCATGAGAGTTGGGCTCTGAAAATCTGAAGATTCTCATATGCTGAAATGGGTTTTTTCTTTGATGGGAACTGGGCTCTCTGCAGATCCTGTAATGTTGAAATGGGTTTTTTCTGTGAGGTTTTGTGTTTGGTGGTTTTCACTTCTAACGTCAGTTTGGATTGTTCAAAGGTCGATTAGGAATAGATTGTTTCATCAACATTTTACTGAAATTCGAGTAATTCCATCTTTTGTATCTGCATTATTTTGGATTATGATTTTTGTGTCCCCATGGTGCCAGGGTTGTAGTTTAATAGTCAACAGCATAACTTGTTTTGAACAAGATGGATTACAAGCACTTGTTATATATATATAAAAAAAAAGGCAAATGGGTGCGAGTCTTCTGTGTTGTTTTGCCAGATTTGGAAGTTTTAGGGGGTGTGTGTGTGTGTGGGAGTCCTGACATGATTGATTAATAGTTGGGAAATGCTGGAAGTAGCATCCTTCCTGGTGCTGTTTTGGCACATACAAACTCTCATTCCAGGAAACTTGCTATACTTGGTGAAATTTTGTTTGCCAATCAATTCTGTATTGCAGATAGAGGGGATTGAGGTTATGTGGATTTTACTTGCCATAAAACCTAGTGAATCGTAAAAGTTGACAATAGATCTGTGATGCTTGTTTTTGAGGACTGTGTATTACCATGTGTGCTTTGGAATCCTAGCTCCTTCTAACATTAAATTAAATGATGTTAGTCTCATTATTTCAGGTAGACTGAGTGACAACTGAGCAACCATGGTAGAGGCTTATAGCATGCAGGTCTTTCTGTTTCAGTTCCTCCTTGCATCTTTTGTTCTTTTGAGCTCTGTGGGCAATAGCAATGCTGGGACCACAAGTGCTTTTGTTCGCACTGAATGGCCATCTGTTGACATCCCTCTGAATCATGAAGCATTTGCTGTTCCAAAGGGTTATAATGCACCACAGCAGGTAAACTTCTATGCTTGTCAGTCTATAACATTTTGAGCAAATGTGTAAGGAAAATTGATGATTATGTGTTTTTTGATTTAAGTGATATAAGCTGTGAAATAAAGCTAGTGTTTCACATTCCAAGCCTTATTTCTCCCAACGATATCTTCCCGGAGCCCAGGAAAGTAGGATTTAAATATCACCAAACAAAGTGGCTTATTTCTAGCTGTGATTTCAAATTCTCGTGACATCTAATACTTATTTATTTTTTTTTTTGGAAAATGGTAAGTATATTCCAAAAGATAAAGGGAACAAAAGAATGTGGCAGTGCTCCCCATTAGCTGCAACGCAAAGACACGAAGCACCTGAGGGGGAGCAAACACCAAAGTCCCACAAGTGGGTCAACCCAAAAAGACACCCAAAGCTCGGGCCAAGCTAACGCAGCACACAGCCTGTGCTAGGCGGAGGAAGAGCCAAATAGCAACTCCCAAAAATCAGGAATAAAACCGAACAAAAGGATCCGCTGTCATCACTGTTGACTGTGTTAAAATTCCTTAGGTGCCTTGCAACTCTACTCCAAGGAGATATGGAGTCATCGAAATTGTCGCAGACATAGCAATTGAAGGCAGAAGTGAAAACTGCCAGCTTTCTTGCATGAAATACTTGAGTCCAAAGGGGAGTTTGCGGGGTCCTTAAGAGCATTTCTGATTGTTTTGCTATCTGTGGATATTGATAGTTGTCCTAGCTCCTTGAGAGCCTCTTTTATGATGGTAGTAGTAGCTATGAAGATGTTCCCGTTATCCACTGACTTTGTCCAGATTAGGCCTTTACTTGCATTAGTCAGGAAGCCAATAGGGTAACCTTCTTGAGTGGAGATTTGGAGGTTCCAATCACATGTTGAAGATATCCTCTGATGTGACATCCATACCTTATTTCGCAATTGTATGATGTGACATCCAATACTTCCATTAATGGTGCCCAGCTTTGAAATCCAAACTGTTCAAAGTCGCTATTGCATTTATTATTTCAAGGCCAAATTTTACACTAAAGCATGTGGGACTCATAATCCAATTAATAACCGTTATCGTTCAAAGTTGTTATCCCATGTATTCATATTTAGGCCAAATTTTACATCCAAGCTGGTGGGGCCTACAGTCTACTTAAATATGTATTAAACACATGATTTTTTTTTTCTCTTTTTTGTTTTTTTATTTAGTCGCATCTTTTACACATGATCAAATTAAAGTGGGCCCAACTTTGATTGGACAAAATCAGCCAAAATCAGCCCAGCCTTAATAAAAGAAGTGATAGTGATTTTGAGCAGTTTGGTTGAGTGGTGGACCCTACTGATGGATTGGCCTTTGAGAACTATGTCCTGCTAACAACCTGGCGTGCCCATGGTGCTTGGTACTATTCAAATCTACTCTTCTTGCATGTGGGCCACACCTTTTTCATGACAGTCAAACTCAATGCGAGAACACGATAGCAGAAGCCACTCA
The DNA here is from genome assembly GCA_028538565.1 of Umbellularia californica. Classification (NCBI taxonomy): domain Eukaryota; kingdom Viridiplantae; phylum Streptophyta; class Magnoliopsida; order Laurales; family Lauraceae; genus Umbellularia; species Umbellularia californica. The sequence goes on along the minus strand of JAPQWN010000003.1, from coordinate 95,452,325 downwards.
GAGAAAGAGCCGGCACCATCTAGAGAAAAAATAGGAGCCATGCATTGTACTTTTTAGAGAGAGAAAAATTAGGAGTGATTTAAGGCATGTATTTTCCTCTTTTTCATGACAACTACAATTAATGTAAGTACACGTCAGTTCTTGTTTCATTCGCCAAATGCATAGGGTGTTTTTCTTTTTAAAATGCTCGGGCGCTATGTAGCATCCCTCATCTCAATCTATCTGTCTCTATCTCTCTCACAGTAACCTTCTTTTTGTCCTTTTCGTGTATCCATATTTTGTGATGCATTATTCAATGAATGAGTATGTTCGCCGGCCAGTTTTATCGTGCTCCAGCATGGGGTTCATAAGCTTTTATATATATATATATATATATGTTGTGTGTATGTGTGTGTGAAAAACTAGATCTTGTTTATTCTTTTTTCTATTCATCCCTATGTTATTTCTACTTATTATGACCCTAATAACTGGTTATCAGTAAACATGTTATGCATATGTTACATGTATTTATTTTGCAGTAATGTGGAGTCATTTAGAATTTAGATGCAGTGTTGTTGTAGAATTCTCAATCACTCAACTAGTTCCCAACATCATTTGTACTAATTGGCTTAAATTCTAATGCAGGTCCATATTACTCAAGGTGACTATGATGGAAAGGCAGTTATAATTTCATGGGTGACCGTTGATGAACCTGGACCTAGTGAGGTGACATATGGCTTATCAAAAGATAAATATGATAAGAGGGCTGAAGGAAAATTCACAAACTACACGTTTTATGGCTATAATTCAGGGTACATCCATCACTGCCTTGTTGATAGCCTTGAGGTAATTAAATATCATAAATTATTCATGTTCTGAATGTCCTAGCTATTATTTCCTATCTGTCTCTTATGTTTTTTAATCAATATATATATATATATATATGAAAATGCAGTAATCAGTATTAAATTTCTTATTTCCCAGTTGTATTACCATACTCTGACCACATTTCTTCCTTAAAAATACTTGTTTGTTTAGTCAACCAATTAAATTGTTTATTTACTCTTCCAACTTCAACTTTTTGATATATAGTAAGCTCTTTCTTTCCCTTTCTTTCTGAATATCTGTAGACTTTAACTCATTTCTTGAGAGTGTTTATCTTGCTTTGAGGAGTAATCTTGTATCATTAATCTAGGTGAACATAAGAGTCTATGGCTTCAGAAAATTGACATTTTTGTGGTTTATTGTAACTTTCTAGCATGAAACAAAGTACTATTACAAGATTGGTATGACCGATTCTGCTCGTGAGTTTTGGTTTCAAACACCTCCAAAGATCGGCCCGGATGCTCCTTACACTTTTGGTATTATTGGTAAGTTATACGTACCAGTTTTCAAAATGCATAATTTATTGTCATCTGGTAATTAGACCATATCTTCTGGGCTCCAGTATCTTGCATTGCTTTGCTACTAGTAATAATGTCTATTTTCCACAATTTTGTACCTATTTGCTTTGATTTTTTTCACTTATTCTTTTTTTTTTCCTTAATTTTATTTTTATACTGACCTCAATGCTAAAGTTGACTGCAAATGCTCATCTTGCTAGTAAAAGGAAACAAAATACTTGTGTGCTTGTCTGTGCATATTCAAATGGCTTCTGTGGCTTATATTGGTGTTTCTTACATTGTTAAAGTCATGGAATCTCATTTCTTGACCCTTTTGTTCCTAAAAAATTTTCAGGTGATTTGGGCCAAACATTTAATTCTCTTTCCACTCTTGACCACTATATGCAGAGTGGAGGACAAGCGGTCCTATTTGTTGGAGATCTCTCTTATGCTGATAGATATGAGCATGAAAATGGTATTCGTTGGGACTCCTGGGGCCGCTTTATTGAGAAAAGTGCTGCATATCAACCGTGGTTGTGGTCAGCAGGCAATCATGAAATAGAATACATGCCTCATCTGGTAATATTTTTTCCTACTCCTTTTAAATTATTCGTATGAATAATGATAGTAAGTTCACCCATCAATAGTTCTGTTAATTTAGATAAACTTCAGTCATTTATCTGTGCTGTAATGGAGGCTTCCATCAGTGACAGAATCATGCAGTAGTTGTAAAGTATGATGCACAGATGTGTCATGGATACGGTGAGGACACGCCATAGACACGGCAGGGACACGGATTTTACACATAAAAAGTGAAGTATCGGATACGATACGACATGATATATTGCCCATTTTGAAGTATCCGTGCATCATAGGTTGCAGATATAGCCGTTGGGAATCTTGCAGAATTTCCAAATAAGCTATAGGTCATCTTAAATGGATAATTAAGTGCAAATATATAATTAAAACTTGTTGAATGTGTGGATTAATATGACCACATCAAATCTCTTTTCCAAGCCTTGATCCTCTCGAAGTTTGTCTTTCATTTTATATATATGTGTGTGTGTGTGTGTGTGTGTGTGTGTGTGTGTGTGTGTGTTCTTCTGGGACCTTGTTCAGCTCCATTTGTATTCCTGTAACGTAATTCAGCTTCTTGCTTGTTAGGTTTAACCATGGTCAGTTCACACATATTTCATGGGCGATGTGGGATGTGGGACTTTCCCAACACTCCCACTCACGTGCAAGCCCAACAGATTTCATAGATGGGCCTACCACGTGGGCTACATAAGAATGACAAAAACCAGAACCAGCTCTGATACCAAGTAAGATACCATGTACCAACCCAAGAAAGCTTAAGCTGATAGGTAGAAGGCTCAAACAGGTATATGAAGCCTTGTCAAACCCATTACTTGGGCGATGTGGGACTTTCCGTACAAATGATTCCTTGATCTTTGCATCTAGACACCAAAGACAAGCTTATCTAGCCTTTGACCATGTTTGACTAGCCTGACCAACTACTTTGTTGAAATTGCAGATTTATGTTGCAAATAAAATAATACACTAAATCAATCTTTTGAGGAGTTTCTTTTCCATATATTTGTTGCATCAAACGATATTTTTTAAGACCAGCTGATTATGGACCTATTGATAGTGGAACATTAACATTTTTATGTAGCTAGATGTCTCTTAATAGAATTAAATATACTACTAGCACAATAACCCGTGCTAAGCACGGGCATGGCCCACATGGCTTGGGTGAGGGGTCTCTGCTCCATCTAACTACTTTTGACATTCTTCAGTTAAATAATTGAATATTGATGTTGTGTGGTGTAGTGGTTAGGTTAGCTATTTATAAAGGAATAGGTCGTGAGTTCAAGTCTTATAAATGATATTTTTAGCCTTTTACCAAGGTCAATAAAATGTAAAAATTGAAATGAATCCGGTCAAAATTGAATCCAATACCCATGGCTTTAATATATTATAATTGCACGTGGAAATCACTTGCTCTACCATGCAATAGTTTAACACCATTATAATATGTTTTTTTTTTTCGTGTGTGTGTGACTGTTCTCATACTTTGTTTCAAAACAGCCAATATGTTCCAAATGGAAGTAGAAAGTACCATAACCAAGTTGACCTACAACTCTTCTTATGAGTATTGACTTTTCAACTAAGTCCACTATGAACATGTCCTGCGCAAAACTAAATTGAATTTGAAGTTATCGCAACCCAGTTGATCTACACTATAGCTCTTCCTTGTTTCTCCAGTTTAGGCATCTATACACATATCCTATGCAAACTAGCATGTCATTAATATGAGCTATTTGGTCCTCCATAACCCTCATTATTTGAATGGTAACTGGATCTTAATAGAGAGCGAAAACTACAAAAGCAAAAGATGCTACAACAGAGGGAAAGTTTCCTAAACAGCGGGGCTGTCAGACTAATTTTACTGGATTTTGACCAAAGAATCAGACAATTGCGAGACATGAGGGAACACAAAAAACCACAATGTAGTTCCTGAAATGTCCTGATTTCCTCTATTACATCCTTAAATCTCCACAAAGGACCATTAGAAACCCAGGATAGGGTGTGAGCCGAATTACCTTTTATAGCAACATCGTTCATAGACAGCCGTTCATCTCTATAACCGGTGATGAGCGCCCATAACATATCTTTATTTGAGTCGCATCAATGGATTGGACCCAGGTAAACACTAACTCAATCATGAAGTCTATTATGATGCTGTGACACTGCCTGGACTAGGTTCCCACTACTGTCTTCAGGAGCTGTTGGACCGAGTAACATGGTCGATCACATTGAGTAAATGGCTTCATTATCCAATGACGCCAAATCAACGACTAAATGTAAGTTATTTGGTAATACATGAGCACCAGGTTTAGTAAGAACTTAATCGTGCAAGCACAAAAGATCAGAATCTCCATGTTACTTTTTTCCTTTTTTATTTAATTTATTTCTTTTGGATTGGATTGGATTGGAATATTGAATTATTGATCCAATCTGTTCAAACAAAATCTTCTCAATATAATGTAGACGCCAAGAGAAAAATGAGAGTGCAACAAAAGTGCAATATTTTAGCATGCAACTAGAAATTCTTTCTTCAAAGCGATGATGTGATGAGTTAAATAACTGATATAAGGACTTAATGTAAAATGCTGTATGGCTGTCCAGTATTTAACATCTAGTTCTGTGAGTGACTGTGACACCAATATTAAATAGTTATATGCTGTGTATTAAACATCCTGTGATTGTCTATATAATAGGGTTTCCAATCGTTCCTTCTTTATGCCATTGAAAACTGAGTTTTATGTCATGAATTTAACAAACACGTCTTACCTTATAAATCATGCCTATAACTATCTTGTGGGTAACTTATATCCAATTTCCATTGGACAATGTAAACAGGGGGAAGTTACTACTTTTAAATCGTATTTACATAGATATGCAACACCTTACATGGCTTCCAAGAGCAGTTCTCCTCTTTGGTATTCTGTCCGGCGGGCATCTACTCATATCATTGTGCTATCAAGCTATTCCCCATTTGGTAATTTATCTTACCCTTTATGCATTTTCATAGATAGGGCATAACAAATATCCTTGTCAGGGTAGCATATAAGTGTCTTCCTCAGAGGTTATTACATTTGAGCATATAGATGTCCAATGCAGCAATATGGAGTTGTGATAGTTAAAGTCAAAGATTATTACTATTTGAGCTTATTGTGTGAAAGTTGTCATATTTTTATTTTTCATCAAGTTCATATTATGATCTTATTTTGCTTTTCTCTAGGATGTAATGTTGAAGATTATCATTTGCTAACTCCAACTGGGAACTCGGTCTACTAGTCCCAAGTGCTTGTTCCTTCTTTTTTTTTTCCTCCTCCTTTTAATTATAAAAAAAAAGGAGCTTTTTTTTGTTTCTTTTCATTTCTTTATATATATATATATATATAAATGTACTCAAACCAAGTCAAATATATAGATTCTCAAAGCAGACCTTGATGCAAGCCCTCTAAAGAAGGCTTGATTGATAGGGCTAGAAGTGCTGAAGTATGAAATTAGGTCTCCTAGAGACTTTGACGATGAGGATAACAAACCTCCAAGGTAGAAATTTTATTCATCTTCAACTCCCAATTTTCCTAGTGGCTTTACATCCATATGTAAAGGAAACAAAGGACCCTAAACTAGAATTTTTTGAGATAGGAAACTATATCTAACCTAATCATATTTCTAACTAATCCCAATTACAACTCAAGAAAGAAATAAATTTTTTTTTTTCGTTTTTGTTTTGAGGAAATGAAGGTCCTCTAGGCTTCAGACATCCCCCAACAAAACCCCTAGATTTGGGGCCTGTATTTGAACCACAGGCCTGGTTGATCACATAATTTGCATAACTTTCCTTAAGTCACAAAAGAGCTTGACCTCTAGCTCAATTTCTATTTGTAATGCCATTGTAGACATGGTGTACTTTAATAAGCGATTGCTTTGTAATACTTGACCTATTTCCCTACAATAATAGCACATAGGCAAATTGTTCTTATCCTTTCGTGGCTCATTATTAGATCAAAACTTGATAATCTTGGCTGGATTTAAATTGAGTATGTGTATAAGGTAACATGATTGGCCGATTCCTTGAGATGATGTGAGCTTGCAAGCTTGATGGTTGACTATCTTTGTTTTTAATCATGTTGCACCACCTCATCAATGGTTGCAGATCTCTGAAAAGTTAAGAGATGCCGTATATCCAATCTAAGATCATGACATCCTGACTCATCGAAGCCACAACTTGCTTGGATTAGAAAAAATTCTTCCATCATTGGCTGATTACCTTGTTTTAGATCTTGAGATTTGGAGAATAAGTCCTTCTAATCAAAAGAAATTTCTGTTTCATCAGATGCTGCATCTTTATCCATTTTTATACTGGACCAATATTCTGGCGTCGCTGTTGTTGCTGTGACTTTATCCACTAAATAGCTGCATACACACAAAATATGGTAGCCACTAGTGTGTTATCATAGGATTGTGAGCAAGCCTATTCTGCACACACACTAGCCAATCCATGAATGAATTTGATTGCATCTTTCCATCATACTCAGGAATAAAATTTTTGATTCCTATCAACGTCTTGATGGCCTGGGTTATGTTGATTCCAAAAATTAGTCTCTTCTTCTTGATAGTTATTTTCCCAACATTGTTCTTATGCTTGTGCTCAAGATTTGTAAATTAAAGCGTCCATTTGAATTAACAACTGTTGAATTTGTGGAAGACGTACAATGTTTTCCCTAATTTGATTGATATCTGCTGCTAAACGAGCATAGCCTGCAGTGTGATCGCGGACAACTAATCATACGTTGTTACTAGTTCACCTATAAATTAAGGAACAATTTAGGATGTTGGAATTAGGAAGAAAAGAATTTTATGGAAACTGATTTTAGGAAAAAAGAATCTAATGATTTGGATTTAAGGGACCTAAAGATGTTTGGCCTCCAGGACCAGATTAAGGACATGTTTGAATTTTAGAAATTGGAAAAAAAAAGGGGAATCAATCAGGATCCATTTTGTGGGGGAAAAAATCTGAACAGTTGAAATTCTGCAGAAGTTTCAGCAGCAATTTGGTATGGGGATTTTGTAAAATGTAAAACAGAAATATAGAATGGGAAGAAGGTGATATACAACTAATGTCTGAAATTTAAATGATGCTAACCTGCTGGTCAATATCTGAAATTTAAATGGTACGAACCTGCTTTGATATTGTAGCTACAAAGTGCTCTCCTTCCTTTCTGTGTAGCAATGCTTTTTTTTTTTTTCAACTGTAAGATGGACTTCAAGTGTTGGATTTTGGGACCATTAAGGAACAATTTGGGACGTAGAAATTATGGGGAAATGAAAACAATTTAGACCCTTATTTCATCCATACTCGAATCAAGAACTCAATTTTCTCTGATTTTGTATATCTTTCACCTAGTTTTGAAGTTTCAACCCTTTCATAAATGTTCTGCATGATCTCAATATATTATTTTGAATGCATTTCCTTAATATATGCTTGACTAGAACTTATTACTCCAAATCAATGAAAACCATGTCTAAATGGTTCCTCTTTTTTCTCATAATGATGCCAACCAAACTAAAGAGTAGGTGTCAAATCAAGCAATAGAACAGTTGTGTTCTTAATATTATTTGAAGTAGAGGTGCAAATTTTCTACCTGACCCACTGGCTTCACTTACATAGTGCTGTGCATCCTTACACAGTCTCACTTGTTCCAGAATTCCATCCTCAAGTTTCTAATATGCTGATTTATTTCAGAAAATATTAGAAATGTATTGGTTACAAACAGTGCTTCATACCATTCACACGCCAAAACAATAAAAATAATAATAATAATAGTAAAAAGCACAGCTCTGTGTTGTAACCCACGTTTAGTTTCTATTTGATATGTAAAATTTTCAAAAAAAAAAAAAAAAATCGTTTGTTTATACCTTCCCGTTGCTTTTCGTTTCATGTAGTTCAAACGTAGGTTTGAACCCATGCCTGATTCCTTTATATTAATGATAGCTTATGTTATATATATTTTCTACTGATGTATCTTTGAAACTTCCACCAGTGAAGTATGCCCCTCAATGGCATTGGCTGAAAGACGAGTTACGCCAAGTGGACAGAGAGAAGACACCTTGGCTTATTGTTGTTATGCATGCACCAATATACAATAGTAATATGGCACACTACATGGAGGGTGAAGCCATGCGTTCTGTTTTTGAGAGTTGGTTTGTGCATTACAAAGTTGATCTTGTCTTTGCTGGCCACGTGCATGCATATGAAAGATCGGTATGTTTCCTATTCATATTTGTACATGACATCCCCCTACATAGCTTAGACAAGGCTTTGATGATGATGGTGCTGATATGTTCATGACATCATGCACTAACCTATTCGTTTGCCGGGGTTGGAAAAGTCGGCAGACTTTAATGGGGTTGTCTACAATCTTCTATCCGACTCTGCATGAAATTGGACAGATTTAGCTGAGTCCTGTTTTCATTGAGTGAATTAGCCGAATCATCTTTGACAAAAGAAAATGGAATCCCTTTTTGGAAACTAATTGGCCAAGCTGACTCATTCCTTTGCAGGAGGGAAATAAAGCGACTTTCTGTATTCTTCCTCTAATTTTCTTAAATGGTTACTGAAATTTTATTTCATGTTACAAAACAACAAAAAAATTGCTATGAGCAACAAATTGGAACAAGAAAGAAGTCAAAATCATAAAAATGATTTCTGAAGGTTACACATCAAAAAACAATTCAATATGGTTGCACATCCAATCAGCCAACCTATCCACCTCACAATTGGCCCAGTTACCGATATAACTGAAGGGAAATCTTCAATGCTGTCACAAAGCGCAGTTCCTCATCTTTGTCAGCCATCCCCCACAGATGGGCAAATGGTGTAGGCCTGCCTATGGGGTAGCATGCTGCTTCTTCCTCATTGATATCCCATCCTTGCCAAAAGATTGAAGTGCTTAACAACCTACGGGCTTGGCTCCACATGTTTCATTATAATTACTAACAACCATTGAACCATAAAGAGTACCATTTTGTGTAAGGTTAATCCAGTATCTTGCAGGAAGCTGGGAACCAACAATCTTGAATCCAATCTTACTCTCATCATTATGTTTATTTCGCTTCTAAAAAGAGGCCTCATATTAAGTGATTAAGGCATTAAGCTCAATGCTTCAGAAGTTTGGCCAACCTCTATACCACACTAACTAAAATGGAACAGACCAAATAGAAGATTTAGCTGTCTGGATATTATTTAATAGATTAAAAGGTAATAAAAGTAAACCAGATTCTAGTTAATTATTATGACCAGTATTATTAGGAAAAACTATCTTAAAAAGCAAAGTAGAAGTAACTAATAAAGAGAAAAGTGTGTTAGGTAGTCAAATCAAGATTAGACGGGGACCAGCATCACCTCAAGTTTGAGACCTGGACGGCTGTACATTGAAAACCCTAGGATCTCAGCAAAGCACAAACCAAAAAAGAAAAATAAAAAAAATTGCTGATGGAAAAGTTTAAAAACTCTTTTCCACTTAATGTGCACTGTCCCCTTTAAAGATTTCTGTTTCCAATTAAAGGAGCATACTTCCGTTCATTTGATTTAAGCTAAATTTCCTTTTTTTTGATCTAAATATAGCTGCAGATGCACATTGTAATAATTCAATCAGTTTTTGATGGGTACATCAATAGATTAACTTTTTTGGGTGCATGGATTGTAATTCCAATGGCAGTGTTTGCACATAATTCCCATTATTGCACTTTTAGGAATTACCTGAAAAGATGCATTGTTTTGTCTTGCAGTATCGCGTCTCTAACATAAACTACAACATTACAAGTGGGGATCGTTATCCCATACCTGACAAATCAGCTCCAGTGTACATTACTGTTGGTGATGGAGGGAATCAGGAAGGCCTGGCTGGAAGGTTATTCAACTACAAAATTTAAGATTAAACGTGTTATTTATTCAACATGTCTTGTTATTCTATGTAGTTGTTTTCACTAAATTTACTGTCCTTCCATTGCTGGCATTCTTATCTTTCTTGATTATTGCGCTGCATAGATTTACCAACCCACAACCAGATTATTCCGCATTCAGAGAAGCCAGCTATGGTCACTCTACATTGGAGATAAAGAATAGAACACATGCATTCTACCGTTGGAATCGCAATGATGATGGAAATCAAGTGGCAACTGACACCGTCATATTTTATAATCAGTACTGGTGAGTGCTGCATATCATTATTGCGTATTTTTTTGCAGTACCAAGTGGTTATATGGTTAGATTTCTCCCACGAGTGAGTCACATGTATGGTCAGCCTGTATGGCCCACCTTGATGCATGCCTATTATTGCGGATATGGGGAGATGGAATGGTCATATCATGGATAAGGGTTGGGCAAAAAATCAGGTGCATCACGATTGTTCCAACCCTCGATTTAACCATGCATTTTTTTAGATTCAACGAACGAGTAGAGGCCAAAATGGCGCCTGGTACCAATTCACTGTTTGGACTGCTTATGAACAGAATGTGGTCTGCTCGAGTGAAAATTTCTGGGGATTGTATGTTGGAACTGGTGAATGCTGTGCATATCACTATAGCATCCATTTTACAGTAATACCATGCAATTATATTATCAGATGCCCTGGTTCAGTGTCTTGGAGTTATGTCATAGAAGATTTCATGGGGAAAAAAACTAGTGCAGATCTGTAGGCATGATTTTATGGAAAAATTGTTTTTCATATTATGTCATGCACATAGAGCCCAACCATGCATGCAAAATACAAGTCACTTTACCAGGGCCCACCATGTAGATTCACTAGCCCACCATGTAGATTCACTGACCCATAAGTTGAGGCTCATCAGGTAGCCTACACTGAAATGAATAGACGTACATAAAAAGACCACATTCTAGTGACAAATGTTGTCCAGGGGTTTGAGCATGGAGGGGAGAGTATGCAAGCAAAACTCATCATTAATCATTATCATCAAAACCTTGTCCCAACTATGTTGGGGTCAAGCTACATGAATTTTATTTCTTCATTCCGATCTATCTTGAGCTGAATCCTCAGATGCTCTAAAGCAAAACTATGATAATTATTTTCTAATTATATAGTCAAATGGACCTTTTTAATTATTGGTGGTGTCACTGCTAAGAAAGCAGAAAATGTGTTGGATTGATGCATTTTCTATTGGGACTCTGAAAATAGCTGCTACTCTAGTTGTTTCATACATGTTGAACATGACAAAATATGATACTGCAGGGCAAGCAATCTTCAGAGGAGGAGACTGAAGAAGAATCATCGCACTGCAAGCCGCATTGCCACATTCCGACTGGATATATCGGGCGCAATTGAACTTTCTTCCTTGTGAGAAGACAATGCCTAGGGAAGTTTGAGAACAAAGGACCGCGCTTTGCATGGTAACACATGTAGTTCTTGGGTGTATCATTGATCTATCAGTAATGTTGCTATTTCGCACATAACCGGTATTTGTGCAAAATGAAATGGCTGCTCAAAAGAATAATCAGACTGTATTCTTTGTGCCTTGTTTTTATGAGAGTGCTTAGTGAAGAATGTTGTCTGTTAGAATGGTGTATGTACTACGAATGAAGCAAACAAATGTATGATGTTGTCATTTTTGTACTATATATGAGATGGAGACTGGCAAATTACATTTAAGTATTCCTGGTTAAAGAGAGCTCAAGATTAAGATTAAGCCCACGGAATCTGGATATATCAACAATCTAGTTTTGATTGATCAAAGACCCCTGTAAACTTGGGCTTCAATCCAAAAGTATAGTCTGTACCATAGCTTTTTCAGAAACAAAATGCTATGCTATGATTGTAAGATTTAAACTGTCCAAATGATGGCCTACAAACAACCGAAAGGCCCTCTATTAGATGGCTCAAGTCACCTCATGTGCGTGCCTGTTTTCTAAAGGACTTTATCCAGTAGGGCCCATATAATCATAGGGCTGGACTCCATTAATGAGTATCATAATTGCAGGTCATTGCCTGCAACTTCTATATTATCTGCTCTTTTGTAATGAGTAGATGGAGCCGATCTTTGATCCAGAGAAAACATGGTGAGGCCCATCAGATTAATGGTCTATGTATCAAGAACCGCTTTATGTTGGTACTTGTGCAGGATAACACTGCCTTAATCAATCGCTTGTCTCTAACCATAGGGCTGTCCATCCAGCCCTTCGATGAGGGTGCTCGGCTCGGGCCTTAAAGCGGGTTTCTTTGTTTTGTCCTAAAGCGCGGGAGTAAGGTAGGGCCTCATTTTGAAAATCCCGCAATCTTGAGGGCCAAATTAGGGCTTGACTCATCTGGCCTGAGGGGGACCGGCCTGGCCCGCTATTTAGTAAATATATGAATTTTTTATTTTTTAAAGAGTTTTTATGAAGCGACTTTAAAATTTTCAAAAAGGACCCATCCATTCATTTATTTCTTACTATAAGCAATTAGAATAGATAGTTTATGAAGTACCCATCTATTCATTTATTTCTTACCATAAGTGATTAGAATAGATAGTTTATTGGTACAAAAGTTAGATAGTGTGGATATCTTTTGTACAAATATGATTTAAAAAAAAAAAATTTTTTTGATAAATATTGGGAGCAATATAATAAAGTACTTGAAATGAACACTCCTTGATCATCAACATAAGTTGTTGTATTTAGAGTATGCTTTAAAAAAGATAAATGAATCAAGTGAAGATAATCAGTATTCGTTGAGTTAATACTCTATAGACTCTTTAGAATTCTTTATACAAAGTATTGTGTGATTCATTATACACTTACCACAACATTGTCAAATGCGGGAAAGGTTAATTTAGTAATAAAAGCTATTAAGTTTGAGGATGATTTTTTAATGTTTGAGGAACAAATGGCTCAGACTGCTGTTACAGAGAAAAAATCTGAATTAGATTGTTATTTGGATGAGCCAAGGGATAAATCAACAAATTTCAATATATTGGATGGGTGAAAGCTAATTCAGCAAAATATCCAATTATTTCAAAAATTACTTATGACAATTTAGTAATTCCAGCTTCTATTTGGTTGCTTCTGAATCGACATTTAACATTGAGAGGAGAGTACTTGACCAGTGTAGGAGTTGCTTAAAATCTGAAACTATAAAAGTCTTAATTGGTATGCAAGATTGGATATGTTGGCAGCAACATAATGATAATAATGCATTAGATAATCTACAACTAGATTGAATAATTAAATAATGAATTATTGCGATTTGTTTTATATGCATTATCACTTATGGAATCATTATTATATGCTTTATGTTTTCCATTATAAAAATTAGATATTTTAGATATTCTAAAAGTAGATTAAATAATTAAATAAAGAATTATTGCTATTTGTCTGATATGTATTATCGTTTATAATATTATTGTTATATGCTTTTATGTTTGACATTATAAAAATTATTTTGTCCCACTACTAGCCTTCCAATATTTTTTTTTTCAACTCCGCCATGCTGCCTTCTGCATTACATTGCCTTGCCGACCCACAGCTCAGACAAAGGAGGAGGGCCCTTTCTTTTGGCCTTGGCCTGTGAGGGTAGGATAAGGGCCTAAAAATTATAAAACCGCTTTAAAAGTCGAGGGATTTTGATCTTTTAGGCCCAGCCTGCACATGTAAGGGTAGGATAAGGCGGGCAGGCCCCGGCCCTTTGACAGCCCTGCTTCGTGCAAACTCGTAGTGTAATGCCCACAAATTTGAAGCAGGGCGGTGACAGTGCTGTGCATATTTAATAAGGTAGCTTTCACAAGAGTCTTGTTGAGTAAACTTGGTAGATCATAAGAGTTTGGCAAGTGAAATGAGTATAAAGAGTACTCAAACTTGCCAGAGATACTTGACTCAGTGGCAATCTGTTCTGAACTTACAAGTGAAGGCCCCCCCACACCCACTGAGCAGTATTGAGTTTTGGTTCTAATATCATTTTCACTGACTGGACATCTCTCTCCTGCCTGGTGTTGGTGGGGGTTGCTGCTCCAGCATACTTTGCTTATAAGTTTTTTTTTTTTATTTTTGGGGAAAAAAATCAGCTGTGCATGCCAATTGTTGGTGTACCTAATAAAGAAATTGACCTGGTTTGGACTAGTTCCTCAAAAGAGAAAACAGCTAGAATTACAGCAGTAAGCAGGGATTTGGAGATGTGTTTCTCAGCACTTTGAAGGTCCCACACGTCTAGAAAAAGAGTTGAATATACGAGCAGAACTTTCATGTATGCCCTCCTCTCTGAAATGCGGAGGGTATGCACCGAAGCGGGTATGGTACTGGTGTTCGCTTTCAAAGGTCCTGCTGATCATTGATCCCGGTATATCGGCTGTGGTGACCACTTGAGATGCAAACTCAGCCGTCCAGTTTTAGCGCCATCTAAAGGGAAGTCTTCCTTGTATTCCCCTTCCATTATGACCCTCGTAAGCGTCAGGATGCATCTCCCAATGTAGTCCTGAAGTGATGAACATGAACAATGATCATTTCAAGAGCTCAACTACAAATGTAAGTGACTGTTTCAAATACATATATTAGATTTAGTACAAGCTATTCCACTTGCTCATTTTTGGAACAGCTACAGCCCAAAATACGACATGACTCAGAGAAACGTAAATAAGATTTGCTTGCAGACTCAGCTGGGCATTTTTTTTTTTTTTTTATGTTTTGTTTCCTGAAACTTTATTTGGCACATATAGCTGCAAGCAAATCTTATTTACGTTTCTTTGAGTCATGTCGTATTTTGGGCTGTAGCTGTTCCAAAAATGAGCAAGTGGAATAGCTTGTGGGTATCCTGAAGTGTATCATACTATAAAACTACTTTTGCAGGAGACTTACCTTCCCAAATGTGTCATGATCATAAACTTCCAGTATCAGCATATCATGTAATCCATCCTCCACTACAAAGTCAAAAGTCTGATTCCAGACCGGATTTAGACTGTTATTTACAACCTGTAAGGGACAAATGTTTGAGAAAATTGGCCTAAAATAAAAAAAAATAGAAAAAAAAAAAAGAAAAAACAAATAGGGGCAACATAATAAGAAAAAGAAGACAATTTCTGGGCAATAGGAAAGGTACCCTTGTTTTATTTTTGGTTTCTGTCTTCTTCAAATGGAGTACAACATAAGGGTCTGCCTTTCCCATCACATCCATGGCAGGTAGATCCTCTGCAGACAGCACTGTTACTGAGAGCACCCCTCGCACAATGACATCCCTCTTCCTTTGTGTGGTCGATCTCTCGATGTCAGCAGCCTCTGCTCCATCCGTCCCAGTTTTGAGAGCCTTCTCCAAGGACGTCATGGAGAACTTAGGAGCAAAAGGGTTTGTAAACCCATTTTCCATTCCATATGGACAGTAAAGAAGCTCTAGGTGCACCTAAGCCAGAAAGGAACACAGACAATTGGAACTGCCATAGTTAGAAGGGTTCATATGCGTGTAAGAAGAGAGGATAGGCTGCAATAAGCAGATAAAAAGAGCATTTATGGATGCCTCAAAACTTAAACATTGGAATTGATAAAATGTAAGCTGGCTTGATCAAAAACTAAATCTTACCCAAAAAGGAGTAAGCCTGCGATGTCTCTGCTGATGATTTTCCTCTAATGCAGTGAGAGTTTTCATCAATTAAACTCTAAATTTTACTTTGTCCCAAAAGAAAATTATTGAAAAAGATGGATGGATGTGTGGAGTTATTGAAAACAGAATAGAACAAGAACGAGTACACAAGAAGAAACCTACATAAGGGCTAAGGCTGCAACTTCGGCTGGTCCAAACCCAAGCCCGCAAGTTCTGGTCTACATGAAAATGCAATATGGGCTATTTTTTTCCCTTTTCTTTTCCTTTCCTGGATTATAAATACCCGGCCTCACTTGGGTTAATTGAGGCCCAAACTTGAGCCAGCTCAAATTCTGGTCAGCAAAAGGGCCACCATAACCAGAAACAGGCCTACATAGGCACAGGTTACCAACGTACAACATAACTAAATTCCAAGGGAAAATAATGTCTCTCGCAGAGGAAAGTTGTATTGCTCTCTGCCATAACCAGTTACAAGTAAAAAACAAGTAAACTGAGGTGATGTGCAAGTCAAACAGATTCTAAAGATATAGAACCTCCCTCCCTAAATGCACTTGGGCTGACTCAGCCCACATTAGCCCCAGGGCCCAAAACAAACTTGGGGCTAACTTTTAGTTTGGGCCCAAGCCTTGACATGTCTGAACTGGATAGGGGTTGGGCTAGGTCAAATGTCTAGCCTGGCCCGCCTGAGTTACACAAGTAGTGAGGAAAGACACATTAGACTGGAGCTATGGAGAATATATCCTCAAAAAGAGTCGAATAGAAGAGCATAACTCACAAAAGCAACCCTGAATAGTTTGCATATGAGTGTTAGGATATATATTCTTATCAATTTGTTTCTTTACTTAAGTAGAACATATTAAGCTGGCCCTATATAGACGGGATAAGGCTAAGATGATCATGACCTATGACGCCCTGATACGGCAGGGACACGCCATAGACATGATAGGGACACTAGTTTCACATGTAAAAAGTGAAGTACCGTGCATCGTAGATCATGATGGTAAAGATAGATCTCCTTTGAGTTTCATACTTTATTTTTTTTACATTTATGACTTTTAGTGAAGGCCATGTGGTCTTTTCCTTCTGTACAACTTGAGAAAATATCACTAACTGGAATTGAATGAAGCTAATTTCATTTATTGTGTATCTTACGTTTCATCAATATAAGATTGAGATTTATCAAATATGAAAATAGAAAAGAAGGGAAAGGATATGTGTGCATGGTCCTGTAACAAGGATTCTCACCTGACCCCTGTTTTTGTTATCTCTTTGGATTTCCAAATCTTTGACCAGCTTCAACCACAAATCTTTCACTTTCCCAGGCTCTAGGTCCTTCAAACGGAATTGAGCACATCCAATGAATTCCGCAGCTTGGATTCCTTCATCATCATATATCTTTACCACCAGATGTTGAGTAGAGGCATCTTCAACCTCAAACTCAAAATGCTCATTCCAGACAGGATTTAACTGGTTGTTCTGAAGAAAATACAGAGTCATCTAAACACCACGGACAAACAGGACCCCCAAAAGAAAAGGAAGGAAAAGCCCATGCACTTACTATTGTTTTGCTAGTCTTCATTCTATCACGTAGAGGACGAATATACACCACAGCAAAAGGGTCAGACTTCCCTATGATATCTTTGTTTGTTAATTCCTTCGCTTGTACAAGTTTCACTTCCAGTATCCCAACAGGTTTCAATTCTAGATCACTAAGCAATGAAAACAAAACACAGTAATATCCATTACTCAAATAAAGCCTTGTCTTCAACAGTAGAGATGACATTTGTTCATATACCTATAATCCCCAGGTAAAATGGGAATGACCTTCCGTACAGGCCATGTTATGGAATCTTCAACAGCATCTCGAATCGTTCCCTGCATGAATTGAGAAAATAGATACAGATTTGGTAAACCTCCTCAGACTATACTATTAATGAATATAAAAAAACTGGATTGTTCAGCGAAACAGGAGCATTAGAAAATATCTGTACTCCATACATGAACTGGAAGTTACCTAAAGCAAGCACAGTATATGCAATGCATGGAAAATAGTATACATCATATGCCCATACTGTTTGACAATGCACATTATATAAAGTTGCCCATGTGATTAAACAGACGCATTTGGTACTTTGTCAGGCTAAGTGAACCAGTGAACTCAAAAGAAGCAAGATTTAGTCAAGATAACCACAAAGCCCAGGAATTCTTTGCGACAAATCTCACTATACCTCTGCAGCCTCACAATAAAGCCTAAAATGATTTTTTGCTAATAATAACCTGGAGACATTATTTTATAATAATTGGTATTGTAATGGATATGATCATATAATGACATCACAAAAGACAGTACAAGATGCTGAACTAGACTGCATGCAAGAAAAGAATTGGCCTCTGACACCAACAATTTAATTTTCAGAACCCCATACCCACTGTCACACACATCACGTAAACCTGATGGACCCCCTTGTTCGTTCATGCGTGCGGTCACATGACTCAAACCCTCAACCTCTAGTTGAGACAGAGCACATTCCAACTGTGTTGCTGCTCTAGACATAGAGATGTAAAATGGGCCGTGCTGTGCGGCCCTTGGCCGAGATCTTGGGCCCGTTGGCACGACTGCTGCCCAGCGTGCCAGGTGTTGGTCGTGCCAGACCGGGAGTTGGTCGTGCCATGCCGTGCCACCTCTATCTAGACATAAGCCTCCTGATCGTTATTGTGATTTTTTCTAATGGTATTGTTATTGTAGAAGTCCATCTTCATCAGGTAAAGGGTCCAGTATGAGTAAAAACTGTGCAATATAAAAATATTTGGTAATTTCAGATCATATAGATTATGGGTACCTAATGACTACACCACTCAAACTGTGTAGAATAGCTGGAAGCCACCAGTGTCAGGGTCAAGACAGCAGCAATTGATGACAAGCAATGAATACGAAAGTACAAGACATTACACATACTGATAAAAATACATACAGTCAATTGAAGAGTAGAACACCTAATAATGGGAAGGTCACTGTTAGGATGATAAACACCAAAAGCATTGGAGAGTTGAACCAAGGCTTGAAGAAGAGGTAAAATGTGAAGGCTGCACCCAGCAGTAGGTAGATGTAATTTTCTTGGTCAGAATGATCACAAAAAATGTGGTTAGGGGTACATAATTTTCTTGGAAGTTTCAGTTTCATTTTAATGAGATCAAGAAGTTGTCTTCAAGTTTGCAAGTGGTGCATTGCCATGAGGTTAGATTGGCAAATAGCATGGCAGATGCTTTAGCCAAATAGAGGGTTCATAGAAGTTCTCCTTAGGTGGGCTACATTATGTAAGTGTAGAGGTGTGGGTGTGGCGTATAATGCTCTCATACCATGCCCCCTTCCTCTATTTTTTTTTGGTCTTTGCTTTGTATTTGGCATCTCTTCTTTTAATAAATTTTTTGTTACTGGTTTTTAGAAAAGGGTCACAGAAATGAGCAAAATTTTCACTAACCACAGTGTCCTCATTTCCATCTTCATTATTAATTAGCTAGATACAAGCAAAGCAGCTAGATTGCTCTTCCCAAAAAAAAAAAAAAAAAGGTTTTCCACCATAATTGCAAGATTCTGCACTTCATTTTTGAGAACTGTAAGAATTCTATTAAAGAGAACTAACAGAAAAAACACAAGAAACCAACTGTCAAAACTTGCATCCCTGAATGATGAGCAAACTGGTGGAGAAAACTCTGCAAGATTTAGTGGTCATTTCCAGTGAATATCACCAGATTGTAACTTGCATCCCTGAACCAAAATACAGTGTCACGTCTTTTTATGCCTCACAGGTATTATTTAGAATGGCTCATAAAGTTTCTTTTTTGTTAACTCATAGAACCAGTGTGAAAAAAGAATATCAGCTGAATGCTTCTGTTACAGCTCAAACTAATGTTGGCCATGAGTGTGTCAAGGCCTCAGGATAAAGGAAAGAAACATAAAGGTAGAGGAAAATAATCATGTGCAAATAAATTGAAACAGCAATAAAGCCCTGTGCTATATAGCCTATAATAGTACAGGCAAGTTTTCTCGCAAAATCAAATGATTAATCAGTATTATTGCATGCTTAGATAAACATCACCAAACTAATGAGGGAAGTTAACTGGACCTCAATAGCATCAGAAATCCCAGGGATTGATGATAGATCACCGCCAACAACCTTGAGTGTGAAATCCAGCTTTTTCTGTAGTCAAAATTAAAAACATCAAAATAGGTGTTACATGGCTCATAATATAACAAATGGATTTGCCTCTGATTACAATCTTAAAAATACAGCACACCTTCTCCCTCAAAGAATAGGATACAGCTCCAAAACAAGGGAACTCCTCCACCAGAGGCTTAAAGATTAACCTGAAAACCCCAGTGAAACCAATATTCTTGACCTAGATAAGAAAATTACAAACCAAAAGGCATTTAGAAATAATGGTATAGTGGCAGAGAGAAAGCCCTCTAAACTATGTCGCCAAAACAATTGAGAAACAAGAAAGGAAAAATGCTTTCCTCACAAGTCAATAGGTAGCAAAACTCAAGGACATGAATCGATTCTTAGTGACACAAGTTGTTACCAGTAATGAAAAAAAAATACTCATCAGGCATGACAACTGATAAGTGCATATGATATAAATGAAAAGGCTTTCACTTGTCTTGGCAAAATCTGCTAGAGTTAGCAAGTGACTAAGCACAGTCTCCTAGAGTCAGCAAGTGACTAAGAGCCAGATGAGAAGATATATCCACATTTGACTAATGAACAAGTAGGCCGGTTGTTGATGGGCCTGATGGGCTACTTCCGGAAAAGAGTCCTATAAATAAACTCCAATCAAGCTATATCCAGATCATTACTTCTATTTACTCAAATAGAAGTCATTATATAATAAATAAAATATCATATTCAGGAAACAAACACGCTGAAAAGAATTTGTTTAGTTATTGGGAAGGGGGAAAAAACCTTGTTTGTGTAGGTTTCTAGGAGTGCCTTCTTAGTACTTTCCCTTGGTAGGGTAACTAGTAAGTGAAAAGTGCATATGTATGAATTCAGTCATTTCTCGAAGTCTTTGAATCTTGAATGCAAAGAATAATTATACATCACCTGTATAGGTAGTGCCAAGCCAACCAAAGTTTTAATGTCAAGTATGATGCTTGGATTCCCATCCCACTGCATCTCCAACTCCATAGTGATCCCACTGTCTCCCTCTTCAACAATTGTCACACCTAATTTATATGGCCAATATCAACAGCATATCATGTGCATGTTCATTTGTATATCCACACAAATTATGCAAAAGAACAGGAGAGAGAGAGAGAGAGAGAGAGAGAGAGAGAGAGAGAGAGAGAGAGAGAGAGAGAGAGCAGATTATATTTCAATGCAACAACAACGCAACTAACCTGTAAATTGTGGAGCAACAGTACCAAGAGTAAGCTTTGAAAACTTAAGGGAGGCTAAGATAGCTGGTCTATACTGTTCAAGTATCGGCTCAACAGAAGTTTTAATGAGCTCAGATGCTGCCTGCAGCACAACATAACAAAAGCAAGCACTTTTACATCATGAAATGAAAGTTATTCCTACGAAATTGTGCAAATCCCTACTACAAGTACAACTGAACTGAACACCAATTCACGAAACCCAAAATATTTAAACATGTTGCAAACACAGTAAAGTTTAAGCAGGGAAAAGACACCTCATTGACATATGGCCATATCTTCATAAGCTCAAGGTTAAGCCAATTTAACTGCACGAAAAAATAATTAAATAAACAATATCAGCATCTAGGGGTTTAAAAAGAGGGCATGCAAGAATCACTATTGCAAACAGGAACTCAACTTTTGGCGCTGTGAGAAAACAACCCAAGAAGGGTAAAACTGGCCCGGAAGAAGCTTTCTTGAATCTTCCACTGTCATCCTTGCAAGAGCTGCAACTATTGAAGCCTGAAAAAAACCAAATAGTATTTCTCTTAGTTGTAAAAGCCAATGCAGAAGTGCAAATATAACAAAATGCTACAGAAAAACAAATTCATGACAGCATTTCCTATTAAGTTTTCAATGTTCATTTCCAACAAACTTTCTACAAAATACCTTCCCCTTCCTTAGGAAGACTATCGTGTGGGACAAGCGTCTGTTGTATAAGCATCTTACAACAAAGAAATTGGCAAATATCATGTATCACTCTTCCCATGCCCGTTTCCATGTAGTTTCATATGAGGATGCAATACGTATGCAACACACCCAAAGTGTAAAGTGTGGGCCATATTCTGTGTAGATCAGCTGGCTCAAGAATTCGAAATAGAATGGCCCTATCACCAGTGGTCCCACATGATGTTGACTGTGGACTGTTTACTTCAAATGTTTTTGTATAAATGAAGCACTTGATGCAAGGACATACAAATTGGTGACCTTATCCGATAAACAACTTGGATGGATGTGGCAAACATGAAACCACATGGAAATCATGGAGTGCATGTTAAAGTTCTTATAAAATTGTACTCTTATCTTTGCTGGTGACATGACTCTAACCCGCTACCTTGTAAATGTGTCAATGAGCACCTTCGCATAACAAAAAGTCTATTTGGACAAACTCCATGGACAGAATTTGGGACAAACTGTCCACGTGGCGCAACGTGATTGGGCTCTCTCAAAAGTTGAAATGCATTGTCCCAATCACGTTGCGCCACATGGTAAGTTTGTCCCAAATTCTGTCCATGAGTTTGTCCATATAGACAAACCGTTCTCATAAAGTTTTAACTTCGAAAGAAAAGAAGAAGAAAACGCATGGTGAAGTTTAGTTTTCTCTACCAACATAGCAAGAAAGTGAACAGTTCTATTAAGCAAGTTATAACAGCCACAGACCTTCACAGAGATCAAAAGAAATTGAATATAATAGCAGGAACTAGGAAGATATGAACTGACTTACTTGGATGTGTTAGAGGAAGCAATATCAAAGCTACAAATGTGAGAATAAAACAATGTTTGGCAAGCTGGTTTGTGAAAGATGAAATATTTTGAAGAAGGTCATGCATCAGAATTTCATGAATTTGTTACAAAATCAAAGCCTGTTGTTTGGCAGCATTCTGGTATCCAAAATTATGCCCAACTGATAAAAAAAAAATCCTACAAATCCCAGTAACAACCCAGATAACAGAACAGATAGAATTCTGGACTTTGATCGTGTGCATCCCAGCTCGCAAGCGGTTTGAAATTTTTGGCGGCAGGAAAAAAACATCTTAAGTATAAGAACTCATAATAGTATTTAACCTACTGTTATTTCTAATCCGAATCCATCCCAAACACTAAGAGGAACCAAAGACCAACCTTTCTGCCAAACTATTCAAAACCATTTGCGATGTGGGTACATCCAAATTCGCCCACACTATCAATAACAAAAATCAAATGATTACAACAAAACCCAGATCATGATTCTTTCTTACCAGCTCGCACCGCAGCTTGGATCGTGAATTCTCTGAACGGACAAAAGCAATCACAAGGCCCACACCACATGCAATCCCGAGCACAAGGCCTAGAAAGAACGACATTTTCCCAAAAAGCTAGACCCACAAAGCAAATCCTCCACTAACAAGATCCCAAGATCATGCAAACGAAAAAACAATCACAAGACAAAAAGACCCTAACTGCCAAAAACCCAAACTAGTCTCAGCTTCAGAGCCTCCCAGAATCAACCGTAATTGGAAGGATAATCATCCAAGCAGACTAATTCCAACAAGAACTAGCTCCTCTTCCCACTCTCCTTCACATCGACCAAACCACAAACACCTGGCGATCCAAATGACGAAATCGCCACCGCTTGCTTTTTCCTCAAGACCCAGATGAAAAAAAACTTACTTTCCGCTAAAATCGAACGAATCACAGAGACCCAGATGATCAAAACGCGAATTCGTGCCTTTTTCTTCAAAACCCAACAAAGATAAAAGATCTTCCTTCTTGAATATGAAAGGAAGGGAGGACGAAAAGTGCAAAAAATGAAGATTAAAGAGAGACAGGGTGTGAAAGGGCACTCAAAGATGGAAGCTTTTTAGTGGCAACAGGTGTGATTTTGCGTTCCTATCTGTTGTCTGTTTGAAGCTATTCGTTTTTACTGTTCTTTCTTCAGATGCTGTTATTTTCTTTATCGCAATCATGGTTGCGTTTGGGCTGACCTGACCGTATCCGATATAGCAACGACTCCATTACTAGTCTGCCACACACGTAGGATGCCTGTATGGAAACATTGATGAGACTTTCCTTGACAAGAAAGACAGCATTGCCAAGGTTCTTGATTGATGTTGCCTGGATATGATCCGACCGTTGATATAAGAGGCCATCACAGCTGGTTTTTAACCTATATTCCATTCTTATATGTATATCTATCAGTGGGGCCTATGATTGAGGGGGAATATATTTCCACAGTTTTTCTATATGGACAAACTCATGGACAGAATTTGGGACAAACCGTCCATGTGGTGCAACGTGATTGGGACAATGCATTTCAACTTTGGAGAGAGCCCAATCACGTTGCTCCACGTGGACAGTTTGTCCCAAATTCTGTCCATAGAGTTTGTCCAAATAGACTTTTTGATCTATTAATAGTTTCTAAAACCATGATGGGGCTAACAAAAAAGAAAAAAGAACACACACACACACATATATATATACAGGGGGTTCTTCATGTGCATCTATCCCTTACCAAAAATGGTGAGGGACACCCCTTTTAGGGGTGTTTCAAGTGCAAATTACATCCCTTTTGCACATGAAACACCCCCAAAAGGGATGTCCCTCACCAAAAATGATGAGGAATAGATGCATATGAATATTTTCCATATATGGTGAGAGATGGATGCACATGAATATTCTCCATATATATATGTATGCCACATAGGGAGAGAGATGTCATATCAAGACATCTCATCTCCTCCACATCAAAAAACAAAAAAATGTCCCATGTAGCACCCCCTCATTGGTCCAAACAGGGGATCATTTTCCACACACACACATATATATATAGGAAGTGCTCCTATGAGAGACACTCTCACCAACTTTATGAGAGATGGGTGGGGGCTCTCACTTCCATATCTACTCTCACCAACTTAAATGCAAGGAACCCAACTTAAATGTGAGGGCCCCCACCTATCTCTCACCAAGTTGTGAGAGTGTCTCTCATAGGAGCACTTCCCTATATATATACATATCAATTGAGTAGAGGATGAATGGATGATGATTAATGGAACCCACTTGTACATATAGGGGGCAATCAAGGACTTGAGATCTTTTGGTTATCCAAGCCATTCATTTCAAAGTGCTCCACCATGGATGGGAGACCAATAAAACAAAATCTCAACTATGAGATGAACTTTATAACATAATTGTTTGTGTGTGTGGAGAAGTAAAGATAATATATATTGAAATAAAAGTAGAGATGGTGTAAAATATTTATCTGATTTAACGGGAAGAGAGAGGGTCTAAGATTAAAAGGCACATTTTGTCTTAACTAATCTTAACAACTCTTTAATCACAATTTTGTGTGGTAAAATGGGCCTTGTGAAGAATTATGCTATGGTGGGCCACGGTTTATTCCAAGATGGGATTAACAACTTTGATTACCTTAATGTGGCCCACATGTGATGATGGTCCATTTTGCAGATGAAAGAGTGAAACTCCAAGTGTGCATTGTAGGCATGTGGAATATTTCTTTTTTTATCCTATTTATTTATTGTTGGCTCAAACTTTGTTTAAGCCGTCCGTTTTGGCTACTAGGGTCAAGAACAGATGAAGCATCTATGATGACATCGAAAGTGGACCCCACATAATATGTCAAGAATATCAATTATATATTATATTAAAGAGGAAGGTTTTGGCTTTAATTTTGACAGTGGGTTGGTTAGTTTTTCTATTTTAAATCTTCTCTCTCCACTAATGCAACTATCCACTTTTATCTCATTTTCAAAACCACTCATAACCACCCTCCACTTCTCTTTTATGTAAAAATTCCATTTCAATCCAAACTCTACAACTTCCTTTCTGCTCAAATTCTCCTCTTTCCACTACAAACAAGTATTCCTTTAACCTTCTTATTTCTTTGTTTTCTTTCTAAAATCTACGAATTTTCTTAATACGTGAATAGAATATTTAAATTATAATAATAGCCATATCCATGCTCAGCACGGGTTATTATGCTAGTAATTTATTATATAAGAGAGGGATGATGCAGGTTTCTCATCCTTTATTTACAGGGGCCAGTTTTTCCTTGATCTAAACGGTTAAAATGATGTCTTAACCATCTGTAGGTGATCCCTTAAAACCATCCACGTTGGGAAGATCAACCACACCAATGTTGGTGACAGTTGTTATGTTATTCTTTAACCATATATTTAGGGCACTAAATTGTATAGTGTTATAAATGCTTCAAATGAAAGGGGAATTTTGAATAGATCTCTGTTCAAACTAGCACTCAAAATATTTAATGGCATGGTCTCTGATAAACGAGTGTGAGACTCACATGAATTTGGGTCCTATGACTCAGCATTATGTATTCATTATGGAGCCCACTTTCAAAATCTGCAAATGCCAGAAGTCACCATCTCCCATGTATTCATACAGAGCCAAAAACCGCAGAGTTGGACTTACCTTCAATAAGTTAACATGTGTACTTTTGCATTGGGCGGCCACCTTTGAAATCAACACCTCTTAAAACTTATCATCCCACCTTGTTTTATCATCACTCCAAAATTTATTTTACTGCTGTTTTCTTCTCATTTCAACTGTAAATTGTAGGTGTGACAAATTTAACTGTAGGCCTAAAAAATGACATTTTTCTAAGAGCATATTTGAATGCATTCTAGATATTTTAAAAAATATTTACTTATATTTCATGGGATTGAAATCCTATGTATTATTATGTAAACAGAACAAGGTGAAAGAGTGGGCCATTACCATTTCAATGGTGGCCCTCACTGAGGCATGCATTTAAAGCATTGGGTTCATGGAATTCTTTGACTCTCCTATTTAATTTTTATTTTCTGTTGGGCAATCAGACACTAGATTTAGTTCATTGTCTCCAGTCATTTATTAGAGCCTCTATCCATTTATTTTGAATATTTGTATATAAACATTAGAAGGAAGAGAGAGAGTGAAAAACCACTGTAAATAAAACTAACATAAGTTAAAAGTATATATATATATATATATGGAAATGCTCATATGAGAGACACTCTCACCAACTTTATGAGAGATGGGTGGGGGCACTCACATTTAAGTTGGGGTCCTTACATTTAAGTTGGTGTCCTTACATTTAAGTTGGTGAGAGTGGATATGAAAGTGGGCCCCCACCCATCTCTCATAAAGTTGGTGAGAGTGTCTCTAATAGGAACACTTCCGTAGAAAGAGAAGCGCCAACCATTCGGAAAGAAGCATACTTATGTAATAATGAAAACCCTGTCTAGTGAAAGAACTCTGTTGGCTCCAACAAGAAGAGAAACCAAGGACCAAAATCTTGTGCGGTTAGGTGAAAAATGAGGTATCCAGCCAAATGCGCATCACTTTTTGTTCCATAAGCACACCATCAGATCAGCAAGTGCAAGGTCAGATTGATGATAGACTTATCTCATATTATGCTAAAATCAAAATGGCAAAATATTCACCTACATGAAACATCCACATGCAAATGTTTTCATCACATGGTTAAGGAGATGTGGAGCTCATTGAAAGAGAGTAATCTTCCTCAATTTAAAGTTGCTGACGGACACAATACTTGTATCTATACACAAAAACTTTTGCAGGAGAATATATATTACCCTGTTTGGCTAAACTTGTTACCTCTGTGGCTCTGTCACCAGTAACCACACAAGTCATAGCATATAGAACAAAACAAAGAGCATTATTTTAACCCGTCTATTTCACAACATTACATGAATTCACTTGCAAGACACAATAAACCTCTATTATTATATGGAGTGATCCACTTAAACTTTTGCATGTGTCACATAAAAGAAAAAGTATAAAAGTTCAGGCTGCCACCAACAAAAAGCAACCCCAGCTGCATTTCTTTGCCACCAAATAACCCTTTGAAGTCAAGAAGTCATTTTCTTCCCAACCGAACGTCACTGCCTGTTATTCTCTTTACTATTTTCCATGATTTCAGTGCCGACAGCAAGTGGACGGCAAGGATTGCATATTGACTTTTCAAACAACACGCATGGCTACATGGCATTTGACAAAGGAGTTAGGATGCTCTCTCAGCACAGGTTGCTGGGACCCGGTCAAGCCCTCGGGTGAGGAAAGTAGCTTTTGGGTGAAGGGAGGAGACCTTGAGTGGAGACCTTGACTGAGGTAAAGAGTCCTCGACGAGGATAAGTGGCTTGTCCTATATTCGATCGTGGGCAGTTAGGTGAAAATTGATGCATCTCACCACTAAGTTAAAATGCCGTTCTTAAATCC
This sequence comes from Umbellularia californica, assembly GCA_028538565.1. Lineage (NCBI taxonomy): Eukaryota > Viridiplantae > Streptophyta > Magnoliopsida > Laurales > Lauraceae > Umbellularia > Umbellularia californica. The sequence goes on along the minus strand of JAPQWN010000003.1, from coordinate 95,424,378 downwards.
TGAATTAAAGAAGTGGTTAAGCTCACCTACCAAAATTCGTAACCGCTTAAAATCAATGCGTTCATCGTATGTGAAATCTCCCAAAATTTTATTCCCCATAAAAGTTCACCACGCGAAAAGATTGAAAATAAAATGAATAATGTGATTAATTCAATCGTATGATCACATTATTCATTTCATGGTCAATCTAAATGGTGGGGTCAACTCTTAATTATATTGAGGTAAAATCCTAAAAACTATTGATACATAGTAAAAGTAAAAAGCATTTATTTTGATCGGATCAGAACTTCAATATGTGAGCCCCACTAATTCAATTTAGGGCTTTTCTAAGTTAGAGAGCCACACAGATATTCGAACACGACTCTCTTCTATATTTCGAGTTTCAGAGCTTTCACTGGAGAAGAGTCATAAAAACATATATATAAAAATGCATGTGGCAATTGAAAGGGACGATTTTTGGAATCCAGAAAAATTGACCTTTACCTGAACATTATTTTTATACTAATATAGTATTATACACTGTATTCTGTACACTCAGGTATGGTATTCCAATAAAGACCATGGTTTCAAGTGAAGGTATGATCAGAGTTCAGACCCCGTGTTGGTTTCTCAAAAAATTAATATTTAACGGCATTCATCGTCGTCATCATCATCACAGCCTTGTTCTAACTTATATTTATCAGCATTATTGATACAGTTTTTAAAAAGAATACTTATTAAAATAATAACTAAGAAACCTTAAAATGGAAATTTAAATTGTATTTTAGAGATTAACCACAGTGTGTATCTATCTTGTCACTACTATGAGGATGTTTTAGGAAATAAATATTAGGTATTGCTTTTACCACTTTATAATAGATATTTTACTTGTTTTTAAGTGCAAACAACTATAAAAACTAGGGTTTTTAGTTTGGTGCATTATTTTGTTGATTGAGTGTTCTTAGAAGACTACTATGGTGCGTCATTATTTCATTGTAATTTTTTCTTTTGAGCTCAATGGTGGGGCACCTTCCGCTCTACAAAAACAACCAAGGTTCCATGGCCGTAGCACTGATGGCTTGGGTGTGGAGTGTGTGAGTGGGCCTCTAAGTGGTAGAAGAAGAGAAAAAAGGCGGAATAATATCCACTTGAGAGTTGGTGGAGTGGTATAAGGCGTGGGTTTGCTCTGTATATCATTACATATGTAAAGAATCTCACATGTAAAAATAATGTGTTGTAGTTGTAGATGCCATTGTAACTTCTTGTGAGGATCACCTAGATGAAAAGCAATCTAGTGGGTGGGAGCTTGTTTTGGTTAAGGAAGTGAGTAGGAGTTAGAATGAAGATTAGGGCTTTCTCAATTCCAATCCTATTAAAACCTTCAATTTTGGCTTCTCAAGTTTTAAAGGCTAAATATCACGAAACTTTATGCGATAAAAATCCAATATTGACAAGTCAATTCAAAGGGGTAATGTCTATAACAACGAATTGGAATGATCATGTAAACAAAAGCCGGATACCAATAAAATGCTCCAACTATTTTTTTTAGTTATATATAGGGGCTCCATGTGCTAAAGTGTAACTCTCACGGTTAAAAGTCTAAGCTTCTTTGGGACGTTTGGAGAGAATAGTGTGATGAAAAGGTCTAATTGTGATATGATTTTGGGCAAGAATAATCTCACTTGATTAAATTATCACAACCATTAATTAAGGAAGTTTAATATTTTTTAAGATTCTATTTATCAATAAATATGATTGAGATTAACGTCAAATTCGGTGATTGCAAATTCATTTAACATTCATGAGTGTGAGAAGGTTGAATCGGTCATGGGAGGTCAAATGTTGGTAAAAAGTTACCTCGCAAACAGGACGTGAGAGGTACCTCTTAGCAAAAACAAATCTCATACATGAATAAGAAACAAGTCGGTTAAAATAGATGATTTTTTCCCTGTGCTCTACAATCCATTCAGATAGGTGCTGGTTGTCATGGCGAGTCCTATGAAATTTAGGGGGTCCCACCTTTGGGGATGGTCTAGATGAGTTCTCACGCGTATTGCTGCACGGAGTGAATTTTCTTGTTAAAATGCCCCTGCACTTGGAAGAGCCCTTCCTCAAGCCTAATCTCATTATAAAACCCTGAAATCCGACATTATGATCATGTCAAAGCAAAATTCCACAAATGAGCCAGTGGTGCCAATTTTTCAAACCATGGAGCAGACCCGAGACCCAAACCTAGACCCATTCCCATAATTAGCCCGGCTCAAACTGTAGAACGGGGTCCAGGTCCTTACCAATTTGGGTTGAAAGTGGATCCAATTCCACTCCCAGATTTTTCAGGCCACGTCCTTCAGCCATTTTGAGTCCCACCAAAACCAGCTTGAAAATGTTAAGCACCCACTGTTCAGGTGGTGCCATGAATTGCAAGTTGCAACCCTCCACCACATTGTTAATAAGGGATGATTTTCTCCTGCACACCTATCGCACTAGGTATTAATGCCGTTCATCACACGAGACCGGTGAAATTCAAAGGGGTCCTGCCTTCGGTGATGGTCCTGGATGTGCACTCCCACAGGAAGGAGTGCACCTGTGCCGGAGAAAACTGCCCTCTTAACAAGATCAATAACCTCCATGGGCCAAATAATGGCAGTGAAGGACCAAAAAGAGCACATCAAAACATCTAAATATGAACTGTTATAGCATGGCTACAGGGTTCGAGCTTCTCAGAAGGTGGATGCTCACAAGACCTTTTTTTGGCTGATAGAAATATTCTAATGATGCACGGAAGCTCCAGAATGGGCAATGTATCTTGCCATATCACATCCAATTACTTCACTTTTTATATGTAAAGTCCATATTCTTACTATATCCATAATATGTCCCTGCCATATCCATGCCATATATAAGCATCATAGGAAATATTCCTAATCAATGGTTATTACGAATTCAAGATTTCTTCCACCTCAAAAATACAAAACACCTCCATTTCTCATATCCTGTCGTCTGCAAACATTTGCCTGCTTGGTTGCGTGTTTTTTTTTGTGAGAACCCTGAAAGAAAAGGTGGAGAGGGCACAGCTTTCCCCGATTTTAATCATCGAATGCATAGGAATTCACGCCAAGGGATTCAGAATAAAGATGCAATTCATACCTCCCCTTGGGTGAAAAGTTAATGCCCAGCCATTACTCTAGTAATTCATATCCTAGAAAAGTAAAGGTCCCATCTAAATTCCAAATACGTATACTCCACCCATCATCTCATATCATTCACACTATATCTCTAATAATCCTTCAGGGGAGCTTATTTGACCATTAATTACTATGTAATTCCATCGCAAACAAACCCCCAGTGCATACAAAACATGAATTGGAAGGCGGGGTCCCTCCAACTCCAGGTTAGGTCTATTTAGATGCTAACCAGCATAGCGTGGAAAGTTTTCTCCACATTCAATCAGGCTCTTATTAGAAAACCTGCAACATAGTTGAAACTTGGAAGGTGCTCTGGGTTGCGACTTGCGAGTGCCAATCACGTGTTGATTCCAAAAACAGGAAAAAAAAAAAAATTTACGGCCCTCAATTTCTATGCCTACTAGGGGATCCCCACTTTCACTTTCAGACATCCAAATGCCACCAGAGTTGCAAATGAGATCTGCCCAAGATCTATCCAAGTCCAGCCTGTTTAGTTATTGGAACTAATTTTTGGCAACAGCATCATGCAGGCCAATTAAGCAGTCTGGAAAAATGCAATATTGTGCCAATGTGATGCAACCAACTCCACCAGCTAATTCATGCATTTTCTTAACTTCAAAACAGTTTCTGTTTACAGGTGAAAAGGTAAATAAAATCTTCGCTGAATTCAACTCCACCAGCTAATTCATTCATTTTCATAACTTCAAAACAGTTTCTGTTTACAGGTGAAAAGGTAAATAAAATCTTTGCTGAATTCAAATTCACAAGTGTGGGGGGCAATTGAAATATAAGTCATAAATTACCATCTACCTTCCCCTCGAATTCCTGAGATAGTCTATCCGGATTCGCCACAGCTGCTCTCCTACCTCTTTCATGGTTGGTCGATCAGACCGTACGGGTGCAGCGCACCGGAATGCCAAATCAAACATCTTTGACACTATCTCCCCATCTACCACTTCCTCCAACAAGGGATCCAAGGCAGCACTTGCCTCACCATCATTGTACTTCTTGAAAGCCTGCAGCACCCAAATAACAGAATATTGAGTATTAATGAACTAAATCACCTGCATAAGGACCTTCTCCCCAACAAAAAACATATAAAAAGTCTTGAGAACTTTTATCTTAATATATCCAGACGATGGCAGAGCACTCACATAAAATCCCTTCACAGTACAAATGGCATAAATGAGTACTATTAAGTCCATTGATATATACTCGTTGTGGGTAGGGTATCTAACAAATTCACTCACATGATGATCCCAACCATCTCATATTGGTTGTTATATTTGGACAAAGGCAAATTTTCCTTTCAAACGTCTATTTGATAATCAGTTAGGAGTAGGACCATACTTTCCAGTTATGTACTTCCCACTGGGATCCAAAATTGATATACATGCATACCACACGTTCTAAGCACAGAGCATGAATATGATTCCCAAACTTAGATAGACTAGAGCCCACAGCACACTGGAAGGTACTCTATAGCAACTTTGAGGGTGTAGGTTCAAGTCATGTTACCAAAAAAAAAAAAAAAAAAAAAAAAGGAACAAAAGAAGAGGGAAGAGGGAGGGAGGTGCGTCGTCGTGGTGGTGGTGGTTGGGGGGGCGGGGGGGTGGGGGGGGGGGGGTGGGGGGGGGGGGTGGGGGTGGTCCTCCTATTTCTTAGTCAATTTTACTCAAAAGTTGTACAAGCATGAACATAAAAAAGTGGGAACGACTGTCCAAAAGGTAAAATCCACGTGACGACTAGGTGCCCTGTGAAGGGTATGAAAACAGAGACAGAGTCACATTTGGGGAATCGATTTTACCAAGTTAACCCAATAAAAAAAAAGGGCCAAAGTATCACTGAATTCCTCATCTCCTATTTCGTAGTCAATTTTACTCGAAAGTTGCACAATCATGAACATAAAAAAGTGGGAATGACTGTTGTTTAAGCTAAACCAAAAAGTAAAATCCATGTGACTAGGGGCCCAATGCAAAACAGTATCAGAAAGTTGCTCCTCTTATAACTTCTCTCTGTTAGTCCAAAGTGCCAATGTGTGTTTGTGTGTGTGTGTGGAAGGGTATGAACTATGAAAACAGAAATAGAGTCACTGGGGAATCCATTTTACCAAACAGATGAAGAACAAGTTGAAGGACTATCCACAATTGCAACTTGTGCAATCATAAGCATTCTAAGAAAAGGGATCAACATGGTTACTTACCCATCTGACAGTAACCCTTTCATCAGCACTTCTTTTCAATTCCACTGGGCGCCGTGCAGTTAGAATTTCCACAAGCAGAATGCCAAAGGAATACACATCACTTTTTGGTGTGAGTTGATAGGTCTTAAGGTATTCAGGGTCAAGGTACCCAGCAGTTCCTTTCACTTTAGTTGAGATATGAGTTTGATCTACTTCCATTGGACCAAGTCTAGCAAACCCAAAATCAGCCACCTTTGCTCTCAAGCTCTCAGTCAGAAGAATGTTCGAAGACTTCACATCTCGGTGGATTATTGGCCTTTCTGTGGGAAGATTACAATGAAGGAACAGTTAAGTTCAAATACCTGAAGCTTAAGACAGCAATCAAGTGATAGTAAAATAATGCAAGCACAATCAGATTAACCAACTACCATGGTAAGACATATTCCATGCAATCAATTGCAGCATTAGGAACAGCATTCATTTAGATGGCAACACTTTTCAGACTATTGAAGGCCAGAAAAGGATTAGAAATTGATGTAGTCACAGGTACGAAAGGAACCCAACGACAGTATGCAATCTGTCGTAATACTGCTTTAACAGCAGGATATAGAGACTGCCATGCCTTGGACTTGAGATAAAACAAGGAAAACAGTGTATGATCTACTGCTCAAACAATCACCAGACACAGTAGAGGATTAAGGAGAAGAAGCATCCAATGGAGTAACAGTGACCCAAATCACTTTTTCTTTATTACTAGAAACAGTAGACCGTGCATGCCCAGCAGTCAGACTACAATAGTGTATATAATGCCAAAAATTAACACAAAAAACCCTAATAATCCTTACTAAATCAGTCTCCTACTACAATGAGAAGTCTTTAATAAAGTTTTCAAAGCAAAATCAATCACAGTTCTAAAGATTCAAACAAAAGTAGCAATCTTTTCTTGTTCAGGTTGTCCCAGACAACCTGCAGTAGATCAGATGTGGGCTCCACATGGCCCGCCCTTTAATGAAAGCACCTATACGATCTGGAGGGGCACTCATAGGTGACACGGACCCTAGTGCTGCCTTTCTTTCTTGAATTGGGAAAGAATTGACCCATTAATCCTGGGCCCCAAAATAAGTTACATCCAGCTCCTTCTAACAGCCCAGCACAGACAAAATTTGCATATAAGCCCCTGTTATTCTGTCCTTTCCAAGGATGAAAATATCAGCCACTACGTATATCGGCTGCCACGCTTTTTTCAAAAAAGCACGTATCGCGCCGTATCGGCCGCTATGCATGCATTCCGCCACGCTACGTGGCGGTAAAAACACCCCCATCCGACCCATTTGCACTTTCCTCTTTCTTTTCACCTCTTTCACTCATTCTTCTTGCTGTGAAAACCTCCCAAGTGCTGTAAATCAAGATTTGAGCACAAGATCCACCACAACAAACATCAAAACAAGGAAATAATCAAACACAAGTTAGTGAGTTACACAACTACAAGATCCAAGCTTCCATTAAATCCATTCCTTCTTCATCAAGATTCTAGGTATGTTCTTTCTTTTAGATTTTTTGGAGTTGACTTTTGAGATCATCAATTCATCTCTCTCTAACTACTATAAATTCCATTCCATCTCTTTCTTTTCTTTTTTTTTAATGAGCTTTCCATTAATTTTTAAGTAAGTATGGCTAAGAAACATGAATACATGTGAAAAAACTAATCATTATTATTATTTTCTACTTATATAGCGATACAGAACCTTATATATTGAGGGCACCACTAGCCCCCTAATCTTATTTACTTTTGCAAAAGAACCACATTTTCTTTTATTTTACAATTTTTTGGATTTTCTGGAAAAAAGTTTAGATTTTTTTGGCTATTTTTTCAAATCGCCCTATTACGCCGCTACGTATTGCCCGCTTCATAGCGGTTTGGTGGCGGGCCGCTATGCCCGCCACTACCGCTATTTTCATCCTTGGTCCTTTCCCAAAATAGTCCATGTAATTCAAATTTAAGCATAATTATGGGCCTTTTTTACTCCCAATTTCAAGGAAACTCCTCACACATGGGTTAGGACCCCAAGCATGGATGAAAATATTAGCCGTAGCGGTGGCCACTGCCACGCTACGGCTGATTTATTGCCCGTCGCACTCGTAGCAGCCGCTACGCCCACTACGGGGTCGCCACACCAGCTATGAGGCCACTACGGGGTGAGAAAAATTCCTACTTTTCAAATTTTTTTAAAATGCATAATAGGACTTATTCTTTTCTTCTTCTCTCCAAATAACATTTCTACACAACTCTTCTACCCTTTTAAGTTTAAAAGAACACCAAAAAGCACATGATCTCGCCAAATTACAGTCGATACAGAGAGTTCTTCTCAAACTTTCTTCCCTAAATACATCCTATTAGACACCCCCTTTGATAGATGTATTTTTTTCTCTAGGTACTCTGAATTCTTGACATCATGAAATAGTTTTTTCTTTTATGAGCCTTTCATTAGTTTCTAAGTTAGTATAACTAAGCAACATGAACACATGTGAAAAAAATTATCATTACTATTATTTTCTATTTATACAGCGATACAAGACCTCATACAATGAGAGGACCACTATGCCCCCTTATCTTAGTTACTTTTGCCAAAAAAAAAAAAAAACATTCTCATTTTCCAATATTCTAGATTTTCTATAATTTTTTTCATATTTTTTTGACGATTTTTCCAAATCGCATCGCTACATAACGCCACTACATTATGTAACGCCCCGCTACGTAGTGGCCCGCCGCTACCGCTATTTTCATCCTTGACCCCAAGTACTCAATCACACGCCTCCATGAATGCCCATGCATGTTTAATCACAGCAATCCACATCAGAAATGATTATGAGAGAGAGAGAGAGAGACGCTTATGAAAAGAACATACTGCAAGTGAGAAAAGAGCCAAGGCGCTTAAGGTCCAATCAAAAGTCCACAATCAATGGGTGCAAATCAGACCGGTATTAAGTAGAATGTTGTGGCCCATGCATGGTAGGACCTGGAGGTAACATTGCACGGTTCTTGTGCATGTGCTACCAAGGGAAAAAAAAAAACTCGAACTCAGGACTCGACTCTATGAGGGTTGAGTCACATGGGACATGGCCTTGCATGGCCGAGTCCCATGAGACTCGGCCAAGTTCCATAATTCAAGTCCGAGTCCCATAGGACCCGACTCATTACTCGAACTCAGCCGATTTTTTGATCCATGTGTGCTAGGAGAAAGAAGACTTGGTTACTAACTTGAAAATATTGGTCTAGCACTGAACCATTTAGCCAAACACAAACAGATATACACATACATATTGGTAAACCATACCGGAAACATGCATCACCCTGTTAATAAGTTCTATGGTAGTCATGTTGCATGAGTTTCGTGACTACCACCAGTGGGAACAATAACAAATTGGGCTCTTTGAATGCAGCAGGAAGTGGCACATGAGGTAGCCAATGATTGATGATTAGAAAGAAACATGGATTGTCTCAAGAAAAGTAGAGCCTGGATCAAGAGGCAGTAATCCATGAAAGAACTAGAAACTTGTAAGAACAAAAGGGACGAGACTACTCATAACACTGAGATAACTTTCTGCTAAGGTCAGTAGCCCATAATATTTCTAGACTTAAAAGGACCATAATATAGTTTCTAACTGCCGTTCGAGACTGAAGAATTACCAGAAAAGTCTTCAATTTCTCTCTCTATTGTAATTCCAAGAATATTTGGAAGGTGACTAGAAGAGTATACAAGTGTGTAAACCATCCAATTATCAGTTGTGGCCACTGTCAACATGACCCAGCCCATAATCAGGCGGGTCCAAGCATCACATTGTAACAAATTTTGAAGGACAGGCTGCAAAAGCTTCGTTCAATTTCTCTCTCTATTGTAATGCCAAGAATATTTGGAAGGTGACTAGAAGAGTATACAAGTGTGTGAACCATCCAATTATCAGTTGTGGCCACTGTCAACATGACCCAGCCCATAATCAGGCGGGTCCGAGCATCACATTGTAACAAATTTTGAAGGACAGGCTGCAAAAGCTTCCTTCAAAAGAAAATAACCAAGCATGACTCAGACAAATATCAAGCTGGTCCAAGCATTATCTTGTCCAACATGAAATTTAAAGACTGCTAATTGTTGTAACTACAAGGCTGCAGATTCAATTCATGTTTCCAATACAAGAAAGAAAAAAAAAAGGGACTTGCAAAGGCCGGTGTCAAATGCTTCTAGAATGAAAGCTTATACCTAAAAGCACCCTCTTGTAAGAAGAACTGAATATGTGGCAAAAGAAACTAAGGAAGTTCAGACACAAGGAAGCTTGCTTAGAATCACTAAATAAGTTTACTGAATCCAACTGGCAGAGAGAGCAACAATGTTTCCAACATTTCCTAATCATAATTCACAGCTAAGAAGAGTTGATGTCCATTGGCTATTAGAGATATCTCATAATACACACAATATAAGATTTTTAGTTCGTGCAGTCTTAGCAATTGTGCATAAACAAATATGCCACAAAGCAACAAAAAAATAAATATAGAGCTCCCTAACCTGCATATAAGTGGAGATAAGTAAGTCCATGGGTGACATCAATGGCGATTTCTAGTCTTTGATTAAAGTCCAAGACCCTCCCATGTTGACCTGCCAAAGATAGCAATGCATTTAGGCAAATCTATGCGGCAGAATGGTACATTAACCAAATATTATATACCAAATGTGCCTTACCATCTAGATGCTCCCTGAGAGTACCATTTGGAATATATTCAGTTATGATAATGCGCTCATCTCCTTTATCAAGATAGCCTAGTAGCTTCACCAAATTGCGATGGTCAATTTTGGCTAGCAATTCAACTTCACTGCTAAATTCTGTCCGTAGAGAGTCAAAGTGTTCCTGTTCAAAATCCAACATGGTACAACCATAAGATATTTGCCGAGAATAATGCTCAATTATCAAAACAGAAACCAATCTTACTATCATCAAGTAATGATAATATAAGAACAAAAGAAAATCTTACTATCAGCAAGTGACTCACTGCACCCAATTGCATTTTCAAAACCATAAAGGGCCAGTTTGGTAACTCTACTAATATAGTCAAGTCAAGTAAAGTTGATTTTGAAGAAAGAATAAAATATAAGTGGGTTATGATGATATTTTGTTTTTAGTTGTTTGTTATGGAATCTTTTGACTTTTTGTATGGAAAAGTGGATTTTTTTTTGTATTTTAGTGGATAAGGGTAGTTGCTTTTTGACTCTTTGTATGAAAAAGATGGGGAAAATTTTGAATAAAGTGCATTTGATGTGACATCTTGTCTAGAAAATGGAGGCTTTACTTGACTTGTATTATATTAGTAAAGTGCCAAATGGGCCCTAAGGAATTTGGCTATTAAGCAACTAGGTTTCTAAAGAAAAGTGGTGGAATGGGTTTCTTAAGGTTCTTAAATTTGCAGAAGACTTCATTAATCTGTTTCACTTTTTCATTGTTCAAAATCCAACATGGTACAACCATAAAATATTTGCCGAGAATAATGCTCAATTATCAAAACAGAAACCAATCTTACTATCATCAAGTAATGATAATATAAGAACAAAAGAAAATCTTACTATCAGCAAGTGACTCACTGCACCCAATTGCATTTTCAAAACCATAAGGAATTTAGCTATTAAGCGACTAGGTTTCTAAAGAAAAGTGGTGGCATGGGGTTCTTAAGGTTCTTAAATGTGCAGAAGACTTCATTAATCTGTTTCACTTTTTCATTGTTAATAAATTTAAAAAAAAGCACCATAATCACAACAAAAGCATATATCTTAGTAGGACACCTGTAGAGAAAAAGTGCATTCATAAACGCCTCATGTGGAGAAATGTGAATGAAAAATAGACCTCCATACATGGTCAATCAACTGCTTTTGTCCATGCCTGGATCTAGTTAGTCCCTCAACATTCTCCAAATAGCTTGTTCACATTGCCTTTAATTCTCATTATGGGTACCTTGGTGTCGGACAACTGGGGGTTACAAAATAACCCGGGCATAGGGTCTTGAGTCATGACAAACCCTTGAGGGGAGAGTAAGTATGAATGATTTAGAATTTGATTTTCCTATATCATGCACATTTGGTACAGCAATGAAACCACTTTTCCAAAAGCGAAATGACAGTCTTAGACCGTCATCTTTTGTTCGTCTAAGTTCCTCTAGTAAAAGGTTGAATATCCAGATTTTCCTCATTCAATAAACTGGGGGTTACAAAATAACCCAGGCATAGGGTCTTGAATCATGACAAACCCTTGAGGGGAGAGTAAGTATGAATGATTTAGAATTTGATTTTCCCATATCAAGCAGCAATGAATCCACTTTTCCAAAAGTGAAATGACGGTCTTAGACCATCATCTTTTGTTCATCTAAGTTTCCCTAGTAAACGGTTGAATATCTAGATTTGCCTCATTCAATAATAAAAGCTGCATTTAGGTCAAAAAGTGCTAAAGCCCAAAGAGATAACAATAACTAATGGCATTGTTATATCATCATTAAACAACAATAACAATAAGTGAGTGGATTTCAACAAGAGCCCCAAAAACTAGTCAGCACATCTATTTATCCACGGCTAAAGTATTTCAAGAAATGACAATTAGGACAAAAATACAATAATCCACTAGCCATTAACCTTGTGTCTCCTTTCATTATTGTGGCATCCAACAATTGCATCCATGGCTACATTCTGATAAGATGCATGCTTCCAAACCCAATTATTTTTCTTCCCTCCAAAAGTGATATGATACGACCCATGGTCCACGGAAAAACTATTCTTCTCCATTCTCCTAGCTTTTCACTCAGGACTTTAGAGGATACTAAATAGAGTTTTTTTCCCTTTTGCGAATGGTTAGGGTGATGCGGAGCGGGGTACCAAGTGCAGGGTGGGTGGAGATGGAGAGACGAGAGATGGAGGAAGGGATATGTCAAGCTTTCGCCTGAAAATTGCCCTCACGCCAAACTCTCCATTGCGGGCGAGGAAGAAGAGACAACTTGGGAAGACCCAATGAGAAATTTCATTAATCAATAACTAATGCCAAATGAGGCATTACAATACTTAAATATATAAAAGACTAACCCTAAAACTAATCTGGACCATTCAAATGTAATGATGGTCAGGATTAAAACATCCACCTAAATACAACTGAAGACATAAATAAATAAATAAAACTCTGAGTAGGCTAATATAGGTGGGCTAGGCCCAAAGAACTGGTCGAGATGGATGGGCTGGGCCCATTGGCGGGTCGACCCATGGGGACCATGGGTCTGTCCTGCATCTAGGGGTGCACGGCGGGCGGCTTGGGCGGTTATTGGGCGGTTTAGGCGGTTTTGTTTTATGGCGGTTTGTAAAAAGTAGAAACTGTAACTGCCCAAAGTATAGGCGGTTTGGGCGGTTTTTTTAGCGGGCGACTTGGGCGGTTTGGTATTTGTACCTATCTATCTCTTTTTTATTTTTTTTATTTTTTTATTTTTAATAGAATGTAACTAAAGTTTCAAAGTACTTAACATAAAGAATAAAAATTAAACATGATTTTTAATAAAAGTCAATAATCGATAATAAACAAAATTTTCAACTAAGTATATTAATGTAAAATTAAAATCCAAAGGCATCATCAAAATTAAAAAATACAATCACTTATATAATCTAACGTCCAAAAGTCAAAAATCTAATTTTGAATATGAAGCGTTTTTTTAGCAACCATATATTTTTTGAAAGATACGTGAAGTCTTTAAAGAATAGATGAAGAGTTTTTTTTTTTTTTTTTTTTTTAATAATGAGCGGGCGGGGCGGTTTGAAACCGCCTATTCAAATGTGAAACCGTAACCGCCCGCTCATTAGTACGGATTAAAACCGCCCCGCCCGCCTAAAGGCGGTTTTGATGTATATCCACTTGTAGCGGGGCGGGACGGGGCGGGGGGGTTGGCGGGTTACGGTTATTTTTGTGCAGCTCTACCTGCATCAACTCTCCCCTTCTTGGAGAAAACTCGACCTTGAGTTTTATAGATGTCCTCCAGGATCGAAAATCCATCACATGAATCCTCGATTTGCTGGTTGATATTCGTTTTCTTCACAAGGCTTGGAAGCTTGACATGACCTTTTCTTCCAACTCAAATGAGGCTTGACACCCTGATTCTTTTGGTGACTGGATTTTGCATTACTGCGAGCTCGAATGAAGTGATGCTTTAATTCTTGAATACTGGCCATTTGCACACATTCTCCAAGTAGAATTGGCCGTCTCCGAGGACAAAGTCAATATGAGAAACTTTGATGATGCGAACTTCTTTGGCAATCTTCTGATAAATTGCCTATTCATCTAATAGTTTAATTTGATTTTCTGGAGGCGGGCTTGCCATAGAATCCATTAGATGATTAGACTCCTTAATATTTTCTTCATTGTCTGTTTCTTCTTGTTCCACCCGCAAATGATGAGACTCAGGTTCCTTTTCTTCAAATTTACCTAAGGCATTCTCCATGAGTGGTTCCACTACTGGGACTTTTGTGGTTTGCAGAGACTTATCTTCTTACATCTTAGCTTTTAAGAGGCGATAACGCTTTATCAAGCGCTCAACACGGATCGCTTCCCAAAATACTTCATACATATCGTTGCATTCCTTCTCCATATTCTTTAATATACTTGGTCTCAAACCTTTGAGAAAGTGATTGAAATCAAGTGTATCTCCCAATTCACATAAATGATGTAGCCCTTCAAAATTCAAATTCATTGGCATATTCCTCGACAGACAATTTTCCGTGTCAAATTGATATACTGCTCAAAGTAACCTTTATTTGTATAATATCTTTGCCCATATCTGATTGCATATGTCATCCTTTTAGCCCTTTTGTTGATTTCTTTAAGCCCTTTGTTGGTTTCTTTAAGCCTTTTGTTCATTTCAAGAAGTTGCAATTCCATCTTGGTTGATAATTCCATATTAACTTGATGCAAAGATTGAAAATTTTAATGTTCTTCAAAATTAAAATCAGACTGACCAGATGTGTAGATCTAACTGATTGGAGTTCACAAGTGAAGACGGATCGACGATCAGAGTACGGATGGAGAAGATATCATTGATTGGAGATCAACGGTTGAAACTTGCTTGAATCTGAGGCCCCCACATTCACTTTGTTGTTACTGTTCTACTCTGTGAAGAGTTCTGACCTGACGCAGGCTGATATGGGTTGGGCCTGACATGAGCTCGAGCCCGCTGGCTGGGTCAGACTTGACTGGGTGATGCTGTCAGACAGGGCCTACTATGGATCAAGTTTGATATGCTGATTTGGTCTCTTTGAAACAAATCTAGCCCGAACTAGAACTCGGCCCAAAATCAGAAATTGGCCCGGCACTTAATACTAGAAGGGGACCACATGCAAAAGAGAATCCTGCTCCTGGGTCTTAGACACAGCAAACGAATGGAGAAAAGGGTCGAAACCCCTCTTGCAATGGTTGCTCTGTAAACAAAGATCCTCTCGCTTTTGTTGCTGTTGGAAGATGGGAAGATGATGCGGCAGGTAGCCTGCGGTGAGGTGATACTCGTTGTGGTGTAGCGCTGCCGATGGCGAAATGGGTGCCGCTACTTATTACTACCTTTGATGAGAGAGAGTGGATGGCCGAAGAAGATAGGGGTGGTGGCACTCACATCAGTGATGAGACCGTGATTTGGTGGTCTTCAGTGAACTAGGTATGCTATCCGTGCCTCTTTCTTCTCTTTTTTGTTTTATTACTTCTTTTTTTTTATATTTCTGATTCTTCTTTGTTCCCCTCTGCCGGTTTTTTTTTCTTTCTGGGATCGGGTGGATGGCAGGGACGGTGGGAGACGAAGGTACGGCCGGTGGGGCTTTCTGCGTCGGCAATGGATATGTTGGGAAGGATTAGGCTGATGGATTTGAGGGTTTAGATGTTTCAAGCCATGTGGCTTTAAGGGTTTTGGTTATGATCAGGGGTGGGTTTTGGGTAATGTGAGTTGGCAAGTTCGGTTTTTTTTTTTTTTTAGACCCAATGGGTTGGTTTATGATAGGATGAATTAGGTGGGTTTTAACAGTGTCGGGGATGGGAGGCTGGTTCCATTTGGGATTTTGCAAAGGGTTGGTGGTGGGATTTGAAGATCAGTTAGGGTTTTGGGTAGTCGGTAGTGGGATCTATCAGATGGTCAACAATGGTGATGGATGATGAAGGAATGAAAACAATGGTGATGATGGATTGCCAAATCTTGAATCTGGGTGAATCGATCTTCGGCTCTGATACCAATTGATGCGGCGCGGGATACCAAGTGCGGGGCGGGTGGAGATGGAGAGATGAGAGAGGGAGGGTTGAAGGGATATGTCAAGCTTTCGCCTGAAAATTGGCCTCACGCCGAACTCCCCATCGCGAGCAAGGAAGAAGAGACAACTTGGGAAGACCCAAAATCACTCATGAGAAATTTCATTAATCAATAACTAATTCCAAATGAGGCAATACAATGCTTAAAGAGATAAAAGACTAACCCTAAAACTAATATGGACCATTCAAATGCAATGATGGTCAGGATTAAAACATCCACCTAAATACAACTTAAGACATAAATAAATAAAACTCTGAGTAGGCTAAGATAGGTGGGCTAGGCCCAAAGAACTGGTCGAGATGGATGGGCTGGGCCCATTGGCGGGTCGACCCATGGGGACCATGGGTCTGTCTGCATCATATGGGATGTTACACTGCATGTTATTCTACTAATAATACCTTTTTTGATCAATAATATAAACTTTATTAATTAGGAACAAACAAAGCAAAGAACACGGGAGAAAAACAAAAAATACAAGGGTATTATAAGACTTTGGATCCCCAAATTTAGGTTATTCTAGTAATATTCATCAAGTGCACTGATAACATGCATGCAAACTAAAGTTCATCCTCCAGATTATTTGAGAATTTCTTTTGCTCTTTGAGCTTATGTTTATAAAAGAAAAGCATCAGATTCCCAACATTGTTATCAAAGATGGGCTTAATGAAGCTATGTGCCCAGAATTTCAACATGACAAGAAGCCAACTTAGCTTCCGAATGTTGATGTATGCATCTAACTACGTACATGTCTAAATCTGTTCAATATTGCTAATTTGATCATCATATTTATTCTAAATTTATGTTTCTTCCAATCTTCACAAATAATTCCCATGCAGTTGAGCAAAGAAAATCATTTCGTTTATTAAGAACAGTTTCTCATTGTTTAAAAATATTAACAACAAAAACAAAACCACCAATATCAACTAATATCCAAATTAATGAGATAAGGCAAAGATGATGATGATGATGATGATCATAAATAATTAATAACTCAGTGTGATCAAGTGTTGATTGATTTGCTCTGCACGACTATGAATACCATTTGGAAACCTCACAGCATAGGAGCAGGACAAGAACACCATTTATGGGAATCTTTAACTATGTACCTACCGTATGGTATCACAGGCAAAATGACACACTGAAAAAACTAAAACAAAGGAAATGAAGGAACCAAGAAATCTGAAGAGATGCCAACTACTCTTCAATACAAAGACGTTAATAACTTTTGGATATAGAACATTCACTTCTGATTAATACGATAAATTATAGTACATGCTAGCAGATAGCAAACTATTTTGCACTTTCTACTCGATATCAACATATATGTGACTCTAGATTACACTGATCAGCATTAGAAAACAAAATTCCTAATGACCAAACTCATGGATGCAAATCCTCTAGGTATCCAAAAGAAAGGCTAATCATCATCAATTCATCATCATCAAAGCCTTGCCCCAACTACGTAGGAGATTGGCTCGGTTATACAAATTTTATTTCTCCATTCCAATCTATCTTGAATAAAATCCTCACATAATTACACTTCTACATTTCTCCATTCCAGTCTCGCCTTGTTCCAACTATGTTGGAGTCGACTACAAGAATTTTGTTTCTCCATTCCGATCTATCTTGAGTCAAATCCTCAGATAATTACACTTCTTCATATCCATTTTCACGACCTCCATCCACGTCCACTTCGGCCAATACCCTTTCCCCTTGGTGGCCATCAACCTTCATAGCCAAACTTTTCCTTACCAGCACTATTGTCGGCTTACGTTGGACATGCCCAAACCATCTCAAATGGGTTTCTCTAGTTTTATCCCCTATTTTTGCTACCCCTAAATGCTCTCGAACGCGCTTATTTCTAATTTTATCCTTCTTAATTTTACCAACATCCACCTCAACATTCTCATCTCTGCTACATTCATTTTGTATATATGTTCCTTCTTGGTTGGCCAACATTCTGCTCCATAGGTGCTAGTCTAATTCATGTCCTGTAAGATTTTCCCCTCAATCTCGATGGCATTCGTCGGTCACAAAGCACTCCATAAACAAGTCTCCACTTCAACCATCCTGCTTTTACCCTATGTTCGACATTTTCAACAATCTCCCCATCCTTACTAATTATCCAGCCAAAGTAACGAAAAGAATCACTTTGTGGTATCACATGGTCTTCAATTCTCATAATAGTTTTAGCTCTTTCTATATGCCCACTTAAGTTACAATCCATATATTTCGTCGTTGTACGGCCAATTTTAAAGCCTTTTGATTCTAAATCCTCTCGCCATCTCTCGAGTTTTGCATTCACACCCATCTCCATTCCAGTCTAACATGGGCCAGATCCTCGGATAGGTTGCACTACTTTAGATCTAACCTTTCTACTTCCATCCCTGTGCTCTTTAGCCTACCCATTTTTCTTGGCAGGCCATCAACTTGCATAGAAAGATTTTTCCTCATTGGCGTTGTAGCTGGCCTATGCTGGACATGTCCAAACCATTTCAAGCGAGGTTCTCTTAACTTATCACCTACTGAGGCTATCCCTAAATGCTCGCAAATGCGCTCATTTCTGATTCTATATATCCTAGGTTAATCCCACATTCATCTCTACATTATCATCTCTACTACACTCATTTTGTGCATGTGTTGCTTCTTAACTAATCGACATTCAACTTAATAGGTTATAGCTAGTCTAACCATTGCCCTGTAAAAAATTTCCTTCAATCTTGCCGGTACGCGCCAATCACAAGACACTCCAGAAGCACTCTCCACTTCAACCATCCCCACTCTTATCCTATGTTCAACATCTTCCTTAATCTCTCCATCCTAACTAATTATCGAGACAAGGTATCTGAATGAATCTTTTTATGTAATCTCTTGACCTTCAATTCTCACATGCGTCTCAGTTATATGCACATCCCTATTGAAGTTGCAATTCATATGCTCTGTCTTTGTATTAGTTACTTTAAAGCAATTGGATTCTAAAGTCTCCCACCATTTCTCAACTTTCGCATTCACTCCATCTCTTGATTCATCCACCAACATTATATCTTTCGCAAACAACATGCAGCAAGATACTTCCTCTTAAATATAAGCAATTACCCCATCCATAATCGGCGCAAAGAGCTAAGGGTATAAAGCTGAACCCTGATAAAATCCTATGGCCACCGGAAACTCATGTCTCACCACATCTAGTCCTTACATTCGTTACCGCTCACTCGTATGTCTTCAATGATGTCTATATAGCCTTTTGGAATACTTCTCTTATCTAAAACCCACCAAATCAAATCTCTAGGTATCTTGTTGTAGGCTTTCTTTAGACCATATGAAAGTTTTTCCCTTCTCTCGGTATATTTCCATTAATTGCCTAAGTGAGAAGCTAGCTTCTATAGTTGATAGGGATGCATGTGGGTTGCTTCCAAGATGGAACCATGTTGGACCCGAAACCAAAATCATTTTGTAATGACAGTTCCAGTTCCAGCTCGAAACCTATTCTCCTTGTTCAGAGCCCGGTTCCAATAAGAGGACCGTATCCGGTTCCGGTTTTTTTTTATTATTTTATTTTTTTCTTAAATAGCGATATAATTCACCCAAAAATCCAAAAAGGGATATCATTTAACCAAATAACAGTGCACCAAGTCTACCTTCTACAATTGACAAATCTCAACATCTTCAGAACTAATATATAGGTTGTTACATGAAAATTTTGACATTAGCTATACAAAGTCAAGAACCATGTCATAAAAACGCACATCCACAAGCCAGGTCCTAGGTCTATGGGTCGGAAACTATATGGATCTGAAATTGGAGTTGTTAAGCAATCGGAACCTAAATTAGGTTTTGGACCCAAACCCATTTATGAATCAGAAACTAAAACAGGTTCCAAACCCAGCTTTTTACATGTCGAAACCTCTAGATAATCGGAGAATCGGATATCCATTTGCATCCCTATTAGTTGACCTCCATGGCATGAAACCAAATTGATTTTCAGATATTTTGGTCACTTGTGTAAGTCTCTCTTCTATTGCTCTCCCCCTCAATTTCATAGTGTGGCTATCAAGTTTAATCTCATGATAATTGGTGTGACTTTATATATCCCCTTCATTTTTGTATATAGGTACTACAACACTTTTTTCCATTCATCCATCATTTTCTTTATTCTTAATATCTTATTGAAGAGCTTGTTAACTAAACACATTCGTTTTCTCCAAGGCATTTTCAAGCCTCTATCGCAATGCCATCAGGCCCCATAGCCTTTCCTCTCTTCGTTCTTCCCAATGCTTTCTTCACTTCTACGACCCTAATTCTATGCTAAAAAGTATATTCTGCTAACAAAGTACCATCTCTCATTCCTAAGCCTCCTATAGAACCTTCATTTGGAAGTTTGTTAAAATATTCTCTTCACCTTTCTTTAATATCATTGTCCTCAAAAACTTTTTGTTTGTCACTCTTCATGCATCTGACATGATATAAGTTACTGCTTTCTTTTCCCTCTTTTTTGCGAGCTTAAATTATCTATCTCCTTCTCTTGTTCCCAGCTTATTATATAGGTCATCATATGTTTTGGATTTTGCATCTCTTACTACTTTCTTAACTTATTTCTTGACTTCTTGTAGATTTCATAATTCTCCATATTTTTAGTTTCCTACCAAACTTTGTAGCAATGCCTTTTCTCTTGCACGGCTTCTTGAACCTCTACACTCCACCATCAAATTTCTTTATTAGAGTCTTTCCCCTTCCGACTCTTGAAGCACCTCCTTAACAATCCTTCTTAACTAATCGGCTATTTGGTCCTGTATCATTGTAGTTTCACCCTCCAAATTCCATTGCCCCCACCCCCAACACCAAAAATAAAAAAAAATAAAAAAAAAAAAGGGAAGAAGGGAAAAGGGAAAAAAACTTGTTTTAGGCACCTTTTATTTATTATCGCTCTCTTTCTTCTACTAGTGCCAGTTTAAACTTCACTAGTCTTTACTGCCACGCCCAAGTTTGGGTAAAGGAGGAGAGTTGTGTTAGGTAGGTAACAACCAGCATAAAACTTTTGTCACATAAGTCCACTGAAAACGTATTTTAATCACAAAAGTTCTTTTTCATTTTGCTACAAGGACTCCTCGAACTCATGCATTCACAAATTCACACCCATGTTCTAACCAGCTGAGCTGCAGCCTGGGACATGGATATACAATGCATTTTCCTAACCTTTGTTGTGGCTTTTTTTAATTAAAAAAGATGATAAATGAGCATTGGAGGATATATAAGAGAGGTATGTTTCACCCAGGTCTCAAGAGAGGAGAATGTCCACTCTGACAATATGATTGCAGAGGGTGCAGGAAGACGAGGACTACTTGGGGTGAAACTTTATATTTGTATAGCTTTACTCCATTAGGGTTTTGTGACTACCTTGCTGTATATACTAGCTACTAGTAAATAAAATTTCATCACTTCTATCAAAATAAAATAATTTTAAGCACCCGAAATATGCCAGAATAATGACAAGAAGAACCTGATAATTACCTTCTTGGCTCGTTTAATAGCAACGACCTGCCCATCTGACAAATGAGCCTTGTAAACAGTTCCAAAACCCCCTTCACCTATCTTCATTGATGGTGCAAAACTTCGGGTAGCTTTGTTAATCTGACTCATATTGAGATGTATTGATCCAACTCTACTCAATTGTGGAGACATTGAAAATCGAGATGGACTAGGGGGCACTCGAAGAGGACTTGCTGGGACTTTTTCAGAAGTAGAACGAACTTCCAAGGATGAAACCGAATCCACTGAAGAACAGAATTTCTAAACATGAATTCTTCCAGTTCGATGTAGGGGTGAACAAAAAGTACAAGTCATTTATGAACAAACATGCTGGAAAAATTGACAAAGGAAAAAAAATCTAAGGAATTTCAATAAGCCATGTTTTTTTAACATCAAGCAAATTACAATCTAGCACAGGAAGCTGATTATGCTGGTTCACATTTTGTTAATCATAGACATTCATCGTTTACACCATTGTGGTGCCCCAAATTTCTCCCCCATTTAAGAATCCTACCTACCAAATAGGTTGGCTTATATGAATTTAATTAATGCAAAATTGGGTGTTCAATAGACCCATCTATGAACAACATGTATACGTCATATAAGAATGAACAAGCCAGAACACTTTGACAGACCAAAAAAAAAACTAAGGTGTTTCAACAAGCCCTGTGTTTTGACATCAAGCAAGTTACAATCCAGCACGGGAAGCTATTTAAGCTGGTTCACATTTTGTAATCAGCATTTACGCCATCATGGAATAGGCTAAGCACCAAATTTCTCCCCCATTAAAGAGTCCTAGCCACCAAATAGGTGACTAGTCTGAATTTAATTAGTGCAAAATTTGTTATTCAAGAATACTCAGTAGGAAGACTCTCCTGAAGACTTTTAGTATTAGGGTATCCCCAATGTGAGTGATCTGATCACCAAAAGGGTGGACCCACATCTACAGTTCGTGGGGCCAAGCAAATGCTTCAAACAAACATTGCATATTTCCTACAGTTTTTAAAGTATCTTATATTCTTATTATTGACTTCATATGTGTACTTCAGTGTAAATGTCAGGAATTGTAGCCATCTTCCGTGTACCGGTTTCATCTAAACTCATTGTCAGACCCATACGAGCCAGGCTCGTTGCCATTAGGTATTGCCTTTTATAACCATTTGTATGGGTATGTTATATTGCAACATCTAGCCCCCTCCCTGAGATTTTCTCTTTCGACATTTTAGAGTTCCCAATAGAGTTAAGGGTTTTGGACAAATAAACAGCATCAGTCAACAGTTTAATCTGCTGCACCAGGTCAACCACTATCCATAGCATGAGTTCCAGTAGATGAGTAAGGGCACCGATCTGATCTGCTATTGTTACTCAGTGCCCCTCAATGCACTGGTGTTGCTTCTAGTGGCTCCCATATCAGAGTTCAAATAGGTCTAAATGAAGGAAAACATACTCAGGCCAGATTTGACATGCATGGAACCACAAGCTTGCGCAAGGCGTATAGTGGGTGCATAGCTGACCTTAAGCCATTGGAAAAGGTCAGACCCAAAATAAAGTGGGCATTAAACAGGCATAAGCCGATTGGCCTTTTCTTCTTGTTGCTTTAGACGCACTAGTACCATATAGTGGGAGCCGAGTGCCATTGATGGGAGAAGTAAGGGATGGGTTAGGAAAAATTGTCAGATGGCTTTGGTGGGTTAGAAAAAATTGGCAGATGGCTTTGGTGGTATAAGCAGCCTGCCCATGATGTTCATGTAAACTGGGACATAACAAGGACATCACACTACATAATACTAGGGGTTTTGGTGGTGAAATTGATGCAGATTCATGCAATGAAGACCAGGAAGATCACTTTGTAGCCCAATCCTTGGCCTTTTAGGAGGTGTTTAATTGCACACATTAGACCCATACCCATGTTTTAGAGGGTTCAGATGTTTGTGGAGCCCAACAAAGTCCCTTTTGATACAACGTTTCTGGGCTGTTGTGCAAAATGGTCCTTTTCTTTGGACTGTCAAAAATCAAGATAAACCAGTGAGCTGTGGGCCCACTGCAGGTTCGTGTTCGGGAACCAAGGGCACCAGGCCCCATATGGACTTGCACCCATTCAGAACAGGCCATGGGCCCAGACATCCAGCCCATTTGGGCCACACAACCAGTACACAGGCTCTGCACAGGTTGCACATGCACGAGCTCACACAAGCTCTTCCTTTTCCTTGATAAACATTTCCAGACATGCCAATGGTTCGGACAAATTTCTTGCTGCTCTTATGTTATGCGAATGGTCAGCCTAGGTCTGGAAACCTTTTGTCAATAATAAAGGAACTTCCAGGAGCCATTATGTTTTGCTGTCATGAAGTTTGCATAGGAGGTTACTCTGGATTTAGAATGGGCGGGTTTTTCTAGGGTGTGAGTTTCAATTTTCTTCTTCGCCATAAGAGAGGCTAATACAATGGCGGACGGTCTTGCCAGGGAAGGAATTTTTTGCACTTCTATATTTTATTTTATTTTATTTTATGTACAAGTTCTTTTAGGTGCCTTCCATCGTTTTTAGTAGTTTTCGTTGTGTCTTGTTTCTGTATGTTTGTTTAGTGAAATACATTTTTTTTTATCTTTTATCAAAAAAATCTTCTTCATCATATTGAGTGGTTTCGAGTGGATTTTCCGTAGTTTTCTCCTCATATTTTTTGTTTACAAACAGATCCTTTTTGTTTACAGTTGCTGTCAGTCTGTCACCACAATTTTCTTGGAGCAGCGGACTGCATTATCAATGATGACATATGGATGGTGATCAGGTCTCAGATTAAAAATTGAAGAACAGAGTTAGACAAAAGTAAATGACATGCAACCAGATTACCAAAATTACAAGGTGGAAATGCAGAATATTGTCATATTGTAAAGATGGCTTTGGTGATTGAACTATGCACAATGAGCGGACAGGTGGCTTTTTTCATTGCAAGACTAGTGGCTATGACAAAAGACATGACAGTCAGCCATCATTCACACTAGAGAATCAGTGGATCAAGAACATTGTATGACTAATCTGTGATGCAACTGACAGATCTGTTATGGTGGTGCACAAGCAGCAACATGAATAGAGAAACTAGCTTCAACACTGATAGAATTGCCAATGACAATGATTATATAGAGAATATGCAACAGAACTAACAGATTGGTGATAGGTGCACAAACAGAAACAATGACAGGAAAATCAGCTACAACACTTGTTGAATTGGTAATGACAATAATTGGCAACTGGGAGGGTGACCTTGCAGTGGAAGAAATAGCAACAGCAGCCAATGACTCATCAGCCAAGAACATAACAAACAATGAAAAATAATTGATGATATACTAGCACGAGCAATGATAATCACAAGATCAGGTAGTGATTCAAAATACTAGGGATATGTAGTCACCAAAATTAAAAATGAAAAGAACCATGCAGATGCAGCTGTTGATCATTAAAAAAAAAAAAATAAGATGTTTCAGAATGTGGATATTCTTTTCATTTTATCATTGCAAGAGGTGAAGTCAATATATTATAGCAGGGCGCGAGCGCACGACAGAAAGTAAACACAATTCTTCATATGTGTACCTCATAAATGGATTAAATTATAATTAACTGCAGTGATCTTGCAATATTAAAATTTTACCTTAATCAATGATATCGATGTATACGATATTAGCTGTTTTCAGTGTTTGCATTTGGACACTAAACTAGCAAGAGTTTATACAGCAAGGCACTGAACCAGAGAATAAATTTTAACTCACTTGAATTAGGATCTTTGGCGAGAGCAGCATGATCAGTTTCTTTCCTTTTTGCTTGAAAGCATGGGCAAAGGAGACCACAACATAAAAGGAACAGTCCTGGTATCGCCATTGCAATCTTCTTTGGAGCCAAAGGAAAAGAATGAGTGTGCTTTTCTTCTTTTGATTGACTTGTCTGTACAGGTTTATGTTCAGCAGTAGCATTTGTTGTTGATGACAGCAAAAGCTTTCTTCCCGGTCTGCGTGGAAAGTCTACTGAAAAAAAACAGGAGAAAAGAGTAGTTATGGAGAAGTAATAGAAGACTTTACAGTTCCCCACTTTCTCATGATAATATGACTAAAAGAAACCAAAACAGAACTTGAAACCAACAGCAACAACAACAATATTATATGTGTGTGTGTGTGCAGTGATATATACTTAGAAATCAGGTACTTTTTTTCTTCCATTTTGGCCGATCAAAGAGGGAATGGGAAAGGCTCAATGAAAACACAAATCACCAGATCGGGAGAGCACCGCATTGTGGCTGGTGATCTCCAGCTAACAGAGGATTTACATGGATTTTCTTCTCTCTATTGGTCTCTTCATCTGCTAACTTGAGAGCTAGATGCATTTTGCATTCTCCATCTCTCAGCTGTGAAATGGCGCCATATCGACAGATAGTTTTGTAAAGGCTCTTTCAGCCAAACACAAAGGGCTCAAATAAGCCCACATGCCAACATCTCCCACTTAGTCATAAGAGCTGAAAACACAAAATATATAAGGTTTGCTCCCGCTATCATTAGCTATACCCATTATGGTCATATCTTAATCAGGACCAGATATGAGATTAATGTCTCACAATGCTTACTCTCAACTGCTAAGGATATATCCTTTATGATCATGCCCTTTACCATGCAATATTCTAAGCCTTCATACATATGATTGGCACGCATGTCATGAGAGCTGATTCTCTCTCTCATTATAAGGATTTTTCGCACTTCCACAGATATGCTTCCCATGACTATCATAAGCCACTTGGAATTCACCAACTTAAGCCGACCTGAGTCCATCAGGTCTAAATGCTTGGAAGATAATCCCACACTAACTTCTTGTCATGAGACCAGTAGTGCAAGTTGGATGAAGAAGAATCTAATCAAGATGAATTAATTCAATACACTGCAGTCCAGAACAGTACCGATCAGAACCTGTCCAAGACTTCCATAGTTCATGATCATAAAGACCCAGGAAATGTGGGGCTGCTGTTGAACAGATTAATGGGTCCTCATGAATGCAGTTTTAATAACAAATCAAGCACATGATTCCCATTCGGTTAACTGACAGTTTGGAAAAGAATAAACCTCAGTCTTGTTGTAAACAGTATATGGTCTTCTTCTCAATGCCGTAATGTTTTACTCCCATTCATAATACCTATCATGGAAATGAAATTCTCAATGTAGATATGTCTATGTCTCACTAATGACTAAACACACAAGTTTAAATAACATATCAACCAAGAGATTCTTATTCAAAGAAAAGCGTAATAATATAACTACTGTAGATAACTGATATTCATTATTTAGTTACAGCCGACCATTACTCTTAGTCATGGGCAGACCTACATATTAGCTTTTGGGGGCAGTCAGACCGCAAAACACAGTACAGGCTCTTTTCAAATCCAATCAATAATTGGGTCCCAAACAGCCCGTGGCCCATCAGAAATAAGCCCTTGCCCCCTCAAGCGGCAAAATAATGAAGAAAGTAACCTTATGGTCATTGTTCGCCCCCCTCAAACGAAAATCCTGGGTCTGCCACTGCTCCGAGTGCCTCATCTTAATGAGTCTGTGGCTCACAGTCACATGCCAATATATCCCACTTAGCAATAAAGGTTCGATGTGCGACCTGTCATAAGCTTGCCACCATAATAGGATTTGCATTAATGATTAATTTTTTAGTGAGCTTTTGCACCACTCCAAATCTCTATAGGTTCCGTAGTTTGATGATGAAGATCACAACTGTCCTCATGGAAGCCAAACCACGTGCTTAATATAATACAACATCCACCGAGAACATGTCCTCAGAAGGTGCTCAACAAAAGGTCATACTAGACCTCGTGCTTTGACACCAATGAAAGAAAACGAGCATTCATTCAGACTTTCTTTGTGGTCTTCAGTTGTTACAGTTGCTTCAAAATTCAATGACATTTTCCTTCTTTCTTTTGGGACAAAAAAAGAGCTCTGGTTGAGATAGAGTTTTAAAATAAAATCAGTAAGATGGTTAGAGTGTTATTACAGTTCTAAATAGTTATAGGATTTGATTTGACGCGTTCCACTAGTCCTGTGGCTCTTGGCGTATTGGTTAGGTCCATAACATTTAGTATTGAAGCTGGCCTCCACATCTCGAGTTTGAGTCACAAAAAGGGCTACCTGGAGTAGAGAGAGAGAGAGAGAGAGAGAGAGAAGGGCTACTACCGCTAGAGTGAAAGCCACTGCGAAAAAGGCTACCTGGAGTAGAGCGGGAGTGGTCCCAAGAGGGGAGAAGGGCTACCTTGCCACCAGAGTGAGAGCCACCGAGGACATCAGCTGTAGAAGCATGGTGGTCTGCTACAGTCCTAACAGTTATAGGATTTGATTTGATATGTTTCATCAGTCATGGGCCTTTTGGTGTATTGGTTAGGTCCATAACATAGTCTGTCATGCCAAAAGTCATGGATGGGATCTCCTCTTGGAGTAAATCGACATTCATATGCTAACCTTAGCCATATATGATACATTCTCCATCTCTCAGCCGTTAAAACATCTCTCCATAATTGGAGCCAAGTTCTTTATTAGGGTTATCCACATAAAATGGAGATAAATCTGTATTAGCCTTTCTGGCAACATGTGAAGGGCCCACATAGGTCCACATTCCAGAAGGGGCAATTGCCAATCTGGGTCTTTCGTGTGAAAATTCATCGGAAAAAAGTAACCAATCCAACACGACCTTCACTTTTCATATCAGCCAGAAACACAGTGGCACTGTTCAGGTACATCTGAATGGCACCATAGGTCCATGAGTCTGAGTTTCTTGGACATTAGTGTTTCATCTGTCTCTGGCAGCTAAGTTAAACCTAGATGGAAAACTGGCAACTAGAAACTGACTTTTATCTGATAATCAAAAGATAACCAAAATTTTACATGCAGCGCTTTGACGCCTAGATTCTTAAATATAGGTAATTTATTTGTATCGTGTCCGATACTTCATTTTCTTTGTAAAATCCATGTCCATGCTATATATATGTTATATGTCCCATTTTCTGTGTAAAATCCATGTCCGTGCTATATATATGTTATATGTCCCTGTTGTATTCATTTTGTATGCGGGCATCATTGATCAGCTTCTACAAACAAACATTCAATAGTCTTATTCTTTTATCATCACTGCCAACATCATCACTGCCAAAGTCGTCTAGCATTTACAAACTGTAACCCTACTTCATTATCAGCATCAAACTTATTGCAGGCATTTTTTTAGAACCAGAAATCCTACCTTTCGGCGCATCAAATTGTAATATTTAAATCAATACATCACAATTCAGCAAACATTCACCAGTGCTGTCTAATCACACCGAATAAATACTAAATTTACTGACTAATGCTAATTACAGAGGAGTTTTATCCATTGTTGGGATCATGAAACCAAGACTTCTAAAATGTACAAGTGAAGTGCGTTACCTGAAGAGCGGATGTATTTTACACTCTGAGCATGAGGGGATACAAGCTCCAAACCACAGTACTTCTTTCCAACTTTTTTCCATTCCTCTAATTCAGAACCACAGAAACAGCCACGTGCATCATAAATTTTCAGATTTTTGCAAGACTGAACAGTATCAGTATCCACTGTGTCCCCATTCACATGAAGCAATTCAAAGTCTGAAGAGGACCTTAAGTAAGGGAACTGAAGGGTGCCACAATCTGTTAATTGAGACCCAGACCCAATAACAGACACGCTGTGAAACAGCACTAGCACCAATAGAACACAACCAAAGAGACCCATCCTTAGGGCATCCACATATAGAAAGAAACCTACAAGAATCTAACCAACCAAGAAATCAGAATCCCCGAAACATGAAATCAACTATCACTGATGACCACAGCGAAATTCAACTGATATCAGTTGTACCCAATACTAAAAATTCAAGGAAAATTGCCCACTACACGAAATCGGCTATTGCCTCACCAAACCAAAAGTTTCACCCAAATCATCAAATACCCAATACAAAAAATAGACAACTGTGGACTATCAACTTGCACTTTGACTAAAACAATCGAGACACAATACCTATAATCGAGATATGAGAGACACCCAAATCATAAAAAGATCTACTTTTCAGACCCAGGAAAAGAACAAGGAACAAACTCAAAACGACCTCACCAACACAGAGAGAAATAGAGAGGAGATGACAAACACCGCCATGACAGAAATCCAACCAAAAAGAAGAGCACCCAATACCCAAAATTCAATAAAAAGCACCTTCACCCATCATCCAGAATAGACCCATCACCTCATCCACTCAAAATTCCACCCAAATCATCGATACCCACTTCACAAAATCGACAACTGCAGATTATCAATTCACAACTTGACCAAAATAATCGATACCCAGCACTCAAAATCGAGACATGAGACAAACCCAGATTGCAAATACTTTGAGACCCTCAAAGGTGAAAAGGGTAAAGAATTCGAAACGGCGTTTTGCCGATAACAAAGAGGAAGAAAAAGAAGAAGAAGAAGAACGATTGGGGGGATAGAAAAAGACAGAGAAGAGTTGGGTTTTGGGAGGTCAAAGAAATGAAAGGAGGTTGGATGGTTTTGGAGAGAAGCATCGAAGAAGGGGGAGAAAAATGGTAACTTGAGCTAATGTGCGTCAGCAGATGGCTTTGGTCTTTGCACGAGCCGAGTTGAAGTGTTTGAGGCATATTTGACCGTTTGGTTAATTGTGAAGATTATTCTCTACAATCATGACCGCAGGGATTTGAACATTGGACAAACCTAGGGTTTCGTGTAGAATTGTTTTTTCCAGAATCCATTTTTTTTTTATTTTTTTACACGTCAAAGCCGCAAGTCAGGCCAGGCTGTCATCAATCATTCTGAATCCAATTTATTATTTTCCAGAAATACTCCTGTAGATGGGTAGGAAATTTCCAGGTTTGTCCAATTTTGGTGGGCAATGTGATTTGTGAGAGTTTAAATTTATCTGACACAGATGTTATAATCATAGGTTGGAGGGGAGCTATTCAATGTGTGACATTACAGCCTCTCTTCCAACATATTAGATGGGGAAGACGAACCTGTTTGGTCCAAACAGGGGACCAATGAAAGAATATGATATGACATTTTCCCCAGATGTGATATTCCATTGAGTGGTCCCCCGTTTGGACCAAACAGAGGATCTGCTTCTGATGGAAGGGATACCAGAAACTCAACACTGCTTTACAACTGGTTCAGCCTCTATTTCTATGGTTTGGACTTTGAATCACATTAGCTGAGAATACAGGATCCCAGTCTCTCGAGACAAAATTTCTTGGCCCCTAGGTTGAAGGAGGCTTGGAATTAGAACCCTAGACAAGTTGCATCCAAGGTCCGTTAACTCATGTTGTGTGGATATTCTTTATTAAACTAATGTCCGATTTGGTTCACTTGTAGAGTAAATTGAAGTAGAACTTAACTTATAAGAGAAAAAGAAAAAAGATGAGGATTTATAATAATAAAAAATGGTACTTCAATTTTAAAAATCATCTCTTAGCTAAAAGTATCTCTAACTAGAAAGAATATTGATAATACTTCGACACAGATTGATCTCCTTTACGTTCAAAGAAGGGTAGTTGGGTATGGGGCAAAAATCAAAATTCTATCAAACAAATGAATTCTAAGCTTGAAGACATTGGCTGAAATCCCATCAAAAGTTCAACTAGAATCAATGACGTCACCGCCAGTTTTATTCGTGTTGGATTTGATTATGAAAGAAAATGGAATTCAAGGATGGAACTAGGGTCTTTTAAAGCAAATATGGGAGAATGATCTAGTTTCAAAATCCATATCCATTCCCATTGGGGCTGAATATTAGATGTTGGGATCCGAACTAGCAGGCCCTTGTATAAATTTTTATGGGCTCCCATTTTCCATGGAAGATACTATGGAAACTGGATCTCTCATCCAAACTTTTTTTTTTTTTTAACTTGGAGAGCTCTGAGGAATAGATTAGCAACAGGAGACCAGATTTCGAGATTTGACCCTTTGGTTGACCTTGATTGCCTTCTTTGTTGGCCTTAAATCAGTTGACCATTTGTTTTCTAATTAGTTGGTGGCCAAACATATCTGAGCCTTTTTCCGTCCCATGCTCAAGACCCAACCCAATTCACAGGGTTTAGTAAATGGTTCTGGTCTGGAATGTCCACCAATGTGAAGATAGTAATTACAATTAGTTGCTATATATGGATGATGAGCAATGAACAAGCTATCTACAGTGTTCCCACTCACGAAGTGATCAGTCGAACTTTAACGCACTACAAAATTTGTTTCAATGGAATATTATGACTAATCTCATCTCTGTAACTTCAGTTGCAGTATGTATGGATCCAAATATTTGGTTACCTCCACCCGGCTATCATGTAAAGATCAATTTTGATGGTTCCAATAACCCTTTCACTCGTGATGCAGTTAAATGTGCGTCTAGCATATCGTCTTTGAAGGAGGTTGCTTTATATTAGTAGAATCATTGCAAAAACATGGCGCCTTGGTGCTACTATAGGAGGTCTCTCTTTGTTTTGTATTTGTTTTATGCTTGGTGCTGCTTGTTTTCTTTTCTTATAGACCTTAACTCCCTTTTAAGCAAGAAAAAAAAATAAGGACGTGTTTGTCATGTAATCCCCATCTCCACTATCAAATCTTGGGGCATGTTTGGATAGCATCCTGAGCGAGCAAATTTTTTCGAGAAAATAAAAGGTTTAGTAACACATGAGAAGGAGGAACGGAAAGCCAAATGCCGGGGGTGTGGTTTAGAACCACAAATTATTCTCTGAGATATTTGCACTCTTTTCCTTCTTTTTTCTTATCATGGCATTCAACTAAAACAATAAATTTAACAATTTGCATAATCTTTCATTTAAGAGCAGGTCTGTATAACACTGATTGCAACTCCCTAGGGAGATTCAATATATTAATTCTTTTCATAAAGTTGGCAATTCTTTTTCTCTCCAAATAATATATATTTTCTCAATAAATATAATAATGCTTCCTTTGTTTAGTGCAACTAGAGATCATTGAGGAAAATTATGGATCTTGTGCTAATTTTTCTGAGGAGCAAGGAAACACACAAAAAACAGAATAACAATAATAAAACCATTTCAATATAAGAGAAAGTATGTTACAACATTACACAAGCATTAACTAGTCCACATTCAGTTAATCATAGGGTTTTTCCAACCTCATATGTAGAATTCCACCAAATCATAGGGTTTTCCAACCTGATTGTAACACCCCGGAGTCCCACATCGACTATAGAGAGAAAAGTGAATGGGGTTATATGTAGAGCTTACACCCTTACCTTGCATGAGGCCCATCAGAAGCAAAACCATGAGGCCCATGGGCCAAAACGGACAATATCATGCATGGGTATAGGTTGCACATACTTCTATTCAAGAGCTAAAATTTCTCTATTTTTCTATCAATATAAGTTCTTTCTTATCTGATTTACACACATTCTTCTTTTTCCTTTTTATAATCCTTTTCTATAACGTGAGCACACATATCATTGCATATGCTTCATTTAAAAGGTTAAGATTTTGGGTTTAGAACTCAGCCAAAAATCAAACCAAGTTGACTGAGTTTTTTTGCCACATCTGATTTCAATATTTTATGAGTTCTTATCGTCTCACCTTATTATTAATGACCTTGTATTAGAGGCAAGGGCCATGCTTTACGAGAGATCAAGCACGTTGACTGAAGCTATGAAGCTAGGACGATGACAATGATGATAAAAAAAATGCTGATTAAATGGTCTGGATCGTTTGTAATAATAATTAGCCTTGACTACATCCTTAATTGTTGATTGAATGATTAGATTTAATGGTTTATCTTGCTTTGATTACAATGAAATTTGGATCGGAGTCTATGTGTAAGCAGTAAAGATGTGTTTGATTTGACCAACTTAGGTAAAAAATTGTAGATCCCATAGAGATTAAATTAGATGTTAACTATAACCAGCACTATGTGAAGATTAAATTTGATTCTAACTATAACGAACACTATATTACCAGTAGTGTGGGGTCAATTCTTGTAAGCATATACCAATGAGTTGGGCTTAACTTGCAGGCCTGATACCAATCAGAACCAAATGCATATGATCGATGGGCTCCTCAAATATCATCCAACGAAGATATATTTCTTTTTTTTATAAGTCTTTCTATTATTTTCTTCCTATATTCTGTGTCTTTCCTGATTGAATTTAATGGGTTAACTCAGCGCCAAATTTGTATTTAACGAAAGGTTGCTTTGTGTGTCGACAATCCCACATGTCACCTAGCTATCTCCTTCCACTTGTGCATGCCTTCCTTTCTGTACTGCAGTGTAGTGTGAGCTTTGTCATAAATGTTACTCCTTATAAATAATAGAAAAGGCTGCAACTTCGCAGTTTAAGGTCTTTGCACTGTCTCCATGACAAGGCAAACATTTGTTCCCTCTTCCAACCACCTGATCAAGAATTAATGCATAATTTCTTACTAGAATTTCTTATTAGAATTCTAGTGGTTGGTGTTTTTGAGACATGATGTCACATATGTCCCTTTGGCATTTTCAAATTCCTTGTTTTTTTATAAGAATTTATGAATTCCGACACATAATAAGTCCCACTTGGCCTCTAGGAACTTAGAAATTCGACCTTCTTTGCATTTTAGTTAAATTCCAAAATGCTCGTGTCATTAAGAGGATTTAGGAATTCCACTTTATTTAGGAATTTAAGAATTCCCCGTGCAAAAATTTCTGAAATTCTAATAAATGAATACCCCCTTACCATGTATATCTATTGGGTCCATGTTCAATCTCCTTGATCGAGACCAGACCCCAGACCACCACAAAAAACCTGATGCAATTCAAATAATGAAATAAGCATAAACGATTGCATGTATAGTGGGGCCAAAAATTAAATACAGATTCTACATTGTAGGTATATTCTGTCCAGTGGGACCTTTATAATGACTGATTGTACAATGACTGCCGCCATCACTATTGACTAGTGTAGATGTATGTACTGACAGAAGAACTACTTCCTACATCAGGCGGGACCCACTCTAATATGATTATGATTATCCTATTTGTCTGACTCTGATGGCCCACTAACTGGCATCCCGATACGTCCCATGTGCATTTTGGTCCGGACCAGCATTACGTGGTTTGTTCCACTTTCAGGTCCCTGCATGTAAACCATATGCACCATCTAATAAATGAATGGCCAGAACCATTTATATAGAGTCAGTGGTACCCACAGCAGAGGAGGAATGAAGGGGGCTGGTACAAGTGGGCCCATTTTTTTACGTAGCCAGGACCTTTTTTTTTGTTGGGCCCCACATAGATGGGAATGGATCAAAATTAGTTCAGCTGGCCTAGGACACGGTTTGCATCTAGAGGTTATGGGTTGCACCACCACACTGGGGCTATAGGGGAGTTTATCCGTCTTTCCTTTTAGCCCAGAGGGATTAGTCCAGTTCAAAGAGTTGGAAACCTTCCGTTAGCAAAAAATAATCCAGGGGTGTTCATGGTTGTCTCTTTCGGTGTTCAAATTTCTTGTAAACTATTGGTATACTTAATTCTTATGTATTTCAATTTCATGCAAATAAAAATCTCATTGACCATTTAACTCATATGTACTCTAATTCCATAACAAACAAATAGGCTCATTTGAATCAGTTATTTTATATGTGCTTTGATTCTTATGCTCTTAATTTAATCTGCATTTCTACATTGGTTTATTGTTTTTACCTGATTA
Source organism: Umbellularia californica (assembly GCA_028538565.1). NCBI lineage: Eukaryota > Viridiplantae > Streptophyta > Magnoliopsida > Laurales > Lauraceae > Umbellularia > Umbellularia californica. The sequence goes on along the minus strand of JAPQWN010000003.1, from coordinate 95,389,401 downwards.
ATATTTTATATCTTCCATCGACCGATCAGATATACATACATATATGCGTGTATTCTGTATACACTCTCCATTATGTTGCTTGATGCATTGCACTACTGACCTAAACTTGGATAAAGGAGAAAATTCGATGTCTCATTAACACGTTGTCTGATGGCAGCGTAGAAAAAATTTAAGACCAATTATCTTCTTCTTTGGTTCTGGGCCGAACCAGGACTCCAAATTGATAGTGTAAAGGCCTTGATAGTACAGGTACTATAATGGTCTTGGCCCGCTCTAGGCTTAGCCTGCATATGTCAAGTGTAGGGTAAGGAGCGCCCCCTTTCATAGCCCTAACAGTTGGATGATTGGAATTCTAAAAGTAGATCATTTTTCATCACCGGTCCAATAAATTATTCTCGTCAAGTTGCATCCTTCAGAAATCTGGGCCGAATAATTTTTCATATTGTGATTCAGTTTGATCTTTCTAAAAGATTCGTGGAAAGCTTTTATTAGTGTACAAGGGGAATTTTCTCACAACGTTTGGGTAGATGCCCCCGGGTGGGGGAAGAAAACCTCTGGTGAGGTAGGACAGCCCTTGAATGAGGGAAGGTCGCGTTGCCTAGGTGTCACGACCCCGGACTGATGCCGAGCCAACCAGAGCCCTAATCCAGAGCCGCGACGCGGCGGACCAAAAAATTTCACCCACTCGCGTTGTTTCCCACAGTTTTTCGCGGTGATGATTCAAGATCCATAACCTTTCAATCATATAAAAACAAATACATATGCGGAAGCATGTAGCAAACTCATCCTGATGTCCAATGACAACCAATGATATCCAAGTCTCGTGTCAAAGTGAGAAATATACATAAGCAAATCCAAAGTTAAAGTTTAAGTTTTACAATCCAAGAAAGTAAGCTAAAAGTTATACAATCCCCACAAATAAAAGCTAAAAGCTAGTGAAATAAGTTCCCCAGAAGTGATGATCAACCCCCAAAATGTGACACGTGTCTCATAACCCAACCTGATGTCTAGATGATATCATAGAGTTGCCACTCTCGAGCAACCGGTGGCTCAACCACCTCCTCCTCAGGCTACGCCTCATAGGCAACGGGATCGACATTTGGCGCCAAACAAATGAATATCAAACATGACAATCTTGCAGGCAAATAAAGCATATAAGGGCACGACAAGTGTTTTCATAGTCATATTTAAACATCATAATCCATTTGAAAGCTAAACAGAAGTACTGGTGTAATAAAGGAAATTAAATGCTGAAACCAAATGATTAGTATCGAAAGACCTTTAAAAGAATGCTGAGAATCGAAAAAGACAATGGCAACCACATTGAGCTCTATTCTTCGATTACCGTTGTAACAAGAGCAATCAAAGTATAACCGTGGCCATATGAAATGGCCATAACAAACAGATAATACATATATAACCCAATAAAGATGGGTATCAAACAAAATCCGCCGCGAAACAGATGACAAACAAATAAAGTTTCCAAGCTGCAGTTTGGCAAAAGTATTTAAGGATCTCAAACCGGGTGATCAAATTGACAAAACGACTCAAACTTAGAGGTGCCGACCAAAAATCCGAACCAAAACATAAATCGAATTACAAAACACATATCAAATCGGTAAAAGGACTACTTTGAACGAAACATAAATGGACAATACGGAAGCGAAACAGACGAGTAACCTTATCGAGTTTTTGAAACGCGGCGAACCACACAAAGCTATTCAAAATAATTTATACGAAAACGTGTACAATCTTCAAAGCTGGAATGAGGTAATTAGTTGTGTCGAAATGGTTTACACCAGGCCGTCTCAATGAGCACTCAAAGTCCAAATGTCGGGCTATAAGACTGAATTTGATGCCTCCGAAGTTATCCTGCATTTGAGGCCTCTAAGTGCACAACGAGACTTCGATAAAGTTCAAGGTATTTCCTCGAGTAATTCAATTATAAAGGTTCCTCCTTCTTCCCCCCTTTGATTTCCCTGTTACAAAGTGTTTTGGATTTGAAATTTCCATTTCCAAGCATAATTGAGTGCTTAGGGGGTTTGCACCTCAAAATAGGAGAAAACAGTGCGCAGGAAATAACCCCGGGACAGAACACAGGTCCGCTCGAGCGAGTAATCATCCGCTCGAGCGGACTATATAAAGGCTTGCATACTCGAGCGACTCGAGCAGGCGGAGCTTCTGACAGTCCCAGAAGACTTTCTGGCTAGAGCGAGCAAAGGCCCGCTCAAGCGAGATGGCTTTCTGGCCTGTTCTTCGCCAGGCAGTGGCCTGGTTCGCTCGAGTGGCCCCAGGCTCGCTCGGGCGGACTAGGCTACTGCCTGAGCCCGTCAATTGTAGAAGAGCTTGTCCTTTTGCCTATTTCTGGTCTCATTTCCTTTCCTTTCAGCTCCATCATCCTTCTTACACAACCCAGAGCTTCCCTTAGCTTCAAACAAAACTCCATTCAATTACCACCTATTCCATTCAAAAATAGAATTAAAAAACATAACATAATCATAGGAAATACAGAATTCAAATTGCATTCCAATATCCTAAGAACCCTCAATTGATAATAAAATCCATGATATTATAAAAGACAACTTATAGAAAGCATGGGCATAAGTCATTCACTAAACCATTTCTGAAATCAAACCATTCATAATCAAAAGAACTAATTTGAAAGCATCATAGTTTATTACTCAGAATTTTTTTTTATAAAGAACCTAAATTTTAGATTGCATGCTTTCCAATATCAGATTATTCACTTGCCTTGGATCAAATTGGGTCCTAAAACACTCCAAGCACCTTCTACAGCAAGACCTTCAAGCTACAAAAATCTCATGAAAAACATCTCAAAAACCCAACATTTTGAAAAAAAAGAGTTCTCCAAAAACTTCTTTGTATGCATAATGGAAAGTCTCAAAAGGTCTAGAGAATCCTTATCTAAAAGGAGAAGTCAAGGCCTTACCCGGAAAGTTTCCAATTAAGAAGAAACACCTGAAGATGGAGATGATCCCGGCAAAGTATGGAGAAGAATGATGTCTTTGGGAAGCTTAAAGGATGGAGAAGAGGGTGGTGAACCAAGATTTCCACTTTGAGTCAGTGGAGTCAACAAAAGACATAATTTCCGCAAATCGAAAAATTTTATTTTCTTATTTATCAACATCTGTCATCTACTTTCAATAATTCGACAAACATAATATAAAGTCAAATAATCTATTTTTGAGAATCCAACAAAGATAATATCGAATTTTCAAACAAAAATAAATAGAATATTTTAATATATTATTACTAATAATTCTTAATTCAAAAAGAAAATTCAAATACATAACCTCTGACGTGAATTTAAATTCAATCTTTTTATACTGCAAGTGCACAGCTGTCCTTTTTGAGACAGTGGCAAGTACAGGTCAAATCCCATAGAGAGCACTACTAAGTTAAAATTCAAAATCCGATTTTTTTTATCAATAATAATGACAAGAGAGATAAAGAAAAAAGACAAAAAAAAAAAAGATTAAGAAAATCTAGATCTAAAGTGCAACAATAAAATATGAGAAAATGCAGATCAAAATATCATGAATCCATTACGTAGTCCCTCCATCATTCTATGCAATAGATAAAATAAATTTGTCCCAAAAATTCTTCAAATCAGAAACAAATCAATGTTTCTGATTTGGATAATTTGTCTATCAAAGAGCACAATCTTTCACAATTTATTTAAGGCAAAAATATCCTTCACCTAATGAAATTATGAACTTAACTAAATATCACATATTAATCAAAGATAGATTATCAAAAAAATTCAATCTAAGAATAATCTATTAAGAAAACATACATGATTAAAGCACTGTTCAAATAAAAACTTGAATAACATAGGTGGTCAATGACAAAAGGTAAATTTATTATTATAATCAGTACGTAAGAGACAAAAATATCACATAAATTAACGATGAGAAACACTTAACTTCATCTAACACTCTAATCCAGGGATCTACTCCTCCATTACAAAAGATGTGATTTTTATTAAGAACTTCATTAGCAATTACAATTTTCTCTCACACTCTTCTAAACTAGTTCTGGAACAGGGCTCCAGAATAACCAAAAAAATAACTCTTAAATTCTATTAATTAGGGAAAGAAGAGAAAGAGGAGAGAGAATCCTTAGGGACATCCAAGGGGAGGGAATGACTCCCGTATGCTACTTTTTGGTCCCTTTTCTTTCTCCGGTTATCTATCAGATACGTTGAATCTGAATACATTTTGTGCATATTTGATTTTTCTTCATTGATAAGGTATATATCTTATCATTTTTGAATTTGAATGAGGTGGAAGCTTCTGTAAACCTTTGAGTTGCTTGCCTAATCTTCAGATGGGGTCCCACAAGGGATGTGTAGCAATTAATTATTAACGGTGTTGATTTAATTGCAACCCCCTCTAAATATGAGCAAGAAAATCTCCGGGTCCATAACTTTGTCAATATAGCTTTGATTTGCACATTTTTAGGCTCCACGAACATTTACTCTGAATAAGCTTTTCAACGGTAGGTAAATTTCATCGATCCAACGGTCGGATTGAAAGTTATGGCCATTTGAAGATGAGTCATCCTAAGAAAAACGGGATTAACTTTTAAAATTTGATTTGCAATGGATTCTATCTTTGCACAACTTTCATTTTTGAAAGGACGTCATATGTGGAAGATTTAAACTCTTCTTCTTTTATTCCAATCAGAACTGTACTCTTTGAATTATCTATTAATAATTTCAAATTTGCAACTACTGCGGACCCTGCCTGTGGGACATTTCTTCTGCTTGAACAGTGGGTTTCGTGATAGAGGCCTACAATTCTCATTTTCTGCACATTCTAATTCAACACATCAAAAACTGAAGAGCCCATATTGAAGCGGGATCCACCTGGACAGAGTTCTACTCCAACTGGGACTATTCGGAGAAAATTTGCAAAACATTCTAAGTTAATGCAGAAAATGTATGAAAATTCAGGTTCCTTGGTGAAAATACATGAAATGATGAAATTATATGAATAATGATGCAATTCACCTAATTAAATCCCTAATTCATCCTAAAATGATACGTAAATGTGCAAATTCATGAACTCAACACACCCACCAATCAGCATTTTGCTAATCCCTTAGCAAAAGTTACGAGCAAAAATGTTTGAAGTTCTTTGACCTAATCTAAGAAAAAAAAGTAATTATGAAAACAAAACCACTTTTGCCGGTATTCTTAGTTGCATAAAGCGTATGCAACAAGCTCTTAAACCCCTAGGTTCCCCCTAGTGGACGAGTTGTGCCTCGTGAGGGTTTGCAGTGAATATACCCACAAAATTCTTTTTTTTTTTTTTGTTTTTTTGAAAAGATGTTTAAAACCTATCAAAATCCAGGGAAACTTCTTCCAAGAGAAAATCTATAGAAACTGACTAATCTTGATTCTTGGAGTTTTTCAAAGATAAATCTTAAATTTGGTTCACCAATCCCATTTTTTGGTTAGAAATTTTAAAAATCATGCTAATTGATCGTGCACGGTGAAAAGTATGTATACGTAATAAGCATCAAATGATCCACCAAGAATCTTCGTGAATATATATATTAAATTCTGGGCCGCCTAAACTTAACAAAGAAAAACAGTCTTACTCTCAAGACAGTAATGACGGTTTTCACACTACTGTTTTTTCAAAGGCCGTAAAAAATTCTTTTTTTTGCAAACACACATGTGACTGTGCAATGTCTAGGTTCCTTAAACTTTCTAACCAACTCATGTAACGAGCATTAGGCCAGTGACTCACAACACACAGATGTATTTAGGGCACTAAGTATGTAAATACCCCTAAAGGCTTACTAGCTCAGGTTAAAAAGGCTACGAACCCAAACCAGTCACAAAATTTTTTATTTTTTTCAAGACTTCTAAAAACCTTTTTTTATATTTTCTTTTTTTTTCACTTTTTTTTTGTTTTTTTTTTCTTTTTTTTTTTTTTTGCAGTCCCTAACAATAGACAGCCATTTTCATGTATCCACTCGTCGAACCAGAAAGCTCTGTCCACTAAGGGCCGATTTTCCTTTTTTTTTTTTAATTATCAAAGAAAAACGAAAATCATAGCTTCACATTCAAAACCTTGAAAACGTATACAACCTGTGTAAAAGTGAGGGATCGAAATTCAGCACTTTTCCAAAAACTCTTTCCGTAAATAAAATAGTGAACCATTGTTTCCTTTTGCCCAAAATAAATATCTTCAGCCAATAAAGATTCTCTCGAAAGTTTCCCTCTAACAATTTTTTTTTAAACTTCTAGAAAACAAAAAAGAAAATGTAGAATGAAAATTGAACAAATGATCACATTTCAAGTTCTAACGCACACCCCCAAACCTAATTTCAACATTGTCATCAATGTTATGAATGCATGTGTAATGTGAAAATTAACAATAAGGAAAAATGGCATATCTTACCATGTGGGGTGATTGCAAAAGAATGTAATCAACCAGCTTAATTACCTTCCAAAATTGGGTAGCCTCCCAAATAGAGCTAAGTTTAATGTCGTCAGCCCAACATGACCAAAAGTGATTAGTCCTGGTAAATTGGGTCTTTCAGAAAGATATTATCAATGTTTTTATCCTTTACTTCCAGAAATGGTTTCAACCGTTGACCATTCACTTTGATAACATCCATATTCTTGGGATTTTCAATTTCCACAGTACCATGACAGTAAACATTCCTGACAATGAATGGACCAGTCCACTGGGTTCGTAACTTCCCTGGAAACAGGTAGAACTGAGAGTTATACAAAAGGACTTTCATACCCGGTTCAAAGGATTTTCTTAAAATTGACTTATCATGGTTTAACTTCATTCTTTCCTTGTAGATCTTGGCATTCTCATAGGCATCATTTCGAAGTTCTTCCAATTCATTGAGTTGCAATTTGCGCAGAGTACCCACAGTAGGTAAGTCAAAATTAATCTTCTTAATAGCCTAATAAGCTCTATGCTCCAATTGGCATGTCTTCCCATAGACCAACCTATATGGGGACATCCCAATAGGTGTCTTGTAAGCAGTTCGATAGGCCCATAGTGCAGCGATCAATCGCAAAGACCAGTCTTTCCGAGTGGGATTGACCATCTTTTCTATAATTTGTTTAATTTGCCTATTTGAAATTTCCGCTTAGCCACTTGTTTGTGGGTGATAAGGTGTAACAACCTTATGGGTGACAAAATATTTTTTCAACAAATGCTCAAAGGGACGATTGCAAAAGTGAGTGCCTCCGTCACTAATGATCGCTCTAGGGGTACCAAAGTGAGAAAAGACTCTCACGGACTTAATCACGACATGGTGGTCGTTCTTCTTTGTCGGTATGGTTTCTACCCACTTGGAAACATAATCTACCGCCATCAAAATGTAAAGATTTCCAAAAGAATTTGGAAATGGCCCCATGAAGTCAATTCCCCACACATCAAAATTTTCCACCACAAGTATGGGATTCAAGGGCATCATGTTCCTTCGATTGAGCTTGCCAAGCTTTTGACACCTTTTACAGTTCAAACAGAAAGTGTGACAATCTTTAAAGATAGTGAGCCAATAAATTAAATCCACACTGCAAAACTTTGCGGCTGTCTTTTTCGAACTAAAGTGGCCTTCACAAGCATGATTATGGCAGAAGGAAATGACCGAGTAATGATCATGATCAGGAATGAATCTCCTAATGATCTGGTCCGAGCAGTATTTAAAAAGATATGGGTCATCATAGAAAAAGTACTTGATATCAGTTAGAAATTTTGATCGATCATGTTTTGACCAATGTGTGGGCATCTCCCCTGTAAAAGGTAATTGATTATATCTGCAAACCAGGGGATTTGGGAAATACTGAGCAATTGTTCATCAGGAAAATTTTCATTCAGTGAGACCTCATTTGATGGTTCTAAAGGTATCCTCGAAAGATGGTCTGCTATAACATTCTCACATCCATTTTTATCTCTTATTTCCAAATCAAACTCTTGTAGCAGAAGGATCCACCGAATTAATCGGGCTTCTGCATCCTTTTTCGACAAAATGTATCTCAGGGCTGCATGATCTGTGTAGATGATGACTTTGGACCCTATTAAGTTGGACCAAAATTTCTCCAAGGCACAAATCACAACTAGCAATTCTTTTTCAGTGGTTGTGTAATTTAGTTGTGCATCATTGATGATCCTACTTGCATAGTAAATCATATGAGGTAACTTCCCAACCCGTTGATCTAAGACAGCTCCAATAGCAGTATCGGATGCATCACACATTAGCTCAAATGGAATGGTCAAATCAGGTGGCTGAATTATAGGGGCTGAAGTTAGTTCTCTTTTTAGTCTCTCAAAAGCATTTAGACATTTCTCATCAAAATCAAATGGGGCCTTTTTTGTCAGCAATTGGCATAAAGGTTTAGCGATTTTACTAAAATCATTGATGAATCGACGATAAAAATCAGCATGGCCCAAGAATGATCGAATCTGCTTAACTGATTTTGGTGGTGGCAATTTGGAGATCAAATTAATTTTTGATTTGTCCACCTCAATTCCATTATCAGAAATAATATGTCCCAGAACTATGCTCCTTTTTACCATAAAATGACATTTCTCCCAATTTAATACTAGATTCTTTTCTTTGCATCTTTCAAGCACAAGGGACAAATGATATAAACATTCCTCAAAAGAATTGTCAAAGACCGAAAAATCATCCATGAAAACCTCAATGAATCTCTCTACCATGTCAGAAAATATGCTCAACATGCACTTTTGAAAGGTGGCTAGTGCATTGTATAGCCCAAAGGGCATGCGTTTGTAAGCAAAAGTGTCAAACAGATAGGTGAAGGTGGTCTTTTCCTGGTCCTTGGGTGCAATTGAGATTTGATTGTAACTGGAATAACCATCAAGAAAACAATAATATGCATGACCGGCTAGCCTTTCAAGCATCTGATACATGAATGGGAGGGGAAAATGGTCTTTTCAAGTGACTGAGTTCAACTTCCTATAATCAATGCATACCCTCCATCCAGTCTGTATCCGAGTGGGTACCAATTCATTGCCTTCATTTTAAACCACTGTTATTCTAGATTTCTTTGGTACTACTTGAATCGGGCTCACCCATGCACTATCAGATATAGGGTAAAGCACCTAGGGGTGAAAGTGGGTCGGGCCGTCCGCGGGCCGCCCGCGGACGGCCCGTTATAGGCTCGGCCCGAGCTCGGTTCGAAAGACAAAAGAGCCGAGCTAGGGCCTAGGAGGAGGCCCGTTTGCTTAAAAGGGCTGAGCTCGGGCTTGATGAAGCCCGACTCGTAAGCCCTAGGGCCTACATATATTAATACATATATTATATATATGTACACTATACAGTAGATAATACATATGTGATATGACATAATCCATAAATCCTAAACCTTAGTTTTAATCTAATATAAATAATCCCTAAACCCTAAACACTAAACCCTAAGCACTAAATAATCCATAAACCCTAAACCTAAGCGCTAAACCTTAAACCCTAATTTTAATCCAATATAAATAATCCCTAAACCCTAAGCACTAAATAATCCATGAATCCTAAACCCTAAATCTATATTAACATTGACCTATATCATTATAAAACAGGTCAGGCTCAAAAGCCGAGCCTAGGGCCTCAATCAAGCCGGGCTCGAGGGCCGGCTCGAGGGCCGGCCCTACTTAATAAGAGCCGAGCCCGAGCCAGGATTTTTTAGGCCCTCTCAAGCTCGGGCCGGGCTAGGGCCTAGTAAAAAATACTAGGGCCGAGCCTAGGGCCGGTCAAAGCCCGGCTCGGCCCGACCCACTTTCATCCCTAAAAGCACCCCTGCATCGAGTAATTTTAAGACTTCCGACCTAACCACTTCCTTCATTACAGGGTTCAATCGCCTTTCTGGTTCATGAAAAATTTTTGCATTTTCTTCTAAACGGATTCTATGTTGGACTACAGATGGGCTAATTCCTTTGATATCTGCAATGAACCACACTATAGCTTTCTTGTACTCATCCAAGATTTTAACGAGTTTTTCCTCTTGGATAGCATCTAAGTTTAACGTTATAATCACTGGAAGGATTTCTAGTGGGCCTAAAAATATATATTTCAAGGTATCCGGCAACTACTTGAGTTCTAACTTAGGGGGCTCTACAATTGATAGGACAGGTGAGAAAGCAGATGGAGTTAGAATCTCATGCTTCGGTTGCCACCTGGAGTAATCCATGGATGGGGTTGAGTCTAACAATGCATTGACTTCCTCAATATGTCTATCTACATCAAAATCACTTCCAAAGTAGGCCAGACAAGCCTCTAGTGGATCTTCAAGTTTCAAATGGGGTAAATGATTTTTCACCAATTCATGGATGCAATTAACTTAAAAAAACCTATCATCCTCATCAAGAGGTTGCTTACTAATATTAAAAATGTTTACTTGGACTGTTATGGTCCCAAAAGAAATTTGTATCACTCAATTCCTACAATTGATCAAGGCATTTGAGGTGGCTAGGAATGGTTTCCCCAAGATTATTAGAATTTTAGTTTCAGTCCCAGATGTGTGTTTGGTATCCAAAACAACAAAATCGATAGGAAATACAAAGTCTTCGACTTTGATAAGAACGTCTTCAACTACCCCCTTGGGGTATCGAATCGATGTATCAGCCAATTATAAGGTCACATGGATCTTTTTTAACTCTCCCAAACCAATTATTCATAAACAGAGTACGGAAGAAGGTTCACACTTGCACCCAAGTCTAGTAAAGCTTTCTCTATGTGATGGTCCCCTATCTAGCAAGAAATAGAAGGAAACACTGGGTCTTTGTATTTGTTCGGGGTTAGACAAGAAATGATTGAGCTAGCTTGTTAGGCTAGAAAAGCCTTTTTGGGCACATTGGTAGTCCTTTTAAAGGTGTAAAAGTCCTTTATAAATTTTGCATATGTCAGAATCTATTGAATAGCATCAAGTATTGGGATATTAATCATCACTTGTTTGAATACTTCTAACATTTTATCCAACTGAACAGTTGATTTTGCTGGGCTTAGCCTTTGTGGGTATGGTGCCTTAGGAATATAAGTCCTAAGAGTGGGTTCACTAGGTGATGGTTCAGCATTGAATGGGTTCTCTGTTCTAATATGGTTTTAGCATTCAGACTTGGTTCCTCAGTTTCCACTTTCTCACTTGATTCTTCCTCGGGTTCCTTGGGTAGTTTGACCTTGTTATCAACTTGTGTACCCGACCTAAGAGTGATTATGGATTTAATTTGTTCCGGGCATTTTCCTTTAAGATCATGAATAACTTGGCCCTTGGGCTTAGGTTTAGGTTGACTAGGGAAGGTTCCCTTGTCTCTGGCACTGATGGAGTTAGCCAGTTGGCCCATCTGATATTCCAATTTTGCAAGGGTTTGGGTGTGGCCATTCAAAAGTTAAGTAGTGGTCTGTTGGAATTGAGCAGTACTATGAGTCAATTGGGTTATGGTTTGAGACATAAGTTTCATGGCCTCTTCTAAAAAATCTACCCTCTGGGTCAATGGACTGGGGTTGAAATTGGGTTTTTGGAAACCGGGTGGGGCACTGACTTGGGATTGAGTGGGCTGAAATTTAGTGGACTAAGATGGGCTACCTTGAGTTAGGCCTTTGGTCCAAGAAAAGTTCGGGTTGTCCCTCCAACTTAGATTGTAAGTGTTAGAGTACGAGTCATACCTCTGACGATGATCAAAACGAGTGTTTTGATATAGTGCATTCACCTCCTCAACAGCCTCGATCTGACCCGAAATTATTGGGTAATCCCTCCATTCATGGCCTGATTATATCTTAATGACTCCAAAGTGTTTGGAGTGAGCTTTTGGTTCAGCTCTAAGGCCTCTATTCTCCTCACCAGTGTGGCCAATTTGGCCTTTGCCTCAATTTTGGGTTCAATCTTGAACATCCCCCCTGTTTTTTAGGAATGATGGGTTTGATGGGCTCCCTCTAAATAGAGGCCCACTGCAATGTGTTTTCAATGGTTTCTTCCAAAAATGTTCAAGCTTTTTCTACTATTTTCTGTGTAAATCTCCCACTACAGAAAGATTCCACCATTTGTTTGGTTAGGTAATCCATGCCTTCATACACAATTTGGACTAATCGGATTTTTTCAAATATATGGTGGGGACACTAGATTAAGAGGTCTTTGAACCGTTCCAAATAACTATAAAGTGTCTCCCCTTCCATTTGATGGAATCCATTGATGGCTTGCCTAATCGAAGCAGTTTTCTGCTTGGAGTAGAATTTTTTGTAAAATTCTTTGACTAGCTTGGCCCATGTAATGATGGACTTTGCCTGTAAGGTATAAAGCCAAGCTTTAGCGTTTTCTTTTAGAGAGAAAGGAAATAATCTAAGTTTAAGGGCCTCCTCAGTCATGTGATTGATTCTTATGGTCCCTCGGATGTCCTCAAATTCCCTAACATGTTGATATGGGTTTTTTTGGTCCAGCCCACAAAATACTGGAAGCATCTTGATCATGCCAAATTTCAGCTCAAATGTGGCATTGTTCTGAGGCAGGGTGATGCAGGATAGCTGAGTTGTCCTGGTGGGATACATATAGTTCTTTAAAGTCATGGGTGGGTCCACTTGATCAGCCATTCTAATAATTTTTTCAAAGATTGAAGACTTTCCGACAATGGTTAAGACTAATTCAGGCTCTATTCTGACTAACATTTTACTCCTGCGTACCCACAGTTTTTCTCTCTCAGGTCTAGAGCGCATGCATCGGGTTCAACCTTAAAGAAATGCAAGCCTAATTTATATGCGGGGCCCTAATGGTCTTATTAGATGATGCACAAGCAGTCAAGCACAAAGATTGAGCACAAGAAATTATCCTAGGGTTAGCCTAACTCACTAGACAACTCCTAACTGTTTTGAAGAGTGCACTAAGGCCTCCAATCCGGTCTTATGAAGTCAAATTGACTAGATAAGTCCACAGGATGAGTGGTGGGATCACAATGCACTTGGCATGGGTCCCGCTTAATAACCAAACTCTTAGAACAGAGACTACCACCCTTTGGAGGGACATGACTTACCTAGACATCGACTTAACCAAAGAGTGCAATTGGTGCAACCTTTTGTGGTCTTCGTCCTAATAAGCTCGAGTCCTAATGCAAACCTAATTGGGCAAGGATCTGGTGATGAAATCCAGTCTTTATCTTATTGTGGTCAATTGCCCTTAACTAAGTGTGTGGGGTCCAGTTTACTTGGTGTGTCAATCACACAATCATACTTGCTAAAATTTAAATCACCCAAGCCCCACCTGTAAGTAAAAGATTCGTGAGGTAAAGTTTAGAAACTCTTACAGCAGGCCCACGCCTCTTTTTTTGGGCAAATTTTGCAGTTCTAAGAGCAATTTATTTTTAGCAATTCTAAGAGCAACTTGTTTGCTTAGAGCAAATCCACGCAGTTTTCTGCTTTTGTGAAACTCTCCTCTTACCAAGGTAACATATTCAAAAGAAATTCTTGTTAGTAAATCTTTAGTTAACACATCAACTCAAAATTCTATCTTATCCTAATTTAAAAAAAATAATAAGAAAATTCAAAAGACACCAAGTTAATAAAAACTCTATCAAAGTGGATTTTAAGTTATTGAAACAAATAAAAAATTCTATCTACAAATAAAAAAAAATAAGAAATTCTAAATTATCCAAATAAGTGTCCAGATATGGTTAGAGTTTTCAAAAAGTTTTCAATTATAAGAAATCTAATCTCAAATTTCAGATTTTAAAACTCTAACTAGTCTAAACAACTTAAGAGTTGGAATTTTAAATTTTCCAACTACCTAATTTTAAAATTCAAAGGTTAGCATATTAATCAAAACAACTAGTCCTAAAGATTTTAAACTCTATCTTACCAATCATAATCTAATAAATACATTAGTTAAACCAATCTAAGATAAAAAAAAATTTTATTTTTACTTACTGAAATTCGGCATTAAAAGAGGTCCTTGAAAAAAAATTCTTTTTTGGTTTTTTTAGTAATTAATTATTTATTCCGAAAATTCAATTAATTATAAAAAATATCAGAAAAATCATAAAAGTTTGAAAAATTAGCAAAGTGAAATACTAACTAATACTAATTGAAAGAACAATACTAATGCAAATTAGATGACTAAACAATTAATGCAACTTAAATATGACCATGCATATGAATCTAATTAAAAAATTAGTTTTTTTAACAAAAACTAAGATTTGGCTCCTGGCAACGGCGCCAAAGACTTGATGTGAATTTAAATTCAATCTTTTAATACTGCAAGTGCACATCTGTCCTTTTTTAGACAGTGGCAAGTGCAGGTCTATTCCCACAGGAAGCACTGCTAAGTTAAAATTCAAAATATGATTTTTTTTATCAATAATAATGACAAGAGAGATAAAGAAAAAAGACAAAAATAAGATTGAGAATATCTAGATCTAAAGTGTAATAATAAAATATGAGAAAATGCATATCAGAAAATCATGAATCCATTAAGTAGTACCACCATCATTTTATGCAATAGATAAAATAATTTTATCCAAAAAATTCTTCAAATCAGAAACAAATCAATGTTGTTTATTTGGATAATTTGTCTATCAAAGAGCACAATCTTTCACAATTTATTTAAGGCAAAAACCTTATTCACCTAATAAAATTATGAACTTAACTAAATATCACATATTAATCAAAGATAGATTATCAAAGAATTTCAATCTAAGAATAATCTATTAAGAAAACATACATGATTAAAGCATTGTTCAAATTAAAAATTGAATAACATAGGTGGTCAATAACAAAAGGCAAATTTATTATTATAATCAGTACGTAAGAGACAAAAATATCACATAAATTAGCGCTGAGAAACACTTAACTTCATCTGACAATCTGATCCAGGGATCTACTCCTCCATTGCGAAAAATGTGATTTTTATTAAGAACTTTATTAGCAATTACAATTTTCTCTCACACTCTTCTAAACTAGCTCTGGAACAGGGCTCCAGAATAACAAAAAAAATAACTCTTAAATTCTATTAATTAGGAAAAGAAGAGAAAGAGGAGAGAGAATCCTTAGGGACGTCCAAGGGGAGGGAATGACTCCCGCATGCTATTTTTTGATTTCTTTTATATCTCCGATTATCTATCAGATACATTGAATCTGGATACCTTTTGTGCAGATTTGATTTTTCTTCATTGATAAGGTATATATCTTATCATTTTTGAATTTGAATGAGGTGGAAGCTTCTGTAAACCTTTGGGTTGCTTGCCTAATCTTCAGATGGGGTCCCACAAGGGATGTGTAGCAATTAATTATCAACAGTGTGGATTTAATTGCAACCCCCTCTAAAAATGAGCAAGAAAATCTCCGGGTCCATAACTTTGTCAATATAACTTTGATTTGCACATTCTTGGGCTTCATGAATATTTACTCTGAATAAGCTTTCCAACGGTAGGTAAATTTCATCGATCCAACGGTCGGATTGAAAGTTATGGCCATTTAAAGATGAGTCATCCTGAGAAAAACGGGATTAACTTTTAAAATTTGATTTGCAATGGATTCTATCTTTGCACAACTTTCATTTTTGAAAGGACGTCATA
This sequence comes from Umbellularia californica, assembly GCA_028538565.1. Classification (NCBI taxonomy): domain Eukaryota; kingdom Viridiplantae; phylum Streptophyta; class Magnoliopsida; order Laurales; family Lauraceae; genus Umbellularia; species Umbellularia californica. Next base: position 95,373,832 of record JAPQWN010000003.1, on the reverse strand, counting down.
TGTGGAAGATTTAAACTCTTCTTCTTTTATTCCAATCAGAACTGTACTCTTTGAATTATCTATTAATAATTTCAAATTTGCAACTACTGCGGACCCTGCCTGTGGGACATTTCTTCTGCTTGAACAGTGGGTTCCGTGATAGAGGCCTGCAATTCTCATTTTCTGCACATTCTAATTCAACACATCAAATACTGAAGAGCCCATATTGAAGCGGGATCCACCCGGACAGAGTTCTACTCCAACTGGGACTATTCGGAGAAAATTTGCAAAACATTCTAAGTTAATGCAGAAAATGTATGAAAATTCAAGTTCCTTGGTGAAAATACATGAAATGATTAAATTATATGAATAATGATGCAATTCACCTAATTAAATCCCTAATTCATCCTAAAATGATACGTAAATGTGCAAATTCATGAACTCAACAAACTCCTACAGTTTCCCTCGACGGGTTTTCAAGTGTTGAAATCGTTGCATAATAGCTTCATTATCAACACTAGCAAACACATCCTTTTCAATATATATGATCAAATAGTCCTTAATCCATTGATCTCCTATTCGATTACGCAACCCGTTCTTTACATACTTCATTGCTGAAAAAGCTCTTTCTACGGTTGCAGTTGCTACTGATAAAATCAAAGCCAAATTTAGAAGCAAATAAACCAATAAGTATACAATATCCTTCTTATTTGTCTCCATTTATTTTCTAGCAATGTCACCAATTTCTTTAAGTTTTAAAAACTTGTTTCTAGAGCGCATATTAGCAATATAGTTTTGAAGTTGATGGTCAAGTGTCACGAGGTCTATTGCATTAGAGGGATAAAACCAAGCAAGACGGACCAACCTTTCTTTGTCAAAAGCAGAAAATGAATTCATGAGATTCAAGCAGACCACACAAAGAAGCAACTCAGTATTAACCTCCGTGAAATGATTGTTGAGCTCTTGAAGTTATATATCGATGACTGTGTAGAATAGTTCAACACGGTAGAGGTGTAAATTTGTAATTTGTAATTTCTTTTTTTTATTTTTTATGGTTTAGCAATTGGTATGGTATCAGCAATAGGAATCTTCTTCCTCTTATGCTTCTTCTTCTTTTCTTCTTTCCAAGGGCTGAATGGCTGAGATAAAGGCTGGGAGTAATTAGGGTTTTATTTGGGGGAATAACTAATTTTCGGGGTATTGATTGTAACACACTTATCATCTAAAAATGGGTTTTTTTTTTTTTTTTTTCCTTTCAAAATAAACCAAGTGCTACAATGGGGTCTAACTCTTAAATTGAGTGGGATAATTTTTTTTTTTTTTAATATAGTTTTAGATCTTAGGGGAGTCAATTGACCCCACTGTGAACCAAGTAGCGCTGCCCTTGGCATGCAGGAGCAAGAAGGAGGAAGGAAGAAGAAGAAAAGTTCTCCTCTTGTTTGAATTGAAACAGGAAAACGTAAGATGGAGGGGGTATACGTGGCTGATGTTTGAGTTGAGTGGGGAGTAGGCCCCACTAGTTCCAAAGCTTAAAGTGGCTAGAAACCCCACTTATGAGTCTCGAATGAGATCGACGAAGAAGAGGAAATTGATCGTCGAAAAATTTAGTTTTCAAAAAGTATAGTTTCCTCATGATTTACAAACATCAAAATTCATACAAAGATTTAGTGTGAAAAGTCTGTTTTGCTCTCTTTGTCGAAAAACGGAATTTCTGAGTTTTGATCACAAACGGAAAGAACATAAAAGTTGTAGAGTCCAATATAATTAGTCAAAAAAAGTAAAGATCAGAATTTTTCGAAATAAAGGATAAATCCCCCATACGTACACAAGTCACATAGGCCACCTCGGGCCGTGTCAGACCAAGCTCAACGGCTCTCAAAATTCCCCAAAGCTATGAAAAATCTAATCAAACTAAAAATCTAAGCTAAACGTCCTCTAATCCCACTTAAAGACTAATATTCGGCTTAAACGACACTAAACACATCAAATCTGGGTCGGGGCCTGACTCTAGATTCAAACTCTGGGCAACAAAATAAAAACCCGACACTTATTACTACTAGGGTAAGAGGTCATTCTTGGATAGATGCTTTTACTTGAGTTAATTAGTTAGGTACATCTAACCAACGGTATGATTATACTTCCACTTAGTGGGGCCGTGGACCTTAGAATAGCTGGATAGCAACATCTTAGTGTACATGGTTTTTAGTAGGGATGAATCAAAGTTGGATTTATCGTGCAGCCAACTGGGGATTAAACTAAGAACTGAACTTAAAAAAAAAAAAAAAAAAAAAGCTGAACTAACATTGTGTCTATGTTTTAGGACCCATATTGGCAAACCCATATCTAAAATAAAAGACCCTCACTGGGACCCAAATCTGAATGAAGGGTTTAGACCCAAACCTGTATATAAGAAAATGAATGCAATAGGCACAAATCTGATTTTGAATCTTATCTGGGTATTACAGCAAACTCCATCTCAGGCACCAATTAAAAACGAATCCAAATATTGCTCCCATACCTAACCTAGATCCTTGGTGTGGTTTATTATTCAATCAATCTGCCACGCGTCCTAATAAAGTGTTAGTTAATTGACCCTTCTTATTCGTGGAAATCAATATAGATTCATTTTTCCAAAACTATCATGAATAGACTCACTGTAGATAACCTAAACTAAACATGAATGGTCCTTTACAATTAATGCAATCGAAGCATATTCGATGGCATATATTCTTCAATCAGATTGATTTTCTTACCTTATGTCACCAAGATCCGTGATTATGAAATATTAAAAGATTGCATATGACCCCCCTTGTCTATCCTATACAACTCTTCACCAGGACATGTGGCATATTAATAAACCCTATCATTGTCGGCGTCAAAACCTTTTTCCAATCATATTAGATTCGACTACATGAATTCTTTTTCTCCATTCCAATCTTACATACTAATAAATATAATGAATAAAAAATTTCTTTCAGCATCAGGTCAAATGAACCCTCTTGACTCTTGAGGAGTGCAACTGACATACATGTAGCATTCTACAGTCCTTTAAATCCCATAAATAGAAGTTGCTTTTAGTATCAGACTATCAGCAGAGTGGGTGACATTGAAACGCTAGGCACATACAGCAACACATGTACAAAGGACATTTGTATGGCCAAATTTTTGTGGAAACAGTGAGAATTGCATGCATAAATGCCTTTCCATGCAAGTCCATAGAATAGCCTTTGCATTCTTATGGGGTTCGAAAATTGTATTGTTCAAGGACGTACGCAAACGTACCCTAAGGGCCTGTTTGGATGGCCAAAAAATAGAGTAGAGTGAAGTTAAATGGGTCATAACAGTCTAAAATTTCAACTCTAACCTGTTTGGATGAGTCTGGCCCAATAGATGAAGTAATGTTGTGAGCCACATATACTCCATTTCACTTCAACTCAAAATACTTCAATTTCTTTGAGTAAAAGTGGATTCTACTCCAAACCTTAACTTCAAAATAAGCATCCAAATGGAGTGAAGTGAAGTACTCTACTTTAATTTCAACCTACTTCTCTTCATTCCACTTCACATGTAAAATCCACTTCATTTTATTCGACTCCCCATTTATCCAAACAGGCCCTAAAGCTTTATTTGGAGAATTAAATTTTACAACTTCAATTACATGTACCTTTCCTCTTTGGGATGTGGTTTTTTTTTTTTTTTTTTTCTCTTTCCTCTATGTTCATGATTCCTCTAGATTGAGGAGATTCTTAATAAGATATATAATAATTGAGATAAAAAAGCACCTTCAAATTTGTTTAGTTTTGAGAGATTATGCAATGCAACCATGTCAAGATGACTAAAGGGAATTAAGATTTCAGACAGCCATGTGAAATTGCCTAATTTAATGGATCAGTGCTTCACCTTTCAGTTATGTGCATGTGATGTGGTTTTGTTACCTTCTGCCAGAAAGGAGGAGAATGTATGATTGTCATCAGGAGTGGGATGCTTCCAACTTTATATTTAAGGGCATTGTTTGGGGTGAGTATAGGCAGATAGAATCCATAGTTGGGTATTGTCATTTCACCAGTAGGACCATTGGTTTTGGAGACCAGCCAACCATCTTTCTTGTTTTTAGTACCAAAAGTTATATTGAAGAAATTTTGCTTTGCTTTGCCCTAATGGCCAGGTCAACCAAATCACATGTGAGATACGTGTTATGATTTACCAGAATCTAGCAATCAATTGGAAGAACAATAAAAAGATTTCTTGGTCTGCCATTGTTTTATATTGTCCTTTAGGTAACTTTTTAATTTGTGGAGTAGAAATATTCAATAGAGCTGATTCAATGGATTTAACATAGAATCTTTTAATTAATTTGATAAGATTGCAAGGTATTATCAACCCACAATTCTTATGCTGTGCCAAAGAAATCTAGATTTTTCTTATTTGTTTTTTCCACTTATGCTACAAGCTAAGCCATTGATAAGAGCTCACATCCACCGTTTATCAATTCTGCCATTGTAAGCTTCCAGAAAGAAAGGGCAAAAAAAAAAAAAAAAAACCCCTTTGCCAGTGGCAGACCCACGTACAAGGATTTGGGGGCTGAAGCCCCATCCTACTTGAATGTTTTTAAAGAACCCCTTGAAAATTCTAATAATTAGTATGTAAATATTTTTTTTTTTTACACTTTTTCCTTCCACACTATTTCTTTTACATTAAGCCCCCCAAATTTAATTTCCTATGCCCACCCATGCCCTCTGCCATTGTTCCCTTCTATCTCACATTGCCTCACAGATTGTAATGAATCAAGTTGACCACAACAAATTAAAGTTCATTGTTGTTGAGTTCTTTGTGGTTTATATTTGAATATTCACACCTAAAAGAGTTTGTTTTCACCACCTCTTGGAGCTTTAATGCGGTTGATAACACCTATTTAATAGTAGAATATCATATATGGCTTTAACCTTGAGAAATCCTAAGTTAAATGACTAGAACTCTACCATGACACCTATAAATTTTGAACCTATAAATTTTGAAATCTGAGTTGTTCAACCCCCACCCCCACCCCCACCCCGGTATAGGGGTATCCTCAAATTCCATGTCAGTCAAAATTTGTTCCTTGTTACATTGTATATTTAATAATAATAAAAAAAGCTATTGACCGTATGGTTGTTCTTACGTCTGACATTTGCCGCACAACAGTTGAAGTTTATATAATTTCCACATAACTGTTTGTATAATAATAGTGCGATATCGCATTGCTTTAGGATATCGCACAGAATGATGTGTGCAATATCGCATGGCCTTATGATATCAAAGAGGAAAATACTTAAAATTTGACCTCTAAGGGGTAAATCTCAGTCTAAGGGCAATATCCCATAAAGAATGTAACTAACACAACCTCATGCACATTTATTGTCACGTTTTTCATCAAACAATCAATCCTATGATGGAAAAGACTCCAATTGATGTAAGGTTTGAGGATACTCAATATACCTCGAGGATGTTTATTTTAATGGTTCAAACATTAATAGGTGGTTGCCGGTGTGGAACTCTATTGCTTTTATGGAAGATTTCTGTGAGTTCTTTACAAGAATCTGCCATATTGAGAATCTTTTTTTGACATGACGTAACATCTTATCTTCTTACATTTGCAAATGCCATATTTCTTTATAAGCACTTTGAAATTTTAGCCACCTAAAAGGTTTCAAATGATTATGGGGATTTCAAGAGTTCGAGCCCTTTTTGTTTTTGGTGGAATTTTTGGATGCTGAAATACAAAAGAACATTAAAAATTTCACCACGTATAAGAATCTCAAAATTCTTCAGATAAAAATTTCATGAATTCCAGCAAAGAAATAAGCCCTTTTTATTAGATAAAAGAAAGTAGCCTATATTCAAATTTTCTTTTTATAATGTGGATATCTTTGAGGTCCTTGACCAAGCGTGATTAATCCCGTGAGGTGGTGTTTCGCTAAATATACACAAATACATGCCGGATAAATCTAAGTGGATTTTAAATACATAAACATATGCATGGACAGATTTAGGGTGGGTTTTGAACGCATGACATGGGGGACCAAATTGGGAATCCCATGCCTTATTTATATGCCACAAACTCCAAGGTGGGGCACCTGGATTCGGACTCTAGAAATAGAGTTTCACAACATTTCCATCAGTTCCATTTCCGTGTGTCGGGTGTATAAGACTAGCATCAGAATCAATCCTCTCAAATCCTACAGGCAACGGCCCGGATCACATTCCCGCCTCACAATCCCACTCAAATTGACAATCCAGACGCCACCATTACTTGCCACGCGTACATTAAAATCAATCATACCAGAAAAAGAACTAAAACTAGGCGGCAGATATGGAATCGATACTCCTCGCTCTCTCTCTCTTCCGGAAAACTCTACTACATCCCTCTAAAATAAAAAAGCCTTTTACTTTACTTCACCATTACCGTTTATTCCGGGGCAGGCTTCCTACTTCATAGTGCTTCTTCGCTCTTTCTCACTTCCGGACCATCTCATCTCCTTCCATAACCGCTTTCGTTCGCTACTCTCTTTCTCTCTCTAGAAATCTCTGATGGCGGGAAATGATTGGATCAGCAGCTACCTTGAAGCGATCCTGGACGTTGGTCCTGGAATCGACGGTGCAAAATCGTCGTCACTGCTTCTGAGGGAGAGAGGGAGATTCAGCCCCACTCGATACTTTGTAGAAGAGGTTATTACTGGGTTTGATGAGACTGATCTGCATCGTTCATGGGTTCGGGTAAGATGCAGCAATCCTGATTGTTGGTTTTTGATTTGTGGTTGGTTTGTGTGGTTGGGATCTGGTGATGAGATGAGGGGTTTTTTTTGTAATTTTTGATGGTTTTGTCGTTGCAGGCTGCTGCGACGAGGAGTCCTCAGGAGAGGAATACGAGATTGGAGAATATGTGTTGGAGGATCTGGAATTTGGCTCGGAAGAAGAAGCAGGTCTCGAGATTTCTTGGTTTGGTTTTTTTTGGTGTGAGATTTTGGGTGTGGTTGATTGATTGGTGTCTTTTTTTTTGCTGGGGGTGATTTTGATTGTGTGATTTTGGTCTCTGATGAATGTGGAATGTTAGTTTTGATGGCCCATTTGGATGGATTGGGGTGGATGATCCTGACCGTCTGATTTTGGGTTTTGGTGGGTGGGGATTGTTGGTTGGGATTTCCCATTTCCATCGGATGGGATGGAACATTTGATGGATGGATGGGTCTTGATCGGCTGATTATGACTTTCTGATGAGTGGGGTGATGGCCAATTTCCATTGCATGGGAATGAATCACCATAAAGGAAAAAACAAACAAGAAAATTGCATCACTTTCAATTATAAATTGTTTATAGAGATTGAAATGGCAGATGATTATCGGAGGTCAGTTGTGGGGTCCATCTGCATTGTGGGGCCTACTTCCTCATCAAGGTGGGGTGGGGTGGGGTGTCTTTGGATGATCGTGTACATTGGTGATCTGGCATTATTCTATTTTGGGGTGGGGGTTGAAGAAGATGACTTTGGTCTACGGTTGAATGGTATTATGATAGCAGTGATATTCAGGACAGTAGCAATTAGTGGGAGGTACTTTTGATCCAACTTTATACAAATAATACAATCAGTTTTTTATGAAGTATGAAGTATAGAATGGTTGTGGGAGTAGTTGGATACTTGGATCAGTATTCCTTGGGTCCCACCTTTTATTTATCTGGATTCCGGACCATTCATCTGATGGTCCAATGAAATAATTGAAGGAAGATCAAGTCATTAAATTAAAATTAATTTCAAATAACTTTAGCACCTATAGCATGTAAATTCTATGAAAGAACAAATCAATTTTATTGTCAGATCTTCGAAAACTAGCTGACAGTTTTTAGTCAGGTTGAATACATTGGAAGTCATGTCATAAGTGGTTAAAAATGAACAGTGAAAGTGGATATACAAAAATGACTGTCAAATAATCTCTCCTTTAATAGAAACTAGCACAATAACCCGTGCTAAGCATGGGTATGTTCACCAACACATGCAAAAATGCATTCTATGATAGAGCATAAGATTTTAAAAAGAGAATAAAATGAGAGAAGATCATGAGAGTACCTCTTTTCTCAATTCAAGAGTCCATTGAGTAGAAATGGGCTAGGACAAGTGGAGTAGGAAGAAAAGAGGAGAATTAGATTTGGGATGAAAATGAAATTGTTGCAAGGAGGGAAAAGTGGGAAGAAGACTTGAGTGGTTACAATACAATGTCATGTTGGAAATGGGAGGAGAAAGTGAGTTAGTTGTTGAACATGAGAAATAACGTCCGGTCAAAATCAGCAGTTGCAGTCAAAATTAACTTCAAAACCCTTGTCTTTAATATAGTATAATTGAATCAAAAGATGGGAAATGAATACCCAGCTATCACCCTATAATTCAAATCCTTGGAAAGTCATGGTCCCATCTACATCACTCTGTTATAACCTTGATAACTCACCTCATATCCTCAACCCCTCACGTCTTTAACAATCCTTTGGTAGAGTTCATTTGAACATGAATTCCTATGTAATATAATGCAAACGTACAGGACCTAAATGTTTGGAGACTTGCATGCCTGCTAACTTACCTTGTGATCTACACGATAAACTTGAGAATTGAGAGAAAAAATTTCTGGCAAGGGTTAGTTGTGAAGGAAAGTTGCATATTTTAAGATGGACGTGTAGGGTAACAAGAAAGGATAAAATTTCTAGAACAGCAAATGAAGGAATCTTACTTAAGACAGATTGGGCATGTGTCTAGACTTTAGACTTTAGATGATCAGGGAAAAACATTTCCATGGGAAGGAAAAATTAAAGTGTTGCAAGCACAATGGGCTAGAAGAAGGGAGAGACGAATGTGGACTTAGAATGAAGTAGTTAAGAGTGATTTGTTACATTGCAGAGTAACAGAGAACCAACCCCTGATAGGGCTGGGTTAATATGTAGAAGTCACAGAGCGGACCCTAAGTAGACAGGGTAAGGGTTCAGTGATGTTAATGAATCATTGGACAACACATAAAAAGACAAATCATGTTTTCTACAGAAGAACCTAAATGATTCACAATTTTGATAGGAGAATTTTTGACCGGACACAAGGCATGGGCCATAACTCTACTTCAACCCTAGTTATTGCAACTAGCAATGTCTTACTCTTACCCATTACTCTTCCGTGTAACAAAAGTACCTACTACAAAAGTGTGCTATCCAGATGTGATTATCATTAATGTTTTGAACCTAACCAATTTCTTTGAGTATTCATCTTCACTGTTTTGGGTCCTCTTGCCAGGACCTAGTAGTAGTTCCTATGAATGAGGCTATGCCATAACTATCGAGCCACTCGTTTGGAAGGTATACGTCTAGACTTGAATATCCATTGTTTGCACTTAAATCCCCTCAAAGATTTGATAATTGGCTCCTGAATGTTGGATGCATGCATGAACTGATTATTACACTCAATACACTAATAATGATATATGCTTGACTAGAGAGGCAACTAATGTTTTGTTGGAAATATAGTCAACGTCTTCAGCCTCAGGATTACTCCATACTTATATGACCATATTTTTCCTCGATTTAAGTGAGATAAAAATAATTGTTCCTTTACTATATATATATTTTTTGTTATTGCCTTCTCTCTCTCTCTCTCTCAATTTTTAGAGTAGCTGTTTTTCTTCAATCTGTTTGAGTTTGTGGAATGCAGATTGAAGGAGAAGAAGCACAGCGTATGGCTAAACGGCGTCTTGAACGTGAAAGAGGCCGGAAAGATGCAACTGCTGATATGTCTGAAGACTTATCAGAAGGGGAGAAGGGGGATAGTGTCAGTGACATTTCAGCTCATGGCAGTAACACTAAGAGCAGATTGCCTAGAATTACTTCTGTTGAAGGAATTGAGGCCTGGGCTAGTCAGCACAGGGATAAGAAATTATACATAGTGTTGATAAGGTAAGCAGTTGAGTTTTTGATTCCTAAAGTTTATTATTTCATTCTAACAGAAGTCTAGAACAAGCTCTCTTGGCTGTCACATTTTTATTTTTAATTTTTTAATTTTTTTAATGAATGGCTGACTGTCACATTTTAAGGCGTGTTTAGAAAACGAAATAAAAATCCTGTGTAAATATTCTTTGATGGCCAATTGGATAAAGCTAAATAGCTATCAAGGCATTTACCTTAGTGCACGTTTGTGCGGCAGCTTTTCCATGGAAAGTGTATGGAAAGTGGAAACAATTTTCCACGGCGTTTAAAATTCCATGTTTGGTGTGGCTGCTTTTCCTTAAGGAAAATCTGAAAAATGAACTAACTTTTCCATTGTTCTATGGAAAACCATTTCTGATGGGGTAGGTCGGAAAAGGTTTTACGTTGCACCGCACAAAAAATGTGGAATCCACAGATTTGAGAATTCCTCATTGCAGCAGATTTGATGATTCCTTGCTGAGGATTTCACGTTGGTATCAGTGCGCACTGGTGCTTAAAGTTGAGAAAAATGTTGTTGGTATGTAAATCCGCAAAACTGAGGATTTTCAAGTCCTATTTTGTGTGCTTTTTTTTTTTTGGGGGGGGGGGGGGGGGCACGTTGAGGAATCCCTGAGTATTTGGTTGCCAAACATGACCTTAATCTGTCTTGGAGTAAAGGCTCACATCTCAAAAGGATGGAAGATATATTCCTTTAACCAAGTTTCCTGTTTGCCAAACAAATTCTGTTGAAAAAATTGCCTATAGCTTGCACTGTATTGCTTTATCCAATTTCAAATAAGCCCCAAAGGACTGCATCGCATCAGAGAATCACGTCATTTGTGTTCTTGGGATACTTATACAGGCGTACAATTTATAAGTCTAGATGACAGGGCTATTAACATCACTACTATTTATGTTTTCAACATTTACATTTCAAGATTGGTATTACGTAACAGGATCACCAGTTATCAGTTTGAGCTCCTCCAGTCGCATTATGCATTGGCTACACTATCCATAACATGAAATTTCATTTTTATATTAACATTTTTGTACAAATGATTAAATTTCTTCTTCAGAACATTTTTAAATTAATGAACTTACCATTGTTTATATTCTTCTTATAAGCAAGGAATCTAATACAACTACAAGACACAATGGACTTTATAGTCCATACAGTAGGATATGCTAAACTTGTACTCTGAAAGTATTAGTGCAGTATCAACTATTAAGTACCAGCACAATTATTGTACCAGTCCCACATGGGTATGCTAAGCATATGTATCTGGGTATTATAGATTAAAACCAGTCAAGTAGAATGGCCCATCAAGTATACGCCATTCGTTTCTTCTTTTCCTTATGTTCCTCTACGAATTTGAATGTATATTGTTGGAAATGAGTGTTCATTTATCAAATTTTTAGGATCATTTGTAGGCACGGATTACTTTGCTTTTGGCCTATTCAAGTAGAGGTGTATTGTATACCCCATGTACAGTCGTGTCTAAGAACTTCAGTTCTTCAGGATTGTGTGGTTTCTTTGTCATATGGATTTCTTCTAACTTAAGCCTCTGGCATATGTGATGTTATGGTTTCTCTGATGAGTAGTCCTAAATCCTAATGCAGTATTCATGGCCTCATACGGGGTGAAAATATGGAACTCGGTCGTGATTCTGATACTGGTGGTCAGGTAGCTTTTTTGTCATGAAGCTCTTTCTTTTGAACTGCCTGTTGAGAGGTTGTTTTTCTATATTTCTACTGCCATCTTCTTCACAATTTCCAGGTCATTATGGAGTGTTTTTTTTTTTTTTTTCAGGTCAAGTACGTTGTAGAACTTGCAAGGGCATTAGGTGCAATGCCAGGAGTTTATCGGGTTGATTTGCTAACAAGACAAATATCAGCACCGGAAGTAGATTGGAGTTATGGTGAGCCAACAGAGATGTTGACACCAAGAAGTTCTGAAAATTTCATGCACGAAACAGGAGAGAGCAGTGGTGCATATATAGTTCGTATACCATTTGGACCCAAAGAAAAATATATTCCCAAGGAACTACTTTGGCCGCACATTCAAGAATTTGTTGATGGTGCCCTTAACCACATCATACAGATGTCCAAAGTATTAGGGGAACAAATCGGTGGCGGACAACCAGTCTGGCCAGTTGCCATTCATGGACATTATGCAGATGCGGGTGACTCAGCTGCTTTACTATCGGGGGCATTGAATGTTCCAATGCTTTTCACGGGTCATTCTCTGGGCAGAGATAAATTAGAACAACTTCTAAAGCAAGGGCGCCAATCAAGGGAAGAGATAAATGCCACATACAAAATAATGCGTAGGATAGAGGCTGAAGAGCTTTCTCTTGATACCTCTGAAATAGTTGTTACAAGCACCCGTCAGGAGATAGAGCAGCAGTGGCAGTTATATGATGGCTTTGATGTGATAATTGAGAGGAAGCTACGAGCAAGAATCAGGCGTAATGTGAGCTGTCATGGACGCTTCATGCCTCGTATGGTTGTAAGTATACCTATCATTCATAGAACTATGTGTGGGATCTGTGGTCTTTTTATTTTTTTTATTTAGCAATACGTCCATTATAAATTGGGCCTGACATTTGGGCAAAAACTTAATCCTCACCTTTCGCAGTTGTAATTGGGCCTGGTAGAAATCTTGTCAAACAAGGGCCTGATCTTGGTTTGAGATGGCTGAACCTAGAAGACTGATGGCTGGCCTGATTCATGTACCATAGTCATGGCTATGCTTGTTGGGTCTCCATGCAGTTGGTTAACCTGACTGCAGGATTGGTGCCTTTATGCGTTGAGTGCTTAAATTTTAGAGTGAGTAAGAAAATAACTATTATCATCCAGAAAACAAAATTAGAAATTGAGTTTTATGTTTATAATATTGCACAGGTAATTCCTCCTGGAATGGAATTTAATCATATTGTTCCACATGATGCTGATGTGGATGGTGATGCAGAAGGGAGTGAAGAAAATAACCCTGCTACTCCAGATCCTCCTATTTGGTCTGAGGTTTAATACTTTTTTGAACTCATACTTAAATCCATTCCTGTTTACTTTCATATTGAACTAACAAGATACATATTTTAGCTGCGTAAGAACTTTTCCAAATTGTTTCCCTTGTCAATTGTACACCATTCTGCTTATTTTATTTTACTTTTTATTATTTTTATTTTTAATTTGGTGCTTGGATGTTTGATAGATAATGCGATTCTTTTCCAACTCTCGGAAGCCTATGATTCTTGCACTTGCAAGGCCAGACCCGAAAAAGAACATTACAACTCTAGTCAAAGCTTTTGGAGAATGTCGTCCATTACGAGAGCTTGCTAATCTTGTATGTCTAAATTTCTCACTGCTGCCATATTATGCATGTCGCCTTAAATTCCATTCTTACATTTTGTCAGTGTATGGATTGTGATTGCAAAGTGAAACCTTGATAGTGTTTTGTCTTAGCCTGTTTCTTGAAAGATTCTGATACTTTCTGATGCTGCAGACATTAGTAATGGGCAACCGTGATGTTATTGATGAAATGTCAGGCACAAATGCTTCAGTTCTTACCACAATACTTAAACTGATTGACAAATATGATCTGTATGGCCAAGTGGCATATCCAAAGCACCACAAGCAGTCTGATGTTCCTGACATCTATCGCCTTGCAGCGAAGACAAAGGTAATCCTTATAGTATCAGCCTCAGCTAGTCAGGGAATCCAGCACGCTTAACTCATACTTTAAATGGTTATCATTTTGATGCTAATTGATAGCTTTGTTCAGCGTATGGTAATTTTGCTCTTCATAGCAGGTTCTTTTGAAATTTCCATTTTTTTTTTGCCAGATTGGGTGAGTGGTATAGCACTTGTGGGACAATCCATCTGCTAAGGGATCGATCCCTGAGCAGCTGTGTGAGAGGAGACACCCTTACCACTGGGGTGTCTCCTGTTTCTCGAAATTTCCATTTTAAGGGATTGCTGTTTGTGCATCATTCTAAAGTTTTCCTCCACATCAAACATTGCAAGTTGCATCTTAACACTTCAATAGGGAGTTGTTTGGGAATTTCCTTTTTCTTTTTTCTTTTTTTTTTTTTAACTGAGGCTTAGGATTTCTATCTTTGACCTATGAGGTTGGTATATCATGTCCAATGTGTCTTTATGGTCACTCACATTTTCTTTTTCTTTAAAATATGTCTATGTATCTAATCTACCACATGGTATTAGTGTGTCAATTTAGCACTTCCTACATTTAGAGAACATAATTGATTACATGTTAGTACTTCAACAATAAATCCTTGGGGAATTTCATGTTTTCTTTTCAACCTGAGTCTGTAATTCTGTGTTTGATCTATTAGTTTGGTATAAAATACCCAATATGTCTATTAATTCACATTTTTCTCCTTAACATAAGGCTATGTATTGAATCAATCACATATTATTATAGAACCTATTTATCAATCCCTATAATGAGGAAACATAATTGGTCCATTGGTTGAGCTTATCTTTAATAAACGCTAGTCTAGATCAAATCCAGTTTAAGGTACTTATCCCGATAATGGCGCAGATCTCTCAGAACCTGAACATGATTAAGTCATCTGTTTACTTTTAGTTTTAGATCTGTCCATAATTTTTTTCTGGATCTTTGTGCAAATCAATTATTGATATTCATGTGAATCAAGGCTTTAGATTCCAATTGATGCTCTACCAGTTCTTTTAGTGTAAATTCTATCAACAAAATATCCTGTACATTTTGCAAATATTCCTATTATTATAAGTGTAAAAGACTAGGTTCTATTCTTGGTTCTCATTTTCTCACACTAGAGTAGCTCCAAAATTCTGATTGTTGCTCTTCTTTTATAAACTCTGTAATTTCTGAGTTTTTGGTGCACTATTGCTGATGGTATAGGCAATACTTAATTTATCATGAAAAACATAAAAATAGTCTCTTTACCATTGAAAAAAGAAGTGGTTCTTGTACTTATACTTTATACATTTTTAGCATACTCGCCCAGAATGTTTGTGTCCTAACCTTCACTTTTACAGGGTGTTTTCATCAATCCAGCTTTCATCGAACCATTTGGCCTGACTTTGATAGAGGTGCTTTTATTTTGTTTTTTTATTAATCGGTGGTGTTTTATCTTTTATCAGTTAGTATTTACATACGTCATCCTCTTTCGATAAACAGGCTGCAGCTTATGGTTTACCTATTGTTGCTACAAAAAATGGAGGTCCTGTTGATATACATCGGGTTAGATTAAGACAATGGTTAACACTATTTTGATTATTTTTTCATTGTTTTTCAAGTACTTATTTTAAAATTTTTGACAGGTTCTTGACAATGGCCTCCTTGTTGATCCCCATGACCAGCAATCTATTGCTGAGGCTCTTTTGAAGCTTGTTGCTGATAAGCAACTTTGGACAAGATGCCGGCTGAATGGGTTGAAAAATATCCACCTTTTTTCATGGCCGGAACATTGCAGGACATATTTATCTCGTATAGCCAGCTGTAGACCAAGACATCCTCAATGGAAAGGAAGTGATGATGGAAATGAAAATTCAGAATCAGATTCACCGAGTGATTCTTTGAGGGATATTCAGGATATTTCTTTGAACTTAAAGATTTCACTGGATGGTGAAAAAGGTGAAGAGGGTGGAACCACTGATAATGCTGAAGATTTGGGGAATGACATTGCTGATGGCAAGAATAAGTTGGAAAATGCTGTTTTGTCATTTTCAAAGGGTGTTCTAAGGAATGCTCAAAAGGTTGGGTCCAGTGAGAAAGTTTACCAGAGCAACGTTTCGAGTAAATTCCAAATGTTGAGAAGGAGAAACCACATTTTTGTCATTGCTGTTGACAGTGACTGCAATGAAGATCTTCTTGAAGTTATTCAGAATATTTTTGATGCCACACGCACAGATCGGATTGCTGGCTCTATGGGTTTTATACTGTCAACATCATTAACAATATCTGAGATACACTCTCTTCTAGTTTCTGCGGGAATGAGTGTTTTTGATTTTGATGCTTTTATATGCAATAGCGGCAGTGAAGTCTATTATCCATCTTCGAATTCTGATGTCATGTTTGCTGATTCGAAGTTGCCCTTTGTAGTTGATGGAGATTACCATTCTCAGATTGAATACCGTTGGGGTGGTGAATCATTAAGGACGACTTTGGTTCGTTGGGCAGCTTCTATTGTGGACAAGCAGGGAGAAAATGAACAAATTGTTCACGAAGAACAAGAACGGTCGACGGACTACTGCTATGCATTTGAAGTGAAAAACCCAGGATTGGTAATTCTATATCCCTAGTCCCTACTAGTAGAAAAAAAAAAAAAATTGAAATCAATTTTGCTAAAGCTTGTTATTGTGTTAATTAACCACCTGTTGGTATTTTGAGCATAATTTGTTCTGGATGGTTCTTTTAATTAGAAAATTGAGGAGTGCCTCCTTGGTTGCATATATTATCATACTATTTGCAGAATGCATATATACCTCCTTGAGACTAAAAATATATTCCTTTGAGAAAAAAAAATATTAATCTTTCTTTTAATCTTTATAGGTTCCTTCTGTTAAGGAGCTTCGGAAGAAGATGAGAATTCAGGCTTTACGCTGTCATGCGATTTATTGTCAAAATGGTACAAAGCTGCATTTTATTCCGGTTCTGGCTTCTAGATCCCAAGCTCTCAGGTAATATGCCTTCCTACAGTTTTCTTATCTATTTTTATTGGAAAAAAAAAAAAAATACTTGGAGAGGAATTATTGGATCTTGCTATACAACAGGGACTTAGCATGGTGGAATTGGTGGGATAATGAAACAATAGGCTCTGAGAATTGACTTTATCAATAGGTCCCAAGGAAGATAAGGGTACTTATTTCATACGAGTGTGGCCCATGGTTTGGTGGTGTACATCATTAGTATATGCCTCTTAAGGTGCATAAGAGATGCTTTAAAAGCTTCTCCAAGTTACAGGATTGTAGCCATCCATCTGGCCATGTATTTTTTGTATTTTTTAGATTGTTGCCATGTTTCTCCTTCACTGCTGATTTGCATGCAAGTTGTTAAAGGTAATGATCCTTCACTCTGGGAAACTTTAGGAGGATAGCCCTTATCAATGGGATACCATAAGATCAACATTTGGATCCCCTGAGCCATGGCCCTTAGTGAGTCAAATAGGAACATCAGGATGCCACCGAAGACCTGATAAATCAGGACCCGGCAGTCATTTTCAGTTTGATCCGCAATAGTACAGATGTCAAGGGGCAAGACTAGGTAAAATGAGTGTTTTTCAATAGGCAAAACCCAACAAATCAGTCTGACCAGTTCTAAATTCCCTTTGATACCCCCATACGTAGTCATTGTGTATCAATGGTTATGATGTGTGTTTTCTGGGCATGGTATCATATGTATTTATGATGGGTCTGTGTATTGTATCGCAGGACTGCAGGCCTTTTCTGGGTTATTTCTCCTGGGTATTAAGTATAAATTTTTTATTTGTTTAAATTAATTAATTAAAAAATAAAATATAAAGTTTTTATTTATATATATATCTATATATTTAATGGGAAATGTTCTTGTACATCCTTATGGTGCATCTTTATAGTGAGAGAGTCCAGTGGGCCCACCTTATGACCATTTGAACCCTTCACTGATCACTGGACTTTGGGGTTTGCACCCATCGAATGGATTGGATCGTTGGATCGAGGGTCTATTTTTTTCTTTAATATAAAGATGTTAAAACTCTTGGGCCATGGATCAAGGGGCTAGAGGCATGAGATTGGCTCCATTTTTTATATCGGGGTCAATCAAAAGGGGATCTTTTCATTCCCCCATGTCCCATGATCTGTGGGCCCCTAGGTAGCCTAGCAGCCTGTGTGCACAGAGATGTGCAGGAATATTACCCATATTTAATTTATCTATTTGGTAAAAAAAAGTGAACCTATTTATGTTTTCATGATACTTGTATGCTAGTTTATAGCCATGGACTGGACGTAGACTGAGACTGGCCTGACTAGAAAATTATCATCTCTGTGTTTGTTTTTAGTTGACAGTTTCATGTCAAGGGCCTAAAATATGGAAGGCCTAAATACTATGATAATAGGTCTGATTATTATTTGATTATTGTAATAGTACTTTACTATGGAAGTTTTTTTTTTTTATGATATGTTAATTTAGGTTCAAAATATGGATTAGAAAAATGAAGCTGTTTGGGTCTGGATATGGATACTAGGACTCGAACACATGCCCAATTATATGAGTTTGGGTTATGGATCAAAAGTCAAATATAATCTGGGGTGCATTTGTGTCGGACTGGGCTCCAACCCAAACCCCTTTTACATTCCTAATTGTTTCTTTACATTGGTGGAGTAATAAGGTATACATTGTTTCTTTGTTTCCAGGTATTTATATGTTAGGTGGGGAGTGGATCTGTCAAGTATGGTAGTGCTTGTTGGTGAGAGTGGTGACACAGATTATGAATTGTTGTTTGGAGGGGTGCACAAAACTGTGCTATTGAGTGGCATTTGCAAAGGCACCCAGAGGAGTCTTCATGCTAGCAGAACCTATCCTCTAGAAGATGTTGTGCCTTTCGACAGCCCCAACATTGTTCAAACCACTGAAGGATATGACAGCAATGATATACGGTTGGCATTGGGGAAACTAGGCATTATCAGGGGCTAGTGGAGAAAGTCCTCTTTTAATTTGTCTGCAGTCTAGAATGAACATCTTTCAGTTATTGCTCTGCCTTTGTGAAAGCTTTCCTGACGCTGATTTCTCTCAATCTGGCTTTTAGGAGTGTGTCTATGCTCTTTGCTGGTCTGGGTCATATCATTATCTTATACCCTACATCAAAGTTTCAGCGGATGCCTTCAGAGAACATGAAAAACTACAAATCTGGATGCCCTTTCTTCCCTCTATATTTAAGTGGACTCCCTATCTATGGTACCCTGATAGTTCAAAATAGGCAATCATGTCTGTATAATTTTCATCTCAAATCATACTTGGTGTAAAAACAGTGTCGCCGCCATGTACCTGAGTGGTGTGGTTGCGACATTTCAGCTACTACAAACTTGAAAAGCTTTTGGGGACCAAGAATGTAAATTTCATCTTGGGTGGGAACAGGGAAAATATGTTGAATGTTTTAATGATAAAGATATTCACTTGAATTTGTGTTTCAAGATATTGAACTCTTAATAGTATATTGAGTCTCTTCCTTTACTTTTGCTTGCTGATTCCTAGACTTTATCTCATGGCATGCATATTGCACACTAGAGCAGAATTATCCTCTGTTGCTGTGGACATGATCATTTTAAGTGCAGACACCATTATTGATTGATGATCTACACAATTAAACATGATCAGTACTAATTGGAACTCATACTTGTAAAAAGGAATGCAATATTGATCCTAAGAATGCAAAGTTTTTTTTTTAAATCTTTTATTATTTTTAAATTTCATCCTACAGTGTCTGCTATGACAAGGTGGAGCTCATTTTCATCCAGTTGGATCAGGGAGGCTACATAAAATTGATGGCTAAGATGCTCTGACTCACCCCATGAGAAATTGCATGTTAACTTGATAGTAGGCTTTGTTTAAAGGCTTTATTGATGCTGATCCATTGTTCTAAGATTATTCTAGTTGACTATGCTTAGTGGGTGGGGTCAGATTTAGTAGGTTGGGTTAAACCGTTTAACCTATAGACACCTCCAGTCAACGAACCTGTTTGTTGAACCCTTTAATACCACAATCAAACTCACCTCTAATAGGGTGAGTCACCCATTTAACTTGATCTAATGCTATTTGTAAGTTGCTAACCCAAGGCCTTAATTCTTGGGTTTGACTTTTGAGTCAGGTTTGGGCTGATCCAGACCTGGCTGAAACGTATTAATAGTTGAAAATATCAACTAGAACCAGAGTGACGTGGCGGTCTCTGGTTGGTGTTTTGGAATGTCTACCCTACACTACCTTCTTGTGGGGCCCGGCCCGCCTACTACATTGCTGGTTGACATACAAGCATCTTCCTCATTCGTGCGTTTGTGTAATAAAATCTGTTGGGAGCCATTCTTTCTGGAGTAACTTTCCTTTCATGATTGTGATACATTGTGGTTTTTCTTTCTTCCTTTCCTTTCATGTGCTGGTCTTGCATGTCACTTTCAACAAATTTATAACTTGTGATTAGGTCCCAAAGTTTGAGCCTTTGAATGTTAAAAGAGAAAGATGCTTTTCTTTAAGAGAAGAAATAGAAGCCATTGGAGAGCAATGCAGAGACGCTAGCGATCTCCAGTGAAGATTGTTTAAGACGAATTGTTATTATATTTGCTTTGTTTACAGAATCAAATGAAACCATAATTGAGCACAAAATGGTTCATATGGACACTCTGATACTTTCTAGTGACTGACTTGGCCCACCAATTCAACCTGCAATTTGGGGTCCGGGTTAACATTTTTATCTCAAATGAGAAAATGGTCTGTACTATTATTCATTCCGTCAACTTGAAACCTGACTCGCTGTAATTTTTTTATTTTTTTATTTCGCTGTCGGAGGGTTCCCACCCTCTGGGCCCAGAGAGAAGCCGAGTAAACTTCTTGTAACCCTAGTGTGGTAGTGCAGTTTTGAACCTACAACCTCCGGATATAAACCGTGGTCTTAAGTCAATTGAGCTACCCTTGGAGTTTGACTCGCTGCACTTAAAGCTTACCAAACCCCTGGCGGATTTAGGGCATTTTTGGGATAGATCCAGCTGCGGAATCCTTTCTATTTTCCTCATTTTTGTGGATTTTCCACTTTTGATAATGACCAGAAAACTCGCCCCACGATTTCCATCTTTTGTGTTTTCAATTATTCGGCATGTACGACCTCCCCTCGGAAATCCACACATGCAAACAAAGTGGATGAACGGTGCATCTTGGTGGTAACTTAGAGGTTATTGATTCTGTATTTGGAACCCTAATTCTTGCTTCGCACAATTAAGATCAAAATCCTTAATCATGTTTAAAAGGGCCTAAATGGCCAAGAGGTCAAATCCCAGCCGTTGAATCCTTACAGAACTTGATATATTTGAAAAAGAGCACAAACTGGTGGATCACAATTTCTAGACTCTTATGGCCCTTTTTTTAAAATATGAATCGTTAATTCTCTTCATAAGGCCAAAAACAACTATGGAATCAAATTTTACAGAGTAATTCAGCATGGATCATGAGAAAATAGCTAAAAACTCCATACCATTGATTTGCCACAGTACAAAAACTGGGATGATTTTGCTGTCCGGTTTTCCAATTCTCCACTTCTCATGGGTCAAAATCACGATTCGAATTGTGCATCATTTCCAGAAGGCCAAACATGGCTACGGGGTCAAATTTCGGCCATTGATCTGTTATGGATTTTAAGATATTTGCGAATAAGTCCGGACTCTAAAATATCAATTTTTAATCCTATGGGCTACACTCTTCAGAATGCCTAAAACGGCTATGGGGTGACAGCTCAAGCCTTCAGTAGGGTTCACGTGACTCTTTCTAACTTAGAGCTCTGGTTGACATTTCCAACCAGGTTGCATATGGGTCAACCTCCTAATTTAAGGTCGGATCTTTTAATGGAAGCAGTTCTGTGTTGAGATGGGCCCACATGCCAACACAGGTCAGTTTTACATTTTACAATTTATGGTGGCAGTTCTGATCAAATAGTCCATCAGGTATACAACCAAGGATAAAAGCCATCCATACCTTGAGCTGATGAACAGCCAGGATTCAGTCAGGGTCTGACAGTAGGAACAGCCCAGCTGACACTGCAATTAATTTGGGCCAGGCAAATTCCAAACCAGCCACACAACTTGATAAGATGGCAGCTGGAAAGTTAGATTTGGGTTGGGCTTGTTCCGGTTTAGGTCGGTCTCAGATGGGCTCCAGCCTTTACACAAGTGTGAACACTAAAACCAACCTTTTAATGACAAGTCCAAGTCAATGTCTAATGTTGGGCCATCTGTTAATTATAGTCACCAATAAGTTAGTCTCTTTTACAGATTATAATTAATGAACACCGCTCAGCTTCCCAACTGACCAATAGAGACAACCATATTTCCCACAAGGCACTCCATCTCCACCCTATCTCATCAATCCTTGGGTCAAAAACTCAAAATACAGCATGAAGAAGGTGGCCTACTTCACCATCTTTACTTTGATTATAGGGAGGAAATGCCAAATTCATTGTTTCTCTAGTTGTAAGGTGTGGATATGACTCTGGTTCCATACAATATTTTCTATTCATGGGAAATTTTTTTTTTTTTTTTATAAGCTTCCTGTGATGATATTGAAAAATGTAGTCAAAGGTGAGAAAAACTAATTATGAATAAGAAATCACTTGAACTATGGGACTTAACAAATGGGTAAAGTTTTGGCAAAAATATCTTATTCATGGACCATCCATTTCACATCACAATGCCACAAAACCATATTTAAAGGGATGGATGGTGATTAAGAATCTGGGGTAAGCGTTAATCTGTTCCTATTGTTATTATACCAATTTGGCATCTCATCGATAATGATATACTGATTTTTTCTCTTTCAGCAGAAGACATTTTCAGCTTTTACAATTATCTTCTTTTAGGGGTGCATTTTAACTTTCAATTGGAGCATACGTAAAGCATGCTTCCTCATGAGTAAAAGCAAGACTACAAGAGGGTTTATACCTTGATAGACGAAGAAAAATTAAAATCAAAGTGAGATCGGCTTTCACTCAACGCTTGCAATAAGTGGAACTCCATAGTGTAGCCCATCTATTCAAAATTTAATCCGCTCAAAGATAATGTCCTCTTATATGCTATATGGCCAAATTTATTCTAGCGTCCAATTATAATGTCTAGGATATATATAAGACACATATTAAAATAGAGATTTCAAAGGATGGCTGCCCTAAGACTTAGCATTTGCTCCTCAATTGTTGAAGCCTGAAAAACTCTCACAGAGCTATCCGTTGGATATCCTAAGGCCCGCCGTGAGATATAGCAATATGCAATGTCCTACATCTCATAGGTCTTAGGGTAGCCGTACGGCCAAAACCTTTTATAAAATATTGAAAACTTCATATGTTTATTGTTGGAGTAAAATCTTATGCCGAAACCCGCATTCTATTTAAGTAAAATTTGACTATATCCCACCATGGATTTCTGATTGTCTCACTAATCCAGAGCTTCTTAAAACCAATTAAGAAAAAAAAAAGGGCAAAATGGACATGGGTCTATGCAAGTATGCATAAAACCAATAAATATTGTAGATTGATCTTTTCTTTTCTGTGTTATGACACCACACAGTGCCATGTGCATTCCCTCGGATCTTCTCACCCCACGTAAGAGAGAGAAGGGAGGGTGGCGCCGAATATGCTATAAATGTAGCAGTTGGGATATTGCTGATGCACCTACACTGCACTAAATGACCAACGAAACGCAACCATAACACTTCACCCAATCCCAAAAACCATTCAAGAACACATTTTTCCAAGAAAAAGAAGAAAACCCAATTCATATTTCCTCTCCTCCATTCTCCCATCTTCTTCCTTTAATTCTCTGTTGTTTCCTCCACTGGGTCTTGTTATATGGATCATGTGCACCAGCAAAGCTACTAGCGTTTCAAACAGGAAGGGAAGGAAGATGACCACAGGTTTCCACACAAAGGATTCCAAAGAAACTGAGAAAAAGAAGAAGATGAAATGCCGCCTTATCTCTTACATGGACTTGCCAGAGTACATGAAAGACAACGAGTACATATTGCAGTATTACAGGGCAGAATGGCCTCTAAAAGAAGCCTTCTTGAGCTTGTTTCGATGGCATAATGAGACTCTTAATATATGGACGTAAGATGATTTGATACTTTGAATTCCTTGTTCTTGTTTTGATATGAAACTTTTGGTCTAATTTGAGAAGAGGTTTGATTTTCTTCATTTTCTTTCTTTCTTCCTTTCTTCCTCTTTGTAGGCATTTGATTGGGTTTTTGTTGTTCTTGGCGTTGACTATTGTGAATTTGGACGGGGTGCCTAGACTGGGAGATCTTTTTAGCAAATTTAGAAGGTTTGTTATACATGATCCATTTGGTCTGAGAAAACCCAAGCTGTGAAAAGTGATATTTCCTTCAAAAATTGTGTGTTTTTTATTATTTGAAAATGAAGATGAACAAAAGTTTGATTAAGAAATTTTGGGTTTGTCTATGTAAATGCATCTTTTAGAGGAAAACTCATTTCTCAGGATTTGGTTTTCTCAGCTTCATTTCTCCACACCTTTACATTAATCTCTCTCTCTCTCTCTCTCTCAGCTTCATTTCTACAACACCTTTAGATTAATTTCCTGAAGTACCATATTTTAATAGGTCTCTCTTTCTCTAGTGTTATATGATGTAGTTTCAAGACTGAGGTTTTTGCCCCATTGCAGACCAAATAATTGTCTAAGGGCACTGCAAAGTGCAAACTACTATCAGATTTCTGACATGTTTGGATTCATTTTCTAAATTAAGGGTAAAGGGTGAAATGTCATTTTATTATATAAATTTAATGTTCATTTTCATGTTCAAACCAACTATGACTAAGTCCAACTGACAAATAATTTTCCTTTTTCTAAATAATACAATAAATCTCGTAAATTTTTAGATGCATAAAATTTGAAAGGACAATTTTCTATAACCCAGTGAAAAACTGGAAAAACAATGAAAAAGTTGATTTTTTTTTAAAATCTCAACAAACAACAATCCTCCTGGTGTTTTTGCCCTTTTCCTCTTATATTTTATATTTATCTTCTGAATAACTGAGTTGTGCATTAATTATTATTGAATAATATATAAATGAAGAATGGGATATGAATTACTTTAAGATCCCATTTAGATGGACCATTTGGATGTAGAGAAAAAGTAGGGATGAGGAAAGTTGGAAGTAGAACTTTTTTCCTGGGTGGGCTACTATGTAAATTTGTTTTTTTCTTATGGGAGCACTATGTAAAAAATAAAAAGGATTTATAAAAAGTTTGGGGTCATGCCCCCTCCTCTTCCAGTGAAATTATCAAAACTTCCTTTTACAAATCCACTTTAGACAGAAAAGCATTTCTCATTGTAACTAATTTTTGTAAGAAGTGGCCGGAGAAATGACTTTCTACTGTAGCAGTGGAGAAAGCACCTTTTTTTTTTTTTTTCTAGTAAAATTAAAACTTTTCAATAAAAATTAACAACTTGAGAACTTCATGATTAAAAAAAGACCTCAATATCATTATTTTGGGTGTTTTTTGGTCTTTGACTCATAAAATTCAGGTTTTCCTGGTTATTTGTTTATTCTTCACCTACCAATGAATATTGCAATGTGAAACACTCTGTTTGGCCACCTACATTTCTTGAAACCTATTTTTCTTGTTGGTGCAAAGAATTAGAAATGAGAAAATAACCCATAAGGGTTAAAACTTAAATGATCCTAAATTAGGTACTAAAACATAATCATCCAAACATCTTTAATTTTTTCTATATTTTTGACAAGTAAATTATATTTTCATGAAAATTTAGTTACCAAATGCAGCCAAAGTTATAGTATTTGAATATATCATGTTGTAACATTTGGCAGTAAGCAATAGCTAATCTCTCTGTCTTGTTGGCATGCCCTATGAGCATACTGCTTGTGGGTGTAGTCTGTAAATTGTAAGATACTCTCTATGGAGATTACTTTTGTTTTCCCTTGGATTGAGGCATTCTACTGCTGGGATTCCGGGCAGTTGATTATTTTAAGACTTTCAGTTCTTTGGGACTACAACTGGCTTATGACTTTTTCCTTCTCTCCTTTATTTTTTGGAATACTTTTTGATAGATTGAATGTATTTGGCTTTTATCTCTTGGCTCATGGAACACTAGAAATCTAGCATTTTTGAATCTTCCATAAAAGTAACCTTATATAATGTTATATTAAATCATTGAGAATTTTTGAGAGCAAATGAGTCCTCTTATAAAGGGGAAAACATTTTTTTTTTGACCCATATGACTTAAAAACCTTCCAATACTAGCCGTCCATGAATTGATACCTGGATCAATTTGATACTCACTCATCAGTTTTTCTTAATAGCTTATCTAAGGGCTGATAACATTAGGGCCTAAATCAAGGAATAAGACAAATTGATTGGGACTATCTCTACATATAGAGACTGATTATTATCTCCTTGCTAAGCAAGGGATTATGAGGAGAGTTTCCCTGTCCGATTCTGCTTTGTTCTCTTTTGGGTTGGTGCCTTTTTTGTGTTTTTTCTTTTGTTATTGCGTAATTTGTAATCTCTTGCTTGTTTTAATAAACTGTTTTTTTTAATCGATGAAAAACCAATTATTATCTCTCACTTTTTAAAATCTTTGTGTAATAAGTTCACCTATATTAAATTCAACTTGCTCATAGCATATGCCTCCCTTCTTTGAAACTCATCCAAAATTTACTCCAATTGGAGTGTGATCCGCCATTGGATTGACTACATTTAAAAGTACAACTTATTTTGTTGGATCCAAAATTTACTCCAATTGGAGTGTGATCTGCCATTGGATTGACTACATTTAAAAGCATAACTTATTTTGTTGGATTTAATCATGCATTTTATATGATCTCTCTCTCTCTCTCTCTCTAAAATGAATTTTTATATGGTGTCTATATATTTACCAATAATCTATAGGACTGGGTTAGATTCATGAATATTAAACCCAATAAACAAAGTTTTAGAAAAAGTGGAGTATGCTCCACGTTCAAGAAGGTGAGAGATAGCCAATGAATTCTATTTGCATATTTTGATTTTGATTGTGAATTTATAACAGAATCCATCATTTTTAGTGGTGTAGCTTCCTAACTACTGAATTCTTATTGAAATCTGGATTCTTCTCTCTTTTTAGTCTCAAACAAAGAGCTTTTTTCCCTTTTTCTATTTTAAAACCAAAGGTGGTTGTTTGGGTCATGAAATTAAAGGGAAATGGAAGGGTGGATTTTCATGTAAATTCATAAAGAGCTCGTTGACTATCTATAGTTGCTAATGGAATCTGAATGAAAATATGTATATACATGGGTTTTGGGCCTAACAACCTTCCAACATTTATTAGAAGTGGATGCATCATTAGGAGTTATTTCCTATAATTTTCAAGCAATCCCACCTATCCAAACTGAAATCAAATGTCTGCTACCATACCGCAGTTGGTTAGTGACATGCATGGTGTGTTTGTGAGAGAGAGTACATGAGTTTGAGCCCCACTGTAGGAAAAAAAAACATAGAAAAAAACCTAAATCAGATGATTTTTGACTTTCCATGTTGACGAGCCAAGATGGTGATGGATAGGAAGAGTCAGGGTATCTTGAGCGACACTAAACCATTCCACATTTATAACCACCAACTAAAAAATCAGAAAAGGAAAGTTTACTGGCGTTGTACATCTGACATTAAAAACACCTTTCTTGCATATTGTGATCTTTGTCTGATTGGATTGGGGGTTTAATTAAGTGTTTCTTGTTTGACATCTGCTGCAGATCATTCCCACTAAATTCAGATGCCAATGCTTCTCACATTTCAAGCAATTTTCTTTCGGTAAGTCATGATATTTTATTAATAAGGGTTAAGAAACCGTAGTATCCTGCACCTTAGCATAAGTGTGGTTGGTGAGAAATCAAGTCGAGTCCGGATCACCTACCGCAGTTGTTATACCTTAAATTTGGGTGATTTAGGTGGATCCGTACTCAATCAATCAAGTTTTGTACACATGAGATGAAATTATAAATTTAGGTGATTCGGTCTGGTGTGGACCATGGTGTCTGAATTTGGATTCTTATTTTATGAGATGGACCTGTTTTTGGATCTGATATGGGTCCTATATGTTAGATCCACATCTAACATAGAGAGGCAATCATATATCCGGACCCAGATTCAGATCAGAACAAGATCCATTCAAATGGACCCTTCAATGGCTCAACCCAAATAATGATACTAGTATATGTATGTTTGGGTTTTAGTCATGCCTCGATCCAGATGTGTATCAATCAGGATTGGGAATTGGATATCCGGACCCAAACCAACCAAAACACACAACTTCATGAGGATTTTCATCTTTTCATGGGCTCCTGTCATGTTGAGTTTAAGACGGGGTTCGAGTTATAAGCCCATGTTAGAACTTGGATATTTTCTATGCGGGACTAATAGAGTTTTCATACGGGGTTTGAAGCCCATGGTTGATACGCTACGTTGCCGTCCGGACCGAAATTTTGCACTCAAGTAGCACTGCAGTCCTGCTCTGAATTTTAGTATCATGTCACACTGATTCTAGTAACAACAGAGAACACTGCAGGAATCAGTGAAGGTCATCGACTTGGAAACTACAATTTCAGCCGGCAACACATCTCCAATGGCAGCCCGTTGGCCGTTCTTCGTCTTCCTCGGCGGATCTATGTTCTGCCTCCTTTCTAGCAGCATCTGCCACCTCCTCGGCTGCCACTCACACCGGTTAAGCCTCTTCTTGTTGCGAGTCGACTACGCAGGTATTGCAGTCATGATCGTCGCCTCCTTCTTCCCTCCTATCTACTACATCTTCCAATGCGAGCCGCATTGGCAATTCATCTACCTCGCCTTGATCACCGCCATGGGCGTCTTCACCGTCTTCACTTTGCTCTCACCCCCGCTTTCATCGGGCGCGTTTCGAGCATTTCGTGCAATGCTCTTCTCAGCAATGGGGTTCTCAGGCATTGTCCCGGCCATTCATGCATTGGTTTTGAACTGGAGCAATCCCCAGTGCCCCATAACATTAACATATGAGCTATTAATGGCCCTGTCCTATGTAACAGGGACCCTGTTTTATGTTAGTCGGGTACCCGAAAAATGGAAACCGGGTTTATTTGATCTCGCCGGACATAGCCACCAGATATTCCATCTGTTTGTGATCGGCGGTGCACTGGCACACTATGCCGCGACTCTCATCTTTCTCGAGTGGCGCGACAGAGTAGGGTGCAACACGGTTATTTAGATCCTCGCTTCCTTTAATTGTACGATTATGGTTTAAAATATCGG
Organism: Umbellularia californica; assembly: GCA_028538565.1. NCBI lineage: Eukaryota > Viridiplantae > Streptophyta > Magnoliopsida > Laurales > Lauraceae > Umbellularia > Umbellularia californica. The sequence goes on along the minus strand of JAPQWN010000003.1, from coordinate 95,344,864 downwards.
CCAATACGTAACATATTGAAGGGTTTGTGTGGTACCGCAAAATATGGTACAAAAGGATCGTATCAAACTGTTGTTATATGTAGAATTCTTGATTCATTGTAAGCTGTGACATTGCATTGTTGTTATTTGAAGAATGAATAAGATTGTAAGTTGTGAAGTTGTTTGATTAAAAACAGTTGAGTTGAATTGGAAATTTTGGGCTGTAATAGATGTTGCACATATGATAGCCTAGTAGCCATTTGTGCCCGTTTAATAATTGGGTTGGACTTGGATTAAGTGATAAGCTCAGTTTAGCTTGTCCCGAACAAATAGAGCTTGCAATTAATTGATTCGCTGAATAATTGGTTGAAAGCCCGGCCCAATTGACTCAATATGGGAGGGCTCAGGGCTCAGGGCTCAGGCAAGACATGTTTCAGGAGGGTTGGGCCTAGGAGCTCATAGCCCATATCAGGCTTGGCCTAATTTGATAGGAAGTGGGTCCTACAGTGTAGATCTTCTCACCTATATCATAAACAGCGTGGACCCATTACTGTAACCAAATTGATTGTTTATTTCTATTGCAAAACCAACTCTTCCATCTCTCTTCTGCTTGAAAAAATTACCATGTGGGAGATATACTCATGTTTAGTAGGGCTGTCAGTGGGCGGGGCCAGGGACAGAAAACATGGATTCTGAATAGGCCACATCACTACTATGGTATCCTCAATTTCAAGACCCATGCCCAAAACAGTTCAAGTCAAGCCAATGGACAGTCTAAATGCTATGTAGAAATTAAAACTGGCCGGGTCCAGAGTAGGACCATGGCATATCTGGGCCTGAATGTTGTTTATACAGGAGAATTTATTTGTCTTTCATAGAATGGATCCAGTTTAGAACCCAACATGGATCATATGTGTCGGATTCAGATTACCGCGCGACATATTAAAAGAGAGTCCAATCCTCGTTCTCCGAAACTCCATCACCTGCCCACAAAGAGATCTTATCTGGACTGGATCCTTCAAGACGAATTTCATCCCCTTAATCATACATCCTAAGTCCTCGGCTCAAAATGTGTAGGCCCTATGATGCAATTGACCGCCATAATGAAAACGTGATTAACACCTTAGCAGCAAGTTTGCAGTAAGCGCTTAGCCACCTTTTTTTTTAATCATGGTGCTCAATTGGACAAGGGAATCCATTCACTTTGAGCTGAAAGCTGAAAACACATCGGTAGTGCGGGATGAGATCTATCTTGAATGGTTCGAAATTCGAATTATGTATATGTGAGCCCTACAATGCAGTTTTAGTGCCCAGGGTTCTAACTTGGGCCGGCACCTTTCCTCATCCAAGGTTGTAATATTTCACCATGGTTCAACTCTCCTTACCAGAGGAGGGAGAGAAACAGAAGCAGCCTTGGCACCATGAAACAACCCTTTTGCTTTAATCCCTCGTGGAACGTGAAATCAAAGTTGCAGGGGCGCAGGGGTATTGATGCTTACTTCTCTAGGTTAAAGTCTTCTACTGGAGTCCAGGACATCATAAACTCTCCATCAAGTTCTCGTGCTTTTCGCCGTGTAAGCATCTTTCTTGCTGGAGGAATTTGCATATTTGTGGATTCATGCATGGTCTATACATTTGAGGTTTCTTCATTTAGAATTTATATGACTGAGGAGCTTATGTCTATATTGGTGCGTAGCTAAAAAACATTAGTATCTTTACGTAAATCTTTGAAATAAATTATTATTATATTCTATGGTGGGACGTGATCTAAAAATACTATATAATGAGGATTTTCATTATCCAAGATCTGCAAGGATTTGCAATATCTAGACATGAATTGGGAGTTTTATATCTTCTCTATCAAGGAGAATCAGTATAGTTTTTTTTTTTTTTTTTTTATTCACATATATAAAAAGTGTTGCACAAAATGAAAAAAGAGTGAGTTGTACAAAAAATTAAATAAAAATTAAGAAAGTTTTCCTCTCCCATTTTAAAATAGATTAATAGAACATTTGTGTAGTGCTTGCGGATACAAACGTTTGACTGTGGGGTTGCAAACGGGTATCCGATTCTCCGATTACCCGGACGTTTCGACCCACAAAAAATCGGGTCTGGAACTTATTTTAGGTTCTAATTTATAAACGGGTCCGGGTCCAAAACCCAATTTAGATTCCGATTGATAAATGAGTTTGGTTCCGACCTTTGGACTCGGGACCCGGTATATGAGTTTTTGATATGGCAAATTGTACCTTAAAATCAACTTTATTTTAATATTTTAATATATATATTATTAGAGGTAGTCGATTTCATGTATTGTTATAAGTTGACTAATATTCTTATTTAAAAAGAAAATTAAGAATAAAGAGAAATTAGAATCCATTTTAAGACTAGATTTTAATCCTCTAGGTGAATCAGGTGCTGTAACCGGATCCTGATTTTCCTATCGGAACTGGGCTTGGAACCAACAAAATAGGTTCCAAGTATTCGAAATCAGAACAATTAATTAGAAATGGGTCCGGATCCGGGCCCACTGCGATCCGGAACCGGCTTGTTTGACTGCATAAAGGGAAGAAAAAGTTCATCATAACCACGTTTGAGGCCCACCAAATCCAACCTGTGAAAACCAAAATCCCCACAGTGAGTTTTATATTTTTGAATACTTCGAGCAGGTTGTCTCACAAAGTTGCATGATTTGTAAAGAGTCAAACAGCTAAGATCTTTAACCACCCTATCCACGCGGGCTCCAAGAGACGAGCCATTTTGTAGAAAAGCACCTTGGCTCCGTACAAAATGTCCTTATCATTTCCTCAGAGTACTGAAATATTTGCTTGAGGCAAACGCTATCTCGGCGCTTGCAGTCTCAAAGTACGCAATCGGATAAACGCAAAAGACGAGACCCTCCTTTATCATCTTTGCTTCCTGTTGAATTCATCGTTGATCTCATTCCTCTACACTCTAGCATTGGTATTTTATTCTGCTACACATCCATAGTACTGCATGGAACTTACAGGAGAAGATCATCTCATGACCCTAAGAAATAAAAGAAGCATCAAAGTTGGAGTGTGATCGTCGAAAGGCCGGAAAGAGAATCAATCGCTGGGGCAGTTGGATGGGGTTGGGACCCACATGCTACATCTGACCAGCTCTGTTACTTTTACTCATTAGAGCAACTCAACTACAGACACATGTAAATAGACCCCCTGCTATGCTCATCAAACTCATCAACAACAAGAAGCTCATACTTAATTTCTAAAACAAAAGAAGCTCTTACCAACACTTCTCATGGATATCAACCCATCTCCTTCTCGTACTGAAGCCAGCAGCAGCACAGATGGATTATCAGAGCACGGGGGCGACCGTTCCCCCTCCATAAAAGAAAAGGTCTTCAAGGCCGTGAAGAGTGGCGATTGGGAAGACGTCTTGAATGCATACAAGGAGAACACGGAAAACATCCAAACGGCCAGCATCACAAGCTCCAAAGAGAAAGTCCTCCACATTGCCGTCTCCCACAACAGGAGCGACGTGGCCAAGAAGCTTCTGGAATATGTTGCAGATGGTAAGGTAGTCAAAGAGATGAAGAATGATCGAGAAAATAACCCTCTGCACTTGGCTGCGTCCCTTGGAAAGGCCGACATGTGTGAGGCCATGATGGCTAAAGAGCCAGAGCTGATTGAGTGTAGGAACAGGGATGGAGAGACGCCTCTGTTTCTAGCTGCACTTCATGGAAGGAAGGAGGCATTCTACACCCTCCGTCAGAAGTGGATTGACATCAAGAACTCAGACAAGAAGCAAGACGTTAGTTTTCAAAATGAAGATTTTTCTGTCTGCAAGAGGGACGATGGTAACAGCATTCTTCATGTGACTATCCTTGGAGAGTACTTTGGTGAGCAATGCAATGCCCCTCTATCTTTATATCTATATATCTATCTATCCATCTATGTTTTAGTCAATTTTTTTTTTCTCTTTGGGTATCCTTGTAAATACATGATGTGAAAGTTTGATGTATTATGGTTGTGCATTGATGGTTTCTATATTGCAGATTTGGCTTTCCAGATAATAAATTGGTATCCAGAACTGGCAACGTTTAGAAACGAGAGACGGCGGACGCCACTCCATATTCTGGCCCTACATCCCTCGGTTTTCAGAAGTGGTTGCTATTTAGGTCCCCTGGATGATTTCATCTACCGATGTAACTACTGCCTCTCTCTCTCTCTCTCTAATATAAATGAATTTTAATTTACATATTATAGAAAATATCATCTGTGCTTTTATTCTTTTAACCGTCCAATTACTCTAATCCCATAATATCATGAGTCATGATATACTAGCATAGCATGCCTGTGCTAAGTACGAGCCCAGAAATAAAAACATGTCCAATTTGTGGCTATTTTATGAGATATTAATTAATAAGAAAATAAATATAAAACAAATAGATATATCATTTATTACGGTTCGAAGCATGGCTCAACCCGACATTTATACAAAGTCAATATTATTTTTTATATAAATGAATATGAAACTTCAAGTCTTATGTAAATTAACATCAATGTTTATGTATTTATTTTAGTAATTTCAATCAATTGTAAAATTGCATGTAGCTCCTTCTTTAGGAATTAGAATATGAGGCCCACTTTAAAAAAGTTTATTGTTTGTGGAGCCCATATGTATAAATCACTATCAATGATCCATTTTTAAAAATTACAAACATTAAGGATTTTCTAACCATAATAGAATTTTAAATCCACCTAAAGAAGACTTATTTTAACTTGATTGGATAGGGTTATTAAGCAAGGTGGGTTTTTTCATCTGCAATCTTTAATTACTTATCCATAATAGATATATATTAAAATTTTAATTCACATAAACAAGCTTAACAAAAGTGGACTCTGAATTGATTGATAGAGCTTATCTCTTGAAATTGACTTGAGACCCAATTTCTCAAATTGATTTGAGATTATAGTCCAATTTTGCAATTGATTAATAAATCGGACTCCAATTTAAAATCGATGCCTATGTCTATAATATATATTAACGGGATAGTAAAAACCAAGTGGTGGATGGGGATGTTACATGGAGAAGATCATAGAAAAGAAGAAAAAAGAAGAAGTGAGTTGGGCAATGTTTCACCAAAAGCATATGTCATGGTATTATTGTAGGAAATCGTGTGGCCCGTATGCCACGAGTCCAACGTCAGATCAAGCAGGGCTGATGCCGACAGATAATACAATCTCACTTAATGTAAGACTTGATTTGGTCCCACTAATAAGACTCCCAATAGGAATAGTGGATGTGGGTTTCTTGGCGAAGAAGTCTCTAGCAAGTGCGACTTTGCGGAGCTTCCTAATCGCCGGAACGCACATAGATCTTCGGTTGTGTGTCGAAGTCAACGCATCGGAATCCTTCAACTAGTATCATAGCTTGGTACCGTGCGTTTTGACGGTTTGGATCGCAAAGTTGCTGTTTAGATCGGTCTAGATCTATGGTTTTTGTTGAAAACCCAGGCCCCCTTCGTCTCTGCAACCCAAGTCGAGAGGAAGAAGACGACTTCAGTTTTACTTCTTTGAGTCGCCTCGAGTCTCGCGCGTCATCAGGGAAAGGCAATAGTACTCGTTTGTATTGCTTACTGTTCCTTTCGGTGGAAACCAGGACCACAAAACCCTTGGGTTGCGTGCATTGGAAAGAGGAGAAGCCCAGGACCACAAAAATCATGACCCAGATACGGGTAAGGCTGGTAGAAAAATAAAAGTTGCAGTCTTGGTCATGACATTTTCTAATCTTTGTCATGAACTTATACAATTCATGTTCGCCACCTTTTTTTCATATCTGTGGGCTTTTTTTTACAAAAGCCCGGGCTTCACTCAGGAGGCCCTTCTTTCTACTTGTGCTAGGGGCTGTCTTTTCATCTGTGTGGGGGCTCTCATTTAGATCGCACTTTTAAGACCACTTGAACCTTTTAATGACATTAGCTTACTTATACAGGCTTGCTTGTTGAGGAGCTTGAGGACGAGTCGGGAGATGGTTCAAGTTGGATCACTGCAGAACAAAGTAAAAAAGAGACGGCTCCAATCATTCCCGGAAATTATGTAACTTGTTTCAATGCACTTGAGATTTTCGGGAAGGGTCTCGGTGCTGGTAAGACACAGGGATAGATTGAAAAATAGACCCATGATACTTTTTGATCAGGTTGACTTATGTTTACATTCTTAATTCTTTGAGACCCTTTAATCCACGGATATCATCGTTCAGAAAGGAAGAACTTCTAGGTTAACTGCATTTTTTTTTTTTTTTTTTGTTTTAAATGAGGTTAACTTCATTCTTGACTAAACCTAGTCCCTACCAGCATTAAGTGTTAATTTCTTGTAACCCCATGGAGACCTAGCATCATAAAGAGATCATAAAGAGGTCTGCTTTCATTTAGAGTCTAAATTGTTTCTATTAGAATTCATAGGAATCAAATGCATGGGAATTCATGGTCATGATCAAATGAGCCCCACGGAGCATTATTTAAAGGGTGAAATATGAGGGATGTGAGGTGGCGGGTAAAAGATATACGCTAGCAATGTAGAGTGTTGACAATTACTTACTCTAAAAGCTGAAGCTGATGAAGTGCGATGTAACAATATATATCAAGGTCATAACACCCCTCGTACGTGCATGCTCCTTTATTGGAATTACATCATCCATGGGAGAATATATGCAGGTGCTCCGCACGGGAATCACACTCTCCGTGGAAAAATACAAGGTACAATAGCCTTGAAGACTCGAACACTCAACTTCCCGCTGTGATACCGTGACTTTCCTATAATTTGAATTACTAGGGTGATAACTGTGTATTTAATTCCCATCTTCACTTGATCCACTTTTAATTATAGGGAAATTTCTTTGATGGTTGTTTTGTATATTCACCTTGATTTTCATTTTTAAACACCTATGCAGTGAATTCTTATGAATTTATTTCCAATGTATTCTTTGTAATAAAACTGGTCCTTAAGTATGTAAGTTAGAGTGCATGAATTAGGCTTCCCAATGTGGAAAAAAGGGGCTTAAAAGTGTGCAAGATAATAAAAATGGGAGGTACTTTGTGAAAGATATCTCTTACCTTATCTCTCATAGTAAGGTGAGAGCACGATTTTACTGCCATCAGGGTCCTTATCCAGTATAATATTGATCAAGAATCTCCTAACATTTATCCTTTGACACTGTTCTTCTTTTTTTGATCAGTTTTTGGCCCAAAGGCATGGAGGTGTCATTGGTTTAAAGGGGAAGCAGACATAGAAAAACATCAGTCATCAAAAAGCAAAAGTAAGTGTAAACTTTTGTTTTGAAGGAGTATTTTGAAATTATGAACTGAGACAGGCCAATGAAACTACTGTTAAAATTTGTTAGGACTGTTAATACATCCAATTGATATGGTGGAAAATGGAAAACAATTAAAAAGAAAAATAAATAAAATTACAGTCGTTTTTGGGATGTCAAGGGACCTTAAATTATTTGGTTACCCAAAGGATCGGACATTGGGAATCTAGGTACCGACTACTAATCGGCTAGGGCTGTTAAAGGGCCGGGCCAAGCACTATAGTCAATATACATCGTCCAAGCCAAGGGCGGGTCAAAGCCCTTGGTGGCCCTATACTACCTAGGCCCTTACCCTACGCTCGTAGGCCAGAGCCAGGCCCATGGTTTGAAAACCGGAAAATTATTATATTTATTATTATTATTTATTTTTTCTAAACTACCATTAGGCATTGAGTGTCAACCGGATATTAACTTTCCTCCTTTATTTAGGCCGGAGATTGATGGTGCTTGCAGTAAATAATATGTGGAGTTAAAAAATCCTACTTACACAATAATGACTTATCTTAACAAAATTAAAAATTTTAAAAATGAGTACGTCATTATTTTTATGGGGTCAATTTGGATAAATGAAAACCTCAATCACAAATTTAGGGGAATGAGAGGGGCCACATATGGTGTGGATATATATATATATATATATATATTGTTGGTAGATATATGGCAGGTTTAGCAGTGGAAAAAAAATCCCGCTGCAAAAAGGGGGCTTTAGCTGTGTAAATAAATTAATCTGCCGCTAAAGCTTGAGCTGTTCTCCAGTATTTGTCAATTTTTTTTTTTTTACCAATGAGTTTTGAAGAACAATTCATAACCTCATGACAACTTTGCATTATTTTTTGAAACAACAACATGTGAAATTCATACTACTAACAAACTAAATGGTCTCTGTTTTTAGAGTTTGAAACCTTACTGACTTTGTTTATTATTATTATTATTTTATTTTCAGTGCAGGTTGTCAAAGCAGAACCTAAGGAGAAAAACCGACCCTTCCCTCCCAATTACTACACGAGCTTCAGCTTGTTGGATTTCCTGTTGAAGCTCCTCCTAGTTGTTTGTGGTTCAGGTTTGTATGCCAATAATCTTTCTAGAAAATCAAGGGACTAGATTTTGATAAATTCGCAACTAGCATGGCAGCGTGCCAAGCCCAGGCCCTAGTAGAAGTACATATAAATGATTACTTTCAAAATAAAAGACAATTCAGTTGGTTTGAAAAAAAGAAAAAAATTACTTAAAACCAATTATAGATTTCACATTATATTTTCAGATGTTTTCTTCTTCTTCTTTAGTTTTTTAAAATCATTAAGTGAGAACATTATATTTTCAGTGACTCTCGTTTTTTAATCCAATTTGATGACTTTCATTTTTTTAATAGCTTCATAAATTGGCTTCTAATGTAATGATTTGGTGTTACACTGATTAAGATTATAAAAAATAAAAAATGAAAAAACTATCTAAGCGATCAGGTTGAATATTATTTGGGTGAACCATATATATAAATGAAATTTTATAAAAAAAATTAAGCTTAAGCTCTGATTAAACGATTTTATGAAGAAAACAATTAAACTACACTAGAGTTGTTCATACAATTTTTTGACCAAACTGCCCTCATTGACGTTATTGTCAACTGATAGACGACGCCTTCGAAGACTGCGATAGACGACGCCTTCGAAGACTGCGATTCTTCTTCTTCTTCATCCATCCCACCATATCCATGATTCCCCCTTTTGTCTACAGTCCATGCACACTTTCCCTTTTGTCTCTATGTAATTGAATATAATAATCCATAATCTCACTCTACATTGAAAGAAACTATCTCAAAAATATGATTTAGAGAAGAACCTATTTCGATGTAGAAGTACCAAAAGGAAAAGTTGTAGGATCTTACACCCCATTGAGCTACTACTTATCTCAAAACGAATTGGTGATAGGAAATGGCACAACAATGGTTTTATGGTGAGGGCGAGGGCTGGACCACAATTATGGCCGCTCAAGAGTGAGGGTGGCGTTGACCTCGACAATCTATCCCTCAGCGGCACACCCGCCGCGACTTCTGCTACGTAACTCGCAAAACGTGTGTCCCGTGACTTGGAACACCCGACCTACTAGGCTCTGATACCACTTGTAGGATTTTACACTCCATTGAACTACCACTTATCTCAAAGCCAATTGGTGATGGGAAATGGCATAATAATAGTTTTATGGTGAGGGTGAGGGCGAGGGCTGGACCACAATTATGATCGCTCAGGAGCAAGGGTGGATGTTGACCGCAACGAAAGTGAATGGGGTTGGCTGTGGGATTTCATTGGGAGTCCCACCATGACCAATCAGCACGGGACTTGATCCCATAGTAGAGTTGGGATTTCCATCATGGGATTAAGTCTGAAGTAACATTTAGGATTTCCATTCCTTCTAATATTCATACTTGATTTAAGAATATTAAATATCATCAAAGCATGTTTTAGTATATTAAAAATTTAATTGTAGTTTGTGAGTTTCAAACTTGATTATAGTGCTTTCTAGTCAGTTGGGTGAAGGTGTAAGAAGAAGAAGACTGTAGGGGTTTTGAATTGGGCAGATAAGTTGTTAGTCAGTGAAGTGGGTGAGTGTTTAGGTGGGGAATGAGGATGAGTGAAAGAGTTGCGGGATAGGAAGACTGAAGAAGATGAGTTGTGGTCATTGATGATATCGTCAACCGAGGGCAGTTTGTTAAAAAATAAATAGTATGAATAACTCTTCCCTAGTTTAGTTGTTTTTTGTCATAAATCCATTTAATCAGAGTTCAAGCTTGATTTGCTCATAAAAATCCTATATAAATGCAACGAACACCTTGAACATAAAAACCATCAATGCGAAGTCTAGTTTTTAGCCTAATGTATTATTTTCTAACAATTTGACAGGGTTCAATAAAGTAACCAGGTTGAAAGAGAAAAAGCGGATGCATGTGCATTCAACTCAACTCATGAAAAAACTTGTCAAAGCTGCAGATTCTTGGGAGGCTGAAGACGACGGCTCAAGGCCCTCCGAAGACTCTCTGAACAATCTCAAGGATAGAAGAATTGAAACGTACAGAGAATTGCCGTGTACAAAAGTGGATGGGACTAGCAATGCTGAAGCTCCCACTAGGCTAGAGGAAGTTGCTAAAGGTACGCTAAGTAGTAATCGCTGGTCCACGACTAGCAATGCTGAAGCTCCAACTAGGCTAGAGGAAGTTGCTGAAGGTATGCTAAGTAGTACTGGCTGGTCCACTAGTTATACAAATGACTAATGGTTGGTTATATCCATATATATCATACCTTCTCTCAAAAATAAAATAAAAATGCATATCATACCATAGAGGGATATATTTCTCAATCATACTCTCTCTCTCTCTCTCTCTATATATATATATATATATATATAGGGGGGTCTTCATGTGCATCCAACCCTCACCATTTTTGGTGAGGGACACCCATTTTGGATGTGTTTCAAGTACAAGAGAAGTACAAGAGGGGTACTTTGTACCTCCCTCTTGTACTTGAAACACCCCCAAAAGGGGTGTCCCTCACCAAAAATGGTGAGGGATGGATGCATATGAATATCCCCCATATATATATATATATATGCTGAATTGCAAATTGAATTAAGAAGAGAAAAAGGGAAAAAACAGCAGCCAAAGAAGGCAAAACAGAGAGAGGAAAATGCCACAAAAGAAGGAGAAACAGAGCACTATCTTATAAAGGGATAGGGCTGATTACATAAGAGGAAGAAAGAGTCTAAATTAAAGTTGGACTCACTCTCTAATTAAGGTTGTCTACTTACTGTGTTCTCCATGGGTTGTTGAGGAAATGGCTCCACGTATATTATGGACTGCCGTGGGAATACATTTTCAATATGTTAATGATATAATTTTATAGGATCTGGATAGACTGAGTGGTTCTTTGCGGCTACTTATGTGGGCCGCCCACAATAACGATAGAGTCTGTGGAATCGGAATCCTTTGAGGGAGTTTTTTCATAGTGACTGTGGGTGAACCAATCACGGTCTGCCACATCATCGATCGGGACTCAGCCGGTGAAGCTTACTTGCATGTACGTATTCATGTTGAATTGACGGTTGAGAAGGTGGCTCAAGGGTAATTCAACATGCAAGTGTTGACACCAAAAATGTCACTTTGCCTCTTCAACATCAAGAAAGTTACATGAAGTCGCAACCTGCCATAAATAGGCAATGCAACTTCTCCAAAAAATCAAATCTTGTCAGAATCAAACAAAAACTGCAAGATCATTCAAGATAGCCAAGAGAAGAGTACACATGAAGTTTCGGGCCATTTCGACAACATTTGGCCTAACTTCACTTCTCCGACAGCTAAATGGGAGCTCCCGGCGGCGACATCATCGGAGACGTCAAAACTTCGATCAGAGCCTACAGATGACTCCAGCATGTCCCAAAAGGGCTCCATGCCAAATTTCAAGTCAAACCGACAACGTTTGACCCTCCATCAATGCTCGAGCAGCAAAATCAAGCTCCCGGCGGCGGGAACCACCGAGGCCTTCGCTCATCAAACCAAGTGCATGAGTGGCTTCAACATGCTTCCAAAAGGCTGCACGTCGAATTTCAGGTCATTCCGACAACGTTTGACCAGGTTTCGATGCTCCGAGAGAAAATCAAGCCTACCGGCGGCGGAGCAACCCGGGACCATGACATCCAAAACGGAGCCCATGGAACGTCTCAAAATGACTCCAATAGGCTCCCCGTCAAATTTCAGGTCAATCGGACATCGTTTGGCCACATATCAAAGCTCGGCATTTTCCCCGCAGCAAAATTAAGTGAAGCATCGACGGGACCCCAAACGGCTTCAAAACTCAAACAAAAGCCTATGGTTGGTCTTATTTATTGCTCAGGAGGCTTCACCTCAAATTTCAGGTCATTCCGACATCGTTTGACCAAGTTTCAGCTTCTGGCGGAAAATCAGCAGCTTTACGCGACAAAGTCTTCGGCTTTTCCGGAAAATTGGAAACTTTGCACTCTAAAAATGCAAGGATTCTCATCAAGTTTTCTACAGGGAAATCAAGCCAATAAATGAGAAGAAATGTCAAGAAAAATACAGAAGAAAACGGCGACGAAAAAGACCTCAAAACGACCGCAAAACGGGCTCCGAAGGGGAAAAATCCCCCAGGGTCGCAGACCCCTGCGACCATGGCCCATGGTCGCCGGTCCATGGTCGCCGGCGACCATGGAGGTCCGGGTCACCGGATTTTCCGCCGGTGACCCGTTTTTCCGTCTTTTTTCGCGTTTCGCGCACTTTGGCCCCTGTGGTTTCCTGAAAATGTGATTTTTAGTGCTTTAAATTGACTCATATCCGACGACATCTCGGATCCGCCGTCAAAAGCATAAAATCATCATTAATCGCTCCAAGATCGCCAACCGGTCGACCAAGAAAGTGCACTTTCTGTCCGACCGATCGTGAAATCGACAAGACAGATGTCACCGGCCCACTCTTAGCTATCAATGTCTGAAGTTACATGTTCATCCGATGTCGATCAGCATGTAGATCCATCGATGATCATCGCCAGAAGAATTCTAGAAGACACGGCATGGCCCGCGACTCTTCGACTGCTCGGCGACCAATTAATGTGGTTAATTGACTAGGTTTATTGCAGTCATTAATTCATTTCTTTGGACGGCCCAATCAGAAGCAAGCATTTGGGAGTTACAAGTCAATTGATTCATGGCATTTAAACCATGAAACTCCTCCCATTATGGTAATTAAGGTGATTAAAAGCCCTTAATCTCCATCGGCCAATCAGATTCAAGGAAAAAGGAGTTACAAAATCAAGAAATAAATCTTGTAACTCCTCCCATTAAAGCCATTAAGGCTCATAAACCCTCCTAAATGGCTACCAAAGGCCTATAAATAGGAGAGCATTCCATTGAAATTCGGATCAGAAAAAAGGGGAGAAAATCAGAAAAAAAAAGATCAGAAAGAGATCTGAGAGAAAGAAAAAGAGAGAAAAACTCTGCTGAAGTTCTGCACCGGCCACCACTACAAGGTGACAAAAGTCCCTTGGGGGGGTACCCCCCCCCCCCCCCCCAAGGTCCTTGTCTTCTCCCGCTGCCTCCAATGGATTAGACGTGGCTTTTCAGCCCGTCTACTTAGCTTTTTATTGGACATAGGACCTTCTCTTGGTCTTTGTCCTCTAAAAACCTGAGGTTATAGCCAAGCCAAGCGAATCAAGAGCATCTTCTGTTCTCATCTGCATGGATGATGGCGAAGCCCATACATGGCTTGCGACCGTCAATCTGAAAGAGTCCCCCACAATCTCCTGAAAAGTTAGATCTTCCTTTTCTTGCTTTTCATTGTAGTTTGTATTTTTCTAAAGAGACAAAAATCACAACTCTTGTCTTTCATTATTGATAAGAATTGTAAATCGGCTATAAACGCCAAAATCGGCTATAAATGCCAAACAAAATCGCCTTTCACGGCAAATTAAGAAAATGTCTCTTTTCTTAAATATTTGTGCAATGGAAAACTTGAAAGAAGTTGATTTCCTTTTTACTTACGAAGGTTGATCTCCGGATTACCACTTGCAATTCCAAGTAAAATAGAAAATCTGGCACACCCACACAAAAAAAATGTTGATGCACGCTTCAGGCCCGCCAGGGCTCGAAAGGGTCGGACCCGACGGACTCCCACGTTCCGCCGACCCCGGTAGCCGCCCCACGGCGCCTCGGAGCGCGTTCCATCAAGCTGGCACACCCGGTGGGACTCGTTCATTTGAGAACACGGTGCTTGGAAATGAAATATTTGCATACCATATTTTTGCTCTATGCTTATACTTCTTCTCCAGATTCCTTGGCTACTTTCTAGCTGGTGGCCTATGTTGGATTTTGCACCCAAAAAATGAGATGGGATTTTTTGGAAATTTCTACTTCTTTAAGTTTGTTTCCATTCTTTCTCTTTTAAAAAAAAAAAATTGGTTTTCTTAGTTTGAATTCAAAATTGAGAAGCTTTGATCCTATCCTATCGTTCTTTGGTGCTTGCAGAAATGTTGAGCCCGTTCGACTAAGGTTTTGGACCATCGTTTCTCTTCGATGAGTTCATTAGAGATTTCAAAAAAAAAAAAAAAAAAAAAATCAGTTTTCTTAGTTTGAATTCAAAATTGAGAAACTTTGATCCTATCCTATCGTTCTTTGGTGCTTGCAGAAATGTTGAGCCCGTTCGACTAAGGTTTTGGGCCATCGTTTCTCTTCGATGAGTTCATTAGAGATTTCAAAAAAAATCAAAAAATCAGTTTTCTTAGTTCTGATTCAAAATTGAGAAGCTTTGATCCTATCCTATCGTTCTTTGGTGCTTGCAGAAATGTTGAGCCCGTTCGACTAAGGTTTTGGGCCATCGTTTCTCTTCGATGAGTCTATTTGGGATTTTTTATAAAGAAGGACATAGACCACTAAGGTTAAACCAATTGCGTTCTTTGATCACGATTGATTCAAGAAAAGCCTTGTCCAGAGTGTGGAGACAGCTTGACTGTTCTAGGCAAGGGTCCTCCAAACGGGTTCATTAAGTAATCCTACCCTTATCTGGGGGCAATTCTATCAATTGAGGTTTCATAAGACCGGGTTAGGAGGCCTATGTGTACTCTCTCGTCTTTAAATCTTAAAAAAATTAAAATCAAAATAAAAAAAAATAAAAAAAAAGATTTTCAAAAAAAATCTTAAAAAAAAAAAAAACAAAAATTTTCAAAAAAAAAATAAAATAAAAAAAATAAATAAATAAATATTTTAAATAAAAAAAATAAAAAAATAAAATAAAAAAAATCATTTCAAAAAAAAAATCTCCAAAAACTCGTCACTTTTGATTTCAGATCTGAGAAATTTTGGTTTCTTCTTTTCTGAGCACTGGCGCTCGCGGAAATCGCCGAGACCGTGTTCAGATCAGAATACCATTTGCTCTCCTTGATGGAACCAATCTTGACATTTCAAAAAAAAAAAAACTCGTCACTTTTGGATTCAGATTCGAGAAATTGTGGTCTCTTCCCTTCTGAGTACTGGCGCTCGCGGAAATCGTTGAGCCCGTATTTGAATCGGAATGCCACCTGCTCTCTTTGACGAATCCATTTCTGACATTTCAAAACAAAGAATCCCATCTCATGGATGCGATCTCCAACATTTGTGCCTAGCAATACTGGTACGCCCTTTCAGGGTCTACTGTATCTGTGACCGGCACATTTGTAACTCCTACCTTATATTCTTCTTATCTCGAGCAAGCTCCGCTTCTCGATAAGTCGAATTTAGGTTTACAATTGCTTCTAGCAGTCACTGGAACGCTCATTCTGAGCCTACCATGCTTGCTGTCAGAACAATTGTACCATCTATGGCTTTTTGCCTTCTTCATGTCGCTTGGGTCATATCCCTTGAGCGATTTGAAAAGACAACCATAGAAATTCCCATTTATGATCATTATATTCTTGTGATTACTAATGGATGTGGTCTTGTTTCAGAAATTTTGAAACTAACAATGGCAGCCTTAACCATTGTTTTCGATGAGAACAAGCACCAACTCATGCTTCAACAGAAGCAAACCGAGCGCACATACAAGCGCCCTGCCAGCTGCCGAAGCGTCAACTCCCTCGGCAACTCTCTGAACTCCGGGTCGACCTCGACTCCCCGGACCATCGTCTTCGGGACACTGGGACCATTCCCACTTCCCGAAGAACAAGCTGCGCTTGCTAAAAAGCAGAAGATCGCCTCTCAACGTGTCACTCTCGTGACACCAAAGGCGAAAGCCAAAAAGCCCGAAGCCCGCGGCACCCCCACGAAGCCTCGACCCACAAACAACCAGGTCTATCCCAAGACTTGGTCTCCAAGACCTTCCCCAAAACAAAGAAGGTCTCAAACCTCCACCAAGCCAGCATACCTGGCCCCACTCAAGGAGAACCAGTTCTACCCTCTTGCCTACATGAAAGAGGAGAGACCCATCTCCAACTTGACTCCCAAGTCAACCCAGCATGAGCCGGCTTGTTCCTACAGGCCCAAAATCAGATCACGCATCACCAGGCCTCTACAAGCACCTGCCAAGGCCTACACTCCTTCAGTTCGACCCTTCATCTCTACAGGGGCCGAACTCGAAAGGTTCAAAGCTTCGCTGCAACAGGCAAAGGACCGGGTCCGGATCCTGTCCTTGCCCAACCACAAAGAAGACAGGCTCGGCTGCTGCACCCGAGGGAGCACATCCTTCATCGTCAGAGCCCAGCCAGAGCTGACCAAAGCTCAAATTGCTCGTCGAGCACGCCGCCGTGCGTCATATCGACAAAATAGACTAGAGAAGCAAAGGACCCAGCCTCCTACACTTCAAGTCTCCCACAAATGGGTCGAAAAAGAAAGACCCGACCAAGTTGCTGCCGTCCATATGGTTGGAAAAACCAGAAGACGCCAAAGGTCAGCATCAAAAATTCATGTCCGACGTCCGGTGACCCGTAGTGTCACCAGGACACAAAGACATCCCGAAGAATCTCCTGCCCCTTCAAGCCAAGGACGGGAGAGTAATCCTTCATCAAGCTCTTCATCAAAAAGAATGAGCCCCAGCTCGGTCACCAGGACGATTTCTTCGTTCGAATCCCGAGGGATGAACGTCTTGGCTACAAGTTCTGAGCCGCCACCTCAGAATCCACCTCGAGATGATGCGCTCACACGCATCCAGCAGTTGGAACAAGGCCAGCAGAGGATTGAAACTCTGATGGAAAACCTTCTCCTTGTCGTCCAAAATCAGGTGAACAATGAGCCTCCTCCGAATCATGGCAATAACGAGGAAAATGGAGAAGAAAATGAGTCACGCGCCCTTACCAAAAAGGACGTAGACAGTATCCTCGCCAAAGCAAAAGAAGAGGATATACTCAAAGAGCATGGGATCAAGCCACCATATCCTTTATGGATGGACTCGGTCCCGTTCCCCACAAAATTCAAGCATCCTACTCTCCAAACATATACGGGGAAAGGATCAGCCAGACAGCACGTCATCCACTTCAAAATCCTGACGGGAGCTATCGCGGATCAAGATGCACTCAAGATTTGCCTCTTTGCAAGTACCCTAAAAGGTACGGCCTTCGATTGGTACTCCACTCTTCCGGAGAACTCCATTCAGAACTGGGCTATGCTGGAGACACGCTTCCTGACCCACTTCCAAGGTGAGGATCATCCTGTTACTATGGCTCAGCTTTGCAGCCTAAAACAGGGAGAGAATGAGTCAACTTATGACTTCATTCACAAGTGGAAAGCAATGGCGTACAAATGCTCAGATGTATTGCCACAAGCGTCGCTAGTCGACATCTGCCGAAACAACATGAGAGCTAAAATCCGCTCCATGATCATCGGCAATAAATCAAAGAACCTGGGAGAACTCCTGGAAGCTTCTATGGAAGCTGAAGCGGTGATTAAAGACCTCAACAGTCAGAAGTCATCAAGAAAAGAGCCAACCGCCATTGCAACCTCTAAACCAAAGAAGAAAGAGGTCCTCAATGTGCAAACCAAGTCAGCTCCTCAGCAACCAAAGAAAGCTGAAAATAGAGCTGCAGGTAAGAGACCTGAACTCTCTGATGCCTTCAAAGAGCGAGTAGAAAAGAAATATCCGTTCGATGAAGACGTCGAAGAAATCTTTGATGCTCTCCTAGCAAATGGCAAACTCATTTTGCCAGAGCCCAAAAGACCTGGAGACGTTGGCAAAATCAGTGATCCTCGGTACTGTCCATACCACCAGATGGTCTCGCATCCTCTCAACAATGCTTTGTTGTGAGAGAGAAGATAAACGAGATGTGGAAAAACGGAGTCATCACCTTCGACAAAAATTATGGCCCCGCCTCCGTCAACATGGTGTCACGTGGACAAACACCAAAATCACCGAAGAAGAAGATCACTACTTCCTTCAAGGTGATAAAAAGAATTCAAACGTCCGAAGTGTTGGTTCCTTACCCGACACCAGACGGACAACCCATATGGGTACATCCCGATCTCTTGGAAGATGAAAACTGGGAGATCGTAAAAACAAAGCCGACAGCTCAACAGCGAAGGCAGGCTAGGAAACATCTCCTCAAGCTCAAACGGCAAGAGAAGACCCAGCCAAAACAAGAAGTCCATGAAAAGGCAGAGGCCTCCTCTACCACTTCACTCGGGGCAACAGAAATGTCCCTTCCAGAGACTTCAAAGGCGGTAAGAAATTTCACTCTCAGTGATTTCATGCCACCTCAATTCAGAAAAGAAGCCACGCAGGGGGCATCATACTCTTGCAACTCGGTTGTTGGATTCTCCATTGATGGATACGAGTCCAGCGACACCGACGATGGATTCGAGCTCAACTACACCGATGAGTGGGAGGAATCTCTTGAAACAGGAGAATATCTCTCCGATGAAGAATGGGTTCCTGAAACTCACCTTATGCCAGTAATCTGGTATAACCCCTTGCAACCACAAGGATCCTGGTCTGATGATGAAGAAGACCAAGAGGCCGTACAAGAAAATGCTGTTGAGCAAACACCCGTCGTTGCTCCAGTGGAAATCAACTATGTTGAGCCACACGGAGCAGACGAAGAAGAAGATTTGGCTCCCATGCCTGATCTTGAAGAATATGCAAGGATCTTGCAGCGTCTCGCTCTAGAACAAGAGCAAGACCGCGTCAACGAGATTCCTCACAATCCAGAGCCGGAAGTCCCTGAAGCCCATCAGGTACCTCCTCCCTCAACTCCTGAAAATGGAGAACATTGCTGGATAGATGATCCTCTTACATCCGAGGATGAGTCTGACTCCGAGCAGGCAACATCTCCTATCAGAGCTTCCTGTAATGTAATATATCAGGACTATAGCTCTTCTGAAGCGTCGTCTGATGAGATTACCTACACTCCGACGACGCCTAGCAATGTATCCTCTGGAGCTACCTCGTCTCACGTGACTTCCACAGAGATGACACCCTCTCAGGTTTCTTCTCCTGAGACTGTGACTTCAGGATACACATTCTTCCCGACTCATCATCATGAAGAAAACCCAACTTGGGGTGATGGATGGGTCAACGAAGAAGAAAAGCTGCTGGATGCTGTTCAGAACTTGCTCCCGGAAAATGCTCCGTGCAACACAATCACTGAGGATGGCAACTCTGCTGCAGATACATCCCCAGTAGATGAAAAACGACAGCCTCTTGATCCTGAAGACAATCTTCCAAATGAAGATCCTTCTCAAGAAGCTCTCGAAGTTGGTAGAGGCACCCGTTCGGGCCGGGACTACCACAAAAATTACAACCAATCTTCCTTTACTTATGTAAATCCTTCGGGAAAAGATGTTGTAAGCGCCCCCAGTGGCAAAAACAATGAACATGCAGGCCCCAAGGAGGTTTTCAAGTATGACTTGGTTGAGCACTTCAAACACATACCTGCACGACTGCACATCCTGGATTTATTACGAATGTCTCCACGCACTCGTGATAATCTCATCTCAGAATTACAAAAACTGAATGAGGATGTCGACAAACATGCCCCACAAGTCCTCCAAATTGAAATGGACTACCAGGTCAAAAACTCAGAAACCTCCTTAAAAGGAGAAAAAGAGAAAACTGAGGGATCATGCATCCAATGCCTCTCGGTTCAAAAGGCAGCCAGTGCAACCATCGCCTTCACTAAGGAAGACCTCCTACTTGGCGAAGCAAGGCACAACCGACCCCTGTACTTCACAGGGTACATCAAAGAAATGCCGATACATAGAGTTCAGATCGACCCAGGTTCTGCACTCAACCTTATCTCCACTTCGGCTCTTGAAGAGTTGGGCATCCCACCCAGCAAGCTAAGCCACACATCTGTATCTATCT
Source organism: Umbellularia californica (assembly GCA_028538565.1). Taxonomy (NCBI): domain Eukaryota; kingdom Viridiplantae; phylum Streptophyta; class Magnoliopsida; order Laurales; family Lauraceae; genus Umbellularia; species Umbellularia californica. Next base: position 95,324,712 of record JAPQWN010000003.1, on the reverse strand, counting down.
TTGGATACGATGGGAGCACTCAAAGGCCTATCGGCAAAATCAGGTTCAAATTGCAAATCGGTGATCTTATCTCTGAGGTCACTGTGTATGCAATAAAAACCCCCTCATGCTACAACATCCTTCTCGGACGTCCTTGGATACACGAGAATGGTGTTGTTCCTTCAACTCTACATCAATGCATCAAGTTCGTCGGCGACGACGGCATGGTACATCGAGTCTTTGCGGACAGGAAACCCTTCAAAGGTAAAGAAGTCCACTTCGCAGACTCCCAAATGTATGAAGGCGAAAAAGAAGAAGAAGAGGAAATAGCACCCCCTGCTGAAAATCTCCAGAAAGATAAAGGCAAGGCTCCTCAAAAATCACCGGAAGAAAACAAACCCTCCGGCAAATTAGAAGAGAGTAGTCAATCTCCCTTCGTTATCTCCCTCAAGAATTCAAAACCTTTGGTCATCACGACTAAAGTGAAGAAGGCGAAACAAAAGCCTGGGGGCAAATTTGTTGTCTCTCTCGTGTCTATCATGCAAGACACAGACTCGGACTCAGAGCCAGAAGACGATGCATCGTCAAGCCAAGCTGACACTCAGCAAGTTCAGCCTGCTCTCACTCCGATGGAGACACCTGCTGATGTAGAAGATCCTACGTCTGCTACCTTTGTTGTTCCGGCAACATCACCAAAGCAAAGGCCGATCTTCTTCCATAGATCGGACGCTTCTTCATCAAATTCCATGCTGGAACCTTTCCAAAATGAAGGTATGCCTCAGCTATCTCTATATAGTCCTGTGGCACAAGCAATTATGAAGAAAATGGGCTATGACGCTCAAAACCCAGTCGGTTTGGGAGAAAGACGCGGTATTCTCACGCCATTGGAGCCCGCCTTGACCAAAAGCCAGCTGGAAGATTGGAGACTCTACGGTCATGTAGAAAAGTCTTCATATGGGTTAGGGTATGATCCCGACACTCCTCTGAGACAGTTGACACAAAAGCTTAAAAGTCGTTTTACCGACCAAGCCTCAACATCTAAAGTCCACGAAGACATCGATCTCCCTGGAAATCTCTTTAAAGAGTTACCTGACAAAGATCCAGGAAGCTCATCCAATTGGTATGATTTCTCTGATGATAAAGAGGAATCGTCCGATAATACAGACTTGTGGCATCCTGACCCAGAAGAACCCTCGTCTCCAAAAGAAATACCAGACTCAACAGGCGATTGGGACTATCTCATAGCAAGCCTTGAGGAGATCACCAATCAAGAAAATCCATGGAAAGGAACAGAGCCTTGGTCTGGTAATGCAGTTGAAACTCCAGAAGGTTTCGTTGAGTTGGAAGCCTCCGAAAATATTGTGGAGGAACCACCTTCGAACCTTCCGACAGAAGATCCTGTTCAAAAGATAAACTTGGGAACACCTGATAACCTACGTCCTGTATTCATAAGCAAGAATATAAAGGATGATGAGTTACCCGAGTATATCGCTTTTCTTCGTGAGTTCGTTGATTGCTTTGCATGGTCCTATGCTGAAATGCCTGGTTTAGACCCCAAAGTAGCAGTCCACAAACTCAATCTTCAAGAAGACGTCAATCCTGTCAAACAAGGCCAAAGAAGATTTCGTCCAGATGTGATGGATAAAATTGAACAAGAAGTTCAAAAACTCAAAAGCGTGGGCTTCATCCGTGAGGAACAACATCCAGAGTGGTTGGCCAATATTGTCCCCGTGACAAAGAAAAATGGGCAGATCAGGGTCTGTATTGACTATAGAGACCTGAATGGCGCTTGCCCTAAAGATGAATTCCCGCTCCCCATACCGGAGGTGATGATTGACAATACCTGCGGATTCGAGCGAATGACATTCATGGATGGCTTCTCTGGTTACAATCAGATAAAGATGCATCCCGAGGATGAAAAACACACTTCATTTCGGACTCCATTTGGCGTGTATTGCTACACTGTCATGCCATTTGGTCTGAAAAATGCTGGTGCCACATATCAGAGGGCTATGATGAAAATATTCCAAGATATGCAGCACAAGACGGTCGAATGTTACGTTGATGACCTCGCCGTCAAAAGCAGAAGAAAAGAAGACCATCTCAAAGATCTTCGGGAAGTCTTCCTCCGACTTCGCAAACACAAACTGCGGATGAATCCTCTAAAATGCTTCTTCGGCGTCTCGTCGGGTAAGTTTCTCGGATTCCTTGTTCAGAAAGCTGGAATAGAACTTGACCCCATAAAAGTCAAGGCTATTCTAGAAATGCCCTCTCCAAGAACCCTAAGAGAACTAAAAGGGCTCCAAGGGAGATTGGCCTACATCAGACGGTTCATCTCCAATCTTTCGGGGAAATGCTGTCCATTCTCTCGATTGATGAAAAAGGGTGTAGACTTTGTCTGGGATGCCGACTGTGAAGCCGCATTTCAAGATATCAAGTCATACCTGACCAAACCTCCAGTGTTAGCTGCTCCTGCCACTGGAAAACCATTCATCTTGTACACAAGAGCTCTTGATCATTCTGTAGGCGCTTTGCTTGCACAAGAGAATGGTGAGGGAAAAGAAGCTGCTCTATACTACCTCAGCCGCATGCTAGTAGGTGCAGAGCATCGCTACTCTCCAGTCGAAAAGGAATGTCTTGCAGTGATGTTCGCCGTACAAAAGCTACGTCACTACTTGCTTTCCAACACAGTCTACCTGGTCTCGAGGATCAACCTCTTGAAGGTCCTTGTCACGAAGGCCGGTTCTCTCAATGCCCGACTGGCAAAATGGTCCATCCTCTTGTCACAATTTGATATTAGGTATGTTCCACAAAAAGCAATCAAAGGCCAAGCTCTAGCAGATTTCCTCGCAGAGCATCCATTGCCTAAAGATTCACCACTCAGAGATGATCTCCCAGACGAACCTGTCTACAACGTGGAGACTTCCTCACCAAATGCCTCCTGGGACATGTACTTTGACGGTGCAACCAGGACAAATGAAAACAGAAAGCTGATCTCGGGAGTTGGCATCCTCTTTGTTAGCCCCGACAAATGCATGATTCCACACGCTTTCTCGCTACTGGAACCATGCACAAACAATGCAGCTGAATACCAAGCTCTGATCCTAGGATTGGAACTCGCCATTGAATCCGGTATCACCATGCTGGAAGTCTTTGGAGACTCTCAACTGATCGTCAACCAGATGAATCAGAAATATGAAGTCAGGAAGCCCGATCTGCTGCCTTATTACAACAAGGCACAATCGCTTCTGCAAAAGTTTGACATCTGCAACATCACCCACATTCGTAGAGGTGAAAATATCCGTGCAGATGCCCTGGCCGGACTTGCCGCATCAATGGCGATCCAGGAAGGGGAAAACATGCAAATTACAGTGTGCGAGAGAAGGATCCTCCCTCCTCTTAACACACACCAAGCAGTTGCTGAATGCCACCGAGTGGTTGGAAGTCGGATCTCTATCCTTCAACCTTCAATCGGCGACTGGAGGGATCCGTTCATTGATTACACTATGTTCGGAATCCTACCTGAAGATCCAAAAGAACGGGTAAGCATACAAAGGCGAGCCCCAAACTTTCATTTGGATATTCCTTCAAAAATCCTCTACAGAAAATCCTTCAACGGAGTACTTCTACGCTGCTTGTCACAACAAGAGGCCGAAGAAACACTTAAAGAAGTTCATGCTGGTCTTTGTGGAGCCCATCAGGCAGGTCCTAAGCTCTATGATCAGATAAAAAGGTTAGGTTACTATTGGCCTACCATGGTTGCTGATGCAATGCAATTTGCCAAACGCTGCCAGCTATGCCAAGTTCACGGAGATTACATTCACATGCCTCCGGAATGGCTGCATCCTACAGCAATCTCATGGCCTTTTGAAGCATGGGGCATGGACATCATAGGTCCTATCTCTCCCCCTTCAAGCAAAGGTCATCGCTTCATCTTCGCCGCTACGGATTATTTCTCCAAGTGGTCAGAAGCATTTGCGTTCAACGAAATGAAGACCTCATCAGTTCTTCAGTTCCTGCGCACCAACATCATTTGTCGTTTCGGCATACCCAAGAGATTCGTCCATGATAACGGACCACAATTCCGGGATCATCGATTCTACAGGTTTTGCGACAAATACAAAATTCAAAGCTGTCCTTCGACTCCATACAATCCGGCAGCAAACGGATTAGCAGAAGCTTTCAACAAGACACTCTGCAAAATCCTCAAGAAAATGGTCTCTAGTCACAAAAGAGACTGGAGCGACAAACTGTCTGAAGCTTTGTGGGCCTATCGAACCACCGTTCGAGGACCAACCCATAGCACACCATTCTCCTTGGTCTATGGATGCGAAGCTGTCGTGCCCCTAGAGGTACAAATTCCTTCTCTGAGGGTATCTCTACAAAATGACATGACTCAAGAAAGCAATGTCAAATTGCGACTCCATGAGCTGGACAATCTCGACGAGAGACGGCTCGAAGCTCGACAAAGCATTGAACTTTACCAAGCACGCATGGCAGGATCTTTTGACAAAAGGGTCCGGCAACGCGCCTACAAAAAGGGTGACTTGGTTCTTGCGGTAAAAAGACCAATGGTCTTCGCACACAAATCCAAAGGCAAATTTGAACCAAAATGGGAGGGACCCTACGTCATCGACAAAGTCTTCTCCAACGGCGCATATGCCCTCCTAAACATGGAAGGCGACAGATGTATGCTGCCTATCAACGGCAAGTTCTTGAAGCGGTACTACCCTTGAAGACTTACCCAACTGGGTAAGAGCAATGCCTGTATGGCCAAAACCTGTTCTCAGGTACTCGCTCGTCAAACCCACTCTCTTTAGAATTTTCATATCAAATGTCAAAATTTCTAGAGATTCAAAAACAATGCTTACTTTCATTGTTTCATTGTTCAAAAACAAAAAAAATCCAAGTTTAGGAGCCTCTCCCTGACTTGACCAAAACTTTCGATCCTTGAACCAAAATTCATGGTTTGAAACAAAAATCCGGATTCAGGGATTTCCACCCTAGTCCACCTTACCTTTTACCGCCAAATGGTTCTAGGTCAAAATTTACGACCCTCGTGTCTTTAAACAAAAAAAATGGTTTTTCAAAAATCGTGGGGAAACGACATCAAAGTCAGTACCCGTAAAACAAAAAATTTTGAAAAAAGCAAGGATGCGACATTCCATCGATACTTGCACCCAAAATCGCAGGGAAGCGACATTTCGTCGATTCTTGCAAAATCCAAAAACCGTGGAGAAGCAACAAACCAGTTGATATCCACAACCCAAATTCCAAAGGTTCGAGAAAACCTAAAATCGTGGAGAAGCAACAAACCAGTTGATATCCACAACCCAATTTCAAAAATCGTGGAGATGCAACATACCAGTTGCTATCCACAACCAAAATTACAAATGGTTCGAGAAAACCTCAAATTTCAAAAAATCGCGGAGAAACGACATCAAGTCAGTACCCGCAAAACCAAAAGTCTTGGGAAAAGCAGGGAAGCGACGCTTAGTCGATATTTGCACCCCAATTCGCGAGGAAGCGACATTCCATCGATACTTGCAAAACCTAACCCGCGAGGAAGTGACATTCCATCAATACTCGCAAAACCGAATGAGCAAGGAAGCGACATTCCATCGATACTTGCAAGACCATTCAGCGGGGAGGCGACATTTAGTCGATACCTGCATTTCGAAAACCAAAACTCGGCTATAAATGCCAAAATCCGGCTATAAATGCCAAAACAAAAATTTCCGGCTATAAACGCCAAAACCGGCTTTCATGCCAATAAAACAAAACTTGGTTTTCAAAAAACTCGGCTACAAATACCACACAAAAAAAACCTGACTCTCATGTCAAAACCGGCTAAATGCCACAAATTGGCTACAAATGCCACACAAAAAAAACCTGACTCTCATGTCAAAACAGGCTAAATGCCACAAATTGGCTATCAATGCCACCAAACCGGCTATAAATGCCACCAATTGGCTATCAATGCCACCAAACTGGCTGTAAATGCCACAAAAATCCGGCTTTCATGCCAAATTCGTTTCCCCTACCAAAACAAACCATTTGACAAAAGATTTTCACAAAATGACAAAGCTTTTGATCAAATCCCATTTAGCAATTGCTTTCATCACAAAAAGATTTGAGTGAGCGTAGGGAACAAAAAAAAAGGTACCAAAAAAAATACATGTGGTACCAAAGCAAAAAAAAAAAAATAGAAAGTGTTCACAAGCACTACAAAAAAAAAAAGTACCAAAAAAAATACATGTGGTACCAAAAAAAAGAAAGTGTTCACAAGCACTACAAAAAAAAAAGAAGAGTACCAAAAAATACATGTGGTACCAAAAAAAAAGAAGAATGGTTTCTGCTATAAAAAATGAGGAGCTCAGCCAAAAATGGTCTCCAGCCAAAGCTTCAGCTCCTCAAGTAAACTTTTGGCCTCAGCCGTCAGAGTTTCCAAGGCACGCTTCTTCAGGAACTTGCCATGAGATGCTGGCGAATGCCGTAACCCTTCTTTTACACCGGGAAGCTCTTCCCCAGCAGTTTGCCGTCGTTCGTTTTCTAGAGTCCTCCTCTCGAGAACTTGACCGGCATCTGCAACCCTGCGAATCAGAGTACTTTCCCTGTCACGAGCCTCTGTTATAGCAGCCCACTTCGCATCCACTTGTGCCTTCAAATGCTCAAGACGTTTCCTGGCCTCCTCAACTTCCCTATCAAGGACGTTAAGGTCATGCCTCAATCCGATGATGGCTAGCTCTTCCTTGTTCTTCTCCCGAACTAGCTGCTTCTTGCTTTGTGTAGCCTCATTCAGGTCAGACTTAGCCTTATCAGAAGGGTCCAAGAACATCTCCTTGAAGAATTGGTCGTCAGGGAAACCTATGGTCTCAAACCACTTGTCACCCAGTGCAATGATCCTATCAACGATCGCCCTGGCACCTGTGACATCCAGACCAACCTCTTCGGTGTCGGTCAGAATCTCCTGTACATGTGGGATCATGCCAAATCTTGCCTCCAAGTGTCCAGAAAGGAGAGTCTTGACCCAAGAACTCAAAACCCGAGCCAGCACATTCTTCGCAAATTGAAGAGACGAACTGGATGAAGATTCACCCTTCTCCGCTGATCGGCTGCTCATGTCATGTCCCATTGGAAGAGTAACAAAAGAACTCTTTCCACTTGGAGCCACTGGAGAGGGAATCTCAACACGAGGCATCTCCTCAATCATGTCAGAACTGGTCTCTACCTCCGGATCGACCTCTGGCATCCCTTGCTCTGGTTCTGAAGAAAGCGATGGACTCTCTTCTGTCACTTCAAAACCTGCAAATGAAACACAAAAAGGTATGAATATGATCCTGTTAAAAAAAAAAAAAAAAAAAATCATCAGGGTCATCACTACAAAGTACCTTCTTCGACGACTGGCGGAACACTCTCTTCCTCCATGAACTCATCAGAAGCATCATCGACATTTGCGTCCATTGATGGTTCAAAGTCATAGGAATCCTGTGGCAAGTCAGCTGACAAGAAAAAAATGTTAGCAAATCAAGTCGCAGGCAAAAAAAAAAGAGAAAGCGAAAGAAGTTATACCAATTGGAGATTCCGGAGTCATTCCAGAGTCCCTCGGTTCTTCTTCAGATGCCAAAACCGGCTCCATCACCGCCTCATCGGTTGGAACCTCAGGCATCGGCAAGTCTTCATCCTCTGCTAAAAGAAAAGCAGCAGCAGGGTGAGAAAACAAATCAGAACATGGAAAGCCCCATGAAAGAAGTAGAAAAGGAAAAGGAGGAATCATACCTTCACCGATGGTCTCTTCTTCCCGAATCCTCTTCTCCGGAGGCTCGTCGACAGCCTCTGGCACCTCCTCATTGACAGTGAGAGGGACTTCCACATTAGGAGAGTCTTCGTCCCGCCCCATGTGACGCTGATTCCTCCTCCTCTTCTTACCTCTACGGGTTCGCTTCCTAGAAGAACCCGCCCCACTATCAGAGTCAGGTTTCTCACTTGACTCCTCACTGGATGGTCTGCTCTCGCCAGTAGACTCCGCGGAAGCTCGCCTCTGTGCCGCCTGCATCCAAGCGTCGAGCTCAGCTTCCTCCTGTTCTAGCTGCTCCAAAGCCTCATCAGGTACTTCCCGAACAGCTTCAGAACCAATGACGCCCTGGTCACCGAGAAAGCCTATCTTGTGCTTCTCTCCAGAAAGGAAGGCCCAAACTTCCTCTCGCCGGACGCCATCCGACTTCCCAATGCCTTTTCCAGAAGACAGCTTTACATCAAGCTCCTTCTTGGAAAGCCCCCGATATGCCAAAAAGCTCTCCGCGAACCACTTCGTGAAGCCGGCAGTTCGGAAAGTCGACAGCTCAGGATAAGAGATCGTGGCAGTAGTGTCTTCAGCACTATAAAAAGCCCATGCATTTCTGTCATCTTGCAAACCCCCAAAACGCTTCACCATACTCGAAGGCGCTCCAACAACGCCTTGAGAGAAGCCCAACTGAAGTGCAAAGCGAGAAGGTACATACGGCTGGATGTCGACGAAAAGATGTCTACGGTACACCATCGTGCCGACTCGTATGCTGAAAAGCCACTCCTTCTCTGCATTGGTCAAAGAGTAATGCCTTCCCGACCCTGCTCTGGTAGAGTCTCGGGTGGCACCAAAATCAAAAGCCTTCTTCCGCAACTCCGGAGAAAGCTTAACTGAAGACTGCCCCATCTCGACGTCCCTGAACCGTCGGATCCTCATGCGGGCAAACAAAAGTGATTCGGATACGGCTTTTCCCTTAGCCAATCGAATCATCAGAGGATCATCATCCTGTGCAGCACCCAGCTGGTGGAAGCCAGGACAGTGGTATACAAACCACGAATAAAAGATATGGGCTGAAAATACCCTATTCATAGGGAGCCCAAGCCGAACCAAGAAAGCAGCAGCCTGCAGTTCGGTACACAGGTAGGAGTAAAGAGCGGGCACCAAAGCAAGCCGCTCTCCAAACGCCATCTGACAAGCCGGAAAAATACAATGCGGCCTGATGTGCGTCCCATCTCCACCAGCAAAAATAGCCTCACCCAGCCAAAAAGTGAGGTAAAAAGCAAGATCTCTCCGCAATGCAATGTCAGAACAAATGGCATCTGTGCTCGCGAAGAAACCCTTCAACTCTTCCTGCATGACCGAAGTCTTCTTCCTGTCTTCCCGGGTCATGCTATCAGAAGACTCTTTGCTGTCAAAGAAGTTGAAGAATGAAGAGCCATAACTCTTCCAACTGCTGGATCTCACTTTCGAGCCCTCCTTCAAAAAATCATAGAAGGCGACGAGCTGAAAGTATAGGAGCCTGAACTCCTCTGACTGCTCCTCAAGGACGCTGTCAATCGGCATGAACTCCTCGTAGAGTTTGCCAAGGATGGGCAATCCAGTAATAGCACCCAACTCCTTCAGAGAAAAACCAATCTCACCATTCGTGACAACGAAGGTATTGGTCTGAGGGAGGAAAGACTCCAACATAGCCATGAAGGCATCATCTGAAAAAGTCACGGTCTCCCTAAAAGCGCGGACCGCGTCAAAAATCCCGGCTTCCTTCAAAACGGCGCCCCCAATCAGCAAGGTGTGGTCAGTCCATGACTTCCAATCGGAGTCAACATTGAAACGGCCACGAAGTCGAAAAGGCTTCACCCAAGTACTGCCGTCACCGCTGAAAACGCCAAGGCCCACCGGTCTCAAATCGACCGACGGATAATCAGAGCCCTGGTAGCCGCTGGCTGGCATCAACATGTCCATACGGACAGGTGGCTTCTCCGCATATCCGGAGGGTCCGCCAACAAAAATCCCGGTCTTGATCACACTGGTCCTCTTCACCCAGCTCGGAGGATCTTCCCTCTTAGGGCACGTGGAAGAAAGGCTCAGGATCGAGATGGTCCGATCAAAAGACGACCGGGTAGAAATAGTTCTCTCCTCACCATCCGCTGTGTAAGAAAACTGAAAACATCTCCTTTGGTATGTCAAGTCGTCAGGGACTGCATCTCCAAAGAAGAAGGTAGGCTTGGGTAAAACCCTCAGATCGTCCATAACCCAAGGACGGTTGCTTACCATGATCTTATAGAATTCCTCATTCTTGAGAGCGATCAATCGCTGTCTCATCTCATCGCGATTGAGGGAATCGCACTCTTCCAAGTTCTTCTCAACAAACTGGACCTTCTCCCAGGCCTGCTGAACGGCCACATTGGAAGATCTAGCAGATCGACGAGGTACGCTTGTAGCAGGCTCTTTACCCTTGTTCGCTCTGGAGGAACCACCTGCAAAGGTTGGAAAAGAAAAAGATCGTCATCAAAATGACAGGATTTCGCTAAAAAAAAAAAAGGGTCACTTTGTCCCACCAAAAATCTGGCGAAATTTTGGCATGACTCCGGGGCAATTCCAAAGAAAAAGGAAATACCCCGACGGAAATAGAAAGTTTGAAGATGGGCTCAACATTGCTGCGGGCTCCGAAACTCCAAACTTTCGAAACCTCAAAATCTCCGCAAAATCAAGAAGGGCTCAACATCGCTGCGAGCTCCAAATTCCCAAATTTGCAAAGATTTTCAGGTATGCTATCACATCATGCTACTCAATTCAATTTACAAAAAGTACATGCATGAACATCTAGATTTGCATAAAAACGCATTATCATGATGAGCAAAAAAAAAAAAAAAAAAAAAAAAAAAAAGAAACTTTCTCAAAAAAAGAGGGAGAAAGAAAAGAAAGAAAAAAAAGAAACTTTCTCAAAAAAAAAAAAAAAAAAAAAAAAAAATCAGGCCACGTGGCCGTACGGACCAGATCCGTACGGATCTGTCCGTACGGCCCACAAAAAAAAAAAGAAAACAAAAAACGTGTGAAAAAAAAAAAAACAAAAGAAGAAATCACGTGGAAAAAAAAAAAAAGAGAAGAAGAATAGAAAAAAAAAAAAGAAGAAAGAAAAAAAAAAGAGAAGAGAAACTTTTTTTTACCATCCTATTCTCTACATAGAGTTTTCTTGAAAGAAAAAGAAAACTTACTTGAAGCTATTGATGGAGAAGAAGAAAGCTTGAAGATCCTTGAAGAAGAAAAACTCTTGGCCTTGGAGCTCTCTTGAGATTGTTGCAAAAGAAAGCAATAAGAGTAAGAGATCCTACCTTCCTTTGCTTTTATAAGAGAGAGCAAATCAAAGAAGGAAACAAAGAAGAAAGGTAAGTGTTACTAATTAGTAACCTTACCAAAAGAGAAGGAATTAGAAAGATTCTTTCCCAAAAAGAAAGATGTCTTTGAGAGATTTTCTCCCAAAATCAATCAATGAGAGATTCTCTATAACAAAATAGGAGATTGGAGATTCTTTCCCAAAAAGAAAGATACCTTGAGATATTCTCTCCCAAATTAAGGGAAGATGAGAGATTCTCTCCAATTAAAGATATTTTTTAGTCTCTATCCAAATGAGATATCTTTAGATATTTTTTACAAAAATGGCCCCACATGAGATCTAAGCCATCCTAAAAAGCTTAAGGTCCCATGGGCTAGCCCATATGAGCCAGGTTTGACCACCTAGGCACTAAAAAAAAAAAAAAAAAAAAATGGGCTTTTAGTCAGAGAAAAAAAATCCCTCTTACCAAGAGCATACAAAAATGGTTCCATGCCTCTTTTGAGTTGATTGAACCATACAAAAAATTCCAAGCCCCATGAGCTTCCAAAAATCAAACCATCCAGCCTCATATACCAAATTGAGCCAAAATCTTGAAATTGACATTCTACAAAAATCCAAACCACTCCAATGGACCCACACAGTCCCAAAGAGTGACCAAAAACCAAATCCTGGTCCCCTAACTTGCCACATACAGCTTGTTAGGTCACAAGACCAAAACCAAAAACCAAAACCCGATCCCCTAACCTGCCATATATAGCTGGTTAGGTTACAAGATCAAAAACAAAAGCCCAAATCCACATCCATGATGTCATCTTCAAAACTTTGCCTCGAGATGGTATTTGATTCCTTTCATTACCATAAAATTCCCCTGGAAGCTCAAAGGCTACTCTACCAAAGGAAAGATTGCTCAAAGACTCTTGGTCAAGACACAAGCTCTCCTTCAAAAATCTCTTCGAAGCACATCGACTACAAAAGTCAAGCAACTCGTCGCTGTACCTCGAGGGGGCATTTGTTGACACCAAAAATGTCACTTTGCCTCTTCAACATCAAGAAAGTTACATGAAGTCGCAACCTGCCATAAATAGGCAATGCAACTTCTCCAAAAAATCAAATCTTGTCAGAATCAAACAAAAACTGCAAGATCCTTCAAGATAGCCAAGAGAAGAGTACACATGAAGTTTCGGGCCATTTCGACAACATTTGGCCTAACTTCACTTCTCCGACAGCTAAACGGGAGATCCCGGCGGCGACATCATCGGAGACGTCAAAACTTCGATCAGAGCCTACAGATGACTCCAGCATGTCCCAAAAGGGCTCCATGCCAAATTTCAAGTCAAACCGACAACGTTTGACCCTCCATCAATGCTCGAGCAGCAAAATCAAGCCTCCCGGCGGCGGGAACCACCGAGGCCTTCGCTCATCAAACCAAGTGCATGAGTGGCTTCAACATGCTTCCAAAAGGCTGCACGTCGAATTTCAGGTCATTCCGACAACGTTTGACCAGGTTTCGATGCTCTGAGAGAAAATCAAGCCTACCGGCAGCGGAGCAACCCGGGACCATGACATCCAAAACGGAGCCCATGGAACGTCTCAAAATGACTCCAATAGGCTCCCCGTCAAATTTCAGGTCAATCGGACATCGTTTGGCCACATATCAAAGCTCGGCATTTTCCCCGCAGCAAAATCAAGTGAAGCATCGACGGGACCCCAAACGGCTTCAAAACTCAAACAAAAGCCTATGGTTGGTCTTATTTATTGCTCAGGAGGCTTCACCTCAAATTTCAGGTCATTCCGACATCGTTTGACCAAGTTTCAGCTTCTGGCGGAAAATCAGCAGCTTTACGCGACAAAGTCTTCGGCTTTCCCGGAAAATTGGAAACTTTGCACTCTAAAAATGCAAGGATTCTCATCAAGTTTTCTACAGGGAAATCAAGCCAATAAATGAGAAGAAATGTCAAGAAAAATACAGAAGAAAACGGCGACGAAAAAGACCTCAAAACGACCGCAAAACGGGCTCCGAAGGGGAAAAATCCCCCAGGGTCGCAGACCCCTGCGACCATGGCCCATGGTCGCAGGCCCCTGCGACCATGGCCCATGGTCGCCGGTCCATGGTCGCCGGCGACCATGGCCCATGGTTGCCGGCGACCATGGAGGTCCGGGTCACCGGATTTTCCGCCGGTGACCCGTTTTTCCGTCTTTTTTCGCGTTTCGCGCACTTTGGCCCCTGTGGTTTCCTGAAAATATGATTTTTAGTGCTTTAAATTGACTCATATCCGACGACATCTCGGATCCGCCGTCAAAAGCATAAAATCATCATTAATCGCTCCAAGATCGCCAACCGGTCGACCAAGAAAGTGCACTTTCTGGCCGACCGATCGTGAAATCGACAAGACAGATGTCACCGGCCCACTCTTAGCTATCAATGTCTGAAGTTACATGTTCATCCGATGTCGATCAGCATGTAGATCCATCGATGATCATCGCCAGTAGAATTCCAGAAGACACGGCATGGCCCGCGACTCTTCGACTGCTCGGCGACCAATTAATGTGGTTAATTGACTAGGTTTATTGCAGTCATTAATTCATTTCTTTGGACGGCCCAATCAGAAGCAAGCATTTGGGAGTTACAAGTCAATTGATTCATGGCATTTAAACCATGAAACTCCTCCCATTATGGTAATTAAGGTGATTAAAAGCCCTTAATCTCCATCGGCCAATCATATTCAAGGAAAAAGGAGTTACAAAATCAAGAAATAAATCTTGTAACTCCTCCCATTAAAGCCATTAAGGCTCATAAACCCTCCTAAATGGCTACCAAAGGCCTATAAATAGGAGAGCATTCCATTGAAATTCGGATCAGAAAAAAGGGGAGAAAATCAGAAAAAAAAAGATCAGAAAGAGATCTGAGAGAAAGAAAAAGAGAGAAAAACTCTGCTGAAGTTCTGCACCGGCCACCACTACAAGGTGACAAAAGTCCCTTGGGGGGGTACCCCCCCCCAAGGTCCTTGTCTTCTCCCGCTGCCTCCAATGGCTTAGACGTGGCTTTTCAGCCCGTCTACTTAGCTTTTTATTGGACATAGGACCTTCTCTTGGTCTTTGTCCTCTAAAAACCTGAGGTTATAGCCAAGCCAAGCGAATCAAGAGCATCTTCTGTTCTCATCTGCATGGATGATGGCGAAGCCCATACATGGCTTGCGACCGTCAATCTGAACGAGTCCCCCACAATCTCCTGAAAAGTTAGATCTTCCTTTTCTTGCTTTTCATTGTAGTTTGTATTTTTCTAAAGAGACAAAAATCACAACTCTTGTCTTTCATTATTGATAAGAATTGTAAATCGGCTATAAACGCCAAAATCGGCTATAAATGCCAAACAAAATCGCCTTTCACGGCAAATTAAGAAAATGTCTCTTTTCTTAAATATTTGTGCAATGGAAAACTTGAAAGAAGTTGATTTCCTTTTTACTTACGAAGGTTGATCTCCGGATTACCACTTGCAATTCCAAGTAAAATAGAAAATCTGGCACACCCACACAAAAAAAATATTGATGCACGCTTCAGGCCCGCCAGGGCGCGAAAGGGTCGGACCCGACGGACTCCCACGTTCCGCCGACCCCGGTAGCCGCCCCACGGCGCCTCGGAGCGCGTTCCATCAGCAAGTAAAGTGAAGCTTATTTGGCTCAATTGTTGAATTGACGGTGGAGAAGGTGGCTCAAGCGAATTTTGTCCATATTTTTTTCCTAGTTTGAGATATCAAAGGGAGGAAAAAAAAAAAGGTGTGTATTAGATCAAGCTAAGACGGCGAAAGTCTGCTAGACTCAACATGACATGTTTTAAACTAGTTCTCACTCCTTTAAAATGCGTTATGTTGAATTAAAAAGTCTCACGTGTTAACTGAAGCACTCCACCCTTACCCTTGTAGAATTCCCTTTTGTGGCTTATTGGATCGCTTGACCTGATCTTGTCTAAAGGGATTACCCGGGCGGATCAGGCTGGGGTCTCACAAAGTCACACTTACCAACTTTCTCCCGAATTCATGCCCCAATTTCATATATATCTATCCACGTAGCAATCAGCTTCTAAGAAAAGATGTGGGTTTATTCCTATAGTTCTACTCTTTTAATTTTTAAACAACATAATGGGCCTCCTTTTTATTTATCATCACAATAGAGAACTTAATGAAAAATCTAGTTACAATATGTTGACAGATACCGAGGAGAAGTCACCGTTCTTAGTTGCAGCAAAGATGGGGGTAATAGAGATGGTCAAAGAAATTCTAGACGAATTTCCGGTGGCAATTGATGACATGAATGAAGAAAAGAAGAATGCAGTGCTATTGGCCGTGGAGAATAGGCAACCCAGTGTGTACCTCTATTTGCTAAAAACGTATGGTCAAAGGGAGAGCATATTTCAAAAGGTCGACTGTAGAGGCAACAATGCACTTCACTTGGCTGCAGCCTTTGGCCCAAATTTCCCTTGGTGCATTCCTGGTGCAGCTTTGCAGATGCAATGGGAGCTCAAGTGGTATGAGGTGCATCCCTCTCCATCTCTCTATCTCTATAGGTTTAGTAGGCTGATATTTCATCATTGTTATTAAAGTCTTGTTCCATGATCTCTGTGGGGTCAGGTCTACATTCAATTAAAGCCCCCTTACCTCCCACACATGCACACACCCACTCACAAACACCTTAAAAAACCAGCCTTGACGTAGGCTTAGGTCCCAATAAACAATATCTGTAGTAGATTTCCAAACAAGTGATTAATCTATGCAGTAATCAACCCTAATTCCAATTGAAAGCAGTGAACCACAAGGTGAGAAGGAGATACGATGTATACGTGGCAAATCCAATTCGGGAAAAAACCACGGGCCTTACCGTCTAGGCCAACATACAACTAAGCACTAAAATAAATTAAAAGTTACAAGAGAACTCCAACCCTTTCATAGTTGCAACTCAACCTAAGGACTACGAAATCTTGTCGACTACTCGCCGTACACTTTCACCGTGCTTGAGCCAATCACCTTGAAAGCGTTTTCAAGATGAATCTACTTTAGGAGAGTAGATGGAAGGAGAACCAAAGTTTGATCTTCAGCACATCATCAGATAGCTTTGGATGATGATGGATCTCTCTAAATTCGTCTCTAGGATTTAGTATGAGAGAAGTGCTTTAGAATAGAAAGAGAATGACTATAAATAAGCCTAGAATCGTGCCTCAAGATTTGTAGAACGATTAGGATTGAATTTAGCATCTTGGGAGAAAATAGGAAGTGGTTTCCAGATGGAGTTTTTAACTTCGCGCATGGTCCACCTTTTTTTTTTTTTTCTGCTAAGTTGCAAAATTGAATTGAAAAAAGGGGAAGGAAAGGAGATACAACCAAAAGAACAACCAATAGAAAAAACCCACACAGGGGACAGCCCACTATCTCAAAATGGGATAGCGCTGGTTACATAATGATAAGAAAGAATCTAAAGAAGAGCTAGAGAATGATGAAGACAATTTACCAAGAGCTTGGGAAGCATATGCCATGAAGAAATTGGTCACCATTTCTTGAGATGGCTTCATAGCATTGAATAGAGTGAACGCCCTGGTCCACTTGAGTGAGTGGCATTGGCCGGTCGAGCGGATGAGGTTTGGTCTCCAGGAACTTTAGCGTGAGATGAGATTGTTCGAGTGATGAGAATGAGGGCTTGAGCGATTGAGGTTTTGTGAGGGTCCGCTTGAGCGGGTGGTGAGCATCCGCTCGAACGACCACATCAATCTTCAAATTTGTTTGAAAATTTCTTCAACCTCTTTCACGAAACACTTGGGCTGTCCATTCTAGAAATTACACATCATATAAGACCTGGTTTTGCCCGTTACCTAATGGCTTAGCCAACACTCATAAATCCTTATGCACTTCATTTTTTTTCCTACTTCTTGATTTCACTAATTGAAGTAAATGGCTCGTTCTTGTTTCTGGTTACATGGGCAGTTTGTCAAGGATTCAATGCATTTGCCTCGCCAATTCTCTACATACTTCAACAACAGGCGTCAGACTCCGAAGGAGGTTTTAACCAAGACACACGGAAACCTAGTCAAGGCGGCAAGCAAATGGCTAACCAAGATATCTGAATCATGCTCAGCCGTTGCGGCATATGTTGCAACATTGGCTTTTGTCTCAGCAACCACCCTACCAGGTGGGGTAAAAGAGAATCAAGGCACCCCAAACTTCGAAGGTAAGGCCGCCTTGGACAGTTTCATTATCTCTTCCCTGGTTGCTTGTTTCTTCTCCATCACCTCCATAGCCATGTTCTTCTCTATTCTCACTTAGCGCTTTGAAGTCTGGGAATTCTACTATAGTTTGCCATCAAAGTTGATTTTAGGCCTCAGCTCACTTTTCGGGTCCATCGTTTCCATTTCGGTTGCCTTTTGCTCTGGCAATTTCCTTTCCACTAGAGATAACCTTAGGTATGCTGTCTTTCCTATATATGCGGCCACATGCCTACCCCTAGCAATATTTGTTGTGGCTCAGTTTCCCCTCTATTTGGATCTCTTAAGATCTATGATGACACCAGTGCCAAAACGTAGTTACGACATGACTTCTATCTAGTATCTAATCACCATCCAATCCATATTACTTTCTTTTACAAGTAGTTTATTAAGCTGATGATCTTGGATTTACTGTCACACTTGCTGTTGTAGCTTGAAACTGGTATTGCTTTTCGATGTGTGTTTTGTAGTTGAAGTTGTTTGGCTTGAACTGCGTTGATTTCTTGTATAAAAAGTGTGATTTCTTTCATGGAATTGAAACAAGCCTTGGTTTATTGATTGTTGCTCGTGTGGGAATCAGCCACGCGGAAACCAGTTTGATTTCACGCTGACCCTATTTGGAATTTCTGTTTCCTGCAGTCTATTTACATATAAATCTCTATACCTTCAAATGGCTGCAAAAGAGAATAAACAACTGTGACATACAACTCAAGGATCCAAATGCATGAACTTTCATATATGCATATGGTGTTGCCCTGTACTGTAGTCTACACAGACCCAATTGGATCCATATATTTGCACTCTTATAAAATCCAGGCTTTCAAAACTGGAACGAAGTTTTTTTTACAGTAGATATGATTAAGCAGGGGTGGAACTAGGAGATTGGACTTGCGGGAGGCAATTTTTAACACTATGTAAATTTTTTTTTTTTTTTTTTTTTTTGTGCGTGTGTGTGTTTTGTGCGTGTGCGCGTGAAATTATATAAAAATTAGTGGTTCTCAGATATCAGTTCTTCTTAAATATTCTATTCTCTAGCTCCAATTACTTTACCAAAATTCAGGCAAGGTCACCAGAGTCCACTCTGGTCAACATTTTTTCTTAACTTTTTTGCTTCAAATCTCATGATATCACGGGACCGTCCAATGATATCATGGGACCGTCCAATGATATCATGACTTTTATGTAGCAGTTTAGGAATTTTAATTCTTCTAAATGATAGAACCCAAGAAATGGTGGTCAGATGTATATTTACTTTTCAAAAAATGCTATTTTTCATGTTGCATAAAAAAAAAATGAATTCATTTTCTAGTTGCACAAAATGTATCGTGGAGAAATTGACAAGTCTCATGATATCGTGGGATTTTTTGCAAGAAGGTTAAAAAAATAATGTTGACTAGTGTCAAATGACTCTAGTGATATTATATGAATTTGGTCATGAAATTGGAAAATCTGGATTTAATGAGGAATAATGTGTCAAAACCCCTAAAAATTACTGCCCCCAACCCCAACAGTTCAGCCCATCAACCCAGTTGTAATACTTTAATTTTTGCAACAAACTGTTTTTGATAGGTAAAGTTACCAAGCTATCGTTGTTGGGTTCTCTGTTTACTATGGATCTATGTACAGCAATAGTGACACCAGCGGGATCTCTCGATTAGTGGAAATTATTTGTAGTTTGAATAACTTCCATGGGCGCGTGTTTGTTTCATATAATTGAGTTCATAGTGCGTTGCAATTTTCCAATGCATTCATAGTGGTTTCATTTGCAAAATTATTCCCGATGAACCAGAGCCATTTGCAGAACCAGAGCCAAACCCAAGAGGTGATTCATTCTCTGCTGTCTTTAACAAGAGCCAAACTTACAAATCACTGTAGAACATCTTTTGCCACACCAAAACAATAGAAACTCAAAGCCATAAATAATGAAATCTTTATTATTTTATATATATATATTATTTTTTTGCATAAATAAACTATGTATAGAAACAAAATGGTACGTGAACTGTTGCATACAAATATGCTTAAGGAAATGTATCTGCCAAATATGTACACATAGCAACCGAAATAATTCTATATCAGAACTATTTCCACTTTTTCCAGAAAATGGTCATATATATATATATATATATATATATATATGGGAGATGCTCCTATGAGAGACGCTCTCACCTTATTATGAGAGATAAGGTGGGGGCCCTCACATCCATATCCAATGCCAACAACTTAAATGTGAGGGCCCCCACTCCTACCTCTCATAGTAAGGTGAGAGATACTCTCACATGAGCACCTCCCTATATATATATATATATACACACACACATACATACATCTATATATACGGGAAGTGCTCTTATGAGAGACACTCTCACCAACCTAGTGAGAGATGGGTGGGGGCCCTCACATTTAAGTTGGGGGTCCTTGCATTTAAATTGGTAAGAGTGGATATGGAAGTGAGGGCCTCCACTCATCTCTCACCAAGTTGGTGAGAGTGTCTCTCATAGGAGCACTTCCCTATATATATATATATATATATATATATATATATATATACACACACACACATATATATGGGAATATGTGTGCGTGTGCGTGTGGCCAGCCCTCTCCTCAACTCGAGCTTAGGGAGAGGGCTGTACGCTGGTTAGGGTGGGGCCTATTGTTTGGTCCATCCAAATGGACCACACATAGGGGCCATTGAATTGCACATATCCACCAAAATTTGGCCCCATCCAATTAAACTGGACCGTTGGATCGAGTGACACCTATCCGAATGGACTGTATACCATTAAACTTTTGTGGTCCAGATGGAGATGATAGAAATCAAGGATATGGCTGATTTTTTGTAGAGATGAGGGCCTCTTTGTGTCCTTCAAATCCCCCATCCCCATTCCCATGTGGGTTCTCAAGTGGGCCCCAAACCATTGAGCGGACACCCTTATCCCCAGCTTGAGCTGAGGATAGGGGGCCTATATATATGGGGGTGTGGGCCTGGGCATAGGGTTTTCATTATTGGGGTAGGGTGGGGGGTGGAGGGAGGGATATTGAAAACGTATGGCAACTGCGGGGCTATTTGAGCATTTCTAGCTAAAGCAGATGGAGGGGGATTAAGTTTGTATTGCAAATGCAAAGGAGCAGTTTGGGCCTTTCTACTAAAGTGAGGTGGACAATGTAAAATTTATAGGTGTTTTAGATGAAAAGTTTTAGTAGAACACCAAAATCTTAGTCATTCACCAAAAGTTTGAGCTGCTAGAGAATGACACAACAATATATATCAAAGCATCCATACGTGATGGCTGCTCCACACATGGATGAAGCACACCAAATGACTACACATTAGCATAAACACGTGATTCCAGAAACACTAAAAATTTGAACGGTTAGAGAATGACACAATAATGTGTATCAAATTGTCTCAACAAAAAGTACCTCATAAAAATCTTAAAATGACATAAATGGCGGGTTTAGCGTTGCAACTTACAAAAAGGTGAGCCCAATTAATACAATTCCTGAAGATGGCTCCCACGTTCACAATCACAAAACTTGCCTCGTTTTGTTATTATTAAAGGTGGGTCTCATGTTTACAGTAAAAAAAAGTTGGATGACCTCACGTAGTAGCTCCTATAAAGGTGAGCCCCATGTTGTAGTTTGTAAAGGTGGGTCTTATGTTGTAATTTGTAGAGGTAGATCCCATGTATAACAATTCATACATGGGTCTTTACTGTGATTCTTAGAGGTGGGTCTTCATTGTAATTTCTGAAAGTGAGTCCCATTTTCCTATTAGGTGAGCCACATGTACAACAGTATGTAAAGATCGACAATATTTAAAAGTGGGTCTCATGTTCACAATCACAAAAAGTGAGCCTAGCTTTCAACTTCAATAAAAGTAGGTCCGTGTTCAAAATTCCTAGGTGGGTCCCGTGTGATACTTTTAAAGATGGGCCCATGTGTTGAGAAATTTAGAAATGATAGAGAAATGCCTCTCTAATAAGATTTTATTTGTATGTTTATCAAACAATCATCTATTGATTTATAATTTTATAAGACTAATTAAAAATCAGAACTTAAAAATCGAGCCTTTTTTCGACCTTAATCTAATTATCGCCTAAATTAGAGTTTCCAAATGGCCTCTTAGACTCGACAGTTTCTATGAGAATTGAAAGAAGATAGGAATAAAATTGGAAAAAATCTAAGAAGAATTCAATTATTTATTTATTTCTTCTTGAGAAGTACTCGACGTAGTCTTTCCCTCCATATTCCGGGGTTAGTGTCCAACCTGACCATAATAGCATGGGAACATCCCCTTAACAAAGGTTAGTGTCCCAACTTTCATGACTTGTAAAGTGGAGGATGAGGTGGCATTATGTGGAAGTCAATTTAATATATATATTTCAATATGATTAAGTGGGCCCCCAAAAAAGATGAAGGCTTAAAGAGTTGGGATTGTTAGAAACTTTCCTTTCTTTGAATTTGACTTCAGAAAGAGACCTGAATTAAAAGGAAACCATGTTTGGAGACTTAGTGAAATAATTGGACTCTAGTCAAAATTGAATTTGATTATAAAATTGAGAGCGGGGATTTCCCAACTAGTGAGTATTTCTCACTTGTTATTTGCTTACCGGCGCAAATTTGGCCCCTAGCTTCTTTTTTTTTCACAACTGCTATAGAGACTGTGTGATTTGAAATGGGGAAGAAGCAATCTAGTTGCTTATATAGGTTTTTCTTTTTGGACTTGTTTCTTTATAAGAATTTCTAACAAGAGTTTGTCATGTTAGAGGTTGTTTTTGGACATGATGTGATATCTTGTCCTCTTCCATTTGCAAATCCCACGTCTCTTTAGAAGTATTTCAAAATTTCACCCACCTAAAAGGTCTCAAATGATTTTAGGGCTTTCAAGAATTCTAACCCCTTTGTTTTTTGGTAGAATTTCTAAAGAAGAAACAAGACAAAAACTGTGAGATGTTTTCAGGAGACAAAAAACCGAAATTACTCTTTCTCCAGTTCTTTCTCTCTTTCCTGTTTTGTTCTCTCTCTTTCTTTTTGTTGCATACGAGAAGAGAGGAGTGAAACTTTGTAGTTGCCCCACCCAGTGAAACTTTAAAATGATGTTCTGTTCATAGGATATCACCAAAGTTTAATCCGTCATGAGTGGGCCGAATTACATCAACCCAGTTGTTGAAATCATGGAGCACAGATTGACTGAAAAGGTACCAATAAATGAAACTGAAAGTCTAATAAAATGTTCAAAGTTTCAATAGACGGTCCACTGTGGAGTTTTACTTTTCTCAGGTTTGCTGGAAACAGAGGCAGAAGGGAAATCTCCTAAGTTATAAAGGACCTAAACATATCCATTGGGTATAAATATATTTAGCTTTTCAATAGATGGATCCACAGTAGAATTTTACTTCTCTCAGGTTTGCAAGGAAGAGAAGCAGAAGAATATGGCAATTTCCTTTATAATCTCTAAAATTTCTCTCAACTTTATCACTAAAAACGGCCTATACTCACCTATTTGGCTTCTTCAATGCTTAGTTTAAAATCTCTCCTCCCATTGGAATGGATACAACTTTTTCAACTATGCAGTCATTATTATTCTTTGAATTTTTTAAAAAGGCCTTCTCTTTAGCATCTGATTAGAAAAACCAAAATGTTAGAAGGGATTAGTAAAAGAGAGAAAAATAAATCCCCTTCTTTGAGTGTCAATGTCATATGGTCGTTAAGTCTAAACGGTCACAAGACCACTTTACTGACTTGCATCAAACCTTCTCCATCCTCAAACAGTACAAGCTCAAGCTGAACGCCTCCAAATGTGCATTTGGCGTCGGCTCAGGCAAGTTCCTGGGCAGCCTGGTTACTAGGCGAGGAATCGAGGCCAATCCAGATCAGATCTCGGCAATCAGAGCCCTACAGAGTCCGACCTCGACAAAACAGGTCCAGAGACTTACCGGGATGGCGGCGGCACTAAACCGCTTTATCAGTCGAGCCTCAGATAAATGCCATCCCTTCTTCCAGCTCTTGAAAAAGAGCTCCGGGTTCCAATGGACCCCGGAATGCGAAAGTGCTCTCCAGACGCTCAAAGTATACCTTTCTTCCCCTCCCCTGCTTTCCACCCCGGTGCGGGGTGAGGTCTTATATCTATACCTGGCAGTATCGGACCATGCAGTAAGCTCTGTGCTCGTAAGAGAAGATGACATGCAGCAAAAGCCCATCTATTACACTAGCAAAATCCTGCTGGATGCCGAAACGCGATACCTGCCATTGGAGAAGCTCGCATTTGCACTCGTCAGTGCTTCGCGCAAGCTCTCCCACTACTTCCTGACATATTCTATAGTGGTTGTGACCGAACACCCACTCAAGTCCCTCTTCAGAAGAGCAGACTTCTCAGGAAAAGTGTCTAAATGGGCTGTCGAACTCGGGCAATACGATATCCATTATCAGCCCAGAACGGTCATCAAAGCCCAAGTACTGGCCGACTTCATTGTGGAATTCACCTCTCCTAATTCGGCACCGAGCCAACTCGACACCGAACTGGGGGACAAGGAGACAAGGACTTCGACCGAGACCGATCAGGATCGGTCCTGGAAACAGTTCCTCGACTCATCTTGGAAAGTCTTCGTCGATGGGTCCTCCACCTCCAAAAGGGCTGGCGCTGGCGTAGTCCTTCAATCTCCGGAAGGCCTCGTCATTGAGCAAGCCCTGACTCTTGACTTCAAAGCATCTAACAATGAAGCTGAGTATGATGCACTAATTGCAGGGCTGGGCAGCGCAAAAATCCCGGGGGCACAACAACTGGTGATCTTCAGTGACTCACAGCTGGTCACAAGCCAACTCAATGGGGATTACCAGGCCTGTGATGACAGGATGGCAGCTTACCTGGCCCACACCAAGCAACTCCTATCTCAGTTCCAAAAGGCTGAAGTCAGGCAGATAGGCAGAGACTCCAACTCTCACGCCGATGCCCTTGCAAACCTGACCTCTGCTGTCGAGGCAGGAAGAAAAAGGACTGTCGAAGTGGAAGCACTGGACAGACCTAGCATACAACTTCAGCCGCCTCGGCATATTATGTGCATTGACCTCGGTCCGAGCTGGATGGATGAACTTATCTCCTACCTCAAGAATGACCAGCTGTCCGAGGACAAGAACCAGGCCCACAAAATCAGGCTAAAGGCAGCCCGATTCTGGCTCTCTCCAGATGACAAACTCTACAAAAAGTCCTACAATGGCCTTTACCTCCAGTGTGTTCATCCAAGCAAAGTCGAGGGCTTCCTTTATGAAATCCATGAAGGGATCTGCGGCAGCTACATCGGAGGTCGGTCACTCGCTTACCGAGCTATCAGCCAGGGGTACTGGTGGCCCTATATGCAGAAGGACGCACAGGTCTACGCTAGGAAATGTGAGAAGTGCCAGAAGTTCTCTCACTCTCTCCATCAGCCAGCGCACGACCTGAGCCCTCTTTCCAGCCCCTGGCCCTTCGCCCAATGGGGACTGGACCTCGTGGGACCACTCCACCGAGCTCCAGGAAACAAAAGATGGTTGATCGTAGCAACTGACTACTTCACCAAGTGGATAGAAGCTGAAGCCCTCTCCTCCATCACCGAAAAGGACACCAAAAACTTCGTGTGGAGGAACATTGTGACAAGATTTGGAGTGCCTCGAGCCTTGGTCTCGGATAACGGGACTCAGCTCGACTCCAACCCCTTCAAGAGCTTCTGTCAAGACCTTGGGATCAGGAACTACTATTCCACTCCAGCTTACCCCCAAAGCAATGGACAGGCCGAAATCTCTAACAAGGTGGTGCTCGATGGACTCAAAAGGAGACTAGACCGAGCCAAAAGGAGATGGGTAGGAGAACTTTCGAATGTCCTTTGGGCATACAGGACTACCCCGAGGCGCTCGACCTCGGCAACTCCCTTCTCCCTAGCCTACGGGATGGAAGCTGTAATCCCACTTGAGGTCGGTCTCCCGACCCTCAGGTCGGTGCTGTTCGACCAAGGCCAAAATGATGCGAACCTCGCCACAGAGCTCGACTTGGCTGAGGAACGAAGGGATGCCGCGACCATCCGCCTCGCCTCCTACCAGCGACAATTGACTAGAGGGTACAATCAAAGGGTCAAGGAGCGAAAGTTCTCCCCTGGAGAATTGGTCTTGAAAAAGACTCTTCCAGCAGACAGAAGTCCCAGCGAAGGAAAGTTTGCACCGAACTGGAATGGGCTATTTAAGGTGACTTCGGTAGCTGGGCAGTCCGCATATAGACTTGAGGACATGGAGGGTAGAGAGCTGCCACGCCCGTGGAATGCCACCCACCTCAAGAAATTTTACTTTTGAGATGTAATCGGATTCTGGAAGTTAATAAACCAGTTCTTTTTTATAGAATACGTTTTTACTCTCCAAGTTGTCTCCGATTCTCGAAGAAAACGGCCAAGTTATGGAACTCGGCATGTGCATACAGCTTGGTCACGGAATCGGCTTGTACTCTTTGTTCGGTTACCATAGTTAGCTACTTCGGCCCGGTCAGAGGACCAGTCGAATTCTGATTATAAAACCGGACTTAGCCTTGGTCATAGGACCAAGCGCCCTTAGTTTTACCGAGAACGATGCTTGTTATGGTTGCAAGATCAATACGGCACCTCGGGTTACAAAATTAACTACATTAGGCACGGTTTCGACCGAGCTCATTTACTTTATCTTTTTTCCTGTTATTTATTCTGGTTGTCAAGCCAAACGCATAAAGAAAGGAAGAAAGAGAAAAGAAAAGAAAAATCCGCCACAGATGTTCAAAATTGGAAACAAGGCCAATTTCATTTCATAGCGGAGAATGGTTACAATCTTTCCCAACAAAAAAGAAATACAGATCTCCCCTCAATACAGAAAAATCAAAAACAAAGTTACATCACATCTTTTTCAAACCTCGGCCCCCTCGGTGCCGTCAGCAGCAGCGTCTTCCACGACTTCGGCAATCACTTGTCCGGCGTCGGCATCTGCGTCAAGTCCAGGGGCAGTGTCTTCGGTTTCCCTGACAGAGACCTCAGGAGCTTGGCTCGACGTGGGCCGAGGAGGAGGAAACTCGGGGATCTCTGTGTACACGGGGCTGTCCTCGGGGACCCCCGCTGCTCTCAACGAGCTCGTCCACCCCAGCCTCCACGCCTTCAGGCTGACCTTCTGGACTTGGGCAATATACTGTTCGGTGGCCTCTGCCACCCCTTCATCGAAAGCCTTGTCGACGTCTGCCAGCAGTTTGTCAGCATCGGCTCGGAGTTCAGTCTCTACCTCCTCCCACCTCTTCTCAAGCTCGGCCGTTGAGTTAACTTGGTTTTCCAATTCCGCTCTGGCCTTGTCAAGCTCGTTTTTTAGGCCCGTGGCGTATGTTTCCTGCTCGGCTGCCTTCTTTTTTAATTGACTGAGCTCAGCCTCGAGTTCCACTTCCCTCCTCTCCGCCCTCTCTGCCCGAGCAGTGCTCTGTTGGGCTTTCTCCGCCAACACCAGAGCCCTTTGCAGGATCTGAGAAAACAAGTGTTGCACGGAGTCAATATCAGGAGTACAGAAATCAAAGAAGAAATGCAAAGCTCAGAAGAGGAAATTACCCTGAGGGCGTCGGCCATCTGGGCCACATCCAGCTCCACCGCGCCCAGCTTCATGTGTTCTGCCATGTCTCCAGGCAGAGCGCAGGCGTGCGCGAGGGCACTGACAACAGAAGTGCCGTCAGTCAACCGTCCGTCCGACGACAACGACTGGCCATCCTCCAGCAGGAAACTAGGGTTCCAGAGCGGAGGGCTGAGCAGCGGAGAGCGCTGAGGAGCAGGGTTGGGCTCATCCTCGACTGGATCTACGATCCTAGGCCTTTTTCCCAACCGAACAGAGTCCTGACGAGATTTGGTGGGACGCTCAGTCGTCGTGGAAGGCTGAGGGGACTGAGTCTGGGGAGAGACGACCGTATCTTCCAAGTTCGGAGGGAGAGCAGGTCCAGAGGGGATGGGCGAGTGTCCGAAGACGACATCCTCGAGGCTTACGATTGCCGCACAGTGTCGCCCCATCTCAACCTCTTCTTCTGCTCCGGAAGACTAGAGGTCCACAAGCTCCTCTCGCCGAGCCTCCTCGGATTCACCCTCTGACTGACGTTCCTCTTCGGATTCGGTATCTGAAGCGGCCTCTGCCCCCGTGAAGGCCCGGTTTCGGCAGAGGCTCGAGAGGGTATGACCTCTTGAGGCACTCGTGCAGACCCTTCAGCTCGGGCTGTTTGCTCTTCGGCCTCGGCAAGAGTTAGGATCTGCGCCCCCCTAAGGTTCTCGTGCCGTCTTCTTGTAAAGGACCGGTACACGGGCTCGTAACCGAGAAGGGCTGAGGCTGATCGAGTCCGGTGGCCCTTGTAACTGTAGAATCTTTTTAGCCAGGCAACGTTTCGTTGCCACCTGGAGTTCTTCTTCTGTTGCTTCCTCTCCTTATAACCTGCACGCCAAGAAATTGAGTGTCAGTTCGGCAAAACAGAAGAGGAAAAAGACTAGAAATTAAGATATTTACTCGGTGGCACTCCGAGACGACGGGGTATGTGATTCACCCTGGGCTCTCCAGGGGCATACTCCCAGCTCCCTTTAACGTACAGGCAGTCATCCCCAGCATATTTCGTGTTGTCCTCAAGCTCGTTGATTATGGGATTCCCCTTCGACCGAACTCGAAGATAATATGCGTCGTCCTTTGGAGATCGACAGAGGTCGTAGACGTCCTCAATATCCTCGACGCCGAGGTCGGTTTCCAATATCCTATTGAGCTCGGCTATACCCATGATTATTTTAAAACCATTGGGCATCAGTTGGCAGGGGGTCAGGTTCCACCTCCTGAGACAGGCCCTCAGGAGGGGATGGACTGGGAATCTCACCCCGCCTTCGATTATGGCCACTAGTGGGAAGGGCATCCACCCATCTACAAGAACCCCAGGTCGGATTCGGTCATCAGGCTCATCCGCCCTAATCTGGACATTCTCTGGTATATGATATTTTTTCCTAAGTTCTGCTAGGGCAAGCTCTGTGTCTATCCAATGTCTATATACCCCCATCTTCCCCAACATAAACCGGAGTACAGGTGACGGGAACGGAGAAGAAGGACAGACAGCACAAACCCCCAAAAAGGAAAAAAACCCCAGAGAAGGAAAAATGACAGAAGGGCAAAGAGGGACTCACTGGGACACAGGGCCGGAAGGGATGAAGGGACAACGGAAACTCGAAGCTTCAAAGGCAGCGAATGGACTTCTCGGACGACGAGGCTTCAGGCAGAAGCTCCAAAACGCAGTAACAGCAAAAGTAGTCCCCCTTCGAGGACGAGAGCTCTTATACAGGGATGAAAAATCTTTTCGTATCCCAAGAGGCGCGCGCGCAGACACTGCCTCGAGCACGCCATCCGTCTCCTCGATAAGACATCACGCCCATTAGGGACGTGACACGTGGCAGCACCGCGTCGCCTTCATGATGATATGGATGGGTTGCTAAACCGTCTCCAGACGGCCAGGCGCTATTAAATACGCCTCGGAAAACAAAAACGACGCCCCACGCTTTTTTATAAGCTACGGAATCGGTTTCGGGAAATACCCGTCCTATCACTCCTAACCCCGTGTTGTCCAGGCCCCCGAGGTCAGGAGCAGGGGGCAATTGTGTGGACTATTTCTACCGAAACCGATGTTACCCCGTCCTCGGTACGGTACCGATTAGAAAAGGCCTTAACCCCCCATCTCTCCAGAACAGCAGCATCTCAGCCGTCGTCAAGGTGGGATTGGTCCCGGTAGAAGTACCGACCACAACCTTCCGAGCTCAGTCTCGCGCTGGCATCCTTGTCCGATCTCAGGCATAGCTGACCTCGGTGCTTTCTCCAGTTCGGCCCGTCGGCCGAGGTGAATACTGGGCGTCCAGTCCCGATTATGAGATGGGACGGGTGCTTTATAGGGAGTTCCTGACAAGTAGGGTGGCCGCCGGCCATTGATAAGGGCTCGTTCCTATCAGCAGATCACATCCATATTTATGTGAGGGATTTGAGGGGAGATCTGATGGGACAAGTATTCTCACCTACCCCCACTAAGGATCCCAGGTGTGGGCTGATGGGACAAGTATCCTCACCTACCTCCACTATGGAGCTTTCTACTCTCCTCTATATATGCCTGCATGAAGAGTCATGAACAGGTACATGCAATATACAGCCTGCACTGTTATTCTGCTAACTTCTTATTCTCCACTTCACCCTAGTTCAGTGACTGCACTAACTCAGGCGTCGGAGTGCCTTTGGCTGACAGCAGCCTCGGGCCCTGACCGCTCTTTCTTCCCTTTTTCAGGATTCAGGCCGTCGGTGACTTCTCCGATCAGCTGAACAGGAGTTTCCTAATCCCCTTCATCACTTAAACTAAGTCCGTAATTTTTAGGCACGCACACAAATTAAAACATTCAAGGCAGCCATCTTCATTACACACTAAAAAGTTCAAAACAAACATAAATAAGTAACAAATTAGATTTTAAATCCCTTAAGATCATGGTAATGGTGGTGATCCATGCTCTACTTAATGTGAATTCAGTTTTTCATATCGTTCTTATATATTATTCTAGATAAAGATTATTCTAATAAATTTACAATCTATAGGTGAATTTCTTTTTTTCCTAGAAAAATCTATAGATGAATTTGCTCGTCTTAACTTACATGGAGTTGACAATAAGGAGACAAACCATTGGCTTGGAGTCCCGGCCTAGCATGGCCTAGCACGGGAAAAACTGTGCCTGGGCCGTTGACCAAGTCAACGTGTCGGCACGGCACAACCCAGTCATTTCCATGGGCTGTACTGGACCAGGGGTTCTTGGGCCTCGGCACAACACGACATGAAAAATATTCGTGTAGCACTGGGCCAGGGAGCTTGTGCCTCGACAAGGCTCATATATATAATTTTTAATTTTCTTATATAAATAAAATATAAAACTTGAAATAATGAAAGAATTATTATTCATTTGTAAATTAGCTCAATATTTGTGGATTTATTTTAATACTAAAGAACCCTTAAAGGTCCATAAAGTCTCTTTCAATTTATATAAATAATATAATTTTTTTAAAAAAAATTTTAGAAGATGCATGTGGGCCGGCCATGGACGGCACGGCCCAACATGACACGGATCCGGGCCCGGCCCGGCACGACAAGGCCAGTCTTCATGCCTAGTCTTAGCCAGCAACGTGCCCAAAGTCCAATAATTGGGTCCAGCCCGGCCATGAACAACCCTACCTGACTACCTCTAGTTAGACGTGTGATGGGGGGATTGATTCTACAGGTGGAGTCAAGAGGACCCCGCATGAGAAAAGAAAAGGAAAGCCGTACTACTATCACTGTCAAGGGTGAAAGGTCACTATCACGGTAGCACATATCACCGACATTTTAACACCTCCGAATCTTCATGCCTAGGCTTTGGCCTGTTGGTACTTAACTTGTTAAAGTGAAGAAGTAACATGAATTCAGATAAGAAATGACAAGGGTTTATATAAAAAATACATAATAAAATAATTTTATATCAAATAATTTAAAATAAAATACTATCATAACACCTTATATTTTATTCTCTCTTGATTTGATGTTTCAACTCACCATACTTTAATTCACTATACATCCAAATAGGCCCTTAGCCAGCAACATGCCCAAAGTCTAATCCTCGTTCTCCGAAACTCCATCACCTGCCCACAAAGAGATCATATCTGGATTGGATCCTTCTAGACGAATTTCATCTCCTCTAATCATACATCCAATGCACTTAGCCACCTTTTGTCATGGTGCTCAATTGGACAATGGAATCCATTTACTTTGAGTTGAAAGTTGAAAACACAACAGTAGTGAGGGGTGAGATCTGTCTTGAATGGCTCAAATTATATATACGTGAGCCCTACAATGCAGTTCTCATGCACATGGTTTTAACTTGGCGTGGCACCTTTGATCATCCAAAGCTGTACTAGTTCACCGGAGGTCAACTGTCCTCACCAGAGAACTTTCCTATCTCACCGGAGTTTTACTTACCAGTTTTACTTCCCCCCACCTAAGGTTCGGTCCAAGAGGGAGGGCAACAGAAGCAGCCTTGGCACCATGAAACAACCCTTTTGCTTTAATCCTTCGTGGAACGTGAATTCAAAGTTGCAGGGCCGCAGGGGTATTGATGCTTACTTCTCTTGGTTAAAGGCGCCTATGAGGACCCTAACTGGAATCTGGGACATCATATATAAGCTCTCCATCAAGTTCTTGTGTTTTTCGCCGTGCGAGCATATTTCTTGCTGGAGGAATTTGCATATATGAGGATTCATGCATGCTCTATACATTTGAGGTTTCTTCATTTAGAGTTTATATGACTGAGGATCTTATGTCTATATTGGTGCGTAGCTAAAAATCTATGAAGTAAATTATTAGTATATTGTACGGTGGGACGTGATCTAAAAGTACTATATAATGAGGATTTTCATTATCCAAGATCTTCAAGGATTTGCTATATCTAGACATGAATGAGGAGTTTTATATCTTCTGATCTATCAAGGAGAATTAGTATAGTTTTCTCTTTTTTTTTTTTTTTTTTTTTTTCACATATATAAAAAGTGTTGCACAAAATGAAAAAAGAGTGAGTTGTACAAAAAATTAAATAAAAATTAAGAAAATTTTCCTCTCCCATTTTAAAATTCTCTTGTTGCACGTACATATATTAATAGCACATTTATGTAGCGCTTGTGGATACAAATGTTTGACTGTAGGGTTGCAAACGGGTATCCGATTCTCCGATTACCCGGACGTTCCGACCAGTAAAAAATCGGGTCTGGAACTTATTTTAAGTTCTAATTCATAAACAGGTCAGGGTCCAAAACCCAATTTAGGTTCCGATTGATAAATGAGTCTGGTTCCAACCTGTGGACCAGGGACCCGACATATGAGTCTTTGATATGGAAAATTGTACCCCTATCAACTGTTTTCTTTTAATATTTTAAATATATTATTGGATGTAGTAGACTTCATGTATTG
Organism: Umbellularia californica; assembly: GCA_028538565.1. NCBI lineage: Eukaryota > Viridiplantae > Streptophyta > Magnoliopsida > Laurales > Lauraceae > Umbellularia > Umbellularia californica. The sequence goes on along the minus strand of JAPQWN010000003.1, from coordinate 95,292,366 downwards.
TTATAAGTTGACTGATATGTTTATTTAAAAAAGAAAATTAAGAATAAAGAGAGATTAGAATCCACTTTAAGACTAGATTTTAGTCCTCCAGATGGATCCGGTGTCGGAACCGGTACCGGATTTTCCTATCGGAACCGAGTTTAAAACCAACAAAACATGTTCCGAGTCAAAACCAGATCCGGAATCGAAACTGTTATTTAGAAATGAATTCGAATCCGAATCCACTACAATCCGAAACCGTTCCATTTGCAATCCTGCTAAATAAAGAAAGAAAAAAAGTTCAACATAACCACGATTGAGGCCCACCAAATCCAACCTTGAAAATCAAAATCCCCAAAGTGAGTTATATATTTTTGAATACTTTAAGCAGGTTGTATCATAAAGTTGCATGATTTACAAAAGAGTCAAACATCTCAGATCTTTAACAACCCTATCCACGTAGGGATGGCAACGGGGCGGATCGGGGACGGAATTGGGGTTCCCCGCCCCTGCCCCGAACTTGGCCCGCCCCGCCCTTCGGGATAATTTACATTCCCCGTTCCCGCCCCGCCCCGCTCCTCAATTGTAAAAATTTTAAATGTGCAAGACTTGGGATTCGAACTCGGGTGGGAGAGCAACCAAAGCTTTGCCTTACCACTAGACTAAACTTCATTTCTTGTAATATTTTACCTTATTTAAAATATATTAATATATTCAAGATTGTTACACACATATACATACTTCACTTACTTACTATATATATTATGACTTATATATTATTTATTATTTATTTAAAAGGAAAATGTTAAATGTAGACAACTAAGGAATCTAATTGGAAACCTTAAAGCTACATTGAGCTCGTTTCCATCTCTTGGATTTTGAAATCTTTTGGTCTTGCGAAATGAATGGAACTTTATTTTAAAAATAATAATTTCGCTGATGAAACATTTTGTTTGGATATCTATTGGACTCATGGCTTGGAAATTCTAGAATCCTTTGAAATTCTGAAATATTTTTTTGGACATCAATTGGGATTGGGCCTAATTATTTCTTCTTGTGTTTCTCAATAAAAGCTTCGAAATCTTTATCACATGAATTAGGAGTGCAATCATAATATGCCCTGCCTGTTTAAGATGAAAACATGATAAGCACCCACCAAAAGGAAAATTACACAATTTGCAATTCAAATTTATAAAAGTCTTGAAATGTAGAAAAAAATTCTAAAAACATATACTAGTAATTTTGTTTAAAAAAATAGAATTTATATATGAACTTCAAGTATTGTCATATGAATATTAAATCATTATTTATTGTATAGCTCTGAATTCATGAACCTCCTATAGCGGGCCTGGCTATATTGAAAGTACATACTATATTGAAACCCGCATTATCAAAGCCTTGTCCCAGGCTCCCAGCTGTGACGGTGTTGGCTACATGTATTCTTTTTCTCCATTCTAAATCAAGACCCAAATAAGAAAAATTTTCTTAACTTCATAATTTTTCTTTCAAGGCAAAATAAATTAAATTTTGGATTGACTACAAAGAAAAAGGTAAATTCATTTATTTTATATGGTAAAAAGCACATGAATGATTCATCTATGTTGTCTCCATGCCTTTAATAATATTAATAAAAAAAAACCCTCAACCATGCTGACTCATTTGCCCGAAACTCAGGCCCCTCTCAAAACATCAGTCTTTCTAGGGACCATGACATTTTTTCCAAAATAGAATAAAAAGATCTCCCAGCATAAATATTTTATAAGTGTAGGGCACTATTAGATTGTTTAAAATTTTTTAAATTATCTAATATTAATATTATAAATTTTCCTTTTCCTAAAATTTTACCTATTTAAAGTGAGATTTATTCATATAAGATTTTCTCTAAACCCTTGAAGGCCAATAACATACACTTGAAAATATCATATATGCTTTGAGACATTTTTTATAAAAAAGACAATATCTCTCTAAAATATCATGAACTCCATCAATACATGGTTTCACTTCATTTCTGGTATTGAACTCTACTCACTAATAAAGAGGTTAATTACACATATAATTAAAATTAGTATAATGTATAGTGTTGTTAGTATGATTAGAATCATATTAAGTTACTAACTATAATTTACCTTGTTATTTCTAATCGTATGAGTTATTATAAGCGTATAGCATGATATATCTTGTAATGCTATATCAAATTAGTATAATTTATATTGTTATTAGTATGATTAGAATCATACCAATTATAATTTACCTTACTATCTCTAATCATATATGTTATTATAAGCTTAAAGCATGATCTATCATTCTATTATATTCGTTTTATTTAATATGATTTATCATGTCGCAATTTAACATTATATATGATTAAAGTCAAATAAGCTTAGATAGATTTTTAACAACTTTAATTTCATTAAATTTGAATTAGAGGGAATGTGATCATATTATATGCTTTTATAATGTCTAGGGTTCAATCAATTACATGTTTAACTTTAAAAAAAGTCTTCAATCAATCTACTTAACCCTTAATAACAACATAAAATCAATATATACATTTACATATAAATATGTTTATTTATTATAAAAGAAATCTAAAATATATATATATATATATTTTTAGAGGATTATTAATTTCGGGGCGGGTTACGGGGCAGGGCATGGGGCGGGGCAACGGGGAAGGTCAACGGGGCGGGGCAACGGGGCGGGTAAACGGGGCGGGGCATGGGGCGGGTAAACGGGGCGGGGCATGAGGCAGACCCATCCCCGCCTCACCCCGGCTTCGGGGTATGTTTTTTTGCCCCGTCCCCACCCCGTCTAAGATTCGGGGCGGGGAAAACCCGTACAGGGCGGGGCGGGCACTCCGGGTTGGGGCGGGGCGGGTTAAAAATGCCATCCCTATATCCACGCGCTCAAAAGACGAGCCATTTTGTAGAAATCGAAAAGCGCCTTAGCTCCGTACAAAATGCCCTTCTCATCTCGCCGGAGTGCGGAAATATTTACTTGAGGCAAACGCAATCTTGGTGCTTGCAGTCTCCAAGTACGCAATTCTTATGCACGCAAAACACATGACCCTCCTTTATCACCTTTGCTTCCTGTTGATTTCATCATTCCCATCCGTTGATCTCATTCATCTACGCTCTAACATTGGTATTATTCTCTGCTACTCATCCTTTGTCCTGCATGGAACTTATAGGAGAAGATCATCTCATGACCCTAAGAAATAAAAGAAGCATCAAAGTTGGAGTGTGATCGTCGAAAGGAAAGAGAATCAATCGCTGGAGCAGTTGGATAGGGATGGGACCCACATGCTACATCTGACCATCTCTCTTACTTTTACTCATTAGAGCAACTAACTACCGACACAAGTAAATAGACCCCCTGCCATGCTCATCAAACTCATCAACAACAAGCTCATACTTTCTAAAACAAAAGAAGCTCTTACCAACCCTTCTCATGGATTTCCCCGCATCTTCTTCTGGTATTGAAGCCAGCAGCAGCACAAATGGATCATCAGAGCACAGGGGCGACCGTCCCCGCTCCATAAAAGAAAAGGTCTTCAAGGACGTCATGAGCGGCCATTGGAAAGAGGTCTTGAGTATATACAAGAACAACGAGGAAAACATCCAGACGGCCAGCATCACAAGCTCCAAAGAGAAAGTCCTCCACATTGCCATCTCCCATAACAGGAGCGACGTGGCCAAGCAGCTTCTTGAATTTGTTGCAGATGGCAAGGTGATCAAAGAGAAGAAGAATGATCGAGACAATAACCCTCTGCACTTGGCTGCGTCTCTTGGAAAGGCCGACATGTGTAAGGCCATGATGGATAAAGAGCCAGAGCTGATTGAGTGTAGGAACATGGATGGAGAGACGCCTCTGTTTCTAGCTGCACTTCATGGAAGGAAGGAGGCATTCTACACCCTCCATAGAGGGTGGTTGGAGATTAGAATTAGAAATGAAGATTTTTCGGTCTGCAAGAGGGACGATGGGAACAGCATTCTTCATGTGGCTATCCTTGGGGAGTACTTCGGTGAGCAATGCAACGCCCCTATATCTTTTTATCGATACAAATCTATCTATCCATCTATGTTTTAGTCATTTTTTTTCTCTTTGGGTCCTTGTAAATACATGATGCGAAGGTTTGATGTATTATGGTTGTGCATTGATGGTTTCTATATTGCAGATTTGGCTTTCCAGATAATAAACTGGTACCCAAAACTGGCTATGTTTACAAATGAGAGAGGGCAGTCGCCTCTCCATATTCTGGCCCTACAGCCCTCGGTTTTCAGAAGTGGGTCCCATTTAGGTCCCTTGGAGGATATCATCTACCGATGTAACTACTGCCCCCCTCTCTCTCTCTCTCTTATATAAATGAATTTTAATTTACATTCCATAGAAAATATCATCAAAGTCGCTTGACTACTGTGCTTTTATTCTTTTCATCGTCTAATTACTCTAATCCCATAATATCATGAGTCATGATGTATGGGATACTAACATACCCAGTGGCGTATGGGGATGCACGGAGAAGATCATAGAAAAGAAGAAAAAAAAAAAAACGAAAAAGAAAAAGAAAAAGAAAAAGAAAAAGTGGGTTAGGTTGGGCACTTGGGCTATGCTTCACGGAAAGCATTTGTCATGGTGTCATGACCCAGACAAGGGTAAGACTTGTATAAAAATAAAAGTAGCAGAGACTGGGTGACATTTTCTAGGCTTTGTCATGAATTTGTAGAATCCATGTTTAAGTGGCACTGTTTACAGACTTGCTTGTATGACCACGTTTATTTGACCGCTTGAAATTTTAATGACATCATCTTACTTATACAGACTTGTTTGTCGAGGAGCTTAAGGACGAGTCCGGACAAAGTCTTAGGCGGATCACTGCAGAGCAAAGTGAGGCGGCTCCAATCATTCCAAGAAATTATGTAACTTGTTTCAATGCACTAGAGATTTTCGGGAAGGGTCTCCGTGCTGGTAAGCCAGAGGGATAGATTTAAAAATAGACCCATGAGACTTTGTTGATCCGTTTATATTCACTGCTGGATCGAATTGACTTATGTTTACATTCTTAATTCTTTGCGACCCTTAAATCCACGAATTTTATCGTTCAGAAAGGAAGAATTTTTAGGTTAATTAACTTCGAGTTTTTTTTTTTTTAAATGAGGTTAACTTCATCCTTGAATAGACCTAATCCCTACCTGCATTAAATGTTAATTTCTTGTAACCTCATGGAGACCTAACCTCATCAAGAGGTCTGCTTTCATTTAGGGTCTAATTGTTTCTATTAGAATTCATAGGAATCAAATGCATGGGAATTCATGGTCAAATCAGCCCCATTGAAGCATTATTTAAAAGGTGAAATATGAGGGATGTAAGGTGGTGGGTAAAAGATATAGGCTAGCAATGTAGAGTGTTGACAACTACTTACTCTAAAAGCTGATAGAGAAGGGTGTAACAATGTATATCAAGGTTGTAATACCCCCGCCGTGCATACTTCTTTATAGGAATTACATCCTCCATGTGGGAGTACATGCAGGGGCTCCGCACAGGAATCACATCTGCTGTGGGAGAATACAAGGCACAATAGCCCTGGAAATTTGAACACTCAAACCTCCCGCTATGATACTATAACTTTCCTAGAATTTGAATTACTTGGGTGATGGCTGTATATTCAATTCCTATCTTCACTTGATCCACTTTTAATTATAGGGGAATTTCTTGGATTTTTTATTTTTAAATAATTATGCAATGAATTCTTATGTATTTATTTCCAATGTATTCTATGTAATAAAACTAGTCTTTTAAGGGCCCATTTGGCAATTTACTAGATTAATAAAAGTAATGTAAAGCCTTCATTTATCAGACAAGGGTACATCAAAAGTACACTTGTTCAAAATTCTCACCCTTAATAAAAAAAAAAGTCAAAAAGCAAACTCGTTTCACCACTAAATGACAAAAAATCACTCACTTTTTACACAAAAAGTAAAAAAGATTCTCTATTAATCCACTAAAAATAAAATACCTAACCCTTTTATATTTTATTATCTTTTGATTTGATGCTTTACATTACTTTTAGTTTAATAGTCAACTGCCAATCTGACTCTAATGGCACGTTTGTTTAGCCCATTTCAGTAGAAAAAGAGGTGTTTTTCTACGGAGAACTTCTTTTTCATATATTTGGTGCGATAGTTTTACGCGGAATTGCTTTTTCGCCATGTTAGCTTTTTCCTTCTTAGGCTTGGAAATAGACTTCCTATTTGGGGGGGGGGGGGGGGGGTATGAGAAGTCCGGTTCAACAAAAAAATGATTCTCCATTTCCTCACTCTCACCCTCACTCCACCCAGCTACCCTCTTTCTTCCTCCCCTTTCAACCCCACCTAGCCACCGACCCAATAGTTTTTACTAATATATCCGCAGCTGAAACAAACAACATTAGCTCTAATTCATTGAGGAAAAGACTTTTTGCACAAAACATGAATTTTTAACTTCTTCAGAAAACCTTTTTTACGGTATTTAAAAACTATAGAGTTTGCTGATGTGACAATTTTATCTTTCCATGGAAGTTCCCTTTACACAAACGTGCCCTAAGGTATGTAAGTTATAGTACGTGAGTTAGGGTTCCCAATGTAGAAAAAAAAGGGCTTAAAAGTCTGGCAGGTTAATAAAAACAATAATAGATAGCACGGCTTTACTATGTGTGATCATGGCATATAAAACCAAGGCTTTGGCTTGCAGCCTTTGGCTCTGTTAATTCCAGACAGTCATGATCGCTACGATCTCTTGCGACTACTCAAGATCTAAATCAATGAATTAATCCAGGTCCCCATCTAGCTCCCTTACATAGTTGCTTAATCTGCATGTAGTCCTCGATTAGCCACACGATCTCCACCATTAGGTGTACAACATTTGCATATGATTATTTCTCCGGACACTCACATGAGCGATGTAGGACTTTACAATTTCTTTCGTGCAATTAAATTTTTTACTTTTGGCTCTCATTTAAATTAGATATTCAAGTTTGCTTTCTTTAAATATATATCAAGAATCTCCAAAAATTTATCCTTTGACACTGTTCTTTTTTTGATCAGTTTTTGGCCCAGAGACATGGAGGTTTCATTGGTTTAAGAGGGAAGAAGACATAGAAAGACCTCTGTCATCAAAAGGCAAAAGTAAGTGTAAACTATTGTATTGAAGGAATATTTTGAAATTTTGAACTGAGACAAGCCAATGAAAGTACTGTTAAAATTTGTTAGGACTGTTAATACATCCAATTGATATGGTGGGAAATTGAAAACAATTAAAAAGAAAAATAAATAAAACGACAGTCGTTTTTGGGATGTCAAGGGACCTTAAATTTTTTGGTTAGCCAAATGATCGGACATTGAGAATTTGGGTACCGACTACTGCTCGGCTAGGGCTGTCAAAGGGCCAGGCCAAGCGCTACAGTCACCATAAGTAGTCCGGGTAGGCATGAAAATCTGGGCCGTGCCTGAGCGGGCCGTGCCTTGCCCACCCCTTTAGGGGTCAGCCCAACAGGGCCAAGGGCACGGCCCTGGTCGTGCTGTGCCCCAGTCGGGCCAAGGCCGTGTAGCCCGTGGGCGGCCCACAGATCCCTGTCTCTTTTTTTTATTTTGTTTTTTGAAATTTTAATTTTTTTAAAATTGGACCCAAAGATGGCCTGAAATAAAATTGGGTTTCAATTTTTCAAACCCAAAACTACCTGACTCGAATTTGGGTTTTGTGTCAAATTGGGTTAGCCAGTGTTGGTTTAAAAGCCCAACTTGAATTGGACTATGCTAGGATCAGTAAATCTAGTTTTAAGGCATGGTGTAACATACCAACAAATCAATAATCCAGGTCACCAAATCATGAGCCCTCCCACTTGACACCTAAATAGTATTTAAAACTTCCCATCATTCAGAGGAGAAGAATGGCATTGTCCCCTCTTGAAAAACACAGACCTATATGACTAGATGATGGATTTACATGGGCCCTCAAGCTTCATGCCGGGCCGGGCCTCCCGTGGGCCAAAATCCGTGCCGTGCCGGTCCAGGCTGTGCCTTGGGCCTGGCAGCCCTGGCCCAGCACAGCCCAGGTGTGGCCTTCGAGCCGGGCCGGGCTGTGCCAGCCTGTTGACTAAGCAACGGCCCAGGCACTGTTTTTTTGGGCCGGGCCCTGGCTGGGCTTGGACGGCCTGCCCAGATTTACATGTCTAGGTCCAAGCCAAGGGCTGGTCAAAGCCCTTGGAGGGCCTATACTACTTAGGCCCTTACCCCACACTCGTAGGCTAGAGCCAGGCCCATGGTTTGAAAACCGGAAAATTATTATTATTATTATTATTTATTTTTTCTAAACTACCATTAGTCATTGAGTGTCAACCGGATATTAACTTTCCTCCTTTATTTAGGGCGGAGATTGAAACTCTGCTTGCTCAATAAATTATCTAGTTACCCAAAGGATCGGACATTGAGAATCTGGGTACCGACTACTGATCGGCTAGGGCTGTTAAAGGGCCGGGCAAAGCGCTATAGTCAATATACGTGGTCCAGGCCTTGGGCGGGTCAAAGCCCTTGGAGGGCCTATACTCTACCTAGGCCAGTGTTGGGCCCGTGGTTTGAAAACTGGAGAATTATTATTATTATTATTATTTATTTTTTCTAAACTACCATTAGGCATTGAGTGTTCACCGGATATTAACTTTCCTCCTTTATTTAGGCCCGAGATTGACAGTGCTTGCAATAAATAATATGGCAGAGTTAAAAAATCCTACTTACTCAATAATGACTCATCTTAACAAAATAAAAAATTTAAAAAATGAGCGTGTCAAAATAATTTTTTGGGGCCAATTTGGCTAAATGAAAACCTCAATCACAAATTTAGAAGAATGAGCGGGTGTGGATTTTTTTTTTTTTGGGTGGTAGATATATGGCAGGTTTACCAGTGAAAAAAACAGTCCTGCTGCAAAAAGGGGGCTTTAGCGGTGTAAAAAAATTAACCAGCCGCTCACTGTTCGCCACTATATATTTGTCAATTTTTTTTTACCAATGAGGTTTCAAGAACAATTCATAACCTCATGACAACTTTGCATTGCTTTTTCTGAAACAAAAACATGTGAAACCATACTAACTTTAATTTGTTTATTATTATTATTTTTGTTTCAGGGCAGGTTGCCAAAGCAGAACCCAAGGAGAAAAACCGACCCTTCCCTCCCAATTACTACACGTTCTTCAGCTTCTTGGAGTTTTTGTTGGTGCTCCTCCTAGTTGTTTTTGGATTAGGTTTGTATGCCAATATTCTTTCTAGAAAATCAAGGGACTAGATTTTGATAAATTCACAACTAGCATGGCAGCGTGCCAACCCCGGGCCCAGTAGAAGTACATATAAGTGATTACTTTCAAAATAAAAGCCAATTCAGTTGGTTTGACAAAAAGAACAAAATTATTTAAAATCAATTATAAATTTCACATTGCATTTTCAGATATTTTCTTCTTCTTCTTTCGTTTTTAGAATCATTAAAGTGAGAAAATTATATTTTCAGTGATTTTCTAGTTTTTTTAATCCAGTTTGGTGACTTTCATTTTTTAATAGCTGTATAAATTGATTTCTAATGTAATGATCTGGTGTTACGGTGATTAAGATTAAAAAACAAAAAATGCAAAAACTATCCAAGTGATCGTGTTGAATATAATTTGGGCGAACCATATATATATGGGATTTGATAAAAAAATTAAGTTAAAATTCTGATTAAACAGCTTTATGAAGAAAACAATATTAAAACTACAACAGAGTTGTTCATGCAAACACCTTGAACATAAAAAGCCATCAATGCGAAGTCAAGTTTATAGCCTAATGTATTATTTTCTAACAATTTGACAGGGTTCTATAACGTAACCAAGTTGAAAGAGAAAAAGCGGATGCATGTGCATGCAACTCAACTCATGAAAAAACTTGTCAGGGCTGCAGATTCGTGGGAGGCTGAAGACAATGGTACAAGGCCCTCCGAAGACTCTCTGAACAATCCCAAGGATAGAATAATTGATATGTACAAGTTATTCCCTTGTGCACCAGTGGATGGGACTAGCACTGCTAAAGGTACGCTAAAAGTAGTAATGGCTGGTACACTAGTTGTAAAAATGACTAATGGTTGGTTATATCACTAATGGCAGTAGCAGTCAGTTCTTCATGGGTTGTTGATCTATGTTATATGGAATGTGGTGAGAATAGATATTCAGTACGTTGGTGATATAATTTTATAGGATCTGAAAAGAGTGAGTGGCTCTTTGCAGGCTACTTATGTGGGCCCAAATGGCCCAGTACATGCTCACATTAATAACGACCTAGACTGTGGAATTGGGATCCTATGATGGGGTTTTTCCATAGTTATCTTGGATGGACCAACTACAGTCCACCACGCCACGGTTGGATAAAACCTCACCGGATTCCCGACTCAGCCTGTGGAGCTTACTTGCATGTAGATTCATGGTTGAATTGACGGTTGAGAAGGTGGCTCAAGGGTATTCTTGTAAATAAAGAAAAGGGCCATCTAATCAATTGTGACTCTTGATTTGATTTGATGGCCTCAAATTTAGGTCTTAGATTAATTGCCTATTTTTGTGTATTTATGTGATCAATCTATCATGGTAAATGAATGATGGTTTTCCCTTTTTTTTTTTTTCTTGTGTGTGATGGGTCCCGGGTGGGGATTTGGTTTGTTTTGGGGGATTTTGGGTGGTTTAGTTTGGTACTTTGAGTGTCTCATTTTAGCATGAGAAACGTGGAACTTCATGATAGGGACATCCCATTGAAGATCCAAATTAATAAAAATGAAGGCTTACATCTTAAATGGCCTCCCTCCAATTTTAAGCATATAGGAGTTTTTTCCACCATAATATTGAGCATATGGCATTTTAAATTATTTGCTCAATCTCATAGTGGGTTCAACTATTGTTGGAGTAAAATTTAGAATAGAAATCCAATTTGTGGGAGAGGAGTTTATTTTGAACGGTTCGGATCGATATCCAATAAATGGGCCTCATTCTAGAATCCACGGAAAGTGTAAGGGAGATACTCAAAAGATCTAGACCCTTAAAGTGTGCATTATCATATCATTTATATCTCACTTTTTTTTTTTTTTTTACAACTTGATAATGGGTTTAAATGCTACCCTTTCAACCATCCATACCTGTGTCCTATCAAATGGTAACAAGTAACCAATCAATGGATTAAATTGTTGGCGGATTTTGTATACACGCGATTAATTTGGCATGAGTCCTAGCATAATTGGAGTGAGTGAGACACGACAATTTGGCGTGAACCCTAGCTTAACCAAAGTGAGATACAACTCCCAAAGCTAAAACAAGGAGAAAATAATTATTTTTATCGGTTTGGGGTTTTTTATACGGAGACCTACTATTTTCATATTTTAGTTGTCATCATAAAGTTTTGAAAAATATGTTTTGTAAAACGTTGAGATATTCTCAAATTTTGGATTTTACTTCAGTAGTTGTTAAAAGAGTTTGAAAAATAAGTTCATTTGGAGCCCAGCACATATTAAATTCTCTTAGCTGACCAATAATATCAAAAGCTGGAGATGTTAGTAGAGTCATCATAAATACTACTTTCAACACCCCCCCTTGGGTGGAGTTCGCTTTTCAACATTTCCTACATGCCAATCATTGGTGGTTTTGGTTCATGGGCGAGCAAATTTTTCCCTTTTTTTTCTTTTTTTTTTTTTTTTTTTGTATATCAACTACGGTCGATGTAAAATTTTAATAAATAGGAAGCAACGCCTCATCAGTGGAGCAGTTTCTAGTATTGGGCCCATTTCATCTATAGTGTGAATTATTTAAAAAAAAAAAGAAAAGAAAGAAAAGGAAGCATTTACACGTTGAGGAGTGGGCTCCACCCAAAGGAGAATGTTAAAAAGTATTTCAGTTGTCTCTACTAATGCCTCAAGGATTTGGTATAAGGAATGAATAGCTAAAGAAATTCAAAAAACAGAACTTGATTATTTCAGTAATATGTTACATGTGCGTGTGTTAAGTTCAAAATATATAATGTTTGTAGTCTAGGAGTTTCACCCATGTTGTGTCTGTCCACTTTAATGGACTCTGTTGTGAGTTGTGATTTCAACATATTACATATATAAAACACATATGTAAGTGTGTGCATAAGAAGTGAGACTTTTATGCAGTAGATATTTTAATTATCTAGAGTAATGAAACATAGACAAACAGAGTATCTGAGCTTTTGACAGATAATGAAGACGCGATCAACGGACAAAAATCCATGACGAGGAAGAGTCCAACGGACCCAAATCACAGTGGCAGTGGCGACCAGAAAAGAGAGAAGGGAAAGAAACATGTTAATCAAAAGAAGAAAAAGAAGAAAAAGAAGTCAACAAACTTGGATGACCAAGGTATATACAGCGCTCTCTTTCTTTCTCTCTAAACTCTGAAAATCCCATATTTGGTGTGGCCAGCCACTTTTTCTTGTGTAAAAGTAGAATTCTCAAGAAAAAGTGGAAAAATAAACAAATATTGTTACGATCCCGTAGACACTAATTTCAATTGGGGTTGGACTTGATTTTTCCCATCACAAATATGGTTTTACACAGAAAATGAAAAAGGTCATCTGTGAGATCGGTTTTGTGCACTAGTGCACAAACGTGTCCTAAAGGCTCCAAAAAGATAACAAGAAGCAAAGGAGTAAAACCAGAATGGAGATAGAATTTACAAACATCATTAAGCAGAAGGCAAACATAGAACTCTAGAAAACAGAAAAGAAGGATGTCCTATAGCTGAAAGCCTGAAACGAACCCAATCAGCAGAGAAATTACAAGCCTTACAAATAACAGTATTGAAGGCGGGATTAGGGTCCAGTCTAATTGTTATCAGGCCCAAACCCGAAATAGGAGCAAGGACCAATGCCCGAACCCAGACCGGAATTTTGTCCATATTTTTTTCCTAGTTTGAGATTTCGAAGGGAGGAATAAAAAAGGTGTGTATCAGATCAAACTAAGACAACAAACCCCGGCTTGACTCAACATGACATGTTTTAAACTAGTTTTCACTTCTTCAAAATGCATTATGTTGAATTAAAAAGTCTCATGTGTTAACTGAAGCACTCCCCCTTAACCCCATAAAATTTCTTTTTGTGGCTCATTGGATCGCTTGACCTGATCTTGCCTCAAGGAATTACATGGGCAGATTGGACTAGGGTCTCACAAAGTCACACTTACCAACCTTCTTCAAATTCATGCCCCTAGCTAGTTCATATGTATCCACGTAGCAATCAGGTTCTAAGAAAAGATGTGGGTTTATTCCTATAGTTCTACTCTTTTAATTTTTAAACAACATAATGGGCCTCCTTTTTATTTATCATCACAATAGAGAACATAATGAAAAATCTAGTTACAATATGTTGACAGATACCAAGGAGAAGTCACCGTTCTTAGTTGCAGCAAAGATGGGGGTAATAGAGATGGTAAAAGAAATTCTAGACGAATTTCCGGTAGCAATTGATGACATGAATCAAGAAAAGAAGAATGCAGTGCTATTGGCCGTGGAGAATAGGCAACCCAGTGTGTACCTCTATTTGAAGAAAACGTATGGTGAAAGGGAGAGCATATTTCAAAAGGTCGACTGTAGAGGCAACAGTGCACTTCACTTGGCTGCAACCTTTGGCCCAAATCTCCCTTGGCGCATTGCTGGTGCAGCTTTGCAGATGCAATGGGAGCTCAAGTGGTACAAGGTGCATCTCTCTCTATCTTCCTATCTCTATACGTTTATGAAAAAGTGCTTGCAAGCATAGCTAATAGTTCCCACAACCAATGCACAATGGAACGTAACCAACCAAATAAGATACGACTAACAAAAACTATCTACCAAGCAATCACCCTAGGAAGGTGTAGGATCTTACACCCCATTGAGCTACCACTTATCCCAAAACCAATTGGTGATAGGAAACAGCACAACTTTAGTTTTATGGTGAGGGCAAGGGCTCGACCATGATTATGACCATTCAGGAGCGAGAGTGGACGTTGACCTCAACAATCCCTCTCTTAACGGCACACCCGCTGCGACTCCTGCTGCAAACTTGCAAAATGCATGTCCTAAGACTCAAACACCCGACCTACTAGTCTCTGATACTACTTGTAGGATCTTACACCCCATTGAGCTACCATTTATCCCAAAACTAATTGGTGATAGGAAACGGCACAACCATAGTTTTATAGTGAGGGTGGGGGCTTGGCCTCGATCACGATTGTGACAGCTTAGGAGTGAGAGTGGACGTTGACCTCAATAGAAGGCATACACAAATTTAACGTGGAAACCCTTACAGTGAGAAAAACCATGATCAGAAAAACCAATCGCTATTGAACGATTACAAGATCTACAAACAACTCCTTTATCTTAGTCAGTACGTTATTCTTGCATAACTTCTCATGTTGCCACGACTTTCTCGCCGTGCATCGCTTCCTGTGCTTGTTCTTCCTTGAATTATTTTGAGAACCAAGATGCACAAATCTTCTACAAAGAAGTAAAAGCACCAAACCTTCTAGAGCAACATTTCAGAACAATATCTAAATGGCTCTAAAGAAACAATGAATCTCTCTTAGGAATATCTCACATTAGAACAAAAGAGAGGGACTTCTTGTCTTAGGATTGAGAGCAACAGCCTATATATAGCCTCAAATTCGTGCATTGGAATATAATACAAATAGGACCCAAAGTGGGAAACCCAGTCTCAAAAGGAAACAAAATCCATGCAGCAGATTTTGGAAGTTTCCGCCATCCGATCGATCGGACAGAGGATTTGATTGATCGGTCCCCGTGAATAACTGGGGCAAGTCAGTATCCGATAGATCGGTCAGATGATATGATCGATCGGAACTCGGTGTTTCTCCCGGACTTCTTTTTTTTTTTCGCTTCAGCTCTTTCGACGAGAGAACCTTAGTCCATTCTAAAATAAAATATAAAATACAACTCAATGGACTTAAGAGTTTTGTCCAACCCATGAATTAGCCAATAAAATAAAAATCCTAACAATGGCTATCAAAGTCTTGTTCCATGGTCTCTCTGGGGTCAAGTCTACATTCAATTAAAGCCCCCTACCTCCCACACACGCACACACCCACTCACACATGCGCCTCATTTTTTTTCCTACTTCTTGATTTCACTAATTGAAGTAAATGGCTCGTTCTTGTTTCTCGTTGACATGGGCAGTTTGTCAAGGATTCAATGCCTCGCCAGTTCTTTACACACTTTAACGACAGGCGCAAGACTCCAAAGGAGGTTTTAACCGAGAGACACAAAAACGTAGTCAATGATGCAAAGAACTGGCTAATCAAGACATCTGAATCATGCTTAATAGTTGCGGCACTTATTGCAACAGTGGCTTTTGCCTCAGCAACCACCCTTCCAGGTGGGGTGAAACAGGACGTAGGCACCCCAGCGTTTGAAGGTAAGGTTGCCTTGGACATTTTCATCATCTCTTCCCTGGTTGCTTTGAGCTTCTCCGTCGCGTCCCTAACCATGTTCCTCTCTATTCTCACTTCGTGCTTCCAAGTCTCAGACTTCCGCTATAGTTTGCCATCAAAGTTGATATTGGGCCTCAGCTCACTTTTCGTGTCCATCGCTTCCATTTTAGTTTCCTTTTGTTGTGGCCATTTCCTTTCCATTAGAGACAACCTTAGGTACATCTTTCCTATATATGCGGCCACATGCCTACCCCTAACAATATTTGCCGTGGCTCAGTTTCCCCTCTATTTGGATCTCTTAAGATCTATGATGACACGTGTGCCAAAACGTAGTTACAAGATGACTTCTATCTAGTATCTAATCACCAGCCAATCCATATTACTTTCTTTTACATGTAGTTTATTAAGCTGATGATCTTGGATTTATTGTCACACTTGATGTTGTGGCTTGAAACTGGTATTGCTTTTCGATGTGTGTTTTGTAGTTGAAGTTGTTTGGCTTGAACTGCATTGATTTCTTTTATAAAAAAGTGTGATTTCTTACATGGAATTGAAACAAGTCTTGGTTTATTGATTGTTGCTCTTGTGTGGGAATCAGCCTGAGCGAAACCAGTTTGATTTCACGTTGACCCTATTTGAAACTTCTGTTTCTTGCAGTCCATTTACCTATTAATCTCTATACCTTCAAATGGTTGCAACAGAGAATAAACAACCGTGACATACAGTTACTATCCAAATGCGTGATGGGGGCTCCACACGTGGATGAAACACACCAAATGACTACACATGAGCATAAACACGTGATTTCAGAAACACTAAGGTCATGTACTCATGTTTGGCAACTAAATCTTTAAGGAAAAGATTTTCGATTTCCCTAAAGTAGTAGTAAATCCATGTTTGGCAAATGTAAATTCATGAGGATTTGGACGAATGAAAATCTTCATTTGATAGGATTTTCAGATCCGACCACCCCCATAAGATTTGGAAATCTTCACTTAAGTGGATTTGCACATCGAACCCTATTTTTATCAACTATATTCATCAATACGTACACACCAATATCAATGTGAAATCCTCAACTATACAAATCCTCAGCGAGGAATCCTTATTCCAGTGGTAGTGAAGAATTATAAGATCTATGGATTCCTCGCCTGTTACCAAACATGCCCTAAAAGTTCGAACGGTTAGAGAATGACGCAATAATATATATCAAATTGTCTCAACAAAAAGTACCTCATAAAAATCCTAAAATGACATAAATGGCGGGTTTTGCGTTGCAACTTGCAAAAAGGTGAGCCCAATTACTGCAATTCCTGAAGATGGCTCCCACGTTCATAATCACAAAATTTGCCTCGTTTTGTCATTCTTAAAGGTGGGTCTCATGTTTACAGTAAAAAAAAGTTGGATGACCTCACATTGTAGTTCCTATAAAGGTAATCCCCATGTTGTAGTTTGTAAAGGTGGGTCTTATATTGTAATTTGTAGAAGTGGATCCCATGTATAACAATTCATACATTGGTCCTTACTGAGATTCCTAGAGGTGGGGTCTTCACTGTAATTTCTGAAGGTGGGTCCCATTTTCCCATTAGGTGAGTCACAATTACAACAGTATGTAATGATAGATCTATGTTGTAATATTTAAAAGTGGGACTCATATTCACAATCACGAAAAGTGAGCCTAGCTTTCAGTTTCAATAAAGGTAGGTCCATGTTCAAATTCCTAAAGGTGGGTCCCGTGTTATACTTTTAAAGGTGAGCCCATGTGTTGAGAAATTTAGAAATAATAGAGAAATGCCCCTCTAATAAGATTTTATTTTTATGTTCATCAAACAATCATCTATTGATTTATAATTTTATTAGATTAATTAAAAATCAGAATTTAAAAATCGGGCTTTTTTTCGACCTTAATCTTATTATTGCCTGAATTAAAGTTTCCAAATGGCCTCTTAGACTCGACAGTTTCTATGAGAATTGAAAGAAGATAGGAATAAAATTGGAAAAAAAATCTAAGAAAAATTTAATTATTTATTTATTTCTTCTTGAGAAGTACTCGACGTAGTCTTTCCCTCTATATTCCGGGGTTAGTGTCCAACCTGACCATAATAGCATGGGAACATCCCCTTAACAAAGGTTAGTGTCCCAACTTTCAAGACTTGTCAAGTGGAGGATGAGGTGGTATTATGTGGAAGTCAATTTCATATATAATTCAATGTGATTAAGTGGGCCCCCAAAAGATGAAGGCTTAAAGAGTTGGGATTGTTAGAAATTTCCTTTCTTTGAATTTGACTTCAGAAAGAGACCTGAATTAAAAGGAAACCATGTTTGGAGACTTAGTGAAAAAATTGGACTCTAGTCAAAATTGAATTTGATATAAAATTGAGAGTGGGGATTTCCCAAGTAGTGAGTATTTCTCACTTGTTATTTGCTTCCCAGCACAAATTGGCCCCTATCTTTTTTTCACTAGTGCTATAGAGACGATGCATGATTTGAAATGGGGAAGAAGGAATCTAGTTGCTTATATAGCTCTTTCCTTTTGGACTTATTTCTTTATAAGAATTTCTAGTAAGAATTTATCATGTTAGGTTTTTTTTTTTTGATATGATGTGATATCTTGTCCCATATATAAGGTTGAGTTCAATGGCAATACTCTTGAAAATCATACTCAAATCAAATCAGCAGCTGCAGAATTCTTCTCCAACACTTACACTCCTCCAGTTCAGCTGAATCCCATGCTCTTCCAAGTGCAAAGTAAATCAGTATCTTCAAGGCAAAACTCTTTTCTGCAGGCCGTCCCCTCTAATGAAGAAATAAACGCTTCTGTTTTCAGTCTGAACAAATCAAGCTCCCCTGGTCCGGATGGATTCTCTGGATGCTTCTTCACTAGCTGCTGGGAAATAGTTGGCTCATCAGTTATAGTTGCGGTTAAAAATTTCTTCTCTTCTAAAAAGCTCCTGAAGGCTTCAAATTCTTTCTTTATCTCTCTCATTCCAAAAGTTGCTGCTCCCTCTGCCTTTGGAGATTTCCGCCCAATCATCCTTCTCAATTTCTCTTACAAGATTATATCAAAGATCCTTGCTTCTAGAATGGCTATTGTTCTTTCAGACCTTATCTCTCCCCACCAGGTGGCTTTCCTTAAAGGTAGAAGAATTCAAGACCATATAGCCTTGGCTCATGAGCTTACTCAGTATCTTCATAAGGGTATCAAAGGCAAATGAATTTGAATGAAGCTGGATATCTCCAAAGCCTTTGAAAAATTAAACTGGAATTTCTTATTCAAAGCTTTAGATTTCTTTGGGTTTAGCAAGGATTGGTCTTCCCTCATCTACGAGTGTATTAGCTCTTCAAAAGGCTCTGTCCTCGTCAACAGAGAGCCCACATGTTACTTCGAAGTGAAAGGTGGTCTTAGGCAGGGGGATTCTCTTTCCCCATACCTTTTCATATTAGCGGAAGAAATCCTTAGTCTTAACATAGCTAAGCTTGTTTCTGAAAGCCTAATATCTCCGATATACAGAGCCCCATCGTCTCCCTTTGTTTGTCACCTTCTATTTGCGGATGACATCCTTCTTTTCTTCAAAGCAAGTCCTAGGAGTATCAAAGCTATTCAGGGTGTTTTGGATGCTTATCAAAGAGCTGCTGGGCAACATTTCAACCTCAGGAAAAGCAATGTTCTTTTTGGAAACAGTAGGAAGTCTTTCAAGACCAAAACCTTGAGAACTCTAGGCATTCCTCAAGCTTTCTTTCTAGCCAAATACCTGGGAGTCCCTCTCTTCATTGGCAGCCCCAAGGCCCAGTATTTCGAGGGCCTCAAGGATTCTTTTAGGCTCAGGGAGAGTGATCCTAATTAAGCATGTTATCCTTTGTAGGGAGAGTGATCCTAATTAAGCATGTTCTCCAAAGTCTCCCCATTCACATCCTTTTGGTTCTACCAATCCCTGCATCGGTTTGCAAATTCCTAGAGAGATGGATGAGAAACTTCTTATGGTTTAGGGGCTAAGAGCAGTCTAAGAAGAGTCTTCTTAATTGGAATTCTGTCTGTCAGCCGAAGCCTGAAGGAGGTTTGGGTTTCCGTAGCATTAAGGACATGATATTTGCCAATTCTGTCAGATTGGGTTGGTCTGCAGTATCTTCTTCTTCCCTTTGGGCAAGATGGTTCAGAGAAAAATACCTCAAAGGCTTCTCTCCTTAGCATCCAAGATCCCTTACCTCAGGCTCTTGCATCTGGAGGCTTATCAAGAACTGCTCCCATTTTATCTTTCAAAACAATCACTGGCTCCAGGGAGATGGGAAAAGAATCAGTTTCTGGCATGACAAATGGCATGGTCCCCTATCTTTGGCTCAGATATTCCCTGAAATAGACTTCTCTTGGTACGTTTCAGTGAATGATTTTATCTCAAATCCTCTAAGGTTCCCTATCATATCCCTCCGCCCACAGGTTTCCTCTTTCTCCTCCTCCCTCCTTGCAACTTTCTCGTTAGTGGATGATGCAGATGTTCTGATTTGGTCCAGCACCAACTCTGCCCACCTTTCTTTCTCTGCTGCTTGGGAGGCAATCAGAAACAGAAGCAGCCTCAGAAATTGGCATAAAATAGCGTGGAACAATCTTCTTAAACCAACCACTTCTTGCTTTGCTTGGAAGCTCTTCCTCAACAAGCTCCCCACCAACGTCTGGGCTCAATCGATTGGTGTGAAACTGGCGTCAAGATGCCCCCTCTGTGGCTCTCACCAAGATTCTGCCTTCAACCTGTTCTTCATCTATCCTCTTGCTGCCTCTTTCTGGAATTGGCTAGAAT
Source organism: Umbellularia californica (assembly GCA_028538565.1). Classification (NCBI taxonomy): domain Eukaryota; kingdom Viridiplantae; phylum Streptophyta; class Magnoliopsida; order Laurales; family Lauraceae; genus Umbellularia; species Umbellularia californica. Next base: position 95,272,122 of record JAPQWN010000003.1, on the reverse strand, counting down.
TCAAAGGTAATTTTAAGTTTTCTACTGTTTGCTCTGCTGCTGCCACCTGGGACTCTTTCTTTGCTTCTTCCTGCTCCAAAGCCAAGAATGGTCTGGGTGCTCTATTCATTGTTGCTCTGTTCAGCATTTGGAAGGAAAGAAATTTGGCTCTCTTCTCCAACAAGGTGCCTTCTTTGGATTGAGTTATTAATATCTTTTTAAGGGATGCTGCTTTCTCTCTTAGTAAGATGTCTTCTCCTTTCTCCAGCAGCATTTTAGTTTCTTTTTTTCTCCTTTGTAATATTCCTATTCCTGGCCTGTGATTGAGCCTTGTTCTTCCTTGCTAGCTTGCTAGTTCTTCTTGCTGCTGTTTTTTCTTTGTTCTTTGGGCTGCCTGTGTTAGAGCTATGCTCTTTCTTTAGCTCGTTGCTTTGTTTCTTTTCCCTTTTGTTGGTTTTCTTTGGATTGTATTCTTTCTCTCTTTCTTAATTCAATTTGCAATTTAGCAAAAAAAAAAAAAAAAAAAAAAAGCCACGTCTCTTTAGAAGCATTTCAAAATTTCACCCGCCTAAAATGTCTCAAATGACCTTGGGGCTTTCAAGAATTCTAGCCCCTTTGTTTTTAGTGGAATTTCTAGATACCCTAGACATGAATTCCATGAATTTCAGCTTCTCTCTTCATGTCAGCAGACATTTGGTTTGATAGTTGGGCAATGGACCAACCTCTAGCTTTTCTCTTCAACTCCTTTTCTTTTCCAGTGAACCATTTCCTCTCCTCCCTTTGGAATGGCGGCAACTGAGAGATCCCTGCAAGCATCCCAGCAACAGCGGCTACCCTCCTTAGCAACGCTGTCCACAACATCTCCATTGAGGTCCATTCGGCTGATCAATTGATCTGGAAATCAAATCTAGGAAAATGGTTGTCCTTCAAAGTGGCTTGGCAGATGTCTAGAACCAGTAGTGCCACTGCGATTTGGGCCAAATGGTCTCCCTTGATCTGGAACCCATTCCTTCAACCTCGAGTTTCATTCTTTGCTTGGAGGTTGTTGCATGGAAAGAATCCTTCCTAAGACAGGGCTCAAGCTTCCAGTTTCAACCTAGCCTCTCACTACTGTCTTTGTAAGTCCGAGCAGGAAACCACTCCTCATCTTCTCTTCTACTGTGCTTTTGCATCTTCCATATGGAGCTGGATCCTTCAAGCTTCTGAAGTCTCTTTGGTTGGCCCTCTATCTCCTTCAAAGCTCTGGTACGCTCTCTCCAACAAGAGTGATAGCTTGGCCTGCAAAGGGGCAGCCTTTATTTTCTTCTTTACTTCTTTTGCAATATGGAAATATAGAAATGACCACTTCTACAGGAACTCCAAAGTCTCTCAGACGAAGGTCACAAACTACCTGTCAGAGCTTCTCTTTGCTTCTCTCAAGATAGAAAAACCTTTTTCTAGAAGACCTCTTCAAGCTTTCTGTAATTTTTTGTCTACTCTCCCCTAATTTTTGTCAAGGAGCTCTGGCTTTCTTCTTTTTTTCTTCTTTAGTGTTTGCTTGGTGGTAGCTTGGCTCCCCTTTTTTTGGGCTGTATAGCATTTTGCTCTCTCCCTTTCCTTCCCTTTTCTAATACAATTTTCCTTTAGCCAAAAAAAAAAAAAAAAAAAAAAAAATTTACATGAATTCCAGCATAGAACCAAGACAAAAGCTGAAAGATATTTTTAGGAGACTAAAAACTAAATTTCTTTCTTCAGTTCTTCCTCTCTTTCCTGAAGTGCTGTTTTGTTCTCTCTCTTTCTTTTTGTTGCATACGAGAAGAGAGGAGAAAAATTTTGTCGTTGCCCTACCCGTGAAATTTTAAAATGATGTCCTCTTCATAGGATAATATATCACCAAAGTTTAATCCACATCATGAGTGGGCCCAATTACATAAAATATTAAAAATTTCTATATTTAGTAAATTAGGGCTTCTTATAATATAGGTAAACATGGCATGGTCCACTTCATCCCAAATGTTGAAATCATGGAGCACAGATTGGCTGAAAAGGTACCAATAAATGAAAATGAAAGTCTAATAAAATGTTCAGAGTTTCAATAGACGGTCCACTGTAGAGTTTTACTTTTCTTAGGTTTGCTGGAAACAGAGGCCGAAGGAAAAAATATATAGTTTCCCTTTTAATCTCCTAAGTTATATATATAGTTTCCCTTTTAATCTCCTAAGTTATAAAGGGCCTATACATATCTATTCGGTATAAATATATTTAGATTTTCAATAGATGGGTCCACAGTAGAATTTTACTTCTCACAGGTTTGCAAGGAAGAGAAGCATAAGAATATGGCAATTCCCTTTATAATCTCCTAAACTTTCTCTCAACTTTATCACTGAAAAAAAGGCCTGTACTTACCTATTTGGCTTCTTCAATGCTTAGTTTAAAATCTCACGTTACGTCTCTCCATAGCATTTTCGTTTTCCCCTCAACCTCAAATTTGTAATGTTCTGAGACAGACTTAGCAAATCTTTCTTCACTTTTATGTTGCAACATTTTCTCTAAAAAGTAGAGCACCTTATTGTATTGGAAACGCTTTTAAGATTGATGACAGTGTTAAAACAACTTTAATGGACTCAGATTGATCATGTGGGAATTTCAGAAAATCCCTTGATATCAATACAAATTTCAGCAAATTTTCAAGTTGGCCCTTCCAGAAATTTTTTCCAATATGGTGGCCTCCTAATGTATATTTCCTGGTTCTGCCACTGACAATGATGGAAGGCCTTAGCCCTCCCGTAATCCTGCCCGTGCTGAATCCTGAAAAACAAAAAAAAAAAAAAAAAAAGCATATGAGCCAAATTATGTATTTTATATGTGATTAAACTGATTGAAATTTGTCGATCACGATCACGGTGGGCCGTGATTTTAAGTGACTTAGAATTTCAGAAAGTGCCCTACTGAATCTGTAAGAAGTTTGCAAGGATGGGCAAAGTGGCCTTGGAGAATCTGGAATCTCAACAGTCTGCAATTGCAAAGTTTGATGTGGGCCCCACACGGTTGTGAACCCAGGCATCCTAGTGGAAACCGTTTCCTGTACACAGTACAAATATGATGCGTATAGAGCAACATACAAGCACAAAAGCCGTGCACTATGTCTATGCCTCCCTATAAATTAATACTTACATTCCTCTTCTACTGTTACGCTTTGTTGGCATTCTCCAAATAAAACAAACTCTCTCTGTCCCTGATGGGGAAATACACATGTCCCTCATCTCCTCCACCCTCATTACTCATCATTATCCCTCTCATTCTCTTCTTCATCTCTCGCTTAGGCCCACACCAGTTCTCTCTCTTCAATCTCACCAGTACCCCATCAACCCCACAAAACCACACATTGATAAGCCATGAAATTATACCAAACCAACAAATTTCGGCAATCTCTGAAGATTTCATTGACAGTCGCCTTCCTGACTTCAACACCACCACAAGTACCAACAATTCTCATCCAACTAGAACCATTGAGGTAAGTTGAAAAACACCCACTTGTTCTATCTGAATATGATTTTGATTGGGTTGGAAGAAAATATGGTTTTCGATGTATTTTCTCTTGTTCTAGGAGGAAGTGGTGATTAAGAAAATGAGTAGCTCGGAGAAACTTGAAGTGGGTCTTGCAAGAGCTCGAGCCTCGATTCAGAGAGCGATTGTTACGCGCAACTGCACATCCTATAAGGAGGAGAGCTTTGTACCAAGAAGATCCATTTACAGGAATGCCTATGCCTTTCATCAGTTAAGACAAACTCACTCACCACTACTGTTACATATATTACATATATTGTGTGTTTGTTTGTGTTCCTTTTGTTTCCCATTGGGCCATGATTTCATCTAGTCCTCTTGATTGATGGACCCCACCATCCCTGCCAAGTTCGGATCACTGGATTGGTAGCCGAGTGTGGACAAACATTTTTCTGTTTTGTGTCCTTCTACCATTTGGAGGAGGCAGAGATGATTGAAAGAAAACTTAAAAAAAAAAGAAGAAAGTATCCTGATCATTGGAAGACATTTCCTTTGAATAGATCTAATAATGGGTTTTTTTTTTTCATGAGGGAGAATCTGATGTGTGGCCCATCAGATGATCATACAAGGCCCAGAGAAATATAATAATGAAGGGCTACACAATTCCATTACACATCATATCATTAGATATATTGAAGTTAAAGTGAGTCTTAAATGATCAGTTCTTAATTTCAGTGATTGGAATTCCCTGTAAATTGAATACTAGTTATATCTGGAATATTCTCCACAATGAAGACTTCCCATCTTTATTTCAAAATCTCTGGTGATTAAAAGTTGCGCTCTCTCACCATGCACATAGCAAGGGCTGTTAAATGGTTTGAATTTGAAACGATTAAGAATCCTATCTATAAGTGTTTGAACTAAAATGCTGTTCAAACCGCCTAGAGAGGACTATTTTATCTACCTATTCCTCTGAATCCACTGTGGCTAAAAACAGTACATGTTTATTTAATAGCCAATTGTTGGGGGCTTTCAAAATAAACTGTTAAAAATATTTTTAATCCAACTGTTCAACATTTAGTGGTTTTGATCATCGAATCCCAAATAAAAGTACTTTCCTTCAACGGCCAAGATTGACTAATTTGTAACGTTCAGTATGCATGGCAGTTGTGGCTATCATTTATCACGTTACTATTTCATGCTTCGCAACAGTCACTACTACTTTTAGATATTTACATCTCTCCTCTTTCATCTCTGACGTAGCTTCTTATGTTGTATTGTATGACCAGCTGTACCTACGGCCCTAACGTTATTGGCTGTACAGGCTCACTTTCTTCTTCCCTTTTTTTTTTTTTTTAACCCTAAGCCAATGGGGCTGGGACAATGAGAGAGCCCCCACATGGGAAGAGTTGATCTCACACTTGGGAAAGAGGGCAGCACCTAGGGATTGAATCCTGGGTAGCTAGCTGGTGAGAGACGTAATTGCTAACCATCTTAGCAACCCATGGTTCTTGCCTTGCTGCTGTGGGTGGCAGATTCAAGATTTTTGTTTGGGGGCAATGGGCCCAAGTAAGTACTTAGGTTTTGGGGGCAAGCCTTGAATTTATATGTGGATTTTGAGGGTGTACCCAAAATTTTCATTGGGTTTTGGAAGCAGATCTTGGTCTGATAGGGGCGACAACCCCAAAAGCATATATGTAATTCCAACCCTGCATTTTGAGATATGTATAAGAATTGTATCCGATCATTCAAGTATTCAATTTCTCTAATTTTGAATAAAATATATATGAAAACTCGAAATACTCAGATCTAGAGTTGAACTCATGGTTCAGAACATTCGGAACTATAAATCAAATCCTTGTATATTTGGATCTTAATCGAATCCTTGTATATTTCGATTCAGAAAGTCCAAGTCCAAGACACTTGCCTTCACATTTGAACAATACATATAGATTTTAAGGGCCTAAATAGCTTGAATTAGTTTCATATTTGAGAGTTTACTTAGATGCCATTTAATAGTAGTCTCATTGTATATTTGAAACAGATTTTTTTGAAGCTCTCTTTCACCAAATTATGCTAATGCGCACTGCATCTGATTTTGAATAAAGTTGATGTTGGGTCCTTCTACAAGACAGGTTCCGTGTTGGTTTCGGATCTGAAATTGGATCCCTATCCACCGTGGTTTTGCTCTGGATCCAACTTGTTTACTGGTTATGTTCTTGGATTGCACATTTGAAATGAATCTACTTCAGAGTGATCTGATAGATTTGGATTTTAAATCTCAACTATAAGCTGGCCTAAAAGAATTATACTAGACATGACTTGGAGGATCCAGACTCCAGTAAGGAGTGAGATTTACATTGTAGATGGAGGAGAATATTCTCCTAGGACCGGACTCCATATTGCTTACAACGTACTCCAGCTTATGGGATCACTTAGTTGCATTTCTTTTGTTTTGAAGCCAAGTAAGGGCGGACCCAGGTGTATGATTTTGGGGGCGGTCGCCCCCTTTGAACGAGAAATCAAAGCCTGAAAGGGGCATGGAGGCCGGCCTTGATTGACCATCATCCCACCCCCCCCCCCCCCCACACACACACACACACACACACACACACACACACAAACAAAATCTTGGGATTGTTGATTAATCCAAAAATGAGTAAAATCCAATCTTGCCTCAAGTTAAGCCTCATCATATTATCGTAGAAAAATGTGAAGGAATATACTGGTAAACTATGTTGAAAATCAAGGCCAAAGGCTCCTCGGCTGGACTTGGCGGGTGATGTTTACCTTGGGTAATAAAAAAAAAGTTGAAAATCAGCAGAGAAAGGAAAACTTCTATGTCAACTTACTTAAATAGAAGATAGGTTTTTTTTCTTAAAATCTTACAGAGGATAAAGAAGGTAGCCATATTTTGTGAACGAACAAAAGAACATTATCATTTATCAAATTTTGTATTGTGTTATACACAACTTTCAATTGATCAAATTTTGCATCACTTTGGTTAGAATGACAATCGGGTCACAATATATACACAAGAGCATGTAGTATTGACAGTAAAAAGATGATTTTTCCAACCTTGGCACAACAAGGTGCTTAGAGTCTGATGGACCTTAGATCGTAAGGCTGTCTAGCCCATAAGGTTCTCGACCTTGAACATAGATTGGTTTCACCCATTGGCCCTAAATAGATGTTAGGCCTGCCTGACTAAAGCCGAATTTATGCCACACCCAGGCTGATTCAGGCTCATTACAATACAGATTATATCTACATGGTATGCAGTGATTTCTATCTCCCAATATGAAAAAAAACTACATTAACCATATATACTTGCACCACAGGAGCCACATTGAGATGGAGAAGAGATTCAAAGTGTGGACATACAAAGAAGGAGAGCCGCCGCTTGTTCATGATGGGCCGTGCAATAGCATCTACTCGACGGAAGGGCAGTTCATCGACGAGATGGAGAGCGGGCAAAGCCGGTTCTCGGCGAGCCATCCCGACGAGGCCCATGCTTTCTTCCTTCCAGTGAGCATAGTAAATGTGGTTAGGTACATCAACAAGCCCGCAAAGAGCTACTCTAGGCTCCCCCTCCAGCACTTGGTCACTGACTACATCGGTGTCATATCAAACAAGTACCCCTACTGGAATAGAAGCCAAGGAGGTGACCATTTCTTTGTTTCTTGCCATGATTGGGTGAGTACAGAGATCCTTTGCTTTACGTTCCTTTGCATGAATTATAGTTCTTGTGTTAAGATGCTTGAATTTCCATGGAAATGAACCTTTCCTATTGCATGCAAAATCTGAATTAAAGTGGTGCCATTATCTCTGACTTTTGTCACCCTTTGATTCAGTTTTGATGTATATAGATTTGGGCCAATTAACCTATTGGTGACCACCAAAACAATGGTAATCAGTCACCAGGACTTGGTTGCAAAGCTCAGGCATTTAGTTGACCTGAATCCTTGGGGATGACTAATTACAGGGAAACAAGAGTTCCTGTTCTTCCTAGAATAATAAATGTCAACTACTTAGTTATATGCAGTGTAAAGCGGCAAAGTTACAAATGGGGTTGAGGGGGTGGTACACAAGCGACTCTGCTCTGTTTTTGGCTAAATTTGTGTGACCTGTTGGCTAGGCTAGGCCCTGCTACGTTTGATCTGATGTTCGGAATCAATCTGGAAATATTTTATTCTGAGAATGATTGTAAAAAAAAACTTGTTTGATAGGTATTTTCTCTTTATTTTTGCACATCTATAAAATTTAAATTTCTTCTTCTCTATCTCCCTCCTTTCTCTATCACTTTAGATTTTCTTCTTTCACAAAATGCCTATAAACAAGTTTTTCTTCATTCATTCTCAAATTGAAACATTCCTGGAATGATGCCAATGAGGCCGGCTCAACTCATGGTCTAATGTAGGATTGCAGCTTGACAATTTATACCGATGAACCTGTTACTTAGCTAACGAGTTGGTTAGCTTGAGACCTGATTCTCTGCTTGATCTATCAGTCATGATTGATATTTTCCAATAAAATTTCAAAAAGAAAATAGCAAAATTAAGACTAAAATCAGAAAATGAAGAACCATCAGCTGGGTATGCAAATGGGCTTTCAAAACTCTTAATACTGGCCATGGCCCCATCCAGATTTTTGGCCAATGTGACAAACATATTTGGACACTTTTTTTCCCCTACTGTTCTTTTATATATCTTGAATCCTTAATTAAAATCCTTTCCAAGTGGTCATTATTGCATATCAACAGCTAATCAATATGTATACATATGCATGTTTTACTGTGTAACATTTTTACTCGTGAAATACAGGGGCCTGATGTTTCGGACGTGAACCCTGAGCTCTACAAAAACTTTATCAGAGTCCTTTGCAATGCAAACACTTCTGAAGGTTTCAACCCAGAAAGGGATGCTGTAATACCTGAGATCAACATTGAGTTCGGCCACCTACTTGGGCCAGAAGCTGGAATGCCCCCATCAAACAGGTCCATACTAGCCTTCTTTGCAGGTGGTTCACATGGATACATAAGACAACTCCTACTAGAACGCTGGAAAGACAAAGATGACCAAGTCCAAGTTTATGAGTACCTCCCAAAGGGCCAGAACTATAGGAAAATGATGGGCCAAAGTAAGTTTTGCTTGTGCCCAAGTGGATATGAAGTGGCAAGCCCCAGATTGGTTGAAGCCATCTCTATTGGTTGTGTTCCTGTGATAATCTGCGACCACTATTCACTTCCTTTCAGCGACGTATTAGATTGGAGCAAGTTCTCTGTGGAGATACCTGTAGATAGGATAGGGGATATTAGGGAGATTCTAGAGGGTATTTCACAGACCAGGTATTTAGACTTACAGAGAAGGGTGATGCAAGTGCAAAGACATTTTGTGCTCAATCGTCCAGCCAAAAGTTTTGATGTTACATCCATGGTGCTTCACTCAGTGTGGCTAAGGAGGCTTAATCTTAGACTTCCCTATTGATCATTCTTTAAAATAATATGAAAAATAGCATTTGTACAAATTATCTCTTTAGAAATCTATTCTCCACGGGCAGTGAGGATTCCTCAAATTTGTCAATTCCTCACGATGTGGATTCCTCACTTGTTACCAAATGCCATCTAAGTATATTATGTCAACCCATTTTTAAAACTGGGTCTATTGCCCCAGGTTTTGTTCTATAGATTCCAAACCTGAGATCACAACCATATATTTTTATAAATGTATATAATGTAGAAATCATTAGTAGAAGTATTTTATATCAATATATGTATTCAGGCCTCAATTTGGGCCGGGACCCAAGCTGGTACATTGCTAAACAGGTCAAGCATGTGTAAACCAACCTGACGTGCCCAAACATGGCTCACTGCGAACCCAAATTAACTTGGAATTATATTCACTGTGAAGCAATTATCATGAACCTCATTTTGTGTATGACAATAATATGAATATCTAAACAATGGGCCCACAATAATTAATAAATGCTCATTCATTTGCATGGAGTTGAATTCTTAAGAATTTATGGTAAAATTGATTACAACAATTGATTGTTAAAGGGGTGGAGGTTAAATAAATGCCCATTCGTTTTCATTTGCATGGAGTTGAATTCTTAAGAATTTATGATAAAATTGATTACAACAATTGATTATTAAAGGGGTGGAGGTTAAATAAATGCCCATTCGTTTTCATGGAATTGAATCTAAAAAATTTATGGTAAAATTGATTACAACAATGGATTATTAAAGAGGTAGAGGATTTAAGGTGGAGATGCATACTTTTTAGCTGCACCTAAACTGCTTTTCGTGACAGAGAAGATTGTTTGATGGTTACTTATGGGTCTTCACTTTTAGGAATGCATTTATTTGAATTCCTAGGAATTGAATGCCCTACCCTATTAGAGGTGTCCTAAATATAGTAACAAAAGGTACACACACCAATCAATAATTAGAAAAAAAGAAAGAAAATAGTAACCCATTTATTAAGTGGGCAGAATATTGGTTGGTCCTCAATCAACAAGTGTTGAAACGGATTCCCTGATCCACAAACGATGATGGTTCCCCAAAAGCACAAAAGCAGGATATATAAATACATACACCAGCAGCTGTTACAATTGCCTTCAGAAAATCTCTCACTTCGCATGAGATGTCAGTCTTCTCCTGGGCCTTCCCTGTTCCAACCTTCTCACTTGTCCTCCTCCCTCTCCTTCTCTTCTTCCTCTTCCCCTTACACTTTAGGCCTCTTCATCTCTTCCATGTCCTAATTCCATCAACCCCACAAAACCACACACTAATAAGCCATGAATTGCTGCTTCCAATCCCACAAACTTCAGCCATCTCTGAAGATTTCACGCATCTTCCATCCTTCAACTCCACCACTCCCACCAAGACATCACAAATTTCTGAAGGCTTCACAGATGGTCATTTTGCAGTCTTCAATACTACCACAGATATCAACACCTCTCATGCCACTACTATCAACAAAGTAAGTGGAAAACACCTGTTTTAGCTTTTGTGAGGTATTGATTTTGGTTGGTTTGAAGTGGGTTAGTAGAAATTAATGGTTTTGCATGTATTTTGTGTTATTATAGGAGGAAGTATTGGTGATTAAGAAAACGAGTATTTTAGGGAAAATCGAAGTGGGTCTTGCAAGAGCTCGAGCTTCCATTCAGAGAGCAGTTGTTACACGCAACTACACTTCATACAAGAAGGAGAGCTACATTCCAAGAGGACCCATTTACAGGAACGCCTACGCCTTTCATCAGTTAAGAGAATGATTCATTTACCACCATTAGCTAGTCATATAGTACTGCAGCCATGGCTGGCTTGTGTTTATATTTTCATTGGGCCATGAATCCATTTGCCCTTTTGATTAGTGGGTTCCACCAATTTTCAGGTGTGTTCCATCTTTCAGACCAATGGAGACAGTGAGGACCACTGATTGTTGGTCCAGTAGTTGAACATCTTTTGTTTTAGTCTTTCTACCATTTGAAAGACTGAAGCAGGATTCAGTGAGGCCGCTCAGAAATTTTAGCAACCTTAGAGATCCATCAGTGTGGCCCACCTTTGCATGAGTTCTTGTTATTTACATGATTCAATCTGAGGTGGTTCCAGTTCCATCGAGGTAGAAGGATGGAGAGAGGGAAAGTAAGTTTATCTGGTGGATTTATGGGGCTGGCTGGCCTCAAGAGGATCTGGACTACTGAAAGGCATGGATCCTAAGTCTCAACGTTCACATGGCCCATATCAGATTTGTTCAAATTATTGCCTGTAGATGGATGGGCCACTAAATAGGAAGAAACCCCAAATACCCCTCAAACAAATCCTAGCCATTGATGGGGTTTTTGCGTCATTGAAAATTTAATGTGTGGTCCAACAGGTCATCATACAATATTTATTATCATTGTCATCATCATCATCATTATTATTAATCATGTTCCTTAATTAATATGGTCATTATCATCCTGCCAAACTAAATATTTGAGCATAAATAAATGGAGTTCGTATGAGACAAATCTCTACTCCATATATAGGATAGATCATTAGGAAAATCAACCCCTATGGCACTAATTCCCAAGCCTAGAGAATTTTGTCAACTGAATCATGATGGACAATTAAGACCGTTACATTTCCGAGTTATGGTTGTCTATCCGGAAACTATAAGAGCTGGTAATTATAGCAATATGAGAAAATACAGACCCATCTTCAACAAACGGCCAAGATTGACTAAGTGATGGCGTATGCATTTGGCAGTCTTACATGGGAATATGTGGAAACATGCCACATGTTTGCCATGCATACATAAAAACTCCATGTGCCTCTCATCTCCTTTCTATATTTGCATGGATTTCGCTCATGAGCCTATCACTTTATGTGGTGTCTTTAACTTCTAACATTAATTGATCGGTGCCGGTGATTGACCTCATTTTTATGTCTGCAACATGTCCTGATGTTCCACTTGGATGTGTGGCTCTCTCAATCAGATCCTACTTATATGCATTTTTATAAGTATATAATTTATTTGAATTCTGTAAATATCTCTGATCAAGTTTTGATTAGATCTTTCTTTTCATTGGATCATGTGTGTGTCCTACCACTAGAACAGTTACAATGGTCTTGTGATTCTAGGAGAATTGAGATATAATGGAATGTAGATTAAACTTGAGCACCTGATCATGTACTTGATCACTATTCTTTGGCTGTCAACTACACGGTCTCAATTGTTCAACCAACATATTCTTGGAGCCAAAACCAGCCGCCATGAGTTTTGGTGTCTCAATTCATTTAATTGTCATCACGATCCTGTTTGTCTGGATGGAGTTCAATTCCTAGGAATTAATGAATTAATGGTAAAATACTTTCATGCGTTACATATGTGAGCAATGAATGATATAAGGTGTGGTGGTGGAAATATAAATGGGATCTCACTATCATAGGATTTAATTTATTATGATATTAATTACTTGGGTGTTCATTCCCTGCTTAATTCATTTTCGATTTAAAAAGAGATATTTGAGGTGGATCTTGAACTATTTTTAGAATTCTAAAGAACTTAATTTGCAAACAAATAAGCCCCTTGTATTTATGCAAAAATATCTCTTTTTCTTAGAAAAAAAGGTGTAAGGGTTTTTGGGGTCTGGTATATGCTGCTAGCAAAATATATTCTAAGGTGATGAAATAAACGTTGTGTTTTTATTTGATCATCCATTTCATGGATGTGTGTACTAGAGGATTAACTCTAACAGACCTTTGAGATTTAAGAGGCTGGTGGGTAATGCAGCCAAGGAATTCCTGCTAAGTAGGGATCTGGAATCTATTTGTGGCATTGCAGTGGTGGACGGTAGGAATCACATGGAAAAGCCTAGCGCCTAAAGATCCTCGTGATTGGCATGGAACCACCGTATATTGCTGCCTTCTTCCATCAAATAAATAAGGGGGCTGGAAAGAAAAAACCCTCAGAGTATGGCCCACCTGGATGTTTGAAAAAAATCAATGGAGCTCCGAGATAGATAGGTTTAGTTGTAGATGAGGTGATTACTAGAAATTAGCTCGATTAGATGATTTTAACATTTAGTCTTAGGGCGTGCTTGTGCAAGAGGAAAAATCCACACAAGAAGTTGATGTGAAAAACCGTTTTCTGCGTTTTTCTTTTTTACTTCTTCTCACATTAGGTGGACCATTTCAGTGAAGAAAGGTGCCTAATTTTCCTTTCCAGGGAAACAACATTTTTTTTTATAGTGGGTTTAGATTTGCATTGCTGCTTAAAAGAAAACATGGTGTTTCCTATTCAAAAGAAGACAGTGAGATGATACGGAACACTTGTGACATGGATGCAGCCAACAAAGTGCGAATAAGGTAGCTTGTGTTGTCAATAGGCAAGCTCTGTCCAAATCCATCCGTGTCCAGGCACAGTCCATTAGATAATAAACTGACTTCAGGCTTGTCCCACATTGACCCTAAAGCCAGAGCCCAAGTCCACCCACGTAGAAAATTGGTAGGGTCTAGCCCAAGTCCACCTATTGGAGTGAAAATGGTTCAATGCCATAAATGGCCGCGTGTGAATCTATGGATGTCAATAGAAGGAAAGGCTCCTCATATAAAATCAGTTTGGTCAGGTGGTTTAGTTGCAACTATTTCAGATGCACCCATTCTGGATGATGCCTTTGATGATCATCAAGTACCAAGCCTCTTTCTTCAAACTCTGTCTAGGATATGTTTATATTGTGTTCATATAATAGACTTATGCATACATATACAATACAACAAGCTATTAGAACGCAAATAGGGTTGTGGACCACAAACCTAAGTTTGGCCCATTAAGTGTTTTGAACCCTTAACATGGATCCAGTTCTTGCCAGTTGTACCTGAATGCATGTTTAGGCCCTCCTAAATGAACCTGGATTAATGACAGATTTATGGGGATCAGGTCCGCATACAGCCTCAAGAAATGCACTCAGTGTGGATGTTTCATGCGTCTGACTATAAAAAAAAAAAAAAAGGGCTGATATTCATGCATGTATGTGCACTACAGGAGCCACATTGAGATGGAGAAGAGATTCAAAGTATGGACATACAGAGAAGGAGAGCCACCACTGGTTCACATCGGGCCGTGCAACAACATCTACTCGACTGAAGGGCAGTTCATCGATGAGATGGAGAGCGGGCGGACCCCGTTCTCGGCAAGACATCCTGATGAGGCCCATGCCTTCTTTCTTCCAGTGAGCATAGTCAATGTGGTCAGGTTCATCAACAAGCCCACAAACACCTTTTCTAGGGATCCCCTCCAGCACTTGGTCACTGACTACATTGGTGTTGTATCAAAGAAGTACCCCTACTGGAACAGAAGCCAAGGGGGTGACCATTTCTTAGTCTCTTGCCATGACTGGGTGAGCATGCAAACTCTTGTCCCTCATTTCTTACCTTGTTCAAGGCTAGAGTTATACATGGTAGGTTGGGATATGCAAAAGACTGTTAGAGGCCCAACTCCATTAGTTGTGATATTGGAGACTGGATTCAGTCCATGGTCTCCTAAAAGTCATGCCCTAGATTTCTCATCATGCAAATATTGACTGGTATATTCTAATATTTTGTGCCCGGTCTGGGCCTTTCAGCGGACAGACCTAAATCCGGCCCATTTAGATATTGGGTCAAAATCCAAGATTGGCCAGCCAATGGGCCAGAATGCATGCTCATGTCCAGTTTAATGTGGGCTGATCTTGGGCCAGGACAAGGCAGGACGAGCCCCTTGTGCTATCCTATTCATGGTGTCCAATATTGTCAACTCTAACAATAATAATATGGTGCCCAATATTGTACAGCTAGAAGGCTATTTTGACTCGGGGTTTAGGAACTGCTTTGAAAATGTTCAAACCTCACACGTCATAATGGGGCTCCGCATTGTTACTTAAACCTTCATATGGACCATATTGTCCTCACTGTATCATTTCATAGTATTGAATCCTGGTTTTGTTGATTCAGCGAGGAGTTCCTTGTTTCCTTCCATTTACATATGGCTATCACATGTGCACATGGAAGTGTGAAAATGATCCCTTTCATATGAGAATTGTAGCATTTGAAAGGTGTGAATTTGTTTCACACCTCAATGTCAAAAAGATGCTGCTATAATTTTTGCTCAAGATAGATCATGGTATCAAACGCCAATGCCACCTTCTATTTATTGCAACTCTCGTGTGGCCCAAAATTTTAATCCAAACAACTTGACCCATTAAACCCCAAAATATTTAGTTTTATGTCTTAAATCTTCATTAATTTTGAGATAATTAATGCAATTTGCATTGTTTCGCATTTCCTCTTGAGAAAATGGTGCTTCCAAACAAACATGGTAATCATCCTGGGCTAATGACATGAGTGTATGAATGAGATCAGTCCATAAGTTCAAGTAAATCCAGCATCAGGGTTCATATATTTAGATAGCTTGAGTTACAATTAAGTGAAAATTTCTCTTTTTTGCCATAACCCAATGACCAACTATATAAGGAGTTATTTTCACAGCTAAAGTAAGTGCAGAACATTTTAGTGAGAGAAATGTATATTAATTAATATAGTTAAAATATTTTGTCTCTATAAATGCAATACATTTTCTCTTTTGCTATTGGTAATGTAAAAAAAGTCCAACAAAGTCGAGCAAAGTTTAGCCCCATCCAAAAGAAAATCTTGGGTCCGCCACTGGATTTGATATACTGTGTATAACTTCCTTCCCTACTAATGATGAATTCGATCTATCCATGAAAGGGCCCTTGCACTTATGCCCATAATTGCTCTATCATAGACATGTGAAGTTAATAGGTTTTTGATATGTGGTTCTTTTTAACGTTCTAGTAGAAAAATGCAACAGGCTAACACATATCATAGTTAGGGTGTATTTGGATCTTTGTTACCTTACACACATCCGTCTTTGTTACTAGCATCACAACATCATAGAAAGTATTTGTTTCCCTTGTAATAATTACATTGCACTTTTCTCTTTCTTATTTAACATCTATCTACTGTATAATGGGAGATGTTGCATCAGGCAAGAAAACAGTTATCAGCCAATGTGACAAGCATATTAAACTGTTTTTCTTCTTTTATCTTGCGTTCTTGATGAAATGCTCTTTTTCACTTGTATTCTTTTGTGGGACCTTTTAGTGTCCTTGGTTTCATATATACTAATTGCAAACACCATTACTGTTGCATATGGAAATAATGTTTGATCTAATGTGTGACTTTTCGATTTGTAAAACACCAGGCACCCGATGTTTCGAGAGCAAACCCTGAGCTCTACAGAAACTTCATCAGAGTTCTTTGCAATGCAAACACTTCTGAAGGTTTCCGACTAGAAAGAGATGCCACAATACCTGAAATCAATGTCAAATTCGGGCACCTTTCTATGCCGAATGGTCGACTATCACCCTCAAAGCGATCAATCCTAGCCTTCTTCGCAGGCGGTGCACATGGATACATAAGAAAACTCCTACTAGAACATTGGAAAGACAGAGATGATCAGGTTCAGGTCCATGAGTACCTCCCCAAAGGCCAAAATTATACAAAATTGATGAGCCAAAGTAAGTTCTGCCTGTGCCCAAGTGGATATGAAGTCGCAAGCCCCCGAGTGGTCGAAGCAATCTCCAGGGGTTGTGTTCCGGTGATAATCTCTGACAATTATGCACTTCCATTTAGTGATGTATTAGACTGGAGCAAGTTCTCTGTACAGATACCCTTAGATAGGATAGGAGATATCAAGGTGATTTTACAGGGGATTTCTTCACGTAGATATCTGATGTTATATAGGAGGGTGATACAGGTGCAAAGGCATTTTACGCTCCATCGCCCGGCCGAAAGCTTTGATGTCACCCATATGGTGCTGCACTCTGTGTGGCTAAGGAGGCTTAATCTAAGGCTCCCCTATTGATCAGTTTTGTTGCCCCTGTAACATCTTAGGAGGCTTAATCTTAGGAGCTTGAAATGTAGAAACAAAATTTTGTGTATAAGATATCCTAGGTCTTTTCAGGAAATGTTTCTCCTTGCCACCAACATCTTATTCAACTTAATACATAATGAAATACATGAGAATGGGATTCTCATGATTATTCCTTTTTGTTCAAGAATCGTATAATTTACGTTTAGGATCATTACAACAGTGAGTTATATTTGCTAATTGGCGAATGCACCATGGTCTATGATGAATTGGGGTGAAACACAGATTGTACCTGGAGCTCTCAGGAGTCCCAGCCAGTCTATATTATAAGACTAATTGCATCCAGTATGACAACCAGTAGTAGTAGTAGTTCAAGCAAATTCTTCACAAGCAGATTGGATTCAGTGGTAATGAAACTAATATACATGGCCCTTTTTTTTTGTGCTAAATGGCAAATTGTATCAAAGAAAAAAGAGGCAACTTAGCTTACCATTAAGCCCAATAAGAATTCAAGGTCCTGACAATGAGCGCGAGGCCTTCCAGGAGGTCACCCATCCGGGTACTGCTCTCACCCGAGAGAGCTTAATTCTAGCGTTTTTTGCTCATGCTTGCCCAATGGGCACTTCTTATTTAATTAAGGTCTTGAAGTGTTACAATGATCACTTCCTAGGTCCTTCAATAGTTGAAAGCTACTCTGATAACTCTGTTAGTTTGCAAGAAAAAGCACAGTTTTGTGTAGGATGCCATTTATCCTTAATAAGAACATTTACAATTTGAAGTGGACTAATCATCCTTGAGAAAAGCAAATGGTTAGTCTGGGCCTTTCTTTCTGTGGATAAAAGTTTAAGCATTATTTTTCTATAAGAACCCCTATACAATAATAAGGGTAAATGTTGTGGGGGATGTTCATTGGCTAGATGGGCCAGGCTGAAGTGTGTCCATGTTCGGTCTGAATTAGGCCCAAAGTTGACATGGGCCTTAAGTGCCTCGCACAAGCCTAACCCACTTTATCTAAGCTCGTCAAATATATTAGATATGCCAAAAATTAGATTCAGGCCCAACCCGAGTACTAAAACCCAAGGCCAGAAACCAGCCTCGACCAAAAGGCACCCTTATCAATGCTCAATTAACAAACTTAAATTCGATCCCTTCACCCACACGGGTTCCCTAAAGTTGATATTGGTATCAATTTGACACTAATCCTTACAGTAATCATCATTAAGCTAGATAGATCAAAGTGAGTTTGCATAATTTATAGCCTTTAAAACCTGGAAGACCTAAGATCAATCGATCGTCCTAATAATAGTATTGAGTGTATCTCACGTAAAAAGATATCCATAGCCTTTAAGAGATTAGATGGCTATCTAGAATAAAAAAAAAATTCCTCAGATCTGCACAAGATACCTTTTTGCACCTCGGAAGGAAACATTAACTTGAAGGAAACGCAGCCGTATCAAATGAAACAATCCTCTTCTTTATCACCTTTGCCTACTTTCGCATTTCCATCGCGTCCGAGCGTCACATCTCTAAGAACATTGCGGCGGCATAAATCATTAACTTCTCTAAGAACATTGCGGCGGCAATGGCATACAACATAAGTTCTCTAAGAATATTGCTTTTGTCCCTCCAACATGTGTTGCCATCCGGCCATCCACCATTGTTTAAGGCTCTTTTAACATGGTTTGGCTCCTAAAAGAAAGGAAATAAAAATGTTGCTGATTTTAGGAAAAATTTAGAATGAGAAAGGAAAGGAAAGGAAATGACGAAAAGGAAAACAAATAAAGGAGGCTTAATGGAGATTGGAGTACAGGTTTTTCTTTTTTAATATTCATTCTAACACATCTACACTTGTCCCAAATCTTATGATCCAAGAGAGGAAGAGGAGAAAGCACATCTTCTTATTATTGGAGATATTGAAAGGAGTTGTAAGTTGCAAATTTGTAGAGACTTTGAGGTTTTGTTTGTACAGGCGACGTTTCAACAGAAAGGGGCTTGTTTGGTGCAGCAACAAAAATGTTGGAAATTTTGGAATTTTACATTATCTTTCTTTATTAGAGAGGTTCCGAAAATCCCATCCGCCCTGTCAGGAATCAAAGCCGCAGGTTTCCTCTTCCATGGCTCTACACATACACGCCCTAAGGGCATGGAAAGAGGAGATTCCGGCGCCTTTGCTTTAGGCGCTCGGTGTATCGGCGAAATGTCCCGATTTTTCCCTCCGTTTGTGCTTCAATTTCGTAATGGCGTGGATCCGCACTTCCCACCTAGAGTGTTAGGAAATAGATTCCAAGGAGTTTCCTCTTCGGAGAAGCAGGGCCGGCCCTAGGCCTAGGCCACTTAGTCGGCTACCTAGGGCCCCCAATTTTTGCAAATTTTTGGGGCCCCCTATTAAGAATTTAGTTATGGGTATATATATTTTGGATAGTCTGGTTTGAGACTTGAGAGGGCCCAAATTTTATTGATAGGTCTATTTTATTGATAGGCCCAAACTTACCTAGAAAATTGCTCCCAACTGTAGTAGACGGTTAGACTGCTACAGCAATGATAATGTCTCACTCTCTCTCTCCTGTTAGACTGTTAGACTTCTACAGCTGTAGTGTAGAAGGGGGCCTTCATTTAAAGGATAATGTCTTTTAAATGAATATATTTTAATAATTATTGTCTATTAATAGGGCCCACTTTCATATTCTCGCCTAGGGCCTCCGGATTTGTTGGGCCGCCCCTGCGGAGAAGAATGACAAACTCACTTTCTCTTTTCTAAATCTTTTTTTTTTACATTATAATCTTGTTTTAAATCTTTTTTTTCTTTGGCTACGCCCTAAATAAAATCCTTGGTTCTGCCCCTGGTCACATCCATTGGATCTGTACAATGGTAACCTCTGCCACTGTCCTAGCTAGGAACTCTGAAATTCTAAGCAATTTTTGTTTTGACTAGGCCGGTTAGCTTCTTTTGAAAAATCAGTAGAGCTGTACAAATTCTGAGCTAAATTATGCAGACCACATAACGGTCATATGAAGTTCAGATTTGTGGGGTCTATATGAGGCCCCTGTAAATGCATATTTAACAGGCCTTTAAAATCTGAGGCAACTAAAATCAAGGCTTGTTTTTTTTTTTTTAGTAAAACCTTTATTCATGATGGGATTTTCCATCATCACTCCCCCATCTAAAAGGCATGCATGTGTTTGGGTGGGCCTCAATAATCTGAACCACATTTGAACTAGCAGGCTAAAATCCTCTTTATAGTAAAAATTATATAAAAGAAGCATCTGAGTTGGAGTGCAATCTTCAAAAGCAAAGATTATATTGGTTGGGGCCTGGTGGATGAGATCTGCATACCACATCTGAGCATATCTCTCACTTTTACTCTCTATAATAACTAATTAACGATACTCACAAATAAATCCCCTGGCCTGGCCTTCAACCCCATCAACAACAAGCTCTTACCAACTCCTCTAATGGCATCCCGACCCTCTCCTTCTCGCACAGATGCATTAGAACCCAGACCCAACCAACCCCAGTCCATAAAAGAAGTTGTGTTCAAGGAAGTCATGAATGGAAACTGGGAATCTGTCTTGGATATATACATGGAGAACAAGGAGAACATCCAAACTGCCAGCATTACAAGCTCCAAAGAAACAGTTCTACACATCGCCATCTCCGATAACAGGAGTGACATGGCAAAGAGGCTCGTGGGTATTGTTGGAGATGGCAATATGATCAAACAGATGAGGAATGATCAAGGAAATAACCCTCTGCACTTGGCTGCGTCACTTGGACAGGCCGACATGTGTATGTTGATGGTGGATAGAGACTTGGAGCTGATCATGTCTAGGAACATGGATGGAGAGACACCTCTGTTTCTGGCTGCACTTCATGGAAGGAAGGAGGCTTTCTACACCCTCCATTACAAGTGGTCCAGTAACAAAGGTCAACATGAAGATTTTTCGCATTGCAAGAGGAATGATGGGAATAGCATTCTTCATGTGACCATCATTGGAGAGTACTTCGGTGAGAAATGCAATGCCTCTCTCTCTCTCTCTCTCTCTCTCTCTCTCTCTCTCTCTCTCTCTCTCTCTCATATGCTTTGCTCTTTTTTATTTTTTATTTTTGGCTTTGCCCATATGGTAACTTTAGCCATCCATAACCTCACCTTAGCGAGCTAAGTTGTGATATTTCCTCACACATTTCCCACACTAGTTCATAAAAATTACATCTACCTGTAGGGAGATATCTAAAATTTGGTAAGAGACCGACAGGAAAATCGATCCCTAAAGATAACCGTATGGGTAAAACTCCTTTTTTTTTTGGTGTGTATTCTTATAAATATGTGATGTGAGAGTTTGAGGGGCACTACTTGTGGATTGGTGGTAATTTATAATATTATAGGAGGAACAGAGGACCAAAACAGTTGGCAGTTAAGTTAGTTGAACCTCAGTTCAGCTGAACTGTTGCGGTTACAGTTAGTCATGCAAGTGGAGTGTAATTTGTTATAACTAAAGATAAATGAGCGTCTCATGAATGATTCAAGCTATCTGAATCTGTTCTAATGATGTCTATATAAGACTCTCTCGGTTGTACTTAGAATTATCTTTCGAATGAAAAAGTCTAATCTCTGTTCTTCTATTGGTCTTCTGTTTATGCATTCCAGATTTGGCTTTTCAAATAATAAATTGGTACCCAGAACTTGCCAAGTTTAAGAACGAAAGAGGGCAGTCGGCACTCCATCTTCTGGCAAGCCATCCCTCAGCTTTCAGAAGTGGCTGTCATTTTGGGCTTGTTGGTGATTTCATCTACCGCTGTGAGGCCTCTCTCTCTCTCTCTCTCTCTCACCCCCTTCGGAGCCCAACAATTAAGGATAATAACTGTTCAATGGATTAAGGTACCAGGTCTAGGCTTAATTTTAAAAAATGGGTCATTTAGATCTCTAGAATTTGGCTATTCAGATCCTCATTCGGAGGATTCTCACGTTTGATCCCTTCATGGGAAGTGGAAATCCTTAGATGTTACGGAGAGGATATAAAAACCTGCAAATTTCTAACCTGTTACCAAACATGATCTAAGGAATTCTCAGGTTTATTAATCCTCAGTGTAGAAAGCCTGTTCTAGCTAGGAGTGGTGGGGAATCCTCAAATCTGTGCATTCATCACTTGTTACCAAATTGACCTTAACTTTTTAATGATGTCATGTGCACATATACAGGCTTGCTTGTTGAGGAGCTTGATGTCGAGTCTGAACAAAGTCTCAAGGGAACCACTGCAGAACAGAGTCCAAAAGACAGGACTCGTAACATTCCTGGAAATTATGAAACCTGTTTCAATGTACTCAAGATTTTTGGGAATGGTCTTCTCGCTGGTAAGTTCAATATATGGAAAGATGGACTCAGTGAAATGGATATTTTTAATGGTGAATTGAACCTGCTCATCATCCGGGTGTATTCACTGTTGGAATGAATCAACTTATGTTTACATGGCTAAATCATTGAGACTGTTAAATCCTTGAATACCATCTTTCAAGAAGGAATTTTTTTTAGATTAATTTCATCCTTAATGAGACCTCATCCCAGCCAGCATTGAATTGGTGGCAGCCCCAAGGAAGCTAATTCATGAAGAGGTGTCCAACATTACAATGAGGAGGATGAGAAGGTCTTAAGATGGATTAAGAATGTCCAAGAACCTTTTTGATTATCTATTTATTTATTTATCATTGATCATTTGACTGAAAAATATTGGTATTGTGAATGGTACAAATTTATGAATGAGTTATGTCCCTGTCCTTAGTACAGTGCAGTGGCTAATCACATGGTAATCCTTCCATTTGGAGGATAAACACAGGTCATGAGCTCCTGTGTGGTGGGAGTTATTGGCCATATAAGCAGAAAAAGGAAAAGAAAAACTTAGTATGTGTAGTAAATTTCATAAAATCATAACTTAGGAAACATTAAGGATGCAAGATGGGTCATGCCAAGCCGCGCCCACATGTCCAGGCCTGCAAGAAAATCCAGTTCGGGCTGAGCATGTTGGGCTCTAGCCGAGAATTTGAAGATCGATCAAAATATGGTAAATCTCAAGCTCAGACCTTGGGTACCTGATTTAAGCCCCATTTCCCAAATTACATATGTTATGCTAATATGAAAATGCATCTTATATATATATAGCATAGCTACATGACATTATATTTAATACGACTTAGACTTGGGCATGGACCCAAGACTCGGGCTAAGGTTCTGAAATTCAGACTGACTTAGCAATTCAGGTTTCATCTGGAATAGCTTGAAACTGACCCAACAGAGTCACATTGTACCCAACATTTTCTAGTGGCTCTCACTGGTGACCTGGTCAACCTTCCTGTCAAAGTCAGTTTGTGGGGCCTGCTAATGGAACACCATCAACATCATCACTCCCAAGCAACACCAACAACAACATCATACATGAATTTGTATGCTACAACCTCCTCTATAACACTTAAGATTTTCATACTTGAAACTTTTTCATCAACAAATTAATGAAAGGACATGTTTTAAGTGTCTGACATGCAACATTTGCATACGATCTATTTCTTAAACGCACAATTTTGCACTTAAGTTTCTACTTTTGGCTCTCTTAAAAACTTGTTCCTCAAATTTGGTTTTTATTGTAAAATATCAAGAACTTCTTGACATTCTCCTTTGACAGTATTATCTTTCTCTTTTTATAGTTTTTGGCCCAGATACATGGAAGTCCTTTTGTTGTAAAGGTAAAGCAGACATAGAAACAGCTCAGTCATCAGAAAACACAAGTAAGTAAAGAACCTTTGTATTGATAGCAATATTTTGAAATTTTGGACTCAGGCAAGCTGATGAAGTGCTGTTAAAATTGATTTGGACTGACAATACAGCCAGTTGATATGAGGCTGACAATGAAAAAATAATAAAAGAATTATGAGTTGTTTCAGAGATGTCAATGGACGTCCGACTATAGTTACTTAAAGAATCTGACCCAAAAAATCCAGGTATGGATCCTCTGTTTTTGGACACCAATTGATGATATTGGGTCTGGATCCAGATACAGTTGGGGCCATACCAAGTACCCGAATGATATAAAAAAAACAATATATACTTAATAACATATCCTATTAATAAATTTTATAAATAGTAATATATAATCTATAACACTATTAGAAGAATATATTTGGATTTTGTGTTGTGCTCTGGTTCAGGTACAGCAGGATCCATCAGAGTTAGGTCCAAGTGAAACGATATAAATGGTAATTATGGGTCTAAATTCGCCACAATCCTGACCTGTTTACATGCCTAGGTCATTTGTAATTGATATCTTCTGAGGAAACAGCAAGAATATTATTGTTTGTATTGATATCTTCCGGCAGGAGTGCATGTGCAAGGGAACAATTTCTGGTGATTAACTACACCTTGAAAATGAAATTGTTTTGCTAGTTCATGCAATCATCTTATATGTAGAGGTTAAAAATATCAACTATCACTACTTTTGGTGAACTTCTAATCCACAACAACCTATCCATCTGACTGATTAGGTGTTTCAACTGCCTTATACAATTAGGTTTACTTCAAGAACAATTCATAAGCTCATAGCAACCTCACTGATGCTCTCTTGGGTTCCAACCCTCTAGGCTGGGGTACCAAAAACAAAGTTAAATTATTTCTATTTTGAAAGTTTGAAACCATACTAACTTTGCTTATTATTTATTTATTTATTTTTTCGGTGCATGTTGGCAAAGCAGAAGAGAAGGAGCATAAACTGCCCTTCCCTCCCAATTACTACACATTCTTCAGCTTCTTCCAGTTTGTATTGGAACTCCTCCTAATTATTTTTGGATTAGGTTTGTATACCAATCTTCTCGTAGCATATCAAGGGAGTAGCTTTTGATAAAATTCTCTATGATGTTTCTTTCAGAATAGCCAATGGGAAATTTGTGTCAATATCTTTAGTTATATATGCTCTATAAATAGCCATTGGCTATTCTTTACAAAACTACTCAATGTGTCGAAATGTATGTCCAAAATTTTAACTCTTTCAACTGGTCAGATAGTTTGATTTCATGTGTCCTAATGCAAATAGAGATGCTATTAACAGCTTAATTTCTCAACTAATTAAGTTGAGCCAAGTCAAGCTTTTAGACTAATGTATTATTCTAACAAATTGACAGGATTCTATAAGGTAACCAAGATGAAGGATAAAAAGCGGAAGCACACACATTCATTGCAACTTATGAAACAACTTGTCGAAAGTGCAGATTTATGGGAGGCTGAAGACACCGGTTCAAGGCCCTCCGATGACTCTTTAGATAATTTTGAGGGTGAAAGAATTGATATGTACAAAGAATTGACAGACGCATCATTAGATGGGCGTGTCAATGATGGCACTGCTAGGCGAGACGAAAATTCTAAAGGTAAGCTAAAGAGTGGCTGGTCCATTCGTTTACAATTAACGACCCAGCCTGTGCAACTCACTTGTATGCATGTCATTCATGGTTTAATTGATGGGTGAGGAGGTGCCTCAAGGGTGTCTTTGCAGAGAGAGAGAGAGAGAGAGGCCACCTAATCAGCGTAACTTTTGATTTAATGGCCTTAAACTTGGAAATGTTTTAGATGAAGTGCCATTTTTTGTATATTTGTGTGATGAATCTAGTAGTGAGTAAAAGTTCCATAGTTTTAGAGTTCAGAGTAAGAATGATAAGACCCCTCTGGTAAAGTGCTCATTATGATGACAACAGCAAGGTTGACAGGATTTTGATACGCCCCTTGGGACGAGCAAAATATTCTTTCCATTAGATGATGATAACCTTGATTTTAGGCCTCAAAGATTAATGGCCTCTTACACGTTTTTTATCTTTTCATAAAATTAACTGTAGATGAGTACGGTAGGATCATTGTCAAAACTAGGATGAGTTAAACAGGAAACAACATCACCAGAGCGGGGTTCTAATTATTGGATATGTTTCATCCACAGAGTCACTCATTTAAAAAAAAAAAAAAAACATTTTTTAGTCATTTTCTAGTTTTTCACCATTAGGTTGTTACAACTATAAACCAACACATCTTGATCATTTCTCATTATTTGGTATAACAAAACAACAACAAATATGGAAAGCTCAGCAACATGTTATATGTGCTTGTGTTCAGTTTAGACATTTAATTATAATGTTCGCACTCTAGCAGTTTCTCTCATGTCGTGTTTTTCTCTTCAATTATGAAATCTGTTATCATTTCAATATATATAAATATTTTGTAAGGTGTGGATAAGTTATGAGACTTTCGGGCAGTAGATATTTGTGATCTAGAGCAATAGAGAAATGACCAAACATAATATCCAAGGATTAATCTTGTCAGATAACGAAGACGAGATCAAGGGCAGAACCACAATGATCCTTGAGGTACCAAAAACTGGTATTGCAAATCGTCGCAGCAATGGCCACAAGAAAGAAAAGAATGGAAAGGAAAAATATGACAACCAAGAGGATAAAACACAGACAAAAAAATCTGACAAAGAAGGTAGTTCTCATTCTCTCATTTTCATTTCTTCATTGCATTTTTAGTTGCCTCTTAAATTTAAGATGTTGTACCCACACGGACACTGAGAGGGGCGGTGAATCAGTATTGGTCTTAAAAAAGATTATATGCAAATAATCAATCACACAATCACGACACAGAAGTTTTTACGTGGTTCACCCGCAAGCTACGTCCACGGTGTAGAAAGAATGCACTTCCACTATTTTAGCAACATCAACTGCCAGGAGCACCAACCACTTACAACTTCACCCGCACCAATGGACAGGAGCACCAACCCCTACACTCAAGCACCCACTTGAGCGATTATAAGGATATAAAGAATTTATGACACTCACAGGTGCCTTACAATCAAACTCCAGCAACACACACAGACACACACATGTGTCAAAAATATCAATCACAGTTCTCAATTAAAACAGTGATCAGTTCTCAATGAAATAGAGAGCAGGATGACCTTACCACAGATGAAGAACAGATCTGCATATATTGAAGAACACCTTTAGAAATCAGACCTGGACTTTTCTTCCTTACAGCCAATCGAGCAACGAATATTGCACCCTAAAGATAGACCTCCACTTTGCACAGAAATCTTTGCTCCTTTCTAAGGGTTTGCAGTTACCGAATCTAACAATAGCACGCCATCATGGATTAACAATAGCACGCCATCATGGATTCATTAAGTCGTCAATCTGATGGGACACAGTGTTTGTCACCTCACATTCCAAAAGACAAGAGAATCAAGTTGCCTATCTATCCAATCAATGGGTGAAATCAGAAACTGGCACTTTGGATCATCATGTCAGGATGATTTCTCCTCTCTCTATATCTCCTTATCTATCTATCACAGAGCCCAGAATTGGATCATCATGGACGCCATCATGATTTCTCCTCTCTCTGATGAACAAAAAACTTTTTGCCCAAGCACTCTTTTCTATGTGATGAATAATATAAAATCCCTCATACACAGACGTTTTTCTTTCTTCTACTGTGTGATGAATGAACAAAAAACCTTTTCACTGACGTTTTCTGTCCTATCTATTCAATGAAAAGTTCTATTCACATATGTCACCAACTTTCTTATCTTAGACTTTAGATCCTAAAAACTTGGATCAAAGTTTCTATACAACTGTTCCCTCCTATAAGTGCATACCCAACAGTTGTGGGGCCCATTTATGAGCCACTATGAAGACTTTTTCATTCCCATTAGATTGGACCTTTGCACAATTGGGTTACAAGTAGGCTGACCCACTAAAAGAAAACCATACTATGTTGACAACAATTTCAATTCCAATTCAAACCAAAGTATGATCAACATAAGATTCGCCTTTCTCCTACACTGTGAAAGTACAGAATGGGCTTTATATGGATGAGACCATTAAGACTTAAGAGTCTCCATAGAAATGTGGAAAGTGCAGTTAGGAGGCACTCTCCTAATGGTTGGCTTAGGAGAAGCGTGGGTCATCAGCTCAGATGATCTAAGAAAAGATGTAGAAGTCATTTTTCACTGTTGATGTTTGATTGCATTAGAGTTTCTCCAGTGTTATAAAAATATATTGTTATAAAAATAACAATGCAATTCATCATCAGAGGCTTATTCCCATCAATTTTGGGATAGCTTAAAGAATTCTACTGTTAAAGTATGCTGAACCGGTGAAAAAAGACATTGCTAACTGT
The DNA here is from genome assembly GCA_028538565.1 of Umbellularia californica. NCBI lineage: Eukaryota > Viridiplantae > Streptophyta > Magnoliopsida > Laurales > Lauraceae > Umbellularia > Umbellularia californica. The sequence continues at coordinate 95,244,050 of JAPQWN010000003.1, read as the reverse complement.
TATAATTGGCCTTCTTCATTTATTATAACAAAGAATGCACAATGGATCTCTATCCACAATATGTTGACAGATATGGAGGAGAAATCACCCTTCTTAGTCGCGGCAAAGATGGGAGTGACGGAGATGGTAGCAGAAATTTTAGACAAATTCCCGGTTGCGATCGACGACATGAATCAAGAAAAGAAGAATGCAGTGTTATTGGCTGTGGAGAATAGGCAACCTAGTGTGTACCACTACTTGCTGGAAAGGTATCCTAAAAAGGAGGGTATATTTCAGAAGATAGACAATGAAGGGAACAGTGCACTTCACTTGGCTGCATCCTTTTCCCAATATCGCCCTTGGCTCATTCCTGGTGCAGCTCTGCAGATGCAATGGGAACTCAAGTGGTACAAGGTGCATCTCTCTCTCTCTCTCTCTCTCAGACACGCACACCAACAGATGCAAAAAATAGACTTGGACCACCCAAATCCAGCCCAATTACTGTTGGGTTGAAGTTGAGCGCGCCCTGGGAATGCATGAATTCTGGCTAGTTTGCTTATCATTTAATAATATGGTATCTAAGAGATGGTATTTTTCTGTACACTATAGCAATGTAGCATTGCAAGTTACTGCTCCCATTGTCCTTTCAAACGGTATGAACCATCTATAGGTTTAGTAGCCCAATATCATCATCATTATTATCAAAGCCTTATTCCATCTATATGGGATCAAACCCTTTTTTTTTTCCATACTTCCTATCTTCACTAAGTTAAGAAAATGGGTCCATCTTGTTTTTGGTTCACATGAGCAGTTCATCAAGGATTCCATGCCCCGCCATTTCTTTGCACACCTCAACAGCAAGCGTCAAACTCCAAAGGAAGTGTTAACTGAGACGCACAGAGAACTAGTCAGGGTTTCAGGCAAATGGCTAACAAACACAGCTGAATCTTGCTCAGTCGTTGCAGCACTTATCGCAACAGTGGCTTTTGCCTCAGCAACCACCCTTCCAGGTGGGGTGAAACAGGACATAGGCACTCCAGTCTTTGAAGGTGAGCCCTCCTTCGACATGTTCGCCATCTCTTCCCTAGTTGCATTGTGCTTCTCTATCACCTCCCTTACCATGTTCCTCTCCATTCTCACTTCACGCTACCAAGTCTGGGACTTCTACCATAGTTTGCCATCCAAGTTGATACTAGGCCTTTCCTCGCTCTTCGTCTCCATCGTTTCCATCTTGGTATCCTTTTGTTCTGGCCATTTCCTTTCCATCAGAGACAAGTTGAAGTTCGCCGTCCTTCCCATATATGCATTCACATGCCTACCCTTAACGCTATTTGCTGTGGCTCAGTTTCCCCTTTATTTGGATCTCATAAGATCTATCATGGCTTCTGTGCCAAAACGCAGTTTGGAGGTGACTTCAATCTAGTACTTCATCCAAACTTTCTGTTACAAGTAGTTTCTTGGGGTGTTCCTTTTTTTTTTTAATAGCAGTTTTTAATTTTTATTTCATGGGCTAATAATCTTTGGCGGTGATTTTTGTGGTTGAAGTTGTTTAGTTTACACTGAGTTGATTTCTTGAATCATTAGTGTGTGATTTCTTGCATGGAATTGAAATAAGGGTTTGCTAATTGATGGTGTTCTTGTGTGGAAATCAACCTGAAGCGGAATCAATTGATTTCACACGGGCCCTGTTTGGATCCTCTGATATGGTTTTCTTGCACTCCAGTTTCCTGTACATTTAAATGACTGTAAATGGTTGTGAAAGAGAACAAACTACTGTGAGTCTGTGACTTGTAACTCAGGAACTCTGGTTAATTATCCAAATGCATGAACCTTCATTTGTGTAGAGAGAGTTGCTGCACTTTGTTTATATGGATCCACATGGACCCATAGATTTGAACTCTTCCAATATCCAGGCTTTTAAAACTGGAACAAAGTCTTTTATACTTATAAAAAATCTAGATCCTGTTTGTTGGTGCACTGCCTTTTCAGTGATGAACTTTTGGAGGCAATTATCAACAGAGAGGACCTTATGTTCATCAATCCTTCTTTTATCAGTTTTATCGAAGGAGAGAGAAAAGGGTCTTTATTTCAATTTTCAACCCTGTTGTATTACTTCAATATTATGTGAACAAACTGGTTAATTTGGAAAGTTAGCAATAAATCGATGCCGGGTTTCTTGAGTACTATGGATTTATGTAATCTCTCAATTAGTGGAAATTATTTGTAGTTTGGATTAGACTGTTTGTTTCTCGTAATTGAATACATAGGAATTCGCCATTTCTAGAAATAGTTAAAATTGAAGAAACAATGGTAAATTTTCAAAAATGGCCATCAAGGAAATTGAATACCCAACAGCCACCCTAGTAATTCAAATTCTAGAAAAGTGAGTGTTTATGCTACATCTTTGCCTCGTGTCATTCGCCTCTTGCCTCTGTATTAATTTTAGTCGGAGCCCATTTGGCCACAAACTCACAAAATTAAATTCCATGCTACCAAACAGGCCCTTTAGCTCCATAGGTTTTATCTTCACTACATGTCTCATGAGATAAAGGTTGCTCTATGGTGTGTCAATTTTCCAACGTCTCTTATTTGTATTGTTATTTTAATTTGTGCTGAAAACGAGAACTTAAGTTTTCAGTCTTTTTCTCTTTCTATTCTCTTTTTTAAAGAGTAAGAGAGGTCTGCAGTAAGCTGCAAAAGCTTGATCCACTCAGCAAGTATAAGACACTCTCACTCTAATCACCACCTCAATAAGGCAATCAATTATGCCAAAGCACAGTGGAGTGCTTCGGATTTTCATTTGAGGGAGGCTGGATAGTCAATTGAGAGTGGGGTCATTGTCACTAAATTATAAGTCAAAACCCACAAGATTAAATGATTCTAAACAATGATTCCCCAATCCTCACGTCCAATTTCAACTACTTATCACTCTCATCTTGACCATTAATTCAATGGTCACCAATTAGATGATTAAATCCAATCAACAAGATATTCAAGATTCAACAAATCTATACAAACTGATGTCAAATAGATGTAATAAGGCTTCAGAACGTACCATATTGTTTTCCATTTGATATCACCTTAATCTGTTGATAGGAATGAAATAATTGTTCCTCGCACTAAATATATTATAGTATACATGGGCCTTGAGTTCATAGACATGAGACCAATATAATAACTCAAATATTTAGAAATTGGTCGGTGAACTACATCTAAGAGAAATTAAAACCACATCCTGACAAGTGGGCATCCCTCTTGGATTTTTATCCCAGGGACTTGCATCTGTAACCATTGATGAGGGAACTAGGTGTTCATTGTGCGTGTTGATAGTGGGGCCCACCTGATGCTCCATCCGAGTATACCATACAAATGGCCCACCCACCCACACACAATGGTTCACATACCTCTCGCGGTTGCACCCATGCAAATGAACTGAACCGTTGGTTCGTTTGTATAGCCCCTCAAATGGACTAGAACTAATTTGGGCCGTGAATTATAGGGTTAGGATGATCGGATGGGGTTGACCTTTTATACATAGAACTCCCCCCAATTTTCAAATCCCCTAGCGCCATCCCTAAGTGGGCTAGCATGTGAGCCCCATAGCGAGAATATATGGGATAATGATTGTGTGTAGCTTATCCAGTGCGCGTGGTTTGCATGGAAGCTTCCATGTGCACCTCGCTGTTGGGGCAGGATGTGATAGACATCTTCATATGCTTAAAATTTTGACCGGTTACTTCAGCAGTGCAATCCATTTGAATGGGTGTGAAAAAAAGGGACCGGTGCAATTCAGGGTCCTATATGAAGTGCTTGATAAATTTGATGGGTCCGGCCCTTCATAATTTAGAGAGAAAATTCCTATTTAGACCCTGCAATGTTGAGATGTGGATGATTTGGTCTATTAGAGCCCCAAATAGGAAAGGATTCTCCAAAATCCTTTTCAATACTCATCACACTTAATCTTTTGTCAAAGTAGGCTCGACTTGTGGGCTCATAATTTTGTTTTTCTTCTCTTTTGCCCTTGCCTTGTTTGCATGCCTGCTTGACATCTTCATATGCTTTGGCAAGGGCGGATCCACAATGCAAGGGTGTGGGGGGCTTCAGCCCCCTCCAAAACTTAAAAAAGCCCATAAGGGTTATACAGCCCGATTGGCCCAGCCCCCAGTTAAAACAACAACCACCCCCCCCCCCCCCCCCCCCCCCCCCCCCCCCCCCCTCTCTCTCAATCCTTCTCCCTTTCTCTCTGTCTCTATACATCCCTCTCTATGTAAAAAGGGGCTCTGATGCGGATTTCTTTAACCGGAATTAAAACCTGTCTCTTTGGCTAACCTTTTTAGTCACGCCGTGCATTTGATTGATCCCACTAAAGTTGGGTCATGGGGAGAAAATTCCCACTGATTGGAGATTTGCACCATCCATATCAGCCAAGTAGGTAGGCGATTCGAAACAGCAGCCGAGGTTTTTGTGATTTTATATGAATAGTGAAATTTAAAACCATAGGGAATTTTCACCCTTACATGGTCCTTTAGTGGATGGGCCCCATTTTGTGTTACCCAACACTCCACTGGGAGTTGAACAATTCAGGCCGATCGGATTATACAATTTTTCTTATAAAGTGATTACAAGAGTCATCACCAGTCGAATGAAGACCATTTTGGGTGCCATTTTAGATGACTCACAAAGTGCATTTGTTTCAAATAGCCTGATCACTGATAATATTCTTATAGCTCATGAGATTATGCATTTCCTAAAAAGAAAAAGTAAGGAAAAGATGCTTATATGGCTAATATGGCTATGAAGTTGGATATGTACAAAGCGTATTATCGAATTGAATGGCCTTTTGTTAGGAAAATGTTATTGGCTCTTGGGTTCCCAGAGAAATGGACCAATTTGATTATGGAATGTATATCTACAATTACTTTTTCAATAAAAATAAATGGTCAGATTGAAGGATATATCAGGCCAACTAGGGGTTTGAGACACGGAGATCCATTATCACTGTATCTATTTATTCTTTGTGCTAAAGATTTGTCCTAATTATTCATGCTGCTCGAAATGCTCACATCTTAGAAGGTATCAGAATGAATCGTCATTGTCCACCACTATCACATCTATTTTTTGCAGATGACTCTTTTATGTTTGGCTATTCTTGAAGAAGCAGCTATGTATGAGGCTTTGATTGGAAAATATTGTTCGGAATTGGAGCAAAAAATAAACAAGAAAAAATCTTCCCTTTTTTTCAGAAGCAATATTGATCCGAGGATATAAAGCAAGAATTTGAAAGCTGTTGGGCATGCAAATTAATTTTGATAAAGATTAATACCTGGGCGTGGGAATCATTTTCCAAAGGAAGCGAAGTACAAATTTTGATGGACTAAAAGAAAAAAAATCCTCTCAAAAGCTTCTAGTTGGAAAGGAAGATTGCTGAATCAAGAAGGGAAGGCCATCCTTATCAAGTCAGTTCTTCAAGCCATACCGACACACCAAATGAGCTGCTTCAAGATTCGAACGAAATTGCTTGATGCCATCAATAGCATTTTTGGTGGGGGCTCACAAATGGGAAAAATAATATTCATTGGCTGAGTTGGTCTAAGCTTTGTGAAGGAAAGTTTTGTGGAGGGTAGGGATTTAGAACTTACACAAGTTTAATCTTGCACTAATACCCAAGTTAGGTTGGCGACTTATGACCAAGCCTGACACTTTGTGAGCTAAGGTGATAAAAGGTCTCTATTTTCCTAATGAAAATTTTCTTACGGCAAAGATTAGCTATAGGGCCTCGTGGGGATGGCAAAGTATTTTGGCATGAAGAGAAGTTTTATGTAAGGGTCTTCGGAGACAGGTTGGTGATGTGAGATGGCTTCCTTCTTTTCCTTCACACAAAGTTCAATCCCCCGAACCTCAAAATACTACATTAAATTATGTTACTGATTTGAGACAAGGGAAGCAATGGGATGACTCACTTCTTTATGAACTATTCAACCCAATGGAGATAGCCACAATAAAAAATGTTCAAGTCAGAGAAGCACCCTATCATGATAGGTGGATATGGCGTTATACAAAATGATCAGGCACATTTTTGATCAAATCGGCATACCATTCTCAAGTTCAAAAGCCCATTCAGTAGCTTCATCCTCAGTCATTGTTTATATGAAGACATGGAAAAACCTATGGGACACCCATTTCTTGCCAGAGGTTAGAAATTTCTTATAGAGGGCTCTACATGCACAACAAATTACCAGTTGGAGAAACTTATTGAAGAAAAAAGTTTGTGAAGATAACATGTCACATGTGTGGGGAGCAAAGTGAGACCATTGAACATCTTTTTTTAAAATGTCGCTTTGCTCGAGCCATTTGGTATGGTACATTATTGTCCTTTATCATGGATAATAGCGATCATACCTCATTCATATCTTGGTGGGAATATTGGCTAGAGAAGCAGAAGGGATAATTGATTGAGATCATGTTATCTATTTTGGCTTTGTGTTATGGTGGATATGGGGAGCAAGAAATGCAAAAGTCTATCACCAGCAAGATCCAAATGGAATGAATGTGGTTCAAAGAATCAACCTTGCACACACTTAATGGATAAGCTTGTTACAGAAAATGCAAGGAGATCAGAATTGCAATGAGGGTCAAATGGATACTTTCAACAATAATCAAGATCTAGATATAGATGTTTGCATTTTTTGCGATGGAGCTGTGAATAAAGAGGCCAACAAACTAAGAGTTGGATGCATTGCTTATAACAAAGATGGTAGCATTTTGACAAGGCTATCAAAAAGAATGGAAGGGAATTCTGCAATCATGGCAGAAATCTTGGCTATTGAAGGAGCTTTTGAATTAGCAATTCAAAATGGTTGGAGGAAAGTAGGTTTCTTTAGTAACTCCAAGATTGCTATTAATTTAATAACAAAGCCTCAACATCCTATCTCATGGGAAATTTATGCCCCGTTACAGAAGATCCTAGAAAAAAAAGACGTCGTTACTAGAGTGCAATTTATGGTGATTAACAGAAGCATTAATAGTGAAGCACATGGTCTAGCGAGGGCAGGGCTTTGTATAGGCACCAATACCTACATTAATAATCATGATGTATCTTTCTCCAATGATTAAAAAATAGACTATCATCCCCCCCCCCCCCCCAAAAAAAAAAAAAAAGATTTAGCGTTTGTCACCGGCCTTTATTAATAACTTATACACTTTAATAACTTTCTATGTTATAAATTACCAATTTCTACTACTAATCCCTTATTTTTATAACTTTTAGTTTGACAATGATGAATCTATCTATATGGAACAACTTTATGGCAACAAAAATTGATGCTCTGTCAAAAGCGTTGGATACAAAGCCAATCATTGTTTGTCACGCGAACAAAGAAATCATATTATAATGGTATACAAATAACAAATATATTTATTATAGTTTTTATAAATAAATACATTAACATGATTATGCTTCCCTTTTCTCAAGTGTAATTGGTCTAAATACAAGATCTTCATCAACAATTATCGTCAACCGTGACATACCATCTGCTGCTTCATTACGCATTTAGTAATTATAAATCATTTTACAGATCACTTTTTTCTCTTTTATAATAATAGCTAGATGTAAAAATATAATATGAATAATTATTACCATGATTTATTTCTTACCAGGTGTTCAATTCAGGAGGCTGAGCTTATATATTGAACTACAAAAAAATATAGCCCAAGCATCCACTGGAACTACATCAGCAGCAACAACTATAAACATTCAAGACACTAATTATGAATTAAAAAACATTGGTATTTAATTTAACAAACTTAAATTCCTTTGAAGTGAACTTCATTTCCCCATCTAAACTTTTATTTTCAACTATTACCTGATAACATAAATTTAATTCTTCCTTTCAGAATATTGCATATCACATTAGAGCATCAATTTCAATTGACAATCTGCAACAAAATTTCTGGCATATGGGTTGCAGTGGTTGTCAAAATAAAAAAAATATATAAAAATATAATATTCCAATCTAATGCTCATGCACCACACAACCGTGGTATGACAGTTTTAAAATAAATATATTATAATTATTTCTCATTAACTACTATTGCTAAATCTTACCCAGAAAAAAGTAGTATTGCTAACTACTATTTTAAATTTTCAGGATTAGAGTTGCAGCAACTCCTTATGACTCTACAGGAACCATTTTAGCAATATTATTTGGAAATGAAATCAAGAAATTGTCTTCATGCACACCGGTTGAAATAATGCAGTTTTTTGAACAGGTATAAAACTATTAAACTCATCTTAATATAAGTAGCCACAAATACATATAACATAATAAACTAATCATTTTATTTAATATTAGGGACAAGCTGGTGAAATCGAAAACATTATCAACAAAGTCAATCGGCAGGAATACATGTTTCAGCTGAAGACCTATGAATACAACTCGAGAGTAAATTTCGTTGTTCTATCGATTCATGATGTTCCTAAAGAGAGTCAAACATAGAGAACGTGTCGCAAATTATGTTATGTAAATATTTCTTGTAAATATTAACTTCTATTGTAGGTCCTACTCAGGCTATGTAAACAAATCAAATACGAAGAATTCTTTAACTTCTACTATAGGTCCTACTTGGGCTAATGAATTCTCATTACACATTTTCTCATTCCGTAAATATACCAACCATTGTAAGTGACTCAACTGGTACTCAATTTCCACATGATGGCGGCTCAAGGACTTAAAGATATGGTTAACTATAGATTACATCAGACATTGCACTTATGAGGTACTTTAATCTACTACTTCAAATTCTCTCATTTTCTCCTATTTCTTCAAAAACAAAGAAAAAGATAGATCTCACAGCTGAAATGCTCTCATTAAGAAGTTATCGACGGTATCTCTAAGAAAAACTAGTATTATATAGAGTATTTTGTTTATGACCCCTCAGGTTTGTAGGATTTCTAAATAGGCCCCTAAGATTTAGTATTTGTAAATAGGCTCTTGCTCTTTCATTTTAATGCCTTCCATGTCCACAAAATCACTAATCCTAATAAGAATGGGCAACCACTATGAGGTTTGTGTTGAACTTTTATATAAATGATAGCTTTGCCATTATGTCCATTCAACAAAAATGAGTATATTATTTATAAAAATACTATTATTTTATCTCAAGCCCCAATGGTTTCTCTCAACATCTCTCTCATGCACATGAAACCTAATCATGCATTTTGAAACTTTCATGAATCTAACAATGAGTCATGTATGGAATAGATAGATCATAATTGATTATAAGTACATGTGTTGATTGTCATTAATTATGATCTATGGCGGACCTAGGAATTTTGTTTGGGGGTTGTAGACCGTAATATGTAGTTTGGTTTTGGGAGCAAACCAAGGGTTTTCATGTGGATTTTAAGGGTGGACCCATGATTTTTATTAGATTTTTTTAGGTGGATCCATAATTTTATTATAGGTTTCAGAAGTGCACCATGGTTTGTCGGGTGTGGCCACACCCATGCGCTTGTACCTAGGTTCGCCCCTGATTATGATCAATTTGGATTGAATGAAATAAACCCTATATTGATTAAAAAAAAGGATTTATATAGGGTTATTCTCTCCCACTAAGTACAATTGTTAATATTACATACTTTATAAAAAAAAAAGTCCTAACTTCTGAAATTATGCATATAAAGATAAGAGAGATTGACAAAAGTGTCATTTCGCTCTAAGAACCTATGGTGATTTGAAGGCTATTGATTTTGGGGACATGGGAGGTATTACAATGAAAATACAATGGCATATTTGCAAATACTAAAACCTCAGGGCCTATTTACGAATCCTAAAAATCTAAAGTGGCATATAAAAAAAAATCTTTTATATATTCTTTGTAGGGATATATTCCTGTGAGAACATCTCTCACAGCAATCCCCATGAGAGGTAGCTAGATGGGGCCCACTTGGACCACAGAGATGGAAAGATCCAAATGGGTAGGAACCAAATACCAAACTTCAGGTCAATCTCATGCCTCTTATCCCTTGATATGTTATGGCCCACAAGTATAATAGCTTCATATCAATAAACTTAACCCTTTATCCAACGGTCTAGTCCATTCAATTAGTGCAAACCTCAGAGTCAAATGATTGTCGGTGGAGTCCCATGTTTGTGAATGGCTCGGATGAATCATGAGGTGGGCCTCTTGGAAGTTATCATGAAAATTTGCGTTCTTTGTGTACATACTATTATTAAAAAAGTGACTATTTAAGAAAAATGGAAAGCCAGTGTTACAATGATAAAACTTCTAATAAAAATATCCCTCATCCCTGCTCCATAAAACAGGGCCTCTCTCTCTCTCTCTCTCTCTCTAACCTCTGTGGTTGCATGACTAGAGAAGCATGCAGAAAAGGTCAAGGGTTTTGGTGCACCCTCTTCTTCGGAAAAAAGTAAGGCCCTCTTTAGGGTCAATCGAAACCATTCCATGTAACACACATAGAGCACTCACGAGCTGGGCCGGCTCAAACCAGACACTGGTCAAAACTGTAATGGGCAGGATTTGAGTCTTGCGACATGGACGTGGCTTGTTTTTCTCAAATGATATTTGAATAAACTGGTTAAAGGTTGGGAAGTAAATGGGTTAGGTTTGTGTCAAATCCATTATTAAGGACCTTGTACTCGGATCAAAACAGGTGTGAAATAAAAGACCTGACTATGAAATAAGCTGATTGTAGACGGGGAAGAATATGGGTTAGGTTTGTGTCAAATCCATTATTAAGGACCTTGTACCCGGATCAAAACAGGTGTGAAATAAAAGACCTGACTGTGAAATAAGCTGTAGGTGGGGAAGTAAATTGGTTAGTTTGTTATCAGGAACTGGACCCAATCTCAATTAAGGATCTTGTACACGGATCCAAAACAGGACTGAATTAAAAGACCTGAGTTGACTCCGGACTGGACTTGGAGCTATTATTGATAGAGAAATGCTAGTCAGATGAGGCATCTACAGAAGGGAAAGAGTTCAAGACCAAATTACCTTTTTATCCCTGACGCACTTTTCTACTCAGGCCAGCACAGGGTATGGCAACAAAAATAAAGATCGCTAGAGGTCCACCCTTCTACGGATGACCAAGACCTAGGAATCTGAAATCTACAAGATTAAGTTAGAATCAGACATAGGAATATGATGGTCAAGACCATTGAGTTGCAAAAACAATGTTTATTGATTTCTAAATACCATCAAAGTTTTGGTTGCAATTATCAGGCCATCATTTGATGTCAAGTACATGGTGTGTTTTGAAGGCATAGGTCATGTATTGTGGTTGTTCAACTTATTCTCATAACTATAAATCATGGATTCTATTGTAGAGACATTACAAAAAATTCATTAGAAATGGCAAGCATTCAAGTAAATTCAGATTTTTAGAAGTTAAGTATCTTGTTGTGAAAGAGAATGCCTTTGGTGCCTGTTAGGGGAGTTTCCACAAACCTCATGATTACAAATTCTTTGAGTGGCATGGCTGCGGAAAGCATTTGAGAAACATGTCGCAGGCAGTTGTTTCTTCATAGACACTATTTCAGATGGATCAAGTTTCAATTGATATCATAAGATTTTTGTTTGACAGTCTCTTCTTTTTGCTTTGTTTTTTTACTTCATGCACATGCGATTATGGTTAATAAAGTAGAAGATATGCGATATGACAATTTCAGTATAACCAATTTAATAGGATGGTCAAGAAAATGATTATATTATCTCTATTAAAAACTTGGTCAAGTGAGGATTGTTGATGAGTATAATGCATGGAATTAAGAATGTCGCAATAATTATGTGTAACTGCCATGAATCACATTGACAGTTTAAAATTAAAACCATCAAAATACATGCCTTCTCTCTACAACCACCAATTTGGGAGACTCTCTATATGACCCACTTGAGGATGATCATGCAGTTTTTTAGTGTTCTCTTCATTGATATCAGTCATCTATGAGGAGAGAAATAAAACCAATCAAAATGTATGGACTTCTTTTATAAGGATGCCCCGATATTTTATTCTAACCATAAGGCTTTTAAATTCATGTGCTTTAGAGATCTACATACAGGTGGGCCTAATTGTTTTCATTTTTATTTTGTTACACTATGTGCTAACTCAAGATGTTGAAAAAATATGTGGCAGCGAATGTAATCAAACTAGCTAAAGAAATGGTAGGGATAGTAATGTAATGTGGTCTTTCCCTCTTTCCCATGCATCATGACTGGTGGGGGACACTTCGGTGTAGCAATGCTGCATCTTAACGTGATGCAGTGTCTTTCCCTATTCAACCCGAACGCGCAACATAAGCATCGTTCATTCTCCTTTTACCAAAGCCCATCACTTAATTAAATCCAAATTTCCTTCCAAAACTGCCCCTTCTAATTTCTTAATAAAACCATTTTCAATACTACCCTTCATAGACTACTTATATTATAAAGGCAGGTCCCATATACAAAATTCATAAAAGCTTAGGCCTGATTATAATTCCAACAGGTTGGTATGAGTTGATTTTTTTAACGATGGGACTCATATTCACTTCACAAAAGGCGTTCTATGTTGTAATTCCCATAAAATTGGGTCCGATGACATGGGCACTAGATCCTAAACTTGAACCCTCTTGGATAAATATTTAGGAGGCCTAGGCCTGAACCTATTATTTTGATGTTGTAAACATGGGCTCCATATCCTGATTCCTAAATATAGGTTCCATGTAATTATTAAATACTAACAATGGGTCAACTTCTTAACATATAAGCCGCTCAAAATCATCATTTTATTATAAATGATAAAAGAAATTGAAGCAAAATATCAAATAACGGAAAATGTATTGCACATTTTAAATGAATAATTACGGATTAGTAAGAAAAAATGTGTAACACATTTTAAATAAATATTAAATGACTAAATGACAAAAAGATCACACATTTTACAAGAACGATCAAAGAATTAAATAATTGAAAAATATGGCCGGACTCAAGTTTTATTTGGGTTAAGGTATTTAATAGGTGAAGGCCTAGGCCTCCTATATTTTATCGAAGAGCGCTCAAATTTAGGATCTAGTGCATGTAACAAAATTGTACCTAGATTTGAGTCAAACCAATTTATATGAATGAAAAAGCCAATTGGAGTATCCCTAGCCATGAGATTGAACATGCATTTTTAATGAAATAATAAAATATGAAAATAAAAAGTGAAAGGGGCTAGCTTTCAACTTTAAGTCTTTAACAAGTGATTACACTGTATAATGATTTCTTGCATAATGTATGACCAAAAGCAATTATTGTACAGATATGGTTGACATGAGTTGTTTGACTGTTGATTTTCCAAATTTTGTTCGATGAGTTATAAAGATTTTTTTTTTTTTTTTTTTTGAGCAAATGGATAGTAGCAACCATCTAATAAAAAAATTACAAAAATAGATGGATTATAACACATTGATCAAATTAACTTGTCTTAATAAAAGCTTTAACTAGAGTATCCCCAACTAATAAATTTTTCATGCTTTTTTAACAAGATTAAAATGGAAAAGAATAAAATGCGTAATAGATTTATAATAAAATAATAATTTTGAGGACTTCAGATGTGCCCATTGTTAGTCTTTGAAAATTACATGCGACCTACCTTTAGGAATCAAAAGGTAGGGCCCTACTTTAGGAATTGTCATATGCAAGGCTCATCTCTAGAAATAACACCATTTAGAAACTAGAACAGAAAACTCACATTTAGGAATGATAACACCATTTACAAGAATTACAATTTGGAACATCTTTTGTGAAGTGAATATGGGTCTAGCTATTAAAAATTCTAACATGGGCCCACCTTTAGGAATTATAATTGGCTTAAGCTTTTAGGTATTTAGTTTATGGGACCCGCCAAGTTGATAGTTCCTAAGGGTAATATTGTAAATGGATTTGTTAAGAAATTAGCCGGGCTAGTTTTGGAATAAAATTGTTAAGTCTGTTCACATTAATAGAGAGGAGAAAAACGTGGTCGTCGATTTATACCCCGAGGCTGACATGGTGTCGTGTGGTGATGCAGTGTTGCTGTATGGAAGACTGGCCCATGTCTCATTCATTTCACCGCATTTATTATGGGGGCCCTGTCTTTGGTACAAAGTCGCTGCAGCGTCATTTATAGCCATTTATAGCCAATGAATAGGCACCACGTATGTCGGGAATTTCAAACTCCATATATATCGTTTGAAAACTTGGTTGGAGATAATGAATGCATCATTTTTTCCGTTTTTACCCTTTCAAGTTTCAACTAATTAAAGAGTCCCTCTAATGTCTTTTATCTTCAGCTAAAAAAAAGGCAAATGGTCTTTAATCGCACATTCTAGAAACTGACCCCACCTCAATGTTTTTCCCATATAAATATAGAAATGGGACCCCCCTTGAGCGCTAAGGAGCCCCCCAACCCTCTAATAGCAAATTTCAAATTAAGACATTGTTTATGTTATTCTAGCACCTTGACTTGAAGTGGGTCCCACCTTCAAATTGATCATTATAAATTTGATAAAAATTATAAAAAATAAAAATAATAAGAAATTGAATTGCATCAAATGATATGGCTCTTATGGCTGATATAACTCTTAAATTGAAAAGGTATTTGCTTAGCTCCCAAATACACACTAGGCTTAAAAAAATACACACCAGACTTAATAGTGCATCCACATTGAAGTGCAATGGAATAACAAAAAAAAAAATGCTCATCTAGACTTGAGTAGTACATAAGCATTGAAGTGTAATAGGATTTAGCATAGAGAGTTGACCAAATACTATTTCAATTGAAGAGTTGTATATAGGATTAGGGCTGCCAAGGGGCTAGGCCGAGTGAGCCCTTACCTTACCCTCAAATATGAGGGCTGGGCTTAGGTTGAGCCAAAGCCCTTTGAGTCTTTGGCGGGCCTATAATACCAAAGCTCTCTCCCTATCCTCAAGGGTCAAGGCCGACCTAGGGTCGAGCCAGGGGCGAAAGAAATGATTTTTTAAAAGACTCTATCTAAGATTCGGTTATTATTGTTAAACAATATATTAATTTTTAATCATTAATTGCTAATTAAAGAGATTAAAGAGAGTCTTTATAATTTTTAAAGGACTGGGCCGAGCCCATCATGCCGACTAAGTCAAGCTCTAGCTTGACCCTCAAAGTTGCAGACTTTTTAAATTAGGCTCTACCCTACCCTCGGTTTTTAGGGGAAAAAAAGCCCTCGCTTTGCGGACTTTTAAGGTTTGGGCCCCCTTGTCAAAGAGCCGAATTGACAACCATATATATTATGCACCGGGACAAGTTATAAGTATGGGCTTCCAACAAATAAAAGATAAAAATAAAAGAGTTGTATGAACCATAAGAGCCATATCATTTCCTGCGATTCAATTTCTTATTTATTTTAATTTATTTTGATTTTAATCAAATTCATAAATGATCAATTTAAAGGTGGGTCCCACGTCAATTCAAGGTGCTAGGATTATATAAGAAATATGTTAATTTGAAAGTTGCCATTAGAGAGGTTAGAAAATGGGGGAGCTTTTGTAAGCTTGAGAGAGGTAGGTCTCATTTCAATATTTATGTGGGAAAACTATTGAGGTGGGGCCACTTTTTAGAGTATGGGATCATAGACTATTTGCCTTTTTTTTTTAACAGATGATAAAACACATTAGATGGACTCTTTAGTTGAAACTTAAATGGGCAGAAACGGAAAAAAGATACATTCATTATCTTTAAGGAAATTTGAAAAATATATAGATAAGGTTTGAGATTTCCTGCTGATGTGGTACCTACCTATTGGGTATAGGTGATGCTGCAGCGAAGACGGCCCCTTATAATGGAAGCATTTGGATTGGTACATTCTTCGTTTTATGACAGTGTGACCAGGTCTGAACCTGATTTAAAAAAAATAGGGCAGAGCTACTGCATTCAATTATGGTGCAACAACGTGGTACACATGCGTGGGTCCCACCATTAGAATATCTAAGCTATTTATGATCGCTATGGCAAATTTGGACTTAACCGATGGGTCTCACTAATTTCCTAAAATCTCCAACAAAATAGTAACACATCATTCTGCAAAGATAAGATGCCAGAGTCCACATCATAGTTGTCGATATCGTTCGAACCCATTTCACTCTGACTTACAAAATGGAAAGTTTCGACCGATTCAAAATTTTGACGAAACTTTTTAAAATTACATTTTGGAAAAATATAACATACTATATATATATATATATAAAATTAGAAAGTAATAAATATGGATTTAATCCATTCTAGTAATTTTCTTGAAATTACATTTTGAAAAATATAAAAAACAAAAAGTATATATGGTAAAAAAAGTAAATAAAAAATAATTATTATGTAAAATATTATTTCAGCCAAAATAGGCCAAAATCTTAAAATTTTAGTCGAAACGGTATGAAATTAATAACTATGGTCCATATAATTGGGTTTTGTTTCCCGTGATCCATTCATGGTCACGTCGACCGAAAACACTGTAAAAGTCACATGACCATGTTCCCCGTCCAATTCAAAAGTCAAAATAATGTATTTTTTACTGACATGGCAGATCATGAGTTCATCATGGAATAAATCCAATATAGGACCGGACTCATGATGAAATTTGGATAGATTGTGAGAAATGGAGGCAAAGAATCGGCTTTTATAGTAGGCCCCACATATTGAGTGGGCCCACTAATTTTCTAAAACCTCCCATAAAGTAGTGACACATATCATTTGGCAAAGATAGACACGCGTAACCATTCTTATCAAGTTTATGGAATTTCATTTGACCTAGAGTGAGAGTTCTTCAACTCGCTATCAACTATTCTAAGCAGTGTGTACCTCAGATTTATTATCCTCTCGTGATTTCAAAAATGGTGAAAGTAAATATATTTGTTTACTATGCATTTATATGTGCACATATATATATATTTTTTTATTTCTTATTGCTCATGTCATTTGTATCCAAGAGTTTTATCTTTTATTTAAGATTTGAGATTTATCTTGAGTTCATATTTCACTTCCTTTCATATCATTTCATTAGTATTTATCTCAATCCTTCATATACTTTCTTTATTATTTCTTTTTAACGCTGGAAATGAACTTAAGATACGCAACAAAAAAATTAAAATGGTTTATATATATTTCTATTTTTGCATTACAATAGTTTTTATGTTTTAAGGCATTGTTTGGATGCACCCCAAGTCAAACATACTAGGTATAGTGATATATTATTGATTTTAGATTATGTCATACTTTTTTACCTCATTAATTTTGATCAACTAATAAAATTCTATTCAACACGGGTGATTTGGAGTTTATGTAAGGTCATTGCAACTTTCTTTTGTTTTTAATAGATCTTGATATGGAAGATTTCAGAATGTTAAATAATATATTTCTATACCTTGGATTTATTTTATTTCTAATGATATTTTCAAAAAAATTAAACTTTAATACTTTCTTCTTTCTTCGGAAATATATTTAGAATGGGACTATTTCGACACCTAGATTTATCAACACAATATCTCCCTCATTTGAAAAGCTTTTGAAGTGCCATTTTTTTTTATATTTGGGGCATTGTGAGACAAAGAATCTTATTGTCAATTTTTTTTCAGATTTATGGAGGTCACATCTACTATGTCCAGATTGTAAATTATCATCATGGGCTTTTGGGTCAATTCTTTTTCATTTTTGAATTTCTACTTTTGAAGTTTTAATTGGTTAACTCTTTTCCTAAACGTGTTAAAACCTAAATAAAACACCTACATCAGATGATTCAGATCCATATAGGTCTAAAAACACTAGATTCAAAATTTGTAACTTTAATACACATAATTCTAAATTAAGTTCATCAATACACATCACTATTGCATTTTGTATGTAAGATAGGAATGACTACCGACATACATTAACTGGTCAAGACGCAAGTAAGATCCTTATTCATCTACAATGGTTAAGTATATTATGGAGATTCAAAATTTAAGAGAATAAAACTTACAGCTTAAATATTATGATTTACGCAAAATTCTTAACATATGCAAGCACCAATGAGTCAATCTTCAATTGGTTTCCAACCCTTAGCTTCCAAACATACAAACCCAAGG
Source organism: Umbellularia californica (assembly GCA_028538565.1). Taxonomy (NCBI): domain Eukaryota; kingdom Viridiplantae; phylum Streptophyta; class Magnoliopsida; order Laurales; family Lauraceae; genus Umbellularia; species Umbellularia californica. The sequence continues at coordinate 95,225,963 of JAPQWN010000003.1, read as the reverse complement.
ACCATTGTTTGAAGGATTGGATCTCAAGAAACTTTGCTCGAATACATAAAAAAAAAGGAAGAACTAAGTATCAAAATTAACAAATCAATGACAAATTCATATAAACTGCATGTAAAAGCCACATATGCTTTCCTCCATTTATAAAATATTAAAAAGGGTGATGAAAGATGAGTTTGAAATACTAAATTGAAAAGAGAGCACCAATTATCCTCTCTCTCTCTCTCTCTCTCTCTCTCTCTCTCTATATATATATATATATATATATATATAAAATCCTTCCAAAAATTAACACATTAAGCGTAAGGTTGGGCGTTTAATTCCATATTTATAATGTCATATGTCACTTTCATTTAGAAACTATTTTCTTCAATTTTTTTTTTCTGAGAACATGTTTCAATAGGATAGTTGTGCGAGCATAGGACGGTTGTAGGCACGTATTTTACATTAAGCACCTGCTCAAATGAGGATCGCAGAAATCTTTGCAGTGGAATTGTGCGGTAATAAAAATATATACTTGATGGCTGTAACAAAGAAACAAATCTTTATATAATGATAGTAAAATGCATAGTTGTCGGTTTGATAAATAAAGAAATAATGATAATACTTTTGATTTCTTTATCATTATTCAATTCAAAATCCTCTCCGGCACACACTTGTGTTATTTGTGCAATATAACTATAGTTTCATTTATTCTCAATTAGGGTTTACATGTTTAACTAAACTTATTAAATTAATTATTTACTATCTAATGAGTCCAATTTTTATATTTTTTTTTATGAAAACATCCCTACAATTCTTTAAAATTAAAAACAAGTTCTCATCTCCCAACAAATGATTGTATGGCCTTTATTTGATCTTATAACACGTGAAAAATCTCCATGCAAGTCAATACTAATTATAAATCACTTGTTTTAAGTAAAAATATTTATAAAAGTAATAAAACAATAACATAAATTAATTTTTGGGGTCGGGTTCGTATAAAATGATATTTTTCTTTGGTGGGTTTAGAATTTCTTAAGCATGGCTGCTTTGTTTTCTTAAGGGATAGCACTAAAGAGCTTTCAAAAGTTCTTCTGACTAAGACCCCTATAGGATGTGGATCCCAAGCTCCAAGCTTGCTCATTTTTTTTCTTAAGTGGGCTCCACTCAAGATCCAAATGAATTCTATATTTCGGAGCCTAGAGATTTACATTTCAAACTCCATGAAATAAAAGAAGGAAAAGTGCTTTTATGTAGAGAGAGAGATGAGTCTAGACTCCAGCTCCTCTTCAGTGACCTAGAGTGAAGGGAGAAACTCCATGGTGGACCCCGCCTGTGGAAAATCCAAATGAACTCCCTTCCCTTCATTGTGATAAACCCAAATTCTACTCCATTATAAGTGGATCCACTAAAGATTAAGAATATAATTAATAATTTGATGGCGTATTGTTATTGTGTGTGTATGTATGTATGTATGTATGTATGTATGTGTGTGTGTATATATATATATATATATATATATATATATATATGAGTTACACTTAAAAGTTGAAACACTCATCTTTTAGCAAATAAAAGTGTGATATGTGTCATCATTGATCCGCATATCCAATTCTCTCTCCTAAATATTCTCCTACAAATGTGGATCTCTTGTGAGAGACACTCTCACCTGACTATGAGAAATAAGGTGGGGCCCCTCATATCCACATACAATGTCAACAACTTAAATGTGAGGGCCCCCACCTTTATCTCTTATAAAAAGGTGAAAGTGTCTCTCACAAGAGTACATCCCAATATATATATATATATATATATATGGAGAATATTCAAGTGCATCCATCCATCACCATTTGTGGTGAGGGAGACCCATTTTGGGGAAGTTTTAAGTACAAAAGAGGTGTATTTCTCTTTTGTACACCTCTTTTGTACTTGAAACTTCCCCAAAAGGGATGTATGCACTTGAATATCCCCCTATATATATATTTATAGGAGTGCTAGAAAACTCTTGGATCATATGTTAAATCTTTAGAGTGACAACTAAAATTTGGAGATGTCCAATGTAAAGGGAGGTGTTGATAGTAGGTAAGTTCAAGATTTTCGGTAGGTGGGACCCATAGTGGAGTGGAGTGGAGTTTCACTTCGTTCATCTTACCAAGAGGGAGAAGCCAGAGAATGGGACACATGGAAGAGACGAGTAAATTTAAAATTTCCTCAATTTTAAAGGAAGATAGAAAAATAAAATAAAATAAAAGAACGAGTGGCAAAAGTGACCCTATGACAACTTTTAGATTTGTCCTCTGACAAACGAGAAGAAGAAAAGTTTGGAACGCTCACCCTCATTGGCAGACACATGATTTTCATACCCTCATTGGCAGACACATGATTTTAATTTGGGTCAGTGGTAGGAGCAATGATCAAGTTCAAGAGTTAAATGATAAATTTAAAAATTTTAAAGTACCATTTAAGAAATTTGTCCACTGATGCACCCCATCATAACAAGTAGGTCCGGCCCGGGGGCACTGCCTGCTCTACTCCAAGCCTCTATATAAACAGGTAACCGGCATTTCATTCCTATCCATCGAGATCCTTCCGAAGCACTTTGGAAAATTTCTAATATGTCATCCCATCAATCTCCCTCTTCTTCTTCTTCTTCTTCTTCTTCTGCCTCTCCTTCTCTTCCTCTATTGCATTATCTTCCCATATCGCATCGAATTCCTCCTCCTACTCCTCCCATTCATGCTGTTGCTACTAGCGGTGGCATAGGAAGCAGCACCAGTTCTCCACCTGCGAACTTAACACCTGAAGAAATACTAAACAATCTCTATGAATTCATCATGAACGGCGATTGGGATGCTGTGCTATATGTCTACAGGCAATACAAAGAGATCGTCCAAATGGCCAAGATCAACAGCTTCAATCAAACCGCCCTGCACCTGGCTATATCCGACAGTAAAGCTGATCATGTGGTGAAGGATCGTGAGGAGAAGGATCATGTGGTGAAGGAGCTTTTGGATATTGTTGATGCCCATGTGATCAGAGATATGATCGACCACAGAAAAGAAAATCCGCTCCACCTTGCGGCCTCCCTGGGCCAGACGGATAAGTGCAAGCTTTTGGTAAACAAGGATCCTGAACTGATCGGGGCTCAAAACATAGACGGTGAGACCCCTCTGTTCATAGCAGCGAGGAATGGGAAGAAGGGGGCCTTCTACGCCCTCCATCCCAAGTGCCCCATTACTGGCGAGGACATTAAACATGATATTCGCCACTGCAAGAGGGAGGATGGCAACACCATTCTTCATGTTTCCATCCTTGGAGAGTACTTCGGTAAGAAAAAAAAAACTCTCTTCACTTTACTTCTGCACTTTTCTCAATTTGGATGCTAATGGTAGTTTGAGAAAGGGTGTAATTTTTTTCCCTCACGTTTTTATAGTGACAACAAAGCTCCTCCTTTCACATTTATTTTAAAAATATTATTAAAAAATTATTTTAAACGACAAGTGCACTAAAAAGGTCCTTCGTCTTAACCCATTTTCTCATTTCTCTCTTCTCAGTCCCTAATCTGATGAAAGAAAGGGTTCGATGTGGGTAAGGAGCTAATCTAATATGGGATGATCCTTGCCTTTGATTTTAATTTTAGGCTTTAAAGTTTAAAATTTCTATAAGTGTGTATGTTCTTCTTATCATGGCTCTATCTTTGATAGGTGTTAATTGCGAAATCACAGGATGTAGGCATTTGGCCCAGTATGGATCGATCTTGCGTGAACCATCTCCATTGCGCATAACATTGATTGGAAGAGATGCACTTTTCAGTAAAATAAGGGGTTTGATTTTTGGCCAATGGGGATGTTGTTAACTTTTATTTCATTTAGCAGGATCAAGATGTAAGGGGTTTAATCTGAATAAACAACTCAAGAATCTTTTACCAAATATATAAGACATACCTGGATCCATAGCTTTCTTAGGCTTTTCTTCTTTGGATCTTCTCTTTTAGTGGGGTTTATAACTCTCTGCAACTTTCCTTCCTGCAAGTCTCAATTATGGTTGCTTACAAAAAATTCAAAGTGTAGAGAGTTACCCAAGGTGTTCTCTTTTATAGGCTTTTCCAAAAGCATCCCTTCCATCAAGGGACACCAGCCATTAGTTTTCCTTAATGGCAGTGAATGAGGAAAAATGAAAAGACACAAAAACAAATCGACATGCATGCATCCTTTCATATGGAAAGAGAGAGAGATTAGGTGGTCATGTGGATCACCTTAAATGGTGTTCCAACAGTCTCCCACTTGGTCCACGTGACCACATACATATATCTCGAATTTTTTTTTTAAATAAATATAATTTTAAGGAAACTCAAAATTAAAAAAAAAAAATGAACTGGTGCACCACTTCGAAAAATAATTTTCATTCAGCTTTTATGCCATTCTTTAATCTGTGATTAGTCAAAAATACTAATGTGAATTGTGGCAGTCACATATCATTATTGACACATTTCCTTCCACAATCACAACATCAATATTCTTCCCTAATCAAGTCTTTAATAAGGATCAAAATAGGATCTTAACACGGCAATCCTATTTTAAAGGGTACTTTAATGCCATAACCTTACATTCTCACTTTATCTACATTAATCACATGTGATGACAAAAATAAAATGAGACTAACGAAATCGTTTTTTTTATTTCAACTGTAATGATCAAAGTACATGGTGTCAAACAAACATATAAATCCTAATAAGGCAGTTCATATAAGCCCATATTTAATACATGTCCAGTATAGGCCGTTGAGGGTAATGCCTTCTTTAGTGGATCTGCAATCATGAAGTCTGTTGGAGCCCCAATAATTGACACCAAGCGATCTCTTATTTTCTCTTTTAAGACAAGATATTTAACTTCCAGGTACTTAGATTTACTTGAACATTTGTCATTTTGGGCAAAGCGCCTCGCTGCATCATTATCGCAATAAATTTTCAGAGGCTCGGAGATTTGATCCATGATCCTAAGTCCTGATATGAAATTACGCAACCACATTGCATGACCCGTGGCTTCAAAGCATGCTACGAACTCTGCATGAAATGTGGAAGGAGTGGTTAGTGATTGCTTTGCACTTCTCCATGAAATTGCCCCACTAGATAAAAGGAAGATGTATCCGAAAGTGGATCTCCTAGTGTTGAGACATCCAGCAAAGTCTGAATCTGAGTATCCTATTACTTCCAAATGATCGGATCTCTTATATGTGAGCATGTATTTGCTAATACCACATAGATACCGTAAAATTTTCTTGACCCCGATCCAATGTGCCATGCCCGGATCACTTTGGTATCTACTCAACATTCCGACTGCAAAACTGATATCTGGTCTGGTACAAGTCTGTGCGTACATTAGACTTCCTATTGCAGCTGCATAGGGACATTTGCTCATTTGTTCCCTTTCTATTTCGCTCCTTGGACATTGATCCTTACTAAATTTGTCTCCCTTAATAATGGGTGTATTCTGTGGCCTACACCTTTCCATATGAAATCTTTTAAGAATAGCATTGATGTAGGCTTCTTGGGATAACCCAAGTAATCCTCGAGATCTGTCCCGAAAGATCTCGATTCATATTACAAAGGTTGCTTCGCCCATATCTTTCATATCAAAATTATTCTTAAGATAACCTTTGGTCTCACTAATCATACCAAGGTAGTTACTAGCCAATAAAATATCGTCAACATATAGGACTAAAATCATAAACTTACTCCCACTTATTTTGAGATAGATGCAATGGTCAACAACATTTTCGGTGAAACCGAATGCTGTGATAATGTTGTTGAACTTTAGATAACATTGTCTAGAAGCTTGTTTAAGACTATATATTGACTTCTTTAATTTACAGACTAGTTTATTGTTATCTTGTTCAACGAAACCTTCAGGTTGGTTGGTCCATATATACTTCCTCTTCTAGATTCCCATTTAAAAATGCAGTCTTGACGCCCATTTGATGTAACTCTAAGTTAAAATGAGCTACAAGGGCCATAACAATTCTGAATGAATCTTTCTTTGATACAAGAGAATATGTTTCATTATAATCAACACCTTCTCTCTGAGTAAAACCCTTGGCTACAAGTCGGGCTTTAAATCGTTCAACCTTTCCTTTGGAATCTCTTTTGGTCTTAAAGACCCATTTACAACCAACAGTTTTGGATCCCTTAGGAAGCTTAACTAGATCCCAAACTTTATTTTCAGCCATGGATTTTAACTCATCTGTCATAGATTCCATCCATTTATCAGAATTGTCACTGTTGATGGCTTCTTTGAATGTTCTAGGATCTTCTTTTATTCCAATATCTGCCTCTTCCAAATACACAACATAATCATCTGTAATAGCAGGTCTTTTCACTCAAGTTGACCTTCTCAATTCTTCTATATTCATTTCACTTACATTTGGTTGTGAAACATTTGGAATTTGATCACCTTCAATAGTTTGTCCAGGGAGTGTTTCATTGTTGATGGGTTGTTGTTCCACTTGAGTATCGATGTTTATGTTATCAAGAGTTACATCTCGTTCATTCGGTTGTAGCTGTAATTCTTGAATATCAACATCAACTGGAACAACTATGCCACTTTTATTAGGTAATATTACATCCCTGACTTCTTCATAATTGATTTTCCTTGTGCCACAACTCCCACTGTTTTGGTGATTCTCTAAAAACTTGGCATTATTGGATTCCACAATCCTAGTGGAATGATTAGGACAGTAAAACCTATACCTCTTAGACCTTTCCGGATAACCGATAAAATATCCAGTTACTGTTCTAGGGTCTAATTTCCTTTCTTGTGGGTTAAACACTTTCACTTCAGCTGGACATCCCCAGATTCGAAAATGGTTTAGGCTGGGTTTTCTACCAGTTCATAACTCAAAAGGAGTTTTAGGTACTGCTTTACAAGGCACACGGTTTAAAATGTACATTGTCATCTTCAGTGCTTCACCCCACATAGATTCGGGTAATGTGGTATTACTGACCATACTTCTAACCATATCCATCAACGTTCTGTTTCTCCTCTCAGCAACACCATTCTGCTTAGGCGTTTCAGGCATTGTGTATTGGGCAACAATGCCTTCGTGTTCAAGGAATCTTGCAAATGGACCCGGGTTACGACCTGATTCGGTGTATCTTCCATAATATTCCCCACCCCTATCTGACCTCACAACTTTAATTCATTTATCTAATTGCTTTTCTACTTCAGCTTCGAATATTTTGAAAACATTCAAGGCTTCAGATTTTTCTTTAATTAGATAAACGTAACCATAACGTGAGTAGTCATCAATGAAGGTGATGAAATATGCTTCACCCGTAAAACAAGGTATATGTATTTTACCACAGATATCTATATGGATTAATTTGAGAAGCTCATAACTCCTTGTGGCAGTTTTCTTGATTGTCTTAGCTTGTTTACCCTTAATACAATCAATGCACACACCGAAATCAGTGAAGTCAAGATTGGTAATAACCCATCCTTCACTAATCTCACCATTCTCGCTCGGGAGATGTGTCCCAGTCTTTTATGCCAAAGGTTAGATGAGTTCTCATTTATGACTTCTCTTTTCATGCCGATGTTCATCCCATAATTAATGTGCTGGGTATATAGTGATTGTGCATATGCTGAACCTAACCTTAATCTATACAATCCATCATATAAAAATCCATTCCCAACTAAAATAGCATTTTTATAAACTTTTAACAATCCATGTTCAAAATTAAATACAAAACCATCATGATCCAATTTTGAAATAGAAATTAAATTTCTAGATATAACCGGGACATAGAAAGTATCATGAAGATCCAGCGAGAATCCTGTATCCAGCACAAGTCGGTAGGTGCCTATGGCCTCAACTCTCGATTCCTGTCGGTTCCCCATCATGATGGTTCGCTGACCATCACTTGGACTCCGCTTTGAAAGGAATCCCTACACATAACCAGATACGTGAACGGTTGCCCCAGAGTCGACCCACCAGGTATTTGATTGGACGTCTGCTAAATTAGTTTCTGAACAAACAAGAGATAAATTATTATGATTACCTCTTGATTCGAACCAAGTTTTTCTTTTCAGACAGTCCTATTTGAAGTGGCCATTCTTTCCACAGAAGAAACACTTCTTTGTGGCCCTTTTCTTCTTTCCTGGCTTTTCACCTTCTTTTGGAACTTCGGTCTTAACCTTTTTCTTTCCTTTAAATTTATTTTGGGAGACAATGTTGACTGTAATTTGCCCCTCAGCCTTCAGCCTCCGTTCCTCTTGATCACATCTAGCGATCAATTCATTTATAGTCCACGGAGTTGAGTTCTGATTATATGCCACCTTGAATGGGCCAAAAGAGGGAGGGAGAGAGTCAAGGATGAACTGGATTAAATATCCTTCTGATCCACTCATGTCAACATCCTTTAGTTTAGCAGCAAGATTCGTCATGGTTAAAATATGCTCTCTTACTCCCATGGTCCCATCATATTTTAAATTTGTTAATTTGTTCATCAGAGATGCACCTAAGGCCTTGTCTGTTATCTCAAATTGCTTTTTCACTGAATCAAGGAGATCCTTAGCATTATCCTTAATTATAAGTGATCCCCTTATGCTTTTAGAAACAGAATTTGAGATAATCCTAAGGCAAACTTTATTACATCTCATCCATTTATCAAAATTTGCTTTATCAGCGGCTGAACTCATTTCGGTAGGCTTTGGGGGCATAGGTTCATCAACGGCCATGTCCAAGTCTAGATAGGTAAAGGTCAGCATCAACATGTCTAACCAATCAACAAAGTTCGAGCCATCTAAAATGGGAATGGCCCCTAAGCAGGAGGGTAAGGTCATAGATTTGGAGGCTGGAAAAATAAACATACACACGTTAAATTTATGCTTTGAATTAAAAATAATAATAACGTTGAGAATGATGGTACATCATTGTAATTCTACCTTTGGGTTGAAAACAAAATGTGAATCATCACTCTCCTATAATCAATAAGACCATGTTAATAAAACATGTCTCAAATCAATTGACTTTACCTTTGGGTCATAGAACAACTAATCCTCGATATGTTTATTAAGCATGTCTTATTCCAATTTTCAAATTATGAAAATGACTATCAAACCCTTGGGCAGATACTCAATCTCATAAATGAAATTGCAATATAGTGTCATTGTTTGTCACACAATTGGATTAGTGATTTATTTAATTATAAAAAATAAAAACAGAATTTTATCATAACCGGGCCACTTTGGTGACTACCAAATTAATCAAAAATTCTACGTTTGAATTAATATATACAACAACACTGTGTGATCTCATAAGTCCTGTTATATCATCATAAGTAATATGGATCATTGAATGTCCCAAATTAGCTAGGCACAAAATGAATCCAAAGGATGATCATTTGACTTATTTTATTTTGCTATATCACATTTCCTTTATAGGTACCCTTTATATGATTAATGGTCCAAAATAACTTTAATTTGGCCATTAATCAATACCTAATATCTTTAATTGATTTATCAGATTGATGGGTCCATTCAATCCAACCATTGATTCTCCTCACATTTGGCATAAATTATATAAACATGCATATAAAAGGAAATATTAACTCCGATCATAAGAACTAAGTGCGGAAATATAACTTTAATGAGTTAAAGTAAAGTTTATAAATTATGCACAAAAATTAGAATCACTTTATGACTGATCCAAACTGTTAATCATGAAGATCTTCTAAAAATGAATCTGTAGATGAAAACAGATCAGAATTTGGGCCCAGATAAGTCCATAATCATGAAAATGAAACTTCAGCCATTAAATTCTTTCTTGATCTGGTCAACCTGGGTGTTGGCCAGTCACATCAATAGGTCAGAAATGTTAGTTTGTTAATATTAACGGTTTGGATCTGTCATATTGGTTATAGAATGGACAGTACAAAAACCACCAATATGTATGTAATTTCTTTCAGGTTTGCTACAAAGAAGAGAAGATGGATTGTATGGTTTCTCTCTGATTCTTGTTCTGGAGATCTTTTGGGTTTAATCCCAGAAACTTTAACACAGAGATCAAGAAGAAGAAATATCTCGTAGTTTCTCTCTAATTCTTATTCTGGAGATGTTTTTGGTTCATACCAGAAACTTTAACAGTAAACCCAGAGATCAAGAAGAAGAAATATCACCAGACAATCACTACCCAAATGAAACCAACGAGAGTTTATTCAGATTAAAACCCAAAACCAAAACCAGAAGCTCTGATACCAATTGTTAACTTTTATTTCATTTAGCAGGATCAAGATGTAAGGGGTTTAATCTGAATAAACAACTCAAGAATCTTTTACCAAATATATAAGACATACCTGGATCCATAGCTTTCTTAGGCTTTTCTTCTTTGGATCTTCTCTTTTAGTAGGGTTTATAACTCTCTGCAACTTCCCTTCCTGCAAGTCTCAATGATGGTTGCTTACAAAAACTTCAAGTGTAGAGAGTTACCCAAGGTGTTCTCTTTTATAGGCTTTTCCAAAAGCATCCCTTCCATCAAGGGACACCAGCAATTAGTTTTCCTTAATGGCAGTGAATGAGGAAAAATGAAAAGACACAAAAACAAATCGACATGCATGCATCCTTTCATATGGAAAGAGAGAGAGATTAGGTGGTCATGTGGATCACCTTAAATGGTGTTCCAACAGATGTCGGAAGTGCCAATTCATAAGCCACACACTAGTCAAAGTTACTCATCTACTCGCGGTAAACTCTAACTTTTACTCTCTTCTTTTTTCACGTAACCCTCGTAGGTAAATGGGTTGGAGATTGCGGGATTGGCAGAGATCTACCGCGGGGTAATTGCAAAGAGAAATTGAAAGATGGAATGAGAGAGAAACAGGTGAATGGGTATAGTGAGAGAAATACGGAGAAAAGTACCGCGATGAAAGATGAGAAAAGTACCGCTATACCGCGATGAAAGATGAGAAAGGTATCGCGATGAAAGATGGGTGTTCAAAGATGGGAGTGAAATCTGAAGATGCTAAGAGAGAGAGAGTGGGAAAAGGAGAAGGGTAAAGTGTGGACAAAAGGAGAGGGTGTGCTGTCTACGTCAATAGCTTGACATTATCAAACTAGATAGAAGGAAAATCCCGTCATTGTACCTCCAGTTGCAGGTTGCCCAAAAAGTGGCATCCTGTTCAAAGGTTAGTTTTCAGGTTAATTTTTGGGTGTGACAAGTGCCCTCGTAAAATTTGCATCAATCTGGGATCACGTACGATTCTGTCACGACCCGGGCCCGAGATCTGATTACTACGGACAGATCCCGAGTCGCGAGATCATACTTACTCCCGTAAATCCTGAATTAACCGAAGTTAAGACAAGACTCACAAGGGATATCAAATCACAAAACCTGCCAATGTACAAATTACGGAATATATATATACATTGACAACAAGTAACTTTACATCAAAAGTAAAGTTTATATACATAAAATCACAGTTTACTAAAACCAACACTGCACATTTAAAATACAATGCAGTTGGTATCTAATTACATCTTAAAACTAAATATTACAAAAGTATTAATTTACACTCGCCCTCCGAACTACGCCCACTCCGCTAAACCTCCTGGAGGTATCGGACGGGCCTCCTCCGCAGGCGGCATGGCCTCTGTAAGACCGGCACTGGCATTTAGGCCTGTGACATCATCAATAACACGTGAACACGACGGTTCAACAAGACATATGCATTTTCATGATTCTGCATGTTAATTATCTATCAATTCTATACAAGAATTCATCAATGCAAGAACTTAACAGTTCTATATGACCTAATTCAGTTCAATAACAAATATCTATGTCAATTCATTTCTTTTCACTTCGTGTCTTCCAACGGAAGTAGTTTAAGCATGAGGCGGAAGGGCAAACCATTCATGGCCTAGGCTTCAATATTGTTTCAGTTTCCTTTAATCAATTTAGTTAAGCACAAGGCGGAAGGGCAAACCATTCATGGCCGAGGCTTCAAGATTATTTCACTTTTCATTACATGGCTTATCACATATGGTGGAAATTTACCAGTGTCTTGATCAGAGAGCACTAGCATTCCACTAGGCTCCGGAACACCCCAACATCTACTGCAGTAGGAATTATTCATTTGTTTACTTTATTGTCACCTTTAGTGACCATTCATTTCATTTCATTACATTAATTCAATTTGTACATTATGTCAGTGAGGTCCATCTCTGTGTCACTTCAAGGATTCTATTCATTTCTAATCAATTCTATTCATATTTCTAAGCCAAATAATTTAGTGAAGCGTCCGATATCCAATGTACGTGTTATTTTCGATGAATATCACGTTATGTATTTGATTCGTACATTAGGACGACTTTCGCTAACAACCATGTAGGCTTAGACATCATAAGAAACAGCCTGCATAAAGTAGGCTTCATCCAAAAAAATTCTCTTTGAGTTTGGCTCAGCTGTCGGTTGGACCGACAATACAACGTCGGTTGACCGACAATAACACGTCGGTTAACCGACACATCATCGGTTCAAATTCCAGAAGCTGGATTTTCAGTCCATTTCCTGACAGATTTGTAGGTCTAGTCTCGGTCATTCGTCGGTTGACCGACAATACCGCATCGGTTGACCGACACCTTGTCGGTTCGAATTCCAGAGAGCTGGATTCACTGAGACAGATTTCAAATCTGTTGGCTAACTCGTCGGTCAACCGACACTCCTATGAAGGCTGACCGACACAATGTCGGTCAGAATTCCAGAGAGCTGAAAACTCTCTGATACAACTCCCAGAGCTGTCAGTTCACTCGTCGGTCGACCTGTCGGTTGACCAACACATGCCCGAAGCTCAGTTCTGAGCTTCGGATATTCTGAAGCAAAAATCCAAAAATGAGCCAAATAAACTCCAAACTCTCTAAAACACTGTAAATCATAAGAATACACATGTACTTGCCTCTAGTGAAGGTTGAATGGATGAAAACCTCTTTTCTAGAGTTTGATTCCAAGAAGAATCCCAAAATGAGCCAAATGAACTCCAAACTCTCTAAAACATTGTAAATCATAAGAATACACATGTACTTGCCTCTAGTGAAGGTTGAATGGATGAAAACCTCTTTTCTAGAGTTTGATTCCAAGAAGAAAACCTTGAATCCACACTTCACACCTCCACAAACGAAAAAAAAAAAGTTAGGGAAGATGAAGTGAAGGATGGAAACTCCTTAAAAACACTTGCAAACTCCTTGTTTGATGCTTGATATAGTGAGATTGGAAGGAAAGAAGAGAAAAGGATGAGAAGAAATGAGTCTAGGGTTTAGAACAAGATGGAAATGAGATGAATGATCTCATTGAAGGCCACTTTAGCTTATATAAGCTATTCAATTGCATTTACGCCCAATATTCTCACTAAATTACAATTTGAGTCAAATGAAGGGTCATTTGACCGAATTCTCGTCAATGGACTTTGAGCCTATTACGAAAGTTGACGTACTCGTCGAGATACACGCGTCGGTATCAAAAGTTTCCATATTCGACGAAATACGTGAAAATTCGTATTTACATAAAAGTCCTTCCTTTCAATGTTTGAGTCTAAAACCCCATTTAAACTATACAATTCCATTTCTCACTATTCCATTCAGCCTAATTCATTCATTCGAGGTCAATTCCATATCATTTGGTCATAAACCATTATTAGCTCAATTAATCACAGTTAATTAGCCTTAAGCCCATTTAATTCACTAAATCTCTTTACTACCAGTTCACTAAGTTCATTTGGGACTAACTTCACTTAGCTTAGTCATTAATTACCATTAAACTAGTTAAACACGATTAACTAGCACGAACTTCAATTAATTAGAGTTAATCTTGATTAACTCGGAATGGGACCTTACAGATTCACAAAGGATAAAAAGTCAATTCACACTTGTGAGAATTACTCACCCACCAATCATTTCATATTTAAGTGTCGAAGCATGTATTGTTAAGGCAAATGTGTAGCTTGAGTGTCATTGGGCCCATGTGCCGCGAATGAACTTCCAATAAGTCTTTATCTAATTGAATTTGATAAGAATTAAACTCTTGGTGGTAGAGTTTGGATTAGGTTCAGACTCTCAATTGGCAGAATTCCCACGATGGTCAGGAGATGTGGAATTCTAAGAGGAGTAGAGTGCATAATAGTCGTCACTCCTAGGGATTGTTCTACATAAGGGAGATGGGAACTCTTGCTTGATTATTCAGTAGATCTGAGAGCATTCACAGCGAGTTCGCAAGTCTACCCTATACAGGAACGCACAAGGTTTTTGGCGAGTTCGGTTCCGACACCCATCTAGGACCAGCTAATTCTTTCATGTATAACCACAATATCATAGATATATACATAAAAAATATCAAGTTCAATTCATTGAAATGTAGGGAATAACCAAAAACCACCCTACAAAAGTTATATAAAGGATACATGACATATATACAATTCCCAAATATTTAACAAGTATCACCATTACATTCACAACAAAAAGTAACATGAGATGTCACGAAGTAACTTTCCATAAAGAACCCAAAACAAAACCATGACACTCTCCGAACTGAGGACTAGAGTGTTCTCCACGGTCCCCTTTTTTAGTCCTGAAGGAACCTTTGGGGTCTTCTCCTCTCACTCATGGGCTTCCTTAGGCGAGAGTGATAGCTGCATCTATTACACCAAAGATAGAATCGTGAATATGACAATTCAATAAAGTATAAGCAATTCATAATTAATTAATGTAGTATCAAATTGGAGTTAATAACAATCGATTTGAAGAGGTCAAATAACAAATAACAAGGCAAGTTGTGCATTAAAGAGTACACATGCTTTATGAATCAAAATGAAGGAACTTTATACTACTAGTTACCTACTACTTTGGCTCTATCCTCTCAAATAGAGAGCACTAATGTTGGGATGTCACTAGTGATCCGGCTAAAGGTTCTCCTGACTACTTGGTTTTGGAGTTTTGGTGCTCTTACGACCTACTGCTGTGGCCTCAATTAGCTAAATCCAAACTTAACCCCATCAGGTACCACTAGATCAAAGCTTAGTAGTGCCAGACCATTCGAATCAATTAAGAGAACTTAGTTATCATTCAATCAATTTAGTCTATTCTTACAACCAATTCAATTCAATTTGAATCTCATACTCACTCAGTTCCACTGTCAAATCAATCCAACTTGGAGTTTTATAACCGTAGAATGAAGTACTGTTTACAACCATAATTAAGTAAAATATAACTTAATGCAAATATACCATTACAGAAACTGAGGTCAACATTAAAAGTCCAATATGCCATGCAATTTGATTAAATGGAATCAAGGGATTTTACTATCAAAACCTAATCTAACTATTTGTCGTCGCTCACCATCCAACACGGTGTAATTTTAGAAGATTTGATGTACTACTATCCTTCTTTCGGTGCCGCGTAATATGAATGAAGTACATCGAATTCTCTAGACCAACACCCATGGCATGATGTTAGATTAATGCATAGAACTCATGAGATGATCTTAGAGCCTGTTTAGATGCGCAAGAAAATAATATTTTATAGAATATAATCTTTCATTTTCTAAAGAAGAGAATCTTGTGCGTTTGGAAACCTAAGAAAAATCTGAAGAGAAAAACCTTTTCTTTCAAAAAACTAAATATTTTTCCCAATAGCTCCCTCCTGTAAAAGACATTCTACAAGATAAGAATATTTCAAAATGACAATTACAAAGTGGTAGGGTAAAGTAAAGATTTTAGTTCACAAAACCCATCATGATGTGTTTGTTTACATATGTGGTAAAGTAAACTAAAAGTAAATGTCACGGCACGGTAAAGTTGGGGTAAAATAAATGTGAGATAAAATATTTGGTAAAGTAAAGTGGAAGGAATGGTAAAGTAGTTTTTTTATTTGACTTTACTTTATTACATTTTATCATAGTTTTATATGTTAAATAAAAAGTGACTTACATTTACAGGTGTGGTAAAGTAAAATAAAGATTGATGTCATATCATAGTAAAGGTGAGATAAAGTATGTAGTAAAGCAAAGTGGGAGAGAGAGTTGTATAGTAGTTATTTTTTGTATTGACTTAACTTTACTATACTTTACCATAGTTTTATGTGATAAAAGACAAGTAACTTAAAGTAAAAACATGACGGTTGAACTTTACTTTACCATGTTACTTTTTTTATCTAGATGTGGTAAATTACACATAAATTAAAACATTTAATAAAATTATTCTAATAATGTAATTTACTTTAATCATGGCATGTTCCAAACAACTAAATTTAAAATTTGCAAAATTCTTCAAAAATCGCCAAACAGTAAAAATATTGTAATATTATAATTTTACATTATTCTATTCTATACTATTTTATTCTTGCAATATTTAAATCTGTAAATATCTTATTCTATATACATCCAAATGGGCCCTTAGCCTCTAAAGATCATTCACGTATATATAATTTCCCATTAGACATGTGAAAAGGGTAAAGGTTCCAGTCTAAGGTCCTACATGGTCTTTTGGTGTCTAAAAAGTAAGGACCCTACTGGTTTAGAGTGTGCACCATAATCATCCTTAGGGATAATTATGGAGGGTTATCATTGACTAAGAGTGACATTTCACCACCTTTTACTGGCCAAAATGGCCTTGAGAAAAAAGGTCAGGTCCGCTCGTACGGATTTCGTTCAGAGGGCAAGTCTGCTTGAGTGGGTTCATATCCGCTCGAGCTAGAGAGTATATCCACGTGAGTGGGGACTAATGTGCTCGAGTGGGTAGTCAAGAATTTCAAATTCCGAATTCTGAAGCTTCCCTTTCTTTCCAAGACTCGTCAAAGCCATGACCTGCATCCAAAATATGAGCCTACATTCTCCCCCATAACCCAATTCATCTACAATCTCCATTTCAAGCAAAATCTGGAAGACCCATTTCATTTATAAAGGCGAAAATCATAAATTGAGGCTAGATTGACCAAACACATAGAATATCTTTGATCAACCATGAATTACACAGCATGCATGAATTAAATTACTTTTACTTGCCTTAAAGCTTCACAAACCCCTTTTCCCTTTCTTAGCTCTAATGTACCAAAATCCCCCAAAAATTCTTAAACACGAACATGAAACCATTCGAATTCTTGAACGAGATGTATGCATCTATGGAGAAGGAATCTTTTTTACTCCATTACAACCAACTTCAAGGAATAGGCTTTGAGATCTCACCTCTTGAAGAAAATGGGAAGTTGTAGGGAGATGGAGAAGAAGCTCTTGTCACCACACGTAGATAGAGAGATTGGGAAGAAGATGAGCAAGCTCCAACTTATCTTCAATTTGGCATGTAGGACCCTCTCTTGAAGTGTTCAGGAGAAGGAGAAGGACAAAGAAAGAAATGGGTGAAGCTCTCTCTCAAGGAAAGCTGAAATGATGGACTGAATGGGAGAAGATGTGTTTGAAGGTTCAGGGTCCGCGATCTCTAGATTGGTCCACTCAATAAATCAGCCTAATAGTGTGCAAAAAACAATAATCTACGCTGCGAAAATAAAATCACAAGCAGACACCATAAGGACACCAAATATAAGGTGGAAAACTTGAACCGGGTGAAAAACCACCGATTCGAACTGGATCAAATTAAACACTATATATGAATCTCGTAATTTCAAGAAAATTAGATTTCCTCCCCATATATCCCCTACCTAAGGATTGAAGTTAATTTTGTGTCGCTTCACGCTTCAACGACTTCACACCATTGATTGCAACAAACTCAATCCAATGCTTGACTCCTCAAATCTTGTACATAGAAGATGATCTTCTACAAGGAATGCAGAAGAAGCTCGTTCTCTAGAGTACTTAGCAGCGCAACTCTTTTATAAATCTCTAGAGAAGAATTCTCGCAATGATAATCTCTAACTCAGAACTTTGAGAGGTGAGGTCTAGTCTTTGGAATAGCCCTTGAGTCCTTTAAATAGCCTTTAGGTCGTGCTTAAGATAGCCTAACTTGATTAGGAGTAAAACAAGCAGTTTGGGCACAATTAGAAAAGTAATTTCTAATTTTCCTGGGACTCTGCTGCCATGTCTGCGGATGAGTCTCTGTCTCAGCACAAAAAGGCTTCTGTCAAGCATCTGGGCTCTCTGCCTTGCATCCGCTCGAGCGAAGATCTGGGCGCTCGAGCGGATTCCCATTTTGGACTAGATCCAGAATTTAAGCACGATTTCTCCAGCTTTCTTCTTCTAAAACATTTAGACTTTTTTTAGAGTACTTCCAATCTTCTATCTGTATAGTCCTTTTCTAAAAAATAATTACAACTTAGAAGACCCAGAGTTTTGTCCAACCCATGAATTTAGCCAATACTTAAAAACCTAACAGTGTTTTGAGTGAATATTTCACCCCATTTTATATATGAAAAAAAACCCACTTTCTTTTTTGTATTTATAACTAGCAACAAACGCACGTGCTAAGCCCAAGCCAAAAATAAAAATATATTAAAATTTTAAGATTTATTTTAAAATATTATTAAGATAAAATAAGTCTAAGAGAAAGAAATTTATTATCTTTGAATATTAGAATCTTTTAACACGTAATGAAAATAAATAAAAAATGAAGGTGTCTATCAATCGATTGATCAAAGTGGTCCCTACAAATCCATCTGTTGTTTCTACTTTATGTGGATGATTGATCTATTCTCAGATTGTGATAATTTAGTTTTGCCCATTCTCTCTGACTGCCAACACCATGAAAGTAGGCACCACATACCTCTATTAAATGGAGTTTATTCTAATCTTATAAGGAACATGAGATAAGGGTTACTTTAAAATCGAGATTTTAGGGAGAACAAATCCAAGGAGTATTGTTGCTAGAAACAATAGTGTGATCTAGATTTAAGGGATTAGATTTAAGATTATAACTATTCCTAGGATTAATGGAGGGGATTTGAGGAGATTTGTTTGGGTTGAGATTTTAAGAGAGGAGACTTGTTTGGGAGGAGTGTAGTGGCCCACATTAAACCCAAAGCTCTGTGTAATTTTATAAGTATTTTTCTGAAAGGAGAAATTATGGGTGCTGACATGGCCCATGCTTAGCCCTAGCATAAAAAATAAATAAAATTAGTATTTTAAAATATTATTGAGAAGAAAAATAATAAATTTAGTTTCACTCGACATGTCTTTGGACAAATAAGAAAGGAAAGGTTGCAATGACGAGTACTTCCAAGACAATCATAAAAAAAATTCTTGCAAGTTTCTGTAATAATAAGCTCCATTATACGCACTGAAAATAAAATAAAAAAAAGAATAATTTTGTGTATTTTTTCACACTCGCTGCACATCATCCAAAAATCATTTTCTATAAAAAAAATCATTAGAAAAATAATAGAAAAAAAAAAGATATATGTATCCGGATTGAGAGTTATTGAACAAATTACTTACTGCGAAGTATGAAATGAAAAGAGAATTAGGAGTTGAGATCCAAATTTCTAGCTTTCATGAAATTGATTTTTTTGTTGAAAAGGTTTGAGAGAGGTTTAAGGGATTTAGAATGTAATTTAAATTTGAGTTTTCAAATCCATTTACATTACCAAAAATTTGAGATATATACAATCTAATGCCAAGAAATGGATTGCATGCGCATTTCTATTTTAATCATTTGTTTAATAATCTTTGAATGAATGGCTATAAATTTCAGTAGACTTGATTTTTTTTTAATTGGCTAGAACCTAAAAACCCTCTTATATCTAGCAGGCACTATCATATATTAATTCAAAATCTCATGTGGTAAATGCGAATAAAAAATCCAAAAATCTGCTTTTTTCTCCTATGTTTCCTATGTGTGGTGGCAAAATCTCATTGGACACATCTAATGGGGCAAAAACTCCCCTTTTCTAAATGAGGAGTTTTGGAGAATTCCTTTACATGTGTGTATGTCTATATATATATATATATATATATATATATATATATGTGTGTGTGTGTGTGTGTAGATATGAGAGATGCTTTATGCTCTCACCTTACTATGAGAGATAAGGTGGGAGCGCTCACATCCATATCCAATGCCAACAACTTAAATGTGAGGGCCCTCACCATATCTTTGATAGTAAGGTGAGAGATGCTCTCACCGGAGCACCTCCATATATATATATGTGTGTATTCTCAAAAACTCCCCTATCTCAAAAGGGGAGTTTTTGCCCCTATCTATTAGTCAATAATTTAAGAGAATCTATAAAATATGCATAGTTTTAAGAGAATATTTAGGAGAGAGAATGGATAAGTGTACCATTGATGACACGTGTCACACTTTCATTGGCTAATATATATATATATATATATATAAAATACACACAAAATTTCCCTTTCAAAAGCATATGCATGATGGATTCACCATATCAAATATAAGAGAGGGTTTTGAAATCATGTGATCCCTGTGTAGTCAAGTGAGACTCCACTCCTTCACCAGTAGCCCAACAAAGGCAAATAATAATAATAATGATAAAAATAAAAATAAAGCAATGTGAAAAAGAAAAGGTTCAATGGACGTGCCAATTGCCCGATTTAGATTTTAAGGAAATAGAAATTTCACGATTGATAGTTGAAATGCTATATCCCTAAACTCGCTTAATTATGATGAGGCCAGTGGCCCCACATAACCTTGTTAAAGATGGATGTGGATACTTTCAAAACAAAATGCATGATAGAGTTTTTGGGTTCCAGTAGACCGGAATATCAATAACTGGATTTTAGAGTAATGAGTTGCATTTTTTTTTCTTTTTTTCTCTTTTTTTGTGGGAGGGATTGTTCACTAGATCTAGAAAACCCTCTTTGTATCTAGTAGGGTAGTGGACACAAACTCTGCAGTAATTCCTATTTTAAATGGCAAGAGGGAACTTGCATGATGTAAATCTAGTGGTACCTCAATTGGTGTGGCACCTCCCTTTCATGAAAATGAATAGGGATTGATCCTTGGCTGTGGATCCGATAGTTCCATGCCTGGGTTAGTTAGTGTGTGACAGTGGGCGTGAGAGACCGCGATAAAAAGAAAATAGAGCTTTCATAGGCAGTCGAACTGGGTCAGCGCGAGTACTTACCTTACAATTTAAAAAAAACACGAAAAAAGGAAAAAAAAATGGAATTTTCATAAGCAGTCAAATTCCTTCTCCCTGTATTACTTTCCGTCCACTGAGATAAGCTCATACAACGGCTATTTGTGCATTTGTAGAGTTGGCTTTTCAAATCATATATTGGTACCCGGAGCTCATGGAGTCTCACAACCAGAGAGGACAGACGGCTCTTCATTTACTCGCTCAAAATCCCTCAGCTTTCAAAAGTTGGAGTGACATGGGATTTGTTGAAGACTTCATCTATAAATGTAAGACCTCCCCACCAACCCCCACCGCCCCGCCCCCCCCCCCCCCCCCCGGCTCTCTCTCTCTCTCTCGGCCTAGGGTTGGATCGGGTTTTGGTCGAGAACGATCCAAACCAGACCCAAAAGGCAGTTCTCTCTCTCTCTCGGCCTAGGGATGGATCGGGTTTTGGTTGAGAACGATCCAAACCAGACCCAAATGGCAGTTCTTCCCATACCCGACCCCCTTTTGTCATGACAGGTTTATAAAAAATTTTTTTACAAAAAGTCTAAATGGACAAACTTTTTGGCATGAATTTGTGACAAACTCCCATGTGGCACAATCTTAGAGGTGCAACTTTTGAGAGAGGGGGAAAAAGCACCTCTAGGATTGTGCCACATGGGAGTTTGTCACAAATTCATGCCAAAAAGTTTGTCCATGTAGAAGGGTTGAATTTTTTATGACAAACTCACTATATATTAGGGGTCAGGTTGGATTTTCTAATGGATGATTTTCTCAATTTAAAATAAAGAAATTTGATGGATGGAAATCAAAACAATAAACCAAAGAATGGTATATGTGCATTGCCTACTAGCACTTGTGTTGTGTATATAGGGTTTTACCAATAATCAACCACATGGAAGGTCGGTGGATTCCTCATCATAAAAAAAATAAATAAATAAAAATACACGTGTGCTAATATAATCTCACATTGAAAGGTGTACTAAGTACTATAGGGGTCTTGACATATTAGTCCTCTTGAAATCCAGTTTTTCCAATTTTATTACCCAAATTCAGTTAATGTCACCAATCATTTGACTCTGGTCAGCATTATTTTCTTAAATTAT
Organism: Umbellularia californica; assembly: GCA_028538565.1. Lineage (NCBI taxonomy): Eukaryota > Viridiplantae > Streptophyta > Magnoliopsida > Laurales > Lauraceae > Umbellularia > Umbellularia californica. The sequence goes on along the minus strand of JAPQWN010000003.1, from coordinate 95,203,810 downwards.
TTACATCATATCCCATGGTATCATGGGATTTATGAATTTCTATATTACACATTTTTTGCAACTGACAAGCGAATTTATTTTTCTATAGAATACGAAAAATGATATTTTGTGAAATGTAAATACACATCTGACCACCATTTGAAGTGTTTTTTCTTCTTCTTGTTTTTTTTTTTTTTTTTTTTTTTTTTTGCCTAAGGTGCTAGATAAATGCCATGATATCATACGACGGGTTTGTGATATATGAGATTTATCAGTTTCCGTGACATACATTGTTCCTATGATATCATGGGATGCGAAAAAACTTTTTAAAAAAATGTTGACTAGACAAGCAATTATGATGATTATCTGAATTTTGGTCATGGAATTAGAAAAAAAAAATGGATTTAAGAAAGACTAATACGTCTAAACTCTAATAATTTATAAGTTAAAGACAACAAGGGCGGGATGGATAAGCACACCAAAAAACCTAACCTGCCCTGTACCCGGAATTGGGTCAAAGCCCTAAAAGCCCATACTCTCCCCAAGCCCGACCAAGTAACGATACAAAACCAAGGCACCACTGTTTGAACTCAACCCATTGCCATCATAAGGAGGCTAGGACCCATGAGAGACTCCAGTCATGTGAAGAGAACGCCTACTTATTGGTTGGTTTTGGTTGAGGTTTACTCACATAGGGAGATAAACTTGCTTACACAAGAGGTTAGTTTTGGTTAAGGATTGTGGATAACAAGTATTACTCTCATAAAATATTTGTCCCATTTAATAATCCAGTTAAAATTGTCAGTCAATTGCCAGTTAAAAGTGGTCTACCCTTAATTAACTGGATGGATTTGGGTTGAGTTGATGAGTCAATATAGTAAGTTGGATGGGTTAAATCCAACTTAAGTTGACGGACTAAATAGCAAGTTTGGGCTTACGCAAATCCAACCCATGTATCCATCAAGTCAAACAAATCAAATTCAAACCCTAGTGGTAATTAAAAGGATCAACCATGGACCTCTAGATTACTTTGTTAAATTCCATCGGGTTGTTTTAACGCCCCCTTCGGTTGTGGGCTCGCAACCTTGAGAGTTTCATATTAAAGGAAAATGGCTAATGATCTGATTTGAAGAAGTCAAGAATTGAATGGCCAATGATGAAGGCATTGCGGCTGATATTTGATAAATGGCTAACCAACAACTCAACCGTAATTTTGTAGGGTTAGTGGTCTTATAAACATGCCCATGTCCTATACTTGGTAGCCAGTCTTACCTCCCTCCACTGTGAAGTGGAGAGGATACTAATCTCTTTTCGTGTGTAGGTTTGATTGTTGACTTGGCCAAGTTTGAGAAGCCCTCAGATTTCGAGGAACACCGTTCAAATGTTACTTCTCCAATTTGGGGAAATTGCAAAATCTGTTTGGACTCACTAATTACGGCGTGGAAGAAGGTTATTAATGCTATTGGTAATTCATCATCCTTCATCCTTTTTCGCTTTCGCTTTTCTCCGGTAAAAGGATCACTTCAAATATTAAAAACCGTAAAAAATATATATAGAGAGGAAACACTTCACAACATGTGACCGGCGAACCAGAATTATGACTGTGATAGGCTCTCTCTCTAGACTCCTATCCATAACCCATATGTAATGCAGTTGTAGAGAATGAATAACAAAAAAAAAAAAGTACGGATGGGATGGGTTTAAGTAGCAATGTTTACACACCCCATTTGGAAAAAAAAATTTAAATAAATAAAATTTCTCCAAAAATATAAATGGAAAGTGGGCCGAGCTAGGCCAGCCTCGCGTGTGAAGCCCAAGCCTGGGGTGGTGAACCCACCTTCGTCTAGTTTCTCCCCGAAAATGGGATGAGGCTTAACCTTTACCACCAAAGCAAACATGAATATTTATATTTAAAAGAATTTTTAGCTCTCAAGTAGTGTGGGATGCAAGTTTACCACTTCCTTGTATTTTCATATATTACCATGTTCAAATTGTGGTGTTATGAGACAATTTTTCATTCACTCCTCAATAAATTAGAGCAATCCAATACATATTCTTAATCTACTCATTAAATAGATTACATTTTCATGTAGTCTTACCTAAAAAGATAAGTGATCTAACTTTTATTTTAGCTCAAACTTAACCAAAAACCATGGGTGCTCTATCCATTTTTCCACAAGACCTTCCCCCTTCGTCGACGTACTCACAAGTTCCTCCCACGGATCCACACTACTCGTAATCATCTCCCATTTTCCCACTTTTTTTTTATATTTACAAAAAGGACCCTCTTCTTTTCTTTTCTTTCATTCCAAAGAAGAGTTGAGAGGGTACATTCTAACATAGGAAATGTTTTTTTACACGTGGCACATAGTTATTGTCCAGAACAGCATCCCCCCCTGTTTCCCTGTTTCAACGAAACTGGGGATCCGGACTCCACGAAAACAATGTTATAATAAATATATCCATGTACAGGTACCCAAGTGAATTGAGAAAAAAGTAGGAAGTGGTCATGGACTCATGGGGATCAGATGTGTGAGAGCAATTGGGATGGTGTAATTGGAGGCAAATACAAAACCAAATGTTTTATTAAACGAAATACATCAAGAATAAATGTTCTAACATTGGTTTTTTTTTTTCCTAGTCAACACGGCACGGAAATGGAAGGGCATTGCATGTAATAAAGACGTGGAAAAGCAGCAGTTGCCCGTACAATCAACAAGTATGTGAAGATATGTATTTCTAGAAAATCCTCTTTTGAAGTGCCCTAGTTAATGGAAACCCCATCAGACTTTACATATTAGCCCCCTCAAAGAATTTTATGTTTTTGAAGCGCCCTCTCAGCGCATTTTCTGGTTCCACCCCTGGTTATAGCAGGGGACCGAGTTTATTTGGGGACGGGGGGACAATATGCAGAGAAAAACTCAGTGTTCCAACATTGGATTGGTGACCAATATTTCTCTTTGCTTTTAATGTAGTGGACACTCTCTGTGTAGGCAAAGACAAGAGACAAGCCATGGAAGATCCTAATCCAGACAACAAGGTTGAGGAACAGAGCATGGATTGCCATCGTGATCATATCTATGGTAATTTGTCCAAAAAACAGAAGTTATGGCTTAGGTCCGAGTTAGCAAGACCTCTATACATGTATCTGAAATTTAATTGAAGGCCCAAACTCCAACCTAGACAATCATCCCTTGGCCTTGGAAAAGATCAAGGTCCCACCCCCCACATAGTATGCCTAATAATTAATGTTAACATACTTACAATATTTAACATATATGTTGGAAATCTTCAGATAAAACTCTGCTTTAGTGAAATTACTTAAGATAGTACTTTTCAGTAAAATTATTTTCCAATCCTGTATTAGTTAGAGGTGGGGAAATTACTTTTGAGCCTAATCAGTTTCCAATCCTATGTCCCTCATAGGAGGCAATCCATCACGATGATCATATGATATGACCTCCTTAAATTCTCTCATTACACCTGCTAAGCTTGTAAAGCACAGGGTGTTTCTCTGTCTGGAACTGTAGCTTGTCTACCATTTTTTGAGAGATCATATTCTCACTGCAGCCATGTCTATGATGACATTGGAGACCCTCTTTTTACTATGCATCTAGTCCTGAATATATTGTGGTGTTGGGTTTGACCATATGCTTGGCCATACATCAACCTTCACATGATGAGAGAGAGAGAAAGAGAGTCCTTCATCTTCAAATGCCACTTCCTCCTCCTCCGACTGAGAGGCACCTCTGTCTTTGGACTGAGGCCTGTCCTTCTTAGCATAGGGTGTTTTTCTAGAGAATTTCTAAGTTCTCATGAATCTTCCTTCGTACATGAGAATCCAAAAATCTAGAATTCCAAACATTGCAAGGTCATTTGAGACTCTTTAAGCGGTCGGGATTTTGGAATTCTAGTGAAGAAATATGACATTTATAATTGTCAGGAACAAGCCATCACATTACATTCATGAAATCCCAGCATACCAAATTATTGTAAAAGAATAGGCCCTAAAGTTATATAAGAGGTCAGACCAATTCCTAGCTCTTATGGTATAAGGCTTGGACAATCGTAGAAATTATTTTTGTAAAACCGAGAGGCTATTGATTTGTGGTCAATACTAAAATAGGAAAGCAGAATGGGCCTACAAGAGATAAGCATTTTGAAGTAAAGGAAGTGCATGGGCCAACACACTCATAGTTGAGTGATATTGGCACCTTTTTGTCACAAAAATGCCCTGGCATCAAAGTATCACTTCCGACAGTAGTCCAACTCTAGTGAAAAATTACATTGTAAACACCACAGGGAGATCTCTACTGAGTGCGCGCATTCTTCTCTGGGACCGTGGTCGTTGAGGATTGAGACATGCAAGATCTACTCTTTTTCAAATGTTTTGATGAATGCTAACTACTTTTCATTCTTCTTATCACTGCAGCTTTTGACCTCATAGACAGAATGTGGAGTTCTGGAGTATATCTTCCACTCCCATTTCGGTCTGATTCTTGGGCTTTGTACCGCATCGGCGTCCGCGTCCTGCAGTTTACGATAGAGCACTTACTATGTGTACTTGGATTAGGTATGTGCTGCTGCTAAATGGTAGTTTTCACGAGTCCCAGCTACCTTCCCTACTGAAATGCAACATACAACTGACTTTTGTACAAGCAAGTGATGGATTTGGATATTCTGATGATAGAGGCTTCAGAGATTTTCTCTAATGCAATCCCCATAAATTCTTGTTTGGAGCCCACCTTTGAAATATAAACCACTCCAATCGTGATGGGACAAACATATCACAGAGTGGACAAACGTTCACTTATTGGCCTCCTCAGGTTGTATGTTTCATCACATGCTTTACAAGTCATGAATCTGGCTGTAAAACTTCCAGACTCGGCTCCAAGTTACCAAGCATGTTGACCTTTCAAGTCGAGTAGAGCTTCTAAAATGTTACAATATAGTGAATCCAGATCTTTGAGGGGAAGCCTAGGAGAATTATCTTAGCTGATCCGTATAATGCTAATAAGAGGTGGCATAAAACTCCAATTTTACTGAAGTCGAATTAGGCTCATTGTCAAATTGATCATGAGTCAAATACATGATTTGACTCCTTTTATTTTTTATTTATACAAACTAATGCTGAGCTCAGCTTCCTTTAAAGTGAAATTAATTAGGTCAGAAGAAAAAAAGAGCGATTTTGAGCAGATTGAATTTTTATTGTGGGCTCCACTGATTGGCATAGAGAATTCTCTTAAAGGCCTCGAGTAAGAGCAATAAGATTCCAAACATCTGTTCCATATCATATTGCAACTTAAAATCGCATATATGATGCTTTTCCCCAGGGTTTATCCGAGTCACTAGTATCAAAAAGAAGAAACAGACGCACACAATTGCAGCTCAAATTGCGGAAATGCTCGTCTGCTATGCATCAGATGCGGATAGCGGTTCGAACCCCCCCACTTTTGATAAGGAACTAGTTACAGATAAGAATGATCACTCGTCAGAAGGTACCCTCCTCCAACAAAAGCCACTGAACTTTTCTTTTGGGCAGCATAAATAGTTACTGAGTTAATTGCTGGACAATAGGAGATACACACCTAAGCTACAACTTAATTACAACTTACAATTACAACAATACAAACAACTTAATTCAAGTACAAATACAACAAGAACTTGCTTCAAAATTTTACAAAACTAAACCACCACAATGCTTTCTAGCCACACCAGCAAATTACACAATAACTTACAAAGCACGCGCTTTAACGGAAGAGGCACTCACTCAATTCACAAAGGCACCCTCTCACTTACACTTCTCACTCACCACTTGCACACAAAGACTGAGTCAAGAGGCACTCACTTAATACACTAAGGCACTCTCTCACTTCTCACTCACCACTTGCACACTAAGACTGCGTCTCTTTCTTCTGGCAGTCTTGATCAATCAAAACTAGTAACAGGAGATTTCATGATATCCTCGGATCCAGTAGCATGCTTTCTTGCAGGAGATCAAATTTGGGAAAATCCGAGAGACAAAGTGACGATTGGTATTGGTCATAAGATGCAAGCAGCAAAACTAAAAACAAGGGGATCCATAACGCCTTCTTTGGATAGTGTTGATCAATAGATGTGAGCAACAAAGAAAATTGAAGACTTGGATATGGTTAGTAGGGAAACTGATCATCCAATGGATCTGATTGTAATGTCACCTTTAGAAGAGCACACTATATCATCGGAAGAAATATATATTGTTATAGAGGTTATGAAAAAAGATCAAGTGATTGAAGTTCTCCATATTGATTTCATCTTCAAGGATAGACTATTATTCTTAGAAGATTGTGATCTCTAGAACCAATTCGAGAACTAATATATTTGATAATCAAATCAGACCCAAATGCTAGATTTAGAATTTAGAAGAAGCAACGCCTCCAGTCTATTTCTAAGTGGATGAAAAGATTGAGTCAAAAACCTATGCAATGCGAAGAGAATGAAGAACAAGAAGAATATTGAAGATCTGTACGTTCGACTTTTGAGCTTATAGGACATCTATAGAACTAGATGCATGGTTCTCTCTAAGATGTGAAGAAGTTGATGTTGGACAGACCTATGGTCCTCATAGGTCGACCAACTCAACCAACCTTTTGGCTAGTCCAACCCAAACCATTTATTTTATTTTATTTAGAGTTTTAATTATGTTTTAACTTGTTTTCAATTAAGTATTTTAATTCTAACCTTTAGAGTGTTTGGATGGTTTAGATTAGATTTAGGTTTTTTGTTTTCTTATATACGTGATATAAAGCCTCTTTGGCTTCTTAGACTTTAATATGGGTTTTCCTACAGACTCTAACAACGGGGCACTCCACATAGGCTAATGCATTGGGACAAACCCTGTCATTCCTGTAAATTCAATTAGAAATTAAACGGGATCTGGAGTGTGAGATTAAGGGCCAATTAAAATTTTTCCTAACATAAGCATTTATGACCCTCAATCAAAGTCCCGAAGGATCAAAGTCGGCGGTCTGATAGAATATTTAAGCCCCTGAACGACCTGCGAAAATTTAAACAATAATAAATAGGCTAGTAATTGACAAAAAATAGTCAAATGATGATGTAAGGCATGGATTTCATTTCTATATATTTAAGTTTGTACAAAAGAAGACAAATAAGTTTTGTAAAGAGTGGACAACCTAAAAAACCCAGGGCCACATAACAAACGATGTATAAAAAGTCAAAATATAAAAACTCCCAAAAGATGATCCCAAATGAGGCACTCATGTGCCGGGCTATGATGATGCTAATAGGCACCCCACTCGTGAAAGTTTGCCGACCGTGGATTCTCCAGAACCGCCTCAAGCTCTGGCTCGTAGCAGGTGGTGTCGTGCACACCAAGGTAGCATGATCGGACAAAATCTGGCAAGTGGATAAGCGAAATACAAAAGATACAATGTTTCAATATCTAGAGTCTTGGAAGCATGGGGAAGAAGAAGGAAAGTGTCGTCCGGCGCGGGAGGAGTTCCGGTGTCGTCGTCGGTGAGGAGGTAGTAAGAGGAAGAGAGAAACGAGAGTGCCAGAGATAGAGAAGGAATAGAGAAAGAAAGAAAAAAGGATGGGATCGTTGGCTTACATTAGTTTAGGTTAATGAGAAATTACAGTTTAGTTCTTGGTCCTACTAATGATGTCCAAACGAGGTTTTCCGCGCATCGGATCTTAATGCTACAGAAGGGTAAAGTCTGGGAAATGAAGATACATACCCGATGCACCCAACTTAAAAAAGAGTACTGCTACCTACACACTGATTATCACTTTGCACACACGAACTCTTTTTTCCTTTTTTAAATTCCTAAACTACCCCTCCCTCTCCTTTCCTCTCCCTGCTGGCCAGCTCCCCCCTCCGTTCGACTATGCTGGTTGCCGCCTACGATCAACCTCTCTACCTGCTCGTCGCCGCCCATGCCACCCTTTTCCTCTCTCCTCCTCCCTTTCTCCCTCTTCCTCCCTCTCTTCCCTCTCCCTACTCGTCACCACCCGCATACCCTCTCCCTCTCCCTCTTCATCTCCTTCTCCCTCTCTATTTCCCTCTCCTTGCTCGTCCCCGGCGCCACCATCTCTCTCTCTCTCTCTCTCTCTCTCTCTCTCTCTCTCTCTCTCCTCCCTATCTTGCCACATGCTCGTGGAGGTGGGCGGCGAGACACGGAGATGGAGAGGGAAATAGAGAGGAAGAGGGAGAGGGAGAGAGAAAGGGAGAGGGAGGGGAAGAAGAAGAGAGGGAGAGGGTGGGCGAGCGGCGGTCGGCGACTAGCAGGGAGAGGGATTGATCTTAGGCTGCAGGTGGCGAGATTGGGCAGAGGGAGCGGCCGGCCTGCAGGGAGAGAGAAGGAGAGGGAGGGGTACTTTAGGAAGTTCAAATAAAAAGTGAATGTGTGCAAAGCGATTTTCAGTGTGTGGATAACAACACTCCTCAAAAAAGCTCGAAATCTTGGAAAAACCATTGAAAACTTTTCAAAATTGCAAACCACCCCATACTGTACCCAAACGAATTCGGAACTGCGCAAAACTTCGCACGCGCTACTCACATGCCAAACCCGACTCGCTTAAACTCTAAACACGCTTAAGTAGCTAAAATACAATTTAGTTATAACTAATACGCAACATTAGGGGCTGGGATCTTACATACATCTTTCTCAATCTCTCTCCATCATTACTAATTATTGAGTCAATGTATCGAAATAAATCTCATTGAGAAACTCAACAGATACCATATGTATATATAGACCTGTTATTAGTAGCGACCTCTATTCAAAGCTTCTTGATGATTTCTTCACAGATATGAAAGATCAGAGTACGCCATTTTTAATCGCTGCAAAGATGGGGGTGTTGGAGATAGTGCAAGGTATTTTGAAGCATCATCCTATGGCAATCCATCAAGAGGATGTTGACAAGAAGAATGCGGTGTTGTTGGCTGTCGAGCACAAGCACCCGAGAACCTACAAACTTTTGTGGGAAGTGTCCTCTTCCTACCAGAGCATTTTCCAAAAGTTAGATAAGAATGGGAACAGTGCTTTTCACTTGGCTGCAAAAGAACTGAGAGATCATACTTGGCGAATTCACGGTGCAGCACTTCAGATACAGTGGGATCTCAAGTGGTATAATGTATGTATGACCCTCTCTCTCTCTTCTCTCTCTGTGCTTCACGCATCACCACAGGTTGGACCAATCATAACTCCTGTTTTGGCAACATTTTCAGTAGAGGCCAGACTGCCCACACGTACGGGGCTCTTCTTTTTTGCACTTCGGCTGGACCTTCTTAAAGCCCAACCTGCATGGTCAATAGGACCAATATAACAAGATTTGGTCATTTGGAGGATTGTTCTCAAACTGTTGGATTTGACGAAGTGAGGACAAATTCACTTGGATCAATATGAAACTTGAGAACTCTGCGAGGAGTTGGTGGCCATTAGATTCCATCTCAAAAAAAATCTATGGTTAAGACTATATTAAGCTGCAAGGCTGTTAATTCAATGGCTAAAAAAATCTATCGGAGCTGATTTTTTTTTACCACACTGTCCAATTGGAGATCATTTTATGTCTCTTTTTATTAATATCCATACATTTAAGTGGGCTGCATGAGTGGGTTAGATAAAAGCATAATGGAGTCTGCTCTGAAGAGAACATTCTCTCTGTGAACGATATCCATCCGACCCAAATTGAAATTGGAACCGAACGTACGGATGATAGTTACTGTTTTTTGGGGTCTAGCTATGGCTAATTCCGAACCCGACAAACTTATTGCCACGCTTGCTGTTAACGTGCTCCTTTTAAAAGTATAGATTTTGGTAACTGCAGGCCCTTGCCTAGTTGCCTAGATATTATACTGGAAAAGTAACGTCGACCCTAGAAAATCAGATACCCTAAATCCATCAGTGTGGCCTATTTTTGAAATCCAAATTGATCAAAACCACTGTTGTCCTTGTATTGTAGCTACTGAAACAATTGATTTCACTCCCTTTGCTTTTTCTTTTAATCATGTGTTTTATACATGACTAATCAAACAGAGTGATCAGCTTTGATTAGAGTTAAATTTTGACCAGCAGTAATACATTGTGGGAATATATTTTGAGCTATTTAGATTTTAGAGGTGGGCCTCACTAATAAATTTATCAGTGGATGAAAGTTGATTATGGTTTTGTGCTTCCATCCTTTCTGAGCCCAATTAGATAAATTCCAATCAGCAAGGTTCGAGGATATTGTAAGTGATGGTTGTGGATTATATATATATATATATATATATATATATATATGGGAGATGCTCATATGAGAGATATCTCTTACATTATATGAGAGCATCTCCAAGTAAGGCTCTCCTAAGCTCAAGCTTAGGATAAAATTTTATAAGCTCATATTTGTGGGGCCCACTTTTGGTCCATCTAAATGGACCAAACACATGACTCTAGTTCCTAAATTGCACATGTCCACAAACTTTCGGTCAGATTCGAATTTACTGGACTGTTGGATTGACTGAGTATCGATCCAAATGGACTGTTGACCATTAAACGTTTGGGCCCATATGGAGATGATAGAAATTACGATGGGGGCTGATTTTTTGTAAAGAGGAAGATCTCAGGGAGCCCTTGAAATCCCTCACATCCCCATTCCTATGTGGGTCCCCAGGTGGGCTCCATCACACACTTGAGTTTACCTTATCCTAATCTGGAGCTTAGGAGAGCCTTGCTCTCTCTCTCTCTCTCTCTATATATATATATATATATATATATATATATATATATAGGGAAATATTCAAGTGCATCTATCCCGGTGAGGGATTCTTCCATAAATGGAGATTTTCAAGTACAACAGGGAGATTTCAAGTATATAGGGTGGAGTACAAAAGGAGAATTCATGTGCAAAAAAGGGAAAGTGCTCTCACCCTATGATGAGGGATGGATGCACATGAATGTCCCTCATATATATATATATATATATATAATTGGGTAACAATGAGTCCCTTCACATTACCTTAACCCATGATGTAAGGGACTTAATCTTCTTATGGTCTCTTAACTAGTGTTGGTCAAGGCTACTTATGTAGCCTTCAATTTTTTATGGTCCCTGTAACTAGTGAAGTATTGGCCTGGATTAATCATTTATCTTACATGCATGTTAACAGAAAGCAGTTCATCTAACCATTCAATCTGTGTTAGCTTTTCCATAACTCTCTTGATTTCACTAATTCAAGTGAATTGGTGATTCAGCACATAGAATCAACGATGCCCTACAAATCCTTTGCACGCCAGAAGAACCATAAAGGCAAGACTGCCATGGAAGTGTTCCACGAGGAGCACAAGGAAATGGTTAAGGAGGGGGTCCAGTGGCTAAACAATACATCTCAATCATGCTCGGTCGTAGCAGCCCTCATTGCATCAGTAGCGTATGCCTCAGCCACCACGGTGCCGGGTGGGCTGAAGGAAGGTACTGCCATACCATTACTAAGAGGCCAGCCCGCATTCAATATTTTCATCATTTCTTCCCTCCTCGCCCTCTGCTTATCTGTCACCTCCCTAACCATGTTCTTATCTATCCTCACCTCTCGCTACCAACCCTCAGACTTCCTCTATACTCTACCCAGGAGGCTGATATTGGGCCTTTCTTCGCTCTTTGTCTCTATTGCTGCAATGTTGGTTTCCTTCTCTGCTGGCCATTTCTTCGACCTTGAAGAGCAGCTGCGGCGCACCGCATTTCCTATATATGCAGTCATATGCTTGCCTGTGTGTTTATATGCTGTGACACAATTTCGTCTTTATATTGATCTCATAAAATCTTTCATCACAACCGTACCACAACGGAGTCATGACAAGTTTACCATCTAGAGTTATGGATTTTACCATCTCATAAGAGTGATAAGAGTGCTTTTCTTAAAATAAGCTTTCTTTAAGTAAATAGGCTAGTGACCATGAATTCATGTTTGAACTTGTTATTGTAATGTTGTACTTGAAGTTGTTAGCTTAAATCTTGCTACTTTAATTGATTACATGGGCTAGTGACCATGAATTCATGTTTGGACTTGTTATAATTGTAATGTTATGCTTGATGTTGTTAGCTTAGATCTTGTTTCTTTCATGAATAAGAAGCAACTGATTTCACTAAAATTGTCAATTGACAAGAACTCATGTTGATCCATCAGACTGTTTGATCAATTTTTCAATGCATTAAAAAGGAAGCGCGATTCATGGGTTGAAAGTACATCGGGCTCGGGTTGAGCAGACTCGGACTTTTCTCATGTGTGGTAAACTGCGTAAGTACATTGCGAGATTGAGGTCTGCTTATGATTACATTGCTAATTCTTCTAGATCCTTCAGTCCATGGATGTCATCATTCAGAAGGAAAGAATGTTTAGGTTAACTTCATCCTTCATGATACCTCGTTCCACCCTGCACTGTTAATTTGTGGTAGCCCCATGGAACCTCATAAAGAGGTCTGCATTCCTTCAATTGTATGGTACAGTGTAGAGTAATAAAGTTGTAGTAAATAGCACGAGGTTACTGTTTGTGATCATCTCATATAAAAACACTTAGGGATTTTCAGCAAAAATTACAACCGAAACCTGTTTTATACCGCTCAGTGACAATATTTAAGGAACAATTTTTAGAAAGGTATAAAACTTATGGCTCATTTTCCAAAAAAATAAGTGGAGAATTGAATATTTTAAAAAAATATCAAAGTTTTCCACAATTTTTTCTATCAAGTCCTTTGCATGAGTATGATACGATCGAACGCTTTCATCTTGGATTCTTTTGTTCTGGAAGGCACATGCCTACCCTTATCACTATTTGTTGGGGCTCAATTTCTGGTTTATTTGGATTTCATAAATCCATCATTGCACCCGTGCCAAAACGCAGTTTTGAAGTGACTGTCTTCGGGTAGAGCCCTCCTCCCCTACCACCATCCCCTCCCTCCTTGCCTCTTCAGCAGCCCTTGCGCCCTTCATCTGGTCCCCAACTTATGCCGATCCCCAACTTATGCCGATCTGGTAATAGTTGCACCACCACCCCCCCCCCCCCCCCCCCCCCAAAAAAAAAGAAAAAAGAAAAAGAAAAGAAAAAGAAGCCAAAACCAAAAGATAAAAAGAACCTAAAACTTCCAATGCCTCTTCCTTGTCCCAGAACTTGGAAAGGCTAGGTTACTCCTCTTTCTTCTCTAACTCCCCCAACCCCTCTGCTCTCCCCTCTATCTGGTGCTTCACCAAAGACTCACCTTGTTATTCTTTTGATGTGGTTGACTATTCCTCCCAGCACCTAACTTTATCTCTCTCTCCCTCCTTAAATTACTCCCCCTCTTTCATCACTGGCATTTATGACTCTACCTCTCCCATTCAGAGGAGAACCCTCTGGCAGTACCTGTGTTCCCCTCCCTTCTCTACCCACCATCCTTGGGCTGTCATAGGTGACTTCAATGCTGTCTCCTCTGCTGCTAAGAAACTCAGTATCCATCCTATTAACTCCCGAGCTACTTTGGATTTCAATAACATGATGGCTTCTTCTGGCCTGATGGATATTGGATTCTCTGGTAGCAAGTTCACCTGGTCCAACAACAGGCAAGGAAGCTCCTATGTGGCTGCCAGGCTAGACCGCTCCCTCACTAACCATGCCTGGTCCATCTCCTTCCCTGATGGTCTTCTTCAGCACTTGGTGAGGCAAAATTCAGACCACAGCCCAATCCTTTTATCCACTCGTCCTCCCCTAGCAGTCAGATCCATTCCTTTCAAATTTGAGGAAATGTGGATTGGCCACCCTTCCTTTAAAGATCTGGTGGCTTCTATGTGGAAAATTCCTGTTCAGGGCAATCCTCAATTCATCCTCCATCAGAAGCTGAAGTCTCTTAAAATCAGATTAAAGTCTTGGAACAAGGAAGTTTTTGGCAACCTCAAGTCTAACATCTCTGTTGCTGAAAACAGCATTCTTCTGCTGCAACATAGTATGGACTCAGCTTCCCTGGAGTCCACAAAAGTGGCCCTCTGCCTTGCTAGATGCAATCTCCAAAATTTGCTTCAGGCTGAAGAGATCCATTGGAAACAAAAATCCAGGCTAATTGGCTTCAAGAAGGTGATAGAAACACTAAATTTTTTCACCTTGCTGCTAAGATCAGAGGTTCCAAAAATAGGATTGACAAAGTGGATTTCAATGGCAATATCATTGAAGGTCATCCTCATCTTAAAGCGGCCACTGTGGAATTTTTCTCTGATATCTACAAGCCCTCCCTTGTCCTTATGGATCCTAGGCTCTTTCAAGTGCATAATAAGAGAGTTTCTCCAACCCAAAACTCTATGCTGCAAGCAGTCCCTTCCAACGAAGAAATCAGAAATTCTGTCTTCAGCCTTAAAAAATCCAGTTCTCCTGGGCCTGATGGGTTCTCTGGCATCTTCTTCTGCAGTTGCTAGGACATTATTGGCAACTCTGTGATTGCTGCAGTGAAGAATTTCTTCTTGTTCAGTAAGCTCCTTAAAGCTTCCAATTCTTTCTTCATTCATATCTCTCATTCCAAAAGTTGCTGCCCCGTCCTGCTTTGGTGATTACCGCCCTATTAGTCCTCTAAATTTCTCCTATAAAGTGATCTCCAAGATCTTAGCTACAAGATTGGCTGCTGTTCTCCCGGATCTCATCTCCCCTCACCAGGTAGCCTTCATCAAAGGCAGGAAACCTCAAGACCACATTGCTCTGGCCCATGAGCTTACTTAAAGCCTTCAAAAGGGAGCCAAAGGCAAACGTATTTGCTTGAAGCTGGATATCTCCAAAGCCTTTGACAAGTTGAGTTGGGACTTCTTATTCAAAGCCTTAGACTCCTTTGGTTTTAGTAGTGCTTGGTCTTCCCTTATCCAGGAATGTGTGTGCACTTCTAAAGGTTTTGTTCTTATAAATAGAGAGCCTGCCAGTTATTTTGCTGTGGAATGTGGGCTTAGGCAAGGTGACCCCTTATCCCCCTACCTTTTCATCCTTGCGGAAGAGATTCTCAGCCTCAACATCGAGAATCTGGTCTCTCAGCAGCTAGTGCATCCGATTTACAATGCGCCAGTCTCTCCCTCTATCTGCCACTTGCTGTTCGCTGACGACATTCTTCTCTTCTTCAAAGCTTTTCCTAGGAGTATTAAAGCAATCAAAGATCTGTTGGAAGCTTACCAATCGGCAGCTGGCCAGCACTTCAATCTCAGGAAAAGCCACGTCCTATTTGGCAATAGTAGGCAGTCTTTCAAAGTCAGAGTGTTGAGATCCTTTGGTATCCCTCAAGCTTTCTTCCAGCTAAATACCTGGGTGTTCCTCTTTTCATTGGGAGTCCCAAAGCCCGCTACTTCGAGAGCTTGAAGGATACTTTTAGGCAAAGGCTCTCCAGCTGGAAAAAGAACATGCTCTCCTTTGCTGGGAGACTCATTCTTGTCAAACATTTGCTTCAAAGTCTCTCTGTGCACATCCTGCTTGTTCTTCCCATCCCCAGCTCCTCCTAGAGAAATGGATGAGGAATTTTCTTTGGTCTGGAGGCCCTAACCACCTAAAGAGAAGCCCCCTCAATTGGAATTCTGTCTGCCAGCCTAAATCTGAAGGAGGGCTGGGCCTTCGTCGCTTCAGGAATCTGATTCATGCCAATTCCATTAGACTAGGTTGGGCAGCTCTCTCCTTTTCTTCCCTTTGGTCCTCCTAGTTCAAAGGAAAATATTTCAGAGGCTTCTCTCCCTGGCACCCTTGCTCCCTATCCTTTGGTTTGTGTATCTAGAGACCTATCAAGAGGAAATCTCAATTTCTTTTTAACAACAGCAATTGGATTTTAGGTGATGGGAAAAGTGTAAGTTTCTGGCATGACAAATGGCAAGGCCCTCTTTCTCTGGCTCAAATCTTCCTTGAGATCCATTTTCCTTGGGCTGGCTCTGCTCATGATTTCTTCTCTAACAGTCAGAGGATTCTGAGTATCAATCTTCCCCAGCAGGCTGCCTCATTTTGCTACTCTCTTCTCTCATCTTTCTCCCTAGCTGCTGAGCCTGACTTGCTGGTTTGGTCAAGCTCCATCTCCAGCCACCTCTCCTTTGCTACTGCCTGGGACTCCATCCGTTGCAGACGTCCCACCATTCCTTGGTATAAGTTTGCCTGGAACATCCTCCTGAAGCCCTCCGTGGCCTGCTTTGCTTGGAAGTTGTTCCATAACAAACTTCCAACAAATGCCTAGGCTCAGTCCATTGGTGTGCAATTGACCTCTTCCTGCTACCTATGTGGATCTCACCAAGAATCTACGTTCTCTTTGCTCTTCCTCTGCCCCTTCAGTGCCTCATTCTGGGATTGGTTGCAGGCTAAAGGTAAGTTCAAGTTTGGGCCTTCTGGCACTGCCTCCTCCATGTGGGATCCTCTGTCTGCCAATTCCTGTCTCAAAGCCAAGAAGGGCTTGGGAGCCATCTTCATCACTGCCATCTTCAGCCTTTGGAAAGTCAGGAACCAGGTGGTCTTCAACAGTATGTCTCCTTCCCTTGACTCTGCTGTTAATTTTTTCTTGTTGGATGCAGCTGCTTCTCTGAAGAATTTATCTTTTCCTTTTTCTAGTAGAACTTTACACTCTTTTCTTTCTCTTATGTAATCAACCCTATCATTTTGTAAGATAGTGCTTGGCCTCTTTTTTTTTCTTTGTTCTCAGCCCTGTGTGGCTGCTTGTTTGCTTTTTGCTGTTCTTTTTTTCCCCTTCTTAATTCAATTTTGCAATTTAGCAAAAAAAAAAAAAAAAAAGAAAAAAAAGAAGTGACTTCTATCTAGCTAGTAATTCATTCATGATGCCTGTTACAAGTCGATCGTTTCTTGGGGTGTTCTTATTTTTTGCAATTTTTATTTTTATTTGATGGGCCAATAATATGTGGTATGCAATTTTGTGGTTGAATTTGTTTGGTGTACACTAAGTTGATTTCTTGAATCATAAGCTTGTAATTCTTGAATGGAATGGATATAAGGCTTTGTTGCTTGATGATGTTCTCGTGCGGAAATCAACCCAAGGAGGAACCAATTGATTTCACACATGCTCTGTTTGGATCCTCTGATATGGGGTTTTCGTGCACTCCAGTTACCTGTAAATCTAAAAATCTCACAAATGGTTGTGGTAGAGAACATACCACTGTGACTTACAGGAGCTCAGGCTATCCAAATCCACGAACCTTTATGTATATATAAACAGAGTTGCATGTACTTGAGTTTATACAGAACCAAATGCACCCATAGATTTGCACACTTCTTGTCACGCGCCAAAATTGGCTTCTGCAGCGGTCTGATCTTGGGGAGCGTGAGTTGTGATTAATTCAAATTTTTATTTTTTCCCTAGGACCCACGTGTGTGAGGATAACAAAATTCCAATATGACCTGAATATTTCACGAAAGCTTATATGGTGTAACGACTTGGAACTCATGGCCATTGGTTTCCGTGTCGCACTCAACCGCTATCATAATGCCATCAAATCAAGGCCCAGAATCATACTGGAACAAATAAAACTACACGATGTAGAGCTGACGGTAACAAGACGATTCATTTTCACATATGTTCAAGTTACAATTTACAAAGGTACGTTAATTATAGTCCCAAAGAAAATAGGCTAATAAAAGCTATACAAAATAACTAACTAAACAAAATACTACCCCAATTATGTGACAAACCCCAGTGACAAGCATGACACCTAAATGACATCATTAGCACAATGAACTAACCAAAACACAAGGCTCTATAGCCCACTGCACGCACTTCAAATAGGGACAAAGGACCACTACCTATGGCATCAAAAGTATTATATCAGATACGACGGTTTGGCAGGTAAATGATCCAGATAATAACTTAGTGATAATGTACAATAACCCATTTTTTCAATACTAAAGTACATTTAAAAATCCAAGAGAAATCATACTAAGATAGCTGGGTAAAAACATTAAAATCACTATACAAGATAGAATTCATGATAGTAAAACCCATTGAGTGGATGGCAGCCACACGAGGCTACATTCTCCATCCTCGAAGTGACAGGAGTACACATGATAATTTCTCCGTCACATGAAGTGACAGGAGCACATGAGCTTATAATTATAGTAACCCAGTATAGTTTGGCATCACATGAGAGTCCCACCGTGGAACGGGCAAAGTCACACACGAAATTCAATCTGCAAATGGCAAAAGTAATTTAAGGACTCAGGCCGGATGATCAAACCGACAAGGTAGTCCAAACTGAGTGGTGCCGACATGAAAATCCATACGAAATTTTACAAATCATAACTGTATATTTAAATTGATAAGGGACTACTCTACACACTGAATATAACCATACACACGGAAGCACACGAGACGAGTAGCCCTATCAGGATGCGCACACATGCACAACGTGGTGAATCACACAAAATTCAGACTTGACACTAAGTCAAAGCCTTTTTAAACCAAAAACTTTGTAAACAATACATTTTCAAGTTAAACCTTTACAAACCTAAACCTTTGCAACCTAATGCCTTTTCAAGTCAAAACCTTCGTGGTGAAACAATCAAGTTCAACGATGTTTGATTTAGAAATTATGAAAATCACTAAACTCATATCCATTGGCACAAAAGGACTGTACCCGTTGGCTCGATATATACTTAAAGCCCAAATGTCAAGTTCCCATAACAATTGGTGCTCCAAAGTTCTTTGACATTCGAGACATCTAAGTGTACAACACCAACTTGGTGGAGTACCCAACGTGTCCACGGACAATGTCTTGCCACTCCTATCTGTTCCTTTAAAAATCAGAGAACTTGATCAGCTTTCGGTTGGCAGTCGGTTAACCGAGGTTGACCACTTGGTTAACCAAAAATTGACCGAGCGTCAATCTGTCAAAATTTTTGGTCATTGGTTAACGAGACCGAAAATAATTCAGTGACTTTTCGGTCAAGTCTCGGTTAACCAAAAACCCAATGTCGGTTAACGGGCACCCGTTTTCCTGAAATTTTCTACATTCTAAAACTTAAACCGAACTACACTTCGGTGAACTGATGGGTGATCGAACCATGCACAAAATTTCAACTTCTGAACTCCACAATAGGTCATTCTTTCCCGAACACAAATCCCTCTTCTAAACACAATTTCCCCTCCAAAAATTGTGACTACAATGCTCCCAATTTTACCATTCAACCAACCAATCTTCATCAAAATAAAAAATGCACTCCCATGTCCAACATCCCACACATCCATATACAATTTAAATACAGTAAAACAGGTACTCACTCTTGAATTTGAAGAAAACAGAATTGCTTTCAGAAGAAACGTGTACTAAACATAGTATAGCTGAAACTGAACTTATGAGAAAATCTTTGGCATGAACAAAGAACTGAAATACACTGTTGCAAATCAAATAAATTTTTTCAATTATCACCTACATTTTACTTGGAAAATCAACTCATAATTAAAAATGAAATAGAATTTAAATTGCATGCATATAATTATGAGAGCATTCACTTGCCTTGGCCTCTAGCACTCCCAGTTAGCTTCTAAACACCTCAATTAGGCTGAAGAACTCCTATCAATCAAAATCCCCAAAACAACCCTTTAAAAACCCAAAAATGAGAAAACAAGAAGAAATTGGAAAACAAGCCTCTGAAATCCCTCTCTCTGCTCGAAAAGTCTGCTGGAAATGAAGGAGAGAGATGGGCTGGCCTATATATATTAAGTGGGGTGTGGGCCTCACCACTAGTCAAACTTGATGGACCGTGAGATGGGCTTTCTGAGAGTCGGGTGGACTCTATGAAAAAGAAAGAAATGATTGTCATAAAATCTAGAAAAGTATATTTTTCGCATGATTTGAAAATATTGAAATTCATGCACAGATTTTGATATAAAAAGTCTGTTTTGCTCTTTTGATTGAAAACTGGGTTTTTAGAACTTGAATGTGGACGGAATGAACACGAAAGTTGTAGGGGCTAATTTGAACTATTAAAAGGAGTAAAATTGTAAAGTTTTTGAAATCATTACTAACCCCCACACTAACAAGAGAAACAAAAAACATGCGTGTCAGACTAGGTTCAAAAGCTCTCAAAATTCCCCAAAGCTATGGAAATTCTAATCAAACTCACAAACTTAGTCAAACAGCCTCTAATCTCACTTAAAATAGATAAACCCAAAACTAAAACCAAGCTAATCATGAGAATTAGGGACAGGGTGTTACACTTCTAATATCCATTCTTTTAAAACTGGAACAAAGTCTTTTCCTGAAGATGCGAACTAGGCTCTAGTTCCTGTTAGTGGGTGTCTTATGTGAGATAATTTTGTGATGAAAATTTGGAGGCAATTTGATACGGAGAGGAACCTATATATGTTCGTCAATCCTTCTTTTGAGTAGCAGTATTATCAAAGGAGAGAGAAACCCCATTGTAATACTTCAATATTATGTGAACGAACTGTGTTTAATATAAAAAGTTACCAATAAATTAATGTCGGGTTCTCTGGGTGCTATGGATTTATGTACAGCAATAGCGTCAGTGGGATCTCTCAATTAGTGGAAATTATTTGTAGTTCGGATTGGATGCTTTGTTTCTTGTAATTGAATACATAAGAACTGTTACGACTTGAATTTCTAAAAATTGTTAAAATTGAATAAACAAGGGTGAATTTTCAAAAAATGACCATCAAATTAACCACCATAAAGAAAACTGAATCAACGAAGATTGAATACCCAATTATCACTTTAGTAATTCAAATTATAGGAACGTGAGTGTTTCTGCTTACATCGCTACCTCTTATCACTCGCCTCTTGCCTCTTTAATATTGGAGCTCATTTGACCATAGACTCAGAAAATAAAATTCCAAGCAAACAAGCAGGCCCTGCAGTTCCATATGTTTTATCTCCATCACTTGCGTCATGAGATGCATGCTGCTCTTACGATAAGTCTGGCGCGACAAATTTCCAACATATCTTATTTCTATGATTATTTTAACTTCTGCTGGACATGCGAACTTAAGTTTTGAGGATTTTTTTTTCTTTCCCATGTTTAGAATAAAAATTCCTCAGCTCTGTACAAAATACCTTTTTCACCTCTGAAGGAAACATTAACTTGAAGGAAAAGTAACCTTACCCCAAGCATTCTCAAAGCAGGGCAATTATAGCATGCATGCACACAAAAAACAAGCATCTTCTTTATCACCTTTGCTTGCTTTTGGTTTTTCATGGCGTCACATCCATTGGATCTCATTTTAACGTTGGTAGGGATACCTCTGCCACTGTCTTAGCTACGAACTCTGAAATTCTAAAGCTAATTTTCGTTTCGACTAGGCGGTTAGCTTCTTTTGTAAAATCAGTCGAGCTGTATAAAATTTGTGCTAAACCATACAACATATTGGTTATATGAAGTTCAGATTTGTGGGGGTCTATATGAGGCCCATGTAAATGCATATTTAATAGGCCATTAAAACGTGAGGCAACTAAAATCAAGGGTTTAAACAATGTACTATTCATGATGAGATTTTCCACCATCACTCCCCCATCTAAAAGGCATGCGTTTGGGTGGGCCTCAAGATCTGTACCAGATTTGAACTTGCAGGCTAAAAAAATCCCTTCATAGTGCGTGTGTATATATACACACACATATGGGAGATGCTCCCACGAGAAATGCTCTAACCTTACTATAAGAGATAGGGTCGGGACCTTCACATCCAAATGCGAGGGCCCTCACATTTAAGTTGTTGGCATCGGATATGGGTATGGGGGCCCCACTTTTATCTCTTATAATAAGGTGAGAGATGCTCTCATATGAGCACCTCCCTATATATATATGTGTGGGGGATATTCAAGTGCATCCATCCCTCACCACCATTTTTGAAAGTTTCAAGTACAAAAGAAAAGTAGCCTCTATATATAGCAATATTCTCTAAACTGACCCATTCTAAAGGGGCTGTTTTTTGCCCCATGAAGTTATCCAATTAAATTATGCCATGTCGTGCCGTTGTTCCATGTCAGATAATGTTATGATAGTGATGATATGTGTTAAACTTTGATAGGCTAAAAAATGGGAGTTTTTCTTTACAAAACTCCTAGGGAGTTTTGTTCCGTACCCCATATATATATGTATGGCGCCCTATGTATGGCCAGCTCTCCTAAGCTGAAACTTAGGATAAGGTAAGCTGAAGTAAACTCAATTACAAGGTGGAGCCCACTTGGGGACCCATATGGGGATGGGGGTGTGGGGGATTTCAAGGACTCCCTAAGACCCTCATTCCTGTAAAAAAAGCAGCCACAACCGTGGTTTCTATCATCTCCATCTAAGCACCAAAAGTTTAATGGTCAATGGTCCATTTGGATCAGTGCATAGTCAATCCAACGGTCTAGTAAATTTGGATCCGACCAAAAGTTGGTGGGCATGTGCAATTTAGGAGAGTCGTGTGTTTGGTCCATTTGGATGAACCAAGGATGGGCCCCAGAAGCGTTAGCTTACGGAATCTTATCCTAAGCTTAAGCTTAGGAGAACCTTGCCCTATATATATATATATATATATATATGGGGGGTCTTCATATGCATCTATCCCTCACCATTTTTGGTGAGGGACACCCTTTTTGGGGAAAAAGCAAGTACAAAAGTTGGGAAAAAGCAAAGTACAAAAGTACACTTTGTACTTGAATATTACCCAAAAAGGGTGTCCCTCACCAAAAAGTGGTGAGTGAAGGATGCACTTGAAGATCTCCCATATATATATATCATATATATATATATATATATATATATATATATAAAGAAGCATCAGAGTTGGAGTGCAATCTTCAAAAGCAAAGAGAATATTGATTGGGACCTGGTGGATGAGATCTAACCATATCTCTCACTTTTGCTCACCAGAATAACTGAAGACATATATAAATCCCCTTGCGCCTGGCCTGCCCTTCAAACTCATCAACAACAAGATCTTACCAACCTCTCTAATGGCATCCCAACCTCCTCCTGCTACTCAAGCCAGCAGCAGCACAAATGCAATATCAGAACCCAGACCCAACCAAGCCCAGTCCTTAAAAGACAGGGTGTTCAAGGATGTCATGAACGGCAACTGGGAAGCCGTCTTGAATACATACGAGAAGAACGTGAACAACATCCAAACGGCCAGCATCACAAGTTCCAAAGAGACAGTCCTACATATCGCAATCTCCGATAACAAGAGTGATATGGCCAAAAAGCTTCTGAAGATTGTTGTAGATGGCAAGATGATCAAGGAGATGAGAAATGATCGAGGCAATAACCCTCTGCACTTGGCTGCGTCCCTTGGACAGGCCGACATGTGTGAGTTGATGGTGGAAAGAGACTTAGAGCTGATCACGTCTAGAAACATGGATGGAGAGACACCTCTGTTTCTGGCTGCACTTCATGGAAGGAAGGAGGCATTTTACACCCTCCATTACAAGTGGTCCAGTAACAAAGGTACGCATGAAGATTTTTCACATTGCAAGAGGAATGATGGGAACAGCATTCTTCATGTGATCATCCTTGGAGAGTACTTCGGTGAGATATGCAATGCCTCCCTCTCTCTCTCTCTCTCATGCTTTGGTCCTTTTTTTTTTTTTGAGGATTTTACTGGAAAATGAAGCTTAATTATTTGGCCGTTGCACAAAATAATGAAAATCCTTTTTCCAATGCACAAACGTAGTCCGTTAGGCATGGTTTCGTTTTTTCACTTTTAATGTAGGCGGAAAAGCTGCAGGTATTGAAAAGGGATGAGGAAAAACGGACGAGGAAAAGTTGGTTCCGGGGCAGGGTTTATATAACAAAGAGGGATGCTAGCGTCGTCCATATTTATTTTGGGCGATACTATCGTCCCTTGTAAAAAAATAAAAAAAAGGAAAACGTGGCGGGATGAACGACCTCGTGCAGTGAAAAATACTTTTCATTATTTCGTGCAACAGCCACATGGTTCATTTTTCGGTAAAATCCTTTTTTTTTTTTTGGCTTTGCCCATATGGTATAACTTTTTAGCCATTCATAATCTCACCTATGGACCAAAGTTGTGATATTACCCCATACATTTTCCACATTAGGGGAAATAACAACACTGCCTATATTTATATGATTTTTCAATTTTCTTGATTTATTTGACATCACATAGAAGTCCCCCTTTTATTGAGTTAAAAATGGAATATCTCTATACAATATCACACGGTTTATAATTTCGTGCTATATCACACGCTCAAGGGCACTATAGGAACCGTAAGGGGAAACCCCCTTTTTTGGTATTCTTATAAATATGTGATGTGAGAGTTTGATGTGTACTACTTGTGGATTGGTGGTTTACAATATCATAGAATAACAGAGCACCACAAAAGTTGGGAGTTAAGTCAGTTGATGAACCTCAGTTCAGCTGAACGGTGGCGGTTACAGTTAGTCATGCAAGTAGATTGTAATTTGTTATAACTTAAAGATAAATGAGTTTCTCATGAATGATTCCAGCTATCTGAATCGGTTGTAATGATGTCCATATAACACACTCTCAATTGTATTTAGAATGAAAAAAGTTTCTTCCAATATTCTTCTCTCAGTTCTTCTCTGTTCTTCCATTTGACTAATGTCTTCTGTATATGGATTGCAGATTTGGCTTTTCAAATAATAAATTGGTACCCAGAACTCGCCTAGTTTAAGAACGAAAGAGGGCAGTCGGCACTTCATCTTCTGGCGAGCCATCCCACGGCTTTCAGAAGTGGTTGCCATTTAGGGCTTGTTGGTGATTTCATCTACCGCTGTGAGGCCTCTCTCTCTCTTCTCTATCTCTCTCTCTCTCACACACACCCCTAAACCCAACAATTTTTTTTAGATGATGAGGAACCCGCCGACATCCTTATGGTAGATCATTGGTAAAATCCTGGATGCACAACACCACCCACTAGCATTGTGTATCGGGTAAGGCCCCAAACAGTTCGAAGCAAGCACTTGGGATACTAACTGTCCAATGGATTAAGGTACCAGGTTCTTATTCTTATCCACAGATTGTATCGACCCATGCGACCCACATAATGCCCCATCAATCATGGAAGATACGGGGGTGGATATCATGATAGGACCACACCATACATAAAATTCATCAATCCCTTGATTTTTATTTATTTCAATTTGATGGTCTCTTCCATTTGGATCAGTGTAAACCACGTGATTTTGACTGATGCATTTGGTCGCAAACAATCAATTCTGGCTTTGCCCCCTTTAGTTGCCTTCTCATTTTGAATGAATTTGAGGTTATTATAGCGGTCTAAGCTTAATAAAAAAAAGTGCCATTTAGATCTCAAGAATTTGGCCATTCAGATCCTCATTCAGAGGATTTTCCATTTTGAGCCCTTCTTAGGAAATGGAAATCCTTAGATGATGGGGAAAGGATATAAAATATGCAAATTTCTCAACTGTTACAAAAAATGATATAAGGAATTCTCAAGTTTATTAATCCTCAGTGAAGAAAGCCTGTTCTAGGGGCAGTGGGGAATCCTCAAATCTGCACATTTATCACTGACCTTAAATCTTTAATGATATCATGTCCACATATACAGGCTTGCTTGTTGAAGAGCTTGAGGTCGAGCCTGAACAACGTCTCAAGGGAACCTCTGCAGAACAGAGTCCAAAAGACAGGACTCCTAGCATTCCTGGAAATTATGAAACCTGTTTCAATGCACTCGAGATTTTTGGGAATGGTCTTCGAGCTGGTAAGATGGATAGATGGAAATATCAACTCAGAGAAATGGTAAATCATCTGGGTGCATTCACTGTTGGAATGAATCAACTTATGTTTACATGGTTAAATCATTGAGACCCTTAAATCCTTGAATACCATCTTTGAAGAAGGAAGATTTTTTTTTAGTTTAAGTTCATCCTTAATGAGACCTCATCCCAGCCAGCATTGTGAATTGGTGGTAGCTCCAAGGAAGCTTCATGAAGAGGTGCTCAACATTACAATGAGGAGGATGAGAAGGTCATAAGATGGATAAAAGATGGCCACGAACCTTTTTGGTTATCTATTTATTTATTTATCATTGATCATGTGACTGAACAACATTGATTATGTGAATGGTACAACTATTGATATATGAATGAGTTGTGTCCCCGTCCTTAGTACAGTGCAGTGGCTAATGACATGGCAATCGTTCCATTTGGAGGATAAACACAGGTCATGAGCTCTTCTGCGTGGTGGGAGTTATTGGCCCTACAGGCAGAAAAAAGAAAAAAGGAAGAAAAATCTTAGTATGTGAAATAAATTTCATGAACTCATAACTTAGGAAACATTAAGGATGCAAGATGGGTCATGCCAAGCCCTGCCCACATTTCCAGGCCTGCAAGAAAATCCAGTTCAGGCTGACAATGTTGGGCTCCAGCCGAGAATTTGAAGATTGATCAAAATATGGTAAAGCTCAAGCTCAGACCTTGGGTACCTGATTTGAGCCCCATTCCCCAAATAACTTATATGTTATGCTAATATGAAAATGCATATTAGCATAGCTACATGATATAATATTTAATATCACTTAGACTCGGGCTTGGATCCAAGACTCAGGATAAAATTCTGAAATTCGAACTGACTTAGCCATTCAGGTTTCATCTGGAATAGCTTGAAACTGGCCCAACAGTCACATTGTACCCAACGTTTTCTAGTGGCTCTCCCTGGTGACCTGTTCAACCTTCCTATCAAAGTCAGTTTGTGGGGCCTCCTAATGGAACATCATCGTCATCATCATCATCACTTTCAACAACACCAACAATAACAACATCATACAAGAATTTGTATGCTACAATCTCCTCTATAACTGTAAGATTTTCATACTTGAGCCTTTTTCATCAACAAATCAAATGAAAGGACGTGTTTTAAGTTTTTGACATGCAAAATTTTCATACTATCTATTTCTTATATGCCCAATTTTGTACTGAAGTTTCTACGTTTGGCTTTCTTCTTAACTTGTTACTCAAGTTCGGTTTTAATTGTAAAATATCAAGAACTTCTTGACATTCTCATTTGACAGTATTATCTCTCTTTCTATAGTTTTTGGCCCAGACACATGGAAGTCCTTTTGTTGTAAAGTTAAAGCAGACATAGAAACAGCTCAGTCATCAGAAGCCACAAGTAAGTATAGAACCTTTGTATTCATAGCTGTCACATCCCGGTTCCGAATCACCCTGGCCTAGGGTAATCCCCGAGGTGAAACACACGTACTCCCGTGTGATTGTACCTGTCGCGAGTCAAACACAAGCACACGAAGGAGAAGACTATTCCACTCGTGAGTCGAACTCACTGATAACTATCAATCAACAGTTCATATAGCGGAAGCTTATAACAAATGATCATCATAACCCTGTACAATCCCATAAATAACATTCAAGTTTAAAATCAAAAGAAGTTATACATTGGTACAAAATGTTTGTCCAAAAGAAAGTTCTATATATCGTTATCAAAATACATAACAAAATGAATTGAATTTGGCGTGACTTCACAAAAAACATTAGTCACACATCTACTATGCTCTCAAAATGTCCTGACGCTCTCCGAACCGAGGAGTCTCTACATGGGCCCGACCCCAGGCCACTCCTCTAGTCCTGAAGGTACCTCCTGGGTACCCTTATCTCCCTCCGCGGTCTCTGTAGGACCGGGAGCTGCGTCTGCGCCTGTGACACCAAGAATAGTATCTCAATACAACTATTTAGCAAGCATAAACAGTAAACAGGGATACAATGAAGTTTTTAAGGACAATAACAATTTGAGAGTAAAAATAAGACGAGTAAAAGAGAAATTAAACAATCCATTTTCATGAATAAATCCTATATGTCATTCCTTTTAAAACCATTAAAGAAACTATAATACAAATTTTTTTTTTTTTTTTGGCAACTACATAAAGCTCATCCTCTCATTGAGAGCAAATCGTGTTGGGATGTCACTAGGGGTCCGGCCAAAGATCCTCCTAGCTACCCGGGTCCTGGAGTTCCGGTGCTCCAGTCTGTCAACTGCGCAGCGACGTTCAATAATAAACCAAGACTTAACCCCGTCGAGTACCGTCCGGTCGAAGCTAAGTAGTGCCGACTTATTCAAATCAAATTTTCATTTGCAATTCAAATCGAGTAACTATTCAAATATTTGGATACACCCAATGGCGTTATCCATATCAATATCACATAATGTATAACAATTGGAGAGCAATATATATAACCATTTATCGAAAATTGATGTAAATGCAATTCTCGTTTTCAATACTTAAAGCAATTATTTAACGACTATAACAATTGATAATAAATTATTATTCATGTAATCTATTGTCATCCAATACAAGATTAATTTATAAAATCCACATGTTACTGTTTTCTTAGTGTCACTTATGATGATCTCATGTTGGATTTCTAAATTAATCTTCATGGCTTAACAATAGGTTAATGATTTCATTTGGGCTTAATTAGAAGGATTAGGGTCCCAATACTAAGATATAATGAAACCTAAGTTCCTATGGTAAGGGGGGTGTACATCCTAATTATCCATTTGGGATTGATTAGGATGGTTAATTATGGACTAAGAGTAATAATATACCTTCATTGAACCAAAAAGAGGCTCTCCAGACTGGTTTAGGCAGTTCTACCGGTAGAAATTCCGGTAGAAGAAGTTCTACCGGTAGAACTTCCGGTAGAGGCATCTCTACCGGTAGAACTTCCGGTAGAAATGGTTCTACCGGTAGAAATACCGGTTGAGGCAGCTGGGTTTCCCTACCCAAGCTCTCTGCCCAATTTTTCATTGTTTCTACCGGTAGAAATACCGGTAGAACTAGGGGTCCACAGGTTTTCCAACTCTCTGTTAGATTTCGAGCCCGTTCTACCGGTAGAACTTCCGGTAGAACGTCTCGAGTTCAAAATTTCTTCTTCTCTTCTATTTTAATCTCTTCCAATTGAGCCTCCTTGCTCTCCAAACACATACACCATAATTCTATACTTTCCAAAACAACTATATGAAGAAATACAACTCATTTGCCTTCTATAAACATAAAAACCACATTTTATGGAAAGAGGAAGGGAAAACTTGAATCAAATGAGAATGTATAACAAATGCAAACCCAATTTATGTTTATACTTGCCTCTAAGAAGAGCTTTTCAACTTCTCACTCACTTGTTTGAAGAAAAACCCAAAAGCCCCAAAGTTCAAACCCTAATCATCATAAACACATGAAACTTGATGAGGATGCAATGCATGTATGAGGATGGGTTTATTCATCTCTAAGATGCTCAAAATCATGGTCAAAAGGGTTTTGTTACTCACCTTTAGTAGGGATTTCGAATTTGAGATGGAATAGAGAGAGTTGGAAGTTGTCCCTTGTCACAAGGTGAAGAAGAAATGGAGAAGATGAAGATGATGATGATGATGCCCAACCCACTCTTAAAGCACATGCAACAGCTCTCTTGAAGGATTGAATGAGGAGAGAAATGAAGAAGAGAAAGGTAGTGAGGAGTTGCAGAGAATGGAATGAAATGGATGAGAGGACAAAAAGGGGTTTATGCCTTTTATGTGAAGTAAAAGTGGGCTTTTGCAAACCAGCCCAATAGTTAAGCATATTTCCATATTAAGTCAATTGAGGGTCCATCTTCTCAATAAGTGGTCAAACAAGGTCAAGCCTATTATGAAAGTTGATAGGGTCGACGAAATACACGTGTTAGTGGCAAAATGACGTGCAAATGATGCAATTTGTGAAAATCAAGAATTACGAAAAAGCTCTTAATTACATTAAACCGAGTCAATCGGTGTCAACTCATCTATTTTGGGTTCAAAACTCACCCAACTCAATCAAATGCATTAATCAATACTAATTCATCATAATTAGGAGTCAAGCATAATTAATTTGGCTAATACTCAATTAATTAGCAATAATCAAGGTTAATCAAGCTTGGGGTGTAACATTCTCCCCCTCTAGGAATCATTCGGTCCTCCGAATGAACAAACCTTATCAAATAGCTCGGGGTAGTGGCGTGCCACTTGCTCCTCGAGTTCCCATGTAGCTTCGTCCTGTCCATGGTGCTCCCATAGAATCTTCACCCATCGAATTGTCCTCGTCCGTAGCACTTGCTCTTTTTCATCGATGATTTGAATTGGACGTTCAACGTAGGTTGAGTCAGGCTTGATTTGGACTTCATCGTGCTGTATCACATGAGATGGATCACGGATATATTTCCGGAGCATAGATACATGAAAAACATTATGAACTCCTGCAAATTCTGGGGGAAGGTTGAGTCTATAGGCTACATCACCAATTCGACTCTTGATCTCGAATGGTCCAACATATCTTGGTGCAAGTTTGCCTTTTTGCCCGAACCGTATTGTACCCTTCATCGGAGATGCTTTCAAAAATACTAGATCTCCAACTTGGAATTCGAGCTTCCTTCTTCGATTGTCCGCGTAGCTCTTCTGTCGGGATTGGGCAATCTTCAACTTTTCTCGAACTTGGAAAACTTTCTCCGCTGTATCAGCAACAATGGTAGGTCCATGGAAACTTCTCGTACCGACCTCTTCCCAGCATACTGGGGTTCTGCAACTACGACCGTACAAAGCTTCAAAGGGTGGCATCCCAATAGCTGAATGAAAACTGTTGTTGTACGCGAACTCGCATAGTGCCAAGTGTTCGTCCCACTCACCTCCGAAATCAAGAACGCTTGCTCGAAGCATATCTTCTAGAGTTTGTATGGTGCGTTCGGACTGTCCATCCGTCTGGGGGTGATAAGCGGTGCTGAAACTGAGTTTGGTGCCCATAGATTGCTGGAATGACCGCCAAAAAGAAGAGACGAATCTTGAATCTCGATCGGAAACTATCGAAACCGGAGTGCCATGAAGACGAACAATCTCCTTCACAAAGAGTCTGGCCATGTCATTGAACTTCATACTTTTCCTGAACGGAATGAAATGAGCCGATTTCGTCAACCTGTCGACTATTACCCAAATCACATCATGTCTGCGGCTGGTTAACGGAAGACCTGACACAAAATCCATCGAGATATGCTCCCATTTCCACTCAGGGATGTGTAGCGGATGTAACAAACCCGGAGGCTTCCTATGCTCAAATTTCACTTTCTGACACGTGTAGCACTTCGATACGAATTCTGCTATTTCTCTCTTCATATTGTTCCACCAGAATCGTCTCTTGAGATCTCTGTACATCTTCGTGCTCCCAGGGTGTATAGCATATTTGGCATAGTGTGCTTCTGTCATGATTGGAATTGTCAATTGCTGAGTCTTTGGCACACACAGTCGATCTCTAAAATATAGGACTCCATCTACCAATTGGAAATCTGGCTTATCCGCGATGTGATCTCTAATCTTGGCCAATTCAGGATCTTCAAATTGTTCTTCCTTGATCCGATTCATAATTGTAGGCTCTATCACTGACATAGCGGCTAACATCACAGAATCATCAACCCACTGAACTTCTACATCCAACTCTTCAAAAATATCCAATTCCATCCATTGAGTATCCATAGCTGCAGTCATAGAAGATTTTCTGCTCAGTGCATCTGCCACCACATTTCCTTTTCCTGGAATATATTTAATGGGAAAATCATAGTCCTTGATGAACTCTAACCACCGCCTCTGCCTCATATTGAGGTCTTGTTGGGAGAAAAGATATTGCAAACTGCGATGATCCGAATGTACTTCAAATTGTTCCCCGTACAGATAATGTCTCCAAATTTTCAATGCAAAAACAATGGCGGCTAATTCAAGATCATGGGTGGCATAATTCTTCTCGTGATTCTTCAGTTGCCTTGATCCATAGGCTATCACCTTTCCATGTTGCATAAGAACACACCCTAGACCAATTCTAGATGCATCAGTATAAATCACAAATCCTCCTGTACCCTCAGGTAATGATAAAACTGGGGCGGTTGTCAACTTCTCCTTCAGAATCCGAAAATTCTCTTCACATTCTTCGGTCCAAATGTATGGTACATCTTTCCTAGTCAACTTTGTCAATGGAGCTGATATCTTCGAAAAATCTTTCACGAATCGGCGATAGTATCCCGCAAGACCTAAGAAACTCCGAATCTCTGCCACATTTCTCGGACTCGACCAGTTAATAATTGCTTCTATCTTAGCTGGGTCTACTCTAATACCCTCTCGAGTTACAATATGTCCAAGGAATGCCACTTGTTCGAGCCAGAAAGCACACTTCTCTAATTTAGCGTACAACTGATGAATCCTCAAAAGCTGAAGAGATGTCCTAAGATGATCAGCATGTTCTTCTCTTGACTTGGAGTAAACCAAAATATCATCAATGAATATCACGATAAACTGATCTAGGTAAGGAGCGAAAATCCTATTCATCAACGCCATGAAAACTGCCGGTGCATTGGTTAGGCCAAACGGCATCACCAGAAATTCGTAATGGCCATATCTTGTTCTGAAGGCTGTCTTCTCAATATCTTGCTCACGAACTCTAAGCTGATGATAACCCGATCTAAGATCGATCTTCGAAAAGTAGGCTGCTCCTTGAAGCTGGTCGAACAGCTCATCGATACGAGGCAACGGGTACTTGTTCTTAATCGTCACTTGATTGATCTGTCGGTAATCGATGCACATCCGAAAAGAACCGTCCTTCTTTCTCACGAACAATACCGGAGCTCCCCAAGGTGACATACTCGGACGAATGAGCCCTTTGTCCAAAAGATCTTGCAACTGTTCCTTCAACTCTCTGAGTTCTGCTGGAGCCATTCTATAAGGGGCCTTCGAGATAGGGGCTGTACCTGGAATCAAGTCTATTGGAAAATCCACTTCTCTTAGAGGAGGCAGTCCTGGAACTTCGTCAGGAAACACGTCAGGGAATTCGCATACTACTGGAATCTCTTCCAACTTCGCTATCGGCTCCTTCTCGGTGATAAACGCGAAATAACCTTCACATCCATGCTCTAGAAGCTTCACTGCATCCAAGGCTGACACCAGTCCGCTGCTGGGCTTCTCTCTTCGTACGCCCTCGAACACCACGTCCGTCTTGGGTTCTTGCACTTTGAAAGTGATTGTCTTGTGGAAGCAGTCAACACAAGCCCGGTGCTTAGCGAGCCAATCCATCCCGAGAATAACATCAAAATCGTGCATCGCTAGGATTATCAAATCCGCTGGCATGATGAGTCCTCCAATCTGAATGCTGCAACCTGGGTAGTAGTTCTCACAGACTACTCTCTTACCCACCGGGGTAGTCACCGTCAAAACAAAAGGAAGCAACACAGGTGGTTGCTGAAGATCACAAGCAAATCTGGGTGCCACAAATGAATGTGTAGACCCTGAATCAAACAAGGTCCTAGCATTTCTAGTATAAACCAAAATAGTACCTTCAACTACATTCCCTGCTGCTGCTGCTTGTTCATGGTCCAAAGCAAAAACTCTGCCTGCTTGCTGGGGTCTCTGTCTGGCCTGTTGTCGTTGTTGTTGCTGTTGCGGTCTTGGTGGTGCTGGTAGTGCCATACGTAGGGGAGGTGCTGCAATTGCAGGTCTGACTTGCTGCTGAGGGGATTGCTGTGGTATTCCTCCCTGAAGGTTCCTGTTTCTTGGACAAGTAGCTGCCTTGTGCTCCATCGATCCACAAATGACACAAGCCCCCGTAGTCCTCCAACACTTCTCCGTAGGGTGTCCTTTACCACATGTATTACACTTGGGTGCACCAATCACCACACCCTTCTGTTTCTTGTTTTGTTGGCCTTTTCCTGAAAATGATGAGCTTCTCCTGAAATCACTGCCTCTTTTCTTCATAGCTACTTCTTCTGCAGAATAGCCCCGATCTACGGCATCATCAAATGTAGCCGGTCTCTGAAATGCTGTCACATGCTCCACATATGCCGGGTTCATGCCTTCTATGAAGCGATCCACCTTCTTCTCTTCGGTATCAATCAATTCTTCGGCATACTTGGACAACTGTTGAAAGATGTGCACATACTCCGTCATGTTCATCTGATTCTGCTGCAGAGTTAGGAACTCATTTTGCTTCTTCCTCCTAATGTGATCGGGTATAAACTTTCTCCGGAATTGCTTTTTGAATGTGTCCCACACGATCTCTTCAGGTAACAACTTGAGAGGTTCTTTGATGCCTTTCCACCAGATGTTTGCTGTACCCCCGAACATCGAAGCTGTAAGTACGACCTTCTGTTTGTTATCACAATTGATAGTCTCGAAGATGTCACCAACACGATCCAACCATTCATCTGCCTTGATGGCACCTTCATTCCCGTAAAAGTCGGTGGCTCCTCTTTTCCTAAATCTTTCGTACAAAGAGCTCGAGTCATTGCCTCTCATTTGTTTTGCTGCTTGTGGCCCTTGATTAGCCATCAATAGTGCTATTTGCTCATTAGTCTTCGCAACTTGTTCTATCAGCATCATTAAACGTGCATCCACATTGGGTGGGTCTTCGTTGATTACCACGAACGGATCGTTGTTGCGGGATTCATTGTTACCGCTTCCTGAGCCGGATGCCATTTACCTGCAAAAGAGTTTCAAAATCAGGTTACAACTACACTCTCTCTCTCTCTCTCTTACGCACAACTACTAGTAATAATACAATACTGATAATAAACTGATCCCAACAAATCAGTACTACAAATCGATTCTATCGTATCCTCACAACGATTTCTATTTGGTTTCTAAGTCTTTTAGAAAGACTGACAGGGCTCTGATACCATACTTACGTATGTCACATCCCGGTTCCGAATCACCCTGGCCTAGGGTAATCCCCGAGGTGAAACACACGTACTCCCGTGTGATTGTACCTGTCGCGAGTCAAACACAAGCACACGAAGGAGAAGACTATTCCACTCGTGAGTCGAACTCACTGATAACTATCAATCAACAGTTCATATAGCGGAAGCTTATAACAAATGATCATCATAACCCTGTACAATCCCATAAATAACATTCAAGTTTAAAATCAAAAGAAGTTATACATTGGTACAAAATGTTTGTCCAAAAGAAAGTTCTATATATCGTTATCAAAATACATAACAAAATGAATTGAATTTGGCGTGACTTCACAAAAAACATTAGTCACACATCTACTATGCTCTCAAAATGTCCTGACGCTCTCCGAACCGAGGAGTCTCTACATGGGCCCGACCCCAGGCCACTCCTCTAGTCCTGAAGGTACCTCCTGGGTACCCTTATCTCCCTCCGCGGTCTCTGTAGGACCGGGAGCTGCGTCTGCGCCTGTGACACCAAGAATAGTATCTCAATACAACTATTTAGCAAGCATAAACAGTAAACAGGGATACAATGAAGTTTTTAAGGACAATAACAATTTGAGAGTAAAAATAAGACGAGTAAAAGAGAAATTAAACAATCCATTTTCATGAATAAATCCTATATGTCATTCCTTTTAAAACCATTAAAGAAACTATAATACAAATTTTTTTTTTTTTTTTGGCAACTACATAAAGCTCATCCTCTCATTGAGAGCAAATCGTGTTGGGATGTCACTAGGGGTCCGGCCAAAGATCCTCCTAGCTACCCGGGTCCTGGAGTTCCGGTGCTCCAGTCTGTCAACTGCGCAGCGACGTTCAATAATAAACCAAGACTTAACCCCGTCGAGTACCGTCCGGTCGAAGCTAAGTAGTGCCGACTTATTCAAATCAAATTTTCATTTGCAATTCAAATCGAGTAACTATTCAAATATTTGGATACACCCAATGGCGTTATCCATATCAATATCACATAATGTATAACAATTGGAGAGCAATATATATAACCATTTATCGAAAATTGATGTAAATGCAATTCTCGTTTTCAATACTTAAAGCAATTATTTAACGACTATAACAATTGATAATAAATTATTATTCATGTAATCTATTGTCATCCAATACAAGATTAATTTATAAAATCCACATGTTACTGTTTTCTTAGTGTCACTTATGATGATCTCATGTTGGATTTCTAAATTAATCTTCATGGCTTAACAATAGGTTAATGATTTCATTTGGGCTTAATTAGAAGGATTAGGGTCCCAATACTAAGATATAATGAAACCTAAGTTCCTATGGTAAGGGGGGTGTACATCCTAATTATCCATTTGGGATTGATTAGGATGGTTAATTATGGACTAAGAGTAATAATATACCTTCATTGAACCAAAAAGAGGCTCTCCAGACTGGTTTAGGCAGTTCTACCGGTAGAAATTCCGGTAGAAGAAGTTCTACCGGTAGAACTTCCGGTAGAGGCATCTCTACCGGTAGAACTTCCGGTAGAAATGGTTCTACCGGTAGAAATACCGGTTGAGGCAGCTGGGTTTCCCTACCCAAGCTCTCTGCCCAATTTTTCATTGTTTCTACCGGTAGAAATACCGGTAGAACTAGGGGTCCACAGGTTTTCCAACTCTCTGTTAGATTTCGAGCCCGTTCTACCGGTAGAACTTCCGGTAGAACGTCTCGAGTTCAAAATTTCTTCTTCTCTTCTATTTTAATCTCTTCCAATTGAGCCTCCTTGCTCTCCAAACACATACACCATAATTCTATACTTTCCAAAACAACTATATGAAGAAATACAACTCATTTGCCTTCTATAAACATAAAAACCACATTTTATGGAAAGAGGAAGGGAAAACTTGAATCAAATGAGAATGTATAACAAATGCAAACCCAATTTATGTTTATACTTGCCTCTAAGAAGAGCTTTTCAACTTCTCACTCACTTGTTTGAAGAAAAACCCAAAAGCCCCAAAGTTCAAACCCTAATCATCATAAACACATGAAACTTGATGAGGATGCAATGCATGTATGAGGATGGGTTTATTCATCTCTAAGATGCTCAAAATCATGGTCAAAAGGGTTTTGTTACTCACCTTTAGTAGGGATTTCGAATTTGAGATGGAATAGAGAGAGTTGGAAGTTGTCCCTTGTCACAAGGTGAAGAAGAAATGGAGAAGATGAAGATGATGATGATGATGCCCAACCCACTCTTAAAGCACATGCAACAGCTCTCTTGAAGGATTGAATGAGGAGAGAAATGAAGAAGAGAAAGGTAGTGAGGAGTTGCAGAGAATGGAATGAAATGGATGAGAGGACAAAAAGGGGTTTATGCCTTTTATGTGAAGTAAAAGTGGGCTTTTGCAAACCAGCCCAATAGTTAAGCATATTTCCATATTAAGTCAATTGAGGGTCCATCTTCTCAATAAGTGGTCAAACAAGGTCAAGCCTATTATGAAAGTTGATAGGGTCGACGAAATACACGTGTTAGTGGCAAAATGACGTGCAAATGATGCAATTTGTGAAAATCAAGAATTACGAAAAAGCTCTTAATTACATTAAACCGAGTCAATCGGTGTCAACTCATCTATTTTGGGTTCAAAACTCACCCAACTCAATCAAATGCATTAATCAATACTAATTCATCATAATTAGGAGTCAAGCATAATTAATTTGGCTAATACTCAATTAATTAGCAATAATCAAGGTTAATCAAGCTTGGGGTGTAACAATAGCAATATTTTTAAATTTTGGACTCAGGCAAGCTGATGAAGTGCTGTTAAAATTGATTTAGACTGACAATACAGCCAGTTGATATGATGCTGAAAATGAAAAAAATAATAAAAGAACTATGAGTTGTTCCAATGGACGTCCGATTATGGTTACTCCAAGAATCTGACCCAAAAAATTCGGGTATGGATCCTCTGTTTTTGGACACCAATTGATGATATTGGGTCTGATCCAGATACAGTTGGGTCCATACCAAGTACCCGAATAATATAAAAAAACAATATATACTTAATAACATATCCTATTACTAAAATTTAATAAATAGGAATATATAATCTATAACACTATTAGAAGAATATATTTGGATTCTGTGTTGTGCTCTGGTTCAGGTACAGGCATACAGCAGGATCCATCAGAGTTAAATCCAAGTGAAACGAAATAATTTGTTATGGGTCTAAGTTCACCACAAATCTGACCTGTTTACATGCCTAGGCCGTTTGTAATTGATATCTTCTGAGGAAAGGGCAAGAATATTATTGTTTGTAATTGATATCTTCTGGCAGGAGTGCGTGTGTAAAGGAACAATTTCTGGTGATTAACTACACGTTGAAAATGAGATTGTTTTGCTAGTTCATGTAATCATCTTATATGTAGAGGTTCAAAGTATCAACCAGCACTACTTTTGGTAAACTTCTAATCCACAACCACCTATGAATCTGACTGATTAGGTGTTTCAACTGCCTTATACAATTAGGTTTACTTCAAGGACAATTCGTAAGCTCATAGAAACCTCACTGATGTTCTCTTGGGTTCCAACCCTCTAGGCTGGGGTAGCAGAAAAAAAGTTAAATTATTTCTGTTTTGAAAGTATGAAACCCTACTAACTTTGCTTATTATTTATTTATTTTTTCTGTGCATGTTGGCAAAGTAGAAGACAAGGAGCATAAACTGCCATTCCCCCCCAATTACTACACATTCTTCAGCTTCTTCCAGTTTGTATTGGAACTCCTCCTTATTATTTTTGGATTAGGTTTGTATACCAATCTTCTCGTAGCATATCGAGGGAGTAGATTTTGATAAAATTCTCTGTAATGTTTCTTTCAGAATAGCCAATGGGCAATTTGTGTCCATATCTTTAGTTATATACCGCTCTATAAATAGCAATTGGCTATCCTTTACGAAAATACTCAATGTGTTGAGATGTGTGGCCAAAAGTTTAACTCTTTCAAGTGGTCAGATAGTTTGATTTCATGTGTCCTAATAATGCAAATAGAGATGCGATCATGTATGTGCAAAATTTTAACTCTTTCAACTGGTCAGATGGTTTGATTTCATGTGTCCTAATGCAAATAGAGATGCTATCAACAGTTTAATTTTTCAACTAATTAAGTTGAGCCAAGTCAAGCTTTTAGCCTAATGTATTATTCTAACAAATTGACAGGATTCTATAAGGTAACCAAGACGAAGGAGAAAAAGCGGAAGCACACACATTCATTGCAACTTATGAAAAAACTTGTCGAAAGTGCAGATTTATGGGAGGCTGAAGACGCTGGTTCAAGGCCCAACGATGACTCTTTGGACAATTTTGAGGGTGAAAGAATTGATATGTACAAAGAATTGCCAGATGCATCACTAGATGGGCCTGTCAGTGCGGACAGCACAGCTTGGCTAGACGAAAATTCTAAAGGTAAGGTAAAGAGTGGCTGGTCCATTCATTTACAGTTAACGACCCAGCCTTTGCAACTCACTTGCATGCATGCCATATTGCCATTCATGGTTGTGTTCAGTTTAGACATTTAATTATAATGTTCGTAGTCTAGCAGTTTCTCTCATGTTGTGTTTTTCTCTTCAATTATGAAATCTGTTATCATTTTGATATATATAAATATTTTGTAAGGTGTGGATAAGTTATGAGACTTTCGGGCAGTAGATATTTGTGATCTAGAGCAGTAGAACAATGATCAAACATAATATCAAAGGTTTAATTTTGTCAGATAATGAAGACGAGATCAACGACAGAACGACAATGATCCTTGAGGAACCAAAAACTGGCATTGCAAATCGTCACAGCAATGGCCACAAGAAAGAAAAGAAGGGAAAGGCAAATCATGACAACCAAGAGGATAAAACACAGACAAAAGAATCTGATAAAGAAGGTAGTTCTCACTCTCAATCTCTCATTTTCATTTCTTCGTTGCAGTTTTAGATGCCTCTTAAATCTAAGATTGGCCTTTCCTCTAAACTGTGAAAGTAAAGAATGGGCTTTATATGGATGAGACCATTCTGTAACGAGTATGGATGATACCAACTTAAATCTCCAGAGTGATGTGGAAAGTGCATTTAGGAGGCACTCTCCTTGTGGTTGGCTTAGGAGAAGCGTGGGCCATCCGCTCAGATGATCTAAGAACAGATGTACAAGTCATTTTTCACTGTTGATGTTTAATTGCATTAGAGTTTCTCCAGTGTAATAACTCTGTAAGTTGTAGTTGAGTAAATATATTGTTATGAAAATAACAATGCAATTCATCATCAGAGAGGCTCATTCCCATCAATTTAGGGATAGCTTAAAGAATCCTACTCTTAAAATATGATGGACCGGTGAAAATAGACATTACTAATTGTTATAATTGGCCTTCTTTATTTATTATAACAAAGAATACACAATGGAAATCTATCCGCAATATGTTGACAGATATGAAGGAGAAATCACCCTTCTTAGTCGCGGCAAAGATGGGAGTGACGGAGATGGTAGCAGAAATTTTAGACAAATTCCCTGTTGCAATCGACGACATGAATCAAGAAAAGAAGAATGCAGTGCTATTGGCCGTGGAGAATCGGCAACCTAGTGTGTACCACTACTTGCAGGAAAGGTATCCTAAAAAGGAGAGTATATTTCAGAAGGTAGACAATGAAGGGAACAGTGCACTTCACTTGGCTGCATCCTTTAGCCACAATCGCCCTTGGCTCATTCCTGGTGCAGCTCTGCAGATGCAATGGGAGCTCAAGTGGTACAAGGTGAATCTCTCTCTCTCTCTAAGACACACACACACACAACAGACGCAGAAAATAGACTTGGACCACCCAAATCCAGCCCAATTACTGTTGGGTTCAAGTTGAGCCCTAGGAACGCATGAAATCTGACTAGTTTGCTTATCAGTGGTTCAATGATATGGTAGCTAAGAGATGGTCTATTTTGTAGACTATAGCAATGTAGCATTGCAAGTTACTGCTCCCATTGTCCTTTCAACTGGTATCATCATCATTAATATCAGAGCCTTATTCCATCTATACGGGATCAAACCCTTTTAATTTTGTTTTTCCCCATACTTCCTACCTTCACTAATTCAAGAAAATGGGTCCATCTTGTTTTTGGTTCATATATATGAGCAGTTCATCAAGGATTCCATGCCCCGCCATTTCTTTGCACACCTCAACAGCAAGCGTCAAACTCCAAAGGAAGTGTTAACTGAGACGCACAGAGAACTAGTCAGGGTTTCAGGCAAATGGCTAACAAACACAGCTGAATCTTGCTCAGTCGTTGCGGCACTTATTGCAACAGTGGCTTTTGCCTCAGCAACCACCCTTCCAGGTGGGGTGAAACAGGACATAGGCACTCCAGTCTTTGAAGGTGAGCCCTCCTTCGACATGTTCGCCATCTCTTCCTTAGTTGCATTGTGCTTCTCTATCACCTCCCTTACCATGTTCCTCTCCATTCTCACTTCACGCTACCAAGTCTGGGACTTCTACTATAGTTTGCCATCCAAGTTGATACTGGGCCTTTCCTCGCTCTTCGTCTCCATCACTTCCATCTTGGTATCCTTTTGTTCTGGCCATTTCCTTTCCATCAGAGACAAGTTGAAGTTCGCCGTCTTTCCCATATATGCATTCACATGCCTACCCCTAACACTATTTGCTATGGCTCAGTTTCCCCTTTATTTGGATCTCATAAGATCTATCATGGCACATGTGCCAAAGCGCAGTTTCGAGGCGACTTCTATCTAGTACTTCATCCATGCTTTCGGTTACAAGTAGTTTTTTCGGGTGTCCTTTTTTTTTTTTTTTTGGCAATTTTTATTTTTGTTTGATTGGCCAATAATCTTCAGTATGTGATTTTGTGGTTGAAGTTGTTCGATTTACACTGAGTTGATTTCTTGAATCATAAGTGTGTGATTTCTTGCATGTAATTGATATAAGGAGGAACCAGTTGATTTCACACGGGCCCTGTTTGGATCCTCTAATATGGGTTTTCTTGCACTCCAGTTACCTGTTAATTTAAATATCAGTAAATGGTTGTGACAGAAAACAGACTACTGTGACTTGTAACTCAGGAACTCAGGCTATCCAAATGCATGAGCCTTCATTTATGTGTAAACAGAGTTGCTTGCACTTAGTTTATATAGATCGAGATGGACCCATAGATTTGTACTCTTCTAATATCCAGGATTTTTAAACTAAGGATCTAGATCCTGTTGGCGTACGGTCTTTTCTGAGGAAATTCTGTGATGAACTTCTGGAGGCAATTTGATACAGAGAGGAGAAACTTATGTTCATCAATCCTTCATTTGAATATTAGTTATATCAAAGGAGAGAGAAAAGGGTACTCTTTATTTTAATTTTCAACCCAGTTGTAATACTTCAATATTATTTGAACAGACTGTGGTTAATTTGGAAAGTTACAAATAAATTGATGTCGGTTGGGTTCTGTGAGTACTATGGAATTATGTACAGCAATATATAGTAGTGACAGTGGGACTCTCAATTAGTGGAAATTATTTGGAATTTGGATTAGACTGCTTGTTTCTTGTAATTGAATATATAGGAATTGTTACGACTTCCATTTCTAAAAACAGTTAAAATTGAAGTAAGGGTGAATTTTCAACCCCCGCCCCCGCTCGCGCACACGCCAAGAAAAAGAAAAAAAAAAAGAAAAAGAAATTGAATCAAGGAAAATTGCATAGCAATTCAAGTTCCAAGAGAGCGAGTGTTTCTACTACTTATCTACCTCTAGTCATTCTCCCCTCGTCTCTTTAATAATTCTAGTTGGAGCCCATTTGACCATGAACTCACAAAACCAAATTCCATGCAAGCACGCAGACCTGCAATTCCATACATTTTATCTTTGCTACTTGTGTCATGAGTTAAATGTTACTCTTACGGTTGAGTCTGGTGTGACAATTTTCCAATATATTTTATTGAGGATTTTGTATATACCCCTAAGATTTTTATGATTTATAGATAGGCTCATGTGGTTTTATTATTCTTAAATAAGCCCCTACTAGGATCATCATGTGACCTGACCGTGGACCCCAGCGTTAGGACCCATTGCATGCTTTATATCTAAGCGATGAGTGCCTTGCATGGATCATAATTATTGTAGTTAAATAGATATAAGAGTTTTTTTTTTTTTTTACAAAAAGGCCATTGTGTTTTCATAAAACCCCAAAGACACCCCTATACTTTTTATTGTTACATAAATATCCCTCCAGTGACAGTCAACCTTAACAAAAGCAAGGTTTCATTCATTTCTCACCCCTATTTTTTTTTAGAGTCATTCTATTGGCACACAAAGTATTTCTCTTCCCACACAGCCAGTTTTTAAAAAAAAACAAAAACCCATGAAATTACTTTTTTGCCCTCCCTTTCCCTCACCTTTCACTACCGGCACCCGCACCAGCTCCGGCTTGGATGGCGATAGCCGACCCTTCTCCTCTCCTTTGCTCTCCCTCCCTACTATTTTTTCTCTCTCCTCCCTTTGTCTCTCCTCTCCTACTTCCTCTTCTGCATTTATTGGAAAGAGAGTGGCTACCAATAAATGCAGAGGGTAAAATGGTAATGAAAAAGAAAATGAGAGCAAGAAACGGCCAGTTGCTTGTCGCTATTTTCTGTTGAAGTTAACCGTCAGTGGAGGGATACTTATGTAAATATATAGAGCGCGGTTGTATTTGAGGTTTTCTTAAAACATAGAGTTGTTTTTTTTTTTTTTTTTTTTTTTTAACAAGCTCTAGTTTTAATTTTTGTAGTTGGAATTTAAATGCATTATGTTATAGATAATGAGAATAATTAATGTTCCTTGAAGCGCCCCATCGAGTGGGCCCGCATCATCATCATCATCATCATTAAGTTCATGCATTTCCTTGTGTACGGACCTAAGTTGGGGACCCAGTTGAGTTGCATTTGCAAGGGAGGTAGGAGTTAGATGTGAAATCCATTTGTACACTGGGTATGTTTGGGTAATGTCCTCTAAGAGTAATTCTCTTTGCTTTTCCTCAATTCCGAGGAAAACCCATGTTTGGATGAAGAGAAGAAAAGAGGGGATTTTTCAAATCCTCAAAATCAATAAAAAATCATTTTTTCCACTGATTCCACAATCTCCACCTCCCCACATTGGATTTTGCAAATATTCCACAAAAGCAAATAAGTGCCTAAGTTA
Source organism: Umbellularia californica (assembly GCA_028538565.1). Taxonomy (NCBI): domain Eukaryota; kingdom Viridiplantae; phylum Streptophyta; class Magnoliopsida; order Laurales; family Lauraceae; genus Umbellularia; species Umbellularia californica. The sequence goes on along the minus strand of JAPQWN010000003.1, from coordinate 95,159,983 downwards.
TATAGAGTGACTCCTCCTTGGTGTTTTATAAACCTGGAATACAATGACTCCTCCCATTAGGAATCTTCAGAGAGAATAGCATGGTTCCAGGTGAATGAAAGAATCCTTCGCATAGAATTGATAACAAACGTAGTGAAATTGAAGTCAAACTCAAATAAAATCGTGTAATATACAGATAAATTCATTTAAAGTCCTGTTTAATTAATACCAGACTAAGATAACTTCACAACAAGCTTAAATAACTTCATATCAAACTTAGATAAATTTATGTCAAACTCAATTAAGTTCAAGTGATCAAGATGATTCGGTTGATTAAGGTCACCGATGAGTTGATTTTGCTTCTTTCCGCAATTATCTTTGTCTTCGCTTTCGGAATCTTGATTTTGCTTAGATTTCGAAGTGTATGACGGTCTCAATGTTTTTAAGCAGAGCATGTTTGATGACGTATAGAGTATATAAAGAGAGAGCATTTTTGTCTTTTTGACTCATTTAATGTTAAAAGAGGACCACTGCCTCAATGAGAAATGTCTTGGACCTCAGGTTATAAAACGTAATGTCGAGGAACCTGCCGCCAAATGCCCCAATCTAAATCTTACTTTCTCTAAATTAGAGTTTCCATTTCAAAGAGTCAAATTTAAATAGGAGTTTTCCTTTCAAATCTTAAAATAACAATGGACCATTTTGAATCTCACGATGTCAATCGTTTTTTATATAAATTATTTTATAATGGAGCGTTTCTCGGCCCTTTGGGCTGGAATAATCCCTACGGGCCCAGGGGGAGCAGAGCAAATCTCCTGTGACCCCAATGTGGTAGTGCAATTTTAAACCCTCAACGTTCGGGTGCAAACCGTGGTCCTAGGCCAACTGAGCTACCCCTAGGTTCACGATGCCAATCATTTAGTGTACTCAAACTCTTTTAAAAAGTTTATCTAAAGCTCTGCCAACGGGGATTATTAAAGGAACCTTCATTCCTAGGGAGGTGATGATCTTCGATGAAGATATATGTGTAAAAGTTGTTCTCTCTTTTACTTTAGTCTTTAATAGTTTTTCATATTTCCCCTCTTACTTTCTCATTCAATCTCGCTATATCCAGTATCTTTGGTTTATTTTTTGTTTTCTTTATATATTTTAACGGATTTATTACGATAGGACTATTTGATGCGATTTGCAAAACATTGTCTCAATTGTCATTGAAGATTAATATACCAAACTGTGTAAAAGTTCTATCTTCTTCTCTTTCTATTTTACAATCCTTCATTTTTCATATTTCTCCCTTTTAATAACTTTTTCTTTCTTTCACACTATATTATATATCTTTGATTGATTTTGTTTTCTTTATAATTTCTAGCATATTTATTATGATAGAAATGGTTTCATGATATCCAGACAGAAGTCCTACAATTTTCATGGAAGATGATAAGATTTCCAATTACGTAAAAGTTCTTCTCTCTTTTTCTCTAATCTTTCATTTTTCATTTTTCATTTTGCATTTTGCTCCTTCTTACGAACTTCACACACACAGTGTTATCTTTATATTTTTTTGATGGATTGATTCGAATTTAACTAGAAAGTTTTTTTTTTTCTAAATAAGATATTTATTTGTTTTTAATTTTTTCTTTATTAATAATATTAAAAAAATACTAAATTTAAATATTTTTAGGCTCGGACTTAGCGCGGACCCCTATTGCTAGTTTAATTTTAAAGAGGTCTAGAGGAGGACCGGCTTTCGCTTAGTTGTGGGGCATTATCGTCGCCATCATTGCCATCTAGCATCCTCACTCTCTTTTTCCATGTTTTTGTGCCGTGGTCAAATTCATTTTTAATCATGTTTTGTTTTCTTTGTAATTTGATTTGATCTGTTTTTACATATTAGCCAAACTCTGCTTTGATACGGAATGGTCGTTGTTGTAGAAATTTAATCAGTTGACCTTTGACCCCTCTAAAGGCATTATATGAAGTATTGGCAACACAAGGTTGGGACGCCTACACGAGCAGATGTTTAGCCCTCTATTTTCAGGTATGACATTGGCATTGGAACCCATTTGTGCGTTATCACTAGTCTGCAGCTAGCCCATTTTATTACGCCCAGCGATAACAAAAAGGATTGTATTTGTACCTTCATGATATACCTTATCTGAGAAAAATTAGCACAGTCCCTGCTAGGGTCATATGTTCATGCTATTTTAGTGAAGTGGTTTTTTAAAAACATATCAGGCCAAATTTGACCTCGGTGTCTTGATTTAACCCATTTTTATTTAAATGTTTTCGCTGTTGAAATTTATTTTATGACGATATCGGATTTTAAATTTAGTCCTTAACATTCCAAACTCTATGACAAAATTTATTTTAAGTTATTATATAATTTTCCAAAAAATATATGACTCTTATTTCCAAACTAATTAATATAAAAGGTATATGGAAACAATCATTTTGAATTTGAATGTTTACTTAGCATGTTTAATTGATATTTGATTTACTTACTGATCTCCAAAACTCACCCCCCTCAAACTCCAATTTGCAGGTGGTAATCTCGGGTATGCTTCGAATCTGGGATGTGTAAACAAGTGGTTCAGAAATTTAAAGAAGCTTAGAGATTTAATTTTTATTTATTAGGATTTTATTAGATTCCATTCAAGTGATGTAGCATGGCCTTGTGTAAGGTTGAATTCGTTTTTAATTAATAAAGAATTTTAGTTAAGTCCATGTTCTGACTCTAAGAATCCTAAGTGGGACCGTGGCACCACGAAATCTGTGAGTCTCGATGGATCTGGGGATGTGACAAATGCACATGCTCTCTTGTAGGAGAACATTCTCCCTCGTTGAGATATTTTTCCTCCTCCAAGAAGATGCTTTCTGCTGCTTTCCAAAATGTGTCAAGCAGCAAAATCTTCAAAACATATCATGCAGCAAAGTACGGCCTCTGTACGTATAACAACGCATGACAGAAAATGGAGTTCGTTAGAGGTTTATTATCATTTAATCCAGGGCTATAGAATAGAGAGAAGATTAAAGGCTAATAAGTTTTTTAGTTTGTTTTCTATTTCTCTGCCTTAGATCAGTTCAAGATTTTAAGATCATAAACCTACTTGTACTTGTAGAATTAGTTTGCCTACCCTAAGACCTGAGCCCTAAATTTAATCCATTAAGGGTTTAGGCGCTTAATATAGCTCTAGGCCCTGACAATTAGACCTACCCAAATTGATGATAAGCTCATTTAAGTGGTCTTGATGTGCTGGACCAGGGCGACATTAGGCCCATTCTCATGCTTATCATGTGATGTCGGACACAGACCAACTGAAGAATCGGAATGCCGTGCAAGCAAGCAAAAGAAGCAACATTAAAGACCAAAGCTGCATGATGCTTCCACTTTGCTCATGTATTTGATTACTTTTCCTTGTTCTTTTCTTAAAGAATCTATTAATTTTTAATCAATGAGCATTTGTGCGATTCTTGAATTTCAACTTTGAGCAATTTGCGAATTCCCACTCAAGGCTGGAAAATTCGTGACCCAGACTCGACTTGCCTAGCTCTAAATTTTAACTTGGAAGGATATAACTGGATGACTCAAATCTGAGTTTATTATTATTAGTATATGCAGATCCATTTATATTTAAGATTTAAAAGTACTTGACTTTTCCATGAAATTATGTTACAATAATCCAGTTTTTCTTCTCTCTCCACATTTTAAAGTGCTACACCAATCAGCCAAAAATTGGCAAGCAGAAAAATCGAAGACTTTTCCTTACTATCAAGGAATTCTTGCGTGCATAAAGGGTCCTTGATCTGACAAGAATATGGCATGTCGTGTAGTTCCCTGGCCTCACCAGAAAAAAAAAAAAAGAATGCCGCCTACGATCAATTTATATTTAAACAAACTTCCCCATGAACATGTACACCTGACAAAGCTGTCATAACAAAAAAAAAAAAAGAAAAGAAAAGAAAATAAGAAAATTCTAACATATCAATAGTTGAATCACAAAGTGAAAAAATATTCACTTCTGAAAACAGTAAACAGTTTGTGGAAGTTTCAAGCTTGTAAGATTGTATACTTTTTTGTGGGGCCTACCTGGTGCATGGCATTGGTAGGTTTAGATATGATTGTAATGTTGAACATTGGGACCTTGGTTTGATGGTCATACTTATAATTAATATATCATTTGTGTTGTAGTTGTAGATATTTGAGGATTTTACTAAAAAAATATCAAAATATAGCCATTTATCCCGAAAGGTCCTCGCAAATTGTTTCGCACTAATGAGATCCTCTCGCCAATTTTTAATATTTTTTATACTTTTTTCTAAGCGACGATAGCGTCATCATGGGTGACGCATGGGCGACGCTAGTATCGCTCATCAGAACATCTTCTAATGTCTTCTTCTTCCTCTCCTCCTATTTCTCCATATGGGATTTGCAAAAAGGAAACATTGGATTGTGCAATTAATATGTACATACGCATCATTCTTGTGTTACTTGTGTAATAAATTTCATTTGAAATTTGAGATTTCGCTTTTTGTTTGGGGAATTCTAAATTCTTTTAAGACAAATAATTCTGAGAAATCTAACAAACAAGAAGGCCCTATAAGGCTAGTTTTTCAAATCTTCTTTCCACATGCTTGCGCTGTTTGTTTAACTGATCGATTATAGCATGGTGGTTAGGGGTGTACACGGATCGGATTGGATCGGATTGGGCCAAATCTGTCACCAATCCGTGGCTATTAAAATCCGATCTGTGGATGACCGGATCGGATCGGATTAATCCGTTCAATCTGTCCCCGTACATTACATGAAAAAAAAAAAAAAAAGATATCAACACTATGCTTCACACCCTTCTTTCATGGATTATGTCCATACATCGAAGCCCTAGATTAAGATTGCCCTTGGAAAACTAGGAGATTGGAAGTTGTGTGTAATCAGTAATATTGCTCCCTTAAATAATGCTCAGGAAGTAAGATAATCATCACTGGCATCTAAATTGCACAAATCAATGCAGAAAATTCTCTTAAACAGATCATGGAAGGATCGAAATCTTCAAAACAAACTCCCAGAAGAACCAATATGTGGTCTGATCACAGATATTGCAGAAAACAGAGAAGTCGACCCTCTTTCTACAAGGTCGACGGTGATGGTGGGGCCCACAAACTGACCAACTAGATGATCAGAGGTCATGGTCTCATATATCCCTTAATGACGAATCATATAAACCTAAAAACTTGAGAAACTAATTTAGAATATGAAATTTGGACGGTGCAGATGTAAAACAGTACATAATTGGTTGAAGTTGTTTCTTCCTAAAACAATGGAGGAGAAAAAAGACCTGCAATGGATTCCTTCCTCTTCTTGTTGTTGCGGCTAGGGTTCTTCTTGTTCTTGGGAGATGAAGAAAACACGAGAGTTAGAGAGAGAGAGAGAGAGATCGAAGAGATGGGAGAGGGAAGAGGGTTTTCTTCGCTGACAGCTTGGGTTCTTGCTCTTGGCCTTTTGGGGATGAATGAACGATTAGGCAATGGGTAGGGTTTTGGCCTTTTGGGGATAAATATTCATAGGGAATAATTACATTTGAGCTCCTATAATTTTTCTCTTTTTTTATATGTAGACATCTTAATTTATATCTAGGCCCCTTAATTTTTTTTTTTTATATTTAATGTCAATGGATCGTATCAGATTGAATCCGCTAATTGAGGATGAAATCCGCCACCGATCCGTTGCTAACGGATTACGGGATTTTCAATCCATCACCAATCTGTTTACCTTCGGATTGGATTAAAATCCGAGGATCGGATCGAATCGGATTGACGGATTTTTTGTACACCCCTATTGGTGGTACAAGTCGGAGTACATCATCAGCGAACTGAACATAAACTCGGTGATAAGGACACCTTGCCATGAAGAGATTCTACCCATCAACTCTTCCACAACGCAGCGGCCGTACACTTTGAGGGGTATGCTTATTCGGGTGAGAAAGCCAAACTCCACCTTCTTACCATGAGTTTCATTTCATGTGTAGAATGCTAAGAACAGTTGAGGAACTAAACATACATCGTATCCATCTAGACACGTCCATGAAATGGAATTTATTACACAAGTAATATAAGAATGATGCGCGTGTGTATATATATATATATATATATATATATATATATATATATTAATTACACAATCCAATGTTTCCTCTTTGCAAATCCCATATGGAGAAATAGTAGGAGGAAAGGAAGAAGAAGAACATTAGGAGATGTTCTGACGAGCGACGCTAGACATTGACGAGCGACACTAGCGTCACCCTCGTCAGACACGAGCGACGTCCTATCAAAGTTGAAAATAAGAAAGGAAATAAGGCCTAACGGACGTCATTAGTGCTACACAATTTGCGAGGACCTTTCGGGATACATAGCTATATTTCGGGATTTTTTCAGTATTATTCTGCATTAAAAGCTTTGGATCGGATCTAAATCATATCCACAGTTAAAAGAACTAAAGATTCTCCCACAAACAAGAAACATGAAAAACCGCAGTGTCATCTCACAAAGTCGCCCATCGATTGATCCCTGGGCAAGTAGAATATCATATGACACTGTACGGTACGACTCACCCAATCAAGGGGAAAAAGGAAATACTCCCACAAACATTGCAGCTCGGGCATGTTTAGGGGCATTACTAATGGAATTGAGTGAAGTAAATATTATTTTGAATAAAGAATAAAATATAAGTGGGTTATGATGGTATTTTATTTTTACTTGATTGTGATGGAATCTTTTTTGACTTTTTATATGGGGAAGTGGAATTTTTTGGTCTTTTGGTAGAGAAAGGGGTTGCTTTTTGAAATTTTTTTTAAAAATATGGTGGGAAATTTGAATTAAAGTGCTTTTGATGTGAATTTTTTTTTAGAAATAGGGCTTTACCTTACTTGACTCTATTAGTAGAGTTGCCAAACATAATAAATGAAAAGCTAGATCTTTTTAATCTACAAAGAATCACATTTCTTCTATAGGACAAAAAATCAATATATCCTCAGTTGAATCCTGGTTTTGGAAAGGCCTATTTGTTTTCTTGGATTACATAGGAATTGAATGATAGGAATTCATGCTTAAATGAGCTTCACGGGATTTTGAAGGCAATGAGGTGTGAATGGTATGGGGTGAAAGGTGAAGGATACAAGGTATCGATGCAGATGCGGAACTCGAGTTTCTTAGGATTTGAATTGCAAGCCTGAAGAGTGGAACCTATCTAGAGATACTCTAAGGCCATAACTATAAATATTTCATTGGAGCCCACATTTTAAATTCAAACTGCTCGATTTAGTTATGGTTACTGTAAGATTGATGCGGTGTAGAGAACATGGTTCAATAGGGCCTAACTTCTAAGCCCATACCACTTGTGATGCCTAACCTTCTATTATATATAATTAATGAAAGTCTTACTCCGTTAGATTACTACCTCATGAGCGATTAATTTTGCCTTTAACATGTTTTAACATTTTGCCTTTATGTTAATCAGGCAGGTTAGAAGTGAACTTGAGTGATTTAAATTATTTGTAACGCGGGCCCTGCTGGGAGAATCCGTCTCATTGCTTCCGACCAAGGCAAAGCTCTGTTGCAGCATGTGGGCCTCTACAAACATGCCACATCTGCGCCCATTGAAAAGAATCCTGATTATAGGGACTATATAAACAGTACGACGATTTCTGACATACCATCTCAATTCTCAACAATCTCCCTCTTCTACTTCTAATCTCCCCACTCTTTCTCTCCCTCTTCTACTCTCCCCACTCTCTCTAAATGGATGATCTTCATATATCCCATCCAAAGCCTCCTCTTCCACCTCCCATTAGCAGTGGCATCCGAAGCAGCACCGGTTTTTCATGTGGGTCGACCCTAACACTTGAAGAAGTAGAAGAAGCGGTAAACCAACCTGTAATAGACGATCTACATGAATTCATCATGAATGGCGATTGGGATGCTGTGCTGTATACATACAGAGAATACAAAGATATGGTCCAAACGGCCAAGATCACCAGCTCCAATGAAACAGCCCTGCACATTGCTATATCGGTCACGACCCGGGCCCGAGATCGGACTAATCGGGGCCTAACCCGGATCGCGATGTCATCATACTTACTCCCGTAAATCTCGAATTAACCGAAGTTAAGACGAAGACTCACAAGGGATCTAACATACATACCTGTCAAATGTACATTTTTGCGGAAATATATATATACATTGACAATAATTGACTTTACATTACAAGTAAAGTTCACATATACAAAATATAATCCAATGAAGTCCACCACTGCATATTCACAATACAATGCAGGGGACATCTAATTACATTTCAAAATGATATACAAAAGTATCTATCAATGAATTCCCAAAATAATCTCAAAACATTAAAATCAATGCCCTCCGAGCTATGCCCACTCGGCTAAACCTCCTGGAGGTATCGGATGGGCCTCCTCCGCACGCGGCGCGGCCTCTGCAAGACCGGGAGGGGCAACTGGGCCTGTAATGCAATCAATAACACTATGAACACGACGGTTCAACAATGTATAAACACATGTATGATAACACATGCTAACTTGTCCATTATCAATATAACAACTATAGGCAATTACATCTAGATTAATGCAATATCATGTACAGTGTAGCCCATTGATACTCAATGGCTAAATTTACAAATACAATAGTATTACTATTATTCAGTTCATTTCATTTATTTCGTGTCATTTCGTTCCATTTCGTGTCTTCCAACGGAAGAAACTTAAGCGCGAGGCGGAAGGGCAAACCGTTCATGGCCTGGCTTTATTTCACTTTCGTTTAATCAATTTAATTAAGCACAAGGCGGAAGGGCGAACCATTCATGGCCGAGGCTTCAATATTGTTTCAGTTTCCTTACATGGCTTATCAATTCATTGACTTTTCAGTCTATATGTGTGGGATCTACCAGTGTCTTGATCAGAGATCACTGGCATCACCACGGAGCTCCGGAACACCCCAATCATCTGCTGCAGCAGGATTATTCATTATTCATTGCATTTATTCATTTTCGTTCATTATTCCATGGTTCATTACATTTATTCATTGTTCAGTGGTTCATTGTATGCAGTCATTATAGACTCAAGGGGATCAGATGAATCATTAATTACTCACGGTCCTACTTGTTTCTATCCCAATTTAGACAAATTCTGGGTGTAATTATTAGTTACTAAATGCACGTGTTATTTTCGATGGACATCACATTTTCATTTAATATGTGCATTTAGCCCCCAAAAATTTTCCACCCACAAAAATTTTTGCTTACAATTTCATGTTTGGGCAAGTATCAGGTTCGCTCGAGCGGATCCAAGTTCGCTCGAGCGGACCCAAACAGAACATTCATCGTACGAGCGCACCTAAAGTTCGCTCGTGCGGACACTTTTTCGCGTCAGACAGTAACTGGTTCGCTCGAGCGAACTGTCCAGAACTCCATTTCTGGAACTCCGAACTTCACTCCTTCATTCATTCCTTTCAACCACCCTTTGCATACACATTTAAGGATCTTCAATCCTCCCCTCATTCATCATTTAATACACATTTAGCACTTCTATTCCATCATTAACACATCATAAAACCATACAAATCACATTCAACCTAATCTCCATTTCATAAGAAAGAAAAGGGGTTTTGAGAACCCATCTCTAATAACTCAAGGAAACTTATAGATTAGCATTTGAATCATAAATGAACATTTATACTTGCCTTTAAAGCCTATTAGCAAGAAACCCCTTTGCTAGCTTGACTTTAAGATGAGAAATCTCCAAATCCAAACCCTATTTCCATAAAAATATGAAAGACACAACCCTATAAGTCATTGTGTTAAATACTACTCCAAAATACTCAATAGGCTTGGAGAATCCTAAGACAAGGTTATCTACTTACTTGTAGATCCAAGTTCAAGAGGTCTTGAGCTCTTCCTCAAGCTTCAATACTCCAATGGAGGAAATAAGGTGAGGAAGATGATGAAGAAGATGAAGCTCCTTCAAAACTTGCTTGAGACACTCCAATCTCTCACTCTCTCTTGATGAAGAAGGATGGGAGGAGAAATGGAATGCCTAGGGTTTCCTCTACAATGCACTTGAGATGAATGAACCCAAAGGTTCATTTCAATGCCTTATAAGAGTCTTTTACAACTAAACCCTCTCTTTTTTTCTTATTTTCAACTCGAGTCAAATGGAGGCTCACTTGAGTCAATACTCGTCGGATGACTTCGAGCCTACTATGAAAGTTAACGTACTCGTCGAGATACACGTGTTGGTATCAAGAGTTTCCGTATTTGACAAAATACGTACAAATCCGTATTTACGGAAAAAGGCCTTGTTCTCTTAGTTTGAGTTTAAAATCTCATTCAATCCATTCAATCCCCTTCATTATCATTTCATTAAGCTTAATTCAATCCTTTGCGACTAATCTCATCGAGCTTAGTCATTAGCCATCATTAGCCTCATTAAACGCTTTTAATTAGCATTAACTTCAATTAATTAGAGTTAATCTTGATTAACTCGGGGCGGGGTCTTACAATATCCGACAACAGAATCGATATTGTGGAGCAGCTTTTGAACATTATCGATGCTCATGTGATCAGAGAGATGAACGACAACAAAAAGGAGAATCCGCTCCACCTTGCGGCGTCGCTGGGCCAGAGGAAGACGTGCAAGCTTTTGGTAGACAAGGATCCCAAACTAATCGGTGCTCGAAACATAGATGGAGAGACCCCTCTGTTCAAAGCAGCGAGTCATGGGAAGAAGGGGGCCTTCTACGCCCTTCATCCCAAATGCCCCATTACTGGTCGTGACATTAAACATGATATCCGCCACTGCAAGAGGAAGGATGGCAACACCATTCTTCATGTTTCCATCCTTGGAGAGTACTTAGGTAAGATTGAAACTTTCTTCAGTTTTGCCTTTTCTCAATTCGGATATGGGTAGCAAAATGGGTCCGGACCCGCTAACGTAACCCGACCATCCTTGGAGAGCACCTAGATTTTAGATGTTTGCATCTTAAAATCCTCTTGTATTTAATAGATCGGATAGTCTTGATAAATTTTGCAAAGTATTCTATTTAATTATAACTACTTTTACATAAAATTACTGTAGTTTTGTAAAAAGATCCAAGGTGAGCTAATTGTCCATTTTACAAGAAATTAAAGAAAATCACTCACTAAAATAATGTAATTACTTACTTCCAATGAAATGGGACATGAGGGTGAGTTATTTGGCCCAACCAGACATAAGAGGGTTTTAAGAGACACATGTCATATAAGAAATCAAGTCCACAAAATCTAACAAACTATTCAATTTAAGGTTAGGAAATGGATTGTAAGCATTATTTCTATTTCCATTTAATGATCTTTGATTGAATGGTAGTAGAATTTAATGCACTTGGTTTTTTTTTAAAAAGCCCTCTTCTATTGAGCAAGTAGTGAGCTAAACAAAATTTGCTGCATCCCCTATTTTAGTTATTTTTACCCCAGACTAGACTAAGGGGCTCAGACCAAAGAGAGCCCGCACAAGTATGAAGAAGAAGCCACATAGTGAAAAGAATAGTCTACACATATGGAAAAAGTTGCACACCGCGCATGGATAGTTGGGTGACATGTATTGCCAACCAGCTAAGCAACCCTAGTTGTCTATATTTTAATTTATGGTTACATTTGTAAAGAAGTTGTTATGATTTCTTTAACATGCCTCAACCCAAAACTTTTAATATTTAAGAGATTCAAACCAATTACACTTCTACCTACGGCAGGTCACTATCTTCAAGTAAGACATGATACAGTTTGTGGGTCTACTACCATTACCAGATAGGTAAGGGTTTCAAGATCTACCTAAAAACGAAAAATATTAAGTCTATGAGATGTCAATAACCATCTAATTGAAGGTAAGAAAATCATGGTATAAAATATCGGCCCGATATGACTCGGTATCAGCCGATACCGATCCGATATCTCGCTGAGATATCGGATTCGGTTAAATATTCCCAAAAAATACCGATATCTCGGCCGATACGAGATGAACTCGCTGTGAACCGATATCTCGGCCGATATTTTGAAAATATCGGCCGAGATGATATAAAATTATTGAAAACCTTATTTTTTGCTACTTTTTCCCCATCTTCCTCTTCTTCTCTTCTCTTCTCCAACCATAGCAGCAGCCCAGCCAGCCCTACTCCCTCTTCAACATTTTCAAATCCTACATTAATTTTTTGAAGAAAATATTATCTAAGGTATGAGAAAATCAACCCAAAACATTTCATCATGTCTTTTTTTTTTTTTTTTAGATGAAGTATAGAAATCATTAGGTTTGTCATTTGTATTGTGTTCTTCATTTAGAAGTTAGATCTATATACTTTTATGCTAGATCTACTCATACACATGATTTTGAACTTTTTTTTCCAATTTTTTTTATTTTCGGATTTTTTAATATTTGAATTATTATATATCATTTTTTGGGGATTTCATCATAACTAGGTTCTTTTAATGATTCATGATTATTGTATGGTGTATAAATGATTGATTTACATACTTTTATGTTAGATCTATGTATTTAGGATTTTGAAAATGATTTTATTAAAAAAAAATTCTTAAAAATAATTGTTGTTACTTGTAACTTGTTAGAATATTTGTGATACCAATGGCTTATTAATAGTGTGTAAATGATAGATCTACATCTACTCATAGTCATAGACTCATAAACATGATTTAGATTTTTATTTTAATTATTTTAGTTTCGAATTTTTTAATATTTGAATTATCATATATCATTTGTTGGGGATTTCATCATAAATATGTTCCTTTAATGATTCATGATCATTGTATGGTGTGTAAATGATTAATCTACATACTTTTATGCTAGATCTATATATTTAGGATTTTGAAAATGATTTTATTATTTTTTTTCCTAAAAATAATTGTTGTTACTTGTTATCTTTATTTTCTTATATTTTACACTAATAAATTGATCATGAGCATGAATAATGGTTGCATTATATGAAATACTAAAGAAGATAGCGAACTATGACACACACAGGACTCATAACTTAAGGTGGCCGAGATTTTGATTTATTGTTATTACTAATGGAAAAAAATATTGTATTCCAGCATTTTCTAATATTCTGGATTTTTTGGATATTTTTGCAAATTTTTCTGGATTAAAAAAAAAATTCACACATCTACGACCGCGACGGACCGATATCTGCGACCGATACTGATATCATATCTGTTTTTCGGCCCGGCTGATACCGCGACCGAGACCGAGATTTTAAACCATGAAGAAAATGATGGACGAAATGCCGCCTTCGTCCTTTATTTGGTTAGACGTGGAACTATGTAAATGAAATTCCACCAAGCGGTAGCTAAGTTGTCATGGCACCTCTCTTCCATGTAAACAATAAGGGATTAATCCTTAGTTGCAGCCCCGATGGAAAGAGACTTCTGTGGATGTCCCTGGGTTGGGTGGTACTTACCTTTAAAAAACAATTCCAAAGGTCTTCATACATGTTAGAAAGGCAAATAGCTATATATAGAATTTCCCTTTTAAATGCGGATGCATGATGGAGGTACGGGATATCCAGCGATCCCTAGGTCCTGAAGTGAAAGTACCACTCCTATACTGGTAGACCAACATAATAAGGAAAACAAAAAGGTCGCAAGGAAATCGAGCAATGTGAAAAAAAGGTCCAATGGGCTTGCAAAATAGAAAATTGGCTTCATAGCCTTAGATGGATAGATGGAATGCTAAATCCCAGAACTCTCTTAAATATTAATGTAAGCCTAGCGGCCCCACTTTACCCTGTTATTATTATTATTTTTTTTTTTGGGGGTGAGGGGTTACGTTTGTTTCTAAGTAGGGTAGTCTGACCCACAAACTCCACATTAAGTCCAATTTTAAAAGGCAGGAGAGAAAACTTTCATGGGGCCAATCCATTCGTAGCTCACTTGGTGAGACACCTCCCTAACCAGGGATCAATCCCAGAATGTTGCATTGATAATGTGGTACTTATGTTATTGTGTGCGAGTACATACTTAAAATAAATGGAGAAAACGAAAAGAACTTTCATTAGCAGCTGTAAGAATTAGCTACTAAGATTAAGTGTCTAAATTGATTATTTGAGCACCCTACAAATTTCATCATTTACCATGGAAGAACACCCATTTGGGTGGTCGTTATCTTGTTTCATCATTTAATTGCTGCTCGCTGTGTTACTTTTTATCCGTTGAAAAAATCTTACAGTGGCCATTTGTGCATTTGTAGAGTTCGCTTTTCAAATCATATATTGGTACCCGGAGTTCATGGAGTATAATAACAAGAAAGGACAAACAGCTCTCCATTTGCTTGCACTAAATACGTCAGCTTTCAAAAGTTCGAGTGACTTAGGATTTCTTGATGACTTCATCTATCGCTGTGAGCTCTCTCTCTCTCTCTCTCTATATATATATATATATATATATATATATATATAGGGGGATCTTCATATGCATCTATCCCTCACCAAAAATGGTGAAGGACATCCATTTTGGGGTTGTTTCAAGTACAAGAGGGAGGTATAATGTACTCCTCTTGTACCACTCTTGTACTTGAAAAACCCCCAAAAGGGGTGTCCCTCACCATTTTTGGTGAGGGATAGATGCACATGAATGTTCCCCATATATATATATATATATATATATATATATATATATCAAGGCTCTCTTAAGCTCAAATTTAAGATAAAATCTCATAAGCTCATACTTGTGGGGCTCACCTTTGGTCAATCCAAATGGACCAAACACATGACCCATATAAATTGCACATATCCACCACTTTTCGGTCAGATCCAAATTTATTAAACCGTTGGATCGACTATGTATTGATCCAAATGTATTATTGACCATTAAATTTTTGGGCTTATATGGAGATGATAGGAATCACGATTGGGGCTGATTTTTTTTTCAGAGTGTAAGATCCCAGGGAGTCCTTGAAATTCACCCCATCCCCATCCCCATCTCCATCCCCATCCCCATGTGGATCCCTAGGTGGGCCCCACCACACACTTGAACTTACCTATATATATATATATATGGGGTCAGCTCTCCTAAGCTGAAGCTTAGGATAAAGTAAGTTTAAGTAAACTCAATTGTGTGGTGGGGCCCACCTGGGGACCCGCATGGGGATGGGGGTGGGGGGGATTTCAAGGACTTCATGGGACCCTCCTTGCAAAAAATCAACCACAACCGTGATTTTCATCATCTCCATCTGGGCACCAAAATTTTAATGGTCAACGGTCCATTCGGATCGATACATAGTCGATTCAACGATCTAGTAAATTTGGATCTAACTAAAAGTTTGTGGGCATGTACAAGTTGGAGGGGTCGTATGTTTGGTCTATTTAGATGGACCAACGATGGCCCCAGAAGCGTTAGCTTATGGAATCTTATCATAAGCTTCAACTTAGGAGTGTCATATCATATATATATATATATATAATCTTATCATAAGCTTAAGCTTAAGAGTGCCTAGCCATATATATAATCTTATCATAAGCTTAAGCTTAGGAGTGCCTTGCCATATATATATATATATATATATATATTTATATATATAGGAACATTCATGTGCATCTATCCCTCACCAAAAATGGTGAGGGACACCCCTTTTGGGGGTGTTTCAAGTACAAGAGTGGTACAAGAGGAGTACTTTGTACCTCCCTCTTGTACTTGAAACAACCCCAAAATGGGTGTCCCTCACCATTTTTGGTGAGGGATAGATGCATATGAAGATCCCCTATATATATATATATATATATATATATATATATATATATGATATGGGGCTAGGGATAGCAAGTGGTTGGGTCCTCTCTTTTGCGGAATTAGAGGAGATTTTGTTTGAGGACCATCCAAACTCGACTTGATTGGCACTTCTACTTTCCCCTGCCGGACCGGCCAGACCCCCTTCGTGATGGGTGTGTAATTTTTTAGGCCAAGCCTACTGCCTGACTAGTATGGGTTAGATTGGGTTTTCGAATGGATTTGTTTTATTTTAAAATATAAAACATATGTGATGGATTGCAAATGAAATCCATAACTAGGAATGGCACACGCAGCCTACTACCACTTGGAGCTACTATAGTCTCACATTGAAAGGTTAACTAAGTAATATATAAGTTAAAAGACAAATGGGGTGGGGTGGATCAAGCACAACCAAAAGCCAAACCCGCACTGTAACTGACTTGGTCTAAAGCCCAGAAACACATACTCGTCTCGAACCCGACCAATTCACTACTAAACTAGGGCGGTTTCTATTTAAATGCAACTCATTGCCATCACTAGCTAAAGAGGGTTGGAACCCATGAAAAACCCAGCCTTATGGAGAGAAATTAGCTCTAGAAAGGAGAGAGCCTAATTACTGGATGGTTTTAGTTGATGGTTAGTCAAGCTGGGAGAGACAGGCTATCGCAAAGATTAATTTTGGTTGAGGATTGTGGATAACATGAATTAGTCTCAACCAAAACTTATCCCATTTAATAGTCAAGTTGCAATTTTCAATTTAGTTTAGTCAATCACCAGTCAAAAGTGGACTGACCCTTAGTTTTTTTTTTTTTTTTTTTTTTTGCTATCGGAGGATTCTCAACCCTTTGGCTGGACTAATCCCTTCAAACACCCCTATGGCCCTAATGCGGTAACACTGGTGGACTCAACCTTCGATTCCTGAAGAAGGGGGAATCGGGGGTTGATACCAAGACCTCTAGTTTCGAAAGAGGGAGGAATCATGGTCCTAACCACTCGGCCAACCCCTTGGGGTTGACTGACTCTTAGTTAACTAGCTAGATTTGGGTTGAGTTAATGAGTAATTGTAAGCTGGATAGGGTTCAACCCAATGTGAGTTGACAGACTGAATAGAAAGTTTGGTCTTGGCCCAAATTCAACCCATGTATCCATCCAGTCAAGCAGAACCTAGAGTCCGAACCCTACTCGAAATTAAAAGATCATCTGGAACCCTAGTTTACTTGGTTGAATTCGGGTTGTGTTAATGATCCCAATGGTTTTTGGGCTAGCAGTCTCAAGCAGTTCATATTAAAGGAAAATGGCTCAGCATCTGATTTGAAGTCAAGAATTGAATAGCCAGTGATGTCAGGCACTGGAGCTGATATTTAATAAATAGCTAATCTACAACCGAACTGTAAATTTGTAGGGCGACTTACGGTATAAACGTGCCCTATGTCCTATATTTGGTTGCTAGTGTTACCTCCCTAGCTCCACTGTGAAGTGGAAAGGATACTAATATATTTTCATGTGTAGGTTTGATTGTTGACTTCGCCAAGTTTGAGAAGCCCTCAGAATTCAAGGAGGAACAGCATTCAGATATTCTTCCAATTCTGGGAAATTACAAAACCTGTTTGGACTCACTTAAGAGGTGGAAGAATAAGGTTATTAATGCTATTGGTAATGCATCATCCTTCATCTTTTTTTTTTTTCCCGGTTCAGAGTTACAATGTAGATTGGAACTATTTGTCAGTAACTCATAAGCGAGTTAAAGGAAAAAAAAAAGTACCTACAATAGTAATTTGAAAATTGAGGAATGGGACTGAGAGACGGTTTTCATAATAACTTGAGCAGTCAAGTTTGACAAGAGTACTCAATCAAAATTAACAACAATAATTTGATTTACTCAACTTAAGGAATTATTAAGCTTTATGGGCTTTGGCAAGTCAAAACAAGGAATTATTTAACTGTGCTAACTTAGGCAAAGTCAAAACAGGTTTTTTGAGATAAGAGAATACAAGGTAGTGTGCTAAGGTGAACATGATACTCAGTCCCATCCCTCTCTGGTTTCCCCTCTAGCTGGCCTTTCTCCCCCGCCATGTTGTTTGTAGTTCGCCCAGCTGTGGAGCTCCTCTCTTCTCCCTTTCCTGCTCTGTTTCTCTTTTGTTCTTTTTTCTTTCTCTGTTTCCTTTTCCATTTTAGGGCTGTTTTTCTTTGTTCCCCTTTCTTTCAATAAAATATTTACCCTTTACTCAAAAAAAAAAAGTGTGCAAAGGTGAACATGATACATATAGGTCACACGGTATCAAATACCTCACAAAATACGAAGGTGATTGTGGATTAGTTATTTTATCAAAAGTTAGTAGAATTAGACATTCTTAGACATCTATCTAATGCTTTGAAAAAACATAGCCAAATTGAAGCGAACAATTCATAGTCAGGCTCCAAATAGCATTGTCTAACATAAATATATGTTTTTTTAAATGACTAATCCAGATGCCCAATGTTACATCGGGCCTTTGGGTCCCACTATAATGATGTTGTGCGCGTTTATGCGGAAACATGAATCACCGCGATCAAACGTGCAATCAACCACATAAAGAAAGAGAAAATCAAACACATAAAATTTACGTGGTTGGGCAAACTTGCCTACGTTCACAGGAGAAAAACTCGACTTTCCTTTGGGTTCCACTCTCTATGATGTGTAGTAGTTTACATGGTTTACACATTACATCAATATATAATGCTCTCTTTCTTATCCCCAAGAAATCTTATCTTAGTCAATAAGAAAGTCCTGGTACAATTTCTCAGGAATGGGTGAAATATCATATATTTTATTAATTACATAATGTAGCAATACACAAGTTATATATAGAGGCTGGAAAGCTATTCTAGGAAACAATATATATAGAGAATAATTCTGATCTTGTAATCTATCCCATAATCTTGCATCATTGACTCTGTCCTCTCAGACTAATTAGGTATGTACAGCTCATTTGACACTCCCCCCAAGTTGGGGCATATATGTCATCAATGCCCAACTTGCTAAGTGAGCTGTGAAAAACTCTACCGGTGACTGCTTTGGTGAGGGCATCTGCAAGTTGATCTTCGGATTTAACAAACGGTACCCCAATGATCTTGGCCTCGAGTTTCTCCTTGATGAAATGTCTGCCAACTTCAACATGCTTAGTCCTATCATGTTGCACTGGATTATGTGCGATGTTTATTGAGGCCTTGTTATCACAGTGCAGTTGCATGGCACGTTTGGGTTTGAATCCCAAATCCGCCAACAAGTTTCGTATCCAGAGTAGCTCACATAGTAGCTCACATACTCCATGTGCCATACCTCGATATTCAGTTACAGCACTCGATTTAGACACCACTTTCAGTTTCTTACTGCGCCAAGAGACTAAATCGCCTCCCACAAAAGTAAAGTATCCAAATGTTGACCGCCTGTCAATAACAGAACCAGCCCAATCTGCATCAGTGTACCCTTGAACATCTAGATGACCATGGTTTCAGAACATCAATCATTTTCCAGGAGCTGACTTCAAATATTTTAGAATCCGATTCACAGCATCCATGTGTGCCTCACTTGGTGCATGCATATTGCATAAACTAACTCACCACACTCACTGCATATGCTATATCAGGTTTAATATGTGATATATAGATCAACTTACCAACAAGACATTGATATCTTTCTTTGTTGGTGGGTACTTGGTCAAGATATTCACCAAGTTTATGATTCACCTCCATTGGGGTATCAGTTGGCTGTTAAACTAACATTCCAATTTCGGTCAAAATGTCAAGGATATATTTCCGTTGTGATAGAAATAGTCCTTGTTCTGAACGAGCCACTTCAATACCCAAAAAATACTTTAGAGCACCAAGATCTTTCATCTCAAATTCACTGGCTAAATAACATTGCAATGTTGCCTTTTCCTCTAAGTCATTTCCTGTAACCACCATGTCATCAACATACACAATAAGGGTAGTGACCTTACCTTTCCTATATTTCAAGAAAAGAGTATGATCTGAGTTACTCTGCTTGTAGCCAAAATTCTTCATTGATTTGCCGAACCTTCTAAACCATGCTCTGGGTGATTGCTTCAATCCATAAAGAGACTTTCTTAGTTTACACACCATGTTGTTTTGACTGGACCCCATCTTGCATCCTGGAGGGGAATCCATATAGACTTCTTCTTCTAGGTCTCCATGCAGGAAGGCATTTTTTACATCAAACTGATGTAATGGCCTGTCCAGGTTTGCTGCCAAAGAAAGAAGCACCCAAATTGTGTTGATCTTGGCTACAGGAGCAAAGGTCTCCCCATAGTCAATCCCATAAGTTTGAGTTTAACATTTTGCCACTAGTCTTGCTTTGTATCTTTCAATGGTTCCATTTTCCTTGAAATTTACCGTATATATCCCTTTGCAACCTACCATTCTCTTCCCTTTAGGAAGGGTAGTCATCTCTGAAGTGGAATTCTTTTGGAGGGCCTCCATTTCTTCATTCACTGATTGAGTCCACCTGGATCTTTCAAAGCTTCCTGCACATTAATTGGAATAGATACAGTGGATAATTGGCATGCGAATGATGCGCATGACGGAGATAGCCTATGTAGAGACACATGATTAGCGATAGGGTATTTAACCTTTGCTTTAGGGTCAGGGTCATATTGTTGTCTAGAGATTCCTCTAGTTGTACTAGGCGTAACTGATAACCAGTGTTTCTTGTATGACTTGACTCAGGTAGAGGCTAGAGTGTGAGTTTGAGTGTTCGGTTACCTGTGGAGGATCCTCAAGACCTAATTGGATGAGTGGTGGTGATACTGGTGGAGGAACTATAGGAGGGAAAGTATCTGAAACACTATCTGGAGTCTCTAGTTCTTGCAGCTCTTGCTCTTGTTGTACCTCTGTAGTTGGTGACTCAGTAGTCACCACATCCTCGGGTGTTATTCGAGGCTGCTCTGACATAGGTTGATCTGAAACATTTTGTGGAATATGGATGATTTGATTCTGAGTGTCTTCTGCAAAGACAGAGCTCTCCCCCTGTAGGGGATTCTCAGAATCTCCCCCGAGTAATGGAACTCACTCTCATGGAAAGTAACATCTGCTGTAACGTGCAAGGTCTGAATAGGGAGATGAAAACACTTATAGCCCTTTTGAGTGTCAGAATACCCCACAAAGACACAGCGTATGGCACATGGATCAAGTTTGCCACGCTGGTGTGGATATACCTGGATATAAGGAACACAGCTAAGTGGACGGCATGGTGAGGAGAGTGGTCAATGTCTGAATTGGAGTTTGATGCTAGAGAGTACTGGATGGTGTTCTGTTGATGAGGTACGCAGCTAAACAAAGGGCCTCCCCCCAAAACTGATGAGGCATATGGGCCTCAAATAAAGAGGCATGAACAACTTTCAAGAGATGACGATTCTTATGTTTCTGCTACACCATTATGTTGTGGTGTACAGGCACATGTGGTTTGATGAACAATACCATTTTGGCTTAAAAAATTATGTAGGTTGTTGTTGACGTACTCTCCTCCATTGTCCGACCTCAGTGTTGTGATTTTCTTGTCAAATTGAGTAGCAACATATTGATGAAATTGCTTGAATTTGGCGGTGACTTCGCTTTTCTGCTTCATGGGAAAAACCCAGGTCATCCTAGTGCAATCATCTATAAATGTCACAAACCACTTAAAACCACTAATAGTAAAAACTCTTGACGGACTCCAAATGTCAAAATGGATAATCATGAAAGGCATAGAAATTTTATTCAATCTTAATGGGTAAGAAATACGATTGCTTTTCGCCAAAACACAAGTTTCATAATGAAAGTCTGATGCAGCAAATTAGGAACACAAATCTGGAAATAAAAGTTACAAATAACCAAAAGAAGCATGTCCTAATCGTCTATGCCACAACCAAATCTTCTTCATCCCGATGGACTCGTCCCCTCTTTACTCAATCTCTTATAGCAGTCTTCTGTCAAGTCTAGATAATACAACTTTCCCCTCCTAGTACCACATCCAATCACGGCCCTGGTGAGAAGATCCTGAAAAAGACAATACAATGGCCAAAAAAAAAAAAAAAAAAAAAAACACAGTATAATTAAGGGAATCAATGATTTGAGGAACAGATAATAGATCATAGTCGAGTGAAGGAACAACCAAGACATGATCTAGACTTAATGATGATGTAAGAGATAGAGACCCTTCTCCCAGAACTGGGGAAGTGGTTCCATTTGCATTGGTAACATGTGTTGGGCTTGATGGTTTGGTAGAGTGCAATCCAGTGAAACTAGATGTCATGTGATCACTAGCACCAGTGTCAATAATCCATGATCTATTACAAATAAGTGAAGATGTGCAGGAGGAAGTACATGAGGTGGCCAAGGCCTTGGAGCCAGATGTGCCTGATGGAAGTTCTGATGCAGTCTCATGGGATGACTCAGTTGATGCAAATGAGGCTCTACTCGAATCCTTCTTTCGCCCTTTGTGAACCCATCCTTCTGGATAACCAATGATCTCATAATAGCCCTTAATTGTATGGTTATCTAAACCACACTTGGTACACTTCATTGGAGACCGGTTACGAGTCGAGTCTGAGTTCTGAGTGGGTAACCGAGATTCTGTGGACCTTGCAGTGACCAAAGTTGTGGCATCAGATGAGACACCAGCTTTAGACATGGTTCCCTGTCGGTTACTCTCTCTTTTAATATGTGCATATGCTACCTCAAGTTTAGGTTTAGGCTCCATCCTCAAAATCTCTCCTCGGATTTGGGAAAAATTATTGTCCAAACTTGCAAAAAAGATTTAAACTCGGAGACTGTCAATCTCCTTGCATCTAGCTAGTTTCAACATCTGCTGGATCCTTCATGTTACTTGGACTTAATTGATCAAGATCTGGAAAGATCTCAGTGAGCTCACTGAGTAATTGGCAACAGGTGTTCCATTCCGTGTCATCGTGAATGACCTTCTGTGTAAATCATAGATCTTTGCCTCATCTGAACCATCAGAGTATGTTTTATTGAATGCATCCCAGACTTGTTTGGCTGTGTCATAACGGATAAACCATTTCATCTGATGGGGTTGCATGGCATTGAATAACCAACTCTTGACTTGGCAATCCGATGCACGCCATTTGTTGTATGTCGAGTCTATGGTTGCAAGTTGGATCATATCACCGGTCAAGTGACCATGTTTCTCTCGTCTGGCAATCTTCATCTCCATGACTTGATGCCATAGAGAATAATTATATTCATCCAATTTGATTCCAGTTGAGAAGTTGTAGTTATCTCCTTGGACGGTGACAATTTGGGTGGTTGAATTTGATTTGTTGGAGTCGTCTTCACTTGCCATGATGATGACTCAATGGATGATGGATGTGTTTGGTGTCTGGGCTTGTATGGTGGCTGCGGCTGCGGAAGCGAGCTAGGGTTAGGTCAAGAGACAGTCATGGTCGACTGCTCTAATACCATCTCAAGAATGGGTGAAAAATCATATATTTTATTAATTATATAATGTAGCAATATACAGGTTATGTATAGAGGCTGGAAAGCTATTCTAGGAAACAATATATATAGAGAATAATTCTGATCCTGTAATCTATTCTATAATCTTGCATAGTTGACTATGTCCTCTCAGACTAATTAGGTATGTACAGCTCATTTAACACAACTACTAAAATACCGATGACCCTGAACCCACTTGGCCTGGACCCACTAAGCCAACACATGATATGGTGTGTGGTGGCACTCGATGCATGACTTATGAGGTGATGAGGGTTTTTGTTTTGAAATTTGGATTTTTGAGGGAACCTCAGGATTTTGAGGGCAGCTAAAACTCACTTATTGGCACAAACCTACATCCGAATTGCTCGAGACAAATTCTTCTACTTGTTCAATTGGTAGGCGAAATATCTGAATGCATCACTATTAAAGTCTTCATGTGTAAATAAACTGTAGAAAAAAAATCGTGCTTTAGAAGTGATGCATACGATAGCTATTGTACGTTGTCTAACATTCAATATATTTTTGTTTCCAGTCGATAGGGCATGGGAAAGGAAGGACATTACAGGAAATAAAGACATGGAAAAGCAACAGTCGCCTGTGCAATCTACGAGTAAGTTTGAGTTCTATGTTTCTAGAAAGTTTTAGATGTGCTCAAGATGGCATGAGAAAACAAGGAAAAAATCATCACAATACAACTTTTGAATTGGACAGTTTTCTCCTACAACTTTCCCATCCAAATGAGGCCTTAGCTTATTGTCCCCAAAAACAGCCATAAGTCCAAACTCTGGACTGTTTGGTGGAGAAAAGTGACACGAAATATGAATGGCGGCATTTGACGCAAATATTCCCTTAACGATCGATCCACTAAGACTTCACATTAGTTCTCACTCAGTTTCAAAAACGGAAAATTGGAGTAGGACTGCAACTCTAATCGTTTCATTTTTTTTAAAAAGATAAGACTTTCCCTGATGCAAAATCAGACTTTCCAAGAAAAACAGTCATAATTCGGGCATGTTTAGTAACAGATGAGGAATCCATATATCTTATGATTCTTCACTAAAACGGGAACAACGATTCCTTGCTGGGGAGTTGTATAGCTAAGGATTTCACATTAATATTGGTGTGTATTGATGAATATAGCTGAGAAAAATAGAGTTCGGTGTGCAAATCCACTTAAGTGAGGATTTTCAAATCTTATGAGGGTGGTCGGATCTGAAAATCCTATCAAATGAAGATTTCCATTCGTCCAGATCCTCAGAAATTTATAATTGGAAAACATGAATTTACTGCAACTTTAGGAAAACCGAAAATCTTTTCCCTAAAGATTTGATTGCCAAACGTGACCGAAGCGTTTTTTTGGTAATTTTCTTCCATGGTCCCATGAAAATCCAAGAGGGTGATTAATTGTTATAATTGAAGGAAATGGAAGATAAGATAAGAAATCCCCCTCCATTATATAAGATTAGGAAATGGAACTTGGTCTATTTGATATCAATAGAGGGATCTGTTGAGAACCGCTCCTTCTCACCTGGATTTGGGCCACTGTGGATCCGCACCTCATTCATAGATTAGATCCATATCCGGATCTAACACAAAACCTATGTGTTGTATCCGAATCTAGCATCGACTAAAAATATAGACTCGGCTCCGGCTCCGGATCCGGACCCAAAATAAGATGTGGAGTGCATTAGTATAATTGGGTATAAGGGCTCTGAAATGAATTTTTACATAAAAACAAGTGAGGTTATTAAATGGAAAATGATTAAAGCTAAGGAGACCCTCAAATATCAGTGTGGGACTATTAAATGAAAAATGATTAAAGCTAAGTAATCCCCCAAATATCAATGCTACTCAAGAAACGTAGGCCATTGAAACTTATATATTTTTAATTGGTAGATGTAATTGTTCGAGATCTTGGTCTCATGTGGGAACATACAAGGATCTGGATCCAGATCCAGATCCAGTTCTGAATGTACCGGATCTCATATGCTTGAATCCCAAGCTGAATACAAAAATTTTTTTAGATCCAAACATTGATTCCACGTCTGGTTTAGTTCGAATCAAAGACTTTAGATAGTTGGATCATCAGATGCCCATTTGAAACCCCAATCGTGCCAATGTCTCTAAGCAATTATGCTACAACATGTGGCAGAGTTCATTTGTACTACATAGTGGCAAACATTAGTTGGAGTGGCAAGTTCCTTGTCAATGATCTAACATTGGATTGGTGAATAACTTTTCTCTTTACTTTTAATGTACTGTACACTCTCTGTGTAGGCGAAGACAGAAGACAAGCCACTGGAGATCCTAATCCAGGAAACGAAGATCAGGAGCAGCGGATGCATTGCAATCGTGATCATATCAGCGGTAATTTGGTTTAGGGATAATTTTAGGCCGATGGTTCATCTAAGAGCCTAATGTTCTATCATATCAATCCATCCTCAATGCTTTTTTTTTTTTTTCCTTTAAAGGTAGGTGAATTTTTTATTAAAACTTCAAAGAGGAGGAACCCACTCTCCCAAATACAAGAATTAGTGCACCATCACTCCCCTATGCCACCCCAATAAGATGATGGCTATGCCAAGCGTATGGTGACCTGCAACAAGTGAGGCCATGAGAAGGGAACAAAAAATTGGAAAGTACATACATCGTGTGGTGATGTTTTAGCAGGAAATTGGCATTGATCAAAGGAGGTCAGTAGATTGGCCATCGGCTTTACGATGAAAATGGGTCAGGTTCAAGTGTTGTACCCGCCCACTGGATCCAAACTCAAATTAGATTGGCCATTGGGAACCTGTACTCGAATGGGGTCCAAGTTGCGGGACCCCTATACACATACCTGTAATTTAAATGAAGGCCCAAACTCGAAACTAGACACATAGGAAAATATCAAGGTCCAATTACTTATATAGCATATAATACACCTATGTATTAATATTGATATACTTAAAGTGTTTAGCATATATATTAATTTGAATTCTTCAGATAACCCACTTTTAGAATGCATCTTTTTTCCAACAATATTTTTTTGGGCCTGACGCCCATCTGTAGTTAATCCAATCCTTTCAGCCCACAGTGGCCTCTCTTTGTTATCGCAATCCAAATTTTACACAGTTTCAGCCATTATTCAATGTTTGATTTTAGCAAATTAAAAAGTCTGCATAGTTTACAACCATTAAACTTAAGGACTTAAAACTGGGCTAGGATTATTTGAACAACGATTTACCACATTCCTCTTCTCTGGGTCCAAACATTCTCATATTAAAATGCATTGTTATATATATATATATATATATATATATATATATATATATATATGGAAGTGCTCCTATGAGAGATGGGTGGAGGCCCTCACTTCCATATCCACTCTCACCAACTTAAATGCAAGGACCCCCAACTTAAATGTGAGGGTCCCCATAAGTAGATGGGTCTGGGTCCAGTTCTACCTTGGTTTGGACCCGTGGACCCAAGACCCGACATATTACCTCAATTTTTTAAAATCTCTCATAAAAATCATGTTTTTTTTTTAATATCATTCTCTACCTAAACCTAGACCTGGATCTAGACCCGTCCCATATATTGTTCTGGTTCCGAGACCCGACATATTACCTCAATTTTTGAAAATCTCTCATAAAAACCATGTTTTTTTAATATCATTCTCTACCTAAACCCAGACCTGGATCTAGATCCGTCCCATATATTGTTCTTGTTCCGGAGCTAAGAAACCATTTCTGAAACGGTTCCGGGTCCGAATCTGGTTCCACTTCTCCTTAACGGTTTCGGTTCCGGGTCCACCATGGACCAAGACTGGAACTGGCCCGTTTACAGCCATATATATATATATATATATATATATAGATATATATATATAAAGCAATAAGGAGGGTGGGTGTAGAAGACACCACGTTAGCACCCATGAGTTCTCCTTTCCAGAAAAACATATACAACTTTGACTTTGATGTGGCCCACTAACCTCTCCAAATCACAGCCACAATTATCTCCAGCTCATCCTATTCTCTCTCTTAATTTGGTTTGAGCCATCACTATGGATATATATTCCCAACAAAATCGAATCCATCCAATTGTATGACAAATCCTCTAAAACTAATCTCTATATTATAGGAGTTTCTTCTCATCTCCATGTCCCCCTCCCTATCTCATCTGTCTCTCTCCATACCACACCAGCCCCAACCTTTTATCTCACTATCTCCCAACTCACCCTCCAATGAGATCTCTACAACTCTCCTTGATAATAATGTTTTTCAGATTTACAATGATCTTAATTTCTTCTTGAAGTGTAATAAGGTGAGCGGAGGCCTTTCATCATATTTTTGGTTCTAGCTTAAATTGTTCTTACATGTAACAATGACGTGGATTTTCCTTTTTAGGTTTAAACAAGTGGCTCATGTTTTTTTTTTTTTTTTATATTATTTATCAATGGAGATTCTACCTTGGCCAAATTGATAATGAAGAGTTATTCGACTTCGAGGTGGAGGTGTAGTGTCGCTACTCTAGATATAATATCAATTTGCCATATAGCAATAAAGATATTTTCTAACAATTTCAAAAGTTTTTTTACCCAAAAAAACAAGAATTTCAAAAGTGCAGGGGTCATATAAGTCGATTTTGGATGGTGAGCATGTGTAGAACTATTTGCACAGATTTTAAATTGATCTATCAGATTTAAGAATAGTCTAGATTAGGTTATATGCATGGCAGAGATTTTTCACGCATTTTGATAGGTTTCTTTTATATTTATTTTTTATAATATTTAAAATTTTATTATAATTTATTTTTTGGCTTGGGCTTAGTACCGGCCTTTGTTGCTGGTCTATACTTAGCCCAATACGTGTGTATGGGAATTTACAAATAACCAATTTTTGGGATGCCCCCTTTCTTCAATCGCATTTTTCAAAGGCTTTCAACACACCTTTACAAATAACACACATCTGTAGTCAAAGTGCACGCACACAACACAACGGTTATCAAGTGCGCCCGGTGCACAAGTTGCGCACTGGGGTGGGGCCCACCTGGTTGTCTGTCCAAGTGGACCATAAGATCCCCCTATGTACATGGGCTCAACTGGGTTTGCACCCATCGGAATAGAGTATACATCATTAGATCGATTGTACACCGATCCGAATGGACCGTAGGTCGTTAAACTTACGGGGCCCGGATGGAGATGATAGAATGATCGTTTGGGCCAGATCTTTTGTAGAGGGGAGGGGCCAAGGTGATCTTCAAATCCCCCAGGTCCCAGATCTTTTGTTTTGGGGGGGGGGGGGGGGGTTGGTTCCAATCAATGCCCAAGAAGCTTTCACCATCCAAATGAGTACAAAGTTGAACCAACGGTTTAGTCTATTCGGGTTGGTGCCAAACCCGGGATCGGTGACTATCACAAGGGTAAATTTTTTGTTGTCTTTTGAAATGGATCATAAGGTAGGCCCCACTGGATGTTTAGGCATGTTGTGCTCACTTTATCACGTGCACCTGTGTTTGGCAGAGATTTCTCCCATACACACACACAACTTATCCTAAGCATAGCTAATGCATTGTGTGCATCCATGTTGGGGGCCAGCTATTGGTACATGTGAATGGACCACGCAAACACCTCCCTTGCCAAAGTTCACATGCCACATGTTGTGCACCCCTAGTAGGGCCCACTTACATGTCCATCTAAGTGGAGGAAAATACCCCACCCTATAGTACACACTCCCCTCATGTTTGGATAGATTCGCGAGGATTGGGCCGCGTCGGATTCATGCACACCCATTAAAATAGACTGAACTCGTGGATCCTAAATGATAGGATTAGAATGATTAGATGGGGCTATTTTTCACAAAGGCGCCCATGTAAATCTTCAAGTGCCTCAGGTCCCAACCTAACGTGCGCAGCAGGTGGGCCCCACAGCTCAGCGCACATGGACAGCTGGAGGTACGTGCTATGGGGTCACCTGCTACCCACCTTGGGATGGGACTTGAGGTAATTTGAAGACCTAGATGGAGCCCTCCTCTCTGTAAAAAACCCAACCCAACCTGATCATCCTAACCCCATCATGCGGTTCCCACAACTTAAGTATATTCGAATGGGGTGTGTAGTCAATCCAACAAGCAAGCTCGGTGGGACCGGTGACAATGGGGGGAGGGGTGGTTGGGTGGTGCACCTAAATGGACTAGTAGGTGGGCCCCGCATATGTTTGTGTGTGTTTGCATACACACATTATATGGTTGAGCCTCTTCTTAGGTCACTGGAACGGGGTCAACCTCGTTCGCTCACACGTGTGAGGCCCATTATTGTCCCATCCGGGCGGATGAACCAATGGGGACACCCTACAGTCGCGGTCAAGGGGCTAGGCACCCATCCGAATGACCATTGGATAGACCCATAACTCTAACCCCTTGATCAATGGTTCTCAAGTATGTGGAGAGGAGGATGCAGAGCTCTAGAGGAAGATGTGGAGGAAGGTGAAGTGGCAGGGATATTGGTGCCATTGCCGGAAAATTTGGCATTCTTGAACTGCTGGAGTAAGAGCATGGATCCGGAAGGCCCTCTTTTGCCATTTACATACAATAGGGGAACACGTTAGCAGGGAATCCCTTGAAAAGGCATGTTGCCCTTGATTAAAACTTTAGTGGAAAATTTCTACCCCAAATTGAAAAGTTTTGAAACTTGTATGTTTTTGTTTTTTAAAATGCTAAAACTTAAAAGGCATTATTTGAAATCTTTCGTTACTAAAATGCCTTCGGATCAAAATATCACTCCTAACTAAGCAGTCCAACTTGGCAAAAAATAAATAATAAAGACATGCAAGATCGACACTCTTTCAAATGTTTCGATGAATGCTGGCTGCTTTTTATTCTTCTTATCATTGCAGCTGTTGACCTCATAGACAGAATCTGGAGTTCTGGAGGATATATTCCACTCCCATTTCAGCCTGATTCCAGGGATTTCTACCGCTACTGCTTCCGCGTCCTGCAGTTTACAATAGAGCACTTACTACGTGTACTTGGATTAGGTATGTGCTGCTGCTAAATGGTAGTTTTTATGAGTCCCGGCGTAAATGAGTCATGCTACCTTCCCTGTTGAAATGCAACATACAACTGACTTTTGTACAAGCAATTGATGAATTTGGATACTCTAATAATAGGCTTCAGAGATTTACCCTAATGCCATCCGTATAAATTCTTCTATAGAGGCCACCTTTCAAATCTAAACCACTCCAATCATGGTGGGACAAACAGTCAGAGTGATCTCATGCACGTTTACTTATTCACACTCTGCAGTTTTGCATTCCAATCACATGGTTACTGAGTCATCAATCTGACTCTAAAACACAGTGCGGATGGAGTGAGTTGGCTACCTAAAAGTCTCAAATAATATTTTAGAATTCTCAGAATTTCACTCTTCATCTATTGTGTTGGAGTTTCAAATGCTCCACCAAAAGGCGGGATTTGAAATTCCACCTCAGTGGCATGTCTTTTAGAGAATTTGAAATTTCTCCTCACGAATTCTTTGGATTCTAATAAAGAAACATGCCATGAAAATGTTCAAATTCAAGAGATAGTCCTGATGATGAATTTGCAAAGCTGAGAGTATGTCTCTTTACGATAATTTCTGACGAGAATTTGGTGTGCTTTGGAATTTGGACGTGGTATGATGCTTGTCCCATTGCATTTGTAAATGCCTTATTTCTTCACCAAAATTACAAAATTCCAACCATCTAATAGATCTCAAATGACCATTAAGATTGTAATTCCTGATATTCTATCTTGTTCGCTATTTGGTAGAATTTTTAGATGCAGGAATTCCAAAGGTCTAAGAAGTCAAAAATTCTCCAGAGGAATTCTCTGAATTCAAGTAAAGAAACAGGCCCCGGGAGTTCCATTTAGAATTCGCAATTGAAATGCTAATGTTTTAAACCATGTCAAACATCTTATAACAGCTTCTGACTCCAGGAAGTAGAATTGGTCTGGTTAGTTACAGAATCAAGGCAGTAGACAAGTCAATAACCAATTAAAGCCTCAGCATGTTGACCTTTCGAGTCGAGTCGAGTTTTAGAACTTTACAATATTGTGAATCCAGATCTTTAAGGCGAAGCCTAAAAGAATCGTCTTAGCTGATCCATATAATGCTAATAAGAGGTTGCATAAAACTCCAATTTCACTTTAGTGGAGCTAGGCTCAATGTCAAATTGATCATGTGTAAACCACATGACTTGACTCCTTTTATTTTCAATTTGAACAATCCAAGGGTGGGCTTAACTTCATTTAAAGAAAAATCAGATCAGAAAAAGAAAGAGAGATTTTGAGCGGATTGGAAACTGATTGGTATGGAGAATTCTCTTTGGCCTGGAGCGAATAAGAGCATTAGGATTCCAAACACATGTTCTGTATCTTTTCAACTTAATGCACAAGATGCTGTTTTCAGGGTTCTTCCAAGTCTCTGATTTGAAAAAGAAGAAACAGAAGCACACATATGCGGGTCAAGTCTTGAAAATGCTCGTCTGCTATGCAACAGATGCGGACAGCGGTTCGAATCCCCCAACTTTTGATACCAGTCTTATTGACCCAACTCGTCTGCTTGACCTGGACCCAGATACAGACCACCACCCAAAACCCCTTCAATCGTCACAAGGTACTCTCTCCTCCAACAAGAGCCACTTGCCTTTTCTTTTGAAGAGCATAAGTAGCAATTCAAAATTAATTTCATCACTTTGAGCAGTAGTACCTCAGCAGCACATAATTTCTAACGTTCTGGCAGGTGAAAGAGAAAACAAGGCAATTGAATTAGGGACAGTGACGATGAGAAAACTGGATGATCTTATAACGCGTATGACAGAGTCTCAAGAGAAAATTTTAACGCTCTGGACAAAATCACAAGAGAAAGGTAGTATAGCGCTCTCTCTCTCTCTCTCTCTCTCTCTCTCTCTCTATATATATATATATATATATGGGAAGTGCTCCTATGAGACACTCTCACTAACTTTATGAGAGATGGGTAGGAGCCCTCACTTCCATATCCACTCTCACAAATTTAAATGCAAGGACTCCCAACTTAAATGTGAGGACCCCCACCCATCTCTCATAAAGTTGGTGAGAGTATCTCTCATACGAGCACTTCCCTATATATATATATATATGTGTGTGTGTGTGTGTTAAAATGAATAACTATAGATGTGGCCACATCACTTTCCACAGATACCAATGGAAAGGAGACTACTGATACAGCCAAGTCATTGATGACCATCAAAACCTCCGATCAACTAAGGGAAGGTACACTTCTTCCCTACCAGCCACTTTGTACTTTAATTTCTTTCCTTTTGAAGAGCATAAATAGGAACTGAAATATCTTAGTCCGTGTGTGCGCTTTAGCAGCCAGGTCTGTTTATTTTTTGAAATTCATGGGATTTCTGTCTGATGAATTTTGGAGTTTTCAGACACAGTAAAATTCCTTAATGCTCTCATATTCAAAGATTCCACTAAAAATCAAAGGAGTTGGAATTCTTGAATTCACAGAGGTTATTTGATAACTCTCAGGTCAGTGGAATGTTGAAATTCTTGTAAAGAAACATTACATTTGCAAGGGAAATTCTATATGCACCCCTATTTTTGCTGAGCACACCCATCTTTAGAAGAAAAAAAATTACATATAAAAAAAGAATGTGGGTGTGCTCAGCAAAATAAGTGGGTGCATATAAAATTTCCCCATTTACAAATGCCAGAAGACAACATGTTACATCATATTAAAAAAAGACTCCAACATAGCGAATTTCTGTCAGAAACTTCACTAAGAAAGAAAGCCCAAAGTTCACAGAATCCCGTATGCAGTACACATTTTATTTTCTTTGGTTGAATTTCTGGTAAGAACTTGAGGTGATGAGATTTTTTAGACATAATGTGATGGTTATATTTCTCACAAGCTCTACAACAAATTAAATAGAAAACATATTTGACAAATAACAAAAACCGAAAAGCTACAATGTTAAGCCATTTCTGCAGCTGGTGCTATAAGTGACTAGAAATTGACTTTTAGCGAGGCCAAATTCGGCTGCTGCTGTTAAGAAACATAGAGAAGCCCTTCTAGCATCTTTCCACTAAACGTTGGTCGTTAAAATCACGTTCTCTTGTAAAAGTTACTAAAATGTGATGAGTAAGCTAGTTTAATAACCAATGTATAATGGAAGTAATCAACCAAATAAAATAGACGTAGCAAAAATATCTACCAAGTAATCACCACAAGAAGGCACACACATATTTAACGTGGAAATCCATTTTTGGAGAAAAACCACGATAAAAAAAAAAACCCAATCACTATTGAACAGTTATAAGATATACTTATAGTAATTTTATCACAGTCATAATGTCGATCTAAAAACTATAATTGTTCTTGCACAACTTTTTCTGCCATTAATAGTCGCCGCGCACCGTTTCTTTTGCTTGATTCTCCTTCAACACCTTGAAACTAAAATGCACAATCCTCCATAAAAATAAACAAGTCTTTATCAAATTCTAAGATAGAGTCCGGACGGAATCAGGCGCCGTCCGCCTCACCCGCTGTAGCGAGCCTTGTCTCGGGATTTTGGCCCGACTGATTCTGGCACTCGATTTATGGCCCTGACATCTTGCAGTGAAAATTCTCACGCATATTTTATTCTAATATTTATCTGCTGTCAGTAGAGACCTCTATTTAATGTTTATTGATTATTTCTTCACAGATATGAAAGATCAGAGTACGCCATTTTTAATCGCTGCAAAGATGGGGGTGTGGGAGATAGTGCAAGGTATTATGGAGCATCATCCTATGGCAATCCATCAAGAGGACGTCGACAAAAAGAATGCGGTGCTGTTGGCTGTGGAATACAAGCAACCGATAACCTACAAAATTTTGCGGAAGAGGTACTCCTCTCTACAGAATATTTTCCAAAAGGTAGATAAGAATGGGAACAGTGCCTTTCACTTGGCTGCAACAACAAAGGAAGATCATCCTTGGCAAATTCATGGTACAGCTCTTCAGCTGCAATGGGAGATCAAGTGGTATAATGTATGTATGACTCTCTCTCTCTCTCTCTCTCTCTCTCTCTCTCTCTCTCGTGATCTTTTAGGCATCAATAGAGGTTGGACCAATCTTAACCCTGTTTTGCAAAGATTTTAGTAGAGTTAGTGATGCAGACCGGTTTCGGTCCGGGCCAATGGTGGACCCAAAACTTGAACCACCTAAAACCGAAATCATAACCGGTTCCGTATATGGGATGAGTCCGGGTCTGCATTTTGGTTGAGAATGATATGAAAACAAAAACCAACTTTTTAGAAGCGATTATAAAAAATTGAGGTAACATGTCGAGTCCTCAGTCCATTAGTCAAAACCAAGGTGGAATTGGACCTGGACCCATTTAGGTCACGCGTCCAAAAAAGGACCCATACCCGTTTACTCTTAAGCTACCCAAACCCAGTTTTAACGGGTCTGAACGTCCGAGTAACTAGAGAACCAAGGATCCATTTACATCCCTTGAGTAGAGGCCGGCCAAACCGCATATACACGGTTGTTCATTTTTAACACTTTTGTTAGAGCTTCTTGAAGCCCAACCTGCATGTTCAATGGGCCCAAATAACAGGATTTTGTCGTTTTGAGGATTGTACTAAAACTGTCTGGGATTTGACAAAACGAGGACAACTTCACTTGAATGAATAGAAAACTTCAAATTTCTGTGAGAAATGTGGTGATTGATAAATTTTGTTAAACCTGGATTAACTTGGTGAAGTATAATTTGACGTTATCAGTAGAAACTAGGTAAAAGTTCAAGAAAATTATTAAAATTTACACATATATTCAGAGAGAGCTTTGAGTTTTCGACTCAGTTAAGATGAGTGATGGAGTCTCCAAACTGACTCGGCCTGATACCTTTTCAAGCCGAGGCGCAGTTCTGAGTTTTTAAACTATGGTTTGGATCTAACATATGGGCCTAAAACTTGACCCAAACAAACCCATTTACAAGATATTCTCTCTGTTTGTGTTAAATATTTGGGGTCAGGCATTGCGACTTGCGTGATCACTAGTGAGAAATTAAGCATAATCAGCCCTATGAAAAATATTGTTAAATAGCAATAGAAAAACTGGACCCAAAACCATCTTATTAGAGGCCTAAAAACACATCCCAATTTACAGTGTTCTAAGACCTGCCCAAAAAGGATATGGGCAGCATGTATCCTCAGGCCTACTTGATCTCAGTTGGGAAATATATTAACCAGGTGTACATGCAAATGGAGTAATTGAACTGCGAAATTCTCCACTTTTATCATCTGAAGCATCTCTAGGCCTGGCCCATTAAAATCTTGCTACTCTCATAGGGTTATTATGGATGGCAATATATACCTATTCACATAGAATCTAGACCTGACCCATAGCCAACCCATGAGACTGAAAATAGGGTATTGAGTACTTATTTTAAGCTCTTTTAAGTTTTGTACTTAGGTTTGGTCTACAGAATTGGACCTGATGATATTTTGTGTCTGCATCTACTTGAATGTAGTTTTATTATTTTACTGGACACATACCAGAAATAGAAATCTATACTCTATATACAAATAGATAATGCATAGGACATTAAATATGCACATACATTTATAATATAAATAGTCTGGGGAATTTTTCTCCTATGGGCCGCCGACTGCACAGCTCTTGGGTCTACCTTTGACCAATGCGGCTTTTTCACTCTCTTATCCTCGCATGATCCAGAACCATACCCATTTTTAAGCCGTCAAACCTTTACTCTCCGTTAGATTGAGTCTAAGAAAATCTATAATAATAAGACATTAAACTTTAAGGTTGTTAAATCAAACAATAAAATAATTTGATGGGGCAATTATTTCGCACGATCCTTATGGGTAAAGAGGCATTTCCCTCCATGATACTGCCAACAATAGGAAAGCATCAGAGTAGGTCCAGCAAGCTGGGCTGCATAAGTACATATGCGGTACGTCCTCAGTGTAAATCCTGCTATGTGGTATACATGTACCTATTATGAATAGATACCCATTACATATATATTTGGTGTATATTATATAAAACTTCCTTTATAATCTACAAAAATATTCCACTACTTGCAGACTGCATGTGTAGTCCAGCCAGCTGTATATGGCCCACTTGGACCATCTATGATCACTAAAGTCCATCTAATTATCTTGTCATCCCATGATTTGACATCAGGCTTACTTTTATACTCATTGAAGCTTCATTCACTATTGGATTCAAGCTCAGAAAAATCTACTGTTAATACTCTATTAAACTTTAAATACTGTTAAGACTCCATTTCACTTTAAGGTTGTCAAAGAGATTTTTTCATCTGAACTATTTTTATTGATAGACATGCATCTATGTAGATCCCACGAGCTGTACTGCATATAAGAACAATCTCCATATCATTTAGATCCATTGGAGTGGAATTAGACTTGGAACCCAATGGATGGCAGTTACTATTTTTTTGTGGTCACGTATGCCTGGTGCCAACCGAGACAAACTTAATTAATGCCATTCCTTGCTGTCAACCTGCCCATTTTGAACCAAGGGGTTGGCCGAGTGGTCACGGTTGCTCCCTCTTCCGGAGCTAGAGGTCTTGGTATCGACCCCCGGTTCCCTCTTCTTCGGGAATCAAAGGTTAAGTCCACTAGTGCTACCACCTTGGGGCCATGGGTATTTACCCAGCTGCCCTCTAGGCCCGAAAGGATTAGTTCAGCCCAAAGTGTTGTGAACACTCCGGTAGCGGAGGAAAAAAAAAACTGCCCATTTCAGAGTTAGATTCTGGTTACTGCATGCCATTGCTTATGTATTATATTGGACCCCGTACCAAACTAGTTCCTATAAATCCATCAGTATGGCCTACTTCTAAAACCTATACTTACAGAAATTACTGTCATCCATGTATTGTGGCTGCTATAAATTTCACTCCAATCAAAATTGAAACATCCATCGAATTAGCCATTTAAAACACATGATTTCACTCCCGTTGCTTTTTATTTTTAATTTTTTAGTTTAATAAAGTAATTTACACACGGCCAATCAGACTGACCAGCTTCCTTCAGATAAATTTTGGCCCAGCAGCAATACATTGTGTTAAAGTACTCCGAGCGGTTTAGATTTTAGAAGTTGGCCTTTCTAATGAATTCAAGGGTGCAGAGGATGCAAGTTGATTTTGGTTTTGTCCTTCCATCCTCGCGGATCCCACCTAGATGAATGCCAACCAGCAAAATTGGAGGGGATGACAAGTGCTCATTAATGTGGAATATTATAATTGGGTAATGGTATGAATCCCTTAACCCATGATACATGAGGGCCTTAAATTTTTTTATGGCCCCTTTAACTAGTGAAGCATTGGCATGTTTAATCATTTATCTTAATTACATGTTATCAGAAAGCAGTTCATCTAACCATTCCATCTGTGTTATCTTTTCCATAATTCTCTCGACTTCACTAATTCAAGAGATTTGGTGAATCTCAGCACATAAAATCATCCATGCCCGTCCGATACTTTGCACACCGGAACAATGAAGGCAAGACTGCCATAGACGTGTTCAACGAGGCACACAAAGACATGCTTAAAGATGGAGGCAAATGGCTAATCAATACATCTCAATCATGCTCGGTCGTAGCAGCACTCATCGCATCGGTGGCCTACGCCTCGGCCACCACCGTGCCAGGTGGCCTGAAAGAAGGCACTGGCAGACCACTACTCAGAGGCCAACCAGCATTCAATATCTTCACCATCTCTTCCCTCGTCGCCCTCTGTTTATCAGTAACCTCTCTAACCATGTTCTTATCCATCCTCACCTCTCGCTACCAAACGTCAGACTTTCTGCGTAATCTGCCGGTGAAGCTGATACTGGGCCTCTCCTCGCTCTTCATCTCTATTGCTGCAATGTTGGTTTCCTTCTGTGCTGGCCATTTCTTTGATCTGGGAGAGCAGCTGCGGCGCACAGCATTTCCTATATATGCAATCACATGCTTGCCTGTGTCTTTATATGCTATGACACAATTTCGTCTTTATATTGATCTCATAAAATCTGTCATCCCAAGTGTGCCACAACGCAGTCACGAGAAGTCTACCATCTAGAGCTGTGGATTCTACCATCTCATATGACTGATAAAAGTGGTTTTCTTATTTTTCTCTGTTTTTGTAATGGGCTAGTGACCATGAGTTTGCGTTTGAACTTGTTACTGTAATGTTGTGGTTGATGTTGTTTGCTTAAATCTTGTTACTTTCATGAATAAGAAGCAATCGATTTCACTTAAATCGTAAAAAATAATTGTCGCTTGATATGAACTTATGTTGATTGAAGTGGACCGTTTGATCCATTTTCCTATGCACTAAAAAGGAAGCGTCTCATGGGGTTACAAATGATGGATTTGAATGTGGAGACTCTAACACGCGGATGGATATCTATGTGCGTTCCGGCGATTGGGAAGCTTTACGGATCTTTTCGCCTCTTGTCTTTCCTGTGAGAAGGAATAATACCAACTCTAGGACTCCCCGAGTTTTTCTCATTCAATATTATACATGTGTGGTAAACTGTATATAAGTATACATTAGAAAGGATATAACACCAGTCACTTCCATTTTCACATATCGTCACTTATTTCAACCAAACATGTCACGAGCTTACCGCAAAAGAATTTACAATTTTCAAACACGTGAAACATTGTGACTACAATACAGGATTAAGTGTATATTAAAGAAAAACGGGAGAATTTTAAATAAGGCCTAAAGTTTTTTCATTATTTCAAAAAATGACAAAAGTTTTAAAATCTTTTAAATTAGTCCTTAAGTTTTTTCAGAAAGTTCTCAATTAAGGACATCCGTCCATTTAAAGTTATTTTCAAAGAATTTTTTTCCTCATTTTTTTTAAATAGCTAAATTACCATTCATTGAAATAAAACTCACCGTTACTTTCTCTATATTCTTCTCATTTTCTTAACCAGTGTCTTCTCAGTGATCAATAACAACCAGCGACCCCATGACGATTGGCTGTGTGTAGTGGCTACTAGAACTATGTCATGACTTTAAATGAAAGGTAATTTTGGTATTTAAAAAAAATAAGAGAAACAGTTGCAGGAAATAACTTTAAATGGATGAATGAATTTAATTGAAAACTTACTGAAAGACTTAGGGACTAATTTAAAAACTTTTAAAAATATGCCCATTTTTAAAATAAAGTAAATAATTAAAATCTTCTTTGAAATTCTCCCAAGAAATAAATGGGATAAGTCTACTTTACTTCTTTCGCGATGATGAAAAGGTAGTTGAGCCCATTAGATTTATTCTCAGCGTGAGAGGCAAGTGGACATGATTCACACAAGCCCACACATGTACAAGGGATTGTCTCAATCCTGTGTATTCATGACCTTATGTGCCTATAGATACAGGTGCAGAGAAAACAATCAAGTGTTGAGGGGTTCCATAATGCAACCAAGGGAATGACGCGGTTAGGCTGATTATCAGTGTATTGATCCTGATATTAGAAGCCATTGATTTCTTATATACATGCTCACCGACCAGGGAGCAATTCCTTTTTATAATGTATTTCTAATTAAGGGCTCTGGGAAATCGCTTTTATAATGCATTGCAATGTTCCAC
This sequence comes from Umbellularia californica, assembly GCA_028538565.1. Lineage (NCBI taxonomy): Eukaryota > Viridiplantae > Streptophyta > Magnoliopsida > Laurales > Lauraceae > Umbellularia > Umbellularia californica. The sequence goes on along the minus strand of JAPQWN010000003.1, from coordinate 95,120,075 downwards.
TGGAGGTTATGGAAAAAAAAAAACCATCTACTTTTTATAAAAAAAATTCAAAAAGATTAGTCATCAAACCGCTAAAAATAAAATGTCATCGCACTATGATTAGATCCCATTTTATTTTATACTATCTTGATTTGAAGCTTAACTTCACTTTAATTTATATGTGAATTAGCCAAACTGGCCCTTGGATTTTGGCTCCCTCTATCATACACCCAAGACCACGTCATCTGGGGCTCGGGTCACTTTAATTTATATGTGAATTAGCCAAACTAGCTCCACTTAATGTTCTACTCCCACTATTCATCGTTTTACTCACTATCATCAACATGTCAGGAACACAACTACTCTAACTATACAGTGGAGCTATCTTTTGTCTGGAGAGTTTTCACGCTTATCCAAACAGTGGCCTATCCAAGATTTTTATTAGAGGGGGGCATAGCTAACAGACAGTTGGACTTTGGAGGTACATCCAAGATTTTCATATCGGTTTTAGGGATGCACTCAGGAGGATTTTTATATAGAAGGGTCCCCAAAATTTTCAAGTGAATTATGGAAGTGGACAAAATGGACGGAAGAGCCAAAGGGAGAACAAGAAAAGAAAAGAAAAGGTGAAAGTAAGAGGAAACTACTTAGTGGATGAGTGTAATGATTAAGCTTGTATGTGCTTTTATCGACCATCTGATGACTTCATACTGATGGACTTCTCTTGCCGCACGGAGTAGAACACTGAACACCTCTGATTAATCAATATTGGAACACGCATGCATGTGCGTACTCAACTGCACCTTTTCTTTTAATGGTAACCCAACCAAGGGGCCAAGACCCCAAGAGAAAGCCTCGACAAAAAGGCACATGCAAGCATAAAAGGAGCACGCACAAGCAGAAAGAAAGCCTCCATAAGTGAGAAGAGGTGGCGCAGCCAAGATTCAAACCTTGGGCAGTCAGGTGAATACTACCCCAATTTACTAGTGAGGTAAGTGGCCATTCTCCACTGAACTCCACTTGAAACTATTGCAATTGAAAAAAGAAAAAAAAGATTTCCAACAAGCCATTGGTTGAAACATGATAATGAGAAAAATTGCACAAGAAAACACGAAAAAATTCACAAGCACCTTTTTCGTGAGATTGATCTTGATGCCAATTCAGAGGTAGGTTTGGATAGAACTCGGTGTAATTCACTATACCAGCACCTTTTTTGAAATTTTTAGTATTTAAAAGGTAATAGTTAAACATTATTTTCACACCTCATTTACCCACCACATTTTAAAATCAATGCAAACAACGTATCAATGCATAACCGTTATGCATGGAAAGAGAGGTGAATGAGTTTGGCCTTCTACTGCGATATCTACATAGGTTTATAAAAAAAAAAAAAAAAAAAAAAAATCTACATAGGATTATAAGCAGGGTATGCAATTCTATCATTCTCAGCTCAGAACTCTTGAATAGACTACACTATTAGAAAAGCCAATGAGAAGAATGGAACAACTTTCATGCTAGGACAATGACAACAATGACGAGGGGAGCTTATGAATGAATGATCCAAAACCTCAGCCACGTGCCTATTCCTTTTGTTTTATTTAAATACCCAACTACGATCTAATGTTGGATTGTAAAGATGAATTTATAAAACCATAGAACTTCATGACCATAAAGATAAGCGTTATGATGGTCTGATTAAAGTGATATTTGGTCAACCGTTTGATCATTCATACCCTTATTATTGCCTCACCCTTGTACTTGTGATATGGCCATATGGGAATAAACCCCAACCAATCATATTGCTAAAAAAAACAGTAAAATATATGCAGATATGGATTAAGTCCCTCGGAGTCTTCTGTAGCAAAGATCTATTTATATATTGCTGCTGGCACAGTTTGAAGGCCCCAAAGGCGGAACAGGGACTGAATCTGGTTGGACAGATAATGATCAAACTCATGGTAGTAGAGTTTGGATTAATTTTAGACTTTCGATTTAGCAGAATGCCCACGCTGGTCAGGAAATGTGGGATTCCAGGAGGGGTAGTGTCCGTAAAAGTCGTGACTCATAGGGATTGATCTATATAAGGGATATGAGAACCCTTGTTTGTTCATCCAGTAGATCAGAGAGCATTCGCAGCGGGTTCGTATAATTTATCTCACACCGAAACGCACAAAGGTTCTTGATCAGTTATGACACTTATACACTGCCGGCAATTCTTTCATCCACAAGGGTCCACCCATAGAGTGGATAGAGCTATCGTCCATTAGATATACCCACGAAATGATGCTTTCGTGTGCCTAGGCAAAGAAATGGCCACTTCCGTACGCGTTATTTTCTCTCAGGGTCTAAAGTTTTTATTTATTTATTTATATTATTATCACTTTGTTTATAGATTTTATTGTTATGTACTAATAAAGCATTTCCTTCATCCTTTTCACGTCCTGTATATTTTTATTTTTGGTTAAATAGATGCGACGGAGAGAAAATCTTTCAGTTAATTAGGCTCCTTCTAATTAGGCACGGAGCAGTGCACCGTACACATTTTTATCACGTGATTTTAGACACTCGTACTTAGAATAAGAATACAGTGCCAATCCACTAGTAGCTCGGTTGATGAGTCACGTCCCTTCTATAGAAATAATGAGAGTTCAATCCGTAATTATAACGCAGATAGTGATGGACTTGTATGAGTGTGTGAGTACTTAAAGGAAAAAAAAAAGAATAAGAATGCAGTGTAAACCAAGCCAAAGAATCCACAATTTTAGATCAAAGCTGTACCATTCTTCATTTTTGCCCCAGCGCGCAATGGAATGAATTATTAAAGGAAGAAAAAGAAAAGAAAAGAAGTAAAGAAGGTGCACCATGTCCAGAATAATGAACAAGCTCTCACTTACACGCTAATGACTTTATTTAAAGTAAACGCTTGGCATATTGATGGAGTCCTCTTGCCTCACAAAGATGCCCACCTCTGGTTAATCAAGATTCACACTAACTTGCCCATGCACTGAACTCCACTTGACGCTCTTGCAATAAATTTTGAATACGCCAAAAGATTTTTGAGGGCTTGAGAATTCCTCATGTCAGGGATTTCTAACGATGGAGGGTTTAATGTGAGATTTAGAGATTCTATAAGCTTGTTCAGTGTAAATTCATTAATGGATCTCAACTTTGAAACCATACTACTTTAAAGCTTGTTAGTCTCACCAACTCCAATATCGTGAGAAAATTCCTGACTCAAATCATAGTTATTTCCACCAACAGATTTATAGTGCATAAAATACGTTGTTCAATAGTGCCTATATTGCCCAAGCCGCTCAAAATCACTATGCAATCATTGTTGGGAAACTCACCCAGTTGGCTTAACTCGCCCGACTCATCTTGTTTTGACGGACCGAGTCAAAAATATAGGAGGCTATGCCAAGTTATCTCAATTTAATAAGTTGTTTGCACTTCAAATTATTTAATAGGTAAATTTAATTTTAAAATAATTAAAGTTTATTTATAAGTGATTATGCATGAGGTTTGGAGTCATTAATTTAGAAATGATGAATGAAATGTAATTTGAAACTTATATTTAATCTTTTACATCCGATATTTGGACTAAGAAATTATATAATATGCAATATGTTTTTTCTTTTCCTCATTGTAGTGCTTTTCTTGCATACATAAATTTATAAATTTGAATTGATTATTATGAATCATATAAATAAATGTATTTTTTTTAGATTGTCTAAATAATGGATTCAATTTTAAACATTTTTAATTTATTGTAAAAATAAGCTTGACTCCCGAGTTTCCACGTTGACTATATCCGAGTCAATTTGTTTTGGCATTGTACGAGTCGAATCTGAGTAACGAATTTTCCAACCTTGTGCTCAGTCATGTACAATCATTGTAGAAAGTTCTACTCCAAATAAGAGTTGAAGCCACCTGTCAAATTAAAGCGAAGTAAAATATGTGGTTAATTGTACACTTTGATTCTCAAGCTAATTATCACCAATTTTAGATGGGATTAACGTGAGCGTGGCCATAAAGTTTGAATCTAGTAATGAGGCGTAAAGTGATCTCGAGTGTTGGGAATCCTAAGCTAGGCTAGCTGAAGTCTTTATATATAGTGCCGGGGACGTGACGAGAGAAACTCGAGTCACGGCTAGGCAGAATCTTTCCTTTTCAAAAGGATCCCCCCTGATTAGACTATATAATATAACCAGGTTCCCATGCCTTCAATCCAATGCAATCTCACGAGTCTCAATCTCTTCCCTGTTTTCATCCGAACCATCTCCACTGAATCCAGTGCAATCCCAAGCTAGTAACAAGATCATATCCAATCAAACTTCAGTGACTACTACTGCATCTAGCAGTGGCATCGGTAGCATGTCTCAGTCTCCTCTTTTTCCTCCATCTGAAGCATCTCCAAGTAATCCAACTCAGCCCCAGGAGAGAAACAGGGAATCCAATCAAACTCATGATACTAATGCTGGTTCTAGCGGTAATATCGATGGAATCAACCGTATTGCCAGTCATGAACCTGATATTCAAGTAATAAAAGACTTTCTCTACGACGAAATCATGAGCAACAATTGGCAAGCGGTGCTCAATACCTATATAGTTCACAAAGAGAAGGCCCAAAAGGCCAGGATCACCCGTTCCAATAAAACGGCCCTCCACATGGCTATATCCTACAGCAGAATCGATGAGGTGGAGAAGCTTTTGAAGATTATCGATGGCCATGAGATCAAAGAGATGACCGATGACAGGGGCGAGAACCCGCTACATCTGGCGGCCTCGCTGGGCCAGGTAAAGACGTGCAACCTCTTGGTAGGGAAAGATACGGAACTGATAGAGAAGAGGAACATTGAGGGGGAGACCCCACTGTTCCTAGCAGCGCGGCATGGGAAGAAGGGGGCCTTCGACTCCCTCCATCCCAACTGCTCCATTGCTGGTCTTCAAGTCCTACATGATATCCGCCACTGCAGGAAGAATGATGGCAATACCATTCTTCATGTTTCCATCCAAGGAGCATACTTCGGTAAAAAAAAAATTCTTCAAAAACTTTACTTTCCCCTTCTATTCTCTTTCTCCCGCCTCTCTTAACTGTCAAGCTATTTCTTAAATTGTGAGGGATTGAACTTTGATTTACATAATGACTAGGATCACTTTCATGCCAACCATTCTAATTATCAATGGCTGAGATCAAATGTTTATGTTGATCGAATGAGTATGGAAATTAATTCTAATCCTTCCTCATGATATAGGCTTAGTTCTTTTCAAATTGAACCATCCTCCATGTTAAGAGGTGGGTAGTCATTTTTATTGCACCACAAATCACTAGTCACGTACTTTATTACATTCCATCCATGTCAACAACGGGCTTATATAGCAGCCTCTATGCACTTGCAGAGTTGGCTTTTCAAATTATAAATTGGTATCCGGAGCTCAGCAAATGTAGCAACCAGAGAGGACAGACCGCTCTTCATTTACTTGCTAAAAATCCCTCGGCTTTTAGAAGTGGGAGTCACTTGGGACCTGTTGATGCATTTATCTATCGCTGTGAGCTCTCTCTCTCTCTCTCTCTCTCTCTCTCTCTCTCTCTCTCTCAAATAACCCGCTACATCCAATATGTAACGTAAGCTTCTTGATAGGCACTGCTCCCTTGGGTGACTGGTGGAACACTGGTTATTCTCTCTCTCTCTCTCTCTCTCTCTCAAATAACCCGCTACATCCAATATGTAACGTAAGCTTCTTGATAGGCACTGCTCCCTTGGGTGACTGGTGGAACACTGGTTATATATACATCGGTCCTCACAATTTGATGATGACGACCACCTAGTGGGGCCCACCTTATTACCGTCCAAATAGACAATACATACAACCCCTCTCTAGTCACTGAATCACATGGATTTGCATATCCAAAGGGACTCAGCCGTTGGATTAAAGATGAATTTTGTTGCTTGATATAAAGCCGATAAACTCGTCGACTATACAGGAAGGGTTAGAGGTATTAAATTTACTTCAAATTTGATATCCGGTAGTCGCCACTTGGATCTTTTGATCTCTCCAGGGTCCCATGATCTATGGGGTCGTAAGGTGGGCCCCACTACTTGTCAATTGCAATAAGATTGTGAGTACGCACTGAAATGATCATTACTCTCTCTCTCTATATATATATATATATGTGTGTGTGGGCCAACTCTCCTAAGCTGAAGCTTAGCTTATTCAAACTAAAACATTGATGGTCCCATATATAGGGCCCAGTTTTGTTGTGAGGCCCATGGTGGGCACCATTGGGACTGAAACCTGGTGGAAATTTCAAAATCTTCTTGGGTCTCTCAACTCTATGAAAAATAACCCTAACCAATCATCCTAGGCTTAGAAGTTGAACACTATGATTCAGCGGTTTATAATCCATTCAGATGAGTGCAAATGAAGCGGGGACCTGTGTAAATATGGCAGAGAGAGAGGAGAGGAGAGAAATAAGGTGAGGTGGTCGTTGGATGATGGGAAAGATAAGTGAAGATGGATAAGAATTAGAGAGAGAAAAGAGAAAAGATATAAAGTACAACAGCTGGTGTGATATTAGAGGGAAAGATGGATTTGAGAGATGAGGTTGGAATTGGAGATGGAAATTAATAGAATAATCAATTAAATTCTAACTTAGTCAAAATAATCTTCTTGATCATATCTTCTCACTTAGGCTTCTGTTGGACTCGACCCAAGAATTAAAGTTGCACTATTTTTCGTTTTGCACAATATGAGCCCAATATTGGATATGTTTAGACGAACTCCTGATTTCTTCAAATTTACCATAATTCCATTCTGCTTGATTTTTCATCCATTTGGCATCAGATACGAGCAGTAACTTCAAGCCCGATTTCGACCTTGATGCAGCCAGTATTTCTCAAAACTCAAAACATGAAACTTGTAGATCTTTTTCTTGGCGTTCCATAGCATCTTGAATCATCTCAATTGGAGCTCGGATGAGAGCGTTATGCCCAGATTACGAAGCGCTGTCCAAACTGTTTAGAATCACCCAATTAGCTTCGTTTGCACTTAATGCCTACATTTGCATCCTAAATCAAAATATAAGAATAATGAGTGCAATTGGACATCAAATAGATACAAAGGAAAAAATATTAATGGAGAAAAATATAACATTTTTCATTCTCGTCAGTCCTCCTTCTTACTCTCATGTAGTGCAAGAGTTACTCTTATAGAAACATATTCTATATATATATATATATATGAACATTTCCCATATATATATATATATATATATATAAGAATTCTAAACACTACCTCTCGCTAAGGGGGCCGTTTTCCCCTTATCCCATGCAAGGAATGTGAGCCACATAAGAACCCAATACCAAAATACATTAAATTCTCTTAAATTCAAAACAATGACGTGGTGGTTAAGAGTTGTTTTGACTTAGAGAGCTGCTAATACACAGTGAAAATTGTTCTCTGTACACTGATTTTTTTCTTTTTTACCAAAATAGTCATGTAGGAGATTACCTAAAAGGACATCTACCAAACTTTCTACATCCCCAACTTCTTTCTACACACACCCATTTCCCCCCACCCTCACCCTGGCCACCACCGTCCTCTTCAGCAGCATCACTGGAGGGGGGAATGGAGAGAAAGAGAGGGAGAGATGTAGAGAGAGAGAGGGAGAGGGAGTGGTAGAGGGCGGCAACGGGCAGGGAGGGAGGGAGGGAGGGAGGGAGGGAGGGAGGGAGAAAGTGGGAGAGGGGGAAGAGAAAGGGAGAGGAAGAGAGAAATAGGGAGAGGAACAAAGAGAGGGACGTAGCAGGCGGAGCTTGGCGGGGAGAGGGAGAGAGAGAGGGGGGAGAGACTAGGAGAGGGAGAGGGAGAGCGGTCGGTGGGTAGAGGCGGGTAAGGAGAGGGAGGGAGAGAGAGGTGACAAGGAGAAGGAGAGGGGGAGAGACAGAGAAAGGGGAAGAGGGAGAGGGAGAACAGGGGCGGAGGAGACGGCGGTAGGCGGAGACAGGCAGTGAGTGAGAGAGGAGTGTAGAGAGAAGTTGAGAGAGTAGATGTCAGGGTATTTGGGAAGTATTTGGTTTTTAGAGAGTAACCATGTGAGTGTAGAAGGTAGTAGTGTATAAAGATCAATTTTTAGTATGTATTTAGCTTCATTTGAGTTATTTTTAGTTTTGTTCAAATTGTCCAAAATATCCTTCTGCAATTTGTGTTGGGGAGTCCCTCCTGAATGAGGGAGGTTCTTCGAAGGGATTAGGAAAGATTCAAACGATCAAAATGACTATTCCAAAACTGCACCTTAAATTTCATAGGCAATACGAACATGCCACCCGTCTTATACTTAGTTGTCAACCCTATATCCATCCACGGCATAGTAAAGAGGATACTTATCTCTTTGTCGGTGACTTCTCTCAAACCCGTGACTAGGGATGTCAAATGGACCGGGCCGGCACGCTCCGGCCCGCCAGTCAACGGCCCGCGGCCCGGCCCGGCCCGCACATGGGCTGGGCTGGGCCTAGGTGGCTGGGCACGCTGGCCCGTTCAGCCCAGGCCTGCCAGGAACGTGGGCTGGGGGCTGCAGCCCGCCAGCCCGCCAAGATTATGAACCATCAATAGAAAAAAAAAAAAAAAAAGCGAAAGAAAAAGGAGGATCGAGGTTCGATCTTATTTTTGAGGTGTTATTTCATAATGGGCCATCCTTAATTTAAAACGCCGTAGGATGGACGGTACAGCTGCACCAACCATGCAACCACTTGTATGGATGATAATAGTCAGAGCCTCTCTACCACTCTATATATCATTTATGTCCAAGTACTTTTTGGACCGTTGCTCTTAACAATGGCGTTGTTGTTAATCAACCTGTCAAATCATAGTCCTAATTTAAGATCTGGGGTGGTCCAAGTGGAAAGCCTTTGATTGGACGATGGGGATCCACTTTCATGTACACCAACCAATAATTTGCAGAGTTCATATCATCCTATCCATCCTTATTTGCCAGAGCCACTTTTGATGGCAACTAAAAGAATTTACTCGACCAGGTGGTGCCTATTTTTTTAATTTCAAATTGCATAACACTATCATCTTCCTTTGTCAATTTCACCTGCAATCTGGTATGATCAGATTCAAGGTGGGCCTTGCTCGATTGTTTTATAAGTGATCAAAATAGGATAGATAAGATAACAAGTGATTAATTAATCTGTGTTTCATAGGGAAAACAGGCTCTCTTTTTTTTTATATAAAAAAAGTGATTAAATCCTTCTTTTTGTTGGGCAGTGATTAATCTATTGATCTTTTCCATTTTCATTGAAGCAGAATTTTATTAACTACTAAATCAAGTAAAAGCATTTTATTAAGGACGGTTTAGATTTGAGAAAATAATCTCCAACTCCGCTGAGTGGGTTTTTGTTTTTCTTCCTTCACCGGGTTTTTTGTCCTTTTTTTCTATAAGTGAATAGAGAAGAATTTATAATAATAAAATGGATTCCAACAAAAAGATCTTCTTTATCTTTTTTAACCCAACCAAAGTGTTAGGACCCATAAGACCCAAATCATGGGAAAGAAGCTTGCTCCTTGTGAAAAGAAAAACTCAGAAATCCAACCCCTCCCAGATAGACGAGAAACCGGGCCTATTCAACCAATTGGGCTACCTCTTATTCTCGACAAATGGTTATTAAAGAAGTAATATTTTAAGAATTAATACACCAGCCCAATATAAGAGACCTTACTTTTTTTTGTAGTATTTGAAACATTCAAATCGAAGGTGGTTTCATTTTTCATCTCTCCTAAATTCATTTTTTTACTAAAAGAGATTATTTCATAACCATTCATATGATATATGTTTTTCAATTTTAATAACTTTTAAAATATTTTTTTATTAAAATTATTAAAAACTCAATTCCATCCAAACAAATAAGTTCTCAAAAGATGATGATTCTCCATCTCCTTATCTTAAAACAACCCCAATCTCTCTCTCTCTCTCTCTCTCTCTCTCTCTCTCTCTCTCTCTGGGGGACCATGCAAGAGGGAGAAGAGAATCAAGCCCTTTTTTTAATACTGAAAAAAAAAAAAAAAAAAAAAGGTTAAAAACAGTGCAGGCCCGCTCCAGCCCGGCCCGGCCCGTTTGACATCCCTACCCATGACCTAATGCTATAAACCCAAGGTTTAAATCATAAAGACAAGATAGTTATTGGCGGATACTAATCTCATTTCTTGCCCAGGTTTAATTGTTGACATAGCCAAGGTCTTGAAGCCCTCAGATTCCAATGACGACAGTTTGGATTTACTTAAGATGTGGAAGAAGCTTGTCAATACTATTGGTAATATTTATCCCTTCTCATCTTTTTTGTCCTACCAGCTTGAAGCACGGGCATGAATTTGTATTCAAAATAAGAGAAAAAATGAGATCGTCAAACAATAAAACATTTGTTTTTGCATGCAACTGCATTATGAAAGTTTTATTTAATGAAATACATCAAGTATATAGGTGCCAATGTTAAAAAAACTTTCTTTCTCCTGGCAAGATAAACGGAAGGAGCCCACAAGTGATGTAGATGTGGAAAAGCAGCAGTTGCCTTCTGGTGAATGTAAGGTTTTTTTTTTTTCTTTTTGCTAACTGTGGGTTACCAACCCTTTGGGCTGGACTAATCCATCCGGCCCAGAGAGAAGAAAAGTCGAACACCTATGGCCAGGTGATAGCACAAGTGGACTCAAATAAAGAATAGAGAATTTGAAAATCTGCTAAATAGAGACAGAACAGATTGATTTTATTTACTTAAAAACTGCTACTACAAGACTGGAATTTAGAGATTTACATGAAAGAACAGAAATCAGAAATTCAGCCAAAAATTCTGATATTTCTCACGTTATTCTCTGACTCGACTATCTGCCTAAGAGCTCTCTCACATGCCAACAGATGTTAACATAACAGGAAACTCTGCAATCAGAATGTTAGCAGTAAATCTGATTGAACTAATCTGTTACATATATAGTCAAATTTTATCTAGTCCAACTTGGTAACTGCTAACTGTTGCAGAGAGTTGGCAATGATTTCCAACAGAGAAGCTCAATGTTTGAAGTAAATTTTGGATGTAAAGAAAACGTTGGGAGAAATCAAGAAAGAAACTCCGTACATTACAAATTTGAAGTAGATAGTTTTCTCTCTCACAAATCTTCTCCACATCCACAACTCCTATATTTTAAACAATGGTGTCCGATTACTATTTAAACCAGTGCCAATAGTGGGGAAACTACTTACTAATTACGGCGAAAGGGAAAAGAAAGATTAAATAATGAGAGGAGAAATGTCTTAGTCAATGCAAGCCAAAAGTTTTTGTTTGTTTTTTCTGAACCTTTTTAAATTAAACCAATCGCTCTCTCTACAGGCGAAGACAAGCATCAAGGCATGGAGACCAACCAAGGCGAGCCTGGCTTAAAGATAAACATTTGTGAACATAGTCATTTCAAAGGTAATTTGTCTTTAGGCTAGCTAGTTTTATTGTGGTGGTCACGAAACTATAAATTCTATTCTTATGTACGGTCTTTAGGATTTATTTGGGTAATTCACTTATAAAATGAACTAAAGTGAATGGTCATTTTAAGAGACAAGAAAAGAAAATGGGTTATATAAGAATGTACCAAATTTAAAAAAATCACCTCTTCTTTTTTTTTTTTTTTTTTTTTTTAAAGTCGTTTCTTTTTTTGCTTAATGGCAAATTGAATTGAAGAGGAGGGGAAAGGCCAATGGCCTCCAAAGGTAGAAAGTTATTCTATCGTTCCATTAAATGACAAAAAACCTTTCATTTTTTATCGAAAACTTCAAAAAGGTATATTCTCATGCCACAAAATGACAAATAATCGAGAAGATAAATTTTGAGATTAAGTACTTTTTTATTTGACACTACTTATTTACATGCCTCTTTATTTGTGTATTCACTTCAATTCAATTGTACGAAATTTCATTAATAATTTTTTTTAAAGTTAAAAAGTTATTTCCTCATTCCACTAAAAAAAATCTCTTCTTACTCCAAAGAACTAAAACTAAAAGAAAAAAAAGTTCAAATGACAAAAAGTGAATAAAGAGAATTTTGAAACTTTAGACTTTTTGAGAGGACTCATCTTCTTTTCTTTACTGCTACTTGCGTTGGATTTTTTTATTTTGCCTATTTTATTTTTCGTATTCCCACTAATCTGCCCGAGCCAACAACTTTCTTTTGAGACATCCTAACTTTTATAGAGGTGGTACCACCATGTTGGAAGGCAACTTAATTGGATTGGTATATTGGGTGGTGTAACTGGTGTTCCTAAGCATATGGCTCGCACAGGTGCACCGTGTAAGTAGCCGTTGGGGCCCACCAATCATGGAGATGTGGTGATTGAAAGATCTACTTAGACCACTCCGGTGTAAAATGCTGAGTCAATCCAATGATGATGAACATCATTAGAGCATTGTCCTAACTACATTATGGCTGGCTGTGTCATTTCAGTCTATCATGAATAAAATCCTTAGACCGGTTGCAATTATTCATATCCACGCGTGCTATTTTCATCCATGTCTTCTGGAGCCAATTCCTTTTCTTTGGTGGACCATCAATTTGCATTAAAAAAAAAAAAAATCCATTTCCACACAGGCAACAATGATGGTCTATGTTGGACATGACAAATCATCTCAAACAAGTCACTCTTAATTTATTACATATTAATGCTACCCCAAAATGCTTAGAAATATGCTCATTTCTAATCCTATTTTTACTAGTTGTACCACACATCTAAATCTACATTCTTCTTTCTACTTCACACATATTGCGTTTGCTTCTCGACGAGCAAACATTTTGCTCCATAAACAATAGTTGATATAATCGTTGCTCAGTAAAAAAAAATTAATCATGTTGGTACGCATCGAGCACAGAGTATTCTAGAAGAAAAATTGTTCGAATTTGACTAACTTAATTTCTTTTTTCTCTATCCTACTAAACATTCATTCTATCTGTTAATTTTAAATCTAGCAGATTTTAACGCATTTAACTAACATTTTCTTTCGAAGTAGTTACAACTTCTTGGTCATTTTCCTGTCTAATTAACTCCATCTAGGAAATCTAGAGTTAAGTGTTCCATAATCAAAATGAATAAGTAGGGGCTCAGAGTGGAAACTTAGATCACGAGAGTACTTTGTCTTAATAAGGTTTTTGAAATTTGACTAATTTGTAACCAATTAAACTCGAACATCTTCTTTTCTAAGCTCCAACTTATCGGCCATTTTCTAATGTGAGTAATTAGCAACCCAACATATATAAACAACATACACTATAGGACTCCATTTTGAATATCCTAATTTTCTCAAAATAATAGAAACCACAATCACATCACATTTAGGTGAACTCATCCTTCCCATAACATGCTCAGCATTCTTTAAAATACTCTCTATAACTGCGTGATTTACGCCACTACGTCAACTCTGATGGTGATTAATTATCACTTGAGGTTTGAATCTGGACTCAAAACTGTTCAATAGATCATCTACCATGTTTACTTGTGTAGGTTCATGAATCAGTGCCCACTTCGCCATGTTAACCTTTAGGCTATATATATTTGTTCTTCAAGAGGTAAAGTAATATCCGATGGAAAGTAATTCCAATGGTCAAATATCTTAATTTTTCATATTTTGGTTTGTCACAACATGTGGAAAAGTAAAGTCCTCCGAAGGATTCTATTTATACTTTATCAACCATCCAAAAAAACATTTACTCCATAAATCCTAATTAAGTGAGTTACTTTATTACCGTGTTAACTTCTCATCTCATTGCAACATACTTTGCCAGCTCAGGAAAAAAAATGTATTTTTTAATTACCTAAAAGTATATTTTCCCCTTGCACACAACTTTTACCTTTCCCATGGATTTAATATTTGGTTTACAATACCTTTCCCATGGTTTGCTTTTATCCCCGACCTGTAGTTTGCACTTTGCAAGCGTTTTGTGAATACTAACTTCTACTTTTCTTATTGTCCTTCTTGGTGTAGTTGGAGACGTAATCAAGGGACAGGAAGACGTAATTCCAACCCAAAGGCTACCAGATTCCCCTGATTACTTTGTTTTCTTCCGGTTACTGCAGTTTATGATAGAGCTCTTACTATCTGTTCTCGGATTAGGTTTGTGCTGCTGTTGAAATTAAATGGTGGTTTTTGGGTCCCGGACTAAATGGACCATGCTATTTTTATTATTCGTCTTTCTTTCTTACAAAAGAAATGGACCATGCTATATATCTTCTTCCCTGTTGAAATTCAACACGGAACTGCTTTTGGTCAAGCGAGTGATGAATCCAGATACTCGCCTGACAGGCTTCAGAGATTCTCTTTAGTGTCAGTGGGGCCTACTTTTCATGTTTCAAAATCTAAAATGACTCTGGATCCTCTATCGCGTTTGACCGTAAGTGGACCAATCATAATTCGCTATACGAGACAAACATAATGTATATATGTTTCCCATCAATATAAGTTTCAAAATCGTTTCCTTGCGGTAAAGGCGATTGATAGAGGATCCGGACCCTAAATCGTTCCAAGGGGGTGGCCCCCATATTGATGAAATATTTTTTAACTGATTCACTCCCAGTGGTTTTTGCATTTCAATTACGGGCTTTATATGTTATCAATATGACGGTGTGACTCCATTTGAATTGAGTGAGTTTGGCAATATAGCAGCACATCAGTAGGACTTTATTATTGAATTGTTTGATTCAAGAGATGGGCCCGCTGATGGATTTGCAAAGGGTGGCGTCATGGAGTTCTGTCGATAATTAACAACTGAAATGCTATTGAACTTTTTAACTTTGGGTGTTGATCTTTAGAGTCGAGTTTTTTGAATTTTTAATTAATATATAAAGACCCCAAATCCTCTCAGGCAAGGCCATGGAAAATTCTCTTAGCTGATCTCTGTAATTCCATGATCAATTCGTGGTGAAATCTGTTAAATTGGATTATGCATGAAACACGTGATTTCACATTTCTATTTTAAATATAATCCATCGGTAGCTTGGAGGTGAGGCTCCTTCCCTCCATAGAAACAACTAAATCCCTCATAGGAGCGCTGATGTTGACGGAGTTGGAAGGGTACGCAAGTATTAACCAGAGCCAAAAATATTCAATATATTCAAACTGTGATCATGATGGACAAAGCTTCAGTCGAAAAGGGATTTGGTTCCGAAAACACACACAAAAACAAAAGACAGAGAGAGAGTGATTTTGAGTTTGTTTGAATTTAATGTGAGATCCACTGATGAGCATGGAGAATTCGCTCGGGCCTTGGTAAGAGATTAGTGTTCCAAACATATGCGGATTTGATACGTACACATGTTTCTATACAATGGGTGCAGGATTCTTCTGGTTCCGGGTCCCTGATATCAAAGAAAAGAAACTGAATCACAAATATACAAATGAAATCATGAGAAGGCTTGTCAAAGATGATAAGTTCAAGGAGAGCGGTTCGATGCCCCCAACTTTTAGGAAACCTGTAGATGTGGACGCGGACGTTGACAAACCTCCGGAAGAAGAAGCTCCACATCAAAACAAACCTCCGGAAGAAGAAGCTCCACATCAAAATCAAAGCACAGGTGTGTGTATTCTCCACGCTCGTAAGAGACTTGGTACCAATTGTCATAGCTAGCGTTGCTGGAAATAGAGCCATCATATATATAGCATGACTCTCCTAAGCTGCAGCTTAACTTATCTTAAGCTGGAATAGTGCTGGTCCCATAAATTAAATTTGATTATATTTTTTTTTGCATGATGGAACTGAAAAATTCAGTTCTGATTGAATTTATTTTGATTTTGGAGACGATCATCATGCAAAAAATAACAATAATCCACTTTGATTTGTGAGATTAACACTGTTTCAGCTTAAGATAAAGTAAGCTGCAGCTTATGATAAGCTAAGTGAAGAGCTCCATATATATATAAATATATATATATATATATATGGGAGGTGCTCTTGTGAGAAACACTTTCACCTTACTATGAGAGATAAGGTAAGGCATTTATATCTATATCCAATATCAACAACTTAAATATAAGGGCCCTTATCTTTATCTCCCATAGTAAGGTGAGAGTGTCTCTCACAAGAGCACCTCCCTATATATATATGGGAAGTGCTCCTATGAGAAACACTCTCACCAACTTGGTGAGAGATGGGTGGGGGCCCTCACATTTAAGTTGGGGGTCCTTGCATTTAAGTTGGTGAGAGTAGATATGGAAGTGAGGGCCCCAACCCATCTCTCATAAAGTTGGTAAGAGTGTCTCTCATAAGAGCATTTCCCTATATATATATATATATATATATATATATATATATATATATCCCATTTTTTAACTTTTTTGAAGTTGTAAAGACTACTTTGATCCCATCCAATCATTTTACACACACTACCCTTGTGAATTGTCACCGGTCCAAATTTGACACGTATCCAACTTTGGAAGGTTTCTAACACACCAATATATTTACTCTTGAAAGAGTTATTCTCACGATACTATATGCATAAGAGATGGGGGCCCTCACATTTTGGCTATTGGCATTGGATATAGATGTGAGGGCTCCCACCCTAAGAGTAACTCTCACAAGAGCATCTCATATCTATGAAAGTAGGGATGGGGGCCCCACCCTTACTCTCATAGTATCGTGATATATATATATATATATATATATATTGGTCCGCGAGGACAATCCTCGCAACCTTAGAATGAGGACCTTCTAATGGGGAATCCATGATACCCCATAGATTATGGGACAGGGGGTATTGAAAGATCCAGATGGGGTTAAACATAGATATCAAAGTTCTAGTCAATGTACTACCTCAAACCCCTCCATTCATAGTCCAATAGTTTAACGACTTTATATTAAATAACAAGAACTCACCCACAATCCAACAGTCTAGTCTATTCGAATCTATGCAAATCCATGGGATCTGGTGACTATAGGAGGGTTGTGTATGTATGGTCCATTTGGATGGGTCAAAAGGCGATCCTTAGGTAGTCTTGACTGTAAGACTGTGAGAACCATCCTCACATGACCGTTACTCTAATATCATATATATAGAGAGATGAATGTTTATGTGCATCTATTCCTTGGCATAGGGTGAGAGACACTCGACTTTGTTGTTACAGTTTCACTAACTGTGTTTCCCCTGTTTTGCTTGTCGTTCTTTGGCTATTTCTTGGTTTTGGTTTTTAATTGTATTTTTTGGATGGTTTAGTTCCCTTAGCCCCTGTACATCCTCTCTTTCTCTTAATGATATTCTTTTGGCCTGAAGAAAAAAAATGGCATTGTACATAATTCCTGACATTTTGACAGATGGAGAAAAATGGAAGCAAATTATGGAGCCAATTAGACAATTCACTGAGCTGGTGCAGGAAATCAAATCAGGAATACAAAGCAAGGAAGTGCTTTTGGAAGCAGAGAAGAAACGGTCTGATGTATATAGATTTAAGATGCCGGAGGACTACAAAAAGGATGGTAACATCTTTCTCTCTCTCTCACACACACATGAGAATAAATATGTATTGAATTATATCAGGTAAGAATTCTCATCCCGTACGACTAGGGCCGTACCACTAGGGTAAGAGTCACTTCCTCTTACCATTACACCTTGCTACTGGAAATTAAGCAGGGAAATTCTATATGCACCCACCTATTTTGCTAAGCATATCCACATTTCTTCCTCATGTTTAATTTTTATTTTAAAGGTGGGTGTGCTTAGTAAAAATAGGAGTGCATATAAGATTTCCCATTGCGCAAACAACCAGCAAACAGCTACAGAAAGAGGCCACTACTGCTTAAGATATCATTATAGGCCATATGGACGGTTGTGGTGGACCTACCTCTTGGTGGTTGTAGAAAAAACCCGATATATATACTTTAAAAAAAAAAAAGTGACTTTTATTTTTTTTTCCTACTAAAGATCACTTTTTGCAGCAGTCTTTTTCCCCGCTAATAACACGGCGATTTTCATCTCCATTCACACCATGTAAGAAATGCCAACACAAAAAAAAAGTTTCAGCCGTAAAATCCGATCTTTCGCCATGGTAAAAGAAACCCCGGTTAAAACTTAAAACCCTTGCATTGGGTGCTAAAGATTGTCTTTTTTTTTTTAGTTAATATTTAGACTTAAAACTGATGGATTTGGATGCAAAGACTCTGACACGAGGCCAGAGATTTATGTGCATTTCGGCAATTGGGAAGCTCCATAGATCTTTTCGCCTCTTGTCTTTCCTATGAGATGAAATAATACCAACCCTAGGGCTCCCTTATCTTATATAGACAAGTCCAAAAGATTCACACTTACTAGAGACTTCTTTCTCAAAAAACCCACATCCACTAATCCTATTGGGAGTCTTATTAGTGGGATCAGATCAAGTCTTACATTAAGTGGGATTGTATTCTCTCTTAGCATTAGCCTGCTTGATCTAACGTGGGACCTATAGCATGTAAGCCACACGATTTCCTACAATCTCCCACTTGGCACGAATACCAAGTGCATCAAACATATCTCAATCCCATACGCATCACATGCCTTGCAAAAACCTCTGTAGGCAAAGCCTTGGTGAGAGCATCAGCCATCAATTTCTCTAAAGGCATATAAAAAAATTAGATTTTATTCTTTTCAGCCATCTCTCTGATGAAGTGATACTTTATCTCAACACGTTTTGATCGGCCGTTTGAACTTTTGCTCATTCACAATGGATATTGCAAATGTGCTATCCACGTTCATTGGGACAGGCCATTTTTCTCCAATTATTTCCAAATCAGTTCGGAAATATTTTAACCAAAGAGCCTCCTGGAATGCTGTACTGCAGGCTATATACTCTGCTTCGGCTGTTAACATAGTCGTAGAGGTCTGTTTCTTGCTACCCCAAGAAACTGCACATCCTCTGAGGGTAAAGACATAGCCAGTTGTTGACTTTCTCTGGTCTAAATCACCGACCCAATATGCATCTAAGTAGCTGCACAGTTCCAGGACTTCACCTTAATAACATAGGCGAAGATTCACTGTCCATTTGATGTACCGCAGAATCCTTTTAACCGCATACCAATGCTATAATCCTGGGTTACTTAGAAATCTGCTTACGAGACCCACGGCAAACGTAAGGTTTAGTCTCATACACAGCATCGAATACATGATGCTGCCTACAATTTGAGTATAAGGTTTCATTATCATCACTTCCTTATCCTGCTCGTTTGTGGGTCCCTAATCGCTGGACAATTTTATGCTCTTGCAAATGAGAGTGTCAATTGGTTTACACATAACCATATCAAAGCATTTCAACACAGTTTCCAAATAGGATCTTTGTGATAAAGTCAATAGCCTATTCAGATGATCACGGGTTATTTCAATGCTAAGGACATACTCTGCCTCACCCATGTCTTTCATCTCAAATCTTGACTTTAACCATCATTTGATTTCATTTACGGCTTCTAATTGTTTACCAGCAATCAAAATGTCATCCACATATAATGACAAATATAAGTAACTACTCATACTGCGTCAAATCCTATTTCACTTATGGCCTGGTGAAATTTTATATACCATTGTCTCAAGGCCTGTTTTAATCCATACAATTCCCTATTAAGTTTGTACACTTTGTCCTCGTCACCTTGCACTACAAACCCCTCGGGTTGTTTCATATAAATTTTTTCTTCTAATTCGCCGTTCAAAAATGCGGTGTTCACATCCATCTGGTGTAATTCAAGGTCACGACATGTTACCAATGTCGCTAAGATTCATATGGATTGGAATTTTATGACTGGAGAAAACGTCTCCTTGTAATCTATTCCTTCCACTTATGTGAATCTCTTAGCTATTAGTGGTGCTTTATATTTGTCTAAGGATCCATCCAACTTTAGTTTATTTCAAAGAACCCATTTACATCTAATGGCTTTTCGATCTTTGGAAGAACAACCAATAACCATACTTGGTTTTTATCAATTGATTATATCTCCTCTCTCATAGCCTCTAACCAATACTGCGCATCGTGCGCTTTAATCGCTTAAGAGTAGGAATTCGGATCCAAATCTTGCACAGTTTCCAATAAACTGCAATAATCATTTAGATATGCCGGTTGTTTCCTCGCCTGAATCGGCCTGCCAATCGGCTCATCAGGTTGTGCAATCACCTCAAGTGGGCCCCAGCCATGAATTCTACGTCCAACGTCCTCTTCGTCGAAACCCTCACTTGCTTGAACCCCCTTGCGTTTAGAGATTTCATATAATTCCACACACTGTGGTTCTACTCTAGGACTGACCATCGGATCTTCAAGGAAAAACACATCTCGGCATTCCATGATTATCCTGTTATCGTGATCATATACACGATATCCTTTAAAATGTAATGGGTAGCCAACAAAAGAACAATTTTTCTTCGTTTTTGCTTGCAGTTTATATCTTTCCTGTGGTGGTAGCAGGACATGTACAGGGCAGCCCCAAACTCTCACATGTTCTAATTTCGGTTTGGCACCAGTCCATAATTCATATGGGGTCTTGGGTACACTTTTAGAGGGTACTCTTTTTAAGATATATTGTGCCGTGTTTAATGCTTCTCCCCACAAATACTGTGGAACTCACGCGTGGCTGATCATTGACCTTACCATATCCATTAAGATCCTATTCCTCCTCTCAGCTACGCCATTTTGCTGTGGGGTATATGGAATCGAATATTCATGAATGATTTCCTCACGTGCACAGTATTGTTTGAACAGTCCGTTTATTTTCTTGCCCTTTTGATTTGGACCTCAACAACGTATATTTGAAACATTTTTAAGGCCTCATGTTTGTGTTTAAGCATGTACACATAACCATATATGCTTTAGTCATCAATAAATGTGATAAAATAGTCCTCCCCCATTCTATTTTGGACATTCAATGGTCCACAAATATCAAAATAAATTATAGTCTGAACTTCTAGTTCCTTTTGGAAATGGTTTCTTGACTATTTTTCCACTCAGACATGGTTCACATATTAGATACTCCACTTTACCAAAATCTGGTAAGAGTCCATCTCTAACCATTCTACTTATTCTGTTTTTGTTAATGTGCCCTAATCTCATATGCCATAACATTGCCAAACCATCCATGCACACATTCACACACAAAGAATAATGAGAACTAGATTTTATTTTATCATTAAGAGTGTCCAGCAAATACAATTTATCAGAAAGAAAACTACTGACGAAAACTTAAAACCCTTGCATTGGGTGCTAAAGATTGTCTTTTTTTTAGTGAATATTTAGTCTTGAAACTGATGGATTTGGATGCGGAGACTCCAACACGTGGCCGGAGATTTATGTGCATTTCGGCGATTGGGAAATTCCGCAGATCTCTTCGCCTCTTGTCTTTCTTATGAGATGGAATAATACCAATCCTAGGGCTCTCTTAACTTATGTAGACAAGTCCCAAAGAGTCACACTTACTATAGACTTCTTCCCCAATAAACCCACATCCACTAATCCTATTGGGAGTCTTATTAGTAGGACCAAATCAAGTCTTGCATTAAGTAGGATTGTTATTTCTGTTGGCATCAACCCTGCTTGATCTGAAGTGGGACCCGTGGCATGCGGGCCACACAATTTCCTACAGAAACAGGGCTTAGTGTTGTGACCATGGTAGGCCTCAGCCACTGTGTGATATGCTAGTACTAACTTGGTTTTCCAATTTTGTTTATGTGACTTGCATCTCTCTTAAGCAACAGGCTCTAGGCCTATCAATGGAATCGGCCGGGCCCGGTCATGGTTTTTCTAATCCCATCCCGAATTTTTGACAGGTCTGTCGGGGATTGTCCAATCCCGATACTAAATTGAGCGGGCCTATGTCAAATCCCATCTTGTGAGGGCTCAAGCTGGGCCCGGCCCGGGCCTAGGCTTTAGCATTCTCATCAATGGATACGTTTTTTTTTTTGTTTTTCTTAATGAGTGAAGCTTTGTTAATAAAGATGATAATGATGGGCGAACGGGGGTGGACCAAATTTCAAAAGGTCTAGATACTAGATAGTAGATATTAAGTCTTCAAAATGAAGGATGATAAAATCCATCAAAAATTTCAAACCTAAACTCAATAGTGGATCCGGTCCAAGTATCAAATTGAGTCCACTGTCAATTCTTGATATGGGTCGTTGGTGTAGAGTGGGAAGGGATTAAACTCATGAGAAATGGTGGAGGGAAGAGGCATTTTGGAGGGGGTTTTTGGGGTTTTCCATTGAAATATATAAAGATTAGTAAAATAACCTTGTGGCCGGGCCTATATGAGCTGGGCATGCTCTGCCCATTACCAGTCCCATTTTGATCGAGCTTTCAACTAATTGCCCAAGCTCATCCTGTTGGGCTTAAATTTTTTTAAAAGCCCTATATTTTCGGACTTGAGAATGGCCAGGCCAGGCCAGGTACCCATTTCAATGAGCTAAATTGACAGGCCTAACAGGCTCCCTATTTGAATTAGATCTATCTATTAAACACCAACACTTGAAAGGTTTTTTATTTGGAAAAGGAAAGAATATTAAAAGTATTTATATTGCCTTTACTAACTCCTTGAGGCTTTAGGGGTAATGATTAGATGCGACAACTTAATATGATATAATAGCTAATCGGTCGCGAGTTTGAACCTTAGGAGGAACGACTTGGCGTGGGAAAAAAAAAACTTAAGTGTTGCCATCAGTGTATTGAGTATTGACTGTGTTCCACGTGAGGAGGAGTGTTGAGAAGTAAGCTCCACCCAAATGAGTATATTAAATGTATTTATGCTGGGTAAGAATGATTAGCTGAGCAAACTTTATAAGAAGAAAGAGATCCTCCTTTGTCATTGGAGGAGGTGGAAATCAGCTTTAGGGTTGTCTAGGTAATTTATTTGTATAATATTATAAAGCGAATGATCAATTCAAAAGAGTAAAATATAAAACCGGGTCAAATCAGAAAGTGTTAAATGAGTGGTACAAAGGAGTAGCGTTTTGGCTTTTAAATGAGTGGAAAAGAAGATTACTATTTGAAATTTAGCAATATTTTATTTGAACTACTTCTTTTTCAATATATTGAATTCATCTTTCACTTCACAACACTCTAAGGGCACGTTTAGTAACGGAATTGCTGCTGCTAAAATCAGGCTTTCCAAGGTGAGCATTTAAGAGGAGAGGATTCATACCATTCCATGTTTGGTTAGCAAAGTAGAATGGGGGATGATTTCTCCAATCCATGTTTGGTAAAGATATCAAAACCCAAGAAATAAAAAAAACTAATGACAGACATTAGTTAAGAAAATCAAATGCATGTTCATCTAAATTAGAATCGTAAAGCTAAATCATTGAAGTCTCCAACTACATGATCATAATAGCAATGTTAACCATCCACTCATTATCATCACTGCCGGTTTCGACCATGCGTTTTGTTAAGAGATGCTTTGTAAAACCTTCATTTTTTTTTTTTTTTACATCAAGCATAATTTCATTCGTACAGATGTAAAACCTTTGTTATAGAATGAGGTGTAAGCCAATTTATTGGAACCATTAACTAATAGCAATAATCTCTATATTTGTTGTTTGGATCCATGAAGCACTTAACCCAAGATCTTGTTGAAAAAACAAACAAACAAAAAACATCCAGAGCTAAATCCATTCGGTTTATCACAGAGCATTCAATCACTATGTCATCATCCCCTTCTTTATTTTGCCCAATTAAGAACCTGTTAAGACCTGAGATTGTGTTTAGAACAACATCGGCAGAATCACTCATTGAGAGAGGGACGGACAAAGAAACCAGACCCTTTCTCCATTTTTTTTTTTCAGGGGACGATAGAGACAGAGAGTGGTAAAGAGCGAGGGAGAGAGAGAAGGAGATGCAACCAGCGTCGAGAATTTGCAGATCTATCTAAGCTAGAGGGAGAAGATTAGTTGGGCAAGATCACAAGTTGGGAAAGACCACGAGATTGCAGGTTGGAGCGATCGAAGAGATTAGGGCAAGAAAGAGGAGATGAGTTGGGCGAACTTACAGGAATGAGCGATCAAAGAGATTTGGCCAAGAGGGAGGAGATGAGCCGTGCAAGATTCTAGGAATGAACGATCAGATAGATTTAGGGCAAGAGGAAGGAAATTTGGGCGAGAGTACATAATAGGGATTGAAGAGCTCAAGGGCGCTCATCTTGAGGGAAGAAAAGTTCCTTTTATACCCAACCTTTAAAATCAAGAATTTATGGAATCTGATGGGGGGACGTCAAACCGACAGTTGCTTTTGTGGTTCCAGCAAATCCGATGCAAAAAAAACCGTGATTTGCCAAATATGAATTTTCCGCGCTATCAAGGAAAGTCGGTGATGAATCCTCAACGACGACCGTTACCAAACATGTTTGAGTGAATTACCTAAAAGAACCCAAAGGAAGAGATATCAATACGATGAAAATTTCCAGTCAAGCTAAAGTAGGTCCGGGGCCTTTTAAAGAGTCAAGGGACTTTGTTTCCATTTTTTTTTCCTTCCTTTTCCGTTTTGGTAAGCTCCCAGGCTGCCACACACGACTGCAAATCTCTTTTCTTAAGCAGGGAGTAGCGCAAATTTAAGTGGGGTTGACGTTTTGTTGACAGGTATGAAGCAGAGTTCGCCACTTTTAATAGCTGCAGAGATGGGAGTGAAGGAGATAGTTGCTGCAATTCTAAAAGATTATCCGATGGCAATTCATCTTGAGGACGCAGACAAGAAGAACGTGGTGTTGCTGGCTGTGGAGAACAAGCACCCAGATATCTACGAACTTTTGCAAAAACACTACCATTCTGACCATAGTATATATCAAAAGGTAGATACTAATGGGAACAATGCCTTTCATTTGGCAGCAACAGTAGGTGAAGATCCGCCATGGCAGATTCCTGGTATAGCTCTTCAGATACAATGGGAGCTCAAGTGGTACCAGGTATGCTCTTTCATCTCTCTCTAACATGTTCATAAGCTGGACCAATCTTACCCCATGTTTTGGTAAGATTTTTTTAGTGAAGGCCGCTGCTTGGTGGCAGCGACGGGAAATCCAGCACCACAAAAGTCCCGCAGGTGAAGATTCGGCAGCATAGTTAGTAGGCCTAGAATATAAAGATTTAGTCGTTTGAGAGAATTGTTCTGGCCGAATGCTGGAAAAGGCAGTTCATCTAAGTATTCTAACTTCATATGGGGCTAACAGAACGCTTACTGGAAGGAGAACTTTGTCTGGAGAAATTTTCAAATCTGGACTTTAAGTTTTGCCTTATTTTAAAAAAGAACACAAGTTTTGAAACTTTTCAAATTAATCCCTAAGCTTTTCAGTAAATTTTCAATTTAGGACATCCAGTCATTTAAAGGTATTTTTCGATGACTTTTTCCCTCAATATTTTGAAAATACCGAAATTACCCTTCATTTAAAGCCATGACATAGTTTCGGCAGTCACAACATGCAGCCAATCGCTATGGGAACACTGAGTGTCCTTAATTACCGTCAGGACACCGGCGAGGGAAATGAGGAGAATATAGATGAATAGTAAGGGAGAGTTTTATTACAATGAAGGGTAATTTGGGTATTTAAAAAAAAGGAAAGAAGTTGCTGAAAAATAACTTTAAATAGATGGATGTCCTTAATTGGAAACTTGTGTCCTTTTTTGAAATAAGTCCGAAACTTGTTTTTAAAAGTTTTGAAACTTGCGTCCTTTTTTGAAATAAGGCCAACACCTGAAGACTTCTTTTGAAATTCTCTCATTTTATCTGTGTTAGTTTTCAGATAACTCTCATCATTTCCCTAATTTAAGTGAATTGGTGAATCTCAGTACATAATAAGATCTATGCCCCGCCAATTATCTGCACAACGGAACCATGAAGGCAAGACTTCAAAGGAGGTGTTCAACGAGAAGCACAAAGACATGGTCGAAAAAGCGACCAAATGGCTAACCGATACAGCTGGATCATGCTCGGTCGTGGCAGCACTCATCGTATCAGTGGCTTACGCCACGGCCACCACAGTGCCAGGTGGAGTGAAAGATACCAATGGCATACCAATTCTACGAGGCCACCTCCCTTTTAATGTCTTCACCATTGCCTCGCTTGTCGCTCTGTCCTTATCTGTCACCTCCCTAACCATGTTTTTATCCATCCTCACCTCTCGCTACCAAATCTCAGACTTTCTCCATAATCTCCCTATGAAGCTCATACTAGGCCTCACCTCGCTCTTCATCTCTATTGCTGCAATGTTGGTCTCCTTCTGTGCTGGCCATTTCTATGATCTCAACGACCGGCTCCGACACACTGCATTTCCCATATATGCAATTGCATGCTTGCCTATTTCTATATATGCTGTGACACAATTTCCGCTTTATTTTGATCTCCTAAGATCTATCACCACAGCCATACCAATACGCGATAAGGAGCATTCTACCATCTAGAGCTGTGGATCTTCCAGATTATAGTTCATTTAGAGTTTTCTACGAGTGTTGTTTCTTCCTCGTAATATTTATTTCAATAAATGGGCTAGTGAGCGCGAACTCACATTTGAATTCGTTATTGTAGGTTGAGATTAATTTGGTTTTTCCTGTTGATACTTGATAATGTAATGTTGTGGTTCATGCCGTTGGCTTTTAAGTCGTGTTACTTTGATGAATAAGACGTGACTGATTTTTATTACCTAAATTATCAAATTATATGGATTCGTTTTCTGATATGAACTCATACTGATTGAGCAGACCATTTGATCCATTCTCCAAAGCTCTTAATAAAAGTGAATCTTGGGATGAAAATAGACCAGGCGCAGGGGCAGGTTGGGTTCACTGTAAACTGGACCCATATTTGGATTTTTCTTATTTTTGAAAGGGGGATATGCCCTTGTGAGAGTTACTCTCATGATACTATGAGAGTAAGGGGTGGGCCCCCCACATTTAGGCTGTTGACATTGAATATTGATGTAACAGCACCCACACCTATTCTCTTAGTACAGTGAGAGTAATTCTATAGGAGCATCTCTCTATCTCCCTTTGAGAGAAAAGAATATGTATATTGATAGCACCCAACAAGGTCAGGAAATGTAGAAAACATAAATTAATATTACTTTGAAGAAATGCTCTGATACTCGTTTGTAGAAATATAGTACGTCAAATAATTAAGAAGATCAACGTGATAGAAAGGTGCGGTGGCACAGGGATTATGCATTAGATTAGGGGCAACTTAAAATTTTCATTTATAAAACACACAATATAGCCCTAAATCATGGTCCCACTGGGTCAAAGTCCGCATTGAGGTGTAAACATTTCTCGATCAACATAATTAAAAGCAGAAGCTTCATATAATTACAAATTGTACTATTAACATTTCATAGTAAACACATTTGTCATTAATAAAGTTGAAGTTTAACAAAATTAAGGAAGGACAATTAAAGTTTATACAAATGGCCTCTAACAAAACTTAGGCCAAACAAAATAATGAAAGCTATTTAAAATAAGAAGTGAAGGCCCTCGTGCGCTGGTTAAAATGACTCAGGCTATGTCGTATGCTTATCACTCGTGATCACCATCAGGTTGATCTACTTGTAGAGACACTTCCTCCTCTTCCTCGAAATCGTGGGGCTTGGTGCACCAAGTGTAGTATCATTAGACTACAAATAGCCGACAGGTATATATACATCTAAACATAGATATGCAGCACCAAAGTGAATAAAAACAATGTGATCAGATGATGTTCAGTAATAGAAGTCTAATCATATAAGCACGAGTATCGATAACAATAAGTTTTGATTCCGTTTTCTCAAGAATAGGCCTACAATCCACCCACCAAGAAAAGTCTCTTGGAAAATAGGGGCAACCCCAAACATTTGATTGGGAAGGCACCAAATTGGAAAGCCAATGATACCACTACCGACCATTTGAATATCAAAGTTGCCATTGGCAAAGAAAATCATGTCTTACTGAAGCCAACCGGTCACGAAATCGATTCCTCACGTAATGCCCCGAGGTTTAAGTTTTCAAACGTTTGGGTATATGTCTCTTATACCTAAGCTTGGTTTTTCCTTTTCCTTCTTTTTTGGTGTAAGTTTTCCTTTTTCTTAATATATTTTTGCTTTACCGTTAAAAAAAAAATGCCCTGGGGTTTAAGTAACAGGTTTCGGTAGAAATAGTTTTTTTTTCTTTTTTGGTAAAATGTAGAAATAGTTATATATAAGGAAATTTAATATATATATATATATATATATATAAGTGCGTGCACCGGTGGACCGCCATCTTTTGGTTCACCACGCACACTATAACATTCAGCGTGATTGATCGAGTTAAAACCCAGTAGATGACCCAACTTCAGGCCCTTTTGGGCATTTTTAGTGAATGTGATCAAGGGCTTGTTTCTCACCCATGTCCCCATCCCATGTGGAATTTGCTCAAAACCTCACCCTTTTATGCAATTTTCTTCCCCTGCAAAAGTATGCAGCTTCATCCCCTAGTAGTAGCTCAGTTAAAGGGACGTCAAGGTCAAGGCAGGCTCAGGATTTTCGTTTGAGGGGTGCGGACCCTAATTGTTGGGGTAAGGAAATTGAGTGTTGGCAATTCTTTAGGAATGGATAAAACCGGGATTTCATGATGTATTTTTTAGATGGACCGCCAAGATCGAAGACTGGAAGAAAATCAGAAGAAAAACTCAAAAACCCAGTTGCATGGCGCTCGAACCCCAACCCCCAGGCAGAATCCCTGGCGCTCGAACCTGCAACGTAGGGAAGGAAATAACTAGATGTGGCGCTCGAACCCTGCCTCCAGCGAAAATTGTGTTTATTTTTAGAAACTCTTCCCAATTCTTTTAAAACTCTTCCGTAACTCTACCCCTAATTGGAAGCCACGGACCCAAACCTATATAAACACTTCTCCCCTCAAACCTATACACCTCACTTTCAATTTACTAAATCTTAGAAGTCCCTTGAGAGATCATTGTTTCTTCTGTGGAGCATCTCTTTCATATTGTACTAAAGGTTTGGAGTTTCAGAGATCTTCTTCATCTCCTACATCCTTTGGAAATTCGTTTTGAGTGGCTTCAAGATGTGGTGGATCAAGCGTGGAGAAGTTGAATGGCATGCGCGTCAGCAAGAAGAACAGTGCAATCCTTTAGGTTGTGTGCAACTGGAAAAGGGTAGGAAGTTGTTCTTGTAATCTTCGTTTTGCATAGTGCTTGATCTCTGTTGGATCAGTGTTAGGTTCCGTAGTTTTTTCCTTGTTTAAGGTTTTCCACGTTAAAATCTCTTGTGCATCTCTTGTGATTGACTATCCTTAAGGCATCCGACTCTTTTCTTAAGACATCCAGTTCTTTTCCAGTTTAAATGGAATGCTTGTGTGCCATATCCCATATTTTATCTACATCAATCAACTTATCAGATAAAATTGGAAGTTGTATTTCAAGTTGAAATATTTTACCTTGCGCTGCTTCTAGTTCCTTTTTAAGAGTTGTGTTCTCCTTTTCAACAGTCTTCCACTTAAGCTTCAGAACATCATTTCTTCTTGAGTATTTCAGCAAACTTTCATACACATCAACCAAGTCCTGTTCATTTTTTGACAAACAGTTAAGGCTTTCTGCAAGATCATCGTCAGACTTATGATCTTTGTCTAAGGTGACCTGCACAAAAGAGGCATCAGATTTTGCCATGAAAGCGATGAGTTTACCATGATCTAGAGAGGAAGTTTTAGGTTCAATCTCATTACCTTCTTGATCAGAAACATCATCCCATGTGACGTTTAGTGCCTTAATTATCTTGGTTTTTGAAAGTTTTATTGACGCATTGAGAATCATAGTGGCCAAACCCCTTACACTCGTAACATTGAGTGCTTTTTGGAAGGATTTTCGAAACATTCTTTTCCGGCTTAGAGGCAGAATCAGATTTGGAAGTGAAATTTGACTTGTTCTGTCCCTTTTTCTTTGAAAAGACTTTTTCAAACCCCTTTTGTCTTCTTTCAAGAATCTTTTGAATTTTTTTACAAAGAAGGAATCAAGGTCTCAATTCTCAGAGTCGGATTTGGAGTCATCAACATGGTCATCCGGAGACTTGGAAGACACCAGAGGCATCCCCTTAGATTTCTTGGTTGATCTAAGATTTGCTTCCAAGATTTGTAAATTTCCGACCAATTGATCATCCTTAAGGGTGTCTAGGTCATTATTCACCTCAATTGCTATGACTTTTGAGTCAAACCTCTCTAGTATAGATCTCAAAAATCTTTTTAACAATCTTGTGTTCCAGAATTATCTCACCTAAATTGAAACTCAAATTAATAATATGACAAAGTTTTGCATTGAAGTCATCAAAAGTCTCTGTCTTCCATCTTTAAGGTTTCAAAATTAGTCAATTTTTGGAGTTTTGACTGTTTAACCTGGATGATGCCTTCATGAACAGTTTCTAAAATTTCCCAAGCTTCTTTGGTAATTTTTCCGGTAGAGATACAACGGAACTCTGAGGGTGTGACTCCATTAAAAAATGCATTGAGTGTCCTACTGCATGTTTGGCAATTAACTAGTTAAGTTAAAGTAAAGTGAATCCAGACAAGAAATGACAAGGGATCATATGAAAAGTACACAATTTCAAAATTCCCTCCAATTTTTAAAAACAAACGTGAAAAAAAAAAAAAAGCAACCTTCTTTTTCTACGAAAAGACAAAAAAACTCCACGTTTCTATACAAAAAGTCAAAAAGATTTCATACCAAACAACTAAAAACAAAACACCATCATAAGACCTAATATTTTATTCTCTTTAGATTTGATGTTTCACCTCACCATACTTCAATTCACCATACATCCAAATAGGCCCTAAAATGTGAATGCCTGGTTTTCTACTTTGGTCCATAGTGCCATGGGTTTTGGTATCGTGATGTTGCGATCAGTAACAACAATGGGTTTAGAATATCTAAATTCAACACAATTCGAAACATTCACATCTATGGATTGGAGAAAAATTGTCATTTTAACTTTTTAATAGCTAGTTAGATCCATCCAACAATGAGGGCTTGGTGGTCGAGGTTCCATTTCTAGTAAACTCCATATCAGAAACCTATAAAGATCTCACACGAAAGACTTGTGTGAACCTGCTCTCATACCACTTGTAGAAAATTCCAACTCTAATAAGGATTAAGGTTCTAGCAAAGATTTCTTTTTGAAATGAAAACAAGCAATAACCCTACGTTACCAACAATCTGGACACTTGCAAGGCCAAAAAAGCTGACTTGAGCGAAAAATTGAAGATGGATACCAAAGCTGATTTAAACCGCATGAACACAGGGTCGACAAAAACTAGACAAAATCTCGGGTGCTCAGATTGTTTCCAGTGACAAACATGGACTTGGCTTTGATCATGGTGGTTCAACATCAAAAGAATACGGATCAATTTGTTCAAGGTAAAACCTTGTAAACTATGACTCGTACTGTTCATGAACCTACACCTATGAAATCTACACCTAAAAGAATTGTGCCTCGACCCAAAATTGTCCCCATCTAACATCTTTCTGGAATCAAGGGACACATCAGACTACACTATCATAAACTGCTTAACCAATTGAGAAATCAGTGGAGGAGAAGTATCAGTCTCCTCAACAAGTCAAGACAAAGTATGTTTGGGTTCGTAAGTCTAACCTTTGTTGTAGTGTAGTCCACACTTCTATTGTGTCTGTTAGATTTAATTCCCCCCGTAAGTCATTAGGCATTGGCCTATAACCCTGAATTCTCCCTCAATTCGTGTTTTGACATGCACATGCATGCTTTTTTCGGGCTAATTTTATGATTATCTGGCATGTGATACACTTTGATTTTTTTTTTTTTTTTTTGAACTGAAATCCTTTGTGCACATAATAAGGTTTTTAAACATGTCTTTCAGTACACAATGACTTACTTGGACACTCACTTAGGGTTAATGTGACACTAGGATTGATAGGATTCACAGTCTTAATGGATTTGAACTTTTTCGAAGCATCTATCTTGATTTTTCCCATTCCTTTATGCTCTATTCTTAATATTTATATTCGACCCAAATTTCTTTATGACTCTCCGTAGAGATTTTTGTAGGGAGTATATGCTTAAAAGAATAATCACTAGGTCTGCTTCCTAAGTCTTAACTTTGCTTATATCGTATGAACTCAGAAATCTGTACATTGAAAAAGTTAGCAAGTGAAAACGTTAACAACTAGGTATACTCCCTTGACTTTAACTTTTCTTATAGCTAGCATTCAAACTTGAAAATCTCTTAGGATTAAGAAAATTTGAATTGGGTCAATGATGTTGAAAATAAAGAAAATGTGACATTAAGGGGGAGTTTCATATATCATTATCGATCGGGTCAAATGTTTCTGAAAGGTGTGAGTCTCACTATATATGTACCTAATCAATATTGATTTCTGGCTGATAATTATGTTCTTCGTGTTTTTCCATTTGATATCACCTCTCACACACAATTTACACACATGTAAAACTCCTAAAAATTGTGTTGCTCTCTTTGTTGATTTCTTAAAATTTTGCAAACTATCGTGATTGATCATTGAGGATGTTTAAATTTTTAGCCTGATTAAGTTTTTTCATTTGTGCTTTTTATTTATTTTTTTAGGTTAAAAATTCTTTGATTAAGGGGGAGTATAAACTTAGAACCCACGAACCCAAACCTATATAAACGCTTCTTCCCTCAAACCTATACACCTCTCTCTCAGAATTCTAAATCTTAGAAATCCCTTGAGAAATTATTGTTTCTTCTCATGAGCATCTCTTCCCTATTGTGCTATAGCTTTGAAGTTTCAGAGATCTTCTTCTTCTCCTACATCCTTTTTTTGGAAATTCGTTTTGAGTGGATTCAAGACGTGGTGGATCAAGTGCAAAGAAGGTAAACGGCGTGTGCGTTGGCAAGAAGAACACTGCGGTCCTTTAGGTTGTGTACAACTGGAACAAGATAGTAAGTGGTTCTTTTAATCTTCGTTTTACATAGTGTCTAATCTTGTGGTTTTTTTTCCTATTTAGGAATTTCCATGTAAAAATCGTGTGCGGCCCATCTCTTGTGATTGATTGTGGTTGATTGTTGGTAACTCAGGATTATTGCTTGTTTGCATTCCATAAAGAAATCCGTGTTAGA
The DNA here is from genome assembly GCA_028538565.1 of Umbellularia californica. Taxonomy (NCBI): domain Eukaryota; kingdom Viridiplantae; phylum Streptophyta; class Magnoliopsida; order Laurales; family Lauraceae; genus Umbellularia; species Umbellularia californica. Next base: position 95,087,018 of record JAPQWN010000003.1, on the reverse strand, counting down.
ATCTTAATCGTTATTAAGGTTAGAATTTTCTAGAGTTTGTTTATTTTGGAGGAAAACTAGGGATTTTTTTGCTATTATGACGGTGGGCCCACAATTTTTATTGAATTTTTAAAGTAATAAAAAAAAGTACAACAACATACCATCAAAAATTTAACCATAAAAGCATACATCATATCCTAATAAAAGAACCTACTAATAGAGTGACACCCACTGCAAATCGCAATGAGTACCAGTTCAGCAAGATCCAGATCCCCTATTTGGTCTAGACAGGGAAACCTTGTTTGGACCACTGAGGGGGTCCAACATGGGAAGAAAATTTTTTTTGGAGAGATGTGATTTTTTTTAAAGAGATGGGATGTGACATTCAACCCCATGTGGCACCCCCTGATTGGTCCAAACAGGGCTTCCCTGTTTGGACCAAACAAGGGATCCGTTTCCATTCAGCAAATGGTGTAATGCTGTGCATGTTACCCCCACATGATCTTGCTCCACGAAGCGAGATTGTAATGATCATATAAAATTATTTGTACTACCAGGTGAACCTCAATGACCTTTCGAGCTTTTTTTTTCTCTTTTTTTTTTCGCAATTCTCCTAATGGGGTCAAGTAAAGCTCTCATTTCTAAAAAAAAGATAAATATATCACATCAAAATCACTTTAATTCAAATTTTCCGTCATATTTTTTTTTTTTAAAAAGTCAAAAGCAAACTCTTTTCTCCACTAAAAACAAAAAACTTTCACTTTTTTATCCAAAAAGTCAGAAAAAGTTTATAACAAATAACTAAAAATAAAATACCATCATAACTCACTTATATTTTTCTTTTTCTTCAAAATAATATTTATTTCACTTAACTCCACTAGTAAAGACCCCAATCAAGCCCTCTCCACGGAAAACAATTTCCTTTTTGCGAGGACTATGAATCAAGAAAATAGCTCTAACAGGAAATCGTCAATCATAAATACCAACTGAAACAGCATAGTTAATTCTGACATTTGACTTGCTAACATTCATTAACATCTAACTAAAGCTCCAGTGGCCATCAGACTCACGCCCTGAATCTACCATTTTAGGGTTTCGGACCCAGATCTATGACAAGCTTGTTTAATTGGTCTCGGGAGGACTGGATAGCATGGTTTAAAATCTCGGTCTCGGTCGCGGTATCGGCCGGGCTGAAAAACCGATATGATATCGGTATCGGTCGCGGATATCGGTCCGTCGTGGTCGTCGCGGTGTGAATTTTTTTTTTAATCCAAAAAAATTTGCAAAAATATCCAAAAAATCCAGAATATTAGAAAATGTTGGAATATGATATTATTTTCCATTAGTAACAATAATAAATCAAAATCTCGGTCACCTTAAGTTATGAGTCCTGTCTGTGTCGCAGTTCGCTATCTTCTTTAGTATAAAAGGAACATGAAAGTAAAAGGATCTAGCATAAAAGTATGTAGATCAATCATTTACACACCATACAATGATCATGAATCATTAAAGGAACATATTTATGATGAAATCCCCAAAAAATGATATATTATAATTCAAATATTAAAAAATTCGAAAATAAATAATTAAAATAAAAATCTAAATCATGTTTATGACTATGAGTAGATGTAGATCTATCATCTACACACTATTAATAAGCATTTGGTATCACAAATATTCTAACAAGTTACAAATAACAACAATTATTTTTAAGAATTTTTTTTTAATAAAATCATTTTCAAATCCTAAATACATAGATCTAGCATAAAAGTATGTAAATCAATCGTTTATACACCATACAATGATCATGAATCATTAAAAGAACATAGTTATGATGAAATCCCCAAAAAATGATATATAATAATTCAAATATCAAAAAATCCGAAAATAAAAAAAAAAATTAGAAAAAAAAGTTAAAAATCATGTGTATGAGTAGATCTAGCATGAAAGTATGTAGATCTAACTTCTAAATGAAGAACACAACACAAATGACAAACCTAATGATTTCTATACTTCATCTAAAAAATTAAAAAAAGAAAACCACATAATAAAATGCTTTGGGTTGATTTTCTCATACCTTAGATAATATTTTCTTCAAAAAATTAATGTGGGATTTGAAAATGTTGAAGAGGGAGTAGGGCTGCTGCTATGGGTGGAGAAGAGAAGAGAAAAAGATGAAAATGGGGAAAAAGTAGCAAAAAATAGGGTTTTGAATCATTTTATTTCATCTCGGCCGATATTTTGAAAATATCGGCCGAGATATCGGTTCACAGCGAGATCATATCGTATCGGCCGAGATAGCGGGATATTTTGGGGATATTTAACCGATTCCGATATCTCAGCGAGATATCGGATCGGTATCGGCCGATACCGAGTCATATCGGCCGATATGACTCGGTATCGGCCGAGATTTTAAACCATGCTGGATAGGGCAACTTTTGACACATTCACATCCCTATCGAATATCTAGTGATGTGAGACACAAGTACTTTTAATAGGAATGCAGTGTCAAGCAAGTAAGAATCCAGATCCCCTGTCAAGTCTGTTCAGATGCTTTCCCAGTCATGACCTTTCCCAGTCATGCCTGAACACCCCCACATGATAATAATCCATACGGTTCATCTTGAATCCCCCTAGCCACTGACATATCCTCGTACTTCACTTTAAGGGCCAATTTGCTAACTCTGTTAATATAATCAAGTCAAGTAAAGTTGATTTCGAAGAAAAAATAAAATATATGATGGTATTTTATTTTTAGTCGATTGTTATGAAATTTTTTTTACTTTTTTTATGAAAAGTTGAGGGGTATTTTTTGTATTTTAGTGGATAAAGGTAGTTACTTTTTGACTTTTTGTATGAAAAAGATGGGGGAAGTTTTGAATAAAATGTATTTGATGTGACATCTTGTCTGAAAAATGGAGGCTTTACTTGACTTCATTGTATTAGTAAAGTGTCAAACGGGCCATAGTTCATATCACCATTAGATTATGCATATCATGATTAATAATGGAATTAAGATATTTGATTTATCATGCATACATAAGACTATAGTAATCATGTTCTCATTCATGTGCACAATCTGACAGTGTGGAACAGACTACTTTTGAAATAAGATTTAGAAATATGTCACTAGAGGAGATGGGATTCAAGATGAACGGTCCGCATTATGATCGTCATTTGGGCCCATGGTGGAGTTTTAGGCATCCGTAACAATGAAAGGCTATAATAGACATGACAAGGAATCCAGACTCAACAAGCAAAACATTCTACCCTTTAGATGAAATGGGGCACCACTTCAGCACCTTTTTTACATTTTGTCAAGGAGTGATGTACATTAAACTAAAAGATCAAGGAGTGCCAACACCACTCAACGAGGAGTGTGTTGGCCTTTAGCTCCTTATCGGCTTTAACTGAAGCAGAGAAGAGAACAAAGTAAGAAAAAGAAAAAGAACAAAGCTAATGTATGTTTGCAATGAACAATCCAATCTACTGTGAGCTTGTCATTGACTGTACCTTGACTTTATTTAAAGTGGGCAGGAGGGATGATGGTCCAAAAGGGTACTATGATTATTCTATACAGTCACAAAAATTCGCCCACCGAATAACTTCCGGGTCACACTCATGCATTAATCAATATTTTGCTATTTAACCATGATCAGAAACGATATATACTTATACAAAACTTAAAGAAGTAGATAAATGACCATCAAACAAGTCTCAACTTGGTAGAAAATTATTACAATTTCATCATGTCATTTATGTATTTCTAGTCCATGTTTGAAGTTTTCAACCTCAAGAAATCTCTCATAATCCACAATTGATATAATCACAAAAATAGGCACTAAAGGGTGATTAAACATTATATATGCTTCATGAATTATGAGTTAACATCATTTTCACCCACTGCCGGCCGGCCTATTTCTTCCTGTAGATAGCTAATCAACGTACCTTCACCCAAGTCCGGATGGGGCATAGATAATTCGAGCCCTGTAATGATCCATTAATGGAGAGCACCTGCTAAAAGAATAGTAATCGTAGTTCACCCAAGTCGAGATTACTCAAAATCACCATCCAACTTTGTGATAGATTGATGTTGTTATAAAGACATGGTTTAACTTTTAGTCTCTATGCTAATCCTGCAGTTTTAGATGGAATCAACTTGAGGATGGTCATATAAGTGATGATGATGATGATGATGATAATAGCGTATAGTATATTTTTGATGTAAAAGTGATGTGGAGTCATTTTAAATCTCTAGCTCAGTTGGCCTAGGACCACGGTTTGCACCTAGAGGTTACGGGTTCGAAACTGCACTACCACAGGGGCCATGGGGAAATTTTACCTGGCTTTCTCTCCTAGGCTTGTAAGAATTATTTTGGCCCAAAGGGCTAGGAACCCTACATTATAAAAAGAGGATTTTATTGGAAAAATCCCAAAATATAGCCATTTATGCCGAAGGGTCCTGGCCAATTTTGCAGCACTAATAGGGTCTTCCCACCGGATTTATATTTTTTTAATTTTTTATTCCTATCGACGATAGCATCTCTCAAAAAAATATTGAGTGATGCTATCGTCACTTTGTGCACCCTATATATATTCCCCTCTGATGAGTGTTAAATATTGCATATTTAACCTCTCATTAATCTGAATTTTATCAGTATCTCATATACAGATCATTTGTTTTACACAAAAATTTTATCATTCTATCATATTAACGGATTATCGGATTATCTTGCATAAATCTGATTATTTGTAACGCATTTTTATGTAATTTCTCTTGTGTAGGTGGACCCCGCAATTATCCCAACCTTCCGGCTAGTGTCCCAAGGCATCAAAAAGAGATTTCAAATAAAGAAGTTACATGGAGAAATCTTATTGAAGAAATCTTGGTGAAGTGTTGAAGAATTCCAAAATAAGAGGAAAAGACTTTAAGGATAAAATAAGTCATTTCCGAACACAAATGAGTGATTAGTGTATTGGTTAAAGTTTGGGTTGCTATGAAATAGGTTATGAGCTCAAATCCCAACAATTGCATTTTTTCCCATCCAACTCACCTCTCCACCAAGTTAGTCTTTTTGCAATTTTATTTTTAGATTGTATTTAGGAGCTGCTTTGTAATTAATCTAGAGAGAGTATGTAATTGAAGATCATTAATGAAGTTTTGAAGTTCTTTCTTGATGTTTAGTGACTAATGCTCTTAGATTGGGCTCTCCTTTTGAATCTAAGTAATGTGATTAGTTCATTTACATGCATGTTTTAGTTTAAATTTCATATTTGTGCTTTGATTGATTAGTAGATTTTAGATCTAATTGTGCTAATCTCTCTAAGTTCTCATACTCTATCTCTACAATTGATGCTTGGATAATCTCAATTGATGGTTTGTAATTGAATTAAGTTCTCTCACATAGCATGCTCTAGAGCCCTTATCTTTGATCTTTTGTAGCTTGATTTTGATGATTAATTGTTAAGGTAGTTAGGTTATGATCTAAGATCTTGGCTTTTTATTTTCTTTACTTTAATCTTCATTGCTATATCATCCAATCCAATTAGGCAAGAGATTGCTAATTGGATTGTAGATTTGGGAATTGAATTAGAGCATGCATTATTTGAATTAATCACTTACTTAGTGGATTTTGGATTGCCTAATCTCTTCATTTTATTGTTGTTAATTTACATCCTTGTTTGATTTGTTATTTTCACTTTTAGATTGTTAAATCTACATTTCACATAACTTGTTTTAAAATCCTACACATTTCACACCACATCTTCACCTTAAATCTTCTATTTCCATCACCATTCATACACTAGTTTAGCCTTATTTTAGATTGTTAATTAGTCATTTATATTGCATAGTTTATTAGTTTTATTTTTTTTTTCACTTCATTTTTCTATATTAGCTATATCTTAGTTCAATTCTACTTAAATTAGATTCATTTCTTCTTTCATCCTCTCCCCGTGGAATCGATAATCCGGACTCTTGAGTCCTTTCTACATTTATGTCTATTCTTGCAAAGCAACCTGAAAAAAATGAATATAATGTCTCATTTGTGATGCTTTCCCTTTTACTTTGGTATAAAAGTTGTTAGACAAGCTCACAGACATTTGTATTGTTTATTCTGGAGTGTGAAACTCACTGCTTGTACTGTATTCTTGCATATGTTTTGTTTATTGTTTGTAACCCCAGCCACTTTTTATAATTTCTGAGTGTTGGGTGTTAGGCCATAAATTAACGTCTTCAGCCCTTTCCCCTAGGCTTTTTTGAATTTTTCTGTGTGTAGATCATTTTAGGCCATTGTGTTATGCCTTTTAACCTCTTGCAATCTCGCACTTCTTTGGTTAATGAGGTGTTATTGGCATTGGAAATATATGTCGGTACAGTAATAATGCCTAAATACTCGTTTTTATGTTTTTCATTAGGATGTCGGGTAGTGAGTTGATTGTGGTTTTCTACTACTACGGGGAATTTAAATTTGACATGATTCACCCTGTATACGAAGGCAAAAATCAGAAGATGAGGTTCATTCAAAGCGACATAACATTTCCCGAATTGATGAACATAGATCTTGAAACTTCACATTGGGAGGAAACCTCCGAGAACCTAAGCATACATTATCTCCATCACAATGGTCACGTGTTTTCATTGACTGCCATAAAGGATGATAGCGACTTCAAGTGTATGTTAACACTTGCAAACCACAATACAAATGGGATATTACTATACATCAATAGAAGACAGATTGGTCACGTGAAACACATCTGAGAACAGAGAAGGTACATAAGTTATTTTAAAGGTATGTTAAATAATGTAGAATACTATTTCTAGTTAATGTCTAATGCAATTCTTTCCATGTGTTTATTTTGAAGGTCATTTGAGATGGACATGCATTCTTTACAAGGCAAACAAACTGACTGTTCGGGGAGCAATCATAATATGAAGTTCAAAGTACGTCCTGTACAAAGTCATGAAATTCCTACTGTCAATTTATGCGAAGACAATGACATTCAATTCTCAGGAGGGAAGAACATCGTTAGCGATGAATTGCAGAAAGAAAGTTACTGTGTTCTCAATGACCATGTTGATGTACCGAACCTGCCTGATGACAGAGAGTTTGTCCCTATTGAAACCGGGAACACGAGAACCAATCTTGCTTGCAATTCAATTGAAATAGACAAAAGACCTCCGATGTTGAATGTCGGGAAACCTAGCTCTCATAATCGGAAAGTTATATTCGAAGATAACATGGTCCCAGAAGAATTTGATACAGAGTTGGAGCACAATTCATCTCGGGAGATGTGGCTAGGGCACGAATTTCCGAATCGTGATGATTTTAGGAGGACTTCAGCTAAATTTGCAATATACAACAACTTCACTATTCAGCACTTGTAGACACAACAGTTCAAGGTCACTACACGCTGCAAAGAATGTGACTCCCCTTGGCGCATTTACGCATCCATGATTGAAAGCAAACCACGCTTTCAGGTTCGGACCTACAACCTAATCCATAAATGTTCGAAGCCAATGATGGGCACTGCACATCCCCAGGCATCATCAGAACTAATTGTAGAGTACATTTTAGAGAAAGTACAACTAAATATAACATTAGACCAAAGAAAATAATATATGACTATCAAATGGAGTTTTGTGTCATAATTTCTTACAGGAAGGCACATATGGCAAAGGACATTACACTGCGCAAAGTTAGAGGCTCGTATGAAGAATCTTTTAAGATCCTCCCTTTGTATTGTGAAGAGTTGAAAATGATGAACCATAGTACTGTCACCAATGTTGATAAGTCCGACAACGACAAGTTCAAGAGATTTTTTTGGGCTTTTGGTCCTTGCATTTGGTCCTTCACATCATCGCTTAGGCCAATGATTGCGGTTGATGGATCACATCTCCGTGGCGAGTACCCAGGAGTTTTAATTGTGTCCATGACCCTCGATGCAAACCACAAGTTGTTCCCAATAGCCTTTGCGTTTGCGGAGGCAGAAAGCATGACAACTGAGAGTGGTTCCTCGCCAATATTTCTGTATCATTGGGAGAACCTACGAATTTGACAATTGTCTCCAATCGGCAAAAGAGACTTGTTCCTGCGTTGGCAAATGTTATTCCAAGTGCAAGTCATTATTACTGTTGTCGCCATCTCGCGGAAAATATTAAATCAACTTCCAAAAATCCGGCAGCTGGATGAAGTTTTGGTGTGCAGCAAAGGCATACAAGGCATGTGAACATGAGGTGTTTATGGAAGACATTAGGTTTGTCAGTTAAGATGCATATAATTATATACACGGATTTGGTCGACAGCATTGGGCAAATGTCTTTGCTGAAGGCCGGCGATATGACATACTTACAAGTAATGCCGCTAAGTAAACCAACAGCATGTTAAAAGACACTCGAGCTTTACCGATAGTTAAGCAAGTGGAGAAGATAAGAGCTAAATTGATGGAATTCTTTCAAAAACGACATGCTAAAAACCTTAATATTAACAGTTGTTTGACTCCATACGCTGAGAAGATGCTAGGATACGAAACAGAAGAAGCCCGGAGGTTGCACGTACGCGTTACCGGTCTAGTCGAGTTTCAAGTTCAGTGCCGCAAATGGGAAGTACTTGGGATACCGTGTTCACATGCAATCGCTTTAATGAAAGTGAGGAATTATAATCTATATGATTTTGTGACAATTGGTGTCTAACAAGTGTACTACATGCCACGTACAGTGAGGTAATTTATGTTACTCATAATAACAAACAATGGGAGCACAGTTCAAGTGAAAGAAATCTACCTCCTCTTGCCTCTAGACAGCCCAAGAGACCAGAAAAGAATCGAATACGAAACTGAGGATGTCACAGGGTGCGCAGGGTGTTCACTTGCTCTAATTGCAACGAGAGAGGCCACTATCGGTAGAGTTGTCGAAATACCCCAGCTCAAAACTGATAGCTCGAATATTTTGTGAGGACTGATGTCAACACAATACTGCTTTTTTTTTTAGAGATTGTATTCATGAAGATGGAGCATACTTCTGTACATCACTTTCTATAAGAAACTTCCATGAACATATGTTGCGATGACTGATGTCAACACAATACTCCTTTTGTTGGATTTTGTGTTGATGAGTATAGATCATACTTTTGTACATCACTTTCTGTAAGAAACATTTGTGAATATTGAAATATAGACGTTACTATTGAAATATAGGCATTTCAGCATACTTTGGTGAAATATGAATGTAAGAGTGCCCCCTTTGGAAAATTAGTGTGCAGTTATGATGTTCTCTTGCAATGGCAATGCTCACAGTAATTTATCCAGACAAATGTGAACAATTAGGGTAAAACTTGTACTTTTCACTGTGATGTAGACCACCAAATATCAAGAGAAATAGTTTAAATCTGAAGCAAATTGATAGAGAGAAATGGTAGTGTAAGTATGGTTGCAGAAAATGCACATTCATGCTATACTTAGTCTAACTTTTACTGAAGATATCAAGGACCTCACAAAATGGTTGAGACGATAATTCGGGATTGTATTCTGTGATAATGATTTGACTGACTTAGGTGACACTATCGTCATTGTGCTCAGACCAGAGTTGTAAAATTCATGTGTTATTTCTGACACTAGCGTCACTAAAATCAGGGAAATAATACACATTGAGTGACTCTACCGTCACTGTGCTCAGACCAAAGTTGAAAATTCATACTTTAATTATGACGCGATCGTCGCTTAAATCATGACATCTGCAATCAGAATTCAAACTAAGTGACGCTATCGTCACCTATATCAGTGACAAAGCGATAATAATTTACTTTCATTCAGACAAAAAATTATTACATTCATGCTAGGTAGATACACCGAGACAAATATCTGCTGTAAGATTTCATTCACATCCCAACAAAACAACTGATGTAATTCCCATAAAAAAAAAGGTTGAAATTGCCTACACAATATGGATGGAAACAGCTACAATTCTGCTGTACAGAATTAACAAATACTGTGAAAGAGACAAAAACGTTAATAGACATTTACATAAAACTAATTTCCATCTGCTGGAAAAACAAAAAACAACTGTCGGCATAGTCATTGAGTTAGTGGATCAATTGGTAGACAATCGCTGTTCAGTTCTCAACTTCGACCATAGATGTCTACGACAATCTCGCTTTGTAGTATGGTATGTCAGCAGCTGTGAAGTTAATTGGAAGACGGGTTGCAAGATGATCTGCGTATGCAAGCACGAAGACCCCGCAATCATTTCCATTATCTTGATACGGTATCTTTGTCTTCACAAGTAGTGACCACACGCCAGTGTCCTACCATCCATAATTTGAGTATTGATTGCCGATGAAGTCAATCTGGTCATAAAAGATGAAACAGGATTAGAAGACAGCTGACAAATAAATAGTATCCTTAGTAGCTCGCAAAACTACATAAAAGATTGAGGGTAGATTGTGCTTACAAATTCTTTAGCCACATTAATGGTAGTCCTGTCAGACTTCAAACTGTTGTAAAATTTCCATCTTCATTCTTCATTATATCCTACAAGCAAACTGAAGTGATGTTCATGCCACATTACGAATACCAACAGCCGCTTTTCCCTTACTTCCCAAACCTTCTCCCCATCCATGCCCCAAAAATTATCTTGCAATGCCTTAGTGTGGTTAGATCGCCACCAACTCTATTACAATAAGAACAGGTATGAGTTATGCAGTACATATGTATACTTGCAATCTACAATATGAATTTAAGATTCCGACAACCTGAACTTACACAGATACTGGGATCGTAGAAATGCACATCAGGGTACTGGTCCTTCAATACCTCAAACCACCAATACAAGTTATTTGTGTCGAACCAAGTCCCGGCATCGAGGGCCTTCTTCATTGCACCAGTTGAAACCATCATGCAATAGATGTCAAGCTCATCTCGCCTGCAGAGATTATAGTAACAAAATATTATATATACGGTTATAATGGTGGCAAGTGACAAGTAGCGTCTAAATCCTTGTAAGCTAAACGGGACTACTTTTCTTTGTAGAATCCAAGGAAGCCTTCTAGTAGAGTCAAGTCTCCCTCTGTAAGAGCGTAAGCCGACCGCACCAGCTCGTGATTATAACCCTCAAAATAACGGGGGATCTTCCTCTCATGATGCAACATTTTTATCCGCCAAATCAATGTGTTGATGTCTAATTTGGGTGTTTGTAGAACTATTTGAAGCTCGGGAGGTGCATTTGAAGGAGTCGTGAAGACATCATCCATTTGTGGCATGACTTGGGATGCGAAAGTAGTTGCTACCGGAGGTGACATTGTCGGCGAATCCACATGTATTGGCTCCTTCATTGAAGTTTGCTCCTCAGAATATTGAAGTTTCCTTGCAGTCGGCGATAACTTGGTTCGATTTCTCGCCTTTGGGATTGCCCTTCTCCTAGACAATGTAGACGACCCCTGCAAGCACCACAGAAGTTTATAAAGAGATAAAAAACTGTTAGGATGTCCACTTCTAACCACATTGATATATAGTTGGAATCAATTCGTCACTTCATAATTACCTCCTTCTCTACCTCGTCTGACTGGGAGTTAGAACAAGATTATGTATTATATCCTTCGAACGCGATCGTGAAAGCATCTTTAAAAATTTTTATCTTGCTCCGCAACCTGGTGGTAAAATCTTCCAATTTAATCTTCTTACGATCTGCATGTAAGGATGATCGCTCAATGTGGTCCAAAAAATCAACAACCTGAGATAAACAATGACGAATTTCTTAAACACACCAGTTTTTTATTCATTTCAACTAAGTACAAACTCAATAAAATGATGCTCACAAGCTTGGCAGTAGCGACGTCCTTCGCTCCATGTGTACCCGAGATGCCATCGTCTTTCTTCTCTGCTACCCTCTCCTTTGGTGTTTTTGGTTGGGATTTCACCTTAGTTGCTGGTTCGAATGTAACAGGTGACCGCCGTCCTTCACCATCCGCGCCACAAATAATCTCCCTAATAATGTTCAAGCCATGCTAAAGAAGATAGGAGTCACTGTGCTTGGCGGAAGAGTCATTTTTCCTAGATAAAACAAAATTCCTCCTTGACTCCCACATCTTGAACACATCTGGATGGTTTTGACTGTAGTCAATAACACATCGTTTTATGCGCTCGTTCCGCTTGAATGGCAATGAGAAGGGTGAGGGGACTGATTGTACAATGCCAAATTGTTTCGCTACGATGTTTGCATTGTGCCTCTCAAATACCCAATAATGGATAAGGACAGTGGTAGACGTGAACAATTTCTTGTCTCCTTTTGGCACTAATTGCAGGAGTTTCTTTGGCATCTTCTTGGATGGTTGCCATAAGAACTACGAAGAAAACAAGACCAATAACCAACTCCATAAATTAAACTGAATGCATTGAAAAAAAAAATGTTAAATAACTTTGAACCAAATGAGTACCCCATCATCTTACAGGCTGTTGATGTGGGCGCGGATTTCTTTCATGTTAGTTAACTTTTTCAAGTCTTCAAGTCTTTTCTCCCAAGTCTTAAACAATGGAAACTGAAGATCCTTCTGCCAACTAGGATCGGGCTTAGGGCACCTCCCAATTGCCATCCTACAGTAGGCCCAAATCTGCAAGAATAAAACAACACAAACAGTTAACACATAATGTAAAGTTGTGATTACGAATAACCAAGAAATCGTGTTGACTGGTTAAAATATAATCACCTGTAGCAGCTAAAGAGAGCCTGTAAGAGTCTTGAGCAATGTAATCTTTCCAGTTTCGTTTTTTTTTTTTCCTCAACCTCCCCTTCCTCTTCACTATCATGTTCATCTCTTAACAGCCTAGTAGGCCTTGCAAGAATCCTGTATAAGCTTGCAAGACATGCTGGACCCCAAGCATATGGCTTGAACTCCCTAAAGAGTTCTAGCTGACAAGCTAGCCCCCTTACACCAAAAGAATTTGCAAATATATATCCAAACACCAGACAAAAAAGGTATGCTCTAGTTTTGCATAATTCATTCCTTTTCTTGGAGGGCTTGAAATTATCCTCCAACCATTTGAACTTTATGGTAAGGCCCATGGTGTCTTTTCCCGTACGTGGGGCAAGACCAAGCAATTCTTTACAAACTTCCGGGACAAAAGCATTATTGAAGGTTCTTCCCATAACCGGTTCACCATCAATAGGGAGGCCATAAATGTATGCAACGTCTTGCAAAGTGATCGTTGCTTCCCCATGGGTAGGTGAAATGTATTGGTTTCAAGTCTTCACCTTTCTACCAACCCGGATATTAGAGCATGATCTATCCTCATTTAGTCTATCTCTAACATGCTCTTTCTGCGTCTCCTTCAAGACCCATATCTTTTTGTCGGGGTTGATATTGATGCATCTATAAGTTCTCGGTTCCACTCCTTTTTATATGGATTTTGAAACATGTGAGTCTTGATCATACAATAACTCTCCATCATCATCACCTTCGATGGCTTTCACCATCTGTTCAGTTTCACACATTGTAATATGAAGCATGTACAAGTATGAGTTCACCAACCGACTTGGAAATAGATTTCTATTTGCATGGCATCACTTTTTTTTTCTAGCAATGTAAAGATACGATATGACATTTTCATCCAATTCATGAGTATCATATAGATTTTCAAGTGATGTGAATTGTGAACCAAGAAACAAATCAAGACAAAAGATGGAATTATAGATTTGTGTTTTTGGATCTTTTGTTCGGTGCAATGGCTTGTATAAAAGCTAAGGTCAACCAATTATGCGGGGCAGAACTAAGGCACAGTGAAAGGAGCTTATTGCAACATATAGGTTTTGGGTTCAAATCATGTTACCAAATAAAAAAGAAAAAAGTACAAAGAGATTCTACATTATTGAAATAAAGAAAAAATATTTACATTCCTTGAGATATCTCTAGAGAGGAAAATGACATAGTAAGGTGCATCATCTTTAATAAGTATAGATAACACAACATCTCACTGAAGCATTTGCACCTGTTGTAAATCAAATCTGACAACTTTATATACTAAGTTAGGGGGCTTTTTTGTCTAAACAAACATCATGACTTATGACGAACCAATGCCCAGAGCATGGCATCAATAGCATTGATTAATGCCACTCAACTTGGAAGGCAACAGATCAAATCAAGTCTGGGAAGTACTCACTTGACTAGCCCAATTCAGTGACCCATGAGTCTGAATCTATGTGGTCAAGTCACAATGAGATTTTAGATGATGGTTGATGTGCCTTCACTTTTGATAGGACAGTCAAGAGAAGGGTTTTTTTTTTTTATTATTATTATTAAATCCTCAATAGTCGATACAATACAATGACTGGATGGATGTAGACTGCTTGCACTTCATCCTCAACTTTCTGTTAGAAGGCTGTCAAGTGAAGCAAAGAGTCATGACTCATGGCTATCCTATACGATAAATTTTAACTGCGTCATTCACAGCTGAGCCTTTTCTTTCTAGCGGTCCACGACAAGGTTGGGCTTGGAATTCTGTACACCATTCATTCATTTGAATTTCAGCTGGGTTCAGATTAGTTACTACTGTTTTTCATTACAAACTAGGGTTATAACAGGGTCTAGTTGGTTACACAAGTTGGACCTTCTAAAATTCAGGTTAAGCTTGGGCCATATCAAGTCATGCAAATCCTAGGCAAGAGTGTGCAAAATGATTTTTTTGATTGGTGCACACCCAATGCAAACACCAGCATACATCGATCAATGTATTCCTTCAAAGTGGAGTATTTCTTCACTAATGGAAATGGTAGAAGATAGTAAGTCTTTTGCCACGATAATAAAGGGGGACCTCCAATGTCACATTTCATCAAACAAGTAGCGTGCATGAGTGCAAACAATGTGAAAATAACAAAATGAAAGAATAAAATGAACATAATAGGTTACAAAATGAAAAAAAAAAAAATGAAGAACTCACACTCCAAACATACATAATGCTGCGAAAATACAATACACATTTCATACCTCTCACAATGCATCAAGAACTCCAAACCAACCATAATGTCCGAAAAAAATATACAAAATCGTAGCTAATGTCACATACCTTCGCATAGATGTGCGATATCAGAGAAAGATTGATGAATTATAGAGAAGGAAGAAGGTAGATTGAGCGGCGTCATCGCTCTGGAGAAGAAGGAGAAATTATAGTCTTCAAAATGGTCAAAATGAGAAGGATTTGCGGATATAAGGGCTGGTGAACAACGACGCTAGCGTCACTTACATAAGAAACGCGGTGACGCTAGTGTCACTCACCCCAAATTAAAAAAAAAAAAAAGAAGTAGTACTAACGGACCACATTAGTACTGTAAATTTGGCTAGGACCCTTTCGGATAAATAGCTATATTTTGAGATTTTTTTTAAGTAAAATCCTCTTATAAAAATAAAAATAAAAAAAAGCATGGGTGACGGGACCAACGAAGAATCTCTGACACCTCCCCCTCCAAGAAGCAAGGACTGCTTTCAATTTGGTGGGTGGACCCACTGATTTGATATAAAATTGATCGAGATACTTCAGACTATGTATTTCAAAAAGGAAAAAAAAGATCTGATGAGCCTCAATTGGAGGTGATATTGCTAAGCTCACCTGTAATTGTATTTATAGAACTAGTGGGCATCACAAACTATAACTGCCACTAAGCTTCAGAGAAGCCGTAATATGCCATTACGGTACGACGACGTTTGGAGTTTGGACCCAAGCCCTAGATCTAACCTATTAAGGGTTTTGGCCACCAAATATAGATCTAGCTGGGGCCCTGCCAATTAAACCCAGATTTATGCTAGTCTCTTTTAAATTTTCTTAGAGGGGCTGGACTAGGGCAATTTTAGGCCCAAAGCACTCCAAAGAGGAAAAAGCATCCTTACTAACAAGAGTACACCCCCTTTTGTAGTGGAGTGGATGTATAAAAAGCCTAAATAAGATTCCATAAAACTAGAAGAAAGGGATTAAAAGTAAGCATACAATACTTATTGCTTATATATTAAGTATAACCCATAACTTAAATAATTAAAAAGATATGAATGTACTAAGTGTGTGTGTATAGATTTTTAGGGTATTTTGTAGTAGGTATGGGGCTATGAAATTACCTTCGTATCCCCATTTTCTTACTATTAAGTGACTGCTATAAGGGCATTTAATATATATTTACATATACAAATATAGATATTACATATAATAAAGAATAATAGAAGGGTCAAGGTCAAGGTCAAGGCCGGGCCGAGCGTTGTACTATCAAAGCCCTAGTCTCAAATTTAAGGGCCTGTGAAAAACTATCCAATTCGGCCATAGGGAATTTTTTAAAAATAGAAGTCCTTATTTTAAAGGCTTTTTTTAGGGTGCACTGTTGGGCCTACTTGTATACGGGCTAAATTGAAAAACCTACCATCATCGGTGCCTGCGATCATATTACATCACCGGCCAACTTCAAACTGCATTGCATCACCGGTGACCATCAGCTCCCAACTCAACCACTGAGGCAGCCTGCAACGGTGTCTACAACGTGTGGGTTCCTAGCGAAGCACCATAACAAGGTAGTGTATTGACCCTTACAAAAGCCACCGAATCCGGATCTTGTGAGGCATTTGACCCACATGCATCCCAACGGTGATGTGGAGGACCGTGATTGGTCCACTCACGATTACTGGGGAAAACGCCTCAAACGATCTAAATTCAATATGCCTTTTTATTTAGAAAGCATGTACAACTTAGACTAAAGTTCCAGCTTTCTTAAATAAAAAGGCATATTTAAACTCCTAGTGTAAACCAACTTCCAGCTCCCATGAAATATGAATTCAAACAACTGTGCTGCCAGGTACAAAAGGGGGTGAACTATAAGGTTGCAAACGGAACAATTTCAGGTCGGAACCATATTGGATCTGGACAAGACTCGTTTCTAAATAACGGTTTCAGTTGCGGATTCGGTTTTGACTTGGAATGTATTTTGTTTGTTCCAGACCCGATTCCAATAGAAAAATCCCGATATGGTTTCTGAACCGGGTCCGCCTAGACTGATCTAGTTCCAAAACTGGTTCTAACTTTTTTTTTATCTTCTCCATTTTTTCTTAAAATAAGTATATCACTCAACTTATAATAGTGTAATAAGTCTACTATCTCCAATATTATACATAAAAATGTCCAAAAAAAGTTTATTTTGAGGTATCATTTGCAATATCAAAGACTCATATGCTGGGTCCCGGGTCCATGAGTCGAAACCTATATGTATTCGGAACCAGACCTGTTTATCAATCAGAACCTAAATTTGGTTATAGACCTAGACTCATTTATAAATCCTTAAAATGGTTCCAGACCCGGTTTTTCTCGAATTAGAACTCTCGGGTAATCAAAGAATCGGATACCCATTTGCAGCCCTAGTGAACTATCATCGAGATCAGCTTACAAAATTATTCATGAAGAAAGTAGAAATCCTTCCAATTCTAACATTGATTTGAAGGCAATGCGGCCCCTTCCTCTCCCTCAAAGAGTCCTTCACTGAGATTTAACTTCTTTGGCAGCGGTCCTTTAGAATTTGTTCTAAAGAGGCAAAACTAGTAGAACATGTTTGGCAATTTTCTTGAACTATATTCTACGAAGAATAGGCCTATCGTCCATTAAAAGTCTCTTGGAAAATGGGGTAACCCTAAAAATTTGATTGGGAAGGTACCATTTGGAAATCCAATGATCCCACTACTAACCGTTTGAAGGTCAAAGTTGCCATTGGCCAAGAAAATCATTTCTTACTAGCCTGGAGCCAACCAATCATGAGTTCAATTTCTCTAATAATGTCTCGAGATTTCAGTACCAGGTTTCGGTAGAATTAGGTTTTTTTTTTTTTGGGTAAAAGTAGAAGTAGTTATATGAGGAAATGTAATATAGGTGAGTGCACCGGTGGACCACCAATCTTTCGGTGCACCACGCACACTATAACATTCAACGTGATTGATCGAGTCAAAACCCAGCAGATGTCCCAACTTCAGGCCCATTTTTCTAAATTTTTACACCCATTCGACCTTCAAATCAATTCAGAAGAATCGTGAGATTCTTTTTCAGGCAAATCAATTCTTGAAACCTACGACTTCAAGGAGATCCAACCACACAAATCTGGTAACAAAATGAGCAATCTAGTAAGTAATCTAAACCCATCTTAAAATGGGTAGGTAGAGTAGTTAGTACTCAAGTAAAAGTAGGAAAAAGTTGATGGCATGAATTCTTCAACATGAAACCGTTGAAATAGATATGTCTTATTTCAAGATAAACTAGATATACATTAGGAATCCCACGCTAGCCTAAATCCTAGCACGATAAATAGAAGAGTGATCCAAAATTAGTCTAATAATGATAAACTAGCCAGAGATGACATGCTGACTTTTTATGAAATCCGATATTCGAATACAATTTGAAGAACAAAAAACTGTAAAAGAAATATCTAATTTGTTACAACAATGATTATGATTAAGGGTTGGCAGGCAGATCCTTATAGTTGCAGTTTCTTCCCTTGTTTTTATAGATTACAGAGTAGTTTTCAATTCTTCCATCAGTGAATATGATCAAGGGCTTGTTTCTAGTCCATGTCCCCATCCCATTGGGAAATTGCTCTAAACCTCACCCTTTATACAATTTCCTTCCCTTGTGAAAATATTCACCTTCATCCCCTAGCGGTAGCTCAGTTGACAAGGAACGTAAAGGTCAGGGGCAGATTCAGGATTTTCATTTGACCAACTCATGTTAAGGTCAGGGGCAGATTCAGGATTTTCATTTGAGGGGTGAGGACCCTAATAGTTGGTTTATTTTGGAGGCAAACCGAGAAATTTTATGCAATTTAGAAGGCGGGCCCACTTGAGCCACAGCAAATCACAATGAGTACCAGTTCAACAAATGGTGTCATAATGTGCAAGTTACCCACTTGAGCTTGTTCCACCTAGCCAGATTGTAATAATCTTATAAAATTATTTGTACAAGATGAACCGCAATGAGGTTCAAGGAAAAGAATTTCCTTACCAGGGTTACCATGAATCAAGAAAATAACTCTAACAGGAAATCATCAATCACAAATACCAACTGAAACAAAATAGTTAATTCTGATATTTGACTTGCTAACATTCATTAACATTTAAAAGGACCCATTAAGGTCCAAAGCCCATGAGACTGAAGCCCTAAATCTACCATTTTTTTTAAGGGTTTCGGACCCAGATTTATGCCAAGCTTGTTTAACAGGTCTCAGGAGGACTGGGGGGGCAACTTTTGACCCATTCACATCCTTATCAGATATCAAGTGATGTGAGACACTTTTTACCAAAAAAAAAAGGGAAGTTATGTGAGACACATGTACTTTGAATAGGAATGTAGTGCCAAGCAAGCAAGAATCCAGATCCCCTGTCAAGTCTCTTTAGAAGCTTTCCCAGTGATGACTGAACACCACGGTGGGAGTCCACTTGTTAATAATCCAAACGGTTCAACTTGAATTCCCCGTCGAGTGAGTGACGTATCCTCATATTTTACTTTAAAAAGAATTTACATCACCCTTAGATTTTGCATATGATTAATAAATGGAATTAAGATATTTGATTAGTCACACAAACATAAGACTGTTGGAATCATGTTCTCATTCTTGTGCATAATCTGACCATGCAGAACAAACTCCTATTGAAGTTAGATTTAGAAATATGTCACTAGAGGAGATGGGATTCAATGCAATGGTCCGCATTATCATCATTTGGGCCCATTGTGGAGTTTCAAATATCCATAACAATGAAAGCCTATAATAGACATGACAAGGGATCCAGACTCAACAAGCGAAACATTCCACCCATTAGATGAAAGGGGGCACCACTTTAGCACCTCTTTTACTTTCTGTCAAGAACTGATGTATATTAAAGTGAAAGATCAACACCACTCAACTGGGACTTAGCTCTTTATCCCTTTAACAAAATCAGAGAAGAGAATAAAGTAAGAAAAAGAAAAAGGAAAAAGCTAGTGTATGTATGCAATGAACAGGCCCAGCTACTGTGGGCTTGTCATTGACGCTGTACCTTGACTTTATTTGAAGTGGACAGGAGGGGTGCTGGCCGGCATCCCTCAGTCCAAAAGGGTGCTCTGATTATTCTATACAGTCAACAAAATTTGCCCACCCAATAACTTCCGGGTCACACTCGCACATTAGTCAATATTTTGCAATTTAACCATGATCAGAAACGATATATACTTATACAAAACTAAAAGAAGTAGACAAATGACCATCAAACAAGTCTCAACTTTGGAAGAAAATGATTACAATTTCATCATGTCATTTATGCATTTCTAGTCCATGTTTGAAGTTTTCAACCTCAAGGAATCTCTCATAATCCACAATTGATATAATCACAAAAATAGGCACTAAAAGGTGATTAAACATTATATATGCTTCATGAATTATGGGTTAACATCATTTTCACCCACTGCCGGCCGGCCTATTTCTTCCTGTGGATAGCTAATCAATGTACCTTCACCCAAGTCCGGATGGGGCATAGATAATTCGAGCCCTATAATGATCCTTTAATGGAGAGCAAGTGCTAAAAGCATAGTAATCGTACTTCACCCAATTCAAGATTACTCCAAATCACCATCCAACTTTGGGATAGATTGATGTCGTTAAAAAAGACATGGTTTAACTTTTAGTTTTTATGATAACCCCGCATCTTTAGATGGAATCAACTTGACGATGGTCACATAAGTACAGATGATCTATTCGGGTGAAGTTTTCAGCTAGAGTGATAACAATGATAACATCTATGCCCTTATATAAAAGAGGCATAGTTGCATGGTTGTTTTAGTACAACCACTGTGGGGCCCACCAAAAAATTTATAATAATATCCTTATATAAAAGAGGCATAGTTGCATGATTGCTTTAGTACAACCACTATGGGTCCCACCAAAAAATTTTATAATAATATATTATATAATATCTATACCCTTATTTTCTATCTATCTCATACAAACTTTTTCACTACACCATTCTGGGGCCCTCCCCCAAATATTATAATATCATATAATAATATATTATTTTGAGAAATTGCAAACTTTTTCACTACACCTTTGTGGGGCCCACCCCAAAATATTATAATGCAAACTTTTTCACTACACCATTGTAGGGCCCACCCCCAAATATTTACTATCTGCTATCTATTACTATACCATCATAAAAGAGAGAAAGTTGCAAACTTTTTTCACTACACCATTGTGGGGCCCACCCCCAAATATTATAATATAATTTAATAATATATTATGAGAAATTGCAAACTTTTTCACGATACCTTTTTGGGGCCCAACCCCAAATATTATATTGCAAACTTTTGCATTACACCATTGTGGGGCCCATCTCCCAAAAAGTATAATATAATATAATAATATTTTATTATGAGAAATTGCAAACTTTTTCACTACACCATTGTGGGGCCCACCCCAAATATTATAATATAATATAATAATATATTATTTTGAGAAATTACAAACGTTTTCACTACACCTTTATGGGGCCCATCTCAAAATATTATAATGCAAACTTTTTCACTACACCATTGTGGGGCACACCTCCAAATATCCACTATCTACTATCTATCTTCTATCTTCTACTCTTATAAAAGAGGCAATGTTACATGGTTTCTTTATTACAATCACTGTGGGGCCCACCAAAAAATTTATAATAATATATAATAATAATAATATAATATCTATACCCTTATTATTTATTTATTTGATACAAACTTTTTCACTACACCATTGTGGGGCCCACCCCCAAATATTATAATATCATATAATAATATATCATTTTAAAAAATTACAAACTTTTTCACTACACCTTTGTGGGGCCCACACCTAAATATTATAATGCAAACTTTTTCACTACACCATTGTGGGGCCCACCCCCAAATATTTACTATCTGCTATCTACTACTATACCATCATAAAAGAGGGAAAGTTTGCAAACTTTTTTCACTACAGCATTGTGGGGCCCACCCCCAAATATTATAATATAATATAATAATATATTATTATGAGAAATTGCAAACTTTTTCACTATACCTTTGTGGGCCCAACCCCAAATATTACAATGCAAACTTTTGCACTACACCATTGTGGGGCCCATCCCCCAAATAGTATAATATAATATAATAATATATTATTATGAGAAATTGTAAACTTTTTCACTACACGATTGTAAGGCCCATCCCAAATATTATAATATAATAATATATTATTTTGAGAAATTGTAAATTTTTTCACTACACCTTTGTGGGGCCCACCCCAAAATATTATAATGCAAACTTTTTCACTACACCATTGTGGGGCCCGCCTCCAAATATCTACTATCTACTATCTAGTACTACTATAAAAGAGAGAAAGTTGCAAATTGTTTTTCACTACGCCATTGTGGGCCCACTCCCAAATATTATAATATAATATAATAATATATTATTATGATAAATTATAAACTTTTTTATTACACCTTTGTGCGGCCAACCCAAATATTATAATGCAAACTTTTTCACTACACAATTGTGGGCCCACCCCCAAATAGTATAATATAATATACTAATATATTATCATGAGAAATTGCAAAATTTTTCACAACACCTTTGTAGGGCCCACCCCCAATTATTATATTATAATATAATATAATCATATATTATTATTATATTAGAATAATAATAATATAAAATCTATATCTATACCCTTATTATAAAAGAGAAGAGAAGTTGTATACTTTTTCACTACACCTTTGTGGGGCCCCCCCAAATATTATAATATAAGATAGTATAATAATATATTCTTATTATATTATAATAATAATCATATAATATCTATGCCCTTATTATAAAAGAGAAAAAAGTTTCATGCTTTTTCTCTACACAACTGTGGGCCCCACTTAGTATTATGATATTATATATATATAATAAAAGAGAACTGCACATGTAGGCCCCAATAAAAGAGAAGAACTTGTCATTCTTTTTCTCTACACATCTGTGGGCCTCACTTAGTATTATTATATTATATTATGTATATATAAAATAAAAGATAACTACATGTCTGTGGGCCCCACTTAGTAGAAGAACTTGTCATGCTTTTTCTCTACATCTAGACATATGTGGGCCCCACTTGTTATTATTATATTGTATATATATAAAATACAAGAGAACTACACATCTGTGGGCCCCCACTTCGTTTTATTATATTATATATGTATAAAATAAAAGAAAACTACACATCTGTGGGCCCCACTTGGTATTATTATATTATATCACTTAGTAGAAGAACTTGTTATGCTTTTTCTCTACACATCTGGGGGCCCCACTTAGTATTATTATAATATCTGTATGCTCCACTTAGTATTATTATATTAGATATATATATGATAAAATGAGAACTACACATCTATGGGCCCCACTTAGTAGAAGAACTTGTCATGCTTTTACTCTACATCTACACATTTGTAAGCCCTACTTAGTATTATTATATTATATATAAAATAAAAGAGAACTACACATTTGTGGGACCCACTTAGTAGAGTTGTTTTCATTGGCTCGTTTTCACCCAAAATACCATGTAATTTCACGAAAAACGGACACTTCGAAAACTTGCCTCAAAATCGCCAATTTACCTTATTTGACCCCACGTCGGTCCCACCTTTCCATGAAATCAAAACATTTCTGCACTGCATCAAAGAGACTACTAAATTTAAAAATTCCTCATCTTTAAGGAAAGATAGATGAAAAAAAGAAACAAAAAGACGAATGGCAAAAGTGAACCCATGCCAACTTTTAGAATATTTGTCCTCTGACAAACGAGAAGAAGAAAAGTTTGGAACCCTCCCCACACTCTCAGTGGTTGGTTCCGTGGTGGTCTATGATTTTTATTTGAGCAGTTGGTACGGGCATTGATTAAGTTAAAAAGTTAAATAACAAATTTAAAATTTTTAAAGTATCATTTAAGAAATTTGTCCACTAATTCACCCGCGTGATATCAAATAGGTCCGGCGCAGGGGCACTGCCTGCTTTACCCCCAGCCTGTTTATAAAAAGGTAACCGGCATTTCATTCCTACCCAACGAGATCGTTACATAGCACTTCGGACAATTTCTAATATGTCATCCCATCAATCTCCCTCTTCTTCTTCTCTTGCTCCTTCTCCTTCTCCTTCTCCTTCTCCATGGGATTGTCCTCCGATATTTCATCAAATTCCTTCTGATCCTGCTCCTCCCATTCATGCTGTTCCTACTAGCGGTGGCATAGGAAGCAGCACCAGTTCTCTACCCTGGACCTTAACACCTGAAGAAGCACTTGACGATCTCAATGAATTCATCATGGGCGAAGATTGGGATGCTGTGATAAATGCCTACAAGCAAAACAAAGAGATCGTCCAAATGGCCAAGATCAACCCCTTCAAGCAAACCGCCCTGCACCTGGCTATATCCTACAGTAACGCTGATCGTGTGGTGAAGGCTCTTTTGGATATTGTTGATGCCCATGTGATTAGGGATATGATCGACCACAGAAAAGAGAATCCGCTCCACCTTGCAGCCTCCCTGGGCCAGACGGATACGTGCAAGCTTTTGGTAAACAAGGATCCTGAACTGATCGGGGCTCAAAACATAGACGGTGAGACCCCTCTGTTCATAGCAGCGAGGAATGGGAAGAAGGGGGCCTTCTACGCCCTCCATCCCAAGTGCCCCATTACTGGCAAGGACATTAAACATGATATCCGCCACTGCATTGGGAAGGATAGCAACACCATTCTTCATGTTTCCATCCTTGGAGAGTACTTCGGTAAGTATAAAACTCTCTTCACTTTACTTCTGCATTTTTTCTCAATTTGGATGCCAGTGGCAGTCTGAGAAAGGATGTCACAAGGGCAGCGCGGCCAATTCCCACCCCCCCACCCCCCCCCCCCCCCCCAGCACTGCTTCGCTTAGAAATGAAAAAGGCTCTCAAATTTTTATATTGACAGGAAAGCTCCTTCTTTCACATTTATTTTGTTTTATTTATTTATTTTTAGAATATTATTGAAAAATTACTTAAAATGTCGGGTGCACTAAAAAGATTCTTAATCCCCACCTCCCATCTTAACCCATTTTCTCATTTCTCTCTTCTCAGTCCGTAATCTGATGATGGGAAGGGTTCGATGTGGGTAAGGAGCTAATCTAATATGGGATGCTCCTTGCCTTCGATTTTAATTTTAGGCTGTAAAGTTTATGTTCTTCTTAGCATGGCTCTATCTTTGTTAGGTGTTAATTGAGATATCACAGGATGTAGGCATTTGGCCCAGTATGGATCGATCTTGAGTGAACCATCTCCATTGCACATAACATTAATTAGAAGACATGCACTTTTTAAAGAAAAATTAAAATGAGGGGTTTGGTTTTTGGCCAACGGGGATGTCGCAAGTGCCAATTCATAAGCCACACACTACCACGGTACCACCACTGTCAAAGTTACTCATCTACGGGCGGTAAATTGTAACTTTTACTCTCTTTTTTTTCACTTAAATTAGGCTACGTTTGGCAAGGGGGGTAGAATGGGAGGGGAAAAAAAAGGGGGAAAGTGGAGGGAAAATGAAAATAGGGCTGTTTGGGAAGCGGGGAGGGAGAATGAGGGAGGGAAAAATGGGGGAAAAATTGTATGGGGTCCACTCAAACATTTTCCCCTCATAACAGAGGGAAAAATGAGGGCAAAGAGGGAAATTTTGATGAAATTATTGAAATGCCCTTTGAAGCTTATCTTATTAATAGTATTGTCCTTGGCTTTCCAAACAAACAAGTAAGGGTAAAATAGTCTTTGTCTATCTACCTCACAAACAAACAAAATTGTACTTTTTCACTTTTCTTCCCCCTACTTTTGACTTTCCATATAAGAGGAGGTAAAATTAATTTCCTCCCTCCCTCCTCTCCTCCCCTTCATTTTTCTCTCCCCTCAAATTTTCCCTCCCCTCCCCCTTCCCAAACATAATAACCTTAGTAGGTAAATGGGTTGGAGATTTGGAGATTGGCAGAGATCTACCGCGGGGTAGTTGCAAAGAGAAATTGAAAGATGGAATGAGAAAGAAACAAGTGAATGGGTATAGTGAGAGAAATAGGGAGAAAAGTACTATAGAGAGGGGATGAAAGATGGGAGTGAAATCGGAAGACGGTATAACAGAAAGTGGGAAAAGGAGACTGGTAGAGTGTGGACAAAAGCATTGGGTGTGCTGTCTACGTCAATAGCTCGACATGGTTGAAACTAGATTCATGGAAAATCCCATCATCTGCCTCCAGGTTGCCCAAACCTTTTGTGACATCTTGCTCAAAGGTTAATTGTCCGGGTGTGACACACGTGTTCTCTTAAAATTTGAACTAATCTTCAATCAGGACTGAATCACGAAGATAAAAAGTCATTTCACGTATGTGGGAATTACTGACCGACACAATACCTGTCACGAAGATTTTGCAGGACTCATTAAAATGGATGCTAGTCTAATTATTTAAATCAATGCAGTGGATATAACCAATCAAATAAGATAGGGCTAGCAAATAAATCTATCAAGTAATCACCGCAAGGCAGAAACAAATTTAACGTGAAAACTTTTTTAGGGAGAAAAACCATGATCTAGAAATCAAGATTTCATGAACAGTTACAAGATATACTTACGGGCTTCTTTACCTCAGTTTGTACCTCGACTTAAGGACCGTAGTAGTTCTTTCATAGAATCTACTACTACGACTTCCACCGTGCACCGTTCTCTTTACTTGATCTCCTCACACTTTGTCCACCAAGATGATCAATCTTCTACAAGAGAGTAGAGGCAACAAAACCTTCTAGAGCATCCCTTCAGAACAATCTCTCAATGGCTCTAGAGAAACAATAAAATCTCTCTTAGGGTATTTAAACATCAAATCAAGAGAGAGAATTAACTTCTTGTCTTGTGTCGTTGGGTTGAGAGAATCACCCAATATATAGCCCCAAACTTGTGCATGAATATTCTAATTAAACTCCAATCAGAACAGCACCCATCATCAAACTCTTTTATAGAATTCGGATCGGACTGGTCTTTCCCCTCCAAGCTCGCTATAGCACGCATGCGAGACATCATTCTGCCAACTATATTAAATTCTTACATATCATTTCATATTTAAGTGTGGAAGCCTGTATAACCGCAATATCATAGATATATACATACAAAATATGAAGTTCAATTCATTGAAAGGTAGGGAATAACCAATAACGACCCTACAAAAGTAATATAAAGGATACATGACATATAGACAATTCCCAAATATTTCACAAGTGATCACCATCACATTCACAGCAAAAAGTAACGTGAGATGACACGAAGTAACTTTCCATAAAGAACCCAAAACAAACCCATGACACTCTCCGAATTGAGGACTAGAGGACGTCCTCCACGGTCCACTCTTTTAGTCTTGGAGGAACCTTTGGGGTCTCCTCTCCCTCATGGACCCCCTCAGGCGAGAGTGATAGCTGCGTCTATGACACCAAAGATAGAATCGTGAATATAAGAATTCAGTAAACTATAAGCAATTCATAATTAATAAATTTTGTATCAAATTGGAGTTAATAACAATCGATTTGAAGAGGTCAAATAACAAATAACTAGGGATGTTGTGCATTAAAGAGTACACATGCTTTATGAATGAAAATGAAGGAACTTTATACTACTAGTTAGCTACTACTTTGGCTCTATCCTATCAAATAGAGAGCACTAATGTTGGATGTCACTAGTGACCCCGCCAAAAGTTCTCCTCACTACTCGGTTTTGGAGTTTCGGTGCTCCAGACGACTTACTGCAGTGGCCTCAATTAGCTAAACCCAAACTTAGCCCTGTCGGGTATCACTAGGTCAAAACTTAGTAGTGCTGAACCATTCAAATCAATTAAGAGAACTTAGTTACCATCTAATTCAATTCAGTCTATTCTTACAACCAATTCAATTCAGTTCGAATCTCATACTCACTCAATTCCATTGTCAAATCAATTTAACTTCGAGTTTTATAATGGAAGAATTAATGAAGTACTGTTTACAACCATAATTAAGTAAAATATAACTTAATGCAAATATACCATTATGCTGAGAAATGAGGTCAACAATAAATGTCCAATATGCTATGCAATTTGATTAAATGGAATCAAGGGATTTTACTATAAAACCTAATCTAACTATTTGTCGTCGCTCGCCATGCAACAAGGTGTAATTTTAGAAGACTCGATGTATTGCTATCTTTCTTTTGGTGCCACGTAGTATGAACGAAGTACATCGAATTCCCTAGATCAATACCCATGGCATGATGTTAGACTAACGCATAGCATTCATGAGATGATCTTAGCTTCTAAAGATCATTTATGTATATATAATTTCCCATTAGACATGTGAAAAGGTTAAAGGTTCAAGTCTAAGGTCCTACATGGCCTTTTGGCGTCTAAGAACCCTATTGGTTTAGAGTATGCACCATAATCGTCTTTAGGGATAACTATGGAAGATTATCATTGAGTAAGAGTGACATTTTACCCAAGATTTACTTGCCAAAATGGCTCTGACAAAAAGGTCAGGTTCGCTCGAGCGTATTTCGTCTAGAGGGCAAGTCCGCTCGAGTGGGTTCATATCCGCTCGAGCGGATTTCTCGTCTAGAGAGTATATCCGCTTGAGTGGGGACTAATGTGCTCGAGCGAATAGTCCAGAATTTCAAATTCTCGAATTTTGAAGCTTCCATTTATTCCCAAGGCTCGAGCGAAGGCCATGACCTGCATCCAAAATATGAGCCTGCCTTCTCCCCCATAACCCAATCCATCCACAATCTCCATTTCAACCAAAATCTAGAAAACCCATTTCATTTATAAAGGCGAAAATCATAAATTGAGGCTAGATTGAGCAAACACATAGAATCTCTTTGATCAATCATGAATTACACAACATGCATTAATTAAATTACTTTTACTTGCCTTAAAGCTTTACAAACCCCTTTTCCCTTTCTTAGCTCAAATGTAACAAAATCCCCCAAAAATTCTCAAACCCTAACATGAAACCATGCCAATTCTTGAATGAGATGTATGCATGTGTGGAGAAGGAATCTTTTTAACTCCATTACAACCAACTAATCTTTTTGACTCCATTACAACCAACTTCAAGGAATAGGCTTTGAGATCTCACCTCTTGGAGAAAATGGGAAGTTGTAAGGAGATGGGGAAAAAGCTCTTGTCACCGTAAGTAGATGGATCAGATAAGGGAGAAGATGAGCAAGCTCCAACTTATCTTCAATTTGGCATGTAATTAAGACCCTCTCTTGAAGAATTGAGAAGAAGGAGAAGGACAAAGGAAGAAATGGGTGAAGCTCTCCCTCAAGGAAAGCTGGAATGATCAATTGAATGGGCGATGAGGTGTTTCGAGTGAATATTTCCCCCCATTTTATATAAAAAAAAACCATTTTCTTTCTTTTTTTTTTTTTATAATTAGAGTCAACTGAAAGTCAACTTATCTAAATTGAGGTCTAATAAAGAAATGTTCAATATGAGAAATGATGTACTCATCGAGAAACACTCGATGATGTCAATATGACATGCACATGATGAAAAATTGGAAAATTTAAACTTACGAAAAAGTCCTTCACTCTACCTAATCGAGTCGAGTTCAAACTACCTATCCATGACCCAAAGTCTAGCCTAATAGCCTAAGTAAGACCCTCTAGGATAAAAATAACTTAATTTGCTAATTAACACAATTAGTTCCAATAAAACTTAATTAATTAGCATTTATCGAGGTTAGAACGGGTTGGGGATTTACACCTTTTTCATTGTAACCACTATGTATTATATGGCAGTCATTGGAGAACAGTAAATGATAATGAGGAGCAGCGGCAAGAAAGATAAGATTGAAAGTTTAGGATATGAGATCTCAAGGTTGGTAAACTCAATAAATTAGCCTAATAGTGTGCAAAAACAGTAAACTATGCAGCGGAAATAAAATCACAAGCACACACCACATGGACATCAGATTAGTGTGGAATACCCTAACCGGGTAAAAAATCACGCATTTGAACTAAATCAACAATCAAGCATTATGAATCTCGTAATTACAAGAAATTCATATCTCCTCCCCAGATATCCCCTACCTAAGGACTGAAGTAACCTTTTGTCGATTCACGTTTCAACGACTTCACACCGTTGATTGCAACAAACTCAATACTGTGCTTGACTCCTCAAATCTTCTACGCAAGAAGATGATCTTTTTCAAGGGATGCAGAAGAAACTGGATCTCTAGAGAACTTGGCAGCACAATTCTTCAAAAAATCTTTAAAGAAAATTTCTCTCAATTAGATCTCTAATTCAGAACTTAAGATGATCCTCTTTGAGTTGTGAGAAACACCCAATATATAGCCCCCAAATCTGTGCATAAGACTCTTAATAATAATCCACTAAGAATATCAGTTTATCTCAAACTTTTACGAAGAGTCCGGATCAAACTGGGCTTCCTGCGCTCGCTATAGCAAGATTCACTCTCGCTATAGTGAGGAATGTCTCTGGTCCAAGTCCTGACAAAACTTTTGTCAGCCATTATTATTGACCTGTACAATCTCCCCCTTTTGGTAATTCTTGGACCAAACTCACTAGAACAATACAATATAATCTAAAAAAAACAACCAAAATACATTGAATTTTAAATAAAAAAGTCAGCACTGTAAATCTTGAATTGCCTTAGCTTGTAGAACTCCCCTTTGCTTCATTCTTGTCCTCCTATTTTTGTCCATAAGTGACAAATGAAGATCATCATGCGGCTTCTGTCAATCTAGATGCAGTAGCTCCCTCTCAATTTTGACTCCCCCTCACTTTGATCTTACTGTCAGCACTGGGGGTGGGAGCTTGACATCCTTGATCAGGGCTTTCTATAGCGATCGAGTCACCACACTTGTGTAGTTTGATCTATCAGCATAGTGTGAGCAAACTCCTTAGGCGAATGAAACATTCTTACCCAAATTGGAGTTGTCTTGGGTGGAAAAAGATTCTTCCGCCCTTGCTTGGTCTTAGGTAGACTCTGCAGCTTCTTGCAATGGGGACAAATGTGTCATTTCTTTCCACAATGGTGACAAGTGGATGTGTGTGCAGTGCGTGACACGTTCTTTTTCTTGAAACTACTCGGTATATTATTTGAAAGTAAAGTATGTAAAGTAGTATGTACAACACTTGAAACAAAAATTATTTTACCTTTAGCATTTGAAGTGGATGCACCATGAATATAACTGAGACTGTTTTTTTCAAAAGGAGACTTCTTTTTAATGAGCTTAGGAGAGCTGGCCCCTATATATATCAAGGCTCTCGTAAGCGCGAGCTTCTGCAACTACTTTTAAAAGAAGTTACTGTAGTTTCGTAATCTAAGGGTATTTAATTGTTCATTTAACAAGAAATCTTAAAGAAAATCGCTCACTAAAACATTGTAGTTACTGCTAATCATGAAATAGGACACTAGGGTGAGTTAATTGGGCCAATATCTACTTAGATATAAGAGGATTTTAAGAGACAAAGATCGTAAAAGAAATCAAGTCCACCAAATCTTATTGGATATATACAATCTAATGCCAAGAAATGGATTGCAAGCGCATTTCTATTTTAATCATTTATTTAATAATCTTTTAATGAATGGCTATAAATTTTAATAGACTTCATTTTTTTAAAGCTGGCTAGAACCTAAAAACCCTCTTATATCTAGCAGGCAAGATCATATTTTAATTGATAGTTACTTTTATAAAGAAACTACTGCAGTTTCTTTAACATGCGCCTCGCTGACTTTTCAAATAACACGCGGTCAAGTTTGTGAGTCCATTGCTCTTACCAGATAGAAGGGTTTGGGATCTACCTAAAAGTTAAAAAAAAAAAGGAAAAGAAAAGAAAAAAAAATCAAGTCTATATGAGATGTTGATAACATTTAGTCCAAGATCGCAAAATGACGGTCAAAATGTAACCTTTGCTTTTGACCGTGGTAGAACTTTTTTCCCCATACCCCAGTCAAGGGTTTTGGACCCAAGAGAGAGCCAACACACACAAAAAGAAAGCCGATAAAAGTAGAACGGGGTAGAGTTGGTAGTCTATAAATGTCAATCCAAAGGTGGTCTTCGCATATATTAGAAAGGTAAGTAGCTACAAAACTCCCCCCGCTCTTTTTACAAAAAAAGGCCCTTTTTCTAAGCCTATAAACCTATGACATGTGTCATCATCAAGTAAAATGCAGATAAGAAATTCAAAATTTCAAAAATCTACTTTTTCCCCTATTTTTCCTATGCGAGGTGGCAAAATCTCATTAGACACATCAAATGGGGACAAAAACTCCTCTTTTCTAAATGAGGAGTTTTTGAGAATTCCTCTATATATATATATATATATATATCCGTGTGTATAGATATGGGAGATGTTTTTATGAGAGATACTCTCATTTTACTATGAGAGATAAGGTGGGGGCTCAACTTAAATATGAGGGCCTCCGCTTTATCTCTCATAACAAGGTGAGAGATGCTCTCACATGAGTGTTATATATATAGAGAATATTCAAGGGGGTGTCCCTCACCACAATGGTGAGGGATGGATGCACTTGAATATCCCCCTATATATATAGGTAATATTCAGGTGGGAACTGTTCTCACATATTAGATGAGAGCTTTTTTGTTGGGCCCAATTATGGGCCCCATTTGGGGATGAGACTAGGGGGATGAAAAGATTTATGTAAGACCACCCCAAGTATCAAGTTTGACCCCAAACCCATGCCCCTAACCCCATCATTTGTGGCCCACACGTTTAATGGCTTCATATTCAAAAAAATATTCAACCCTCGATCTAACGATTCAGTCCATTCGGATGTGTGCCAATCCTAGGGATTAGTACTATCGAGGGGTTTCTGGTTGGTTGCTAGGTTTGGATGGATTGCTAGTTGGGCCCCGCAAAAAAGTTCTCATATAATAGGTTAGAGCTAGTTCTCACTTATAAATATTTCATATATATATATATATATATATATAATATACACATAATTTCTCTTTCAAAAGCATATGCATGATGGATTCACCATATCAAATATAAAAGAGGGTTTTGAAATAATGTGATCCCTTTGTAGTCAAGTGAGAGTCCACTCCTTCACCAGTAGCCCAACAAAGGCAAATAATAATAATGATGATAAAAATAAAAACAAAGGGATGTAAAAAAGAAAAGGTTCAATGGGCGTGCCAATCGCCCGATTTAGATTGGTAAAACGGATGTTCAAATTAGAAATCTCACGTTCTATCATTTCAAAGTGTACTTCCTTACTCGAGATTGATAGTTGAAATGCTAAATCCCTAAACTCTCCTAATTATGATAAGGTCACTAGCCCCATATAACCCTGTTAAAAATTGATTTGGATACTTTCAAAACAAAATGCATGATAGAGTTTTTGGGTTCCAGTAGACCAACAAGAATATTAATTACTGGATTTTAGAGTAATGAGTTGCATTTGTTTCTTTTCATGGGAAGGAAAGTTCACAAGATCTAAAAAGCCCTCTTCATAACTAATAGGGTCAGTGGCGGACCCATGATTTTTTTTTGAGGGGGGCTGACAATGGTTAATTGAAAATGTTAAATATTAACCTACAAAACCCATAAACCTAAAGCATGATTAGCACATCAAATCCTTAATTTCTATCATGTTTAAACACCTTTGAACATGAGAAGCACTACATGGTTCTTGAATTAATTTTCTATTACCATGAATAAACACCCATCTAACTCAATAGAGAACCCGAATCAACAATAAAAGCATATGTTGAGCAGAATAGAAACAAAACTGCTACAATGAACATGCTTTTAGTAACCCCATTGAGGTTAAAAATGGCATTTAATGCATTCAAAAAGCAAAGGTCATAAAATTGACAATTAGTTATTAGCATGACACAGGAGGAAAAAAGGGTCTCCAATCAGAACTTCAATAGAATTAGAAATTGGGCAGTGGTTGATTGTGCAAGGATTGTAATCGTCCATTGCATGCAATCCCACACGCTTGGCCATTGCAACCAGCCCATATGAGCAGTCTATCCACTTTTTGGTCCTACTTCTCATTTCACATGGGTATCGATTGCGAGCATCTTTTCTCTAATGAGATTCAGCAAAAGACATCCATTGAGGGAGCAAAGGGTCACATAAAAGAGGAGAAATTGTGCATACATGCTGATGTTGGTGATGGAGACCGATTTGAGGGCATTTTGAAAGATGGAGAGAGAGAGAGAGAGAGAGAGACCAAGAAAAACTGATTTGGGTAAGGGGAGGGGACTTGACGGGCTCTTTAAGTGGGGGTTGGTCCAGACGCCCCTAATTGCTCTTATGGGCTTTCTTTAAATTAGGAGGGGGCTTGACCCCCTCTTTAAGTGGGGGCTGGGCCAGAACCACTTTATTGCCCAAAGAGCTTTCTTAAAGTTTGGAGGGGGCTTCAGCCCCCAAATCCGTAAACATGGGTCCGCCCCTGAATAGGGTAGTGGACCTACAAACGCTGCAGTAAATACTATTTTAAATGGCAAGAGGGAACTTGCATGATGCAAATCTATTGGTAACTCAATCGGTGTGGCACAACCCTTTGATGGAAATGAATAGGGAATGATCCTTGGCTCCGGTAGTTCCATACGTGGGTTAGTGTGTGATAGTGGTTGTGCGCGTGCGAGACTGCGAGTACTTACAATAAAAATAAAAAGAAAGTGGAACTTTCACAAGCAGTCAAATTCCTTCTCACTTTATTACTTTCCGTCCACTGAGATAAGCTCGTACAATGGCTATTTGTGCATTTGTAGAGTTGGCTTATCAAATCATATATTGCTATCCGGAGCTCATGGAGTACAACAACCGGGGAGGACAGACAGCTCTTCATTTACTTGCTCTAAATCCCTCAGCTTTCAAAAGTTGGTCTGACATGGGAGTTGTTGAAGAATTCTTCTATGGCTGTAAGACCCACCTCTCTCTCTCTCTCTCTCTCTCTCTCTCTCTCTCTCTCTCTCAAAAGGCCTAGGGGTGGATGGGATTTTGGTTGAGGACGATCCAAACCAGACCCATATGGCAGTTCTTCCCATACCCGACCCCCTTGTCGTGACAGGTTTATAAATTTTTTTTTTATGACAAACTCACTATATATTAGCGGTCAGGTTGGATTTTCTAATGGATGGTTTTCTCAATTTAAAATAAAGAAATGTGATGGATGGAAATCAAAACAATAAACCAAAGAATGGTATATATGCCTACTAGCACGTGTTGTATATATGGGGTTTTAGCAATGATCAACTACAAGGGAGGTCGGTGGATTCCTCATAAAAAATAAAAAAAAATACATGTGTGATACTATAATCTCTTATTGAAAGGTGTACTAAATAATATAGGGGTCTTGACATATTATTCCTCTTTAAATCCAAATTTTCAAATTTCATTACCCAAATTCAAATAATATCACCAATCATTTCACTCTGCTCGGAATCATTTTCTTGACTTTTTTTTTTTTTTTTTTACATCATATCCCATGGTATCATTGGATTTATCAATTTCTATATCATACATTTTTTTGCAACTGACAAACGAATTTATTTTTTTATAGAACACGAAAAATGATATTTTTTGAAATGTAAATACACATCCGACAACCATTTCTCAGGTTCTATCATTTTGAAGGTTTTTTTTTTTTTTTTTTTTACTAAGATGCTGCATAAATGCCATGATATGATACGACAATTCCATGATCTATGAGATTTATCAGTTTCTGTGACATTCATTGTTCCAATGATATCATGGGATGTGAAAAAGTTTTTTTTTTCAAAAATATTGACTAGACAAGCAATTATAGTGATTATCTAAATTTTGGTCATAAAATTAGAAAAAAAATGGATTTAAGAAAGACTAATATGTCAAAACCCCAATAATATATAAGTTAAAGACAACAAGGGCGGGATGGATAAGCACACCAAAAACCCTAACCTGCCCTGTACCCGGAATTGGGTCAAAGCCCTAAAAGCCCATGCTCTCCCTGAGCCCGACCAAGTGATCACTATACAAAACCAAGGCGGGTCCTTTTTGAATTCAACCCATTGCCATCATAAGGAGGGTGGGACCCATGAGAGACCCAGCCATGTGAAGAGAATGCCTACTTATTGGTTGGTTTTGGTTGAGGTTTACTCACACAGGGAGATAAACTTGCTCACACAGAGGTTAGTTTTGGTTAAGGATTGTGGATAACAAGTATTAGTCTCAAAAAATATTTGTCCCATTTAATAATCCAGTTGAAATTGCCAATTGTGGTCAATTGCCAGTTAAAACTGGTCTAGCCCTTAATTAACTGGATGGATTACGGTTGAGTTGAGTCAATACAGTAAGTTGGATAGGGTTAAATCCAACGTAAGTTGACGGACTAAATAGCAAGTTTGGGCTTACCCAAATCCAACCCATGTATCCATCAAGTCTAACAAATCAAATTCAAACCCTATTGGTAATTAAAAGAATCAACCATGGACCTCTAGATTACTTGGTTAAATTCCATCGGGTTGTTTTAACGCCCCCTTCGGTTGTGGGCCAGCAACCTTGAGAGGTTCATATTAAAGGAAAATGGGTAATGATCTGATTTGAAGTAGTCAAGAATTGAATGACCAATGATGTAGGCATTGCAGCTGATATTTGATAATTGGCTAATCAACAACTCAACCGAAAATTTGTAGGGTTAGTGGTCTTATAAACATGCCCATGTCCTATACTCGGTAGCGAGTCTTACCTCCCTCCACTGTGAATTGGAAAGGATACTAATCTCTTTTCACGTGTAGGTTTGATTGTTGACTTCCCCCAGTTTGAGAAGCCCTCAGACTTCAAGGAGGAAGAGGAACGCCGTTCAAAAGTTACTTCTCCATGTTTGGGCTCATTAATTACAGCGTGGAAGAAGGTTATTAATGCTATTGGTAATTTCATCATCCATCTTATTTCTCTTTAACATTTATTCTAGTAAAATGATCACTTCAAACCTAAAAAAAAAAAAAAGAAAAGGAAACACTTCACACCGTTTGACCAGTCAACCAAAACTGTGTGACAGAATCTCTCTAGATTTCGACTAATGACCCAAATACAATGCAGTTGCAGAGAATGAATGACAAATAATAATAATAATAATAATAATAAAATGGTATGGACGAGATGTGTTTAAATAGCAACGTTTCTATGGACACACCCATTTGTAAAAAGAAATTTTTAACAAATAAAATTTCTCCAAAAATATAAATGGAAAGTGGGCCTAGCTAGGCCCGGCTCGCATAAAGCCCACGTCTGGCCCAGTGGGGTAAGGGGAGCTAACCTTGGTCTAGGTCCTGCTTCCTCTACAAAAGTGGAATGGGGCTGAACTTTTACTCTCAAGGCAAACATATTTATATCCAAAAATTCTTTAACTCCCATGTTTCATGTGTTGTCATGATCAAGTTATAGTGTTAGGAGCCAATTTCTCATTTACTCCTTAATAGATTAGAACAACCCAATATATGTTCTTAATCTACTCATTGAATATATCACATTCCCATATAATCTCACCTAAAAAGATAAATAAAGTCCACTTTTATTTTAGCTCAAATTTGACAAAAAATCATGAGTGTTCTGTTCATTTTTCCTACAAGACCTTCCCCCTTCCTCGACGTGCTCGCCCGTACCTCCCCCGGATCCACAGTACCCAGAATCATCTCCCATTTTCCAACTTTTCTTTTATATTTGCAAAAAAGGCCCCCTTTCTTTTCCTTTCTTACACTCCCAAGAAAAGTTGAGAGGGTACATTCTAACAGAGGAATTTTTACACGTGGCACATAGTTATTGGCCCGGACTCCACTAGAACAATGTTATAAATATATCGATGTAGGGGTACCCAAGTGAATTGAGAAAAAGAAGGAAGCGGTCCTCGGGATGGGAACTTGTGAGAACTGAGAACAATTGGGATGGTGTAATTGGAGGCAAATACAAAACCAAATGTTTTATTAAATGAAATACATCAAGAGTAAATGTTCTAACATTGGTTTTTATTTATTTATTTATTTATTTATTTATAGTCAACGCGGCACGGGAATGGAGGGGCAATGCAGGTAATAAAGACGTGGAAAAGCAGCAGCGGCCGAACAACAAGGTTGAGGAACATAGGAAGGATTGCCATCGTGATCATATCAATGGTAATCATATCAAAGTTACCTGTCACATGTACATTTTTACTGAATATACTCATTTACGAAACAATTAACTGAACAAGTACTTTACAATAAAAGTAAAGTTCATAAACACATATTTCAATCCACTATCTAAGTCAACCATTACATATTCAAATACAATGCATGTAACTAATATTTACATCTAAAAATGAATCTACAAATTATTTATTACAACATTTCCAAAACGTTCTAATTCCATTCGCCCTTTGATGAAGTCCATTCGATTAAACATCCTGGAGGTATCGGATTGGCCTCCTCTGCTAGCGGTGTGGCCTCTGCAGGATCGGCAAGGGCAATTGGGCTTGTAATGTCATCAATAATACCGTGAACACGATGGTTCAATAATGTATACACATATCCTTGATAGTACATGCTATCTTCACAACAATTATGTTCAATTTAACAATTCTAGACAATTCAATAACAATAACTAAAGTGGCAACTACAATAGCATTTGTTTATTTTATTTCAGTTCTTCTTAACGGAAGCAATCATTCATTTCATTCATGTTAATTCATTTCATTTAGTTATATTGAGTATTCTTTATTAGGCGGCTTATCATTCAATAAAGTGTGGGATCTACCAGTGTCTTGATCAAAGATCACTGGCATCACCACGGAGCTCCGGAATACCCCAGTCCATCTACTACAG
Organism: Umbellularia californica; assembly: GCA_028538565.1. NCBI lineage: Eukaryota > Viridiplantae > Streptophyta > Magnoliopsida > Laurales > Lauraceae > Umbellularia > Umbellularia californica. The sequence goes on along the minus strand of JAPQWN010000003.1, from coordinate 95,048,159 downwards.
TAGGATTGTTCATTAATTCACCGTTACATTTAGTAATTATTCATTCATTCATTGCATTAATTCATTTAAGCTCTAAACGAGCTTGAGAAACTACTATGTAGTGCAAGACTCGGAAATTTAATCAAATCAATAAATTCTAATCGAATTTCTAAACCAAATAATTGAGTAAAACTTTCGTTATCAATGTACGTGTTATTGTTGATGACATTACTTTAATGGAAATTGTACATTTGGATAACTTTAGCTAACACCTATGAAGGTTTAGATACCACTAACACTAGCCTTAGAAATTAGGCTTTCATTTCAGAAAAATCAGACCTCAATCTGTAATTTTTCTTAAGCTCGGTTACCTTGTTGGTTACCTGCCGATTAACTGAATTCTGGAAGGAGGCTGACCGAATAACATTTGGTTAGCTTTCCAGAACCTTACAATTTCTGATATATTCTCTCCATTCGGTCACCTAGTCAGTCACCAATTCTGCTGGTCGAATTCTCAAATTCGGCTAATCGGACATATTTCGGTTAGCTTTCAAGAAACTTGGAATTTCTGATGAAAATTCCTGACAACTTTCTGTTACCTAGCGGTCACCCTTCAACTAGCCGAATTCCCAAATTCGGTTAAACGAACTTTGTCGGTCAGCTCACGATCAGCTTTATAGAGGCTGACATTTTCTATGAAAATCAACCTAGATGGCCGATTAGGTGTCGGTCAGCCGAACTGCTCCCAAAACGACATTCCAGAGCTTCAGAACTCTGAAGCAAAAATCTGGAATTTGAACTCTTGAGTTCTTATAACTCCTATAACATCATAAATTAATATAAAAGCATATACTTGCATCTAATAAAGATCAATTGATAAAAAATTCTTTATTAGCTTGGCTTTTGAGGTCAAAATCCCCAATTCAATCCCTCTTTCAACCTAACATTAATACACCATTGAAAAAATGGAATTACTATGAGTTGTTGGTATTACAAACCAATTCCCACTCACTTAAACAACTTGAAATCCCTACAGGGAGTATGAACACTTACTTGTAGCTTGAGAAGAGAAGATTTGAGCTTTCTCTCAAGCTCTAACTCCAAGAAAATGGAAAACAACTTGATGGAGAAGATGAAGCGGATGAAGTCCTCTTTAAAACCACACTCAAAGCTCCACTCTTGACACTTGATGAAGAAAATGGAAGGACAAAGTGAAGAAGAAAGAGTTTAGAGTTTGGCTTGTGCAGGAAATGAGTGATTGAGCTCATTGAAGCTCATCTATAACCTTATAATGGGTCTTTTACACTTAGCCCCTCCACCTCTCTCTCCACTTATGATGTGGGGCAAATGGAGGGTCATTTGATCCGTTTCTAGTCGAACGACTCCAAGTCTTTTATGAAAGTTAGCGTACTTTTCGAGATACGTGCGTTGGTATCAAGAGTTTCCGTATTCGACAAAATACGCGGAAATTCATATTTATGAAAAAGTCCTTCTTCTCCTTTGCTGGAACCTAAAACCAATTCAAATCATTCATTATCATTTCATTAAGTCTAAACATTCATTTTAAGCTAATTCAAGTCCATTTGGTCATTAACCATCATTAGCTAAATTAAATATAATCAATTAGCTTTAATCTTAATCAATTATAGTTAATATTGATTAACTCGGAATGGAGTCTAATACCAACTCTAGCAAAAGATTAAATTATAAACAACACGGAGAATTCTACTGAGTGCGTGCATTCTTCTTCTTTGGGACCGTGGTCGTTGAGGATTGAGACACGCAAGATCGTCTCTTTTTCAAATGTTTCGATTAATGCTAACTACTTTTTATTCTTCTTATCACTGCAGCTTCTGACCTCAAAAAAAGAATGAAAAGTTTTCCACGCCCAGTTCAGTCTGATTCCTGGGCTTTGTATCGAGTCCTGGTCCGAGTCCAGGAGTTTACGATAGGGCACTTACTACTTGTACTTGGGCACTTACTACTTGTACTTGAATTAGGTATGTGCTGCTGCTAAATGGTAGTTTTTATGAGTCCCAGCTACCTTCCCTATTGAAATGCAACATACAACTGACTTTTGTACAAGCAAGTGATGGATTTGGATATTCTGATGATAGAGGCTCCAGAGATTTTCTCTAATGCAATCCCTATAAATTCTTGTTTGGAGCCCACCTTTGAAATATAAACCACTCCAATCGTGATGGGACAAACAGATCACAGAGTGGGCAAACGTTCACTTATTAACTCCCTCAGGTTGTGTGTTTCATCACATGCTTTACAAGTCTTGAATCTGACTGTAAAACTGGATGGAGTGAGTTTGGCTACGTGGAAATGGATGGGGAGGCATTTATCAATAAAACTGTTCAGATTCAAGAGATGGGCTCAATGATGGATTAACTAAGCTGCTTCAGAGAGTTCCATTTAGAGCTCACAGTTAAAATGCTACTGTTTTAGACCATCTCTAGCTTCTTGAACTGTTTCTGGCTCCAGGGAGTAGAATTGGGTTGGTAATTAAGTTATAGAATCCAACACGTTGGAAAAGTCTATAACCACTTCCAGACTTGGCTCCGAGTTACCAAGCATGATGACCTTTCAAGTCGAGTAGAGCTTCTAAAATTTTACAATATAGTGAATCCAGATCTTTGAGGGGAAGCCTGAGAAAATTATCTTAGCTGATCCGTATAATGCTAATAAGAGGTGGCATAAAACTCCAATTTCACTTTAGTGGAGTAAGGCTCATTGTCAAATCGATCATGCGTCAAACACATGATTTGACTCCTTTTATTTTTCATTTATACAAACTAATGCTGAGCTCAACTTCCTTTAAAGTGAAATTAGGTCAGGAAAAAACAAAGAGTGTTTTAGAGCAGATTGAATTTTTATTGTGGGACCCACAAATTGGCATAGAGAATTCTCTTAGGCCTCGAGTAAGAGCAATAGGATTCCAAACATCTGTTCTATATCTTTGCAACTTAAAACTCACATATATGATGCTTTTCCCAGGGTTTACCCGAGTCACTTGTATCAAAAAGATCACTTGCATCAAAAAGATCACTAGCATCAAAAAGAAGAAACAGAAGCACACATTTGCAGCTAAAGTTGCGGAAATGCTCGTCTGCTGTGCATCAGATGCGGATAGAGGTTCGTACCCCACCCCACTTTTGATAAGGACCTAGTTACAGATAACAATGATCACTCGTCAGAAGGTCTCACGCCCCCAGAAGTGAAGCCGGGGATAATGCGTGAGATTAGAGCTAATTAAAATTTTTGACATATATAATAACACTTAGCCCCAATTATGTCCCATAAGGATCGAAGATCGCTGCGAGGTATAAACATTTCATCGAATAATAAAACAATAGCAGAAGCTTCATAAATACAAGTGGTATCTCAAGATGTATAGTTAAGAGTAATACGGAAATATATTATCTAAGTTAAAATTCGAAACAGTTTAACCAAAAGTATTAATTACATGAAAGGCCATGCTAAAACTTGGGCCTAACCAAAATGATAATCAAAATAAACCAAAAGATAAATCTATAAAAAATAAGCATGAGGCACTCGAGTACGGGGTCGGTACGGCTATACAACGCCGTCCGTACTATAGTCTAGGAGGTCATCAGACTGATCTGCCTGAATCTCCTCTGTCGTCTCCTCCTCAAGGTGGAAGGCCTCGATATCTATACACAAAGAGTAGTATCATCAGACACGACGGTCGGCGGGAAAATATAAATATAAAACATCTATAGATATGCAGAACGAGTCAGAGTAGACGATAGACAAGATCATAAAACATGCATAGCATTCTGATTGTAAGAAGTGCATAGCATACGAATCATAAACAAACTAACATAAACATCTAGCCAGATAGGCGGTCCACATATGCTAATTACCATAAGATAGTGTCATTGCCCTCACATACTCACATTGAGTCGTGGTGGAGATATTAAGAGGCACAGGATATACCCGGCAAACAAGAGGCACAATATAAAAACCCGACAAACAAGCAAAATGGATACCAAGAGTCCAATAGTCATCAAGTCAAGTGTTTAAGATGTATCCGATGGTGTACATCCATCTAAAATGTAAAAGTTGTACTGCATAGACGTTCATCAAGGTCCTCACACAGATGGTGCCCCATCCGTGTTTGGAGATATACAACTGAGTGGTGCCTGACACAGATTTCTATACAAACGATAGTGAGGGGCTAGGTTTTCTTGCATGAACAAGATTCATTAACCAAGAGAGAGACTACTTTCCATTATTAAATCAAAATCAATCAAGCAAGTTTCTCTCAACATCAATACCATAAGTAGTCCTCATCAAGCTTTTACAATCAAAGCAACCTAACCTCAACACTTCCATCAACCATCAAAACAAATGGAACATCAAAAGGGATCCTAAGTTCATCAAGTAATCTCAAAACAAAACAAAGCAAACGAAGCTAAGGAACATGAACATAGCATGTAGACAAGTACCAGACGGTACAATTCGGAATCAGAAGTGATAGACAATCCAATCCTAGGAACAATGTTAAACCCGAGGCATTGTACAACCATACTCAGTCAACGAAGGGAATTAGAATTCGCAATACCCAAATAAACAATTTTCGTGCATAGATATAAAGGGGGTATCCCATTGTCCTGTACTATTCAAGATTGAGCTAGGTTAAAACCCGATGCAACCGGAATAACCATGAAAAACGCTGGCTCAAAACATCTTCACATATAGTCAAATGAGTCTAAAAAGGTAACCAAGGTCCGACCTAAATCTGTCCAAGATAGGGCCTAAAAGGCCCTTTCCAAAAGGTGCCACAGTTCATTCGGTCGACCCAGCCCTTGGCCAGTCGACATCCCACACAGAGTACCCGGTCGACCCGACCGGGTCCGGTTGATCGGAGTTGTAAAAAAATAGTATATAGTGTTTTTCATCAGGCTCCAGGGAGCCAGACTGTGTGTGGCCGGTTGACCCGGTCCCCTTGGCCAGTCAACCGCATACACTACAGTTACAGAACCTCAGTTCTGTAACTGAAGTGAAATTGGTGGAAACTGGAAACCCCTTTCCGAAATCCAAGAACATGGAATCAGAAGGGCCTAGCCCTTCCATTTTAATCCCGCAAACAAAGATAATAGGGCCTTGCCCTCTCCACATACATCCATACCCCCTCTCATCAAGTCCATTCAAACCAACAACCATCATAATCCAACCATTCAATTTATATTATCATGTTTTCAAACATCTAAAGTATCAATGAGCATATGGTCATCTAAATCACCATCAATCATTAAATCAAAGGAGAGACAAACATATCCAAGCATATATATATATATATATATATATATGGGAAATGTTCATATGCATCTATCGCTCACCATTTTTGGTGAGGGACACCCCTTTTGGGGACAGTTTGAAGTACAAAAGTGTTTTTGTACTTTACATAAAGTACACTTTTGTACTTTAAACTTCCCCAAAAGGGTTTTCCCTCACCAAAAATGGTGAGAGATGGATGCATAGGAAGACCCCCCTATATATATTTACTTACCTTTGGTTGACAATGCCCAAATCCAAAAATCCTAGCTCAATGCCCAACAAACCAAATCTAAGGAAGAATTTGCAAAATAAAACTAAATTAAAATATAAAACTAAAAGAATGGAAAGCTCTAACCTATTTTAACACAACTCAACACCCAAGTAAATAAACCAAACCTAGGTGAAGGGGAGGTTACCAAACAGATGGGTGGATGGAGTGGTGGCTTGAAATTGAGGAAGAGATGTTCGTGGGGTCCACACAGAGATGATGGTGATGATCGGAGGTAGTGGGGCCCACTTGATTGGTGATGATGTCGCTCGTGGCCCACTGGGCAAGGGAAACCGTGAAGACAGAAAAAAAAAAAAAAAAAAAAAAAAAAGAAAGAATGAATGGAAAACAGAAAGAAAGATTTAAAGAGAGAGAGATGATGAAATGGGTGATGGGTCGGGAGAAAGTCAATTCACGTTGACAGTGAGTGGAGTGAGGTGAGGGAGAGATGAGATGAGAGAAAATGAGATGAGATGAGAGAGAATGAAATAAAGAAATGGGTGAGAAGGGGCTGATCCACGTTGGTAGCAAGGTGAGGAAGAGAGAAAAGAAAGAAAGAAAACAGAGAAAGAAAGAAAGAGAACAGAGAGAGAGAATTAGAGAGAGTGAAATGGGTGGGGCTAATTCACGTGGTAAGGAGGAGTGAGAGAGAAAGAAAGTAAGACAGAGTGGAAATGGAAATGGGGAAGGGTGATTCACGCTGGCAGCAAGGAGTGGGGGAAAACAGGGAAAGAAAGAGAAATAGAAAAGGGAAAATGGGGGGAAAACAAAGAGAAATGGAGTGGACTGGTTCGCCGAAGATGGGGAAGCTCAGCGGCGGCGCAAGTGGGTCGTCGACGATTACAGTGAAGGCGGCGTGCTCGGAGTCCCTCGGCAGTGACACAGTGAGTGAGGTGAGGTGAGAACGGGAGAGATGAGAGGAATGAAAGGATGGAGGCTGCTGTGTGGAGTGAGTGAGGGGAGAGGGGGGCTTGACCTAGTAAAGGAAAAAGGAGAAATGGGAGGTGGGTCTCACGTGGGTGATAAAGTGGGTGGGGATTGCACGTGGGTTAAGGGGGGTGGGGATACGATGGAAGTGAGGTGGGGTTCACATGAGATAAAAGGTGGGGTGGGGTTTGACTTTTGGGAATTAATAAAATAAACTTAGGTGGGTTCAGGTCAGGTCAGGTTCGAGGGTCCAGATCCGGATGCAACAGAAGGACAAAGTCCGGAAAATTAGGTAATTTACCAGATGATACCAAAAATCTCGAAAAGTGGTAAATACGAAAAAGCCCTCCGAATTTTCCGAAATAACAACGCACACCCCTACCATACCCAAACGCACTCCGAATCGCGCGAGACTTCGCACGCGAGATCCATACGTCAAACTCGACTTGCTAAGACTCTAAACACACTTACTAACTAATCACACAATTAATTATAAAATATGGGTTATGGGTCGGGATGTTACAGAAGGTACCCTCCTCCAACAAAGCCACTGAACTTTTCTTTTGGAGAACATAAATAGTTACGGAATTAATTGTTGGACAATAGGAGATACACGCCTAAGCTACAACTTAATTACATCTTTCAATTACAATAATACAAACAACTTAATTCCAGTACAAATACAACAAAAACCCACTTTAAAATCTTACAAAACTAGACCATCACAATGCTTTCTAGCCACACCCACAAATTATACAATAACTTACAAAGCATGCTCTTTAACAGAAGAGGCACTCACTCAATACACTATGGCACCCTCTCACTTACACTTCTCACTCACCACTTGCACACTAAGGGACCCAAATCGCCTTCTTTGGACAGTGTTGATCAATAGATGTGAGCAACAAAGAAAATTGAAGACTTGGATATGGTTAGTAGGAAACTGAACATCCAATGGATCTGATTGTAATGTCACTTTTAGAAGAGCACACTATATCATTGGAAGAAATATATATTGATATAGAGGTTATGAAAAAAGATCAAGTGATTGAAGTTCTCCATATTGATTTTATCTTCAGAGATAGACTATTATTCTTAGAAGATTGTGATCTCTAATACCAAGTCGACAACTAATACATTTGATAATCAAATCAAACCCAAATGCTAGATTTAGAATTTAGAAGAAGCAACTCCTCCAGTCTATTTCTAAGTGGATGAAAAGATTGAGTCAAGAACCTATGCAATGCAAAGAGAATGAAGAACAAGAAGAATATTGAATATCTGTACGTTCGACTTTTGAGCTTATAGGACATCTATAGAACTAGATGCATAGTTCTCTCTAAGATGTAAAGAAGTTGATGTTCGACAGACCTATGGTCCTCATAGGTCGACCAACTCACCAACCTTTTGGCTAGTCCAACCCAAACCATTTATTTTATGTTATTTAGAGTTTTAATTATGTTTTAAGTTGTTTTTAGTTAAGTACTTTAATTTTAACCTTTAGTGTGTTTGGATGGTCTAGATTAGATTTAGGTTTTTGGTTTTCCTATATAAGTTATATAAAGCCACTTTGGCTTCTTAGACTTTGATATGGGTTTTCCTATAGACTCTAACAACAGGGCACTCCACATAGGCTTTTGCATTGGGACAAACTTTGTCACGCCTGGAAACCTGATTAAAAGTTAAACTGGATCTAGGGAGTGACATTAGGGGCCAATTAAAACTTTTCTTAACATAAGCATTTATGGCCCTCAATCAAGGTCCCAAAGGATCGAAGTCCGTGGTGTGATAGAATATTTAAACCCCTGAACAACCTGCGAAAACTTAAACAAGAATAAATAGGCTAGTAAGTGACAACAAATAGTCAAATGATGCTGTAAGGTATGGATTTCATTTCTATACATTTAAGTTTGTACAAAAGAAGACAAATAAGTTTTGTAAAGAGTGGACAACCTAAAAAAACTAAGGCCACATAACAAAAGATGTATAAAAAGTCAAAATATAAAAACTCCCAAAAGATGATTCCCAATGAGGCACTCATGTGCCGGGCTATGATGACGCTGATCGGCACACCACTTGTGAAACTTTGCCGACTGTGGATTCTCCAGAACCATCTCAAGCTTTGGCTCGTAGCAGGTGGTGTCGTGCACACCAAGGTAGCATGATCGGACAAAATTCTGCAAGTGGATACGCGAAGTATAAAAGATACAATGTTTCAATATCTAGGGTCTTGGAAGCATGGGGAAGAAGATGGAAAGTGTCGTCTGGCGCGGGAGGAGTTCCGGCGTCGTCGTCAGTGAGGAGGCAGTAAGAGGAAGAGAAATGAGAGTGCCACAGAGAGAGATTGAATAGAGAGAGAAAAAAGGATGGGATTGTTGGCTTATATTAGTTTAGGTTAATGAGAAATTACAATTTAGTCCTTGGTCCTACTAATGATGTCCAATCGAGGTTTTCCGCGCGTCGAATCACAATGCTACAGTAGGGAAAAGTCTGGAAAATGAAGAAACCTACCCGATGCACCTAACTAAAAAAAGAGTACTGTCACCGACACACTGATTATCACTTTGCACACACGCACTCTTTTTTCCTTTTTTTTAATTCCTAAACTACCCCTCTCTCTCTTTCCTACTCCCTGCTGGCTGGTTGTCCCCTTCGCCCGACCGCGCCGACTGCCGCCTGCGACCGACCCTCTGCCTCCTCGTCGTTGACCATCGCCCGCACCACCCTTTCCCTCTCTTATTCTTCCTCTCTCCCTCTTCCTCTCCTCCTCCCTTTCTCCCTCTCCCTACTCGTCGTCGCCCGCACACCCTCTCCCTCTCCCTCTCCCTCTTCCTCTCCTTCTCCCTCTCTATTTCCCTCTCCTTGCTCGTCCCCGACGCGCCCGCGCCACCATCTCTCTCTCCCTCTCCTTCTCCCCCTCCTTCTCCCTATCTCGCCACCTGTTCACGGAGGTAGGTGGCGAGACAAGGAGAAGGAGGGGGAGATGGAGAGGGTGAGGGAGATGGTTGGTGGCATGGGGGACGAGCAGGGAGAAGGAGAGGAAGAGGGGGAGAGAGAGAGAGAAAGGGAGAAGGATGGGAAGGAGGAGGGAGGGAGAGGGTGGGCGAGTGGTGACAAGCAAGGGGAGGGATCGATCTCAGGCGGCGAGGACGGGCGAAGGGGGCGGCTGCCCGGCAGGGAGAGAGAAGGAGAGGAAGGGGTACTTTTAGGAAGTTTAAAAAAAAAGTGCGAGTGTACAAAGCGATTTTTAGTATGTAGGTAGCAGCACTCCTAAGAAAAGCTCAAAATCTTGGAAAAACCCTTGAAAACTTTTCAAAATTACAAACCACACTATACTGTACCCAATCGAATTCGGAATCACGCGAAACTTCGCACATGCTACTCACATGCCAAACCCGACTCACTTAGACTCTAAACACGCTTAATTAGCTAAAATACAATTTAATTATTATAACTAATATGACATTAGGGGTCGGAATCTTTCCGACATCTTCCTCAATCTCTCTCCATCATTACTAATTATTGAGTTAATGTATCGAAATAAATCTCTTTGAGAAACTCAAGAGATACGATATGTATATAGAAACCTGTTATTACTGGCGACCTCTATTCAAAGCTTATTGATGATTTCTTCACAGATATGGAACATAATACGCCATTTTTAATCGCTGCAAAGATGGGGGTGTTGGAGATAGTGCAAGATATTATGGAGCATCATCCTATGGCAATCCATCAAGAGGATGTTAACGAGAAGAATGCGGTGTTGTTGGCTGTCGAGCACAAGCACCCGAGAACCTGCAAACTTTTGCGGAAAAAGTACTACAATGACCAGAGCATTTTCAAAAAGTTAGATAAGGATGGGAACAGTGCTCTTCATTTGGCTGCAACAAAAATGAGAGATCATACTTGGCGAATTCACGGTGCAGCACTTCAGATACAGTGGGATCTCAAGTGGTATGAGGTATGTATCTCTCTCTCTCTCTCTCTCTCTCTCTCTCTCTGAGCTTCAGGGATCACCACAGGTTGGACCAATCTTAACTCCTATTTCGGTAACATTTTCAGTAAAGGCCAGACTGCCCACTCGTACAGGGATCTTCTTTCTTTGCACTTCGGCTGGACCTTCTTAAAGCCCAACCTGCATGGCCAATAGGTCCAACATAGCAAGATTTGGTCATTTGGAGGATTGTTCTCAAACTGTTGGATTTGACGAACTGAGGACAAATTCACTTGGATCAATATGAAACTTGAGAACTCTACAAGGAGTTGGTCGCCATTAGATTCCATCTCAAAAAAATCTATTGTTAAGATTACATTAAACTGCAAGGCTGTTAAGTCAATGGCTAAGATAGTCTAGTGGAGTTGATTTTTTTGGACCAAATTGTTCGTGAGGAGATCATTTCATCTATCTTTTCATTAATAAACATGCATCTAAGTGGGCTCCATGAGTGGGTTAGATAAAAGCGTAATGGAGTATGCTGTGGTAAGAACATTCTCCCTTTGAACGATATCCCTTCGACCCAAATTGAAATTGGAACCAACCGTACGGAAGACAGTTACTGTTTTTTGGGGTCTAGGTATATGGCTAATTCCGAATCCGACAAACTTATTTCCACGCTTCCTTCGAAAGTATAGATTTTGGTAACTGCAGGCCCTTGCCTCGATATTATATTGGAAAAGTAACGTCGACCCAAGCAAATTAGATCCTCTAAATCCATCAGTGTGGCCTACTTCTGAAATCCAAATTGATCAAAACCACTGTTATCCTTGTATTGTAGATACTAAAACACATGATTTCACTCCCTTTGCTTTTTATTTTAATCATTTGTTTTATACATGACGAATCAAACAGACTGACCAGCTTTGATTCGAGTTAAATTTTGGCTAGCAGTAATACATCGTGGGAATATATTTCGAGCTGTTTAGAATTTAGAGGTGGGCCTCACTAATGAATTTATCAGTGGATGAAAGTTGATTATGGTTTTGTGCTGCCATCCTTGCTGAGCCCAACTAGATAAATTCCAATCAGCATGGTTCAAGGGTATTGCAAGTGATCATTGTGGATTATATATATATATATATATATATATGATTGGGTAATAATATGAGTCCCTTCATATTGCCTTAACCCATGATATGAGGGCCTTAAATTTCTTATGGTCTCTTAACTAGTGTTGGTCAGCGCTACTTATTTAGCCTTCAATTTTTTATGGTCCCTTTAACTAGTGAAGTATTGGCCTGGGATTAATCATTTATCTTACATGTTAACAGAAAGCAGTTCATCTAACCATTCAATCTGTGTTAGCTTTTCCATAACTCTCTTGATATCACTAATTCAACTGAATTGGTGATTCAGCACATAAAATCAACGATGCCCTACAAATCCTTTGCACGCCAGAACAATGCCGGGAAGACTGCCAAGGAAGTGTTACACGAGGAGCATAAGGAAATAATTAAGGAGGGGGCCCAGTGGCTAATCAATACATCTCAATCATGCTCAGTCGTAGCAGCCCTCATTGCATCAGTAGCGTATGCCTCAGCCACCACGGTGCCGGGTGGGCTGAAGGAAGGTACTGCCATACCATTACTCAGAGGCCAGCCCGCATTCAATATCTTCATCATTTCTTCCCTCCTCGCCCTCTGCTTATCTGTCACCTCCCTAACCATGTTCTTATCTATCCTCACCTCTCACTACCAACCCTCAGACTTCCTCCGTACTCTACCCAGGAGGCTGCTATTGGGCCTCTCTTCGCTCTTTGTCTCTATTGCTGCCATGTTGGTTTCCTTCTCTGCTGGCCATTTCTTCGACCTTGAAGAGCAGCTGCGGCGCACCGCATTTCCTATATATGCAGTCATATGCTTGCCTGTGTCTTTATATGCTGTGACACAATTTCGTCTTTATATTGATCTCATAAAATCTTTCTTCACAACCGTACCACAACGGAGTCATGACAAGTTTACCATCTAGAGTTATGGATTTTACCATCTCATAAGAGTGATAAGAGTGCTTTTCTTAAAATAAGCTTTCTTTAAGTAAATGGGCCAGTGACCATGAATTCATGTTTGAACTTGTTATTGTAATGTTGTACTTGAAGTTCTTAGCTTAAATCTTGCTACTTTAATTGAGTACATGGGCTAGTGACCATGAATTCATGTTTGGACTTGTTATAATTGTAATGTTATGCTTGATGTTGTTAGCTTAGATCTTGTTACTTTCATGAATAAGAAGCAACTGATTTCACTAAAATTGTCAATTGACTAGAACTCATGTTGATCGATCAGACTGTTTGATCCATTTTTCAATGCATTAAAAAGGAAGCGATTCATGGGTTGAAAGTACATCGGGCTCGGGTTGAGCAGACTCGGACTTTTCTCATTCCTTCATTTTTTTTTCATGTGTGGTAAACTGCGTAAGTACATTGCGAGATTGAGGTCTGCTTATGTTTACATTGCTAATTCTTCTAGATCCTTCAGTCCATGGATCATGTCATCATTCAGAAGGAAAGAATGTTTAGGTTAACTTCATCCTTCATGATACCTCGTTCCACCCTGCATTGTTAATTTGTGGTAGCCCCATGGAACCAGAGGTCTGCATTCCTTCAATTGTATGGTACAGTGTAGACTAATAAAGTTGTAGTAAATAGCATGAGTTTACTGTTTGTGATCATCTCATATAAAAACACTTAGGGATTTTCAGCAAAAATTACAACCGAAACCTGTTTTATACCGCTCATTGACAATATTTAAGGAACAGTTTTTAGAAAGGTATAAAACTTTTGGCTCATTTTCCAAAAAAATAAATGGAGAGTTGAATATTTTAAAAAAGTATCAAATTTTTCCACAATTCTTTCTATCAAGTCTTTTGCATGAGTATGATACGATCGAACGCTTCCATCTTGGTTTCTTTTGTTCCGGAAGGCACATGCCTACCCTTATCACTATTTGTTGGGGCTCAATTTCCCGTTTATTTGGATTTCATAAGATCCATCATTGCAGATTTCATAAGATCCATCATTGCCCCCGTGCCAAAGCGCAGTTTTGAAGTGACTTCTATCTAGCTAGTACTTCATTCATACTGTCTGTTACAAGTCGATCGTTTCTTGGGGTGTTCTTATTTTTTGCAATTTTTATTTTTATTTGATGGGCCAATAATATGTGGTATGCATGCAATTTTGTGGTTGAATTTGTTTGGTGTACACTGAGTTGATTTCTTGAATCATAAGCTTGTAATTCTTGAATGGAATGTATATAAGGCTTTGTTGATTGATGATGTTCTCGTGCGGAAACCAACCCAAGGAGGAACCAATTAATTTCACACATGCTCTGTTTGGATCCTCTGATATGGGGTTTTCGTGCACTCCAGTTACCTGTAAATCTAAAAATCTCACAAATGGTTGTGACAGAGAACATACCACTGTGACTTACAGGAACTCGGGCTATCCAAATCGACAAACCTTTATGTATGCATAAACAGAGTTGCATGTACTTAAGTTTATATAGAACCAAATGGACCCATCGATTTGCCCACTTCTTGTCACGCGCCAAAATCGGACTTTGTCTTGCGGAGCGTGAGTTATGATTTATTAAAATTTTTATTTTTTCCTAGGACCCACGTGTGTGAGGATAACAAAATTCAAATACGACCTGAATATTTCGCGGAAGCTTATATGGTATAACGACTTGGAGCTCGTGGCCATCGGATTCCGTGTCACACTCAATCGCTATCATAAATTCATCGAATCAAGGCCCATAATCAGACCGGAACAAATAAAACTACACGATGTAGAGCTGACAGTAACAAGACGATTCATTTCCACATATGTTCAAGTTACAATTTAGAAAAGTACATTTATTATAGTCCCAAAGAAAATAGGCTAATAAAAGCTATACAAAATAACTAACTAAACAAAATACTACTCCAATTATGTGACAAACCCCAGTGACAAACATGACGCCTAAATGACATCATTAGCACAATGAACTAACCAAAACACGAGGCTCTATAGCCCACTGCACGCACTCCAAATAGGGACAAAAGACCGCTACCTATGGCATCAAAAGTATTATATCAGATACGACGGTTTGGCAGGTGAATGATACATATAATAACTTAGTGATAATGTACAATAACCCATTTTTTCAATACAAAAGTACATTTAAAAATCCAAGAGAAATCATACTAAGATAGCTGGGTAAAAACATTAAAATCGCCATATGAGATAGAAATCATGATAGTAAAACCGACTGAGTGATGGCAGCCACACGAGGCTACATTCTCCATCCTCGAAGTGACAAGAGTACACACGATAATTTCTCCGTCGCACGAAGTGACAAGAGCAGTTGAGCTTATAATTATAGTAACCCAGTATAGCTGGGCATCACATGAGAGTCCTGCCGTGGAACGGGCAAAGTCACACATGAAATTCAATATGCAGATGGCAAAAGTAATTTAAGGACTCAAGCCGGATGATCAAACCGACAAGGTAGTCCAAGCTGAGTGGTGCCGACATGAAAATCCATACGAAACTTTACAAATCATAACTGTATATTTAAATTGATAAGGGACTACTCTACACACTGAATATAACCATACACATGGAAGCACACGAGACGAGTAGCCCTATCAGGATGCGCACACACGCACAACGTGGTGAATCACACAAAATTCGCACTTGACACTGAGTCAAAGCCTTTTTAAACCAAGAACTTTGTAAACAAATACATTTTCAAGTTAAACCTTTACAAACCTAAACCTTTGCAACCTAATGCCCTTTCAAGTCAAAACCTTTGTGGTGAAACAATCGAGTTCAACGATGTTTGATTTAGAAATTATGAAAATCACTACACTCATATCCATTGGCACAAAAGGGCTGTACCCGTTGGCTCAATATAAACTTAAAGCCCAAATGTCAAGTTCCCATAACAATTGGCGCTCCAAAGTTTTCTGACATTCGAGACATCTAAGTGTACAACACCAACTTGGTGGAGTATCTAGCGTGTCCACGGACAATGTCCCTGCAACTCCTATCCGTTCCTTTAAAAATCAGGGAACTTGATCAGCTTTCGGTTGGCTGTCGGTTAACCGAGGTTGACCACTTGGTTAACCAAAAATTGACCGAGCGTCAATCTGTCACAATTTTTGGTCATTGGTTAACCAGACCTAAAACAATTCAGTGACCTATCGGTCAGGTCTCGGTTAACCAAAAACCCAATGTCGGTTAACCGGCACCTGTTTTCCTGAAATTTTCTACATTCTATAACTTGAACCAAACTACACTTCGGTGAACTGATGGGTGATCAAACCTTACACAAAATTTCAACTTCTGAACTCCACAATAGGTCATTCTTTCCCGAACACAAATCCCTCTTCCAAACACAATTTCCCCTGCAAGAATTGAGGCTACAATGCTCCCAATTTTACCATTCAACCAAACAATCTTCATCAAAATAAAAAATGCACTCCCATGTCCAACATCCCACACATCCATATACCAATTTAATTACACTAAAACAGGTACTCACTTATTGAATTTGAAGAAAACAGAATTGCTTTCAGAAGAAACGTGTACTAAACATAGTATAGCTGAAATTGAACTTATGAGAAAATCTTTGGCATGAACAAAGAACTGAAATACACCGTTGCAAATCAAATAAAATTTTCAATTATCACCTACATTTTACTTGGAAAATCAACTCATAATTAAAAATGAAATAGAATTTAAATTGCATGCATATAATTATGAGAGCATTCACTTGCCTTGGCCTCTAGCACTCCCAGTTAGCTTCTAAACACCTCAATTAGGCTGAAGAACTCCTATCAATCAAAATCCCCAAAACAACCCTTAGAAAACCCAAAAATGAGAAAACAAGAATAAATTGGAAAACAACCCTCTGAAATCCCTCTCTTTGCTCCAAAAATCTGCTGGAAATGGAGAGATATGGGCTGAGCTGGGCTTTCACCACTGGTCAAACCTGAGATATGGGCTGATATGGGCTGAGATATGGAAATGGAGAGATATGGGCTGGCCTATATATATTAAGTGGGGTGTGGGCCTCACCACTGGTCAAACCTGATGGGCCTTGAGATGGGCTTTCTGAGAGTCGGGTGGACTCTACAAAAAAGAAAGAAACTATTGTCATAAAATCTAGTTTTCAAAAAGTATATTTTTCGCATGATTTGAAAATATTGAAATTTATGCACAGATTTTGATATAAAAAGTTTGTTTTGCTCTTTTGATTGAAAAACTGAGTTTCTAGACTTTGAATGTTGACGGAATGAACACAAAAGTTGTAGGGGCTAATTTGAACTATCAAAAGGAGTAAAAATGTAAAGTTTTTGAAATCATTACTAACACCCACACTGACAAGAGAAACAAAAAACATGCGTGTCAGACTAGGCTCAAAAGCTTTCAAAATTCTTCAAAGCTATGGAAATTCTAATCAAACGGACAAACTTAGTCAAACAGCCTCTAATCTCACTTAAAAAATATAAACCCAAAACTAAAACCAAGCTAATCATGAGAATTGGGGACAGGGTGTTACACTTCTAATATCCATTCTTTTAAAACTGGAACAAAGTCTTTTCCTGAAGATGCGAACTAGGCTCTAGTTCCTATTAGTGGGTGTCTTATGTGAGATTATTTTGTGATGAAAATTTGGAGGCAATTTGATACGGAGAGGAACCTATATATGTTCGTCAATCCTTCTTGTGAGTAGCAGTTTTATCAAAGGAGAGAGAAACCGGTCTTTATTTCAACCCCGTTGCAATACTTGAATATTATGTGAACAAACTGTGTTTAATATAAAAAGTAACCAATAAATTAATGTCGGGTTCTCTGGGTGCTATGGATTTATGTACAGCAATAGAAGCGTCAGTGGGATCTCTCAATTAGTGGAAATTATTTGTAGTTCGGATTGGACTCTTTGGGCCTGTTTGGCATCGTTTTTGTGTTGTTCCCAATTTTGTGCTCGTATTAGGTTGTGCTGAGATCAGGTTGTACCGAGTCTATACTCTGCGGAACTTGTTTGGCAACATTATATTAACTTATTCAACTAAAAATATACCGTACAGAACTTGTTTGATAACATTATAAAAGTTTTGCTTCAAGGAGCAAACATAAGATTTACAATGTGGGACCTCACCTTTTATTGTGTGCAATACTATTATTATCATATATGGGACCGACCTGTAGAAGTTTCAACTTGGTACCGCCTTTAAAAATTAGAACATGGAACCCATATCCATTGGATTTATAATGTGGGCTCACCTTTATAGGAATTATAATGTGGGCCAACTTTTTGTAAACGTAAATATGGGGTCCACCTTTAAAAATTAGAATATGGGCTCATATTTATAGGATTTACGATGTAGGTCCACCTTTTGTAAATGAGACTATATGACCCTTATTTATTAATTACAAAGTGGAACCACATTTTTTGTAATTGTAGACATTGGGCTCACATTTAGAAATTAGCAAGTGGTGCCCACCTTGAAAAATTAGAATATAGGGATAGCACATTTATAAAATCTACAATGTTGGCCCACCTTTATAGGAATTATAATGTGGGCCATACTTTTTGTTAATTGTGAATACAGGACCCACCTTTAAAAAATTACAAAGTGGTACCCATATTTAGAAATCCGAACATGGGGCTATCATTAAAATGTGAGGCTATACTTTTTGTTAATTGTGAACATGGGACCCACTTTTAAAAAATTACAATGTGGTACCCACATTTAGAAATCCAAACATGTGGCCACCATTAAAATGTGATTGTGGACACGGGACCACCTAGAGAAATCACAACATGATGCCTATCTTTATAAGCGATTTAAAATGTGGTCCCACCATTATAGAATTATAATAAGAGCTCACCTTTTGTAATTGTGACCATGTGACCCACCTTAAGGAATTATAAAGTGGGGCCACCTCCTTTGGATTATAAACGTGGGGCCTATATTTAGGAATAGTGAGAGGATTTAGGATCTTCAAATGATATTCTTTAAATGGTAAGAGATAAGAAAGAACCAATTGTACCTGCAAGTTGTTTTTTAAAAAAAACAAAGTTTTTTCGTTCCAATTTTCTTATGCTGGTGGGTTAAAATTTTGAGATTCCTTCTCATGATAACAAAATTCGGAACAGTCATTTACACATACCAAACATGTTTTCTATATCCTTATCTGGTGAGAACATAGGAACATCCAAATGGCACGATGCCAAACGCACCCTTTGTTTCTTGTAATTGAATACAAAATAACTGTTACGACTTGAATTTCTAAAAATTGTGAAAATTGAATAAACAAGGGTGAATTTTCAAAAAAATGACCATCAAATTAACCACCATAAAGAAAATTGAATCAATGGAGATTGAATACCCAACTACCACCCTAGTAATTCAAATTATAGGAAATGAGTGTTTCTGCTTACATCACTACCTCTTATCATTCGCCTCTTGCCTCTTTAATATTGAAGCTCATTTGACCATGAACTCACAAAATAAAATTCCAAGAAAACAAGCAGGCCATGCAGTTCCATATGTTTTATCTCCATCACTCACGTCGTGAGATGAATGTTGCTCTTACGATAAGTCTGGCGTGACAAATTTCCAGCATATCTTATTTCTATGATTATAATAACTTCTGCTGGAAATGCGAACTTAAGTTTTGAGGAATTTTTTTTTTTTTTTTTTTTTTTTTGCCCATGTCTAGAATAGAAATTCCTCAGCTCTGTACAAAATACCTTTTTCACCTCGTAAGGAAACATTAACTTGAAGGAAAAGTAACCTTACCCCAAGCTTTCTCAAAGCAGGCAATTATAGCATGCATGCACACAAAAAACAAGCATCTTCTTTATCAGCTTTGCTTACTTTTGGTTTTTCATGGCGTCACATCCATTGGATCTCATTTTAACGTTGGTAGGGATGCCTCTGCCACTGTCTTGGTTAGGGGTGCACAAAAATCCATCGATCCGTAAATTCGATCCGATCCGAAGGTAAATGAATTGGTGACAGATTGAAAATTTTGTAATCCGTTAGTAACGGATCGGTGGCGGATTTCACCTTCAATCCACGGATTCAATTCGATCTGATCCGTTGACATTAAATATAAAATATATATAAGGCTCTAATTATAAATTAAGCTATCTAAATTTAAAATAAGAAAAAAAAATTAAGTGGTCAAAATGTAATTTTTTTATAACATATTTGATATTTTTCTTTTAACATTTGATTGAACGGATTAATCTAATCCGATCCGGTCCTCCACGGATCGGATCGGATCGGATTTTAACAGCCACGGATTGGTGACGGATTCTAAATCCGTCAATCCGTCGGTAACGGATTGGTGACGGATTTGGCCCAATCCGCACCAATTCGATCCGTGTACACCCCTAGACTTGGCTACGAACTCTGAAATTCTAAAGCGAATTTTCGTTTCGACTAGGCGGTTAGCTTCTTTTGTAAGATCAGTTGAGCTGTTTAAATTTTGAGCTAAACCATACAACATATTGGTCATATGAAGTTCAGATTTGTGGGGGTCTATATGAGGCCCATGTAAATGCAAATTTAATAGGCCATTAAAATGTGAGGCAACCAAAATCAAGGGTTTAAACAATGTACTATTCATGATGAGATTTTACACCATCACTCCCCATCTAAAAGGCATTTGTTTGGGTGGGCCTCAAGATCTGTACCGGATTTGAACTTGCAGGCTAAAAAAAAACCCTTTATAGTGCGTGTGTATATATATACACGCACATATGAGAGATGCTCTCACGAGAAATGCTCTCACCTTACTATAAGAGATAGGGTCGGGGCCCTCACATTTAAGTTGTTGGCATCGGATATTGGTGTGGGGGGCCACACTTTTATCTTTCATAATAAGGTGAGAGATGCTCTCATAGGAGCACCTCTCTCTCTCTAGGGAGATATTCAAGTACATTCATCCTTCACCATTGTGGTGAGGGACACCCCATTTTTGGGAAGTTTCAAGTATAAAAGAGAAATACAAATGAGAAATACACTTCTCTTTTGTACTTGAAACTTCCCAAAAAGGGGTGTCCCTTACCACAATGGTGAGGGATGGATGTACTTGAATATTCTCATATATATATATATATATATATATATATATGTATATATATATCAATATTCTCTAAACTGCCCCATTCTAAAGGGGGTGTTTTTTGCCGCATCGAGTTATCCAATTAGATTATGCCATGTCATGCGGTTGTTCCATGTCAGATAATGTTATGATAGTGATGACATGTGTTAAACTTTGATAGGCTAAAAAAGGAGAGTTTTTCTAGAGTACCCCATATATATATATATATATATATATATATAAAAAGAAGCATCAGAGTTGGAGTGCAATCTTCAAAAGCAAAGAGAATATTGATTGGGACCTGGTGGATGAGATCTAACCATATCTCTCACTTTTGCTCACCAGAATAACTGTAGACATATATAAATCCCCTTGCGCCTGGCCTGCCCTTCAAACTCATCAACAACAAGATCTTACCAACCTCTCTAATGGCATCCCAACCTCCTCCTGCTACTCAAGCCAGCAGCAGCACAAATGCAATATCAGAACCCAGACCCAACCAAGCCCAGTCCTTAAAAGACAGGGTCTTCAAGGATGTCATGAACGGCAACTGGGAAGCCGTCTTGAATACATACGAGAAGAACGTGAACAACATCCAAACGGCCAGCATCACAAGTTCCAAAGAGACAATCCTACATATCGCAATCTCCGATAACAGGAGTGATATGGCCAAAAAGCTTCTGAAGATTGTTGTAGATGGCAAGATGATCAAGGAGATGAGAAATGATCGAGGCAATAACCCTCTGCACTTGGCTGCGTCCCTTGGACAGGCCGACATGTGTGAGTTGATGGTGGAAAGAGACTTA
This sequence comes from Umbellularia californica, assembly GCA_028538565.1. Lineage (NCBI taxonomy): Eukaryota > Viridiplantae > Streptophyta > Magnoliopsida > Laurales > Lauraceae > Umbellularia > Umbellularia californica. Next base: position 95,026,770 of record JAPQWN010000003.1, on the reverse strand, counting down.
GAGCTGATCACGTCTAGAAACATGGATGGAGAGACACCTCTGTTTCTGGCTGCACTTCATGGAAGGAAGGAGGCATTTTACACCCTCCATTACAAGTGGTCCAGTAACAAAGGTACGCATGAAGATTTTTCACATTGCAAGAGGAATGATGGGAACAGCATTCTTCATGTGATCATCCTTGGAGAGTACTTCGGTGAGATATGCAATGCCTCCCTCTCTCTCTCTCTCTCTCTCTCTCTCTCTCTCTCATGCTTTGGTCCTTTTTTTTTTTTTTGAGGATTTTACTGGAAAATGAAGCTTAATTATTTGGCCGTTGCACAAAATAATGAAAATCCTTTTTCCAATGCACAAACGTAGTCCGTTAGGCATGGTTTCGTTTTTTCACTTTTCATGTAGGTGGAAAAGCTGCAGGTATTGAAAAGGGATGAGGAAAAACGGATGAGGAAAAGTTGGTTCCGGGGCAGGGTTTATATAACAAAGAGGGATGCTAGCGTCGTCCATATTTATTTTGGGCGATACTATCGTCCCTTGTAAAAAAATAAAAAAAAGGAAAACGTGGCGGGATGAACGACCTCGTGCAGTGAGAAATACTTTTCATTATTTCGTGCAACAGCCACATGGTTCATTTTTCGGTAAAATCCTTTTTTTTTTTGGCTTTGCCCATATGGTATAACTTTTTAGCCATTCATAATCTCACCTATGGACCAAAGTTGTGATATTACCCCATACATTTTCCACATTAGGGGAAATAACAACACTGCCTATATTTATATGATTTTTCAATTTTCTTGATTTATTTGACATCACACAGAAGTCCCCCTTTTATTGAGTTAAAAATGGAATATCTCTATACAATATCACACGGTTTATAATTTCATGCTATGTCACACGCTCAAGGGCACTATAGGAACCGTAAGGGGAAACCCCCTTTTTTGGTATTCTTATAAATATGTGATGTGAGAGTTTGATGTGTACTACTTGTGGATTGGTGGTTTACAATATCATAGAATAACATAGCACCACAAAAGTTGGGAGTTAAGTCGGTTGATGAACCTCAGTTCAGCTGAACGGTGGCGGTTACAGTTAGTCATGCAAGTAGATTGTAATTTGTTATAACTAAAGATAAATGAGTTTCTCATGAATGATTCCAGCTATCTGAATCGGTTGTAATGACGTCCATATAACACACTCTCAATTGTATTTAGAATGAAAAAAGTTTCTTCCAATATTCTTCTCTCAGTTCTTCTCTGTTCTTCCATTTGACTAATGTCTTCTGTATATGGATTCCAGATTTGGCTTTTCAAATAATAAATTGGTACCCAGAACTCGCCAAGTTTAAGAACGAAAGAGGGCAGTCGGCACTTCATCTTCTGGCGAGCCATCCCACGGCTTTCAGAAGTGGTTGCCATTTAGGGCTTGTTGGTGATTTCATCTACCGCTGTGAGGCCTCTCTCTCTCTTCTCTATCTCTCTCTCTCTCACACACACCCCTAAACCCAACAATTTTTTTTAGATGATGAGGAACCCGCCGACATCCTTATGGTAGATCATTGGTAAAATCCCGGATGCACAACACCACCCACTAGCATTGTGTATTGGGTAAGGCCCCAAACAGTTCGAAGCAAGCACTTGGGATACTAACTGTCCAATGGATTAAGGTACCAGGTTCTTATTCTTATCCACAGATTGTATCGACCCATGCGACCCACATAATGCCCCATCAATCATGGAAGATACGGGGGTGGATATCATGATAGGACCACACCATACATAAAATTCAAATCCCTTGATTTTTATTTATTTCAATTTGATGGTCTCTTCCATTTGGATCAGTGTAAACCACGTGATTTTGACTGATGCATTTGGTCGCAAACAATCAATTCTGGCTTTGCCTTCTCATTTTGAATGAATTTGAGGTTATTATAGCGGTCTAAGCTTAATAAAAAAAAGTTCCATTTAGATCTCAAGAATTTGGCCATTCAGATCCTCATTCAGAGGATTTTCCATTTTGAGCCCTTCATAGGAAATGGAAATCCTTAGATGATGGGGAAAGGATATAAAATCTGCAAATTTCTCAACTGTTACAAAAAATGATATAAGGAATTCTCAAGTTCATTAATCCTCAGTGAAGAAAGCCTGTTCTAGGGGCAGTGGGGAATCCTCAAATCTGCACATTTATCACTGACCTTAAATCTTTAATGATATCATGTCCACATATACAGGCTTGCTTGTTGAAGAGCTTGAGGTCGAGCCTGAACAACGTCTCAAGGGAACCTCTGCAGAACAGAGTCCAAAAGACAGGACTCCTAGCATTCCTGGAAATTATGAAACCTGTTTCAATGCACTCGAGATTTTTGGGAATGGTCTTCGAGCTGGTAAGATGGATAGATGGAAATATCAACTCAGAGAAATGGTAAATCATCTGGGTGCATTCACCGTTGGAATGAATCAACTTATGTTTACATGGTTAAATCATTGAGACCCTTAAATCCTTGAATACCATCTTTGAAGAAGGAAGATTTGTTTTAGTTTAAGTTCATCCTTAATGAGACCTCATCCCAGCTAGCATTGTGAATTGGTGGTAGCTCCAACGAAGCTTCATGAAGAGGTGCTCAACATTACAATGAGGAGGATGAGAAGGTCATAAGATGGATAAAAGATGGCCACGAACCTTTTTGATTATCTATTTATTTATTTATCATTGATCATGTGACTGAACAACATTGATTATGTGAATGGTACAACTATTGACATGGCAATCGTTCCATTTGGAGGATAAACACAGGTCATGAGCTCTTCTGCGTGGTGGGAGTTATTGGCCCTACAGGCAGAAAAAAGAAAAAAGGAAGAAAAATCTTAGTATGTGAAATAAATTTCATAAACTCATAACTTAGGAAACATTAAGGATGCAAGATGGGTCATGCCAAGCCCTGCCCACATTTCCAGGCCTGCAAGAAAATCCAGTTCAGGCTGACAATGTTGGGCTCCAGCCGAGAATTTGAAGATTGATCAAAATATGGTAAAGCTCAAGCTCAGACCTTGGGTACCTGATTTGAGCCCCATTCCCCTAATAACTTATATGTTATGCTAATATGAAAATGCATATTAGCATAGCTACATGATATAATATTTAATATCACTTAGACTCGGGCCTGGATCCAAGACTCAGGCTAAAATTCTGAAATTCGAACTGACTTAGCCATTCAGGTTTCATCTGGAATAGCTTGAAACTGGCCCAACCGTCACATTGTACCCAACGTTTTCTAGTGGCTCTCCCTGGTGACCTGTTCAACCTTCCTATCAAAGTCAGTTTGTGGGGCCTCCTAATGGAACATCATCATCATCATCATCATCACTTTCAACAACACCAACAATAACAACATCATACAAGAATTTGTATGCTACAATCTCCTCTATAACTGTAAGATTTTCATACTTGAGCCTTTTTCATCAACAAATCAAATGAAAGGACGTGTTTTAAGTTTTTGACATGCAAAATTTTCATACTATCTATTTCTTATATGCCCAATTTTGTACTGAAGTTTCTACGTTTGGCTTTCTTCTTAACTTGTTACTCAAGTTCGGTTTTAATTGTAAAATATCAAGAACTTCTTGACATTCTCCTTTGACAGTATTATCTCTCTTTCTATAGTTTTTGGCCCAGACACATGGAAGTCCTTTTGTTGTAAAGTTAAAGCAGACATAGAAACAGCTCAGTCATCAGAAGCCACAAGTAAGTATAGAACCTTTGTATTGATAGCAATATTTTTAAATTTTGGACTCAGGCAAGCTGATGAAGTGCTGTTAAAATTGATTTAGACTGACAATACAGCCAGTTGATATGATGCTGAAAATGAAAAAAATAATAAAAGAACTATGAGTTGTTCCAATGGACGTCCGATTATGGTTACTCCAAGAATCTGACCCAAAAAATTCGGGTATGGATCCTCTGTTTTTGGACACCAATTGATGATATTGGGTCTGATCCAGATACAGTTGGGTCCATACCAAGTACCCGAATAATATAAAAAAACAATATATACTTAATAACATATCCTATTACTAAAATTTAATAAATAGGAATATATAATCTATAACACTATTAGAAGAATATATTTGGATTTTGTGTTGTGCTCTGGTTCAGGTACAGGCATACAGCGGGATCCATCAGAGTTAAATCCAAGTGAAACGAAATAATTTGTTATGGGTCTAAGTTCACCACAAATCTGACCTGTTTACATGCCTAGGCCGTTTGTAATTGATATCTTCTGAGGAAAGGGCAAGAATATTATTGTTTGTAATTGATATCTTCTGGCAGGAGTGCGTGTGTAAAGGAACAATTTCTGGTGATTAACTACACGTTGAAAATGAGATTGTTTTGCTAGTTCATGTAATCATCTTATATGTAGAGGTTCAAAATATCAACCAGCACTACTTTTGGTAAACTTCTAATCCACAACCACCTATGTATCTGACTGATTAGGTGTTTCAACTGCCTTATACAATTAGGTTTACTTCAAGGACAATTCGTAAGCTCATAGAAACCTCACTGATGTTCTCTTGGGTTCCAACCCTCCAGGCTGGGGTACCAGAAAAAAAGTTAAATTATTTCTGTTTTGAAAGTATGAAACCCTACTAACTTTGCTTATTATTTATTTATTTTTTCGGTGCATGTTGGCAAAGCAGAAGACAAGGAGCATAAACTGCCATTCCCCCCCAATTACTACACATTCTTCAGCTTCTTCCAGTTTGTATTGGAACTCCTCCTTATTATTTTTGGATTAGGTTTGTATACCAATCTTCTCGTAGCATATCGAGGGAGTAGATTTTGATAAAATTCTCTGTAATGATTCTTTCAGAATAGCCAATGGGCAATTTGTGTCCATATCTTTAGTTATGTACCACTCTATAAATAGCAATTGGCTATCCTTTACGAAAATACTCAATGTGTTGAGATGTGTGGCCAAAAGTTTAACTCTTTCAAGTGGTCAGATAGTTTGATTTCATGTGTCCAAATAATGCAAATAGAGATGCGATCATGTATGTGCAAAATTTTAACTCTTTCAACTGGTCAGATGGTTTGATTTCATGTGTCCTAATGCAAATAGAGATGCTATCAACAGTTTAATTTTTCAACTAATTAAGTTGAGCCAAGTCAAGCTTTTAGCCTAATGTATTATTCTAACAAATTGACAGGATTCTATAAGGTAACCAAGACGAAGGAGAAAAAGCGGAAGCACACACATTCATTGCAACTTATGAAAAAACTTGTCGAAAGTGCAGATTTATGGGAGGCTGAAGACGCTGGTTCAAGGCCCCACAATGACTCTTTGGACAATTTTGAGGGTGAAAGAATTGATATGTACAAAGAATTGCCAGATGCATCACTAGATGGGCCTGTCAGTGCAGACAGCACAGCTCGGCTAGACGAAAATTCTAAAGGTAAGGTAAGGAGTGGCTGGTCCATTCGTTTACAGTTAACGACCCAGCCTTTGCAACTCACTTGCATGCATGCCATATTGCCATTCATGGTTGTGTTCAGTTTAGACATTTAATTATAATGTTCGTAGTCTAGCAGTTTCTCTCATGTTGTGTTTTTCTCTTCAATTATGAAATCTGTTATCATTTCGATATATATAAATATTTTGTAAGGTGTGGATAAGTTATGAGACTTTCGGGCAGTAGATATTTGTGATCTAGAGCAGTAGAACAATGATCAAACATAATATCAAAGGTTTAATTTTGTCAGATAATGAAGATGAGATCAACGACAGAACGACAATGATCCTTGAGGAACCAAAAACTGGCATTGCAAATCGTCACAGCAATGGCCACAAGAAAGAAAAGAAGGGAAAGGCAAATCATGACAACCAAGAGGATAAAACACAGACAAAAGAATCTGATAAAGAAGGTAGTTCTCACTCTCTTATCTCTCATTTTCATTTCTTCATTGCAGTTTTAGATGCCTCTTAAATGTAAGATTCGCCTCTCCTCTAAACTGTGAAAGTAAAGAATGGGCTTTATATGGATGAGACCATTCTGTAACAAGTATGGATGATACCATTTTAAATCTCCAGAGTGATGTGGAAAGTGCAGTTAGGAGGCACTCTCCTTGTGGTTGGCTTAGGAGAAGCGTGGGCCATCCGCTCAGATGATCTAAGAAAAGATGTACAAGTCATTTTTCACTGTTGATGTTTGATTGCATTAGAGTTTCTCCAGTGTAATAACTCTGTAAGTTGTAGTTGAGTAAATATATTGTTATAAAAATAACAATGCAATTAATCATCAGAGAGGCTCATTCCCATCAATTTAGGGATAGCTTAAAGAATCCTACTCTTAAAATATGCTGGACCAGTGAAAATAGACATTACTAATTGTTATAATTGGCCTTCTTTATTTATTATAACAAAGAATACACAATGGAAATCTATCCACAATATGTTGACAGATATGAAGGAAAAATCACCCTTCTTAGTCGCGGCAAAGATGGGAGTGACGGAGATGGTAGCAGAAATTTTAGACAAATTCCCTGTTGCAATCGACGACATGAATCAAGAAAAGAAGAATGCAGTGCTATTGGCCGTGGAGAATCGGCAACCTAGTGTGTACCATTACTTGCAGGAAAGGTATCCTAAAAAGGAGAGTATATTTCAGAAGGTAGACAATGAAGGGAACAGTGCACTTCACTTGGCTGCATCCTTTAGCCACAATCGCCCTTGGCTCATTCCTGGTGCAGCTCTGCAGATGCAATGGGAGCTCAAGTGGTACAAGGTGAATCTCTCTCTCTCTCTCTCTCTCTCTCTCTAAGACACACACACACAACAGACGCAGAAAATAGACTTGGACCACCCAAATCCAGCCCAATTACTGTTGGGTTCAAGTTGAGCCCTAGGAACGCATGAAATCTGACTAGTTTGCTTATCAGTGGTTCAATGATATGGTAGCTAAGAGATGGTCTATTTTGTAGACTATAGCAATGTAGCATTGCAAGTTACTGCTCCCATTGTCCTTTCAACTGGTATCATCATCATTAATATCAAAGCCTTATTCCATCTATATGGGATCAAACCCTTTTAATTTTGTTTTTCCCCATACTTCCTACCTTCACTAATTCAAGAAAATGGGTCCATCTTGTTTTTGGTTCATATATATGAGCAGTTCATCAAGGATTCCATGCCCCGCCATTTCTTTGCACACCTCAACAGCAAGCGTCAAACTCCAAAGGAAGTGTTAACTGAGACGCACAGAGAACTAGTCAGGGTTTCAGGCAAATGGCTAACAAACACAGCTGAATCTTGCTCAGTCGTTGCGGCACTTATTGCAACAGTGGCTTTTGCCTCAGCAACCACCCTTCCAGGTGGGGTGAAACAGGACATAGGCACTCCAGTCTTTGAAGGTGAGCCCTCCTTCGACATGTTCGCCATCTCTTCCTTAGTTGCATTGTGCTTCTCTATCACCTCCCTTACCATGTTCCTCTCCATTCTCACTTCACGCTACCAAGTCTGGGACTTCTACTATAGTTTGCCATCCAAGTTGATACTGGGCCTTTCCTCGCTCTTCGTCTCCATCACTTCCATCTTGGTATCCTTTTGTTCTGGCCATTTCCTTTCCATCAGAGACAAGTTGAAGTTCGCCGTCTTTCCCATATATGCATTCACATGCCTACCCCTAACACTATTTGCTATGGCTCAGTTTCCCCTTTATTTGGATCTCATAAGATCTATCATGGCACATGTGCCAAAGCGCAGTTTCGAGGCGACTTCTATCTAGTACTTCATCCATGCTTTCGGTTACAAGTAGTTTTTTCGGGTGTCCTTTTTTTTTTTTGGCAATTTTTATTTTTGTTTGATTGGCCAATAATCTTCAGTATGTGATTTTGTGGTTGAAGTTGTTCGATTTACACTGAGTTGATTTCTTGAATCATAAGTGTGTGATTTCTTGCATGTAATTGATATAAGGAGGAACCAGTTGATTTCACACGGGCCCTGTTTGGATCCTCTAATATGGGTTTTCTTGCACTCCAGTTACCTGTTAATTTAAATATCAGTAAATGGTTGTGACAGAAAACAGACTACTGTGACTTGTAACTCAGGAACTCAGGCTATCCAAATGCATGAGCCTTCATTTATGTGTACACAGAGTTGCTTGCACTTAGTTTATATAGATCGAGATGGACCCATAGATTTGTACTCTTCTAATATACAGGCTTTTAAAGCTAAGGATCTAGATCCTGTTGGCGTACGGTCTTTTCTGAGGGAATTATGTGATGAACTTCTGGAGGCAATTTGATACAGAGAGGAGAAACTTATGTTCAACAATCCTTCTTTTGAATATTAGTTATATCAAAGGAGAGAGAAAAGGGTACTCTTTATTTTAATTTTCAACCCTGTTGTAATACTTCAATATTATTTGAACAGACTGTGGTTAATTTGGAAAGTTACAAATAAATTGATGTCGGTTGGGTTCTGTGAGTACTATGGAATTATGTACAGCAATATATAGTAGTGACAGTGGGACTCTCAATTAGTGGAAATTATTTGGAATTTGGATTAGACTGATTGTTTCTTGTAATTGAATATATAGGAATTGTTACGACTTCCATTTCTAAAAACAGTTAAAATTGAAGTAAGGGTGAATTTTCAACCCCCGCGCCCGCGCGCGCACACGCCAAGAAAAAAAAAAAAAAAGAAAAAGAAATTGAATCAAGGAAAATTGCATAGCAATTCAAGTTTCAAGAGAGCGAGTGTTTCTACTACTTATCTACCTCTAGTCATTCTCCCCTCGCCTCTTTAATAATTCTAGTTGGACCCCATTTGACCATGAACTCATAAAACCAAATTCCATGCAACCATGCAGACCTGCAATTCCATATATTTTATCTTTGCTACTTGTGTCATGAGTTAAATGTTACTCTTACGGTTGAGTCTGGTGTGACAATTTTCCAATATATTTTATTGAGGATTTTGTATATACCCCTAAGATTTTTATGATTTATAGATAGGCTCATGTGGTTTTATTATTCTTAAATAAGCCCCTACTAGCATCATCATGTGACCTGACCGTGGACCCCAGCGTTAGGACCCATTGCATGCTTTATATCTAAGCGATGAGTGCCTTGCATGGATCATAATTATTGTAGTTAAATAGATATAAGAGTTTTTTTTTTTTTTACAAAAAGGCCATTGTGTTTTCATAAAACCCCAAAGACACCCCTATACTATTTATTGTTACGTAAGTATCCTTCCAGTGACGGTCAACCTTAACAAAAGCAAGGTTTCATTCATTTCTCATCCCTATTTTTTTTAGAGTCATTCTATTGGCAATTTGGCACACAAAGTATTTCTCTTCCCACACAGCCAGTTTTTAAAAAAAAAACAAAAACCCATGAAATTACCTTTTTGCCCTCCCTTTCTCTCACCGACCTCACCTTTCACTACTGGCACCCGCACCAGCTCCGGCTTGGACGGCGATATCCGACCCTTCTCCTCTCATTTGCTCTCCCTCCCTACTATTTTTTCTCTCTCCTCCCTTTGTCTCTCCTCTCCTACTTCCTCTTCTGCATTTATTGGAAAGAGAGTGGCTACCAATAAATGCAGAGGGTAAAATGGTAATGAAAAAGAAAATGAGAGCAAGAAACGGCCAGTTGCTTGTCGCTATTTTCTGTTGAAGTTAACCGTCAGTGGAGGGATACTTACGTAAATATATAAAGCGCGGTTGTATTTGAGGTTTTCTTAAAACATAGAGTTTTTTTTTTTTTTAACAAGCTCTAGTTTTAATTTTTGTAGTTGGAATTTAAATGCATTATGTTATAGATAATGAGAATAATTAATATTCCTTGAAGCGCCCCATCGAGTGGGCCCACATCATCATCATCATCATCATTAAGTTCATGCATTTTCCTTGTGTACGGACCTAAGTTGGGGACCCAGTTGAGTTGCATTTGCAAGGGAGGTCGGAGTTAGATGTGAAATCCATTTGTACACTGGGTATGTTTGGGTAATGTCCTCTGAGAGTAATTCTCTTTGCTTTTCCTCAATTCCGAGGAAAACCCATGTTTGGATGAAGAGAAGAAAAGAGGGGATTTTTCAAATCCTCAAAATCAATAAAAAATCATTTTTTCCACTGATTCCACAATCTCCACCTCCCCACATCGGATTTTGCAAATATTCCACAAAAGCAAATAAGTGCCTAAGTTATATAGAGTGACTCCTCCTTGGTGTTTTTCAAACTTGGAATGCAATGACTCCTCCCATTAGGAATCTTCAGAGAGAATAGCATGGTTCCAGGTGAACGAAAGAATCCTTCGCATAGAATTGATAACAAACGTAGTGAAATTGAAGTCAAACTCAAATAAAATCGTGTAATATACAGATAAATTCATTTAAAGTCCTGTTTAATTAATATCAGACTAAGATAACTTCACAACAAGCTTAAATAACTTCATATCAAACTTAGATAAATTTATGTCAAACTCAATTAAGTTCAAGTGATCAAGATGATTCGGTTGATTAAGGTCACCGATGAGTTGATTTTGCTTCTTTCCGCAATTTTCTTTGTCTTCACTTTTGGAATCTTGATTTTGCTTAGATTTCGAAGTGTATGACGATCTCAATGTTTTTAAGCAGAGCATGTTTGATGACGTATAGAGTATATAAAGAGAGAGCATTTTTGTCTTTTTGACTCATTTAATGTTAAATGAGGACCACTACCTCAATGAGAAATGTCTTGGACCCCAGGTTATAAAACGTAATGTCGAGGAACCTGCCGCCAAATGCCCCAAACTAAATCTTACTTTCTCTAAATTAGAGTTTCCATTTCAAAGAGTCAAATTTAAATAGGAGTTTTCCTTTCAAATCTTAAAATAACAATGGACCATTTTGAATCTCACGATGTCAATCGTTTTTTATATAAATTATTTTATAATGGAGCGTTTCTCGGCTCTTTGGGCTGGAATAATCCCTACGGGCCCAGGGGGAGCAGAGCAAATCTCCTGTGACCCCAATGTGGTAGTGCAATTTCAAACCCTCAACGTTCGGGTGCAAACCGTAGTCCTAGGCCAACTGAGCTACCCCTAGGTTCACGATGCCAATCATTTAGTGTACTCAAACTCTTTTAAAAAGTTTATCTAAAGCTCTGCCAACGGGGATTATTAAAGGAACCTTCATTCCTAGGGAGGTGATGATCTTCGATGAAGATATATGTGTAAAAGTTGTTCTCTCTTTTACTTTGGTCTTTAATAGTTTTTCATATTTCCCCTCTTACTTTCTCATTCAATCTCGCTATATCCAGTATCTTTGGTTTATTTTTTGTTTTCTTTATATATTTTAACGGATTTATTACGATAGGACTATTTGATGCGATTTGCAAAACATTGTCTCAATTGTCATTGAAGATTAATATACCAAACTGTGTAAAAGTTCTATCTTCTTCTCTTTCTATTTTACAATCCTTCATTTTTCATATTTCTCCCTTTTAATAACTTTTTCTTTCTTTCACACTATATTATATATCTTTGATTGATTTTGTTTTCTTTATAATTTCTAGCATATTTATTATGATAGAAATGGTTTCATGATATCCAGACAGAAGTCCTACAATTTTCATGGAAGATGATAAGATTTCCAATTCCGTAAAAGTTCTTCTCCCTTTTTCTCTAATCTTTCATTTTTCATTTTGCATTTTGCTCCTTCTTACGAACTTCACACACACAGTGTTATCTTTATATTTTTTTGATGGATTGATTCGAATCTAACTAGAAAGTTTTTTTTTTTTTTTTCTAAATAAGATATTTATTTGTTTTTAATTTTTTCTTTATTAGTAATATTAAAAAAATAATAAATTTAAATATTTTTAGGCTCGGACTTAGCGCGGACCCCTATTGCTAGTGTAATTTTATAGAGGTCTAGAGGAGGACCGGCTTTCGCTTAGTTGTGGGGCATCATCGTCGCCATCATTGCCATCTAGCATCCTCACTCTCTTTTTCCATGTTTTTGTGCCGTGGTCAAACTCATTTTTAATCATGTTTTGTTTTCTTTGTAATTTGATTTGATCTGTTTTGACATATTAGCCAAACTCTGCTTTGATACGGAATGGTCGTTGTTGTAGAAATTTAATCAGTTGACCTTTGACCCCTCTAAAGGCATTATATGAAGTATTGGCAACGCAAGGTGGGGACGCCAACACGAGCAGATGTTTAGCCCTCGATTTTCAGGTATGACATTGGCATTGGAACCCATTTGTGCGTTATCACTAGTATGCAGCTAGCCCATTTTATTACGCCCAGCGATAACAAAAAGGATTGTATTTGTACCTTCATGATATACCTTATCTGAGAAAAATTAGCACAGTCCCTGCTAGGGTCATATGTTCATGCTATTTTAGTGAAGTGGTTTTTTAAAAACATATCAGGCCAAATTTGACCTCGGTGTCTTGATTTAACCCATTTTTATTTAAATGTTTTCACTGTTGAAATTTATTTTATGATGATATCTGATTTTAAATTTAGTCCTTAACATTCCAAACTCTATGACAAAATTTATTTTAAGTTATTATATAATTTTCCCAAAAAATATGACTCTTATTTCCAAACTAATTAATATAAAAGGTATATGGAAACAATCATTTTGAATTTGAATGTTTACTTAGCATGTTTAATTGATATTTGATTTACTTACTGATCTCCAAACCTCACACCACTCAAACTCCAATTTGCAGGTGGTAATCTCGGGTATGCTTCGAATCTGGGATGTGTAAACAAGAGGTCCAGAAATTTAAAGAAGCTTACAGATTTAATTTTTATTTATTAGGATTTTATTAGATTCCATTCAAGTGATGTAGCATGGCCTTGTGTAATGTTGAATTTGTTCTTAATTAATATAGCTCTAGGCCCTGACAATTGGACCTACCCAAATTGATGATAAGCTCATTCAAGTGGTGTTGATGGGCTGGACCAGGGCAACATTAGGCCCATTCACATGCTTATCATTTGATGTGTCCTGAAGAATCGGAATGCCGTGCAAGCAAGCAAAAGAAGCAACATTAAAGACCAAAGCTGCATGATGCTTCCACTTTGCTCGTGTATTTGATTACTTTTCCTTGTTCTTTTCTTAAAGAATCTATTAATTTTTAATCAATGAGCATTTATGCGATGCTGGAATTTCAACTTTGAGCAATTCGCGAATTTCCATTTAAGGTTGGAAAATTCGTGACTCAGACCCGACTTGTCTTGTTCTAAATATTGACTTGGAAAGATTCAACTGGATGACTCTAATCTGAATTTATTATTATTAGTATATGTAGATCCATTTATATCTAAGATTTAAAAGTACTTGTGTTTTCCATGAAATTATGTTAAAATAATCCAATTTTTCTTCTCTCTCCACATTTTTAAGTACTACACCAATCAACCAAAAAATGGCAAGCAGAAAAATCGAAGGATTTTCCTTACCATCAAGGAATTCTCGCGTGCATAAAGGGTCCTTGATCCGGACAAGAATATGGCATGTCGGTGTAGTCTCCTGGCCTCACAAAAAAAAGAATGCCGCCTACGATTAATTTATATTTAAACAAATTTCCCCATGAACTGATGTACACCTAACAATGCTGTTATCACCAAAAAAAGAAACAAGAAAAGAAAAAAAAAAAGAGAAAGAGGAAATTCTAACATACCAATAGTTCAATCACAAAGTGAAAAAATATTCACTTCTGAAAACAGTATACAGTTTGTGGAAGTCTCTAGCTTGTAAGATTGTATACTTTTTTTTGTGGGGCCTACCTGGTGCATGGCATTGGTAGGTTTAGATATGATTGTAATGTTGAAAATTGGGACCTTGGTTTGATGGTCATACTTATAATTACTGGAAAATTTTCAAAAACTGCCCTATCTCAAAAGGGGAGTTTCTGCCCATATCTATTAGTCAATCATTTAAGAGAATCTATAAAAGATCCACAGTTTTAGAAGAATATTTAGGAGAGAGAATGAATTAGTGTACCATTGATAACACATGTCACACTTTTATTGGTTAAAAGAGGGGCCTTTTTTTTGTGAAAAACTCCCGGGAAGTTTTGTAGCGTAACTCATAATTAATACTAGCAACAACGCCCCGTGCTTAGCCCTGGGCAAAAAGTAAGATATTACATTTCTAATTTATGAGATATCGAAATTAATTATAAACATATAAAAATGTATTCATACATATTTATATAAAAACAGTCAACATATCTTCAATCATAAATACAAGTGTTATCTTCACAAAGGCCAATGGTCATTTCAATGCCTCCGCACAAATTTCTTCTCTACCCCTTTGAAGTAGCACCAATAACATTTTATAATCGATTAAACCGTTTTTTAACTCTAGATTTAAAAAATTGTATAAACATCTTAACTTTAAAAGCCATAAATTATGAGGCTTTAAAACCACAGGCTAGTGTTATTTGATCTCAGTAATAATTTGCACATCTTGGATCAATGTATATATCTCTTAATAATGAGTCCATATGGGCCCATTGAAGTGTAATTATGGTGGGGCAAACTTAGGGTCATTTGTCTATATAATCAAATTAGAAAATAATGCCTTTTTTTTTTATTTGAACGGTAACGAAAGATTTCATTCAAAGAAAGAAAGGTACAAAGTATAAAAGACCAAAGAAAAAGAGGAAGAGGAAGTGCAGGAGAAATGCACCACCTCCAACCCTACTAACAAAATCACCCACCAAAGGAAGCAACCTATCAACCAATTACATAATCACACCCACCCAAGAAAGCAACCTATCAACCCCTTGCTTGGCTAACACATCTGCCATGGAGTTAGCCGATCTAACCTCATGACGGAAGGAAATATTGATTCCAACAGATAATTCTCTAATTTCATTCAGGTGAAAATGTAACTTCCAAGAATTAGTCTTCCGCTTAGACACCCATGCGATCGCATTAGAAGAATCACTTTCCATAATAAGCGTATCATCATATCTACTAGAAAAAAAACGAAGACCTTCAAGAATGGCTAGCACCTCCGCTTCATTGGAATCACACACACCCACATACTTGGAAAACATAATTAACACCTCTCCCTTACAATTGCGAAGTAACCCTCCGATCCCAGCCGGACCTGGCTTACCCCTTGAAGCACGATCCACATTAAACTTAAAGACCCCTAAAGGAGGAGGATACCCAGAGATTGTTCTCCTCTCCTTAAAAGAGCCACACCCCATACATGCTCCCCAATTAGAAATAATATCATTAAAGGTAAAATTAGAGAATTCCTTTCTAACCAAAGCCTATTTTGCAAATTTAAAAGTGACTTTGGATATCAAATCTGTTGTTGATGATAAAGAACCCCTAAAGATCCTAGTATTTCTTTCCTCCAAATTGACCATAAGATAGCAAATGGTATCATTTTCCATAAGATTCGGCCACACCCCACAAAACACCCACGTATCCAACTAAGACTCTGCCACATCCACAATACTCTTCGGACGGCACCATGAAAAACCGCACTTGCCAATAAAGCTGCTCCAAACTTTGAAAGCCACCTCACAATGAAGAAAAAGATGATCTACGGACTCCTCCTCCTTTCCGCACATCACACAGGTGTTTGAGATATTGATAGATGTCAATCCTCTCCTTCTTAGATTATCAACTATGGAGACTTTTCCTGCAACTGCCAACCAACAAAATGATTTATAAGATTTAATAAAAAAAACTCCAACCTCAAAACATTTTTATCACAAGCTCATCAATGAGGTGGTCTACCAGAAGGTTAGGTCACAAGCCCATCTATGAGGTGGTCTACTAGAAGGTCGGGTCTGGTTTTCGTTCACGTGTGACAGTCTCTGAATAGAGTAGAGCTTTATTTAGAAACTAAAAGAAAATGATATTTTTAATGAAAAATTTATCAGTGTGAATTGTTAAAAGGTGGGCCCCCAAATATTAAAATAAAAAGATGACAATCTTGAGAGGATGGAAGATAGTTGGTGTTAAGAGAGAGAGAGAGAGAGAGAGAGAGAGAGAGAATAATCTATAATCCATATTGACCTATAAAACTAATATCTATCCGTAATCCATGAATGGGTCCCACTGCAGAAATAAGTTAAATGTGCAGGGCCCACTAATTGATTTGCATCCATTAAGAAATCAAACAACGGCCAATAGGCTTGCCTCCCTCCATCAGTGGGGTCCACTCTTAGAAAAAAAGGGGTTAAGAGAAGGCCATTGGGATTTCATCCAATACTGGAGTCCAATCTTGAAATATATTTAATACGAACTGGTGCCTACTACTAGATCCATCCATTTAAAGAAAAAACTGAAAGGAGAATAAATGAGCAGCAATTTGGATTTCATTCGTATTTAACATAAGACCACCAAACATATTTAACATGGGACCCATTGATGATTAAAGATTTAAGGAAAAGAAAACAAACCGACGGAAAAGATTTGCTTATAATTTGGATAATAGTAAGAAATAGGACTCAAATTCAAACGTTGATAAAAATCTCTTATTAGAGAGGTTTTAAGAGAGAAAGAGTAGCCTTCTTTGAAAGGAGAGACTTTTTAGGGATGAGATGGCACCCCTCACAGCCCACCTCTCCCTTTGCTTTAATATATATATATATATATATATATATATATATATAATATCATTTGTGTTGTAGTTGTAGATATTTTTACTCTGCATTAAAAGCTTCGGATCCTATCTAAATCATATCCGCAGTTAAAAGAACTAAAGATTCTCCCACAAACAAGAAACATGAGATACCGCAGTGTCATCTCACAAAGTCCATCGATTGATCCCTGGGCGAGTAGAATATCATATCACACTGTACTGCACGACTCACTCAATCCAGGGGAAAAAGGAAATACTCCCACAAGCACTACGGCTCCTAAATGAAAACCTAGATCTTTTTAATCTACAAAGAATCAAGTTTCTTCTATTGGACAACAAATCAATATCTCCTCAGTTGAATCCTGATTTTGGAAAGGCCTATTTGTTTCCTTGGATTACATAGGAATTGAATGATAGGAATTCATGTTTAAATGAGGTTCACGGAATTTTGAAGGCAATGAGGTGTGAATAGTATGGGGTGAAGGGTGAAGTATACAAGGTATCCATGTAGATGCCGAATTCGAGTTTCTTAGGATTTGAATTACAGGCCCGAAGGGTGGAACCTATCTAGAGATATTCAAAGGCCATAACTATAAATATTTCATTGGAGCCCACCTTTTAAATTCAAACTGCTCGATTTAGTTATGGTTACTATAAGATTGATGCGGTGTAGAGCACATGGTTCAATAGGGCCCAACGTCTAAACCCATACCACTATATATCAATAGGGAAAGTTTTACTCTGTTTGATTACTACCTCATGAGAACTGCAACACTAGCAACCCCTTCTGGGTTCCGACGATGATGCACCTTCTTCTCCGAGCACGATGGATTCGAAACCTCCTCCCTACCTTCATCTTCTCTCTCGATTCTCTGAAACAGAACCCAGATGGCCCTGCTCTCTACAAATCTCTTTCAGGAACCAGGGAATCACCGAACCCAGGTATCTTCGATTCATGTAGCTCACCAGGGATCAAACTCAATCCTTCTCCGAGATCCAGTCCTTCGATAACAGCACTACATCGAGATTCTCTAACCCACTGCAACTCCGAAAGTCCAAATCTTTTGCTTCTTCGCTCTCTCCAAAATACCCCTGAACCCTGTCAAATCGACGACTCCGATAAATCCGGCACACAAGACATAAACCTAACACTTTCCTATCAAGCAATCTAGTAGTAACGATCCTCCCCTAATACACCCTGTTGCAGTTTCTCCTTTGTAACTTTTAGTCGTAGGATATGCTATTTCTTAAAAGTTGTCCCCCGTGAGATGTACACCCATGAAACCTATTCTATAAAACTCTAACTCAAATATCTCCATGATCTCTTGTCAAGATCTTCTCAATTTTCAAAAAAAACAGCCATGATTCATAATACCATGAACTATAAGACTAATAGTCATTCATCTTATTTTCAACTTTCAAGATATCGACACATCTAATTCCTCATTGCATTTATATCATTTCTTTGGTTTTCTTTGGGAATGTGAAATGAGATAGTAAGGCCCTGTTTGGATAGTCAAAAACTAGAGTAGAGTAAAGTTAAATGGGCCCTAACAGTCTAAAATTTCAATTCTACCATGTTTGGATGAGTCTACTCCAATAGATGAAGTAATGTTGTGAGCCACATGTACTCCATTTCACTTCAACTCAAAATACTTCAATTTCCTTGAGTAAAAGTGGATTTTACTCCATACCTTAACTTCAAAATAAACATCCAAATGGAGTGAAGTGAAGTACTCTACTTTAATTTCAACCCACTTCTCTTCACTCCACTTCACACATGAACTCTACTTTATTTTACTCCACTCCTCATTTATCCAAACAGGCCCTAAGGGTTAAAAACGGTTGAGA
Source organism: Umbellularia californica (assembly GCA_028538565.1). NCBI lineage: Eukaryota > Viridiplantae > Streptophyta > Magnoliopsida > Laurales > Lauraceae > Umbellularia > Umbellularia californica. Next base: position 95,008,319 of record JAPQWN010000003.1, on the reverse strand, counting down.
GTAGTTGTCGGGGCTTAAAACTCAAGAGGCGCCTCTTTATAGTGAGTGAGGCTCCAGCTCGCTATAGCGAGCATGGCGCAGCTTGTTGGATCCGCATTCTGAGTCAAAGTTTGAAAACAACTCTTATTCTGTTTATATTATTATAAGGAGTCTCTTGCCCAGGGGCTATATATATTTGGTATTTCTCACAAGCCAAACACACACAGATCATCTTTCAAATTCTGAATTAGAGATCTAATTGGGACAAATTTTCTCTAGAGATTTTTTTAAAGAGTTGTGCTACAAGTTTTATAGAGAGCCTATCTCTTCTACATTCCTTGTGGAAGATTATCTTCTTGCATAAAAGATTTGAGTAGTCAAGCGCATGATTGAGTCTGTTGCAACCAACGGTGTGAAGTTGTTGAAACGTGAAACGACATAAAGTAACTTCACTCGTTAGGTATGGGATATTTGGAGAGGAAATATGAGCCCTGTATTGATAAAAAAAAATTGAATTTATTTAGAGTTATTCTCTCCCACTAAGTGCAATTGTTAATGTTACATGCTTTACAAAAAAAAATTGAGTCCAAGCACACTGTTGCATGTGATTCCATCTGGGTGAAATTTAGGCACGGTGCTTATACACGTGCATATTTGTGATGTGGATAAGTTGGATAAAACAAAGATGGGCACTAATTAAAAATAGTTGTGACCGAACCTCTGCGAGGTCCACCTAGGAGTTGGAACTAGTACCAATGGATGGGTGCAGGCTTAAATGGAAGGGCTGGATTTTGAATTCCGGCTGATCTATCTAATCAATCGAACGCCGTCCTCTAAAATCTCGCCAACTTTAGGTGATTTGCTAAAGAGTGCTCGTTGACTGAGTTTTTATATTTATATTTTTTTTCATCTAATTCTCCTTCCAGTTTTTTGTTTGAAGAGGGTAAGAGGGTATAATAAGGTATTGGGATGAGTTTTGAAGATAAAATCAGTCTTTTTTCAAAATGAAATTATCCCAAGGTCCAAATTACTGATCAACATAGACATAGACGATAAAACTAGAGCTAACCATCCTAATAGACGGTCAACAGATATAACTTAAAAGTCTAGTTTGGTCGTCTATTTTATGGTTCACGTTAAGTAGATAATCAAGATACTTCAAACTTTTTTTATTTTTTTTTGGTCCAACGGAGGGTTCCCAACCCTTAGGGCTGGACTATTACCTCCAGGCTCAGAGAGAAGCCGGACAAAATCCCTATGGTACCAGAAAAAAAAAATCTTCAAACTTTGTTTTACAAAAAAGAAGAAAAGATCTGATGAGCCTCAATTGGAGGTGAGATTGCTAAGCTAACTTGTAATTGTATTTATAGAACTAGTGGGCATCACAAACTATTACCGCCAATAAGCTTCAGAGAAGCCGTAATATGCCATTACGGTCCGACGACCTTTGGAGTTTCGACCCAAGCCCTAGATCTAACCTATTAAGGGTTTTGGCCACCAAATATAGATCTAGCTAGGGCCCTGCCAATTAAACCCAGATTTATGCTAATCCCATTTAAATTTTCTTAGATGGGCTGGACTAGGGCAATTTTAGGCCCAAATCATTCCAATGAGGAAAAAGTATCCTTAATAAGAAGAGTACACCCCCTGTTGTACTAGAGTGGATGTATAAAAGCCTAAATAAGATTCCATAAAACTAGAAGAAAGGGATTAAAAGTAACCGTACAATACTTATTGCTTATTTATTAAGTATAACCCATAACTTAGATAATTAAATAGATATGAATGTACTAAGTGTGTGTATAGATTTTTAGGGCACTTTATAATAGGTATGGGCCTATGAAATTATCTTCATATCCCCATTTTGTCACTGTTATGTGACTGTTATAAGGTCATTTGATATATATTTACATATACAAATATAAATATTAAATAAAATAAAGAATAATAGGAGGGTCAGGGTCAAGGTCGGGCTGAGAGTTGTACTATCCAAGCCCAACTCTCAAATTTAAGGGCCCATGAAGAACTATTCAACTCAGCCATAGGGAATTTTTTTAAAATAGAAGCCCTCATTTTAAGGGCTTTCTAGGATGCACTGTTGGGCCTCCTTGTATAAGGGCTAAATTGAAAACAATACCATCACCGGTGCCTGCCATTGGATTACGTCACCAGCTTCGGACGTTGCATCACCGGTAACCATCAGCTCCCAACTCAACCACCGAAGCAGCCTATAGCGGCATCTACAACGTGTGGGTTCCTAGCTGAGCACCATAACAAGGTAGTGTATTGACCCTTACAAAAGACACTGAATCCGGATCTTGTGAGGCATTTGTCCCACAGGCTTCCCAACGGTGACGTGATGGACCGTATCACAATCACTGGAGGAAATGTCTCAGACGATCTAGACTCAATATACCTTTTTATTTAGAAAGCATACACAACTTGGTCTAAAGTTCCAGCTTTCTTTAATAGAAAAAAAAAAGAAGCATATTTGAACTCCAAATGTAAACGAACTTCCTGCTGCCATGAAATATAAATTCAAACAACCGTGTTACCAGGTACAAAGGGGGGTGAACTATAGGGTTGCAAACAGAATAGTTACAGGTCGGAACCATACTGGACCTAGACTAGGACCCGTTTCTAAACAACGATTATGGTTCCTGATTTGGTTTTGACTTGGATCCTGTTTTGTTAGTTCTAGACCTGGTTATGATAGAAAAACCCGGATTTGGTTTCGGAACCGAATCTACCTAGAGAACTGATCTAGTTCCAAACTTGGTTCTAACTTCTCTTTATCTTTTCCATTTTTTTCTTAAAATAAGTATATTACTCAACTTATAACAGTGCGTCAAGTCTACTACCTCCAGTATTATACATAAAAATATTCAAAAAAAATTATTTTGAGGCATAATTTGCAATATCAAATACTCATATGTCGGGTCCTAGGTCCATACTTTGGAACCTATATATATCCAAAACCAGAGCTGCTTATCAGCGGAACCTAAATCGGGTTCCGTATCCAAACCCGTTTATGAATCTTAAAAATGGTTCCAGACTCGATTTTTCTTGGGTCGGAACTCTCGGATAATCGGAGAATCGGATATCCATTTGCAGCCCTAGTGAACTATCATCGAGATCAACTTGCAAAATTATTCATGAAGACAGTAAAAATCCTTCCAATTCTACCATTGATTTGAAGGCAATGCGGCCCCTTCCTCTCCCTCAAGGAGTACTTTTCATTCTTAGAATGGACTGAGATTTCAACATTCTTTTAGAATTTGTTCTAAAGGGACAAAACTAGTAGAACATGTTGGCAATGTTCTTGAATTATATTCTACCAAGTATAGGCCTACCGTCCATTAAAAGTCTCTTGGAAAATGGGGCAACCCCAAACATTTGATTGGGAAGGTACCAGTTGGAAAGCCAATGATCCCACCACTGACTGTTTGAAGATCACAGTTGCCATTGGCTAAGAAAATCATGTCTTACTAGGAGCCAACTAGTCATGAGTTCAATTTCTCTAACAATGCCTCGAGATTTCAGTACCAGGTTTCGGTAGAATTAGTTTTTTTTTTTTTGGGTAAAGGTAGAAATAGTCATATAAGGAAATTTAATATAGGTGTGTGCACTGGTGGACCACCAATCTTTTGGTGCACCACGCACACCAGAACATTCAACGTGATTGATCGAGTCAAAGCCCAGCAGATGACCCAACTTCAGGCCCCTTTTTCTAAATTTTTACACCCAAGAGAGCTTCAAATCAAGTGCCATTTTGCAAATCAATTCAGAAGAATCGTGAGATTCTTTTTCAGGCCAATCAATTCTTGAAACCTGCGACTTCAAGGAGATCCAACCACACAAATCTGGTAACAAAATGAGCAATCTAGTAAGTAATCTAAACCCATCTTAAAATGTTACACCCCAAGCCTAATGAACCTTGATTATTGCTAATTAATTAGGTATTAGCCAAATTAACTATGCTTGACTCCCAATTATGATGAATAAGTATTGATTAATGCATTTGATTGAGTTGGGTGAGTTTTGAACCCTAAATAGATGAGTTGACACCGATTGACTCGGTTTAATGGAATTAAGAGCTTTTTCGTAATTTTCGATTTTCATAAAGTACATCATTTGCACGTCATTTTGCCACTAACACGTGCATTTCGTCGACCCTATCAACTTTCATAATAGACTTGACCTCATTTGACCACTCCTTGAGGAGATTGACTCTCAATTGACTTAATTTGGAAATGTTCTTATCCAATGGGCTAAGTTACAAAAGTTCATCCTTATGTTACATATAAGGCATAGAGACCCTTCCTTTCTTCCTTCATTCATTCCATTTCCCATTCTCTACAACTCTCCCTGCCTTTCTCTTTTTCATTCACCCTCTTCATTCAATCACCAAGGAAGTGTTGCATGTGCTTGAAGATTTGGGTGGGAATCATCATCTCTTCATCTTCTCCATTTCTCCTTCATCTTGTGTCAAGAGGCATTCTCCAACTCTCTCCATTTCCTCCTAAATTCGAAATCCCTACTAAAGGTGAGTAGCAAAACCCTTTGACAATGATTTTGAGCATCTTAGAGATGAATAGACCCATCCTCATGCATGCATTGCATCCTCATCAAGTTTTCATGTGTTTATGATGATTAGGGTTTGAGCATTGGGGATTTTGGGTCTTTCTTCTAAACCAAGTGTGTGAGAAGTTAAAAGCTCTTCTTAGAGGCAAGTATAAACATAAATTGGGTTGCATTTGTTATACATTCTCATTTGATTCGAGTTTTCTCCTTCTCTTTCCATAAAAATTGGGTTTTTATGTTTATAGAAGGTAAATGAGTTGTATCTCTTCATATAGTTGTTTTGGAAAGTATAGAATTATGGTGTATGTGTTTGGAGAGCAAGGAGACTCGTTTGGTAAGGATTAAAATAGAAAAGAAGAAGAAAAATTGAACTCGAGACGTTCTACCGGAAGTTCTACCGGTAGAAACGGCTCAAAATCACACAGAGAGTTGAAGAAAACTGTGAACCCCTGTTCTACCGGAAGTTCTACCGGTAGAAACAGTCAAAAATCTGGCAGAGAGCCTGGAGAAGGAAATCCAGATGCTTAAACCGGTAGTTCTACCGGTAGAGCTGTCTCTACCGGAAGTTCTACCGGTAGAGAAGCCTAAACCGGTAGTTCTACCGGTAGAACTTCTTCTACCGGAATTTCTACCGGTAGAACTGCCTAAACCAGTCTGGAGAGCCTCTTTTTGGTTCAATGAAGGTATATTATTACTCTTAGTCCATAATTAACCATCCTAATCAATCCCAAATGGATAATTAGGATGTACACCCCCTTACCATAGGAACTTAGGTTTCATTATGTCTTAGTATTGGGACCCTAATCCTTCTAATTAAGCCCAAATGAAATCATTAACCTATTGTTAAGCCATGAGGATTAATTTAGAAATCCAACATGAGATCATCATAAGTGACACTAAGAAAACAACAACATGTTGATTTTATAAATTAATCTTGTATTGGATGACAATAGATTATATGAATAATAATTTATTATCAATTGTTATAGTCGTTAAATAATTGCTTTAAGTATTGAAAACGAGAATTGTATTTACATCAATTTTCGATAAATTGTCATGTATATAATGCTCTTCATTTGTTATACATTATGTGATGTTGATATGGATAACATCATTGGGTGTATCCAAATAATTGAATAGTCACTCGATTTGAATTGCAAACGAAATTGATTTGAATAAGTCGGCACTACTTAGCTTCGACCGGACGGTACTCGACGGGGTTAAGTCTTGGTTTATTATTGAACGTCGCTGCGCAGTTGACAGACTGGAGTACCGGAACTCCAGGACCCGGGTAGCTAGGAGGATCTTTGGCCGGACCCCTAGTGACATCCCAACACGATTTGCTCTCAATGAGAGGATGAGCTTTATGTAGTTGCCAAAATTTGTATTATAGTTTCTTTAATGGTTTTAAAAGGAATGACATATAGGATTTATTCATGAAAATGGACTATTTAATTTCTCTTTTACTCGTCTTATTTTTATTCTCAAATTGTTATTGTCCTTAAAAACTTCATTGTATCCCTGTTTACTGTTTATGCTTGCTAAATAGTTGTATTGAGATACTATTCTTGGTGTCACAGGCACAGACGCAGCCCCCGGTCCTACAGAGACCGCGGAGGGAGATAAGGGTACCCAGGAGGTACCTTCGGGACTAGAGGAGTGGCCTGGGGTAGGGCCCATGTAGAGACTCCTCGGTTCGGAGAGCGCCAAGACATTTTGAGAGCATAGTAGATGTGTGACTAATGTTTTTGTGAAGTCACACCAAATTCAATTCATTTTGTTATGTATTTTGATAACGATGTATAGAACTTTCTTTTGGACAAACATTTTGTATCAATGTATAACTTCCTTTGATTTTAAACTTGAATGTTATTTATGGGATTGTACAGGGTTATGATGATCATTTGTTATAAGCTTCCGCTATATGAACTGTTGATTGATAGTTATCAGTGAGTTCGACTCTCGAGTGGAATAGTCTTCTCCTTCGTGTGCTTGTGTTTGACTCGCGACAGGTACAATCACACGGGAGTACGTGTGTTTCACCTCGGGGATTACCCTAGGCCAGGGTGATTCGGGACCGGGATGTGACATAAAATGGGTAGGTAGAGTAGTTAGTACTTTAAGTTAAAGTAGGAAAAAGTTGATGGCATGAATTCTTCAACATGAAAACGTTGAAATAGATATGTTTTATTTCAAGATGAAATAAATATACATTAGGAATCCCAGGCCAGCCTAAATTCTAGCACGACAAATAGAAGAGTGATCCAAAAGAAGTTTAATAATGATAAATTAGCCAGAGATTGACATGTTGACTTTTTATGAAATCCCATTATCAAATACAATTTGAAGAACAAAAAACTGTAAAAGAAATATCTAATTTGTTACAACAATGATTATGATTAAGGGCTGGCAGGCAGATCCTTATAGTGCAGTTTCTTCCCTTTTTTAATAGATTACAAAGTAGTTTTTAATTCTTCCATAAGTGAATATGATCAAACAATGTGCACTTTTGCGGCGCTAAATAAGCGCCAATAAAGGTCCATAAAACGCTGAGAAAAACTATTTCCGACGATTTCTCTTGCACCGGCAAGCTGCCGGGAAAACATCACCAGTGATATCATTTGTCGGTGAAAAATAGGTAGCGCCGGGCAAAGAAGTTTATCTTTTCAATAATAAATAAATAAATAAATAAAAGCTTTTGCCGGCATATGTTTGCAAGTTTCTAGGTGACTTCTATCTAGTACTTCATCCATACTTTCGGTTACAAGTAGTTTTTTCGGGTGTCCTCTTCTTTTTTTTTTTTTTTTTTGCAATTTTTTAATTTTGTTTGATTGGCCAATAACCTTCAGTATGTGATTTTGTGGTTGAAGTTGTTTGATTTATACTGAGTTGATTTCTTGAATCATAAGTGTGTGATTTCTTGCATGTAATTGATATAAGGATATGTTGATTGATGATGTTCTTGCATGGAAATCAACCTGAGGAGGAACCAGTTGATTTCACACGGGCCCGTATTGGATCTTCTGATATGGGTTTTCTTGCACTCTAGTTACCTGTCAATCTAAATGTCTGTAAATGGTTAAAAACAAACTACCATGAGTCTGTGGCTTGTAATTCAAGAACTCAGGCTATCCAAATGCATGAGCCTTCATTTATGTGTAAACAGAGTTTCTTGCACTTTGTTTATATAGATCGAGCTAGATGGACCCATAGATTTGTAGTCTTCTAATATCCAGGCTTTTAAAACTGGAACAAAGTCCTTTGCTGAACATGCGAACAAGGATCTAGATCCTGTTGGTGTACGGTCTTTTCTGAGGAAATTCTGTGATGAACTTCTGGAGGCAATTTGATACAGAGAGGAGGAACTTATGTTCATCAATCCTTCTTTTGAATATCTTTACGGAGGGGGAGAGAAAAGGGTCTTTATTTCAATTTTCAACCCCGTTGTAATACTTCAATATTATGTGAACAAACTGTGGTTAATTTGGAAAGTTACCAATAAATTGATGTCGGCTGGGTTCTCTGAATACTATGGATTTATGTACAGCAATAGTAGCGTATTAGTGGAAATTATTCGTAATTTGGATTAGACTGCCTGTTTCTTGTAATTGAATACATAGGAATTGTTACGACTTCCATTTCTAAAAGCAGTACAAATTGAAGAAACAAGGGTGAAATTTCAAAAATTACCATCAAATTAAACACCCCACCCACTAAAAGAAATTGAATCAAGGGAAATTGAACACCCAACAACCGCCCTAGCAATTCAAATCCTAAGAGAGCGAGTGTTTCTACTACTTTTCTACCTCTAGTCATTTACCTCTCACCTCTTTAATAATTCTAGTTGGAGCTCATTCGACCATGAACTCACAAAACCAAATTCTACGCAAACACGCAGGCTCTGCAGTTTCATATGTTTTATCTTTGCTACTTGCGTCATGAGTTAAATGTTACTCTTACGGTTAAGCCTGGTGTGACAATTTTCCAACATATTTTATTGAGGATTCTGTATATACCCCTAAGGTTTTTATGATTTGTAAATAGGCTCCTGTGGTTTTATTATTTGTAAATAGACGCCTACTCTTTCATTATAATAACTTTTATGTCCCCAAAATCAGTAGCCCTCCAACCATCATTAGTTTTTAGAGTAAAATGACACATTTCTCCTTCTCTTTATTATCCCTATATGTATATTTTCAAAATCTTAGACTTATTTTTCTCTAAAGCTTATAACATTAATAGTTACTGTAGTATATTTAGTGGGAGAGAATAACCTTGCATAAATTCCATTTTTATTAATACAAGGTTCATTTAATTAAACCCAAATTGGTCATAAACACAATCAACACTTGTACTTAAAATTGACTATAATTGATCTAATCCATCCACACAACCCATTGTTGGATTGATGAAAGTTTTAAAATAATGATTAGGCTTCATGTGTATAAGTGAGTTATTAAGTGAGAGACCATTGAGAATTGACATAAGATAAAGTTATTTTTGTAAAATGATATACTTATGATTGATCTAATCCATCCACGACCCACCATTGGATTAATGAAAGTTTTAAAATAATGATTAGGCTTCATGTGTATGAGAGAGTTATTGAGAGAGAGAGTTGAGAATCGAGATAAAATAATATTATTTCTATAAAATAATATAGTCATTCTTATTTAATTGATGTAAGGGCAAAGCTATTATTTTAATAAAAATTCAACACAAACTTCATGACGGTTGGTCATTCTCGTTAGGACATTTGATTTTGGGAACAGGGGATTAAAATGAATTTTCAGGCGCCTATTTACAAATTCTAAACCACATGGACTTATTTACAAATCCAAAAAACCTTAGGGTTAATTTTAGTTGGGACCATCGATTCAATAAATTGCAATAGTTAGGATTTGATTGTTCGAGTTTAGATCTACCCAAATAAGTGTGTCCAATTTATAAAATATATGTTGAGTTGGATGGAGTCAAACCCTCAATTCATGCAATGACATAAATACTTTCCACTAACTGTGCTATTTTATCTTTATATAATACAATTTAGGGATTTTTTATCAAGAAATTATGAAGAAACTCATTAATTAGTGGAAAATGATAGAGACTTAAGTTATTGCTAAAGCGAGATACCAAAACAGGAGATGGTGAAATGATAGATTGTCCATATTTTCACCTTTTGGATACCTATGTTTTTTTCTTCTTCATTCCCATCGGTAACAACATGTCAATTATATCCCTACATTTTCTATGAACATCAGCAATTCCTTCCATCTTAATTCACAAACTCTATGGCGAACATATTAGCTAAACAAGAGGTAAGGAGATTGTCTCATTGGGTGAGTGTGGTAATGTAATTGTAGTGTTGTGACGTACAGGGCCGGACCCAGAAAATGGAACTGGGGGGCCAAATGAAAATTATTAAAAAAAATTTATATTTTAGGGGGCAAAAATAAAACTTACAAAAGTTGTAGTGGTAAAAAATAATATTTTGAGAACTTAAGAGGCCATGGCCCCCCTAGGCCTACATACAGGCCCGCCCATGGTGATGTACAATGCTCTTGTACCATCACCCTTTTTCTCTTTCTTTGTTATCCTTGGTATTTGGCTTTTCTCTTAATAAATTTGTTACCGTTTCAAAATAGAAAAAAAAAAAAAAAATCACTGCGTGATTGCTATGCCTCCTCTAAACTTAGCTAAGTTTTTGCTACATTGATCACCCAAACCAAATGTAGTGGGACATCTTAGATGACACTTAGAGGACTTGTTTGTCCGACGTACATCGTGATTTGTTAGCATTATATATATATATATATATATGGGGATCTTCATGTACCTCCCTCTTGTACTTGAAACAACCCCCAACCCCAAAATAGGTGTCCCTCACCATTTTTGGTGAGGGATAGATGCACATGAATGTTCCCCATATATATATATATATTAAAGCAAAGGGGGAGGTGGGGTGTGAGGGGTGCCACCTCACCCCTTAAAACTCTCTCCTTTCGGAGAAATACCCAAGAAAAAAAAAGAGAGAAAGAGGGAGGGATAACTCATTGTACGTTGGAGGAGAGTCCACTGAGATATGGGAATGAGAGTCCCAGATCCAGGAAACTCTTCCCTCCCACGTAACACATGGATTTCTTTGGCACAGAATCCTCTCCCATCGACAACCTCTCTTCTCCATCTCCCTCTCCCATGTACATCCTCTCTTCTCCATCTCCAAGCCCATCGCCTGGGATACCCTTCGTCTGCACCACATCCGATATCCGGAACCATTGCCGCTCCATCTCGCCTCACGCAGAGCTCGCCAGCCCCTCCCGTCAATCCATCTCGCCACACGCACGCATAATGCATGGATTTTCATCGACTCCTTCGCAGCCAGCACGCACCCACGAGTAAGAGTTCCTCCCTTTCTTCTTGCATTGCATTGCACTCACTTCACTCTCCACCCTGCACAACACAGCACAACACCGAGTACCCATCTTTTTCTTCTTCTCCTCCTCCTTAGGCCCTTTCTTTTCTTCTTCTTTTCCTTCCCTCCTTCCTCACTCACTTCCCTCTCCACCCTGCACAACACAGCACAACACCCTCTTTATTTTCCCCCTTTTCATGCGCACACCCATCTTCACCTCTGCCTCTGTACCTGCAGACGCTGCACTCCTCCTTCCTCGCCTCCTCTCCTCCAGTGCTCACTCTCCCTGCGTCTCTCGTCCTGTTCCTCTCCTTCCCTGCTCTCCCTCTCCCCTGGTTCCTCCTCTGCTCCACCCTGCGCCTTTTTTGTTTCTTCTTCTTTTTTCTGTTCCTCTTCTTCCCCATCTTCTCCTTTCCCTTCTCCATCTCCTTGCTGCACCTGCACATACCCACTCCACTGCACCACTGCTGCCATTGACCCTGCAGCCACACCACCGCGCACCCATCTTCTCCTCTCTCCTTTCTCCTTTCCGCTCTACTACCTCCCTGCACTCACCCACCTGCACCTCTCCTCTTCTTTTCCTTCTTCTTTCTTTTCTTCTTTCCCTTCTCTCACTGCACTCCCACTACCTGCACCTACACTCTCCCTCTCCTCTTTCTTTCCTCCTTCTTTTCTCTCTTCCCCTGTCTCCTCTCTGCATCACCACCACATCTGCCCCACTGCGCACCCACTTCTCTTCCCCACTGCACTCTCCCTTGCGGCTTGCACGCACACCCACTGCACCCACCTTCCATCTCTGCTCTCATCTCTCTCTGCCCGTTCTCTCTTCCCTCTCTGAAACACCACTGCACCCACCTTCCGTCCCCACTCCCTCTCTTCTTTCCGCTTCGCCCTCTTCCTCTGCACCCACCTTCCGTCTGCACTCCCTCACTTCTTTCCGCTTCTCCCTCTTCCTCTGCACCCACCTTCCGTCTGCACTCCCTCTCTTCTTTCCGCTTCTCCCTCTTCCTCTCTTCTTCTCTTCTCCTCTTCCTCCCCACCTGCACTTGTTGCTGTTAGTCAAACACTGACTATTCCAGAACTTTCTCCTTCTTGTTTTTTTTTTTGGAATTGTCCTATGAAGAGACATCTAGAAGTCTCTCATCACCTCCACCTCACACAACCAACATACCCATTCTAGAATATTCAAGTCTCCCATCTCCTCACTTTTTCCAGAGACTTCAAACCGACACAAAAGGAATGGTGTAAAATAGGCCACGTTGATTAGGCCTCCACCACATGGTCCATCACCAACTCAAGTAAAGTGGTTATAAATAGTAGTGCTCAGCCACCCTTTGAGATCATCAAGTGAGAATACAACTCAACTGAAGAAGTGAAAAGTACACTGAAGTGTGAGTGTAATCTCTTTCTTGTGTGAGTGTGGAGTGATACACACTGAAGTGTGTAGTGAGAAGTAGAGTGAGTGTTCTTTTGTAGTTAGTGTATGTATTGAGTAATTTGTAATCAATAAGTCTTTTGCTTGTAAGAGTGTAGGCTTAAAGTGTGTGTAAGTTGTAAGCTTTGTAATAGTGTATTTGTGTAAAATTTATAAAGTGGGTTCTTGTTCTTAGTATAATTTGTATTTTGTAATTAAGTTGTAGCAAGTGTGTTTCTCCCATTTTCTAAGTTATAGAAGCCATCTTCCAACAAAGTGATATCAGAGCCAGGTTCCCTTGCAAGCAGAGATTGCATCAAGCTTGGTTCAACCCCAAATCCCGAAGCTGACAAAGGAGAACTATGAGAACTGAAGTATCCAGATAAAGGCGTTATTCGGATCGCAGGATCTATGGGAGATCGTCACCAAAGGATATGTGGAGCCCACTACAGAGCAAGAAGCTGCGTACACTCCGGAGCAGAAGACTACCCTTAAAGATCAAAGGAAGAAAGATAAGAAGGCATTGTTCTTACTCTATCAAGGGGTAGATGAATCAACTTTCGAGAAGATTGCTGAAGCACCATCTAGCAAGAAAGCTTGGGAGACCTTGAGCACTATCTTCAAAGGCGTTGATCGGGTCAAGAGGGTCCGTTTGCAGTCCCTTCGAGCAGAATTTGAAGCCACACACATGAAAGAAGGTGAGAATATTTCTGATTACTTTTCACGATTGCTAGTAATAGTGAATCAAATGAAGAGAAATGGTGAAAAGATAGAAGATATTAGAGTTGTAGAAAAAGCTTTGAGATCCCTCACAACCAAGTTTGAGCACGTGGTTGTGGCTATTGAGGAGTCTAAAGATTTAGAGACTCTCTCAATAGAAGAATTAATGGGATCACTCCAAGTCCATGAGCAACATATGAAAAGAATGGCTCCATGGTCTTGGAACAAGCACTAGAGTCAAAATTGACTCTAAATGAGCAAAAGCCCTGGCGCGGAAGTTCGAAGCGAGGCGGTAGCACAAACAGCAATTGCAGCAGAGGTAAAGGGGGAGCAAACCCTCAAAGCCAAGGGCAATCTCAATCGAGGAGCTCCAACAATCGGGGAAAAGGAGCTAGTCGAGGAGGATTCATCCGTGGTCGTGGTAATTTAAAAGGTGTCCAATGCTACAATTGCAACAAGTTTGGACACTTTGCCTCGGAGTGCTGGAGCAAACCCATGGAACTGGAGGAGTGATCTAACTTCGCAGAAGCAAGAGATGAAGGAAAAGAATTATCCACAGTTCTCCTAGCACAAGAAGAAAGCTATGGCCAAGAAAATGTTTGGTACCTGGATTTCGGGGCGAGCAACCACATGTGCAGGAAGAAGGAACTCTTTGAAGAGCTTGCGAAAGATATCAGCGGAACAGTAAGTCTCGGAGACTCATCAAAGCTTCAGGTACGAGGTAAGGGAAATATTAAGATTTATCAGAAAGATTGTGTGCCTGCATATATTTCAAATGTGTATTACGTGCCCAATATGAAAAGTAACATCCTTTGTCTTGGGCAACTCCTGGAGAAGGGTTATGTAATACACATGGAAAATCTCTCTTTGTCACTGAAAGATGTACAAGGGAGGCATATAGCTCGAGTCCAAATGGCGAAGAATCGCATGTTTCCACTCCATCTTAATACAAAGCTAGAGAAGTGCTTCCATGGACTTATAAACAATGAGTCATGGAAGTGGCATCTTAGATATGGACATCTTCACTTCAATAGGCTCAAGCTATTATCCACTGCGAACATGGTGCATGGCTTGCCTACTATCGAAAAGCCCAAGCATGTGTGTGAGGCATGCACACTTGGCAAGCAACAAAGAAACTCATTTCCAATAGGGAAATCATGGAGAGCAAAAGCACCATTGCAGTTGGTTCACACAGATATTTGTGGACCATTGGAGACTCCTTCTCTTGGAGGTAATAGATACATCATCACTTTCATTGACGACTTCGGTAGGAAGCTTTGGGTATTCTTTATCAAAGAGAAGTCTGCAGCCTTTACTACCTTCAAGAATTTCAAAGCCCGTGTAGAAGTAGAAAGTGGTTATAAGATTAAGACACTTAGATCTGACAGAGGTGGAGAGTACACCTCGAAAGAATTTCAAGAGTATTGCAAACAATGGGGCATCAAGCATCAGTTTACAACTGCCTATACACCGCAGCAGAATGGAATAGCGGAAAGGAAAAACCGCACCATCCTCGATATGACGAGGACCATGCTTAAAGAAAAAGGCATACCAAAAGAATTTTGGGCAGAAGCTGCTGCGTGTACAGCCTACTTACTCAACAGATGCCCTACAAAAAGTGTCAGGAATAAGACACCACAAGAGGCATGGAGTGGTCACAAACCAAGTGTGGCCCATCTAAAAATATTTGGGTGTATTGCATATGCCCAAGTACTAGAGGCAAAGAGGAAGAAGCTTGATGATCGTGGAGAAAAGTGTATCTTTATCGGATATAGTGAGGAGTCTAAAGCCTACAAACTCTACAACCTACTTACTAAAAAGGTGGTGGTAAGTAGAGATGTAGTCTTTAGTGAAGAAGAGGCATGGAGGTGGAATGAAGAAAATACATCCCAAGAAAAGCCTCTTGAAATAGAAGAACAAGAGACACATCCTCAATATAATGAAGGCTTGCGGCAAGGTGACGCAACATCTCCGCGTACAGCATCATCACTTCGAGGAGTCCTGAAGGACAAGATGAATCATTAGCAAGCAGCTCATCAGCTCAAAGCTCTTCCTCTTCCATCACACCAATCAAGATGAGAAGTCTAAGAGACATCTATGAGGAAACTGAAGAGACTAACCTCTTATGTCTCTATGCTGACCATGAGCCTCTTACCTTCCAAGAAGCAGTGAACGAAGATTATTGGAGAAAAGCCATGGAAGAAGAGATTCACTGTATCAAGAAGAACGACACTTGGGAGCCTACTACACTCCCTCCAGGCCAAAAAGCTATTGGTGTCAAGTGGGTATACAAGATCAAGCGCACGATCGATGGAGAGATTGATCGATACAAGGCGAGGCTCGTAGCTAAAGGCTATAAGCAGCAATACGGTGTTGATTATGAAGAAGTCTTTGCTCCTGTTGCCCGACTTGATACGGTAAGAATGATTATCTCTCTTGCAGCACATCATAGTTGGAAAATTTACCAACTAGATGTTAAGTCAGCATTCCTAAATGGTATACTTGATGAAGAAGTATATGTAGAACAGCCAGAAGGCTTTATAGTAGAAGGAGAAGAACAAAAAGTATACCGCTTAAAGAAAGCATTATATGGACTAAAGCAAGCCCCACGAGCATGGAATGCTCGTATAGACAGCTATCTAGAGGAAAACGGGTTCTCCAAATGCCCGTATGAGCATTCAGTCTACATAAAGAGAAATGCTCATGGAGAAATGCTCATAGCATGCCTCTACGTTGATGATTTACTATTTACTGGGAACAACCCCCAGATGTTTGAAGAATTTAAGCATGCTATGTTCAAGGAGTTTGATATGACCGACTGCGGACTAACGTCCTTCTTCCTCGGTATAGAGGTCAAGCAGCAGCAAGATGGTATTTCCATCTCACAGAAAAAATATGCTAAAGAACTCCTTGAAAAATTCAGAATGAGCAACTGTAATCCTTTAAGTACCCCTGTAGCAACAGGTCTGAGACTAACGAAAGAAGGAGAAGGAAGAGACATTAATCCGACACTATTCAAAAGCCTTATTGGAAGCCTAAGGTATCTCACAATCACAAGGCCAGATATTGTTTATGGTGTCGGACTTTTGAGCCGATATATGGAAAAGCTAAAGGAGTCACACTGGGTCGCAGCCAAAAGAATCTTACGGTACATTAAAGGTACCATGGATCTTGGTCTTTTCTATGGCTATGGCAACGAAGCCAAGTTATATGGATATTCGGACAGTGACTGGGGAGGTGATCAAGATGAAAGAAAGAGCACTACAGGGTATGTATTCTATCTTGGATCTACAGCTTTCACATGGGTCTCTAAGAAACAAAGTATTGTAGCACTATCTACATGTGAAGCCGAATACGTAGCAGCGTCAGCAGCAGTCTGCGAAGCTATATGGGTGAGAAACCTCCTGGAAGAATTTGATCACCCACAAAATGAATCCACAACTATACATGTGGATAACAAGTCTGCCATTGAACTTGCTAAGAATCCTATACAGCATGAAAGAAGTAAACATATTGACATCAGGTTCCATTTCATAAGAGATCATGTAAAGCAGAAGACAATAAAGCTGGAGTACTGCAAGACCACTGAGCAAGTGGCAGACATCTTCACCAAGGCATTATCAACCGACACCTTCACAAGGTTAAGAGAAAAGCTTGGCATTAAGATAGTGTGAAAGATTACGAAGGTCAGTGTTTGAGGGGGAGTAATGTTAGTCAAACACTGACTATTCCAGAACTTTCTCCTTCTTGTTTGTTTTTGGAATTGTCCTATGAAGAGACATCTAGAAGTCTCTCATCACCTCCACCTCACACAACCAACATACCCATTCTAGAATATTCAAGTCTCCCATCTCCTCACTTTTTCCAGAGACTTCAAACCGACACAAAAGGCATGGTGTAAAATAGGCCACGTTGATTAGGCCTCCACCACATGGTCCATCACCAACTCAAGTAAAGTGCCTATAAATAATAGTGCTCAGCCACCCTTTGAGATCATCAAGTGAGAATACAACTCAAGTGAAGAAGTGAAAAGTCCACTGAAGTGTGAGTGTAATCTCTTTCTTATGTGAGTGTGGAGTGATACACACTGAAGTGTGTAGTGAGAAGTAGAGTGAGTGTTCTTTTGTAGTTAGTGTATGTATTGAGTAATTTGTAGTCAATAAGTCTTTTGCTTGTAAGAGTGTAGGCTTAAAGTGTGTGTAAGTTGTAAGCTTTGTAATAGTGTATTTGTGTAAAATTTATAAAGTGGGTTCTTGTTCTTAGTATAATTTGTATTTTGTAATTAAGTTGTAGCAAGTGTGTTTCTCCCATTGTCTAAGTTATAGAAGCCATCTTCCAACGGTTGCAGCGTCCAGCCACCCACACCTGCAGCGCCCACCTGCTCTTCCTCCCTCACACTCCATCTTCTTCTCTGTTTCTATCTCCCCTCTTCCCCTGGCCCGCGCGCCACTCCTTCTCCTTTCTCTCTCTCGTTCTCCGCCTCGCTCCTCTTTCTGCACTCTCTCTGTCTTCTGCACTTCTCTTCCCTTTCTCCTCCCTTTCTTCTCACCTGCGCACCCTTCTTCTCCTCTCTCCTTTCTCCTTTCCGCTCTACTACCTCCCTGCACTCACCCACCTGCACCTCTCCTCTTCTTTTCCTTCTTCTTTCCCTTCTCTCACTGCACTCCCACTACCTGCACCTACACGCTCCCTCTCCTCTTTCTTTCTTCCTTCTTTTCTCTCTTCCCCTGTCTCCTCTCTGCATCACCACCACATCTGCCCCACTTCGCACCCACTTCTCTTCCCCACTGCACTCTCCCTTGCAGCTGGCACACACACCCACCTGCACGTCCCCCATTTTCTTCTTTCTTTCCTCTCTTCCTCTTTTTCTACACCAGTACCCACTGAACCTATCTCCTTTTCTTTTCTTCTCTTCCTTTTCTTCTCCATCTCCTTCTTACCCCCACACACACACTACACCTGCTACAGCCCGCAGTCCTCTTTTTCCTCCTCTCTTTTCCTTTCTCTTCTTCTTCTCACTTCCTCACTCCCTCTCTCATTCCCTGCCCCTGCACCTGCAAACGTCCAGCACACCCATCTTCACCTCTACCTCTGTACCCAATAGGACCCACTTTCTCTATGGCCCATCATCAAATGAGCAAGGCCTTCATGAAATGGGACCCTTATTAGACGAGCAGATCACAAGCTAATGGACCACAAAGTGGATACAAGTGGAATATAGTGTGCCGTATCCATTCTTTGGCTTTTATTCATTGGCTCACTGCCATATCCATTCTTCGGCTTTTATTCATTGGCTCACCGCTGTTGGTGTTATGGTCCATTAGAAGAGTCAGGTTCAATGTAGTTGAACAATATGCATGCATTTGGGTCAGTCAGCAGCCATTAATTCTCCTTTTAAATAAATACACACAAAAAACTTACAATTTAAGAAATCATGTCATCACATTACACTATTTTTTCTCCTCCCATATGTAACAAATCTAATCCCTTAAATCTAGATCTCAATACTGATTCTAAATCTCCCACCTTTTCTCATAATTGGTAAGTTACCTCTTTATAATTCAAATTCTCAAAACGACCCAATCTCTCCAACAATAAAATCGCTCTCATTTTTTCTATGCTTATATTATTCCTTCCCGCAATCGACACCCATCCCAATTTTTCTCATTTCATCCCAATAAAACAATCAAATAGTGGGGTCCAATTATTTTAAACTCATGCATATCTTTACTCTTACAAGTCATTTGTGGGACATGCTGGAATATTTAAACATTCATTCTCAGGACATGTCATTCCTTCGCCATGATCATTTTCATCCCGCACAATATATTCACACAATCATAATTCAATAATTAATTTTCAAATCCATCCCATGTGATATTTTCTCACGAGCATATCCAAATGGGACCCAATTGAAAACCTCTAAAATCCCTGGTCAAGTCAATCCAATCCGATTTTATACCCTTGATCCACATTCTAAAATCTTTCAATAAAAAAAATAATTTTTAAAATACCATTGATTAAAATGGACTCTACAGTTCCTCTACTATTTAGGAATATCATTTTAAATATGTTTATAATTAATTTTGATATCTCATAAATTAAAAATGTAATATCTTACTTTTTGCCCCGCGCTAAGCACGGGGCGTTGTTGCTAGTATTAGTTATACAAAAACCAAATATATTGCAAATTCTCTCCCTGGCATGATGTAAAGTAGACCCCACCATTGGTGGCCCATTTGGCCAACGGTCACATACAGTTGCTTTTATCAAATCTTGGGCTTGAATGGCAACTTCACTTTAAAAGGAATTCATATCACCGTTAGATTATGCATACGATTGATAATGGGATTAAGATATTTGATTAATCACGCATAGATAAGACTGTAACAATCATGTTTTCAGTCATGTGCACAATCTAACAGTGTTGAATGAACTCCTATTCAAATAAGAATTAGAAATATGTCATTAGAGGAGATGGGATTCAAGCCGCACTATGATCGTTTGGGCCCATGGTGGAGTATCAGGCATCCATAACAGTGAAAGCCTATAATAGACATGACAAGGGATCCACTCTCAGCAAGCAAAACATTCCACGCTTTAGATGAAAGGAGGCACCACTTTAGCGCTTTTTATTACTTTTTGTCAATGAGTGATGTACATTAAACTGAAAGACCCAGGGGTAGGGATGTCAAATGGGCCGGGCCGGCCCGCCAGTCAACGGCCCGTGGCCAGGCCGGCCATGGTCAACGGCCCGGCCCGCACATGGGCTGGGCTGGGCTTAGGTGGCTGGGCACGCTGGCCCGTTTGGCCGGGCCCCCTCTAGGCCCGCCAGGAACGTGGGCTAGGGGCTGCAGCCCGCTGGGATCGGCCCACCAGCCCACCAGCCCGCCCAACGGCTGGCACGCCAGCCCGCCCAACGTCCATAAGCCCCTTTTTTGAAAAAAAAAGTCCTTTTTACACCCCCCCCCCAACAGCTATAAAACGGTCATATAAGGGGTATTTTGTGTCATTTTTCATTTTACAAAGTCTATAAATACCCTAACCGTCCCATTCTCATTCCTTACCAATTTACACAACTCTCTCATTCTCTTTATACATTCTCTAGCTCTCTCTCAAAGCATTCAACTCTTTCACTCTCTCTGAGAAGTTTTTGGAGGGCCAAAGATCAAGTCATCAAGAGACAAGATTAAAAGGGCCTTAAAAGATTTAAAGGTATTTATATTATTTAAATTTGAGATTCCATATATATAAGTTTATATTATATTATATTAACTCTCATTTTCTCCCCTTTCTTATATTAATTATCACAAAAGAAGGCTATTAGAGCCTATTATTGTTATTACTTATAAATTTTATATTTTGAAATATGGCTAGAACATTTCCCACAGAATCATCTTCAGTTAATTTAGGGGAAGAAGAAAATTTTATTGAATTACAAGATGAAGTAGGTGATTTACCACCCTCCATTCCTCAAAGTTCCCGTAAAACAACCAAGAGGAATAGAACTTCACCAATTTGGGAAGCACTTACAAGGTTTGAGGTTGTTGAAAATGGAAAAACAGTTGAAAAGGCAAAATGCAAATTTTGTAGTAAGATTTATGGTGCCCAGTAAAAAATGGGTACCGGCCATTTGGCAAGGCATATGCATCTATTATGTCCAGGCATTAAAAAGGCAACAGATGCAGGGACAGGGAGGCCTGGATCACAGACCTAAATTTCTAGTACTGGTGGTGGTAGCAGTAGTAGCAGTTTGGGTCTTTTTTCTTTTAATGCACAAAGTTGTAGACAAAATCTTGTTAAAATGATTGTGTTATCCGAATTACCATTTTGTTTTGTTGAAAATGATTTTTTTGAAGAATGGGTCCAGAAATACTGTCAACCATAATTTCACAGTATTTCAAGAAATACAGCCAGAAATGATGCTATTAGACTTTGGCAGGAAGAGAAAACAAATATAAAAAATTACCTTGCAGAAATTCCTGGTAGAATAGCCCTAACCACAAACATGTGGACATCTAAAGGGGGTGACAGTTATCTTTGTCTTACTGCACATAACATAGATTCAAAATGGATTATTAATAAACGTATAATTAGTTTTAGCAGTCTTGAATAGCCACACAATGGCACTAGAATAAGTACATTTATTTTGGAAAAACTAAATGAATATAATATTAAAGAAAAGTTTTATCTATAATTTTAGATAATGCCAGTAATAATACAGTGGCTATTGAATTAATGAGAATGCAGATGCCACTTGCAACTCCGATAAATAGCTCTATCTTTCAAAATAGATGTGTATGTCACATCTTAAATTTCATTGCAAAGGTCGGTTTAAAGCATATTGTAAGTTACACAGATGCTATTAAAGACATTGCTAGATTTATTTTCACCTCCGCATAGAGAAGACAATTGTATGCTGGAATATGTGCGAGGCAAGGCGTATTAGCTATTAAATTGCCTAAGGAGGTAGAACATAGATGGAATTCTATGTATGATTTGTTAAACAAGGCACTTGATCGGAGAACTATTTTGAATGAATTTTGTGCTTTTCATGCACAACATTTGATGATTAGTGATGAACATTAGGAGTTATGTGCCCAAATAAGAGATTTATTAGAAGCTTTTTATACTTCAACATTATTTTTTTCTGGGATATATTATCCCACATCTAATGAAGCTTTTTAAAATTACTTTACAATTCAGTAGATTTAGAGATCATTTTTTACTGAGTAGCACTATTAAAAACATGGAAGAAAAATTTAATAAATATTGGAAAGAGGCTCCAATGACATTTTCTTTAGCTGCCGTATTTGATCCTAGGTTAAAATTAAGTGGTGTACAGTTTTTTATTGATGGAATAAATAAAAACATGAATTATATAAATTTAAATGTTTTTTCAAATATTAGGGCAAATTTACAAGCACTTTTTCAATTTTATTGTGAGCAAATGGGTAAAATTGGGCTTAGTATGGGCCATTCAGAAGTCCAGCAAACAGGTGTTGGTGAGTGGGATGTGTGGTATTCTTCACTGTCTATGGGCATGGCATCCAGCTCAAGCTCAAGTAACACTGTGACGGAGTTATCATCGTATCTTAACGTCGGTGTAATACGGGTGCATGATGCATCTAGTTTTGACCTTTTAGCTTGGTGGAAGCAACAAGAAAGCATTTATACAGTGTTGGCCGCCATGGCTCGTGATCTATTGACTATTCCAATGTCTACTGTAGCATCAGAACAGGCTTTTAGTGCAGGTGGATGTGTGGTGGATGACAAAAGAACCAATCTGACTGAAGAAATGGTGGAGTGTTGTGTTTGCCTACGAGACTGGTATTTGGCAGATAAGAGGAAGCAAGAGTTGACATCAATGGAAGATTATGATCTAGCAGAATACATTAGTGGACTACACATCTAATTTTTTACTTTTTCCTTGATTGTAATTTTTAAATTTATAAGTTTTTCATTCGTTTTTATTTTTATTTTCTAAAAAGTTTGTAAGGTTTTGAAGGTAATCCTATTTAGAAACCTTCAAGAAGTTAAGATCCAAATGGTTCTTTCTTCTCAGTGGAGTAGGTCGAGTTTGACCGAACCACTTAAATATCTTTGTCATTCTCCGTGATTGTGTGATGCTAAATTTTTTTTTTACTTATTTGATAAATCAATAGCCACTGTAGAGAAAATCCATTAATTTTTAACTATTTCATTATTGAAAATACAGTGGCTATAACTAGATAATGCCAGTTAAAATCCAAATAGTTCTCTCTTACACTAACTGTGTCTTTGACTCTTTCTATATGAACTCAATTTCTATGTATTCTATACGAACAAATATAAAGGATGGTAATTATAAACAAATAGCTTCACTAATGATTTTTATTTTTATTTTTTGTTACAATTACTGATGAATTTATAGTGTTGAGCACATAAAATCCTTTTGAAGCCTTATTGTAGAGCATCACGAAGTATTAAAAATCTATAGTTAAATAATTTCAATCACCCGAATTTTTTTAGTGAACTATGTTTGATTGTTCACAACAAATGGAAAAACAAAGTTTTAGTAATAAAAAAGTTTACTTTTACTTTATCAGAACCTAAACATTTTACTTTCTAAAAGACAAGTAAAGTAATTACATTACCATTTGCCAACTTTTCACTTCACTTCTTGAAAGACATGTTAATTTTTGTTTTATTCTTTTTTTTTAATACTGAAAAAAAAAAAAAGAAAAAAAACAGTGCAAGGCCCTCCTGGCCTGTTGGCCCAGCCCGGCCCGCTCCTGCATGGCCCATGGCGGGCTGGGCCAGCGGGCCGTGCTGTGCCAGGGTTTTTCCCTGGCTGGCCGGCCCGGCCCGCTAGCACGGCGGGCCGACTCTGAAGCGGGCCGGCCCGGCCGTTTGACATCTCAACCATCCATGAGTGTGTTGGAGTGTGTTGGCCTTTAGCTCTTTATACGCTTTAACTAAAGCAGAGAAGAGAACAAAGTAAGAAAAAGCAAAAGAAAAAAACAAGGGAAAAAAGAAAAAGCTAATGTATGTTTGCAATGGACAAGCCAAGCTATTATATTTGTGGGCTTGTCATTGACGCCGTACCTTGACTTTATTTAAAGTGGACAGGATGGGTGCTGGCCGGCATCCCTCAGTCCAAAAGGGTACTCTATTTATTCTATACACTCACAAAAATTTGCCCACCCAATAACTTCCGGATGGGGAACAGATAATTGGAGCCCAATAATGATTCATTGATGGAGAGCACCGGCTAAAAGAATAGGAAAATGGATCCGCCGTTTGGTCCAAACAGGATCAGGGTGCCACATGGGAAGAGATGTCATATCCTATTTCTTGAAAGAAATTTTATTTTCTTAAAAAAACTCCTTTTCCCATGATTGGATATGACACTCCTTGAAAGAAATTCTATACACTCCCTGATTGGATCAAATAGGGGATCCGGATCCAAAGAATAGTAATTGTACTTCACCCCAGTCAAGATTGCTCAAAATCACCATACAACTTTGGGATAGATTGATGTTGTTATAAACACATGGTTTAACTTTTAGTCTTTATGCTAATCTTGCATTTTTAGATGGGATCAACTTGAGGAAGGTCATAAGTACAGATGATCGATTCGGGTGAAGTTTCCAGCTAGAGTGATAATAATAATAATAATAATAATATATAGTAAATATTGGATGCAAAGTGATGTTTAGTCATTTTAAATTTCTAATATGGGATGGGACCAGCTGATTTACGTAAGTACGGAAGAATCTGTGACACCTCTCCTTCCAAGAAGCAAGGACTGCTTTCAATGTGGTGGGTGCACCCAGCAGGCCCCTACAAATTAACCAGTGACAGACGGTGCCCCCACCCACCCACCCAACAAAAAGAATCCGATCGAATTGGAGACCATATACTAAATACTCTATAAATAAAGAGGGAGGTGGCGGTGGCGGTGGCACGATCCACTTCGCTCCCGTCAAGTTTCAAATCAAAATAATTCCCAAGCAGCACTTGACGTACAATTTCAATTTCTTTTTCTAACATGTCAAGTGACGACCTAATTCAGCATCAACCAGATGTTTCTACCCAAAAAAGAAGTCACGGCCAAATCGATCGTAATTTCATATCCCTTCGATTTCCTCCTCTTTCTCCAATTTGGGCTGGTGAAGAAGAAGAAAAAGAACTATGGGCAGACATGGCAAAGACAAGGGAGTTCCACCAGCTACACGCAAAAGTCATGAACGGAGAATGGGACGATGTGATCGAGATGTACAAAGAGAGCAAGCAGATCTACCAAACTGCTATTATCACCAACTCCAAACAAACGGCCCTGCACATTGCGATATCCAACAGAATAACTGATGTGGTGAAAACGCTTTTGGATATTATCGATGCGGGGACGATCCGAGAGATGACCGACAGCAGGAAGGAGAACCCACTCCACCTGGCGGCCTCGCTGGGGCAGTTTGAGACGTGCGAGCTGTTGGTAAACAAGGATCCGGGACTGATCTGGGCTCGGAACGTAGAGGGAGAGACCCCTCTCTTCCTAGCAGTGCTGCATGGGAAGAACGAGGCCTTCAACGCCCTCCATCCCAAGGGACCCAATCCTGACCTCCTTATTAAACATGATAAGTCTTACTGCAAGAGGAATGATGGCGACACCATTCTTCATGTTTCCATCCGAGGAGAGTACTTCCGTAAGCATCCGCATACCAATCTTTCTTTTTCAAGAGTCGTTTTTTTATATACCCCATTGGGTTTATAGAATTTGTAAATAAGCTCGTGTGGTTTCAGTATTTACGCACACCCCCTTTTTTATTTTAATACCTTCCATGCCCCCAAAACTGCTAATTATAATGAGAAATGACGACCACCAAAAAATTTGTGTTGAATTTTTATAAAAATGTTAACTTTATCCTTAAATTCACTAAACAAAGATAAGTATGTCGTTATTTTTAAAAATTTCAATATTTTATCCAAATCCCAATAGTCTCTCTCAAATTCTCCCATCACTTGAAGCATTTGATACTCTCACCGATGTAACAGGGGGTTGAGTATGGATTTGGTCAATTATAACTTATTATAAGCATAAGTACTGTTGATTTTCATTGTAATCAATTTAAATTTAATGAAATGAGCGTCTTATTGATATAAATGGATTTATGCAAGGATGCTCTCCCACTAAATGTACTATAATAATTGTTAATGTTACAAACTTTAAAAAGAAATAAATTCATGCTTTTGAAATTATACATATATGGATAAAGAGATTGGTAGAAGTCTCGCTTTAATCTAAGAACTTAAGGTGGCGGTAGGGCTACTAACTTTGGGACGTGGAAGGTATTAAAATAAATAGGAATGTGGTATATACAAATATTGAAAATGCAGGCTTATTTACAAACGACGAGGTATAAACAAAAATAATCTCTTCTTTTTATCCCCATACTTTCTTGCTCTCGGCAATGTTAACTTCTTTCCAAAGACCATCTGGGTTTCCTGTTGCATTTCAGAAGTTCATAATTTTGAAAAGACACTTGTTCTAAGCTCTGGCCTTTCAAATTTGGTGCAATGAGGATTGGAAAATCTGTTGAAAAAGCATTTGGAGAAGTCAAAATTCTCCTCTAGAACAAAGGCCCAATAATTAAAAGAGCTTTTGCCTATGGTCTAGGTGAGAGAGAATATATTTCATAGGCATGGGTCCCAAATGGTACAGCTGGTACCAGTAAATTTCCCTTTCCGAAGATGGACGGCTGAGGTTTTAATTATTTTTTTTTCTTTCTTTCTTGAGGTGGGCAGTGGGAACGGGACCCTATGACACCCAATGCACAACTGAGTTTGGTGGGTTTATTAATCTTATCAAATAAAAGATAGATGTTTGTAGTCCCTGCCGTTACGAACTCTACTTCTCTTAAAATCCAATATCTCCTTGCGAACATGAAAATTCTTTTAAACCAGAAGTATAATTCTGATCTAAACTCTATAGCTAAGACTTTGATCCCTATTTAACTCTATCAAATTAAGACTTGAGAGTTTATCCGTGACACAGTGCCAGACTTGGGCATGGGCCCCATGATACAGTCGAGCCAAACAGTTTTTCTAACACGTATTGTCACGACCCGGGCCCGAGATCTGATTACTTCGGACGGACCCCCGAGTCGCGGAACCATACTTACTCCCGTAAATCCTGAATTAACCGAAGTTAAGACAAGACTCACAAGGGATATCAAATCACAATACCTGTCAATGTACAATGTGCGGAAAACATGTATATATACATTGACTACAATTAACTTTTCACAAAAGTTAAGTTCTATTATACAAATTTACAGCCCACTAAAACCAACACTGCACACTTAAAATACAATGCAGTTGGTATTTAATCACAATCCAAAATTCTCTATTACAAAACTATTCATTTACAATCGCCCTCCGACTACGCCCACTCCGCTAAACCTCCTGGAGGTAACGGACGGGCCTCCTCCGCAGGCGGCGCGGCCTCGGCAGGACCGGCACGGGCATCTGGGCCTGTGATATCATCAATAACACGTGAACACGAAGGTTCAACAAGATACATGCATTTTCATGATTCTTCATGTTATTTAACAATTCTTTAACAATTCTATACAAGAATTCAATAAGGTAAGAACTTAAACAGTTCTACAATAAAAGAACTTAACAGTTCTATATAACCTACTTCAATTCCATAACCAATATCTATGTCAATCATATCCTTTCATTTCGTTCATTTCGTTCATTTCGTTCATTTCGTTCATTTCGTGTCTTCCAACGGAAGCAGTGTAAGCACAAGGCGGAAGGGCAAACCATTCATGGCCTAGGCTTCAAGATTATTCAATTTTCATTTAGTCACATTAATTAAGCACAAGGCGGAAGGGCAAACCATTCATGGCCGAGGCTTCAAGATTGTTTCACTTTTCATTACATGACTTTTCACAATGGTGGAAATTTTCCAGTGTCTTGATCAGAGAGCACTGGCATTCCACGAGGCTCCGGAACGCCCCTCACATCTACTGCAGCAGGAATTATTCATTCATTCAAGTTACTGTCACCTTTAGTGACTATTCATTTCATTTCATTTCATTAATTCAATTCATGTATTCTGTCATTTCGTGCATTATGTCAATGACGTTCACTATGTCAATGAAGTTCACCTCTGTGTCACTTCATGGATTCTATTCATTTCTTATCAATTCTATTCATCCTTCTAAGCCAGACAAACGAGTGAAGCGTTAGTTATCCAATGTACATGTTATTTTTGATGAATATCACTTTATGTATTTGATTTGTACATTGAGACGACCTTCGCTAACACCTATGTAGGCTTAGACATCAGCATGAAATAGCCTGTACAAATTAGGCTTCATTTCCATAATCTTTTCTGAGTTCATCTCAGCTGTCGGTTGGCCTGTCGGTTGACCGACCATACAACGTCGGTTGACCTATCGGTAAACCGACACTTTGTCGGTTCAAGTTCCAGAAGCTGGATCCTTCAGTCCACTTCCTGATACATTCGTCGGTCAGGCTTCGGTCATGTGTCGGCTGACCGAAGATACCATGTCGGTTGACCGACCTATTGTCGGTTCGAATTCCAGAGAGCTGGAATTCACTGAGACAGATTTCAGATCTGTCGGTTAGTCCGTCGGTTGACCTGTCGGTCGACCGACACTACCATGTAGGCTGACCGACACAATGTCGGTCAGAATTCCAGAGAGCTGAAACTCTCCGAGACAACTCCCAGAGCTGTCGGTTAGCTTGTCGGTCAGGTGTCGGCTAACCGACACATGCTCAGAAGTTCAGTTCTGAACTTCGGATTTTCTGAAGCAAAACTTCCCGAAATTGAGTCAAATAGACTCCAACATCTCTAAAACATTATAAATCATAAGAATGCATAAGTACTTTCCTTTTGTGAAGGTTGAATGGAGAATAAACCTTCCTTAGCTTGTAGTTCTAAGAGAAAACCTTGATTCCAAGCTTGACACTTTCACAATTTGAAAACAAAGTTGGGGAAGATGAAGTGAAGGATGAAAACTCCTTGAAAACACTTACAAATCCCTTGTTTGCCTCTTGATTGAGTAAGATTGGAAGGAAAGAAGAGAAAAGCAAGAGAAAAGGTGCCTAGGGTTTGGAAGAAGATGGAAATGAGATGAATGATCTCATTTAGGTTATCTTAGCTTATATAAGCTATGAAAGTGCACTTAAGTCCATCCATTCCACTAATTTACAATTTAAGTCAAATGAAGGGTCATTTGACCAGATTCTCGTCAAACGACTTCGAACCTATGATGAAAGTTGACGTACTCGTCGAGATACACGCGTTGGTATCAAGAGTTTCCGTATTCGACGAAATACGCGAAATTTCGTATTTACATAAAAGTCCTTCATTTCTACGTTTGAGTCTAAAACTCCATTTAAACCATGCGAATCCATTCTTTACCATTCCATTAAGCCCAATTCATTCATTTGAGGCTTATTCCATATCATTTGGTCATTGACCATCATTAGCTCAATTAACCGCAGTTAATTAGCCTTAAGCATAACCAATTCACTTAATCTTTTCATTATCCGTTCATTCCATTCATTTGGGACTAACTCATCGAGCTTAGTCATTAATTACCATTAAACTAGTTAAACATGGTTAACTAGCATTAATTTCAATTAACCAGAGTTAATCTTGATTAACTCGGGACGAGACCTGACAACTATCACAACTTTTTGAACCATTCGGTCCTCCGAATGCAATTCAAATCAATGCAATCCAATTACAAGGAAAATAAACAATTCAATTCAAATTACCTGAACAAATAGCTCGGGATACTTCTGAGCCATTTGCTCCTCAAGTTCCCATGTAGCTTCATTAGGTTCATGATGATCCCAAAGGACCTTGACCCACTTGATCGTTCTAGTACGCAGAACTGCCTCCTTTGTATCTATGATCTGAACTGGCTTCTCAACATATGTGGTGTTTGGTAACACTTCGATCTCTTCATGACGAATGACATGTGAAGGATCATGCACATACTTCCGAAGCATAGAAACATGAAATACATTATGAATACCGGAGAGTTCTGATGGGAGGTCTAGGCGATAAGCCACATTTCCAATTCGACTCGTGACCTTGAAAGGTCCAATAAATCTCGGGGAAAGCTTCCCTTTCTGTCCGAATCGAACAGTACCTTTCATTGGAGAAGTCTTCAAAAAGACTAAATCATTAACTGCAAACTCTAGATCACGCCGACGATTGTCAGCATAGCTCTTTTGCCGTGACCTAGCAACTTTTAGCCTTTCCTGTATCCTCTGGACTTTCTCTGCTGTTTCTGCAATAATCGTAGGACCATGGAAACTCCGAGTTCCAACTTCTTCCCAGCTAACTGGGGTCCTACACTTTCGACCATACAATGCCTCAAATGGTGCCATCTCAATGCTGGAGTGATAGCTATTGTTGTACGCAAATTCGCACAAAGCTAAATGGTCATCCCAATCACTCCCGAAATCAATCACACTGGCACGGAGCAAATCTTCCAGAGTCTGTATAGTCCTTTCTGACTGCCCATCAGTCTGTGGATGGTAAGCAGTACTAAACTGAAGTCTAGTGCCAAATGAACTCTGAAATGACTTCCAGAATGTGGACACAAACCTGCTATCCCGATCGGAGACAATCGAGACCGGTGTTCCATGCAATCGAGTCACTTCTTTGACAAACAGTTTAGACATCTCACTGAATCCTATATCCTTTCTGATGGGAATGAAGTGTGCAGACTTTGTAAGACGATCAACGATCACCCATACGGCATCGTGCTGCTTCCTCGTCCTCGGTAAACCCGATACAAAGTCCATCGTAATGTTCTCCCACTTCCATTTAGGAATTTTCAGTGGATGAAGCAATCCCGGTGGTTTCCGGTGCTCAACTTTTACACGCTGGCAAGTTAAGCAGGATGATACATAACCTGCTATCTCTCGCTTCATGTTATTCCACCAGAATCTATCCTTCAGATTTCTGTACATCTTCGTACTTCCAGG
Organism: Umbellularia californica; assembly: GCA_028538565.1. Lineage (NCBI taxonomy): Eukaryota > Viridiplantae > Streptophyta > Magnoliopsida > Laurales > Lauraceae > Umbellularia > Umbellularia californica. Next base: position 94,977,684 of record JAPQWN010000003.1, on the reverse strand, counting down.
ATGCATAGAATACCTGGTGTGATGAGCTTCAAACATGATAGCTTGTTTAAGATCTTCTTGAGCTGGGACACATAATCTGTCTCTAAAATACAGAACTCCTTCTACTAACACGAAATCTGGCTTCGTGGCAAGGTTATCTCTAATCCTTACCAAATCAAGGTCTTGAAATTGCCTAGCCTTGATCTCCGTGATAAGCATTGGTTCAAAGACAGACATTGCTGCAAGCATTACTTTACTGTCTATCATTTCAATAGCCACATCCAGATCTCTGAATTCTTCGATCATGTCCCACTCACCAACTAATGATGCCAAGTCAGCTGATTTCCGACTCAAAGCATCAGCCACCACATTACCCTTTCCAGGTACATATTTGAATGGAAAGTCGTAGTCCTTGATTAGCTCTAACCAACGACGTTGCCTCGAATTAATATCTTTCTGAGTGAATAGATACTGAAGGCTCCTGTGATCGCAATGGACTTCAAAAGTCTCTCCATACAGATAATGTCTCCATTGCTTCAATGCAAACACAACCGCCGCGAGCTCTAAATCATGTGTGGCATAATTCTTTTCATGTTCCTTTAACTGACGCGAACCGTAGGCAATCACCCTACCATTCTGCATCAATACACATCCCAAGCCAATACCCGAGGCATCTGAATATATCTCAAATCCTCCTCTTCCGTCGGGTAAAGACAAGATTGGGGCTGAAATCAACTTTTGCTTCAAGGTTCGAAAACTAGACTCACATGCATCATTCCATTCAAAGGAAGAGCTCTTGCGAGTCAGTTTCGTTAATGGCGATGCTATCCTTGCGAAGTCCTTGACGAACCTCCTATAATAGCCTGCCAATCCCAAGAAACTTCTTACTTCTGGCACATTCTTCGGGCTCTGCCAATTGGTAACTGCTTCAATCTTAGCTGGGTCAACTGCTAATCCATCTCCGGAAATGATATGACCCAGAAATGCAACCTGCTGCAACCAAAAGTCGCACTTTTCGAGTTTTGCATACAACTGATTCTCTCTCAGTATCTGCAAGGCTGTCCTCAAATGACGTGAATGCTCGACCTCTGACTCTGAATAGATCAGGATGTCATCAATGAAGATTACCACAAACTGGTCTAGGAAGGGAGCAAACACCCTATTCATTAAAGCCATAAACACTGCAGGTGCATTGGTTAGACCAAAAGGCATAACTAAAAACTCGTAGTGACCGTAACGAGTCCTGAATGCAGTCTTCTGCACATCTTGATCCTTAACCCGAATCTGATGATAACCAGATCGGAGATCAATCTTAGAGAAATATGATGCACCCACGAGTTGATCAAACAACTCGTCAATTCTAGGCAGAGGATACTTGTTCTTGATTGTCATCTGATTTATCTGCCTATAATCGATACACATTCGCAGGGTACCATCTTTCTTCTTCACAAACAATACAGGTGCTCCCCATGGTGAGACACTAGGTCTGATAAAACCTTTGTCCAGCAAATCCTGTATCTGCTTCTTCAACTCACACAACTCTGATGGTGCCATTCGATACGGTGCCTTCGATATTGGTGCAGTACCGGGCACAAGTTCAATTGTAAAGTCCACTTCCCTAGCTGGAGGTAGACCTGGCACTTCATCCGGAAACACATCTGGAAATTCACAGACTACAGGAATGTTTCGCAATTCCTGTACAGGCTTCTTCTCTGAAACGAATGCGATGTAGCCTTCACAACCACTACGCATCATACGTTCAGCCTTAAGTGCTGAAACGAGCCTGGTGTCATACTTCTTCTGCACTCCTTCAAACAATACACTGGCATTGGCTTCATTAACCCTGAAGGTAATGACTTTGCGAAAACAGTCTAGACAAGCCCTGTACTTCGCAAGCCAATCCATGCCGAAGATCACATCGAAATCATTCATAGGTAGTATCACCAGATCAGCTGGCATTGATACATCTCCAATTCTAATAGTGCATTGTGGAATATATAATTCACACACTACTTTACTCCCTAAAGGAGTAGATACAGTAAAATCATAAGACAATTGCATGATCCGGTCTTGCATGCCACCAGCAAATGCGGGTGCTACAAATGAGTGTGTGGAACCGGGATCAAACAATGCAATTGCAAGTCTATTATCTACAAAAATTGTACCTTCAACCACATTTGTGGCAACATCAGCTTGTTCCCTGTTGACAGCATAAGCCATCCCAGCCATTTGTGGCCTGTTTGGCTGCTGCTGCTGTCTCGGTTGTTGTCTCTGCCACTGACGCTGCTGGCCCTGACGTTGTGGCTGTGGTTGCTGTTGTTGCTGTGGTCTAGGAGGAGGAGCTGGTAAAGCTAATCTCTGCGGGGGAGCAGGAAGTGCTGCTTGACCCTGCGCAGGATACTGGTACGGAGCTCTATCATCTCTCCTAGCTCTTGGACACTGTGCCATTCTGTGTTCCAAAGAACCACAGACGAAGCAGGCTCCAGTATTCCTCCAACATAGCTCAGTCCGGTGACTCTTGCCACAAGTCTCACAGACTGGCAGATTCTCTCTTCTCTCATTCCTAGGAATGAATCTCTGCTTTTGTTTCTTATTTCTAGACTGTCCTCCTTTCTTAAACCAGGAGTCACCACTTCTCTTGGTGTTCACAGTCTCTCTTTCTCTCTCTCTCTGAATTTCCTCAGCGGTATATGCCCTGTCTACGGCATCATCAAACGTCGTAGGCTTCTGTCCAGCCATTACGATCGCTTTGTAATCGGGGTTCAACCCAATGAGGAATCTCTTAACCTTCTTCTCCTCAGTATCCACCAAGTCTATAGCATACTTGGACAACTGTAAGAAGGTATGAACATAGGCAGCTACGGTCATTTGACCTTGTTTCAAGTGTAGGAATTCCGATTCCTTTTGCTGCTGCACATGCTCGGGGATAAACTTTCTTTGGAACTGTTTCTTGAAAGTCTCCCAAACGTCCGGTGCGGTCATGACTTTAAATGTGTCCTTGACACTCTTCCACCAAGTATTTGCTCCCCCTCTAAACATCGTAGAGGTGAGCAACACTCTCTGCCTGCGAGTGCAGACGACTGTTTCTAACACATCTTCAATGTGTTCCATCCACTCATCAGCTTGTATGACATTCTCAGTACCATGGAACTCTGTAGCTCCTCTTTTACGAAACCGCTCATAAACAGCATGAGGGTCCGTCTCCTTGTGCTGTAATACTAGCTGAGTCTCAACATGAGGCTGTAGTGGAACAGACGGGGCTTGCATGACTTGTAACATCGAAGTCATTTGGGTTTGCAAACCTAACTGAGCTTCATGACTTTTCGCAATCTGCTCGTTAGTTCTGGCTAACTGTTCCAGAATAGCAGTAAACCGAGCGTCATTATCCGATGCTGGGGGAGGTGGTGTAGTACCGTCATTGACAGTAACTTCTACGAAGTTATCACTCCCTGATCCAGAAGCCATACTGTAAACAATATGGAAGGTAAGATAAACATCTATACACTTCCATGACCTTTATATCACATATAGTGAAAGCAATAAATACAAATCCAAGATTGGATTCGTCCTATCGATATCGTTCCTCACTTCGTTCTTAGTTGTACTAAGGCTTTTAAAAGTTCCTTAACCTAGTTCTCAACCTAGTCTCTGATACCATACAATAAGTATGTCACGACCCGGGCCCGAGATCTGATTACTTCGGACGGACCCCCGAGTCGCGGAACCATACTTACTCCCGTAAATCCTGAATTAATCGAAGTTAAGACAAGACTCACAAGGGATATCAAATCACAATACCTGTCAATGTACAATGTGCGGAAAACATGTATATATACATTGACTACAATTAACTTTTCACAAAAGTTAAGTTCTATTATACAAATTTACAGCCCACTAAAACCAACACTGCACACTTAAAATACAATGCAGTTGGTATTTAATCACAATCCAAAATTCTCTATTACAAAACTATTCATTTACAATCGCCCTCCGACTACGCCCACTCCGCTAAACCTCCTGGAGGTAACGGACGGGCCTCCTCCGCAGGCGGCGCGGCCTCGGCAGGACCGGCACGGGCATCTGGGCCTGTGATATCATCAATAACACGTGAACACGAAGGTTCAACAAGATACATGCATTTTCATGATTCTTCATGTTATTTAACAATTCTTTAACAATTCTATACAAGAATTCAATAAGGTAAGAACTTAAACAGTTCTACAATAAAAGAACTTAACAGTTCTATATAACCTACTTCAATTCCATAACCAATATCTATGTCAATCATATCCTTTCATTTCGTTCATTTCGTTCATTTCGTGTCTTCCAACGGAAGCAGTGTAAGCACAAGGCGGAAGGGCAAACCATTCATGGCCTAGGCTTCAAGATTATTCAATTTTCATTTAGTCACATTAATTAAGCACAAGGCGGAAGGGCAAACCATTCATGGCCGAGGCTTCAAGATTGTTTCACTTTTCATTACATGACTTTTCACAATGGTGGAAATTTTCCAGTGTCTTGATCAGAGAGCACTGGCATTCCACGAGGCTCCGGAACGCCCCTCACATCTACTGCAGCAGGAATTATTCATTCATTCAAGTTACTGTCACCTTTAGTGACTATTCATTTCATTTCATTTCATTAATTCAATTCATGTATTCTGTCATTTCGTGCATTATGTCAATGACGTTCACTATGTCAATGAAGTTCACCTCTGTGTCACTTCATGGATTCTATTCATTTCTTATCAATTCTATTCATCCTTCTAAGCCAGACAAACGAGTGAAGCGTTAGTTATCCAATGTACATGTTATTTTTGATGAATATCACTTTATGTATTTGATTTGTACATTGAGACGACCTTCGCTAACACCTATGTAGGCTTAGACATCAGCATGAAATAGCCTGTACAAATTAGGCTTCATTTCCATAATCTTTTCTGAGTTCATCTCAGCTGTCGGTTGGCCTGTCGGTTGACCGACCATACAACGTCGGTTGACCTATCGGTAAACCGACACTTTGTCGGTTCAAGTTCCAGAAGCTGGATCCTTCAGTCCACTTCCTGATACATTCGTCGGTCAGGCTTCGGTCATGTGTCGGCTGACCGAAGATACCATGTCGGTTGACCGACCTATTGTCGGTTCGAATTCCAGAGAGCTGGAATTCACTGAGACAGATTTCAGATCTGTCGGTTAGTCCGTCGGTTGACCTGTCGGTCGACCGACACTACCATGTAGGCTGACCGACACAATGTCGGTCAGAATTCCAGAGAGCTGAAACTCTCCGAGACAACTCCCAGAGCTGTCGGTTAGCTTGTCGGTCAGGTGTCGGCTAACCGACACATGCTCAGAAGTTCAGTTCTGAACTTCGGATTTTCTGAAGCAAAACTTCCCGAAATTGAGTCAAATAGACTCCAACATCTCTAAAACACTATAAATCATAAGAATGCATAAGTACTTGCCTTTTGTGAAGGTTGAATGGAGAATAAACCTTCCTTAGCTTGTAGTTCCAAGAGAAAACCTTGATTCCAAGCTTGACACTTTCACAATTTGAAAACAAAGTTGGGGAAGATGAAGTGAAGGATGAAAACTCCTTGAAAATACTTACAAATCCCTTGTTTGCCTCTTGATTGAGTAAGATTGGAAGGAAAGAAGAGAAAAGCAAGAGAAAAGGTGCCTAGGGTTTGGAAGAAGATGGAAATGAGATGAATGATCTCATTTAGGTTATCTTAGCTTATATAAGCTATGAAAGTGCACTTAAGTCCATCCATTCCACTAATTTACAATTTAAGTCAAATGAAGGGTCATTTGACCAGATTCTCGTCAAACGACTTCGAACCTATGATGAAAGTTGACGTACTCGTCGAGATACACGCGTTGGTATCAAGAGTTTCCGTATTCGACGAAATACGCGAAATTTCGTATTTACATAAAAGTCCTTCATTTCTACGTTTGAGTCTAAAACTCCATTTAAACCATGCGAATCCATTCTTTACCATTCCATTAAGCCCAATTCATTCATTTGAGGCTTATTCCATATCATTTGGTCATTGACCATCATTAGCTCAATTAACCGCAGTTAATTAGCCTTAAGCATAACCAATTCACTTAATCTTTTCATTATCCGTTCATTCCATTCATTTGGGACTAACTCATCGAGCTTAGTCATTAATTACCATTAAACTAGTTAAACATGGTTAACTAGCACTAATTTCAATTAACCAGAGTTAATCTTGATTAACTCGGGACGAGACCTGACACGTATGTGGATCAACCTCCGTAGCCTCCAATCAGAATGATAAAATGCTGAACACATTGAATTTAATCTCTTTAGTTTGTGTACTACATGGCCCCACTTCAATTGTGAAATTGGGCCAGTAACAGTTTTGAGCGGCTTGGATTTCTTAATGATCTCTACCGAAAGATTTATGGACCACTGATATTTCTGATGCCCAGGATCATCAAAATAATACAAATTCATCGAAGTGATCATAGAAGGGTATAAATACTCACGTTCATCTCATCCATTGTAACCATGAATGGATGAGATAACACAATCGTCTGACAAATAATAATAATAATAATAATAATAATAATAATAATAATAAATCATTTGGCCTGGTCATCATTTTCATTGCACCAACGATCGCTTCTTGCTATATCATTTTACATCCACTAGAATGTGCTTGTGCTTATGCTGTGCCATTTGTAAATTGGTAGAGCTAGCTTATCAAATCATACATTGGTACCCGGAGCTCATCAGCGATTTTAACAAGGATGGACAGACGGCTCTCCATTTGCTTGCTGAAAATCCCTCAGCTTTCAGAAGTGGATGTTACTTGGGACCCGTTGATGATTTCATCTATTCCTGTGAGTACTCTCTCTCTCTCTCTCTCTCTCTCTCTCTCTCTCTCTCTGTCGGCAGCGGACAGGGATCGAGTTTGTTTCAGTTCAGCTATTGATATAACCTATATAAGGCTCGGCACACAAATAACCCATTTATTTATTAAGTTGATATTGTTAGTTGAAGTCAATGCGCTATCTAAAAGTAGACTAAACCCTTAATCATCTCATTAGATTCTGGAGAACGGTCACTTAGAACGCGACAGTTGTCACCTAGCTGTTCAGGGTTTGAACTCTGGGAATGCCACCTCTTCCCAAGTGTATGGGCTTCTTTCTCACTTGTGTGGGCCTTCTTCCTACTCATGCGGGCTGTCTTCTTGTGTGCGTGGGCTCTCTCTTCGGTCCCAACCCCCTTTGTTGGATTACCAAAAAAAAACCTGATTAGATTCTGATTGAGGTAACAAGTCAAATTGTAGTGAATTGGGTTGAATTCACATGTATATCTACTTTGAATAGAGGTGGCAATCGGGTCGGATTGTGCTAAACGGACCGGAACCGTTTATTAAACGGGTTAGACAAGCCTAACCCGCATCTAACCCGTTTATTAAACGGGTCGAAAACCCCTAACCAGCACCCACCACAGGTCAACCCGACCCGACCCATTTAAACCCGCATAACCATTGCGGGTTATACAGGTTAGGTCGACCCATATAAACCCGCATAACCATTGCGGGTTATACAGGTTAGGTCGACCCATATACTTGAATAAATGAGTGATAAGTTTCTTTACAAGAAAAAAAAATGTTAGAAATAAAACAGTTTTTTCATAAAAATAAAAAATATCATATCAAAATAAAAAGATACTATAGAATTGAGTGATAAGTTTCTTTACAAGAAAAAAGAAAATAATAACAATACAAGCATAGCTCATGCAAGACAAGCACATCGTACAAATCATTTAAAGAAAAAACCATCCATGTAAGATGAATAATTCTAAATTGTGTGACTCATGGTAAGCATAATGTTACTTAGTTCTACTATAACAAATATGAAATATAAAATTACAGTCATATTAAAAAATTCTGTCATGCACCATCCTTAAATTAAGTATTTGTAATCTTAAATAGACTTAAATACAAGAATTAATGCGGGTTCTGCGGCTCAAGCGGGTCAACCCTAACCCGACCCACTTAATTGAAGGTCATGAATACTGGACCCGTGACCAACCCGCCTATCAAACGGGTCGGGTTAAGTGGGTAATACGCGGTCGGGTCGGTTTTGCGGGTCGGGTCATATTTTGCCACCTCTAACTTTGATAAGTTGAATAGCCCAACTCAAATCCCATATTTATCAAATCAAAATGCCAACCTAAAGTCCGAATCATACCAGCAGTTAAAAGGAACAACTATCTAGCTAGATTAGTTGGTTGGACTTAGTTTTTTATTTTTTTTATTTTTATTTTTATTTTTTTCTGATGATGCAAATTGAATTGAAAGGAGAAAAAAGGAAAGGGAAAACAAAAGCCAAAAGAGGCCAAACAGAGGGAGAAAAAACCTCAATGAAAAAAGCAGCAAAGGTCTATCTTACAAGCTGATAGGGCTGATTACATAGATTAAAGAAAGATTGTAAAGAAGGACTATCAAAAGAAGAGGACATATTCCTAAGAGAAATAGAGGCATCCTGCAATAAGAAATTAATAGCTAAGTCTAAAGAAGGAGACCCGTTACTGAAAACACAGCTTGATTCCTGACCTTTCATAGGCTGAAGATGGCGATGATGAATAGAGCTGCCAAACCCTTCTTAGCTTTGAGGTAAGAATTGACAGAGAAGGAGTCCCACGTGGAAGAAACAAAGAAGGTCGGACTTCGGTTGAGTTAGCGTTCCTATGAATCATGAGATAACAATTAGCGTAAAAAAATTCAATTCAATAGGGACTGGCTACCAATGTCATCTAAAGCAATGAAATAAATGATCAAGGATATCTTATACCAGAGCTAATATTTGATGGACGGCTAATCCACAAGGGCACTTATATTTTGAAGGGCCAGCTGGCCCATCTACATGTCATGTGTTACTGCCTGCTGTTCCTACCTCCCTCTCCTACTAGTTGCAAGAGGATACTATAAATATTAATTGTTTTATGCTTTTCAACGTACAGATTTGATTGTTGACTCGGACAAAGTGGAGACGTCCCCAGATTTCACGGGCAAACATTGTGTAGATATTGCTTGTCAAGTTCCTGAAAATTACCGAACCTGCTTGGACTTACTTTACTTGTGGAAGAGGCTTTTTACTCCTGGAGGTAATATTCAACTTTCTCCTTTTTTTTTTCATTTTGTGCCAAGCTATATTTTAGACTGCAACTACTTGTTTATATCTCTTTAGTTAACCTAGCTCGTTAGTGATTCGAGTAGATGAGTATGGGACCTTACGTTCTTAATCTAAAACTGATAATTAGGACCTAGAGACTGAGCAAGACTCAGTCAGACTCGGTCACAGTCATTTAATTTGCTCAACTTAGTGAAAGCTGATATGACTCGGGCAAAGTCAAGATGAATTTTTAGCACAGTTGTTAATTTCATTTCGGACCTTATTTTGGTTTGGCTTACAAAATTAAATATTTTTGGGATTTTGGTGAAACATTTTGGAGTTATGTTTTAGGAAGATAAATAAAATCAAAATATACATATATGCCAGAAAAATTAAAGTATAAAATATAATTTATGAATTTAGTTCATTATGATAAAATAATATTATAATATATAAGTATAAAATTTAAGTACATGCCTTACCACAGCAAAGCTTAAACATAATTTTCATTACAATAAAAGTTAATAACATTTAATGTTGAAATTTGGAAAAATTCCCCACAACATTTTGTTCATTTCAAAAATTTCATCAATTTTGTTAAATTTCTGTTGAAATCCATATTTTTGGCCAAAATCGACCACAAGTCCAATTGATAAGTGTCACAGCCCCGCCCAACTCAGCGTGAAATTGTCCGCTTTGGCCCACGTGCACGAGCGGGGACTTCAGGAGGTTACCCATCCTAGTACTGCTCCCGCCCGAGCACGCTTAACTACAAAGTTCTTATGGTTTCCGGGGCCGCACAGTTTTAAAAGGCCTCATGCTAAGTTAATACGGGGTTTGACTTATAAGCCCAGGGTTAGGACTTGAATATTTCTAATGCGGGTTAACAGAGACTCACCGTTTGAAGCCCGTGGTTGACAAGCTCCGCCCCTTGGTTAAGGGTGCCGCCCGGACCAAGTTCTCACAATAAGATCTACTATGCATTTCGTATTCGCTTCATGGCCGAAATGAAAAAATTTAGCTATATCAATCGAAACCAAATGAAGTTAATAACTATGGTTTTTAAACTATGATCATAAATAAAGTATCCGGCAATGCCATGGAGGAGTTCGATAGCCCTTGTCTTCCTGTATAGCCGTCACACAATGCCCACATGCCTCACAGCATACAAGGATGATTGTGGATTTGTCATTTTTAAAAGGTTAGTTCAATAAGGTATTCTTAACCATCTGGTCCAATGCTTTAGAAAGACATTTTCAAAAAAAGTAGAGGATTCCTTGTTAGACCTAAAATCAAATGGTCATGTTCCAGATTCCTTCATTTTGTTACATTGGACCAATGGGCCCACCAATATGACGTGTGGTGGCTCTCCACGTCTAACATACCAAATACAAGAGTTCTTGTTTTGAAATTTGGATTTTCAAGAGAAACCTAAGAATTCTGATGGTAGCTAAAAACTCACACGAGCTTGTCTATTAAATTTAGATTGCTCAGATCAAGTAACACTAAATTCGAATGTCTCACTAAATAGGAATGTCTCCTTGTTAAGTTTCTCTTTTCATAAAATGCAAGACTAGAGAGAGGAAGTAATATGATTGCCAATGTACTTTTGTCCAGAGCAAATTTGCTTCACTAGTAAAACAACAAAGAGTATATAGTTCCAGCATATATTTGATCTTAGTACATGCAAATAATATTGATGTTTCATTTAGTGATATACATCAAGAATGCATGTTCCAACAATCAAGTGTGTTCTGTTTGCAGTTAGCTGGGCACATACATGCAAAACATTCAGTAAAAACATGGATCGGTTGCTAGTGAGAGATACAAGTAAGTAGAGCTCCAAAGCAAACTTACTGTTTGAAAGAAAATGTTTTTGGTAGTGCACAATTTTCCCGTCAAACGGGGCCACAAATGACCTCAATTTCAAACTAGTGAGATTGAATGAGGATAAAAGGTGGAGAGCAGACCACGAAAACTGATGTAACCAAAGGGATATTTTCTCCACTTGTTTTCTTCACCTATTTACTACATCTACAAAACTCCTAAGAACCAGAAATGGGTGCGGCGGGCATTATGAAAAAATAAAAATTCTTTGGCGGCATTTAAGAGGGGTGTTTGGATAAGAGAAGAACATAATATCACTAAATCTAAATATTATAAGATTTCATTATCACAAAATAATATTATAATAGTTTGTCACTAATTGTGTTTGGCAAAATTTTAACTAGATGATGCACCAAAATAAGAAATTAATAGAGAAGTCGGGATGATTGACCCAATGGGAATCCACTAACTAATAGTCATACCAGAGTGATTTAATATTTGTAACCATGGTAGAGCCCATCTACTTAGAAAATCATTAGACCGAATGTTAAAACCCACGAGTAATGTATTTGAATTAATGTGGGTCCACCAAATGTTAATAACTATAATGTAATACATCCGATGGTGATTATAGTATAGAGTCTTATCGAGTGTTAAATATCATTGAAGAATCTATTTATGAAAAATCAATGTGGGACCCATTTGATTTTACAGTCATATTAACCAAGCTAATTATAGTAAGGGGCCATTATTGTTGGTAATCATGATAGAAATTGCCTAATGAGATATTTGTAGGACCTACCTAATATTATAATCAATAAAGAAACTATGTAATTATGATAGAGCTATGGGACCCACATAAATTTTATAAACACTAAAGGGCCCATCTAAGATTGAGAGTTAGGATTCCTATAGAAACCATCAATATTAAAAAAATATATATAGTGAACCACCATGGTAGGAGTTTCTCATAAATTTCCACTCTTGTTTGCAAATACTCCTGACCCTTGTTTTGGTTAGTTTTCTTAACGAAAGATTGTTTTATACATCATATGTTTGAATATTATAATATGATGGTTTTTATAAGAAAGTGAGATATTGTAGGATACTTTCTAAGTTATCCAAAACACCTAGTTTTAAGGTGTCTAGATTACATTCTAAAGTATGTGATACTATAGCATAATCTTTAGAAATAGAGTTTTTTGTATATACCCCCCAAAGGTTTGTAGGATTTATAAATAGGCCCCTGAGGTTTTAGTATTTGTAAATAGGCCTCTGTCTTTTCTTTTTAACAATTCCTTTCATGTCCCCAAAATCAATATTCCTAATAACAATGGGCGGCCACCATGAGACTTGTGTTGGGGTTTTATATAAATGACTGCTTTGCCCTTACATCCATCAAACAAAAATGAGTATATTATTATTTACAAAAATACCATTATTTTATCTCAAGTCCTTATGGTTTCTCTCAATAACTCCATCATGCACATGACCAGGGGTGGACCCAAGGACAAGGGCATGGGGATTGAAGCCTCCACCCATATGTAAGAAAAGTTTAAAAATACTCCCCCCACCCCCCACCGCCCCCCCCCCCCCCCCCTGCAAATTCCAAAAAATAATATATATATATAAATATAATTACATTTGCCCCTTCCCTCGATATTTCTTTTACATAGAGCCAAACACCACCCCCTTGCAAATTCTAAAAATTAATTTTTATTTTTTTACATTTGCTCGTTCCCCTAATATTTCTTTTACACTCCCTACACATCAAGCTTAATCATGTATTTTGAAAATTTTCATCAATCCTGCGGTGGGTCATGTATAGATTGGATAACTCATAACCAATTATAAGTACAGGTGCTGATTGTTATCACATGATATATTTGGATTTGATGAAATGAGCCATATATTGATAAAAAAAAATGACTTTACGTAGGGTTATTCTCTTCCACTGAGTGCAACTGTTAATGTTACATGCTTTATAAAAGAAATTGAGTTCAAGCTTTTGAAATTATGCATATAAGGACAAAAGAGATGGACAAAAGTGTCATTCCGCTCTAAAAACCTATGGTGGTTGGAAGACTATTGATTTTGAGAACTCGGAATGTATTAAAATGAAAATGCAGGGACCTATTTACAAATCCTTCAAACCTTAGGGAGGTATATACAAAAAGCTCTTAGAAATATTTGCTTTCCAAACACCCCCTAAAGGAAAGAAATGTGAATTAACGTCACTTTATTTGCTTATGTAATCTAACTTTACATGCTCTCAATATTAACATTACCACCGTCTTAGTAATAGATACTGACATAGATTTTGCTTAAATATTGGATGGATCAATACATAGAAAAAGATTCAACACTTAAATTGAAGTACTATATACAGTGGGAATTTAGACTGACCAAAGCATGAAAAAGAAATTAAGAAAAAAACTATTTCTTTTTATACATCTGTTATGTCCCTAGTCCGAGATTTCACCCTTCCTGAGGCGCGACGTACACCCGCATGGGGAATCAAGCCAAACTCATTGTACATTTATCCGTATGATTGGGTTTCCCACAGGATTTCACGTGTAAGGTCGTAAATCCATCACAAAGTGGTATGTTTAAAAATTTTCCTGTGAACCTGTATAAACATGACTTGTATAATTAATAAAAAAAGGTATCCATCAACCATGTCATCTTTGAACCATAATGAAGAGCATAAATAGCCCAGTGAGTGAATACATAAGTTCAAGTTAAAGCTAAAGAAAGAGGACAGAAATAATGGAAGCTAAGTAAGGGTTACAACCCATAGAAAACACAGCCTAAACACAATTAACAGTCATGACCATCCAAGCCATAGGTCTGGGGTGAGATGACCATCCAAGCCAAAAGTCCACTCAACTAGCTATTAGGGAGTCTCTTCCTCAACCTCCTCGATCTCCGGGGCAAAGGCGTGGGGTTCCCCACTTGTAATGCAAAGTGTAGCACTATTAGGCATAACTAAGCTGGATAAACAAATATAAAGCATGGCATGTAACAAATGAGTAATAAGGACAAGTAAAGATCATAAGAGGTCAAACAAGTATAATCTAGGCATGATTGGTGCATGAATAAGCATGAACATAAGAATCATGAGCAACAAGGACATATACCTAATAGCAAGGTTGGCAAACCGCGTTGGCTATATTCTCCCAAGTAAACATATAAACATGAAATTAGATGAGAATATGAAACATGCACATGACTTGAGGTACCACTAGGAGGCAGAGGGTCCCAAAACTCCATCGGAGACCTGGGGTACCGGTCAACCCCCCATAAATCCCAACTGCAGAGGGTCTATAAAAATACTAAACCCGCACTTAGCCGGGTCCGACTGAGGTAGGATTGAAGCTAAGTGGTACCGACTAGAGGAATAGAGTGTAGGTGACATGTCAAGGTACATAAGCATATCACAGTGTGAGCATAAGCATGAAATAACATGGCATAAACGAAAGCATAAACGTACGCATGATGTAAACATAGGCATAAGCATGATCGGAGTCAAGAGTGCGTAACATGACGAACCTACGAACATATACAAATACACAATGCAAAGGAAAATATATGAAAGCACATAAACAAGGTGCATTGACTAAGCAAATAAACATGAGAAGCATGTACAAATCATGCGAGGGTACTGGAATGTAATTGTAATCCATGTACAAGGGTCATGTAATGACTCAAGGATGCATGACAAGCCAATCCTAGGGTCTTGAAATAATCGTTGGTTGCACCATCCAACAACGTATAGTTCTAAGACCTTCGGCGGCGTTGGGCTACAGCAGCCCATGGCGTTACTTAATTTGGGACGCCGAATACCTTAGGAGAACACCTTTGGTTTGGGGTGCAAGAAGTCTGTTAGGCTAAAAGTCAACATGACAAAACAAAATGTCGAGCAATTTCACCCGAGAGATAGTATGGTGTCTCGCTATAGCGAGCGATGCGCAAAGGTCCAGTCTGATTTAGACTTTATGAAAGAGTTTGAGATTGCTTGTAATTCTGAGTGGATTATGATTAGGAGTCTTATGCTCGGATTTGGGGCTATAAATTTGGTGATTCTCTCAACTCAAACACGGCACACAAGAAGTTAGTTATCTTTCTTGATCTGAGGTTAGAATACCCTAAGAGAGATTTTCTTGTTTCTCTAAAGCCATTGAGAGATTGTTTTGAAGGGCTGCTCTAAAAGGTTTTGTTGCTTTTACTCTTTGGTAGAAGATAATTCATCTTGGATGACAAGGTGCGAGGCGATCAAGAAAGGAGAATGGTGTACGGTGGAAGTCGTGTCAATAGAAGTTGTGCAAGAACAACTACAGTCCTTAGGTCAAGGTACAGACCGAGATAAAGGAGCCATGAGTATATCTTGTAGCTGTTCGTGAAATCTTGAATTCTAGTTCGTAGTTTTCTCCCTAAAAAGGGTTTCCACGTTATATTTGTGTCGCCTTCTTATGGTGATTGCTTGGTAGATTTATTTGCTAGTTCTATATTATGTGATTGGTTACATCCGCTGTATTGATTTGATTAATTAGACTAGCATCCATTCTAGTGGGTCCTGCTAAACCTTCAAAGTCCAAAAGACGGGCTTCGATATGGGTGTACGTGTGCTCAAACACCACCCACTTAAATTAGAACTCCATTGGACATGAATTAGGGTGCAAAGGGTCCCACACTATGGTCCAACTAGGTCCCATAATCATCCTAAGAACCTGGGTATGTCTGGGTTGCTCGCTCGACCCAACCAGACTTGGGTCGAGCCAGTGGCCTCTCTGGCCAGGCAGAACCTTCACTCGCTCAACCCAGTGAAGTCCAGGTCGAGCAAGGGTGTCCCCTACTTGAGTTAGGCGGGGGACTGAGCCAAAATGGCTTTGCTCCCTCTCTTGTTCCTGATACCAATCCCTCCAAGCCTTAGAAATGCAAGATACCTATATCAATGAGCCTCCAGAAAATGCTCATTTAACATCACCATAGCCCAACAAGACATTAAATTCATTCCTTACATAAATCTGAACAAAAATATTCAATTGAGCTAAGAAATGGGTAGTCTCTCATGAAGAGGCATGAATTCACGGAATCAAATGAGTGAGCATGCATAGATTTATATGAGTTTAACTTGCCTTAAGGGGCTTGACTGAGATCTACAAGAAATCCAAGCTATGACACGAACCAAGCTCCAAAACTGTAAATCCCCCAAAAATGCAAGCTCAAAGTGTTAGCTTGTATGTCCTCAATCCAGTGGATGATGTGAATAAATTCATTTATTATCAGAATTGATCTATAATTTTATGCTTCATTAATGAGATGAATGGGACTTTATTTTATAGTTGTTCATAATTAATACAAGATGACATGATTGTTCATGAGATGAATATGAGCCCTTAAGTATATTAAATGTGATCCATGTGTGTAGATGATATCCACATGAATGAGACATAGATCACAACTATTATACTTGAAGTATTTTACAACCAATGATGAGACTGGGGATCTCATCTGAAAAGGTTGTAGCACTGCAATTACTATGAGATAGTATGGTTTGACTCGACCATCGGATTGGAAGACTTTGCATTGTTTTGCTAGTACATATCGAAGGACATTCGTAGCACATATACTAAATATTGTCTCTGATTAAGGAAAGCTCTCATAATTTCTAAGCAATAGGCACTCAATCCTGAGAGAGTAATGAACTCAAGTTTCTGCTATGCATTTACTTTAACTTACCAATGAGTGAGGCCAACCATACGTCAACACCTCGGTATCTTGAGTAGATGATAGTAAGACTGTGGGAACATATATTCTCAAGATGGAATCTATCATCTAAAAAAGAAATATCCCCTTATGCTGATTAATGGAATTAATAGTCGGTAAGTGCGCACCCATCTTGAGTAAGAGTTAATTGGATGATATCGATGATCAGTGTAATTAATTGGGTAACAAGGATAATGAGAGTTGGATCCAATTTGGTTAGATAGTTTAATTCCAATGGATCCATGGATAAATTGATGGAGAAGCCTGCTTGCAGTAATTGGGAAGTTTATGGTCTTATTGTAAAATTCTAGGATTGGAGTGCAATTGCATTTATTTAGTAGAGTTGTTTGTAACTAACTGTGGATCCGGAGTTCACATGTGATGTGGGGTCCAAATGCTTCAGTTGGAGCCAGATCTAAGGAACCCCTAGTGGTCCACATGCTAGTCTTAAGGTAGGGAAAGTTTAATTCCAATTGAAAATCGTAAGGAAAGGATGAGTAGGATACATAAGAAAATTGAAAGTGAGACTTCTAAGTGCTTTAAGAGAGGAAATTCCAAATACTATAAGTATGAGGCCCAGGACTGGACGTCCCGTTTGTGTTGCACGCCTAATACAAGTGGGCTTACAATAGGTCTCTCTCCTCTCCCTCTCTTTTCTTCTCTGGTTTCCCACTTGAGTGCCTATGATTTCTTCTCAATTGAGATCCTACCATTCTCTTTGAGTAGTTCTCTACAAGAGCATCATAGCGTGGAAGATTGCAAGGCCTAGGAGATCACTACTGCGAAAGAGTTACTCAAGAACATTAATTTCTTGATTTGAGCGCAACCGAGCTCCTCAGGTATAGATCTACACCGGTTACATTTGTAAATCTATGCTGCTTGTTTGTGCATGTTCAGATTTATCCTTTGTTGATAGATCTATGATCTTAATACATAAGATAAGGGTTTTAGATCTCGGGATTGGGTTCTTAGCCTTTTGGGTGTTTGATCCCTGTGTCAAGATGGTCAAAAGTTTTGAAAACCCATCTGAAATGCCCACCTACTTCCAACACAAAGAGCTCCCTACAATGGTGAATGCATGAAATGACTGTAATCAACATCTATGCACAAATTATAACTTCCAATTACTGGTTTGAAACAAGAGAGTGATTGGGAGGGATTGGCTCACCTATGGAGTAAGGAAGAAGGAGATGGAGATGAGTGTGAACTTGGAGGATGAAAAAATTGTTGGGGAAGATGAAGTGAATGATGAAGAAGCCTCCTAACTCGAGATACAACATGCACATCCACTAGATGCTAGATTTTGGGAAGAAATGTAATGAAAGGAGAAGAGAAGAA
The DNA here is from genome assembly GCA_028538565.1 of Umbellularia californica. NCBI lineage: Eukaryota > Viridiplantae > Streptophyta > Magnoliopsida > Laurales > Lauraceae > Umbellularia > Umbellularia californica. Next base: position 94,959,619 of record JAPQWN010000003.1, on the reverse strand, counting down.
GGTTGCCCAGCTACATGCAAATGGAGGAATGGTCGATTGAATGAGGAATGGGTTGTTTCAAATGAAACTTTTCATGAATTTTGCACGCAAGTCCAATGGGAACTAGAAATTTCTGAAAAAGGGTCTTTGGTTGGAAAATTGGCCTGAATGGTTGCGAATTGGGCTCAATTGGTCTGGGTCAAAACCCGAAAAATCATTGTATGAAAAATGCTCTATGCAATGCACCCAAAACTCACACAAAACTGAAAACACACTCCATGATTTTCGAGTACTCAAATTACCCAAAAAATCATAATTCTACCGAGGCTTGGTCAAAACCCCACTAATCTATCTAATCATGCTCAAATACATACATAACTGGAATTAGACATCTAATTCTAATTAATTAGATGCTAAACACGATCAAGGTGGGTCGGGGTGTTACAACATCACTCGATCCAAGCTGTATCATTCCCATGGACTAAAACTTAGGCAACCGCTTGCTAATGAGAGGAGTGAGCTATGAATGATTTAAAACGAGCAAAATATGGCCCCTACACGTGGTCAATAAAAGTTGACTGCATGAAAACCCTCTATTTTAGAGTCAACATGGGACCATTTCTCTTTGAGCAAACTAATAGAGCAGACTATTAGACAATGTCAAATTGGTCCAATAGCCAGTCTTAAAAGGCCTAGGTTTTAACCATATCGAGCGTAAGTTATAGAGCCCAGAGTCCCTTACCTTAGAGAACCACAAGAAGCCATTTGTTTGCATGTGAAGAAAACTGGAGCGAAGCTGTCCAATTTTCATTCAAAATTGAGGTAACGAACTCCTTGCTTTCTTCACCCAGTTTTCCCCTCGTTTGAATGTGGAGAAAATAAGGTGAGAAGCAATTGATCATCTTTTTCTCAGCAATTTCATCGATCATCCCAAGCTTCCCAAAGCCTTCTCATCATCCTAATTTTCCCCTGTAGTCTTCTGTGTAGCTGTTTTTTTTTTTTTCCCCCTCTCTTGGGGCCGAATCATCTGCATTAAAAAAATTTATTTGGGCGTTGGCGGGGGCGGGGGCTCTTTCTTTCTTCTAAACAACCTTCATTTCCCCCCTTCATTATTGAAATTCTTTTACAACTTAGCAGAAATAAATAAATAAACAAATTAGCTGATATTAAAAGTGATCCTTCAGACTCTCTTTGGATTGAGCTGCTCACGACTAAAATAGCTCTCCATGATGGTCTCAAAGCAGAGAGATCTACTGGAGACAAAAATCCAAGATAAGATGGCTTAACAAAGATTACCAAAATACTCGATTCTTTCATCTGACTGTGAAAGCCCGGAGTTTTTTTCTTTTTTATTTTTTGGTAAATAAGCCCGGAGTTTGTTTAAGAAAATTAACCACATTTTTGGATTTTATTGTATCGTCCCCAAATTCTTCATCATCATTAACACCACGGTCTTCTTTTATGTGATCTACTCTATTTTTGGGAGTTGCGGCTAATGTATTTGTAACTCTCTAACAATTTCTCTTTTCTCTCTTCTATTCTCTCCATTTGGTATGCATAATGTGCATTTTGGCCTTTGCATTTTTTTTCCTTTGCATGTATCTAAGCTGTTTCAGGCCGATTTGTCAGATTATGAAATTCTCAATCAATTTGGGCAGATATACAGAATTCTTTCTCATTATCACAAAGGATCCTAAAAAAAAAACAAAGTTTGTATCGTATAAAGTATATACTTCGACTTTCATGTGCTAGAACTTTGTCTTGTAAACATAAAAGTACGATACGTGCTTTTTTGAAAAGATTAGGTTCAGAGTTCTTGGAAGAATTCTTTACGGAGGAAGAACAAGCTCTTTCTTTGATCTTCTCAACAACCTCTCCTCCTTCTCATAGGTCACATAGTGAACAAATTTGGTATTTGGATATTATCCGTATCAACTGTCTTCCAGACTCTTTGAGCACGCCTAGCCTATGTAACTAGTCTCCTTTTTAATACAAATTACCCTTTAAAAGAAAAAAAGGAAAAGAAAAAAGAAAAGCTGAGGAAGAAAGTAGAGAAAACCGTGATAGTTCCATCCATGTTTCGAACTCATCCAAATGCCTAGTGTCTTGAAATTCCAAGAGAGTAGATCAACCCTAAGGGATAAACACAGTCCCAATACAGATCTTAATATGGAAGGAAGTAGAGCAGAAACCTAGAAAAATCAATCTATCAATCACACAGATAGACACACGATATTATACGTGGAAAAACCCTGAAAGGGAAAAAAACACGGGACCTCACACCTGTCCAGAAAGATCAAGCACTAATCAAACAAAGGTTACAAGAGAAACTCACTACCCTTTACAGTTGAATTCAACCTAAGGACCGCAATGAATCTTGCCGACGAACGCGCCATTCACCTTCTCCAGTGCTTCAATCTCCACGCCTTTAACAAGACGAATCAACTTAGAACTTTGAACAATGAGTCTTCAGATGCATAAAGCTTCAGCACATTAGAATCACCAAAAGGGCTCTCTAAAGGAAAGGGTTCTCTCAGTGATAGATAAGGTTTTTTGGATTTTTGAGAGATGGATGATTTTTCATAGGGCCATAGCCTTATATAAGGCTCTTCAAAACGAGAGGAAGAGATATGGGTTGAATGGGATAAGAGTTGGAAATGATAAGAGGAGATTTCCAGAATATCTGGTGAAATCCGCCGCTGTCCGATCGATCGGTCTGTCATATAACTGAGAGCCAATCGTCAGTCTGATCGATCGGTCTGTCAAATAACTGAGAGCTGTAAAGCGCCGATTGATCGGTTTGAGAGTCCGATCGATCGGTCTGAGAGTCCGATCGATCGGTCTGTCACCACTGATTCTGGAACAAGTCTTCGAATTTCTTGCAAGCTGATTGGTCCAACTAAAAATATAAAAATTACATAAATCCCCAAGTTTTGTCCATCCACATGAATTAGCCAACACTAAAAAACTAACAATCTTCTCATTTGGCAATTCATGGACAAAACATCTAATACATGAAATCTACCCATAAACTAACAAAAGAAAGAATAAGAACAAAACAGCTTTGCTTGAAGTCACTAGCTTTGATGATACCTGTAAATCCTGTCACAGTCAATCTTGGCAGACGATCATTATTAAATATTGAGAAAAATGCAATAGTGAAAATAACAAGAACATTCATATTACTTCTCCCTCTTTTTGGACATAAATTGGCAAAGATAAGAAGGTATTTATATTAGCCGAATGATGCAAAAGTGAGTACAACCAAAATGAAATGCAGCAAGAAAAGTTCATAACGTAGACAGTGAGAAGAAAACACAATAGCAAGCAAGTCAGAACATCAAAAAAACCATCAATAAGATAACAAAGCCAGGTTAGGATAACAAAGGGCATGGACTACTGAGGAGTGTTAGATGGGCCCAAAGCCCATCAGTAATCATAGGCCCATCAGTAATCAGCTCCTGGATATATCTCACGTGGGATTGCATGATAGCCTTCTTTGCTTAGAATAACAATTGCTGTAATTAGTTGCCTTCTATGTTTAGACTTTTGATTGATGTAATTAGCATGTAAATACCTATATATATGGATGTATAATCTCTATAGAAGACAGACAGAAATAATACAGTCTGGAGAGTATTCAAACTCTTTTCCAAACGTCAGATTGTCATGGTATCAGAGATAGGTTATGGTGTTTAATCTTAGAAATCATCCAAGGAGACAATCAGAGACAATCAAAGAGAATCCTCTGTCCCTCGTGAAAAAAAAACAGATCTCCTATCTGTTTTCCAGAGTTCGTCAGCCAGACCTTCAGTTCTACTCATGGCCCACCTGTGATCATCACAACTTCTTCAGAGATCATTCCAGTCAAGGTCGCCTGCTTCTTCTAAGTTATTTTGTGATTTTTTCAGAATTTTTTGACCCTGCAAGATAGGATTTCTGATCATTCTCGTGATTTTTCAAAATCTGACACAAAGTTTGATCAAATCCGTCCAAAATCCTGGATATTCAACGGAATAAGTTCAAACCTGTTCCAATAGGTGCGAAAATAGTGCTTCTCAGTAGATCCGACCTCTGATCAGTGTCTAGATCCATCTGTGGGGAGCACGTGTTGGATCTGAGGCTCATTCAAGGTCGTCTGGCAAGGTTTTTTCACTGTTACTGTTCTGCCTTGATTTTTTTTCTTCTTTTGCTGTGTTGGATCGTGCATTCTACACTCTAGAACTCTTTTGATTGCTGTCTTTCTCTGTTTCCATCAGTTTTTTATTAATCTAACATTGAGATGGAGAAATCTGAGGTCACTTTGATCAAGTTCACTGGACAGAATTACCCTGCCTGGTCTTTCCAATTCCAAATCTACTTAGAAGCTAAGGAATTGTGGGGATTTGTTTCTGGCACGGACCCTAAACCCACCAAGGATGAGAAGAAGATCTCCTCTTGGCATACTAAAGATGCCAAAATCAAATCCTGGATTCTGGGATCCGTGGAGCCTCATCTGATAATGAATCTCAAGCCTTACCCCACTTCGAAAGCCATGTGGGGGTATTTGAAGAAAGTATACCATCAAGATAACTCTGCCCGACAATTCCATCTTGAATGTGCCATTGCTGAATATACACAAGGGACTTTGTCCGTACAAGACTACTATTCCGGTTTCCGTACGCTATGGTCGGAATACGATAGTATTAAGTATGCGGATGTGGCTGACAATGTGTTGGGCGTAATTCAAGACCTTCAGGCCTCTAGTCAGCGCGATCAGTTTTTGATGAAACTGCGGAATGAATATGAAAGTATCCGCTCTGCTCTGATGAATCGGACGCCCCTACCTTCATTAGATGTCTGCTTGAATGAGCTTTTACGTGAAGAACAACGTCTTACGACCTCGGCTCATATTGCTCAACAAAAGACTGACACCTATTCAGTCGCGTTCTCTGCCAATAAAAATTCTCAGCCTCCACCTCGAGACTTGAGCAAAACCCAATGCTACAGTTGTCAAAAATTTGGGCACCTTGCATCTCAGTGCAAACAGAAAGTCTGCAGTTACTGTAAAAAGTCGGGACATATCATCTTTGAATGTCGCTGCCGTCCACCACGTCCGTCAACACAGTATCAGACTCCACACGCATATGTGGCTTCCTCGGTTATGCCTGCTCCTCCATCTGCCTCACAGCCTGGGCCCTCATCATCTCTCACTCCTGAATTGGTACAACAAATGATTATCAATGCCCTCTCTGCCTTTGGTCTCTCAGGTAAGTCACCTTCCTCTTCTACTTGGTTCATTGATTCCGGGGCCTCTAATCATATGACATATTCCCACACCCCTTTCTCCAATATGACAAGTTACAATGGCCATCTTCAAATACAAACTGCTGACGGTGGACATGTTCCCATTACTGCTGTCGGCGATATCCCTGGTCCCATCCCATTGAGAAATGTTTACCTTTGTCCTAATTTAACTTCCAACCTATTGTCAGTAGGACAACTTGTTGAAAATAATTATAACATCTCTTTCTCTTCTTCTGGTTGTATTGTGCAGGACCAGATGTCCGGGAGGGAGATCGCGAGGGGGCCTAAGTGTGGACGCTTGTTTCCGCTGGATTTTTCTAAAATTTCTAGGAATCAATTTGACAATAATGTGTTTTGTTTTTCTCTTAGAGATAATTGCCGATTGTGGCATAATAGACTCGGACATCCTAATTCCAAGGCTTTGTCCCTTATGTTAAATTCTGGTTTATTAAATAATTTTTTTGGTTTATCTTCTTGTGTGCCTTTTGATTGTGCTACTTGTAAAATGGGAAAGAGCAAAACTCTTCCGTTTCCTCATTCTACTTCACACACCTCTCAGTGTTTTGCTTTAGTTCATAGTGATGTATGGGGAATTGCTCCTGCTCTTTCCTACGCTCATTATAAATATTTTGTGACTTTTATTGATGATTTCAGTCGCTTCACATGGGTCTATTTTCTGCATTCAAAATCTGATGTTTTTCATGTTTTTAAAATCTTTTTGGCTTATGTTGAAAATCAATTTTCCACCTGCATTAAAATTTTGCGATCTGATTCAGGCGGGGAATATATGTCCTCTGACTTTCAACGGTTTTTGCAAAACAAAGGCATTATTTCTCAAAGATCTTGTCCTTATACCCCCCAGCAGAATGGAATCGCTGAAAGGAAAAATCGACATCTCCTTGATGTCACTGTTCCCTTCTTCTGGAATCATTGGTTCCTACTCGTTTTTGGGTTGAGGCACTAGCTACAGCCGCTCATCTTATCAATCGTATGCCATCAACCTCCATTGAGAATCAAAGCCCATATTACCGTTTGTACAAGACCGCTCCATCTTATGAGGATCTTCATGTTTTTGGCTCCACTTGTTTTGTGCACTTGCCTCCTTCTGAGAGGACAAAACTCACGGCACAATCAGCTAAGTGTGTGTTTTTAGGTTATGTACCCTTCCAGAAAGGATTCCTTTGTTATGATCCTCACATTCGTCGTTTACGTACTTCTAGGAATGTCATTTTCTTTGAACATCAGTATTTTTTTCAAACACACATTGACCCTCCTGGCTCCTCTTTTGTGTCATTACCTGGTTTTTCTGATGACCCGTCAATTGTTCGTTTTAATCCTAACTTTGTGTATCACAGACGGAACAACACAGCGCCTACCAGGGATCCCCCCCCTGATCTTCCTCTGGCATCCGGTCCACCACCGGCAGTTGATCCATCCGGACATCCTCCACTGCGTCGCTCCACTCGGATTTCGGTACCGCCAGCCCGTTATGGGTTCTCCCATACTTCCCTAATGGCCACTTTATCTTCCTCCTCCATTCCCCAATCCTATTCTCAGGCTGTGCAGGACCCATGTTGGAACAAAGCTATGCAAGATGAATTGGATGCGTTAGAGCAAAATCATACGTGGGATATTGTACCATCTCCTGTGGGTGTCAAACCTATTGGCTGTAAGTGGGTATTTTCTCTCAAGTTAAAATCGGATGGCTCTTTAGATCGATATAAGGCGCGTCTCGTCGCTCTTGGAAATCGGCAGGAATATGGCATTGATTATGATGAGACTTTTGCTCCGGTTGCCAAGATGACCACCGTCCGCACTATTCTTGCTGTTGCCGCATCTCAATCTTGGCCTCTCTATCAAATGGATGTCAAAAATGCGTTTCTCCATGGTGATCTCAACGAAGATGTTTATATGCGTTTGCCTCAGGGATGCTCCTCTGGAAAGGGTATGGTTGCCAAACTTCGTCGCTCCCTCTATGGTTTGAAACAAGCACCTCGCGCATGGTTTGAGAAATTTCAGGCTGCCCTTCTCCGATTGGATTTTCATCCAAGTCTGTATGATCCTTCTCTATTTTTACATTATGCTCCTTCCGAGATCACTATAGTACTTGTCTATGTTGATGATATCGTCATTACGGGTCCTAATGCACCCATGATTTAGGAGCTCCAAGCCTCTCTTAGTGAGACATTTCACATGAAGGATCTCGGCCCCCTTCACTATTTCCTCGGTCTTGAGGTTTATCAATCGGCTAAAGGCATAGTTCTCAATCAGCACAAATACACTATTAATCTCATTGACTTTGCTGGCCTTACTGCTTCAGCTCCGATCGATACGGCAATCGAACTGAATGTCAAACTCAGTCGAGAGGAGGGTGATCTTCTTTCCGATCCTACTGCATATCGCCGGTTAGTTGGTAGCCTGATCTACCTCACTAACACTCGTCCTGATATCTCTTATGCAGTCAACCGATGAGTCAGTTCATGACTGCTCCTCGTCATTTTCATCTGGCTGCTGTTCGCCGCATCATTCGGTACCTTATTCGCACACCGACTCGTGGGTTGTTTTTTCCATCCAACAATCCTTTATTTCTCAAAGCTTATTCAGATGCTGATTGGGCTGGTTGCCCAGATACTCGCAGGTCAACGACTGGTTGGTGTATGTTTTTGGGTGATAGTCTTATTTCCTGGAAATGCAAGAAGCATGAAAAAGTTTCAAAATCTTCTACTGAGGCTGAATACCGCGCCATGTCTGCTGCATGCTCCGAAATTCTTTGGCTCCGCGGTCTGCTCTCTGACATTGGTTTTCCAGCAGCAGGAGCTACCCCCCTCTATGCAGATAATACAAGTGCAATTCGGATTACTGAAAATCCAATTTTTCATGAACGCACTAAACACATCGAGGTTGATTGTCATTTTATCCGTGATGAGCTTAAACGTGATGTCATCAGTCTCCCACATGTCTCCACTGAACTTCAAATTGCTGATATTCTCACCAAAGGGCTTCCTCGACCACGCCATCAGTTCTTGGTTGACAAATTGATGCTTATTGACTCTCCCGCATCAATTTGAGGGGGGATGTTAGATGGGCCCAAAGCCCATCAGTAATCAGAGGCCCATCAGTAATCAGCTCCTGGATATATCTCACGTGGGATTGCATGATAGCCTTCTTTGCTTAGAATAACAATTGCTGTAATTAGTTGCCTTCTATGTTTAGACTTCTGATTGATGTAATTAGCATGTAAATACCTATATATATGGATGTATAATCTCTATAGAAGACAGACAGAAATAATACAGTCTGGAGAGTATTCAAACTCTTTTCCAAACGTCAGATTGTCAAGGAGGAGAGAATCGATGAAGAAGTGTATCAAGCTTGCCCTCAATCCTTTGACTGCCCATGGATAAACGCTCCATTTGAGCAAACACCTTCTGAAACTGAGAATCCATACAATGTTCGAGCAATTCTATTTGAGTCGATTGATCAAAGAGACGGTTCTCAAAATCCTGAAAGTATGCTGGCATCTGTGAACTATCCTGAGGAGCAAAGGTTTCTGCTGTAGCTTCATCTTGAATGGGATCATCTTCACCGCTGTCACCGACATGAGCAGCAGACAAACCAATGGTATGATGAGTAATTGGACCACGTCTTTTAACAATGCTATCTTGTGGAATGATAGCAACACCTTCAGAAAGAAGAATTCTTATGAGAAGTGCTCCAAAGGGAAGAGAAGTGGTTGAAGCTCTGCAAAGGGCATCCAAAATATGCCTAAAGATAATAAGAGGAAGATCGATTGGCTGCCCGGTTCCAATCACATAAAGAAGATAGCCAGTCTCCATAATCACCTCAGACAATCTCCCCTTCGGCTCAACATTGGAACAGACAAAAAGATTAAGCATGCGGTAGGAGGGTGTAAGATATTTCTGTTTGAGAACCCCTCCACTCCACTCACAACGCCGTCCACCTATCAACGTAGTAACCACCGCATCTCAATCAGTGTCATCAACTGTGTCCTCCATGTCATCCGAGTCCGGCTCAGGAGATGGATACACTGCATCAAGACTCCGATCAATTTGAAGAAATTGACTGAGGGAATTTGGAGTGATCTCAATGTAAACTCCACGAACATAAGATTTGAAACACTCTGTCTCAATATCATAGATGTTGTTGTAGAATTCTCTCACCAATGATCCATAGGCAGTACTGTCAAAAGAGTATAAAGAGGTCCATTCCCTTTGGAAGAGCCAAGTACTAAAGTCAATATTCATCTGTGAAAAGTTCACTTGGCGTTCAATAAGTACTTGCTTTTTGGAAAAAAACATTTTCAAAGGATGTTTCTTTAGCAAGACTTTGAAACCTTCGAGCATCAAATGTAGCTGAAGATGAAGAGCTACCACGTTGAACAGTTTGCTTGTGAGGTTGGGAAGCTTTTGGAGCCATGATCTCTTTGGAGCATAAACACAAACACCTGGTATGCACAATTAGAAGAAACAAACCCAAGCTCCAACTTAGTAATGTACAATCCAAAATGGATTGACAAAACAGACTAAACCAAAACAAACTTCTCCATTTCTCCAATAAGACTAGAAAAAGAACATTTCAGAAACCCACCTCCAGCAAACACAACAAAAGGCACACATCAAGATCCTAATACAACTACCATAATCAAATAATAGCCAACATAAGGAAAATGAAAAGTTTTAGAAGAGAAAAAGTGAAGAGAATACCTTGCAAGGAGTTAGAAATCTCAATGGAAGAGGTGTTGGAAGACAGGGAAACCAGAGAGCTAGGGCAGAGGAAGTGAGCAAAGTAAAGAAGGAAAACGTGACTTATAACTAACTGATGCGATGTCAGTCCGATTGATCGGACAATGTGGTCCGATCGATCGGACCTGGGCCGAAAATAAAAGGAAAATAAGGGGTCAGGCAAGGGAAATGATTAGTGCACACAACCAAAGTCAAGAAGGAATTCCAGTGATGATCATACACTCATAGTTTCACCAAGCATAAGATGGAGAGAGTTAGTGATAGTTTTGAAAATTGGTTTGTGACAAATGATAGAATAACACAAAATAGAGTCAACTACTTGGCAAGAAAAACAATAAAGCTCCCCCTAAATTCCACTCATTTTTTTTAATTGTGCTCTTTGAGTTGCTAATAAAGGAACCATCACAGGTGACTTTCACACTAATAAATATGGTAGCCTTTTCTAATGAAACTTTTCAATCATATAGCGGCTATCACTCATAATCTTAGGTAGCCCTCTTCCTCCGGTTCGTTGTGTTTTTTTTTTTTTTTTTTTAGCTTTTGCTAGGAGAGAAGATTTGAAATTATGCTAAACCACCATAACATCAAACAGTGACATTGTATGTAGTGTGCAAAGGAAAACACATCTATAGCTTGGTAAACGTAAGTGAATCTCATGCCAGGAAATCAAATGATGAACAAAGATTGGATGTGCATGAGAAGTAAACAAAATGACTTAGGGGGAAGAGCAGATACCGAGGGACTTACGGAGGGTATCAAATCTAGTAGGGTCCAATGGTTTGGTTAGAATATCAGCCAACTGATTTTTCATCGAGATATGCTCCAAGCCGATGGTTTTCTCTTCAACTAAATCTCTAATGAAGTGATGCCTTATGTCTATATGTTTGGTTCTGAAATGTTGTACTAGGTTCTTAGAGATGTTAATAGCACTTTTGTTATCACAGTAAACCATCATTGCATTTTGAGCAATGCCATAATCAGATAGCATTTGTTTCATCCAAAGTAATTGTGTGCAACAGCTTCCAGCAGCAATGTATTCTGCCTCAGCTGTAGATAAAGAGGTTGAGGTTTGTTTCTTGCTATGCCATGCAACCAGATTGTTACCAATAAAAAAACAAACACTAGTACTCTTTCTATCATCAAGACAACCTACCCAGTCAGCATAAGAGAAACTTGCAACATTAATGGTAGTATATCTAGTCATCCAAATTCCAAATTCAGTAGTGCCACTCACATATTTCAAAATCCTCTTGACAACTTGGACATGTGACTCCTTAGGTCTTCACTGATATCTAGCACAAACACATACACTGAAGGAGATGTCCGGTTAGCTAGCAGTAAGGTACAATAGACTTCCAATCATGCTGCGATATAGTTTTTCATTGAAGTCTTTTCCAGAGGAATCTAAACTCAGCTTGACGGAGGTGCTCATAGGTGTGACAGAATGCTTTGAAGAATTCATCCTAATTTTTCTCAAAATGTTGCGAGCATATTTAGATTGAGACAGAAATATTCCTTTCTCACATTGTTTGATTTGGAGGCCTAGAAAAGAAGATAATTCACCTACCATGCTCATTTCAAACTCTTTTGACATACATGTGGCAAAGGATTGAGACAAGTGTTCAGATGTGGATATGAAAACAATGTCATCCACATAGACTTGAGCAATGAGGATATCATTTCTTTCTTTCTTTATGAATAAGGTTTTATCTACACTACCTCTTCGGAAGGAATTTTCAAGCAAGAAGGTAGTCAATCTTTCATACCACGCTCGGGGAGCCTGCTTCAAACCATACAAGGCTTTGTTCAATTTAAAGACGTGGTCAGGAAAATGAGGATCCTGGAAACCCTTTTGTTGCTCAACAAAAACCTCTTCATGCAGAAAACCATTCAAGAATGCACTCTAGACATCCATTTGATACAACTTGATTTTCAAGTAACAAGCCACAGCCAAAAGAATATGGATTGACTCAAGACGGGCAACAGGTGCAAAGGTTTCATCAAAATCAATTCCCTCAACCTGTGTATAGCCCTGGGCAACTAATTTGGCCTTGTTTCTAATGACTTGTCCAAGTTCATCGGGTTTTTTTTATAAATATCCACTTTATTCCGATGACATTGGTATGTGAAGGTCTAGGGACAAGTTCCCAAACACTATTATGCTCAAATTGACTCAACTCCTCATGCATGGCATTAATCCAGGAGTCATCAATAAGCGCTTAATTAATGTTCTTTGGTTCAAAGAAAGAAACGTAACACAAAAAATTTACCTAATTTTTTACCTATTTTCGAGTTTTCAATGGAGTTTGTACATCACCAATAACTTTGTCAAGAGGGTGATCCTTGATTACCTATCCTTTTTGTGATCGAGGATGTACTGGTTTACTTTGATTATCATGTAATTTTGATCCAGACAAGTCTTCTTTAGGTTCTGAGTCTGTATTAGGAACAATAGTTTCTTGGACGGGTTTTGTTGGATCTTCCTATTCTTGACTCTGTTTTTACGCTTTGTTTTCCTGGTGCTCAACCTGTTGAGAAACAATAGGAGCAAGTAAGAATTCATCTTCATCATCAGAAAAATAAGAAGGTCCAGAATCGTCTACCACTACATTGATAGATTCCATGACAGTAGAGTTTTTCAAATGAAACACCCGGTATGCTTTGCTAATTAAAGAATACCCATGGAAAATTCCTTCATCGCTTTGGGAGTCAAATTTTCCGAGATGCTCTCGGTCTTTCAAGATATAACATTTACTTCTGAAGGTTTTGAAGTATTTTACAGTAGGTTTTCTTCCATTCCATATCTCGTATGGTGTATTTTTTGTTCCGGGCCTGATGTATACTCTATTGATCAAATAGAAAGCAGTATTCACTGCCTCAGCCCAAAACCTTTGTGGCACATTTTTACTGTGAAGCATAACACGGGCCATTTCCTGCACAACCCTATTTTTCCTTTCAACAACTCCATTTTGCTGAGGATTTTTAGGAGCAGAGAACTCATGTTTTATCCTATTCTCATTGCAAAAAGAATTAAACGAGGAGTTCTGAAACTCTGTTCCATGATCTGATCTGATTCGCGAAATCCCACCAAGCTGCACGCCTTTATCTGCAATGAGTTGCAGCCATAAGTAATGAAAGACATCAAAAGTTTCAGATTTATCTCTAAGAAATCGAACCCATGTGAATCTAGAGAAGTCATTGACCATGAGAAAGATATACTTTTTACCACCAATGCTTTCAAATTGAGAGGGACCCATGAGATCCATATGAAGCAGCTCTAGTGTTCTTTTGGTAGTCAGAATGTCCAATTTCTTATGTGGTGCTTTAATTTGTTTACCCATTTGGCAAGGAACACAGACATGGTTAGAGGGCTTATGAAGTTTGGGAAGACCTCTAATCAGTTCCTTTTTAGACTGTTTTTCTAAATCAGTGTAGTTAATGTGTCCCAACTGTTGATGCCATAGGTCAACATTATTAATGGTAGCATAATTGCATTTAATGGTACTATCATTAACAACCACATAACAATTATCGGAATTTCTTTTACCAGACAGTACAGTTTTTCCATGGTCATTTACAATAGTGCATTCATTCAAAGAGAAATGTACTTCATTTCCAGATTCACAAAATCGACTTATACTCAGCAGATTAGCCTTGAGACCATCAACCAGAAAAACATTTTGAACTGTTGACATACCTGGTATGTTGATAGATCCCTTACCAATAACTTTTGATTTGCTCCCATCACCAAATTGAACATTTCCACCATTATGCTCCTCAAGGGATGTGAAAAGAGATTTATCCCCCGACATGTGCCTAGAGCACCCACTGTCTAAATACCACACTTGTGAACTTTGTGCTCTAAGAGCAGATAGAACCACATTACAACACAAATCAGTCTTGCGAACCCATATGGATTTTGATTTGTGTTGGTAAGGAATAGAGTTATTTTTCCTTTGTTGAGTTCGAAGTTTGGCACGCAGTTTGTTGCAATGTGATCTAATATGACCAATGATTCCACAGTAGTGGCAAGTAGGAACATATCTCCAATGAGGGATATGCTTTTTGGAAGTGGAGTTAACATGTGTAGTATTATAAACGGCTGGTTCAAATAGCATACAATGTATTTCCTTTTACAAATTTACCTGTGTTATTTGAGATGGATGTACCATAATCAAATCCAAGTCCATGTTTGTTTCTTGAAATGGTTTGTGCACTCAGAATTTCATCAAGTTTCATTGACCCTTTATTCATGCGATTCAGATCAGCTTTGGTAGATGCTAATTCAGAGGTAGTTATCTGTAACTTTCCACTTATATCAGCTTTTTTTGCTTTGAAGGAATCCAAAGCTTTCTTTAGGGTTTGTATCTCTCTTTCATTTTTGACAGATTGCTCATGTAGTGTGTCACATTTATTACCTGCATCAATCAACTTGTTAGTGAGAAGTGTACGTTTTTCTTCAAGTTGAGATACTTTACCTTGAGCTTCTTCAAGTTCCTTTCTAAAAACTGAAATTTCCTTATTAGTTGTTTTCCATTTTTCCTTCAAAATGTCATTCAACTAAGCCATCCTCCTTGAGTCCTTAAGAAGGCTTTCATATGCATCAACTAAATCCTGTTCATTGTCGAAAGAATTAAGATTCTCTTCTTCATCATCATCAGATTTATCTGTAATCTCCTACACAAAAGTTTCATCAGACGTAGCCATAAAAGCCATAAACTTTCCATGATCAGGGGAGGAGGATTCAAGTTCAGAATCATTACCTTCTTGCTCTGAATCATCATCCCATGTGACATTAAGAACTTTGCCTTGAGTTCTGAATGATTTATTGATGCATTGAGATGCATAATGTTCAAATCCTTTACATTCATAACAGTGAGTATTCTTTGGAGGAATAACAGACACATTTTTTCCAAATTTTGGACCAAGATTGGTTTTGGAAGAGGATGTAGGCTTATTCTGAACTTTAAGTTTTTGAAAAGATTTTTTCGAACCTTTTTTATCATCTTTTAGAAACTTTTTGAACTTTTTAACAAAGAGGGCATCAAGATCTGGGTCCTCATTATCTGATTCAGAGTCATCATTGTGATCTATGCGGGACTTTGAGGAAACCAGTGCCATTCCTTTGGCTTTCTTGGTTGACCTTAGATTGGCTTCAAATGTTTGTAAGTTTCCAACCAACTGATCAGCCTTCAGAAAGTCCAGATTGCTGGTCTCTTCAATAGCAACTACCTTTGGATCAAATCTTTCAGGCAAAGATCTTAAGATTTTTTTGACTATTCTGTGTTCAGGAATAATTTCACCGAAGTAGAAGCTTGAATTCACAATATTAGTTAATTTGGCATAAAAATCATCAAAGACTTCATTGTCATCCATTTTCAAAGTTTCAAACTCAGTAGTCAATTTTTGCAATTTGGCCTGTTTCACTTTAACAGTGCCTTCATGAACAGTTTCCAAAATATCCCATGCTTCCTTAGCAAGTTTACAGATAGAGATGCAACGGAACTCAGAAGGGGTAACACCAGTAAAAATGGCATTCGGAGCTCTACTATTGCAATTGTAAGCTCGTTTATCTTCTTTAGTCTATTGGGGCATGGGTTTTTCAATGGTTTTGCCACCATCTGTAGCAACGGTTGGCTTAGTGTAGCCAAATTCCACACTGTTCCAGACATCCACATCAATGGATTGAAGGAAAGCAGTCATTCTAACTTTCCAATATGAATAGTTAGAACCATCCAATAGTGGAGGTTTAGTGGTAGAAGTTCCATCTCTGCTAAATTCCAAATCAGACAGTCTGCCAAGATCTCACACAGTAAGATAGTGTGATTTGCCCTGATACCAATTGAAATTCCAAGAGGGTTGATCAACCCTAAGGGATAAACACAGTCCCAATACAGATCTGAATATGGAAGGAAGTAGAGAAGAAACCTAGAAAAATCAATCTATCAATCACATAGATAGACACACGATATTATACGTGGAAAAACCTTGAAAGGGAAAAAACCACGGGACCTCACACCGGTCCAGAAAGATCAAGCACTAATCAAACAAAGGTTACAAGAGAAACTCACTACCCTTTACAGTTGAACTCAACCTAAGGACCGCAATTAATCTTGCCGGCGAACACGCCATTCACCTTCTCCAGTGCTTCAATCTCCACTCCTTCAACAAGACGAATCAACTTAGAACTTTGAACAATGGGTCTTCAGATGCATAAAGCTTCAGCACATTAGAATAACCAAAATGGCTCTATGAAGGAAAGGGTTCTCTCAGATGATAGATAAGGCTTTTTGGATTTTTGAGAGATGGATAATTTTTCATAGGGCCATAGCCTTATATAAGGCTCTTCAAAACGAGAGGAAGAGATATGGGTTGAATGGGATAAGAGTTGGAAATGATAAGAGTAGATTTCCAGAAGATCTGGTGAAATCCGCCGCTGTCCGATCGATCGGTCTGTTATATAACTGAGAGCCAATCAGGACCGATCGATCGGACTGATAGTTCGATCGATCGGTCTGTCAAATAACCGAGAGCTGTAAAGCGCCGATCGATCGGTCTGAGAGTCCGATCGATCGGTCTGTCACCACTGATTCTGCAACAAGTCTTCGAATTTCTTGCAAGCTGATTGGTCCAACTAAAAATATAAAAATCACATAAATCCCCAAGATTTGTCAATCCACATGAATTAGCCAACACTAAAAAACTAACATGTCGGATCCAGGATTCTCGTTTGAGGGGTTGAAACCTTCATAGGTAGTTTGGTTTTGGGGCAAAACTGAGGATTTTTATGTAGAGTTTGAGGGTGGGCCCATAATTTTTAAAGGATCTTTTGAAATGCACCGTGGTTTAATAGGTGCGGTTGCACTCGGGTGGTTGTGCCTGGATCCACCCCTACGAAAGCCCCCAAGAAAATTTATAAAAGAAAATTAAGAAAAAAATACTAAGTAGATGTTAAGTGTCTTGTTCAATCTACGACAAGCTTTTCTTTTTCATTCTGAAGTTCCAGGCGAAAGACAAGAAACAAGCAATACGGACCCTATCCAAGACGAGATGTCTCAATATTCAAGCAAGCTCTGCGTACATGAGCATATCAATATCAATGGTAACTACTATTATTTTGATAGGATGAGCTTTTCCCAACCTCTCGATCCACCAGAAACCGCCCCTGTAATCCCTAATCTTTCCTCCACAGCTCGTAGTCAATGCTGGCCTCAGATTCAAAGCCACCTCTCCTAGATCCAAAGCTTTCTCTTACCAGTTCCAAAATTTCTCCTCCCCAACAACTAACTCCTACTCCTAACACTAAGAACCTACAGTTAGCTTTGTCAGCTCCTACCTCTGCCCCCAGTCTGGTCTTTTTGCTTCTTGAGAGTTACGACCTTGCCCAAGCCGCCTCTATAGCCTCCATCTTGGATACTCTGCTGCCTGGATGCAGCGATCCCACCTAGCAGACCCCCCTCCACCTCCTGGAAGCAACGACCCTCCCCAGATAGCAGCCCCTCCAACTCAGACAGGGGTTCCCTTTCCTGCCCAACTTGCAGCCACTCCAGCTCAGACAGGGGTTCCCATTCCTGCAGCTGAAATTTATGCCATTCTCCAAGCTGACCCACTCCCCTCTGCTCCTCCCCCAAATCCCTACCTCTCCCCAGACCAAATCCAAAAGCTTTCACTCATTCTGAATCAGTCATGCCCTTTCCCTTCTGTTACCACTGCTTCCTCTAACCCCAGATCTTACGCCTCCCTCCTCTCCCAAACCCCACTATCTCTCCCAAAAACCCTGCCCCCAACCTCCTGGATCGATGGCATGCCCACTGTTACAATCCCCAAGGAAATGATTTCCACTAGCTAGGAGTCTTTCTCTTTTGCTGCGATTGGTAGATTTGAAGGGAGACGTCCATCTCTGGAGTGGGTTGAGCAACAAACAAACCTAGCTTGGAACCTCCCCATCAGGAACTTGATTTCCCTTACTGAATAGGGGTTCTTTCTCTTCAGGTTCCACTGCCCCCAGGTATGGGATTCCCTCCTTTCTTCTTCCCCTATCTCTCTTGGTCATAGAAAGCTCTACCTCCTCCCTTGGCCTCTTGGTATAGAATCCTTCTCCTGGCCCACCCTGTGCCCCACCTGGATCAGGTTAAAAGGACTTCCTTTCCACTGTTGGAGTCAAAACATCCTCTTCTCTATAGCTAATTCCATTGGAAATCCCATCCTGGTGGATGAGATAACAGCTTCCCATAGAATCCTCTTCAATGCCAGAATCTGCATTAATCTAGATCTCCAAAAGCCAAAACCCTCCTATATAGTAGTTGACCTAGCAGGTGATTCTAAAGTTGTTGTTGATGTCCTGTATGAAAATGTCCCATGCTCCTAGTGTCTTGGGTTTGGGCATGGTGAAGGCATGTGCCAGTCCACCAAGAATACAGGGAAGCCCAGACAAAAACATCCCCACCCTTCGCTCCTCTATGCCAGGTCTCCTTCAAACTACTCCTAAGCTAGACCATCCTACTGCTGATCAAGTTTTTGGAAAGACCCCCCACCAAGTAGTTTCTCTTAGTCCTCTAGTTAAAGAATCCTCCCACACTGTGGTCGACCCCATCCCCCTGGACAATTCCCTATCCCCTTCTGCTTCTTCTTTAGAGCTCCATAACCCCTTCTCTGTTCTGGAACCAATTACCTAGACGGCTCCGTCCTCCCCATCTGCAAGCCCTGTCCCTCACCCCCTCCACTATAGTCCCCAAAGCCCCCAAAGAAACTGCTTCAAGGCTGATATCTCCAAAAACCTCTCTATAGACCTTTGTTTCCAGAAAGAGCCTCCTTCCCCCTGCCAATAATTCCTCCATCCCTGCCTCTAGAGCAGCCCCCCAACCTTAATTTGGTCCCCCTCTTCTACAGACCTGCCCACATTCGTCCAGCCTACCAAAAAGAAAAAGAAACAAAAACAAAAAGAGAAAAAGAAACCCAGGTCTGTAAAGGAGACCCCCAGCCTCAAATCCTCAACTGGCCTCCTTCCATACCCTCATCTCCATGTCTAAAACCTTGTTTTGGAACTATAGGGGAATTGCAAACTCCCCAACTTCTAGGACCCTCATCTTCTTGGCCGAAACTCATTCTCCTGATATTATTTTCCTCTCAGAACTCCTTTGTCCCAGAACCTTGAAAGGCTAGGCTGCTACTCCTTTTTCTCTAACTCTCCCCACCTTTTTGCTCTCTCCTCCATCTGGTGCTTCACCAAAGCTTCCCCTTCCTACTTTTTTTTTCCTTGGTTGACTACCCCACCCAACACCTCACCATAGCCCTCTCCTCCTCCTGAAATTGCCCTACCATTTTCATCACCGGCATTTATGCTTCTACCTCTTCCATTCAGCGGAGATCTCTATGGCAGTACCTGTACTCCCCTCCCTTTCCTAACCACCACCCCTGGGCAGTTATTGGGGACTTCAATACTGTCTCCTCTACGGTGGAGAAACTCAGTATCCATCCCATTAATTCCCCAGCTACTTCGGAATCCAACAACATGATGGTTTCTTCTGGCCTGCTGGACATTGGCTTCTCTGGTAGCAGGTTCACCTAGACAAACAAAAGGCAAGGGAGGTCCTATGTGGCTGTCGGGCTAGACCTCTTCCTCACAAACCATGCTTGGTCCCTCTCCTTCCCAAATGGTATTCTCTAGCACTTGGTGAGGCAAAACTCAGACCACGGCCCTATCTTACAGTCTAGTCGCCCTCTAATAGATGCTAGATACATTCCTTTCAAGTTTGAGGAAATGTGGATAAGCCACCCCTCCTTCAAAGACCTGGTGGCTACTATGTGGAACCTCCCTGTTCAAGGAAATCCTTAGTTCATTCTTCACTAGAAGCTCAAGTCTCTTAAAATCAAATTGTAGACCTGGAACAAGGAAGTTTTTGGCAACCTCAAGACTAATATCCTTCTTTTGCAAGAAAGCATGGACTATGTCCCCCTGGAGTCTACCAAATCTGCCCTCAGCCTAGCTAGATGCACTCTTCAAAATTTGCTTCATGCTGAAGAAACCCATTGGAAAAAAAAATCCAGGGCTAAATGGCTTCAGGAAGGAGATAGAGACACCAAATCTTTGCAAAATTTTTTCACTTTGCTACAAAAATCAGAGGCTCCAAGAACAGGATTGATAAAGTGGAATTCAAAGGCAACTCCATTGATAGTCACCCCCAGATCAAAACTGCTGCTGTGGAATTCTTCTCTAATATCTATAAGCCTTTTCCTGTCCAGATGGATCCTAGGCTCTTTCAAGTGCACAATAAGAGAGTCTCTCCCGCCCAAAACTCCACTCTGCAAGCAGTCTCCTCCAATGAAGAAATCAGAAATTCTGTCTTCAGCCTTAAAAATTCCAGCTCTATTGGTCCTGATGGGTTCTCATGCAGCTTTTTCCACAGCTGTTGGAACATTGTTAGCATTTCTGTTATTGCTGCAGTTAAGATTTTTTCATGTTCAAAAAGCTCCTTAAAGCTTATAACTCTTTCTTCATCTCTCTCATCCCTAAAGTAGCTGCTCCTTCTTCCTTTGGTGACTACCGCCCTATTAGCCTTCTCAATTTCTCTTATAAAGTTATCTCGAAGATCTTAGCATTCAGAATGGCTGCTGTTCACCCGGACCTCATTTCTCCTCATTAGGTGGCCTTCATCAAAGGCAGGAAAATTCAAGACCACATTGCTCTGGCCCACGAGCTTACTCAGAGCCTTCAAAAGGGAGCAGAATGCAAAGGTATTTGCTTGAAACTGGACATCTCCAAGACTTTTGATAAATTGAATTGGGATTTCTTATTCAAAGCCTTGGACTTCTTTGGGTTTAGCAGTGCTTGGTCCTCCCTTATCCAAGAATGTGTGTGCTCTTCTAAAGGTTCTGTTCTTATCAACAGAGAGCCTGCTGGCTACTTTACTGTGGGAAGTGGGCTTAGGCAGGGAGATCCCTTATAACCTTACCTTTTCATTCTTATGGAAGAGATCCTCAGCCTGAACATTGATAATCTGGTTTCTCAGCAATATGTGACTCCGATATACAATGCCCCAGCCTCTCCCTCTATCTATCACCTGATGTTTGCTAGTGACATTCTTCTCTTCTTCAAAGCTTTCCCTACGAGTATTAAAGCCATCAAGGAAGTCTTGGAAACTTACCAATTGGCTGCTGGCCAGCACTTCAATCTCAGGAAAAGTCATGTCCTCTTTGGCAATAGCAGGCAATCCTTTAAAGTCAAAGTTTCAAGATCCTTAGGCATTTCTTAGGCTTTCTTCCCGGCTAAATACTTGGGAGTTCCTCTCTTCATTGGTAGCCCCAAAGCTCACTACTTTGAGAGTTTGAAGGATTAATTTAGGCAAAGGCTCTCTGGCTGGAAAAAGAATCTGTTCTCCTTTGCTGGGAGAGTCATTCTTGTTAAGCATGTGCTTCAAAGTTTTTCTATGCACATCCTGCTTGTTCTCCCCATCCCTAGCTCGGTCTGCAACTTCCTTGAGAAATGGATGAGGAATTTTCTCTGGCCCAGGTGTCCTGCTTATTCTAAGAGGAGCCTCCTTAATTGGAATTCAGTTTGTCAGACCTAAGTCTGAAGGAGGGTTGGGCTTTCGTCGCTTCAGGGACCTGATCCATGCCAATTCAGTCTGGTTAAGCTGGGTGGCTTTCTCCTCTACTTCCTTGTGGGCTACCTGGTTCAAAGCAAAATACTTCAAAGGCTTCTCTCCTTGGCACCCTTGCTCCGTTTCCACTGGCTCTTGTATCTAGTGACCTATAAAGAGAAATTCACAATTTTCTTTCATAACAGCCACTGGGTTTTGGGAGATGGTAAAAGCTCTAGCTTTTGGCATGAAAAATGGCTTGGCCTGCTTTCCTTGGCGTAGATCTTCCCTGAGATCCATTCCTCTCGGGCTGGTTCTGTCCATGACTTCTTCTCTAATAGCCAGATGCTTCCGAGCCTCTCTCTTCCTCAGCAGGTGGTCTCCTCCTCCTCCTCTCTCCTTGCCTCCTTCTCATTGGCTACTGAGCTAGATGCATGTGCTGGTTTGGTCTAGCTCTAACTCCATCCACCTCTGCTTTGCTGCTGCCTAGGAGTCCATTAGATCCAGACGCCCCCCAAGTCCCTAGTACTAGTTTGCGTGGAACAGCCTCCTCAAGCCTTCTGTGGCTTGCTTTGCTTGGAACTGTTCCATAACAGGCTACCAACCAATGCTTGGGCCCAATCTATTGGAGTGCAGTTGGCATCCTCCTGCCACCTCTGTGGCTCTGACGAAGAATCTGCGTTCTCCATGTTCTTCCTTTGCCCCTTCACTGCCTCTTTCTGGGATTGGCTTCAGGTTAAAGGAAAATTCAAGTTTGGTCCTTCCAGCTTTATCTCCTCCAAGTGGGACACCTTCTCAGCCAACTCCTGCCATAAAAGCCAAGAAGGGCTTGGGAGCCCTCTTCATCATTACCATCTTCAGCATTTGGAATGTTAGGAACCAAGCTGTCTTCAACAGTAAGTCTCCTTCTCTTGACTATGCTGTTAATTTCTTCTTGATGGATGCTTCTGTTACTCTGAGGAAAATGTCTACCTCTTTTATAAGTCCTACTTTACACTCCTTTTTTCTCTTATGTAATCAGCCCTATCATCCTATACGATAGTGCTTTGCTTCTCTTTCTTTTGTGGTTTCCTTTTCCCTGTTTGGCCTTTTTCTGGTTGCTGTTTCTCTCCCTTTTCCTCTTCTTAATTCAATTTTGCATTTTAGCAAAAAAAGATATCAATGGTAACTTGTGGTACTTTGTCAAAGCATAATTTTCTAGCATATCTATGGTTCTCCAATGGGACATTTACTAGTGGTTTCGCATGTTTTACAAGAAAGTTGTATTGATCATTGTCGTTAGTATCATCATGATTATTGTTGCTACAGCGGATTCCATTTTGAGCAATAGATTGGTTATTTTAAACTTATCTATTTCCTTTTCGTCTTTACTCCTCATAGGCAAAGCTAACAACTTTTTTTTTTTTTTTAGATGTTTTCGGCTTTTGTGTATATATATAGTACCATCACATTCAAACACAATTTTGATGTCAGCTATTGCCATGCAGAATAAATCTCGACATGATAAACTATTAAGGTATTGTTGCAGGTCTCAATCCCGAATTAACAATATTCAATGCGATAAGCGTAACTTAGTTTAACGGCAACAATTATTTCACAATAAAATGTCATCCAATATTACTATCACCATTTAAATTATGTATTTGTAGTCAGGTCATGGACATGAAGCTTGAAGGGTCGTGAAGTAGATTATGTCCAAAAGAGTGAGAGTAAAACAAAGTTGGCCCTTCCAATACAAATCTTTTAATGATAAAGAAAGACTCAAGGTCGGACATGGCATCTAATTAGCTCATGATAAGCCAATAGCTCACAAGCCCGATTTATGGTATATAATAAAAAAAGAACGGCCTCTTGCCCTAGTAGTAAGAGCTGTCAGTTCTTACTTGTCTGTCCAGGGTTCGAACGTGGACAAGCACCTTTCCTCACACGAGGCTGTGCTACCTCACCAGAGGGTTACCCAACTTCACCCAAGGTTTAATCCCCTCACTCGAGGGCTCCCTCGCCAGAGGGCTAGGGGGCCAGCCCCCCTAAGCTGGGATACAAAAAAAATGGTCGCTAATAAAAGACAATTCCATTAGATGAGAATAAGGAAACCATATTGAGATAATGAAATCAAAACTTCTGCGTGTGTGTGTGGAAATCCTATCACCAGTCTGAATTGTCAACATGCATGGGATCCCCTTGAATTACACCGGAGCCCATGGGTTTGCAGCCATTCGAATGGACTAGACAGTTGGATCAAAGGTAAAAAAGAAACTCCTCAAAGTTGTTAAATTTATTTTATATATTACTTTGTAAGACTTTTTTTAAACATTGTTGTAGCATAACTGATTATTGATAGTTTTTAGAGGTTGGTCATAGGCTTGAGTTTGACTCTCAACAAGAAAGGGGAATGTTTTCCTTAAAAAAATAAAGGACAGCAATCCGACGCGTACCTGTCACAGTCGAGTATGGGTGGGGTGTGCTTCAGTCTCCGGGTTTAGACTTAGGCCAACCTATATCAAACCCCATCAGTTGCCTGCCCCAGTCCCACGACAAGAGGCTTAGAAAAGTGAGGTTGCACCCCTGAAAATGAAGACAGAATACATAATACTTTTTTGAAGGTCAGGTAGGACTTCGCTAGATTCCACATTTGGTTGAGTCCGGTCAATGAATTCTGGGTTGGAACTGACCAAGGTGCGTTCTTGAGGGCCCATTTTGATATTGAGGAAAGCGAGGCGAAGAAAAACTTCCAAAGAAACCTTTTTTTTTTTTTTTTATAAGTTTGGATTCATTTCAGAGAAGACAACTAATCCTGGTTTGGGAGGGTGCAAAACATTTACAAATATTTATTTTTTCTAAATAAACTTTCCAAACTTATTTTCTCCTACATAGCTTTCTCTTTCATATTCAAGAACAGTAGAGAATCACTTCCAGTAAAAAGTGGTGATCTATGATACTAGATACTGCAAAACAGGCGGCAACATATTAATACAAAATATCAGCATCATACTCATTTTACATATGTTACTCTTCCAAGAGAAACTAGTACCTAGTCTTTAATATTATGATCTAGTGTCTACCAGAAGAGATCAATCGCGCACAAGAGGAACACAAATTTATATGGTTCGGCTTTTGACCTACGTCCACAGGGAAGACGGGAGAATCACTATGCAATTAGAATAGAGGTGTGTAAAATCTAGAGACTCTGGGTTTCTATTTATAATATTAGCCCCAAACCCTGTTACACCCAAACCCAACTTATAATCACAGTAGATCTACTATAATAGACCTACTTCTAATCAGAGTACAACTTGGGCAATCCAGGGACCCGATTAACCAAGACTTACTAATTTCTAGTGAGCCATACTAATTAACAAATCTCCACCTTGGCAAACATTGAAATTGATCCTCATGCACAAAACACATCTCACCGTCTCCACTTGCCCCAGGGCGCTCAGGTATTGATTACGTTGATCAAGTCCAAGTAATGCTTGAACTTGTCTGCTGGAATAGTCTTGGTCATCATGTCTGCTAGATTCTCCGCCGTAGCAATCTTAATCATTGCAATAGCACCCTCGGCGATGACATCTCGAATGAAGCCTGCCCTAACATCAATGTGCTTGGTCTTTTCATGATACTTAGGATTGTGTGTCAGATTGATCACACTCTGACTGTCACAGAAAACAGTTGCCAGCTTCTGTTCCAATCCCAAATCTTCAACCAAGCCTGTTAGCCAAATAGCTTCCTTCACTACCTATGTAGCTGCCATATATTCTGCTTCAGTGGTAGACAAGACAGCTTTGGATTGCAATGCTACCTTCCAACTAATGGCACCACTAGCAAAAGTGAAGACATAACCTGTCAAGGACCTTCTTCTATCTAAATCTCTTACAAAATCTGAATCAACATATCCAATAACACTTCTAGAAGTGTTGTTGCTTTTATCATACACTATCCCAACATCAGTAGTACCTTTCAAGTAACGGAGTATCCATTTCACTGTCTGTCAATGGGCCTTCCCGGGGTTATCTATGTATCTGCTAACTACACTAACCGCATGAGAAATATCTGGCCTCGTGCAAACCATGGTATACATGATACTCCCAACTGCACTAGCATACGGAACACGAGACATGTGCTCCACCTCTTCCTCAATTTGTGGTGACAAAGCAGTGGAAAGTATGAAATGGGCTGCCAATGGAGTGTTCACATGTTTCGAACTTTGCATACCAAAGCGCTTCAGAACCTTCTCAATGTACACCTTTTGTGACAAAGACAATTTGTCCGCTTTCTGGTCCCTTCGAATCTCCATTCCAAGAATTTTCTTCGCAGCACCTAAGTCCTTCATCTCAAATTCACCATGTAACTGAGCTTTTAACCTGTTGATCTCAGATATGTCCTTTGCAGCGATCAACATGTCATCAACATATAACAACAAATAGACATATGAGCCATTTGAGTGCTTCTTGTGATAGACGCAACTGTCGTATGCACTCCTGCAATAACCATTTCCAACCATAAAGGTATCGAAATGCTTGTACCACTGCCTAGGAGACTGCTTCAGACCATTCAACGATTTCTTCAGCAAACATACGTGGTCTTCCTTTCCATGAATTTCAAACCCCTCTGGTTGATGCATATAAATCTGTTCATCTAGCTCGCCATTTAAAAATGCTGTCTGGACATCAAGTTGCTCCAACTCTCAATTCAATTTAGTAACCATAACAAGTAGTACCCGGATAGAACTATGCTTCACCACAAGAGAGAACACTTCATTGAAGTCAACATCCTCCCTCTGAGTATAGCCTTTTGCAACCAGTCGTGCTTTGAACCTAGCATCTTCCACCCCTGGAGTTCCTTCATTTTTCTTGAAGACCCATTTGCAACTAACAATCTTCTTGCCTTTCGGAAGTTTCACCAGCTCCTAAGTTTGATTCTTGTGAAGAGATTCAATCTCCTCACCCATGGCTACAGCCCATCTTGTTGATTCTTTGCTAGTAACGGCATCCCGATATGTAACCGGCTCTGTCTCAATACTCTCAGCTGTATTAAGAGCGTAGGCAACAATATCTTCATACCCATATCTCTAAGGTTGCTTAATCTGCCTCCTCTCTATGTCCCTGGTAAGCATATAATCATTTGGAACTACAGTTTCCTCATTTGAGTTTTGCATCTCCTCTACATCCTATCGAATTGGGACATCTGCTTGCACCTTATCCTGCAAGTTTTCTGAAGCTTCCTGCTCAAGCTCCACCTGTTTACTGGCACCGTTTTTATTCTCCACTTTTTACTGACATCATTTTTGTTTCCAGCATCATGGTACTCCTTCGGTTTGAACATAGCAGACTATTAAAGGTTACATCTCTGCTTATAATGCATTTGGGAGATTTCCCATCTAGGCACCACAGCCTATATCCTTTCACACCATCTGCATATCCTAGAAATTTGCACTTTCTTGCCCTTGGTTCAAGCTTTCCATCATTCACATGAGCATAGGCAGGACAACCAAATATCCACAAGTTGGTGTAATCAGCAAGAGATCCAGACCATACCTCTACAGGAGTTTTACATTCTATAGCTGTTGATGGAGACCGGTTAATCAGATAACAAGTTGTGTTAACAACTTCCGCCAGGAACTTCCTAGGTAACCCTACATTAGAGAGAATGCACAGGGTCTTCTCAAGAATAGTCTTGTTCATCCGTTCTGCAACTCCGTTTTGTTGTGGTGTATTTCAGACTGTGCGATGTCTCACAATCCCTCCATTCTTGCAGAACTCATTAAAAGCACTATTACAGAATTCCAAGCCACTGTCAGTTCTTAAGCGCTTGATTTGTTTACCTGTCTGCTTCTCAATCATAGCCTTTCATTGCTTGAACTGCGCAAAAGCTTCATGTTTGTGCTTTAAGATATACACCCAGAACTTTCGAGAATAATCATCAATGAAACTCAACATGTATAAACCACTACCAAGAGACAGAACACGAGAGGGACCCTAAAGATCAGAGTGGATGTAATCCAAAGTACCTTTGGTTCGATGCACAGCTGTCCTGAACTTGACCCTACACTGCTTTCCGAAGATACAATGCCCACAAAAGTCCAGCTTTCATGTTTTCTGACCACATAGCAAACCCTGTTTAGTTAACTCATCCATACCTATCTCACTAATATGCCCAAGTCGCATATGCCATAACTTGGTAGTTTCTGAATCTAAATCTGAGGACGATACAGCTGCAACACCTGTAATTGTACTACTTGAAGAAAGTAAAGGTCATTCTGCTTCACTCCCTTCATCACTACAAGAGCAGCCTTCGAAATTCTCATAACTCCACCTCCAGCTTTGTAGGTACAACCGTTGGAGTCAAGTGTACCCAAATAAATCATATTTTTCTTCAACCATGGAACATGCCTAACATTTGACAAAGTTTTCACAATACCATCATACATCTTGATTTTGATTTCACCTATCCCAACAACCTTACAAGTTGCATTATTTCCCATAAGCACTTTACCACCATCAATAGATTGATAATTGGTAAACCATTCTCTGTAAGGACACATATGATAAGAACACCCCGAATCAAGAATCCACTCAGTAGCTGAGCTACCAACAGTAACCGAAAGAACTTCTGCACCATCAGAATTACTCTTTGCAACTTCGGTTGCAACTCCGGCAATTTCTCCAGAATCAGATTTCTGCTTCTCTTTACGCTCTGGACAATCTTTTCTAAATTGCCATTCCTTGTGACATTTGAAGTATTTTAATTTTCTGGTTTTTTATTTTGACCTAGGCCTCTTCTATTCTGCTATTTCTTCTCTGTTCTGCTAGTACTACCATACCCTCACCAGAACTGTCATTGTTTTCAGTTGCAACCTTTTTCTTCAACTCCTTAGAGTTCAAGGTTGACTCAACATCTTACTTAGAAAGAGTTTCTCTACCATACATCATGGTATCAACAAAGTTCTCATACGAGGGTGGTAAAGAGCATAGCAACATGATGACTTGGTCCTAATCATCAATGTGAACATCTATGTTTTCAAGATCCATAATAGCTTTTATAAAAAAATCAAGGTGGATTGAAACAGACGTACCTTCTTGCATTTGTAGGGTGAACAATCGCTTCTTCAGGTACAAGCAATTTGTGAGAGACTTCGTGATGTACAAGTTCTCTAATTTTTGCCATGTGCCAGCAGCAGTTTTCTCCTGAGCAACATTTCGCAGTACACTATCGCTAAAAAATAGCAGAATTTGACCGTATGCCTTCTCCATCAACTCATCCTTCTCATCATCTGACAGTTTGTCAGACAAAGCATTCTTTCCTTTCAAAGCTTTCTGCAGCTCATTCTGTACCAGCAAAGCGTGCATCTTCAAATGCCATAGACCGAAGTCATTGTTTCTATTGAGTTTCTCAATATCAAATTTAGCAGCCATTTCACAAATCTTTTACTACATCTACGTAGATCTCCTCGAGACGAGTGTGCAGGTTCAAACGGATTTCAGATCGGACTTCGGATCGTCAAGATATCGCGAAAACAATTTTCAACCGTTGATCTGGTCAAAATTGCCTTCGACCATACGGAATTGCTGGCGTCAGCAATGATGTCAGCGCCTTTTCTACTTCTGGGCTTCGCTGCATTGGTCGGGCTGACCTGGACTGACCTGCGCTGGACCAACCCAATAGATCGTCTTCTTCCTCCTTCAGTTTTGGAACCAAAAAACGGCACTGCTGCTTCTCCTTCGGCCACGTCGCAGCGCGGAACGCAACGGGCAACTCCTTCTCCTTCTCCCTCCTTCGTCGGCGACACGCAACAGCGGCGGTGATGTGGGACTCAGCCAGAAAAACAAATAACCAAATCGCAGAACCCTAACAATGATTTCATTTCTCGATTTCTCTTCTCTGGTGAAAACCCAAATCACAGAACCTCAGGCTACACGCAGCAGATCAGCCCTCTATTTCTCCTCTTTGATTTTTCCTCTGTTTTTTTGTCTTCAATCAACCCTCTCAAATCTGATCCGTCGGATTTCTTCCGATCACGCCAAATAGCTCTGATACCAGTTTGTTATGATCTAGTGCCTACCAGAAGAGATCAATCACGCACAATAGGAACACAAATTTAAGTGGTTCCGCTTTTGGCCTACGTCCATGGGGAAGACGGGAGAATCACTATGCAATCAAAATAGAGGTGTGTACAACCTAAAGACTCTGGGTCTCTATTTATAATATCAGCCCCCAACCCTGTTATACCCAAAACCAACTTCTAATCACAGTAGACCTACTATAATAGACGTACTTCTAATCAGAGTACAACTTGGGCAATCGAGGGGCCCGGTTAACCAATACTTACTAATTTCTAGTGAGCCATACTAATTAACATTTAAAACTAGCACTTACAAGATGGCACAACTAAACTTTCTGCTTAAGTGTTAAAAACAGTCCTAGTCTAAATAAAGCAACACTGTTATTGAAATCTAACATAATAATTTTTGTTTGCTGTGGAAGTATAATAGTACTAATTTATTCTTATATGATTATGCATTTACATGTTACAACTCAACAGGTCAATAAAATAATCAGGTAAAGGCAAAAAGAATTTGACAAAAAAAGAAAAAAAAATGGTTACATTGACAACAGTCAAACTCTAATGAGCGCAAAGGAAATTAATTAGCTGTTTGCTCCAGTATTTAAATACTATTCATTCTGCTGTCTATGTTAATAGAGTAAAATGGAGGCCACCAAAACTGAGGCTCTCAGTGGTCACAATCTGCCATTTTTATCCTCGATCATGTGTTGTAGCCCCACCAACAAGGTCATCCGTTGTCGGATTCAACTTTACCCCAGCCTATTTGTTTGCCTGAGGGGTGAAATGAAATGAAATAAGTAGTCAATCCAAAAGAAAGAAAAAAAATAAAGTTAACAGTAGTACTAAAAGACAAAAAATTACTCCTTCCATTTTTGTCATCACATAGTGCCTTTTAAGACAATCATTTTGTCATATGGTGCTTTTACTTTTAACCCATTTTCCTTCCATTTTCTCTTAATTTGACTACCTAATTTTATTTAATTTCACCCCTCATGCAAATAAATAGGCTTAAGATTCATGCCAGGACCTTTTGGATTGGATTTGTTGCAAGCCAAAAAAACCAGCCTAACTCTACACGCATTTAATCTGAACTCAAATACCACTCGAGCACCATTGGTTTAAGGTGAACGAAAATGCAAAAAAACACTGAATTCTGAAGACAGGACGTCTGTGTTATCCTTTTAGGATATTATTGATTTTAAAATTAAGAAAACAGTTGTACACTGGATCCATTTAGTTCCTCAAAAAAGTAATTGACAAGAAAGAAAGAAAAAAGTGGCTTGTTGAAGTGCCCAAATGCAACTGGGTACACCAAATCACTTTCTTTCGGGCCTATTTCTCTACTAGAATTTATGATAAGAATTTTCCATATGTTGGGTTTTTTTTTTTTTTTTTTTTGACATGATATGACAAATATCATGTTTCTATACAAGCATTTCACAATCTCATTGAAAGGTCGCAAACGACCTTTGGTAATTCAAGAATTCCGGCCCTTCTATTTTTTTCTGTGAAATTTCTGAATGCGCAAATATAAGGGAGCATTCAAGATTCCCACCATGGCTGAGAATTTCAAAATCCCACTGATAAGGTCGCAAATGACCTTTACTAATTCAGGAATCCCAACCCTTTTGGTTTTTTTGTGAAATTTATGGATGCTCAAGTATAAAGGAGCATCCAGGATTCCTACCATGTCTGAAAATTTCAAAATTCTTTAGTCGGGAATTCCATGAATTCCAATAAAGAAACAGCTCTTTTAATTGTTTTATGAGCACTAACTCCTTCCTCTTATTCCTATTCTAGGTGACAAAACGGAACCAAAGATGGGTCCTCCAATAGAAGAGGGATTTGGCGATTCAACTCCACAAGAGGGGGACGAAATACAAAGGGCATCCCAGATGGAAAAGGAAGATTCAACAGAAAGACCACAGTATCCCTCCAACTACCATGTTTTCCTCCACTTCCTGCGGCTCGCAATAGAACTCTTCCTATCTGTTATCGGATTAGGTTCGTACCGCTGTTGAGTCGTATGGTTCCCAGCATAAATAGTCCATGCTATCTTAGCATTGAAATGCAAAATGCAATTGAGTTGCAATTGAGTTTTGGACAAGCAATTGATGAGAAGTGATTCTCCCCAATGCCAGCCTTATAAATTCATCGGTAGAACCTGCCTTTTAAATCTCAACTGCTCCAATCGGGGTGGACTAGTGGAGGCAACAGGCACGTTGATCACTTGGCTTATTGACTCCCTTTGAACTTCAATTGCTTACTTTATATGTTATCAGTGGACAAAACTACAAATTATAGTAGAGTCTCTCGCGTGTGATCAATTTAACATTTGGCCTACTTAAATTTTCTAATAGGCTTAAGAAAATACGGAGATAATATGAAGGAGGTGCAAGCCTTGCTAATAGGCATGGAGAGTTCTCCGCCTGTTTGGTTGACAGATTTGTAAGGATTTTTGTTTAAGCTTGTAATGATGCCCACAAAGTGGTTTCCAAAAAAAGAAAAAAAAAAGTGGTTTCCAAAATGCTGAAGTACAATAGAGCATTCAGGAACCTGAAATCCTTTAAGTTTCAACTGCGAAAAGAGATTTTTTAGGAGCTCAATTTTCATAGTTCTTACACTCAAATAGTGGGTTTTAAATGCTCTGAAGATATCATCTCACACCAATGAAATCCTCCAAAAATACCATCAAACAGAGAAGCCATTAGGCCCTGCGATTAAAAATTATAATAAGTGTTTGAGATTTACACGCACTGTGGTATGTCTAGGATACTTCCAATTTGGCAAAATAAAAGCCATGAAACAGAAGCACAAATTGACATATCAAATCATGAAAAGGCTTGTCTACCGTACAAAGTTGTGGGTGTATGGGGGCACTGGCTCGAGGCCAGATATCAGACGAAGCATTTCGCTCCCGAGCAACGCGCCCGATGATTACTCGACAGAAGGTACTCTCCTTTTAACACAAGATATATACTTTTCTTTTCTTTCAAATTGCATAAATAAGGAGCCTCCCACACACTTTCTGTGAGTGGAATGTGTAGCACTCAACCGTGGAGCCACCTATTTACAATTCTAACTGTTAGATTAGACATCTGGCAGGTACTTTGTTTAATGCATATGATTAATAATGAATAAGGTTGTGATAATCATATTATCATTTATGTTCTCACTCTCAGGGAGGGACTAACTATTAAAGTAAGATTTGAAAATCTCAATAGAAAGAATAGCATTCCTTTGAATCGGTATAGATTATCAATGGGTAGGAGGCACAGTGGATTTCTACACATCCCACTCACGGAAAGCTTGTGGGATAGACTTAATTGGAATGAAATGATTTCAATACAATGAGGATGAGGTTGGCATCAGTTTGATATGCAGTCTATCTGTCAAAAAAAAAAAAAAAAACTCTCTAAATGAAATTTAATAATTAATTATTATGAGAAATAAACATCTAACTTATCCAATGTATTCTAAAATCTCTATGTTCGCTGCTATCCCAGACCAAGATGAGATCCGCCAAGATGTCTCCTCCTCCACATCAAGTAATCCTCCAAGGCCCAATGGTTTCGAAGGTATCTTCTATTCCTTTTGTTGTGAGATTAATATTGGAAATTCTATGTAGTTGTGTTGATTTTTTTCCATTCCTCCCTCCTCCTTCAATGACTAGAGGCCCATTAGCCATATGAATTTCTCCTATAAAATTTTATATTAAGAAATCCCTATCTCTGGGCTTCTCAGTATTCTCCTTTCAATTATCTCTTTTTACTAAGGGGAGATTAATTGATATCTCTAAAGACTTTGACAAGCCAAACTGGAGAATCTCCCTTCTATGCCCTCTCCAAACTTGGCTTCTCAAACCATTCGACTGACCTCATCGAAGAATACATCTGTACTTTTCCAAGGGATTTGTCCACATCAACCGTGGTCCTTGTGGATTCATCAATCCAAAATACCGAAAATATGGTATTCGCCAAGGGGATCCTTTTCCCCTTACATTTTCTTCCTAGCATCTAAGAAGGTATCATTTGTTAATCTGCCCTTACATTTTCATCCTAGCATCTAATAAGGTATCATTTGTTAATTTGAGTACACATAGATTTAGTTCAGCATTGAAAAGACTGGTTGTAGAAATAAAACAGTAAACTACCAACAGTATATAAACCTGAAATGTAAATCCACTTACAGTACGAAGTCAGAAATCAGTGAACTGTAATCCCGCAATATGAAAGTAGAATAGAGATTGGTTGATCAAGGCTAGTGTTTGACATTATGTCTTTAAGACAATTTTTTCCCCCGCAATGGTGCTTACGAGCTTCTATGGTATTTGTTTCCCAGGATATAATGATCTTCTTCACACAGTAGTAGCACTACAAACTGTGTGACAGCAAACCACAACTGCAATAGACTCTCTCTAGACTCCGACCGATGACCCAGATGCAACGCAATTGCAGAGGATGAATGAACAAAATTGTATGGGCGAGATGGGTTTTATAGCCTGCTTCAAGACCATTGAATAGACACAGCAACATTTCTTTGGACACACCCTTCTGGATTATGGACACACCCTATTTGGAAAAAGAAATTTCATTAAATAAAATTTCTCTAAAAATATAAATGGTTATTGGGCCAAGCCAGGCCCACTCACGCGCGCCCGGGCCAGATCGGTGCGGGGCGGGGCACGCGCTCGTGTGGTGGTGAGCCCACCTAGGTCTAGGTCCTCCCTCCTCCACAAAAGTGGGATGTCCCTTGGGGTTCATCCTTTACTACTAAGGCAATCATATTTATAACCAAATAATGTTTTGCTCGCAAGCAACGTGGGATGCAAGCTCACCACTTCCTTCTTTTTCCATGAGTTACCATGTTTAAGTAGTGGTGTTAGGAGAATTTCTCATTCACTCCTTAATGGATTAGAGCAACCCAATAGATGTTCTTAATCTATTCATGGAGTAGATCACATTCCCATGTAATCCCACCTGAAAAGATAAGTGGGGCCCACTTTTATTTTGACTCAAACTTCACCAAAAATTATGGGAGCTCTATTCATTTTTCCAACAATTCCCCATATGAATGAAATTGACTGAAAGCAATGAAATGATATGTAGACACACAGATAGAGTACAATTGGAAATCTTCTGTACAGAGAAAAGTAGCTTGTGGCCTTGAACCTTCCCTTGTGAATTACTGTCGAATTTACTGGTTGATCAGTGAACATGATGTCTTGAACTGCTCAACCTTTTGCGTAAACCGAGACAATAGAGTTCACATAGAATCTTCCCGGACACAGTTGGTTCTAATGATTGTGTTCATTTCGCCATGGACAATGCCTGGTTTCATAAGTGCTTTAGAGAATTTTAGCCTTATCATTCTCATAGAACTGGCCCAGTTCTCACTCACATAGGTGATTCTTATTAAGAGTATCCTGCTATACCCCATCCGATTAGCTATGATAGAAGAATCATTAAAAGCTTTGCTTACCCTAATTACCGCTACTGGTATCACTATTAATATCATAGGAATGACCATGAGATTTTATTTCCATAGTGATATCGTTAAGTCAGACACAATTCGGTTGTCCATTTGAACCTAGATCTTGGGATCTCCAGTCAACTAAGTTGGGTTACCATTATGGCGACTTTTCATTCGTAGGCTTGAAGCCCATTTCCCTCGATGAATGCTTTACTTGTTCTCTCGCTAAACCTTTGGCAAGCGGATCCACAATGTTATCTATTGACTTTATGTACTCAATCGTCAAAATGCCATTAGAGAGCAGTTGTCTCACAGTATTATGCCTCCGACGAATATGTCAATACTTACTATTATATATTTTACTATGTGCCCTTCCAATTGCTAATTGACTATCGCAATGAATACAGATAGGAGGCACAGGCTTTGACCACATTGGAATATCTTCTAGGAAGTGACGAAGCCACTCAGCTTCTTCGCCACCTTTATCTAGTGCAATAAACTCAAATTCCATCATGGATCTAGCAATGCACATTTGTTTAGAAGATTTCCAAGATACTGCTGCACCATCAAGTGTAAATAGATATCCACTTGTGGACTTTGAATCATTGGTATCTGATATTCAGCTATCATCGTAGAAGCCTTCGAGTACAGCTGAATATCTCAAATAATGCAATCCATAGTTTTTGGTGTATTTTAAATATCTTAAACCCCTAACTATAGCCTTCCAGTGGTGTGATCCTGGGTTACTTGTGTATCTACTCAAATTACTAACAACATATGCAATATCAGGATGAGTGCAATTCATCACATACATTAGGCTGCCAATTATTTGTGCATATTCTCGTTGTGATATGCCTTTTCCATTATTCTTAGATAAATGGATACTAATATCTATAGGTGTTCTCACTTGACTGCTATTACCTTGATTATATTTCTTGAGTATTTTCTCAATGTAGTGCGATTGAGATAATATCAGTCCATCTGATGATTTAGAAATTTTTATTCCTAGTTTGACATCTGCAACACCTAAATCTTTCATGTCAAACTTATTGTTCAACATTCCCTTGGTAGCTTTAACGTTATCATCATTACTACCCATAATGAGTAAATCATCAACATATAGGCAAATAATGGCACAGCCATTGTTAGAAATTTGATCTTAACCACATTTGACATCATCAAACTGTCAAATTTCTCATGCCACTGCTTTGGTGCTTGTTTTAATCCATATAGAAATTTGACAAGCCGACATACTTTCTTATCTTAGTCTGGAACATTAAACCCTTCTGGTTGTTCTTATGATATTTAAGAAAGCCGTCTTTACATCCATTGGATGTATTTCGAAATTATTTATAGTAGCAATTGCAATTAATATTCGAATGGATCTTATCCTCGTAACTGGTGAATAAGTGTCAAAATAGTTCAAGCCTTCCTTTTGTTTGTATCTTTTAACAACAAGCCTGGCTTTTCACTTTTCGATTGATCCATTTGCTTTTCTTTTTCTCTTGAATATCCACTTGCACCCAAGAGGTGTGCAACCTTGTGGAAGATCTATTAGTTCCCATGTATGGTTTTGCATGATGGATTCAGTTTCACTGTTTATTATCTCTTTCCAATATGGTGCTTCGGGATGAGACACAACTTCTTTAAAGCTTTGAGGCTCATCTTCTAATAAAAATGTTAGGAAATCTGAAGCAAACGTTTTTGATGTTCTAGTTCTCTTACTCCGTCTAGGTTAATCAATCTTTTGTTGGTCTTGATTACTACTACTAGCACTATCATAAGTTCTTTTAAGAGAACTTAGTTTCACGAGGGTTTACTAGGAAATACATGTTCAAGACGATGCATTCCTTGACTCAATAATAGTATTCGGATGCATATCAGGAATCTTAGACTTGTGAATTAGAAATCGATACGCCCTACTTTTATGAGCATACCCAATGAATACACAATCAACTGTCTTTGGTCCTATTTTTACCTTTTTAGGCATAAAAACCGCCACTTTAGTCAAACACCCCCCACACTTTCAAGTATTTATAAGTAGGCATTCTATCTTTCCACAATTCATAAAGGGTTTTATTGGTTTTCTTTTGAGTATTCGGTTGAGAATATAATTTGCGGATAGTATAGCATTCCCCCACAAGTTCTGAGGTAATCCAGAATTTATTAACATAGCATTCATCATTTCTTTTAAAGTTCTACTTTTCCCTTCAGCAACACCATTTTGCTGAAGTGAATAAGGTACAGTATGTAGTTTGGTGTTTAATACCATGTGGAACAAAATTCACCAAAAGGTGATTCGTATTCACCACCTCTATTGCTTCTTATTACCTTAAGTTTCTTATCAAGTTGATTATCAACCTCATTCTTGTAATGAATGAAAATTTCCAAGGCCTCATCTTTGCTTCTCAATAAGTAAACATAATAGTATCATGTGCAATCATAAATAAATGTAAGAAAATATTCCTTACCACCTTTATTTTGAACAAACTTTAGGTCACAAATATTAGAATGAATTAACTGAACAGGTTCAGATGTTTGTTCAATTGAATGAAAAAAAGTTCTAGTAAATTTAGCTTTTACCCATGTTTCACATTTGGTATTTAAATCAATACTGAATTTTGGTAAGCATTCCATAATAACTAATCTATGCAATGCATCATAATTAACATGGCCTAATTTACCATGCCACACATTAGAAGACTCAAGCATATAAGTAGGAGACTTATTCTTATTAGAAACAAGTCATTACATTCATCTTAAATAGCACATTGCTCATATACCCCTTTCCCACATACATCCCAGACTTAGTAAGAACAAATTTTTCTGACTCAAAAACCAGTTTGAAACCCTTCTTACTCACTAGTGAGCCTGATACCAGATTCTTATGGATATCAGGTACATGCGGCACATTATTGGGAGTAGTTCCTTTCCAGAAGTCATTTTCAACACCACTTGTCATTGGCCTTCAACCTTAGAAGTGGCGGAGTTGTCCATAAAGAGTTGTTCTCCATTTGAAGCATGATAAGATGAGAACATTTCTTTGTTTGAGAAAACATGGCGAGTGGCCCCAATGTCCACCCACCATTCTCTAGTGTTGCCAACCAGATTGACTTCTGAGACCACAGGAGGCAGATTGATATCTGAAACATCATTGGAGAGAGTGTCTAATTCTTTCATGTTGGCCTACGCTAGTTTCTTGCTTGTATTACCTTGGTCTTTGCGCTTGCGACAGTCCTTAGCACGATGGCCAGGTTTGTCGCACACATAGCATTTCCTTTTCAACTTCTTGTTGTCATTGGGACCTTGCTTTGGACTGTTTCCAAAGTTCTTCCTGTTTTTGGGATTCTGCCCGTGTTCCACTACATTTGCCTTAGCTTCAGTGAAGGTTTTTCCTGCTTTTTCTCAGATGCACGATTGTCTTCCTTTATCCTTAATCTGGCAATTAGGTCTTCAAGTTTCATCTCATTTCGCTTATGCTTTAGGTAGTTCTTGGAATCCTTCCAAAGTGGTGGCAATTTTTCAATGATTGCTGCCACTTGGAAAGATTCACTAAGAGACATTTCTTCTGCATGAATTTCATGGAGAATTACCTGAAGTTCCTGAACTTGATTGATAACTGCCTTGGAATCCACCATCTTGTAGTCAAAGAATCTGCCAACAACAAATTTCTTCATTCCGGCATCTTCAGTCTTCTACTTGTCAAGTGAGTCCCATAGTTCCTTTGTAGTCGTCAATGAACAGTATACATAATATAATGTGTTGTCTAGTCCATTGAGAATGTAATTCCGACAGAGGAAATCAGCATGCTTCTAGGCATCCGCAGCAGCAACTACTTGCTTATCTGTCTCTCCCTCTTTTAGAGCAGGAGCTTCTTCATGGAGGAACCAAGCCAAGTTTAAGGTAGTGAAATAGAATAGCATTTTTTGTTGCCATCTTTTGAACTCAGTACCATTAAACTTATCAGGTTTCTCCCCATGGTCCACCATAACAGGGGCATGGGTACTCTCAATACCCATTTATGTTTAACAAAACAGAAATCATTTAAAAAAAATAGAGATTATGAACATAATGAATAAATATAGTACTGTAAGCAGTAACTCGGACTGAAAGGTAAACGGTTACTGGTTACTGTAAACTGAAGCAAACAGTAAGTAAATTACAGAACAAACTAAAGTTCTGTCCACTGGAAAATAATAAAATGAGTCCAATTTTACGACACTAATTTCAGAATCAGGAGAACCAGAAACTAAAAGTAAAACCGAATGAAAATGAAACCAGAAACACTGAAGTAAAAATAAGAACAGAATGTACTAAAATTTTTGGGAAATTTGTTTTAAGATTGTTAATCTGAGTACACACATATTTAGTTCAATATTGAAAAGATTGGTTGTAGAAATAAAACAGTAAAGTACCAACAGTATATAGATCCTGAAATGTAAATCCACTTACAGTATGAAGTCAGAAATCGTGAGCTATAATCCCACAATATAAAAGTAGAATAGAGATTGGTTGATCAAGGCTAGTGTTTGACACTATGTCCTTAAGTATAAATTTCACCCCCGCAATGGTGCTTACAAGCTTTTGTGGCTTTTATCTCTAGGATACAATGATTTTCTTCACACTGTAGCAGCACTACAAACTGTGTGACCAGTGAAGCACGACTACGACAGATTCTCTCTCTAGAATCCTACTGATGACCAAGATGCAATGCAATTGTAGAGAATGTATGAAAAAAAATGTGTGGACGAGGTGAGTTTTATAGTCTGCTTCAAGACTCTTCATGCATGTTTGTTATCTATTCAGTTCAATGACTGCTCACCATTGAACAGACACAAAAACTCCAAAAATGTAAATGGGTAGTGGATTGAGCCAGGCCTGACTCGAGCATGTGGCCCAAGAATGGGCCCGGGCCCGGCCCGATTCGGTATGGGGCGCACGTGTGTGATGGTGAGCCCACCTAGGTCTAGGTCTAGGTCCTCCCTCCTCCAAAAAAGTAGGTTACCCCTTGGGGCTCATCCTTTACTTCTAAGTCAAATATATTTATATCCAAAGAATGCTTTGCTCCCAAGCAATGTGGGATGCAAGTTCACCACTTCTTTGTGTTTCCATGTGTTACCATGTTCAAGTAGTGGTGTTAGGAGACAATTTCTCATTCACTCCTAAATAGATTAGAGCAACCCAATACATGTTTTTAATCTACTCATGGAGTAGATCACATTCCCATGTAGTCCTACCTAAAGGGATAGGTGGGGCCCACTTTTATTTTGGCTCAAACTTGACCAAAAACCATGGTTGCTCTATTCATTTTCCAACATCAGTAACCATACTTACCCAACAAATTCCCGTACCCAAAATATGCCACCTATTCTTCACTTATGGCATTCTCTTGTTCTTCAAAGCTACCACAAAGAGAACTCAAGCAATTAGAAATCTCCTCTACCAAAAAGGATTGGGAAGGTTTTAAACCCTTCTAAATGAGAAATTTCCTTTGGCCAATGCAGCTGTTAGGGATTGAACAATTCCGTGATCAACAAAGAACACAACCAATCAAGCACTAAATGCACGAGATTTACGTGGTTCACCCAATGTGGGCTACATCCATGGAGATTCAAGCCGGTTTACTATTTTTGGAGATCACCACAAAAGGAAAAGATTTCCTCATTGTGCTTATAAGAGTCTAAAACCCTTACCAGATTCTCCCTCAAGAGTATAATGCTCTCACCCACTCAGGAAAAAAAAAGACATGAAGTGTCAAGGCCCTGAACCTAATTAGAGAATAAACCGAATCCGGGGTGTGAAATTTAGGGTTAATTAAAAAATTTTGCCCTTAATGCCTCGAAATCCGCTATGAGGATTGTTTAGTTGAGCCTTATTAACAAATAATCAACTGGACTTCTCCGGTAAACACAACATTAAACCTATAGGAATATCAAAACAAGTATGGATTTCATTCCATTATATATATTCAAGTTTCAAAAGACAAAACATCTAAAGTTTATAAACATCAGGACCATTCCAAGAACCTAGGTCGAGGTACAAAAGATATACAATGCTAAGTTAGACAAGTCCAAAAGATCTAAACCAAAAGATGAAATGAGGTGGCACGATAATAGATATCACCATGTAAGGCGCACTAATGCCAGGAGTAATGACGCTAAGCTATGTCATTGGCACCCCACTCTCGTACCTCGTCCTCCTCCCCCGGTTGAGGATCCTCTGGGATTACCTCGGCATCTGGGTCGGCGTAATAGTAGGTGTCCTCTGCACACCAGGGAATAAAGGATCAACAACATGTACGCAAGAAGATAAGCAATACATATTATTCATAATATGTTTCAAATGAGAATAAAGTTAAGTACATGATTATATGATATCAAGGTACAAGGTAGGCATAAAAGCATGATTAACTAAGAGAATCAAGTGACAATATAAATCCTAGCAAGTTAAATAAGAATAACCATCCATGAATTGCAATACAAGCAAGAGGAGACTCCGCCGATCTTCTAGCCATCTCATGGGGGTATAAGTGACGTCTGAGCTGACTACGAATACCCAAAATCCGGCTCTAGGGGGATCCTAGCTCCCGGTCCTAGGAATAGCCGCATGGTCCGAGCCCACTCCCAAATATTCACACCATGGACATCATCCAAAGCCGATTGTATACCCTAGTGTCCGGTATCCGGCCCACTCTGTAATCATCAGTCTACAGCTGGTCATGAATGCAAGATGATGGTGATGGTTTGTATACGACACAAGTTCCAAGACAAATACACATGGATAGATTTCCAAGTACAAGATAACAAGCTAAGGGCTACTCCAAGTCAAGCCAAGATACAAGTCAAGTTCTCAAGTTCCACGAGTAGTCCTCTTCTAAGTCTATCCACACATGTTCATCAATACAAGACAAAGGGTACCGAAGGATACACTCTAAGTCCGGTCAAATTCTAATTCTACAAGTTAAGTAACAATTAAACAAGTATACAAGATTAGAGTGTAAACGGTACGACAGGCTACAAATATATGATTCGCGAATCAAGAGTGAAGAACAAGCCGATCCTAGGTTAAGAGTTGTCCACTTTGTATTGAACGTATCCCCAACGGAGTATGTATGGAGGATGAGTCAATGGTGTCCTAGTTTGGTGGGCCTATGGTGTACGGAAGTTGTTGGGCACCAATTAACTCAATTCCATACGCATTCGGCCAAGTTACGTTAATATAAGGAAAATCCCGGACAATCGACGAACCACACTAAGCCAAACGTGCTCCGTTTTCATTTTTCCCAATTGGTCATGCAAGGGTAGGGCCAATAGGTTGCAACCTAGGGTTCAAACTAGGTTTAGAATCCCTTTCCAAAAGAGATATGGGCTTGGTTCATTGATCCAATACCCACTTCCTTTCCCAATCTTTGATCATCAAGATAATATACCACTGGATTCCACATGCAGATCAAAAGTTATAGGCGTTCAAAGTAGCTCCTTATAACCACCCTGCAGGTTCCCGGCGTCCGGACACCCGACTGCAGTATGGACGCCCCGAAGCTCTGCCCACTGGCATTCGTACGCTAAAACTCCAATGTCTGGACGCTAGGAGGCAGAAATCCTCCCAAACGTCTGGGATTCCTCTGTTTCTGGTCATTTTTGAAGCTCTTCCATCCCAGGTCATTTTCCTCCCTTCCTAAGCCTTTCTAAAGGTAAAACCTGCACCAAAGAGCCTCCACGCTCACCTCCAATTCCCATTCCGTTCCATCCATCAAACCATACACAAGTAAAGTCCATTCAACCCATTTATCCAATTTTAGCATATGTAATCAAATTAACCATGACAATCTTGGAATTTAGGGGAAATCTAAGCAATGAATTAACAAGAAGCAATAATAATACATGCATGCTCAATATATAAAGCAAGTCTACTTGCCTTCATCGAAGGCAATGAAAGAAATGGAATTTGAGAGTGAGAGATATTGAGGAGGAGAGCTCCCTCACACACCCTAGCCAAAATCACTTCCCAAAACCCTTCTCCTACACCCAAAGAGCAAAATGGAAGAGAAAGAAAGGAAATCTATCGACATGCAACATCTATAAAATGCGATATAAGATTCTCTTTTGTAAAACCAAAAATATTAAATGCTTGGTGACCCAATAAAAATGGTGAAAATGAATCTTTTCTTTCGAAAGCATGTAGATTTTTAATTACAAACCTTACCTATATAATTATTCTTAGGGCTTAGTTGGATGTGTACAAAATAGCATGTTTTTATATTTAAATGCTAGCAGAGTAAAATATTATAATATTACAATATTGCAGTATCGTTGTTGTTTGGTAGTTTCCAAAAAAATCAATATATTTTGAACTGAGTTGTTTGCACGTTACCAATATTATAATATATGCTAAATTCAAGGCTGACCATAATAAAATATTATAATATTACAATATTGTAGTATCGTTGTTGTTTGGCAGTTTCCAAAATATTCAATATATTTTGAACTGAGTTGTTTGCACGTTACCCAATATTATAATATATGCTAAATTCAAGGCTGACCTTAATTTTCAAATCAAAGAAATGCTCAATAGCCTGATGATTTTGTTTCAATGTTT
Organism: Umbellularia californica; assembly: GCA_028538565.1. NCBI lineage: Eukaryota > Viridiplantae > Streptophyta > Magnoliopsida > Laurales > Lauraceae > Umbellularia > Umbellularia californica. Next base: position 94,915,880 of record JAPQWN010000003.1, on the reverse strand, counting down.
TTCTTTTAATGACAAAATGATGATAACATTTCCTCGGAACTCAATTCCATGAGCACAAAAATCCAATTATATTTTAAAGATAAGGAATTCGTGGTAAAAATGGGTTTCTTTGATTTTCTAAGAATTCGATTCATGCAAAAAAAACATGTTGCAAATTTTCAAAATAAGGGAATTCATGTTAAAATGAGTTCCTTTGAATTTGTAGGAATTCAATTTCATGCGAACAAATAGGTCATATCTTCCAAGGCATAGTGAGTTCTTTAAATGTTTAGAAATCTAAATCCATACTAACAGACTAGCCCAATCATATTTTAACAATAATGAATTCATTTATTCAAATCCCAGAGGATTCAATTCCATGCAAATAAATAAGCCCTATTATATATTCAACATAAGAAATTAGTGGTAAAATGTTTCCTTATAATTCCCTGGGATTATTCTTATGCAATCAAATCGACCCTAAACAAGACAAACAACTAAAATTTCATGAGTCTTCCATCCTCACCATCTATCAATCAATGTGATTTTTGGTGTTAGGACCCACAAAATGTACATTTTGGATCATGGACAAAAAGACTATTTTTTTTTCAAAAAAAAATGAAGAAATAGTTAATTTATCCTATTCGAGGCCCACCTTTTATTGTACAAAGTGGATCATATGAATAATCATTCCCAATATGTTGATTGTATCATATTCCACTTCAATATGTGAAAGGTGGATTTTTGACACAAAGGTGGGCCATATAATAACCCCTCTGCAGGGACTGCAATAAAGTGATGCTTTTATATATGAAGAGTTTTAACAATTTGATTGATTGATTGATTGATTGCAGTAAGGTTACTCTATTATCTTCTTCCTATAAAATCTGTAATTGAACAAACTTGTTAATAAAAAGTCCTGTCATGGTTAGCCACTGACCAGCGTAATTCAAAGTTTAATTTATAGATGATTTGTGGACAGATAAGGGAATTTCTCCAATTCTAGTCGCTGCGAAGATGGGGATAGTGGAGATCGTGGAAAAAATTCTAAATAATTATTCATTGGCCCTCTACCACGAGGATTCACATCAGAAGAATGTGTTGATGTTAGCAGCGGAGAACGGGCAGGCACATGTTGTTGATCTTTTGCTGAGGTCCTCTCATGTGGATAGTATCTATCAAGAGGTGGACAATGAAGGGAACACTGCCATTCACTGTGCAGCAACCTATGGCAAAAATCGGCCTTGGCGAATTTCTAGTCCAGCTATTCTGATGCAATGGGACCTCAAGTGGTATCATGTATGCTCTCTCTCTCTCTCTCTCTCTCTCTCAAAAGGGGTTGCATTGGAGATGGTCCTGATCATGAGATCTATTGCGAATGCTGAGAATCTCTAGGGAGCTGTTTGTTTGCATAAAACTCATAGGAATTCAAGGTGTGAAAGTAATTTCTACCTTAACACAGGTAAAGGTCCCACTACTAGATCTCAATTGAATATCAAACTGGTGTGATTAAACTAGTGATTAACCCTAATTCCAAGTTAATAAATCAATCAATCCACAAAGATAGAAAGACACGAGAATTATACGTGGAAAACCCTAAACGGGAGAAAAACCACGGGCCTTATAGTCTAGGCCAACAGACAACCAAGCACTATGTATAAACGAAGAATACAAGAAAACTCACAACCCCTTTTCCAGTTGTTGACTCAACCTAAGGACTGCATCAGATCTTGCTGACATCTCGTCACAAATCTTCTCCGTGCTTGAGCAGAACCGCCTTCAAGAACGAGGATGGAAACTTGACCCAAAACTCTGAATCTTCAGCACAGCAACAGTAGCTTGAGGTCTTAGGGGGAATAGGATGGATCTCTCAAACTCTCTATCTCTTGAATATTAATCTTATTCAGTATCACAATATGTTGAGAGAGGAAGCCTTTAAATAGTCTCCAATTCGTGTATCAAAGGCTCAGAGATTAGGAAGTTGCATCTTGATGAAATTAGAAACAAGAGTTCATTTAGAAATAGAAGTCCGTGGTTCGCTCGAGCGAATGTAGAGGTTCGCTCGAGCGAACTGCTCACTGGAAGTTGACATTCAGCGTAGGGTTCTTTTCGGTCGAGCGAACTAAAAAATGGGTCGAGCGAAGATACTTTTGTGAAGGGTTCACTCGAGCGGTAACGTGGTTCGCTTGAGCGGACATCTTTTTGTCTTCAAAATACCAATCCAGAAACTTGATGGCTCGAGCGATCTATGGAATGGGTCGAGCGAGGATACCTCTGTGAAGGGTTCGCTCGAGCGACCTCTATAATTCCTCAGAATCCGGAAACCCTATTGTATTCTGGAAAGAGATCTTCAGCAGTCCTTTGGAAAGAGATCTTCAGCAGTCTGATTTATAAAAGAAATACAAAATTTAGAAACCCAGTTTTGTCCATAACCCTATGAATTAGCCAACAAAAATCCTTACAATCTCCCCCTTTGGCAATTCATGGACAAAACTCCTATTTACATGAAAAATTTTCTACCCATCTATCCTAAAGACCAACCGAACTAAAAATGTATCAGAATAGCAATGTTTAAAGGAACTTTGAAGTCTGAGTACCTGCAATGTTTTTCACTAAAAGATCAAGTGCAGAATCACAGAAAAAAAAAAATTATGATTTCAAAGCATAATATATGATCCATAAAATCCATAATTTCCAGGTTTCTCCCCCTTTTTGGACATCAATTGACAAAGAGTTATAAAGGAGGCATACCAACAGAACTAAGCAAGGAAGAAATAAACAGATAAAGTAAGCAGCAAAGTATCAAAGTTTCAAGGTCCCAAAAAAAAAAAAAAAAAACAATCCTAAAATCAATAGCAATAAAAGTTGCAAGTTGAGGAAGTTTCAAAAAAGCCACACAGTTTGTCACTGACGTCCTGGAGGAAGTCTAGCAAGAATGTCAGCTAGGGAAGCACTTATGTGTTGGAAGCCTGCAGTAACTTGCTCACTAACTGCATCAACCCGAGTAGTCAGGTGCTGGACTTGAGTTATAAGATGGTCTATGCGATCCAGCTGTCTCTGTTGCTCCCCCTGAACTTGGACATCCTCATGTTCCTCCTGTGCATCTTCAGCATGGTGACCAACAGGAATATGAGAAGTAGATAAAGACAAGGTCCTGGCATTGATCGGATTTTTTATCTTCATAATCAGATCATTTGGCCGAGATGAAATCTCCTTGAAGGTAAGGAAGTCAGTGATGAGGACACCACATGGAAGAAGGAAATTTTTCTTGGCTGTCAGTGTTTTGATGAAACCATTCAAAAAACTTGAGGAATATTTACAGTCAGCCCAGTCCTGATACAGAAGAGTAAATATCCATTCTTCTGAGTGATATCAGATATGTGTCCCCGGGGCTCAAGATTGTGGCAAACAAACCGATTGAGAAACCGGTATTCGTCGGTTAAATTCCCATGAAGTAACAGTCCTCCAGGCCAATGAGTCTCGGCTCCACACAAAGTAGTAGCAATTGCATCATAATTAATAGGAGCAGGAAGTTCATCCGGAATAGGGTAATCCAGATTGGGAACTTTAGGAATCCCCAGATAGTCTGCCAGATCAACTACTGAGATGGTTATCGACTTGCCTCTGACAAAAGTCTTAATAGACCCATCATCCAATACGTCCATGTTACAGTAAAATTCCCGAACCCAATCTACAAGAATAGTCTTCGTATTAAGCTTCACTAAGGAGAACCAGTTCCTATTGGCTAAGCTTCTGAAGACTCTTTTATTGTGCAATTCATCTGCTATTTCTCTTTCAGACTCAATATTTCTAGAAGCATATTGTTCAAAGAATTGGGTGGACTTCCCCAGAGAAGGAAAACAAGTGTGATCGTACTAAGAGGAGGAAGAAGCATCAGCATGGGGTCTCTTTTTAGGAGCCATGTAGAGACTGAACCAAACCAAAAAAATATATCAATCACAAATTCCATGAATTCATTCCTGCAAAAAAAATTGGCCTCCAATCGCCAACAATCCACACATTCACCAAAGGCAATCTCCACATTTGCAAAAAGTCACCCAACTCCCTACTCATGTCAACATCCACAATGTTACTACAGCCAACATCCATCTCACACAGTTGAGATAACCAATTATCCACAAGAACCACAAAGGGAACCATATTTCCACCAACCAAGACAGTATCACAAAAATTAAAACTCCAAGAAAATGTAATTGAGCAATTTACAATGATCACAAATAGCATTTAGACCAACCAAAAAAAATGCCATATGAAGTTTCCAATCCATGCCAAATGCAAAAGGAGAAAAAAAATCATGAAAATGTATGAAAAAATAATTGCCATGATAATACAAACCTATCTAGGTATGTGAGGAGAAAATAAACCATGTAAGAGAAGTGAAGAACAAAAGGGGGAAACGAAATGGGAGAAGAAGAAAGAGAAGCCCTAAAGATATTTAGATGCCATAAAATGAAAATGTAAACAAAATGATGGGAAAGGGAAAAAGAAATAAACAAATACCTTAGGGAGTAAGAGAGTAAATCTGCTGAAAAGATGCAACACAGAGGAGGAGAAAAAGGGCGCAGGGCGTTTTCGCAGGAGAAGCAAGAAACGAAGGAAGAAGAAAGGAAAATAAAGGAAAGAAGAAGCCATCGCGGAATATGAACCGTCAGGTTCGCTCGAGCGAACCATATAGGTCGCTCTAGCGATCTGTCCAGGGTTTCTAAATCCCAAGGTGCAACGCGGCAAAAAATCTCTAACGGTCACAGTTTGGTCAAATCCCTCCATTGATCAGTGTAAACAGCATTACTATTTAAAATTTTGTAAATTTAAGCGCACAGTGCAATTTGTGAATAAAATGACCAAAAATGAAAATAAAAAAATAAAAAGTATAAAAAATGGAAAACGAAACCAGTGTGATCTACTCCCCCTAAACCTCTTTGAGATGAACAAAATGTCACATGGGGAGCACACCCATCAACAAAAAGTTGAGTAAAATAGTTTCCTCCAATTTTTTTTTTTTGTAACTCAATTGAGTATTTTCTTTTCCCTTTTTTCATTCAAGTCCTCCAAAAAATTTTTTTATTTGAAAGTAAATTGAGGACGAGTTAAACCATCATTGGTGACTTTCACTCTACAGATCGTGGTAGCCTTCTCTAAGAGAAAATTACCAATCAATTGGAAGCTTTCACTCACAATCTTAGGTAGCCCTCTTCCTCCGGGTTAACCTTATTACCACAACATCTCTCAAGGATAAAGAAAGGAGATAGCAGTGAGAGAATAAAAAAACGATCCGTGCGGTGAGAAAGAGAAAATAAATGGTCATGTGTAAAAGTGAGTGTGCACTTAAATAAATAAAAATTTATGGAGTGTAGGGAATAAGAGAAATCCCTAAAGATTTTCACAGAAATTCAAACCGCGTTGCATCCAACGGTTTGGTGAAAATATCCGCAAGTTGAGCTTCCGTGGTAATATGATGTAAAGAAATTGTCCCCTCCTCCACAAGATCACGAATAAAGTGATGCCTAATATCTATATGCTTTGTACGAGAGTGTTGGACAGGACTTTTGGAAATATCAATGGCACTCTGATTATCACAAAAGACAGTCATAGTTTCTTGCTCAAATCCATAATCCTGCAGCATCTGTTTCATCCAGAGAAGTTGTGTGCAACAACTTCCTGCAGCAATGTATTCAGCCTCAGCAGTCGACAGAGAAGTCGAGGTCTGCTTTTTACTGTGCCAGGCAACCATATTATTTCCAACAAAGAAGCAGCCACCAGAGGTACTTTTTCGATCATCAACACATCCAGCCCAATCAGCATCAGAATAACCAACAATGATCGTGTTAGTATCTTTGGACATCCATATCTAATATTCGACAGTACCATAGACATATTTTAAGGTTCTTTTCACAGCTTGAACATGAGACAATTTAGGTTTTGATTGGTATCTTGCACAAACTCCGACACTGTAGGCAATGTCAGGACGACTAGCAGTTAGGTAGAGGAGACTACATATCATATTTCTGTAGCTTTTCTCATCAGTATCCAATCCATCAGCATCAAGACTAATTTTGACAATGGTGCTTATAGGTGTTCCAGCATGTTTTGAAGATTGCATTCCAAACTTTTTTAGCAACTCCGTGGCATATTTTGGCTGAGAAATAAAAATTCCAGATGGATTTTGTTTAATCTGTAAACCCAGGAAGAATGACAGATCACCAACCATACTCATTTCAAATTCACTCGACATTTTATCAGCAAATTTATCAGACAAGAATTCAGAAGTCGATCCAAAAATAATGTCATCAACATAGACTTGGGCAATTACAATGTTGTTCTTGTCTTGTTTGATGAATAAAGTCTTATCCATACTTCCTCTAGTAAAGCCATGCTCAATCAAAAATACTGTTAGTCTCTCATACCAGGCTCTTGGAGCTTGCTTTAAACCATAAAGGGCTTTTTGCAGTTTGTAAACATGATCAGGATAATGAGGATCTTCAAATCCTTTCGGTTGCTCCACATACACTTCCTCATTCAAGAACCCATTCAAAAAGGCACTTTTGACATCCATTTGAAACAATTTGATATTTAAAAAACAAGCAATAGCAAGTAACAAACATACAGATTCAAGTCTAGCAACAGGAGCAAAAGTTTCATTGAAGTCAATACCCTCAACTTGTGTATACACCTGAGCTTCTAAACAAGCTTTGTTCCTAATGACTTAACAAGACTCATCGGTTTTATTTTTGAAGATCCATTTTGTTCCGATGACATTGGTATTCGAAGGTCTAGGAACAAGCTCACAAACACAGTTCCTTTCAAATTGGGCAAGTTCATCATGCATAGCATTTATCCAAGAATCATCTACAAGTGCATCTTTGACATTTTTTGGTTCTAAGGTGGAAACATAACAGACATGACTTACCTCATCACGTACCTGTTTCCTGGTTTTCATAGTAACTTTGTCCAAAGGATGATCTTTGATTACTTGGCCTTTTTGAGATCGAGGATGAACTGATTTTGGAGTTGTACTTTTCTCTTCAAATTGCCGTATTCTTTCAGGGACATTTGATTCAAAGGAAGGTTCCGTTGGGTCAATAGGTTCAGCATTTGCTATTGATTCCTTTATTGCTTCCGAATCAGGTTTAGCTTGGCTTTTTGTTTGATTTTCAGCCTGTTCAGAAGTTGGAGAAAAAGTCAGTCCCTCATCATCATCAGAGAGATAATCAGAGGTACCTGCATCATCTACTACCACATTGATAGATTCCATTATTACAACAGAATTTTTTAGATGAAATACACGATATGCTTTACTGGTCAAAGAGTAACCGAGAAAAATTCCTTCATCACTCCTGGAGTCAAATTTTGACAAATGTTCTCTATCTCAAATAATGTAACACTTGCTGCCAAAGGTTCGGAAGTATTTAATATTTGGCTTAACTCCAGCCCATATCTCATATGGGGTGGTTTTAGTTCCTGGACGAAGATACCTTCAGCTGAAATCCTTTGAGGTAAATGTTTGCTATGTAACATCACTCGTGTCATATCTTGTATCACTCGATTCTTCCTTTCAACTACCCCATTCTGTTGTGGTGTTTTAGGGGCTAAATATTCATGCTTGATCCCATGTTTGGTGCAAAAAGTGGAAAAATCAGAATTTTGAAACTCGGTTCCATGATCGGAACGAATCCTTGAAACGCCTCCGAATTGTTGACATTTATCTGCAATGAGCAAAGTCCACAAGTCATTAAAGACAACAAAGGTTTCAGATTTATCACGCAAAAATCTCACCCATGTTAGTCTTGAGAAATCATCAATAGTCAAAAATATGTATTGTTTACCACCAATGCTTTCAAATTTGGTTGGTCCCATAAGATCCATATGCAATAGCTCTAAAGGTCTCTTAGTGATAAGAGAATCAACCTTTTTATGAGGAGCTTTAATCTGTTTTCCAACTTGACAAGGACCACACACAGTATCCGGGGCTCTTTTGAGTTTGGGTAGCCCATGAACAAGTTCATAATTTGACAATTTTCCCAGATCTTTGTAATTCACATGTCCCAAACGTTGATGCCACAACTCAATGTCACTTATTAAAGCAGAATTACAAGACATTTCTTTCTCTGATGAATCCACGTAGCAATTGTCGGGTTTTCTTATCCCATGAAGAACTGTTTTTCCCTTTTTTTCCACAATGATGCATTCTTTAAAAGAAAAATAGACCTCATGTTTGTTATCGCACAACTGGCTTATGCTCAATAGATTTGTTTTAAGTCCATCAACTAAATAAACATTTTTAAGTTGAGACATACCTGGAATTGCAACAACACCTTTTCCGATAACTTTTGCCTTACCTCCATCTCCGAAACGAACACTTTCACCATTGTAATCTTCTAGAGATGTGAACAAGGCTTTGTTTCATGTCATGTGACGTGAGCAGTCACTATCCAAGTACCACACATCAGAATTTGTAGCACTAAGTGCTGTAAGGACCACATTACAGCATAGATCAGATTTTCGGACCCAAACAGGTTTGATCCTAACCTGATGCGAAGATGAATTTGACCTTCTACGCTGATTTCTGTTATAATTTCTCAATTTATTACAGTGTGGTCGTATGTATCCGGTGATCCCACAGAAGTGACATATAGGAATAAATTTAGGTTTTGACACATAATTTGGATAATAACTCTGTGGATATATAGCATTTGGATACACAGGAGACATAGCTTTCATAGTAGTTCCTTGAACAAACACAGTTTTACCTTTGTCTTTAGATGAAGAGGCACCTACATATCCAAGCCCAGATTTTGAAGAAGGAGGCAGTTGACTCCCTAGAATTTCATTCAGTTTCATGGATACAGTATTCATTCGATTGATAGAAGCTTTCGCGGATTCCAATTCAGCAAGTGCCATTTTTAATTTTCCAGCAAGATTTTCTTTTTCAGATTTGCAAGTATTCAGCTCGTTTCGCAAGGGTAGCAGTTCAGATTTAGCATTTTGATATTGTTGTTGCAGTCGATCATTCTCTTGTCCTGCAAGAAATAATTTGTTAGATAAGATTGCTCGCTGATCTTCCAACTGTCTTATCTTAGATTGAGAGTCCAGTAGTGTTGCTTGTAAAGACATGTTCTTCTCCTCCATTGCCTTCAATTCCAAAGCTATTTTCTCACTGATTTTAGACATTCTAATAAATTCATGTAGCAACTTTTGATAATTTTCATCTCCTTCCTGTTCTTCATCAAAAATTTCGTTAATATCTAGATCGTCTTCAGACTTGGATTCCAGAACAGAAGAGATGTTAGAGAGAGCCATGAAAGCAACGTATTTTCCAGACTCACTCGAAGGTGAATCAGGTTCAAATATTTCCTCATCAGATTCGTCATCCCAAGCAACATTTAAGGCCTTGCCTTTGTTCTTTTCTCTGCGATTTGCACACTTGGAAGCAATGTGTCCATATCCTTGACACTCAAAACATTTAATTGGCTTGGTTGTACCCTTTGCTTGATTCCGTTCAGTTTTACGAGCAAACTTTCCCTTTGAAGGAGCTTTAGGATTTGAAGAATCCTTTTTGTTAAAAGATTTTCTATTTTTCCAAGTCTTTTTGAGTCTTCTATCAAGATATGCCTCAAATTTTTCATTATCAGTATCACTGCCAGGATCACTAATTTCAGGGTCATCCACTGAATTTGAGGACACTAAAGCAATGTCCTTTCCCTTTTTCTGCTGACAGTGATTGGACTCAAAAGTTTGAAAGTTTCCAACAAGTTCTTCAACTGTCAAAGAATTTAGATCCTGATGCTCCTCGATGGCAACTACCTTTAGACAAAATCGTTCCGGGAGAGACCTCATGATTTTCTTAACGATTTTGTTTTGAGGTATGGGTTCTCCCAGATTATAGCATGAATTAACAATCTTGGCCAGTTTTGAATTGAATTCATCAAAAGATTCAGAATCTTTCAAGTGTATCGTCTCAAAAGCAGTTGTCGGGTTCTGGAGTTTTGTTTGCTTGACAAGTTTTTTTCCCTCATGAACAGTTTGAAGAAGATCTCAAGCAGCCTTTGCAGTAAGGCAAGCAGAAACCCTATGAAACTCAGATGCAGTAATTCCATTACAAATAGCATTAATGGCCTTGTTGTTGCAATTTGATCTTGTCCTCTCATCAGGAGTCCATTGGGCTTTGGGTTTTGGTTTTGTTTGCCCTTCAACAACCATGGTGGGTTCAGTATATCCTTCCACCACAACATCCCAGACTTGGTCATCTGTTGCCTTTAAGTAAGCAATCATCCTAGCTTTCCAATAAGAGTAATTTGATCCATCCAGAAGAGGGGGCTTGTTGGTAGATGTGCCTTCTCTACTGATATCCATTGGAGATCAGTAAATAGATCACACAAGAAATTAGTGTAACCTTGCTCTGATTCCAATTGAAAGTAATTTTTACCTTAACATAGGCAGAGGTCCCACTTCTAGATCTCAATTGAATATCAAACTGATGTGATTAAACTAGTGATTAACCCTAATTCCAAGTTAATAAATCAATCAATCCACAAAGATAGAAAGACATGAGAATTATACGTGGAAAACCCTAAACGGGAGAAAAACCACGGGCCTTACCATCTAGGCCAACAGACAACCAAGCACTATGTATAAATGAAGAATACAAGAAAACTCACAACCCTTTTCCTAGTTGTTGACTCAACCTAAGGACTGCATCAGATTTTGCTGACATCTCGTCACAAATCTTCTCCGTGCTTGAGCAGAACCGCCTTCAAAAAGGAGGATGGAAACTTGACCTAAAACTTTGAATCTCCAGCACAGCAACAGCAGCTTGAAGTCTTGGGGGGACAGGATGGATCTCTCAAACTCTCTATCTCTTGAATATTAATCTTATTCAGTATCACAATATGTTGAGAGAGGAAGACTTTAAATAGTCTCCAAGTCATGTATCAAAGGATCAGAGATTAGGAAGTTGCATCTTGATGAAATTAGAAACAGGAGTTCATACAGAAATAGAAGTCTGTGGTTTGCTCGAGCGGATGTAGAGGTTCGTTCGAGCGAACTGCTCACTGGAAGTTGACATCAGCGCAGGGTTCTTTTCGGTAGAGCGAACTAGAAGATGGGTCGAGCGAAGATACTTCTGTGAAGGGTTCGCTCGAGCGGTAACGTGGTTCACTTGAGCGGACTTCTTTCTGTCTTCAAAATACCAATCTAGAAACTTGATGGCTCGAGCGATCTATGGAATGGGTCGAGCGAGGATACCTCTGTGAAGGGTTTGCTTGAGCAATAGAAGGATCGCTCTAGCGACCTCTATAATTCCTCAGAATCTGGAAACCCTATTCTATTCTGGAAAGAGATCTTCAGCAGTCCTTTGGAAAGAGATCTTCAGCAGTGCGATTTCTAAAAGAAACACAAGATTTGGAAACCCAGTTTTGTACATAACCCTATGAATTAGCCAACAAAAATCCTTACAATCTCCCCCTTTGGCAATTCATGGACAAAACTCCTATTTACATGAAAAAATTTCTACCCATCTATCCTAAAGACCAACCGAACTAAAAATGTATCAGAATAGCAATGTTTAAAGGAACTTTGAAGTCTGAGTACCTGCAATGTTTCTCACTAAAAGATCAAGTGCAGAATCACAGAAAAAAAAATTATGATTTCAAAGCATAATATATGATCCATAAAATCCATAATTTCCAGGTTTCTCCCCCTTTTTGGACATCAATTGACAAAGAGTTATAAAGGAGGCATACCAATAGAACTAAGCAAGGAAGAAATAAACAGATAAAGTAAGCAGCAAAGTATCAAAGTTTCAAGGTCCCAAGAAAAAACAATCCTAAAATCAACAGCAATAAAAGTTGCAAGTTGAGAAACTTTCAAAGAAGCCACACAGATAGTCACTGAGGTCCTGGAGGAAGTCTAGCAAGAATGTCAGCTAGGGAAGCACTTATGTGTTGGAAGCCTGCAGTAACTTGCTCACTAACTGCATTAACCCGAGTAGTCAGGTGTCGGACTTGAGCTGTAAGATGGTCTATGCGATCCAGTTGTCTCTGTTGCTCCCCCTGAACTTGGTCATCCTCGTGTTCCTCCTGTGCATCTTCAGCATAGTGACCAACAGGAATATGAGAAGTAGATAAAGACAAGGTCCTGGCATTGATCAGATTTTTTATCTTCATAATCAGATCATTTGGCCGAGATGAAATCTCCTTGAAGGTAAGGAAGTCAGTGATGAGGACACCAAATGGAAGAAGGGAATTTTTCTTGGCTGTCAGTGTTTTGATGATACCACTCAAAATAACTTGAGGAATATTTACAGTCAGCCCAGTCCCGATACAGAAGAGTAAATATCCATTCTTCTGAGTGATATCAGATGTGTGTCCCCGGTGCTCAAGATTGTGGAAAACAAACTGGTTGAGAAACCGGTATTCGTCGGTTAAGTTCCCATGAAGTAACAACCCTCCAGGCCAATGAGTCTCGGCTCCACACAAAGTAGTAGCAATTGCATCATAATTAATAGGAGCAAGAAGTTCATCCGGAATAGGGTAATCCGGATTGGGAACTTCAGGAATCCCCAGATAGTCTGCCAGATCAGCTACTGAGATGATTATCGACTTGCCTCTGACAAAAGTCTCAATAGACCCTTCATCCAATACGATTATGTTACAGTAAAATTCCCGAACCCAATCTACATGAATAATCTTCGTATTAACCTTCACTAAGGTGAACCAGTTCCTATTGGCTAAGCTTCTGAAGACTCTTTTATTGTGCAATTCATCGGCTACTTCTCTTTCAGACTCAATATTTCTAGAAGCATATTGTTCAAAGAATTTGGTGGACTTCCCTAGAGAAGGAAAACGAGTGTGATCGTACGAAGAGGAGGAAGAAGCATCAGCATAGGGTCTCTTTTTAGGAGCCATGTAGAGACTGAACCAAACCAAAAAAAATATATCCATCACAAATTCCATGAATTCATTCTTGCAAAAAAAAAAGGGCCTCCAATCGCCAACAATCCACACATTCACCAAAGGCAATCTCCACATTTGCAAAAAGTCACCCAACTCCCTACTCATGTCAACATCCACAATGTTACTACAGCCAACATCCATCTCACACAATTGAGACAACCAATTATCCACAAGAACCACAAAGGGAACCATATTTCCACCAACCAAGACAGTATCACAAAAATTAAAACTCCAAGAAAATGTAATTGAGCAATTTACAATGATCACAGATAGCATTTAGACCAACCAAAACAAATGCCATATGAAGTTTCCAATCCATGCCAAATGCAAAAAGAGAAAAAAAATCATGAAAATGTATGAAAAACTAATTGCCATGATAATGCAAACCTATCTAGGTATGTGAGGAGAAAATAAACCATGTAAGAGAAGTGAAGAACAAAAGGGGGAAACGAAATGGGAGAAGAAGAAAGAGAAGCCCTAAAGATATTTAGATGCCATAAAATGAAAATGTAAACAAAATGATGGGAAAGGAAAAAAGAAATAAACAAATACCTTAGGGAGTAAGAGAGTAAATCCACCGAAAAGATGCAACACAGAGGAGGAGAAAAAGGGCGCAGGGCGTTTTCGCAGGAGAAGTAGGAAACGAAGGAAGAAGAAAGGAAAATAAAGGAAAGAAGAAGCCATCGCGGAATATGAATTGTCAGGTTCGCTCGAGCAACCCATACAGGTCCCTCGAGCTATCTGTCCACGGTTTTTAAGTCCTAGGGTGCAGCGCGGCAAAAAATCTCTAACGGTCATAGTTTTGTCAAATCCCTCCATTGAACAGTGTAAACAGCATTACTATTTAAAATTTTGTAACTTTAACCGCACAGTGCAATATGTGAATAAAATGACCAAAAATGAAAATAAAAAAATAAAAAGTATAAAGAATGGAAAACGAAACCAGTGTGATCTACTCCCCCTAAACCCCTTTGAGATGAATAAAATGTCACATGGGGAGCACACCCATCAACAAAAAGTTGAGTAAAATAGTTTCCTCCAATTTTATTTTTTTTGTAACTCAATTGAGTATTTTCTTTTCCCTTTTTTCATTCAAGTCCTCCAAAAATTTTTTTTATTTGAAAGTAAATTAAGGACGAGTTAAACCATCATTGGTGACTTTCACTCTACAGATCGTGGTAGCCTTCTCTAAGAGAAAATTACCAATCAATTGGAAGCTTTCACTCACAATCTTAGGTAGCCCTCTTCCTCCGGGTTAACCTTATTACCACAACATCTCTCAAGGATAAAGAAAGGAGATAGCAGTGAGAGAATAAAAAAACGATCCGTGCGGTGAGAAAGAGAAAATAAATGGTCATGTGTAAAAGTGAGTGTGCACTTAAATAAACAAAAATTTATGGAGTGTAGGGAATAAGAGAAATCCCTAAAGATTTTCACAGAAATTCAAACCGCGTTGCATCCAACGGTTTGGTGAAAATATCCGCAAGTTGAGCTTCCGTGGGAATATGATGTAAAGAAATTGTCCCCTCCTCCACAAGATCACGAATAAAGTGATGCCTAATGTCTATATGCTTTGTACGAGAGTGTTGAACAGGACTTTTGGAAATATCAATGGCACTCTGATTATCACAAAAGACAGTCATAGTTTCTTGCTCAAATCCAGAATCCTGCAGCATCTGTTTCATCCAGAGAAGTTGTGTGCAACAACTTCCTGCAGCAATGTATTCAGCCTTAGCAGTCGACAGAGAAGTCGAGGTCTGCTTTTTACTGTGCCAGGCAACCATATTATTTCCAACAAAGAATCAGCCACCAGAGGTACTTTTTCGATCATCAACACATCCAGCCCAATCAGCATCAGAATAACCAACAATGATCGTGTTAGTATCTTTGGACATCCATATCTAATATTCGACAGTACCATAGACATATTTTAAGGTTCTTTTCACAGCTTGAACATGAGACAATTTAGGTTTTGATTGGTATCTCGCACAAACTCCGACACTATAGGCAATGTCAGGACGACTAGCAGTTAGGTAGAGGAGACTACATATCATATTTCTGTAGCTTTTCTCATCAGTATCCAATCCATCAGCATCAAGACTAATTTTGACAGTGGTGCTCATAGGTGTTCTAGCATGTTTTGAAGATTGCATTCCAAACTTTTTTAGCAACTCCCTGGCATATTTTGGCTGAGAAATAAAAATTCCAGATGGAGTTTGTTTAATCTATAAACCCAAGAAGAAAGACAGCTCACCAACCATACTCATTTCGAATTCACTCGACATTTTATTAGCAAAATTTATCAGACAATAATTCAAAAGTCGATCCAAAAATAATTCATCAACATAGACTTGGACAATTACAATGTTGTTCTTGTCTTGTTTGATGAATAAAGTCTTATCCACACTTCCTCTAGTAAACCCATGCTCAGTCAAAAATACTGTCAGTCTCTCATACCAAGCTCTTGGAGCTTGCTTTAAACCATAAAGGGCTTTTTGCAGTTTGTAAACATGATCAGGATAATGAGGATCTTCAAATCCTTTCGGTTGCTCCACATACACTTCCTCCTTCAAGAACCCATTCAAAAAGGCACTTTTGACATCCATTTGAAACAATTTGATATTTAAAAAATAAGCAATAGCCAGTAACAAATGCACAGATTCAAGTCTAGTAACTGGGGCAAAAGTTTCATCGAAGTCAATACCCTCAATTTGTGTATATCCCTGAGCTACTAAACGAGCTTTGTTCCAAATGACTTGACCAGACTCATCGGTTTTATTTTTGAAGATCCATTTTGTTCCGATGACATTCGTATTCGAAGGTCTAGGAACAAGTTCCCAAACACAGTTTCTTTCAAATTGGGCAAGTTCATCATGCATAGCATTTATCCAAGAATCATCTACAAGTGCATCTTGGACATTTTTTTGTTCTAAGGTGGAAACATAACAGACATGACTTACCTCATCACGTACATGTTTCCCAGTTTTCATAGGAGCAGAAATCTCACCAATAACTTTACATAGCATACATGTGCATATTATTGATAAATAATAAGTATATTATACATACATATAGTATTAACAGATATCTAGACATATAGATATATGAACTTTACATAGCATACATGTGCATATTATTGATTAATAATAATATCGTGCACATGCATGGTAGGCACATAATAAACGCTTCAGAGAGAGAGAGAGAGAAAACCCTAATGTTGTGTTTGGGAGGGGAGGGGAGGGGAGAGGAGCGGAGGGAAGATTTGAGGGGGAAGGAAAATGAAAGGGAGGGTCCCTTCTCTTGTTTGGGAAGTCAAAAAGTAGGGAAGGGGAAGTGAAAAAGTATAATTTTGTTTGTTTGTGAAGTAAAGAGATAAAGACCATTTTACTTTTGCTTTTGAAAAAAATTTCAATTGGACAAAAAAAGGGCATTTTAGTACTTTCCCTCCATTCCCCTCTTTTGCCCTCATTTTCGGGGAAAATTTTTGACACCTCCAAAAAAATTTTCCCCCCCATTTTTCTCCCCCCCATTTTCCACCCTTCCCAAACACACCCTAAGGGGCTTTATATTTGCATATACTACATGGGAATTGAATAAATAGGAATTTGTGCTCAAATGAGCTTGACCAAAAGATTACTAAATAGGCTGGGTGCTGATAAAAGGTAGGAAAGGTAAATAAGACCTTGCTTTATTTTTTCTTGGACTTGAATTGCTAGGATGACAGCCGGGTATTTATTTCCTGATTCAATTTACATTAAATATGAATTCATTTGATGGTTGCTTTTCAATATTTACTTTAATTCTTGATTTTTAACCACCTAAAATATAAAATCTTAGATTATAAGTAGAAGTTCAATCAAACAAAATAAACAGACCCTCATGTGAGTTAATTATCCAAACTGTTTTTTATATATTTCTAACGGGATACTAACGATGAAGCATTCTTCCTTCTCTGTTTGCTTTGCAACAATCTCTATTGATTTCACTAATTCAAGTGGATTGTGGGTGAATCTCAGTTCATAAAATCGTCTATGCCAACCAATTTATGGACAGTCCGGAACAGGAAAGGTAAGACTTCCATGGGGGTGTTCGAGGAGACGCATGAAGGCATTATAAAAGATGGGGTCAAATGGCTAAACAGTACATCTCAATCATGCTCGGTGGTCGCGGCACTCATCGCATCAGTGGCTTATGCCTCAGCCGCTACTGTTCCAGGTGGGTACAATCAAAACAACGGCATACCAATATTCAAAGGCGATCCCTCATTCGACGCCTTCATCATTGCTTCACTGGTGGCCCTATGCTTTTCTGTCGCCTCTCTAACCATGTTTTTATCCGTCCTCACTTCTAACTATATGATCGAAGACTTTCTCTATAATCTTCCGACAAAGCTGCTGCTGGGCCTCACCTCGCTCTTCATCTCAATTGGTGCGATGTTGGTCTCATTCTGTGCTGGCCATTTCTTCAGCCTTGGAGATCGGAACAGGAACACAGGCTCATCGGTCTTTGCAATCATATGCTTGCCCCTTTGTGCCTACGTTTTGACACAGTTTCGTCTTCTTATCAGGCTCGTAAAAGCTCCCTTCTAAACCAATTCAAATAGCGTTGCAATGTTATTTTTATCTAATTAATGCTGTGGGCCTTCCAGACTATATATAGCTCCGATGCCTTTCTTGGAGCGCGTTTTTTTTTTTTTACTCCTTTTTTGAATCTCTAATTATTCCATATATAGTGACTATGAATTTACGTTCCAACTTGTTATTAATTTGAGATTGAGCCTGATATGGCTTCCCTGTTGTGGTCGAATTTGTTAGCTTAAATCATACAAGTTACTTTCATGAATAAGAACATATAGATTTCTCTTACTTATTAATCGAATTAGGATTGCAGTTACTCAGTAGGGGATGGAAACAGCTCGGTTTACCCCCAGACTGTTTGTTGGGTCATTGTCATGTATTCCAGCTAAAGTAAAGTTTGATTAATCTGGGCGCAACTAGGTTTGGAGTATTTTTCTAACCTTGTACTCCGTGGCTATTCTCCATGGACATAGGTAGTGTTGCCCAAGTACCTAAATAATTAGGTCTTCATCATCTTCGTGGATTGTTAGATTGATATTGTGGAGATTTGATTTATTAGAATGATTGCTTGATATTGTGCGGATTTGTGTGAGCACGCGTAGATTATCAATTCTGCTGCACCACTTTCCCCAACACAAACTTGTTTCTTATTTCAATTTGTTCGGTAATTTCCTTTGTGTATTAAGCTATAAATATGTATATCCAAACGGGACAAACGTTAATAACTCTAATAACACTTTTCCATAAACTGTTATTTGTTCAAACGAAACCTAATTTTACATTTGACAAAGCTCCCAAGTTTTTTTCTCATTCATACATCAGTAACATTTAGCAAAGTGGATGTTATTACTAATAGAAGGGATAAGGAAAAATCTCGACAATATTTACCAAAGGCTTGATTTATAAAACAGAGATGGGGCTTCTGATAACTACATGCAAGGAGTACATTATGTTTGGTTTTTTTCTTTGTTTGGTGATTACTCACCCACACACAAACTTAGCCAAGTCCCTTGCCATCAGCACTAGTGCCAATTGATCCCTAGATATTTATGAGGAACGCCGGTGACTCACCCTGTGGATTGGCAGTGCATTGTGGTTTTGGAAACTGCCTAGGTAAATGGATTAAATATGTTCTATGAGATTAAACGATAAATGATGAACGGTTGTGTTCTCTGAGATAAAATGTGTTCCATGCGAGCGCGAAATGTTGCCATCCTAACACAAACAGATAAGTAGGCCCCTCACAAAAGGAAGGAGATCTTATAATTTCCCTCTATGGAAACTTTAACTATTCCTCTCACATCCATCTCTTTTCCCTCAATCACATTCTTACATTCCTCTCATTTAAGACTAGAAGATACTAGCAACAAAGGCCCGGGCTAAAATTAAAATATAATAATATTAAAGATTTTTCTAAATATTTATTAAGAAAAAAAAATAAGTTTTAAAAAAAGTAATATATTATCTATCATTCTTAAAATTCCTTACATGCATAGCTAGAATCACACACATACCTTGGGATTGATTCCTAAGTCTTGAAATTTAAAGCATCACATCTAAAAAGTAGTCCAACTTAGCAAAATAAAAGAAACTATATAAAAAATATAAAGAAATTAAAAAGTAAAATAAACTTAGCATTAGAGAGACGAGGTGAGAGGACAATATCCTCATAATTTACACAAACAAATAATAATTCTCAAAATTCAAAAACCATTCAACCCTAATGTAAAAGAAAAAAAGAATAATAACAATAACAACTAAAGAAGATACATAAAAGTGAATTTTATTAATAGAGACAATATTAACCACAAGAAATGCATTTAAATCTTGAGCTTTTTACAAAAGACCCCCTATTTTTTCATAAAACGTCAAAGGCACCCCTGTACTTTGTGTTTTTACATAATCACTCCTTTCACTGTCAACCTTAACGAAAAGCAACGAAAAACAACTTGTCGTTACTTTCTCTCCCACTTTTTCATTATGATTACTTTACCCCTTATATTTATTGAAAAATTCAAATGACACATTTAACCCTACTTGCCCGGAATTATTTCATACACTTTGAGTCACGTCTCTCATTCTTGCCTAATGAAATGGATTGCAAGCGATTTTGCCCACAAGTTGTATGTATCTAGTTTATTACTACTACTAGAATTGGTGATATTTCACACATTGAAGGGATAGTTTGACTATCACAGTTTTCTAACAATTTATATTTATTGCATTGAGGTGAATTAGTGATCATGGTTTCCCACTCATTCATGTGATGATCAATTAAATATTGTTGTTGATTGAGCTTTGTTCTAACGAGAACTGTTCTCATGAAGTTATCGTGAGAACTTTCTATGAAGCCCATTTGTGGGTCCCATCCCGTGATAACTTTCTATGAAACCCATTTGTGGGCCCCATCTAGGGATGGGACCAAAGGAGATGGAAGGATCTATGTGGGACAACCCCAAGTATCAACTTTGACCCCAATTTTATACCTCTAACCCCTTCATCTGTAAATAAATTCCAACCCTCCATCCAACACTCAATTCCATTTGGATGGGTGCCAAATCTCGGGATTAGTTACTATCGGATTGTTGTTGGGTGGACGCCACCAATAGTTCTCACAAAAGCAGGGTGAGAATTGGTTCTCACTTGAATATTTTCCTTGTTGATCATCCCATTATTTAATTCTATCTTGTAATTATTCTACATAGAAAGCTAACTATAGCAAAAAAAAAAAAAATAATAATAATAATAATAATAATAATAATTAAAGATAGCTAACTATAATTAGTTGGAACTGTTCTAGCTAAGCAGTCCGATTGTGGGTCACATAGGTCCGTTTTGATCCAATGAAGAATCCCTAATGTGCGTTGATTCAAACACCAAAGTTCTAATTCTGACACAATTATTCTATCTATGAGGGAGACTAGAAAAAGACAACTTGAGGGTCGAATGACAAATGTCCAATAAATACAAAAGGTAAAATGGTAATAAAGAAAAAAAAGAGAGAAAAGAACGACAAGTTGGTTTTCATTGTTTTTCCCTTTAGGTTTGCTACCGTCAATAGAGGGGTGCTTATATAAAAACACAAAATATAAGGGTGTCTTTGAGGTTTTATAAAAATATAGGGGACTTTATGTAAGAAACTCGTAAATTTTATTAGTGCAATAGGGCCATGCCCAAAGCGGGCCATGATAAAAATAAATAAATTTTAAAATAAAAAAATTAATTGAATTGTAAAGGAATATAAACACATGATTACTACAAATTTCTATGCTCGACCATTAAAACCATAAAAAAAAAAAAAATAGTTGAGTATTTCAAACGTGTGCCCATCTTTTTCAAAATAAAGTGTCGCTTTTATTTGGAGATATTAAAATACTGTTGGGACCCACCTGTTAAATCCAATTGCTAAGATCTGGGTCATAAAAAGAAAGTTAAACCCAAGCAAGAAACCTTTGCCCATGTCTCTTTGGTTGACATGATTTCATGTTATATAGACTAGTATGAGAGGCCTGTGCCAAACCCGGGCTAAAAATATATATATATATATTCCAAAATAAAAGCAACATCTATACATATCAAAGAAAACAAAAACCAGAAATACTGAAATACGAATAAAAAATATTTATAGAGCCATAATTAAGAAATCCACAAACAGAATCATGTAAAAAGAGAGAAAATCTTGATTACACAAAAAATCTACGAAAAGAAGAAATTCCAACTTTCACAACGAAGAACATTGCCTATGCTCAAAAGAGATCAACCAATAATCAACTTCTGTGAATGACAGGCCCGTGCCCAACATGGTCCATAAAAGGAAAAAAAAAAATATTCCATTATGAAAGTAATATTTATGCATATATATCAAATAAAAATGTAAACAAAAATATTGAAATATGGATAAAAAAAGATATGTAAAGGAAGCAATATAAGGGAAGGAGTAAGGGAAAGATAAATAGTTGGATTGATTAGGTGGGCCCATAATGATATAGTGCTGTAGCCCAAGCTATTATATATAATATAATAACAACAACAATTGTACTCACGTTTATATGCCTAATTTAATAATTGAGTATGGATGCTCAAATGTGTGGGGTTTGTTATGCTTTTCAATTTTTTTTTATTTCTTAATTTCTTATAACCCTCAACCTTAATTATGCTTAATTAGGGATTAATCATGTATAATATAGGGTTGGCCCTTTTTGTTGGTTTAATAATTTATGGGGTTGTTTCACATTTGATTGGTGGGACCCATCATGATTTAATAGAAATAAGGACCCAATAATGGGTTGATTGGGTTCTATTATGGATCAATCATATTGACGATCTTTTACTATCGGCTAGATAGAAGTCACATATATGGCATAGGATTCAATATATGTAAATTAAATTCAGTTTTAGTAAATAATCAATTCAACAATGCTATTCAATTTCATGGAAGAGTGGTGGGTTCCCAAGATGGTAGGGCCCATCATCACAAAGTGGGTTCAATCCTCACCAATTGAAGGAAAATTAATTAATTAGAGAGTTGGCTTTTGGAGATTATGAAGATCCTATTTTGTAGGAAAATTAGATAATACTGATTTGTTGAGATTAAATGAGAAGGGCAATTTCAAAATGTGGCATTGCAAAAAGCCCGATGATGTGCCACGTGTCGCTCCCCTACAAATTCATAAGTCTGAGGATGCGCCACGTGTCGCTCTCCCAAGAAAAGTCTATTCTCTTTATATATATAATTGGTTGCTCGCACCCGCCGTTATATAGATGGACCTCTCTTTCTTTCATTTCTCTTCTAATTTTTTTATTCACTAGCATCTGGGTTCTTATGGACGCTTGGATCTGTTCATGTGGTGTGGGTGCTGGGACAAGTCTTGGTTCAAGAGTTGTTTCTTGCACAACTGCTTGAATCTGAAGCTGAAAAACAAGGCTTGCCTCCATTATATATTTTCAGTTGTAATCTTTTTGATGGAATATTTTCAGTTGAATATTTTCATTTGTGATTGGATATTGGAATTTTTCTTTTAAATTGGTGAGAAGAGTTTTTTTTTTCCTTTCTATTGTGAGAGTGCGTGCAGAAGCGCAATACCTATGATGGATCAATCATGCCACACAAGAAAGAGACAAGAATTTTATATGGTTCGGCAAAACCGCCTACATCCATGGCAAGAGAGCAACATTTACATCTTCACTCTGTTCAAAGTCTAGAGTTACAGATCACATCTTATATATAATCTCTGCTTTTTTAGCCCTCTAAGAAAGCCCCGGTACAATAACCAAAATACCCCTGATCCTACGCCCGGTCCGATGGACGACTCTGGTAAATCCGGAATACAAGACATAAATGCAGCAATCTCCACCTTGGCTTGGATTTTGTAAAACTCGAGCCACCGGGAGATAACTTGTATTGTCTTCCCGTACCTTGCAGGATGGTACACAATCTCTTCAACACATTGACATGATGAACAAGCATTCTCGTCAAAATTCATCACTTCAAACTCTAACGTTTCATTAATGACTCTGCAAGTGTTTTCCATATTACTCACTCTACCACCATTGATCAATCTCCAAAATTTCTATATCGCGCATTAGATCTCGCCATCATAGGTACGCAGGATCAATCGGATCTGAAATCCGGCTCCAAATGGCTCAAATATCGCAAAAATAATTTTCTTCCCTTAGATCGTTTAAACTTATCCATTGACCGTTGAACAACTAATCTCTTTCATCAACGTGTAGCTTTGCTCGCAACAAGTCCATAGCCGCAAACGGATCTTCCATCGAACACTGGATGCTTCAGATATTGAAGAAACAACCCGGACCTGGCTAGGTCTAACGTCAGCCCTACACCGCTGCTATTGGGCTGGGCAAATGTTTCACAGGTCAGGTCAAGACCGAGCCGAACCCAACCCAGACCTGGCTAGGCCTGGCGAAGAACCTAGCTCACTGTTCTTCATCTTCTTCGATTCTGCTTGCAACAAAACTAGAACCGCAACGTCTCTTCTTCTTCCCTGGCCATTGTGCAAGAAGAGACTACGGAGATGGACGACGGAGACTCCGGCAATGAGCCCCTTCTGGACTTCCGACGATGATGCACCTTCTTCTCCGGGCACGATGGATCCGAAGCCTCCTCCCTGCCTTCATCTTCTCTCTCGATTACCTGAAACAGAACCCAGATGGCCCTGCTCTCAGCAAATCTCTTTCTGCAACCAGGGAATCACCGAACCCAGGTATCTTCGATTCATGTAGCCCACCGGGGATCAAACTCAATCCTTCTCCGAGATCCAGTCCTTCGATAACAGCACTACATCGAGATTCTCTAACCCACTGCAACTCCGAAAGTCCAAATCTTTTGCTTCTTCGCTCTCTCCAAAATCGATCCCAGTAGATTCAAATCTTTACAATCCGTCCTTTCCAATCTCTTTGAAACAACACCAATCTAAGCGGTGGCCCACCTTCGATGTCTGCAACTTGGGCAAGAGGGCAAAGCCCTTTTGTTTTCAAATCCACTCCCTTCAATTCGAAGCCGATGTACAGAGAAATCTCTCTTGTCACCTAAATAAGGACTTCCCCTTTTATCTTTCCACGCTATTGGCGTACTCGAAGGATCCAACTATAGGATTTTTTATCGCAATAGTACAATCCGTTTTCTTAGCCCTTAAGCCGTGTTTGGATGTATGGTGAATTAAGGTACAGTGAGGTAAACCACCAAATCAAGAGAGAATAAAATATGGGCGTGTTTGGCAATTAACTAGTTAAGTTAAAGTGAAGTGAAATCAGAAAAGAAATGACAATGGGTCATATCAAAAGTACACAATTTTAAAGTTCCCTCCGAATTTTTCAAAAAAAGTAAAAAAAGCAACTTCCTTTCTCCACTAAAAGACAAAAAACCTCCACTTTTTAATACAAAAGGTCAAAAAGATTCCATACCAAACAACTAAAAATAAAACACCATCATAACCCGTTATATTTTATTCTCTCTTGATTTGATGCTTCACCTCACCATACTTCAATTCACTATACATCTAAACAAGCTTAAGAGTTTATGATGGTGTTTCATTTGTAGTTGTTTGGTATAAAATCTCTTCTACTTTTTATATAAAAAAAGTGGAGTTTTTTATTGTCTTTTAGTGGAGAAAGATGGTTGCTTTTTTAACTTTTTTTTGAAAAATTCAAAAGGAACTTTGAAATTGTATACTTTGACATGACCCATTGTCATTTCTTGTATAAATTCACTTTACTTTAAACTTAACTAGTTAATTGCCAAACACAAAAATCCAAGTATAATAACCAAAACCGGTCAAATGGATCATCCGATAAGCCCGGAACACAAGAGATAAACCCAACACTTTCTTATTATTTCTATCAAGCAATCTTGTAGTAAAGATCCTCCCCCAATGCACCCTGTTGCAGTTTCTCCTTTATAACTTCTAGTCGTAGGATATGCTGTTTCTTAAAAGTTGTCCCCCATGAGATGTAGACCCATGAAACCCATTCTATAAAACTCTTAACTCAAATTTCTCCATGATTTCTTGTCACGATCTTCTCAGCTTTCAAAAACACAGCCAGGATTCATAAAACCATAAACTATAAGACTAATAGTCATTCATCTTATTTTCAACTTTGAAGATATCGACCCATCTTATTCTTCAATGCATGTATATCATGTTGGTTTTCTTTGGGAATATGAAATGAGACGGTAAGGGTAAAAATGGCTAGGAGAAGTTGTCAAACTTAAAACCCGAGATGCACCTCGCTACAGTGAGGCTCTAAATTGCTATAGCAAGCGTGGCGCAATATGCCTTGTTGGATAAAAACTCCTATTCTAATTGTATTATTATTAGGAGTCTGTCGCATAGATATGGGCTATATAAATTGGGTATTTCTCACAACCCAAAGATATACAGATCATCTCTCAAGTTCTAAATTACATATCTAATTAAGATAAATTTTCTCTAGAGATTTTTTAATGAATTGTTCTGCAAGTTTTCTAGAGAGTCAGTTTCTTCTGCATTCCTTATAAAAAATGATCTTCTTGCATATAAGATTTGAGGAGTCAAGCGCAGGATTGAGTCTGTTGCAAACAAAGGGTGTGAAGTCGTTGAAGCGTGAAGCGACACAAGGTAACTTCAGTCCTTAGGTAGGGGATATCTAAGGAGGAAATTTGAGTATTGATAAAAAAAAATTGAATTTATTTAGGGTTATTCTCTCCCACTAAGTGCAATTGTTAATGTTATATGCTTTATAAAAAAAAAAAAAAACTCTTGCATGTGATTGGGTGAAATTTAGTCATGGTGTATAATTGGGTGAGATTTAGTCATGGTGCTCATACACGTGCACATTTGGTATGTCCGTAAGTTGGATCAAACAAAGATAGACACTAATTAAAAATGGCTGTGATCGAACCTTGGCGTGGTCCACCTAGGAGTTGCAACCAGTACCAATGGATTGGTGCAGGTTTAAATGGAAGGGGTGGATTTTGAATTCCAGCTGATCTATCTAATCAATCAAACGCCGTCCACTAAAATCTCGCCATCTTAAGGTGATTTGGTAAAGAGTGCTCATTGATTGAGTTTTTATATTTATGTTTTTTTTTTTTTTTTAAACTCTCC
Source organism: Umbellularia californica (assembly GCA_028538565.1). Classification (NCBI taxonomy): domain Eukaryota; kingdom Viridiplantae; phylum Streptophyta; class Magnoliopsida; order Laurales; family Lauraceae; genus Umbellularia; species Umbellularia californica. The sequence continues at coordinate 94,889,747 of JAPQWN010000003.1, read as the reverse complement.
TTCCAATTTTTTGTTTGAAGAGGGTACAAGGGTATAATAAGGGGTTGGGATGAGTTTTCAAAATAAAAATCAGTCTTTTTTCAAAATAAAATTATCCCAAGGTCCAAATTACTGATCGACTGTAGACATAGACGATAAGACTAGAGCTAACCTTCCTAATAGACGATCAACAGATATAACTTAAGAGGCTAGTTTGGTCGTCTATTTTATGGTTTTCGTTAAGTAGATAATCAAGATAATTCAAACTTTTTTTTTTTTTCAGCTAACGGAGGGTTCCCAATCCTTTGGGCTGGACTATTCTCTCCGGGCCCAGAGAGAAGCCGGATAAAACCCTTGTGGCTCCTAGGTGGTAGCAAAAAAAATAAAATTAAATAAAATACTTCAAAGTTTGTTTTACAAAAAAGAAGAAAAGATCTGATGAGCCTCAATTGGAGGCAAGATTGCTAAGCTAACTTGTAATTGTATTTATAGAACTAGTGGGCATCACAAACTATTACTGCCACCAAGCTTCAGAGAAGCCGTAATATGCCATTATGGTCCGACGACCTTTGGAGTTTGGACCCAAGCCCTAGATCTAACCTATTAATGGGTTTGGCCACCAAATATTAGGGGCTGTTAATCGTGTCTTGTTAACGAATTTGGGTAACGGGTTAACAAATTCTTGTTAAAATCACCTCAACCCGGCCTGTACATGACCCGTTAACTTAATGGGTAAAAAAATCCAACCAGAACACGACCCATTAATTTAACGGGGTTACACGACCCAACCCGTTAACCCGTTAAGTAATTAAGTCATTTCGAAAATTAAAAAAAAAATTTATACAAAAATAGAAGGAGAAAAATATATAAGCCACATGAACTGTAAGCGAGGATCTCAAGTCGATCCCACCTAAAACCCCACTATAAAGCAATAAATTTCAATTTCTTCTTTATGAATATAAATTAATTTTACTTACATTTAGGGAGTAAAAAAAAAAAATTTAAGGGCCAAGCGGGTTGTTAATGGGTTACTTGTTTAATTCGTACCCGACACGTTAACTTAACGTGTTAAAGGGTTTGACCCGTTAACGACCCGAACCCATTAAGAGCCCATCAGAACCCGTTAATATTGTGTGGGTTCGTGTCGTGTTAACGGGTCGCGTGGCATATTGACAGCCCTACCAAATATAGATCTAGCTAGGGCCCTGCCAATTAAACCCAGGTTTATGCTAATCTCATTTAAATTTTCTTAGATGGGCTGGACAAGGGCAATTTTAGGCCCAAATCACTCCAAAGAGGAAAAAGTATCATCACTCCAAAGAGGAAAAATTATCCTTACTGACAAGAGTACACCCCCTTTTGTACTTGAGTGGATGTATAAAAAGCCTAATTAAATAAGATTCCATAAAACTAGAAGAAAGGGATTAAAAGTAACCATACAATACTTATTGCTTATTTATTAAGTATAACCCATAACTTAGATAATTAAATAGATATGAATGTACTAAGTGTGTGTATAGATTTTTAGGGCATTTTATAATAGGTATGGGCCTATGAAATTACCTTCATATCCCAATTTGTCACTGTTAAGTGATTGTTATTAGGTCATTTAATATATATTTACATATGCGAATATAAATATTACATAAAATATAGAATAATAGGAGGGTCAGGGTCAGGGTCAACGTCCGGCCGAGCATTGTACTATCCAAGCCCAACTCTCAAATTAAGGGCCTGCGAAAAACTGTTCAACTCAGCCATGAGGAATTTTTTTTTAAAATAGAAGTCCTCATTTTAAGGGCCTTTTAGGGTGCACCGTTGGGCCTCTTTTTATAAAGGCTAAATTGAAAAGCCTACCATCACCGGTGCCTGCAATCGGATTACATCACCAGCTTTGGACTGCGTTGCGTCACCGGTGACCATCAGCTCCCAACTCGACCGCCGAAGCAACCTACAGTGGCATCTACATCGTGTGGGTTCCTAGCTGAGCACCATAACAAGGTAGTGTATTGACCCTTACAAAAGACACTGAATCTGGGTCTTGTGGGCCATTTGACCCACAGGCATCCCAACGGTGACATGATGGACCGTGATTGATCCACTCACAATCACAGGAGGAAATGCCTCAAACGATATGAACTCAATATGCCTTTTTATTTAGAAAGCATACACAACTTGGACTAAAGTTCCAGCTTTGTTTTTTTGTTTTTTTTTAAAGCATTTTTAAACTCCTAATGTAAACCAACTTCCTGCTGCCATGAAATATAAATTCAAACAACTGTGCTACCAGGTACAAAGGGGGGTGAACTATAGGGTTTGCAAACAGAGCAGTTTCAGGTCGGAACCATAATGGACCTGGACTAGGCCCGTTTCTAAATAACGGTTCTGGTTCCTGATTTGGTTTTGACTTAAAACCTATTTTGTCAGTTCCAGACCCGATTTTGATAGAAAAACCCAGATTTGGTTCCAGAACCTGGACTAGATAGAGGACTGATCTAGCTCGAAACTTGGTTCTAACTTCTCTTTATCTTTTCCATTTTTTCTTAAAATAAGTATATTACTAAACTTATAACCGTGCGTCAAGTCTACTACCTCTAGTATTATACATAAAAATATTCAAAAAAAATTATTTTGAGGCATAATTTGCAATATCAAATACTCATATGTCGAATTCCAGGTCTATAGATCGGAACCTATATGTACCGGAAACTAGAGCTGTTTATCAGCGGAACCTAAATCGGGTTCCGGACCCAAACCCGTTTATGAATCCTGAAACTGGTTCCAGACCTGGTTTTTCTCAGGCCAGAACTCTTGGGTAATCGGAGAATCGGATATCCATTTGCAGCCGTAGTGAACTATCATCGAGATCAGCTTACAAAATTATTCATGAAGACAGTAGAAATCTTTCCAATTCTACCCTGGATTTGAAGGCAATGCAGCCCCTTCCTCTCCCTCAAGGAGTCCTTTTCATTCTTAGAATGGACTGAGATTTAACTTCTTTGGCAACATTCTTTTAGAATTTGTTCTAAAGGGACAAAACTAGTAGAACATGTTTGGCAATGTTCTTGAATTATATTCTACCAAGAATAGGCCTACCGTCCATTAAAAGTCTCTTGGAAAATGGGGTAACCCCAAACATTTGATTGGGAAGGTACCAATTGGAAAGCCAATGATCCCACCACTGACTGTTTGAAGATCACAGTTGCCATTGGCTAAGAAAATCATATGTTACTAGGAGCCAACCAGTCATGAGTTCAATTTCTCTAACAATGCCTTGAGATTTCAGTACCAGGTTTCGGTAGAATTAGTTTTTTTTTTGGGGTAAAGGCAGAAATAGTTATATAAGGAAATTTAATATAGGTGTGTGCACTGGTGGACCACCAATCTTTTGGTGCATAACGTTCAACGTGATTGATCGAGTCAAAACCCAGCAGATGTCCCAACTTCAGGCCCATTTTTCTAAATTTTTACACTCATTCGAGCTTCAAATCAATTGCCATTTTGCAAACAGCCATGCTACTTGTCCCGGATTTCATGTCCCGGGACAAGCACGACTCCACAGGCAGGGGCATTTTGGTCATTTTCAAAAATGACCAAAATGCCCCTGCCTGTGGAGTCGTGCTTGTCCCGGGACATGAAATCCGGGACAAGTAGACTTTTTCTTTTGCAAATCAATTCAGAAGAGTCGTGAGATTCTTTATCAGGCAAATCAATTCTTGAAACCTACGACTTCAAGGAGATCCAACCACACAAATCTGGTAACAAAATGAGCAATCTAGTAAGTAATCTAAACCCATCATAAAATGGGTAGGTAGAGTAGTTAGTAATTAAGTAAAAGTAGGAAAAAGTTGATGGCATAAATTCCTCAACATGAAAACGTTGAAATAGAAATGTCTTATTTCAAGATAAACTAAATATACATTAGGAATCCCAGGCTAGCCTAAATTCTAGCACGATAAATAGAAGAGTGATCCAAAATTAGTCTAATAAATATGATAAATTAGCCAGAGATGACATGTTGACTTTTTATGAAATCCGATATTCGAATTCAATTTGAAGAACAAAAAACTGTAAAAGAAATATCTAATTTGTTACAACAATGATTATGATTAAGGGTTGGCAGGCAGATCCTTATAGTTGCAGTTTCTTCCCTTGTTTTTATAGATTACAGAGTAGTTTTCAATTCTTCCATCAGTGAATATGATCAAGGGCTTGTTTCTAGTCCATGTCCCCATCCCATGGGGAAATTGCTCTAAACCTCGCCCTTTATACAATTTCCTTCCCTTGTGAAAGTATTCACCTTCATCCCCTAACGGTAGCTCAGTTGACAAGGAACGTCAAGATCAGGGGTAGATTCAAGATTTTCATTTGACCAACTCATGTTAAGGTCAGGGGCATATTCAGGATTTTCATTTGGGGGGTGAGGACCCTAATAGTTGGTGTATTTTGGAGGCAAACCGAGAAATTTAATGCAATTCAGAAGGCGGGCCCACTTGAGCCACAGCAAATCACAATGAGTACCAGTTCAACAAATGGTGTCATAATGTACAAGTTACCCACTCGAGCTTGTTCCACCAAGCCAGATTGTAATGATCTTATAAAATTATTTGTACAAGATGAACCGCAATGAGGTTCAAGGAAAATAATTTCCTTACCAGGGTTACCATGAATCAAGAAAATAACTCTAACAGGAAATCATCAATCACAAATGCCAACTGAAACAACATAGTTAATTCTGATATTTGACTTGCTAGCATTCATTAACATTTAAAAGGACCCATTAAGGTCCAAAGGCCATGAGACTGAAGCCCTAAATCTACCATTTTTTTAAGGGTTTCGGACCCAGATTTATGCCAAGCTTGTTTAACAGGTCTCAGGAGGACTGGATGGGGCAACTTTTGACCCATTCACATCCTTATCAGATGTCAAGTGATGTGAGACACTTTTTACCAAAAAAAAAAAAAGAAGTTATGTGAGACACATGTACTTTGAATAGGAATGTAGTGCCAAGCAAGCAAGAATCCAGATCCCCTGTCAAGTCTATTTAGAAGCTTTCCCAGTGATGACTGAACACCACGGTAGGAGTCCACTTGTTAATAATCCAAACGGTTCAACTTGAATTTCCCATCGAGTGAGTGACATGTCTTCATATTTTACTTTAAAAGGAATTCATATCACCCTTAGATTATGCATATGATTAATAAATGGAATTAAGATATTTGATTAATCACACAAACATAAGACTGTTGAAATCATGTTCTCATTCTTGTGCACAATCTGACAGTGCGGAACAAACTCCTATGGAAGTTAGATTTAGAAATATGTCACTAGAGGAGATGGGATTCAATGCAATGGTCCGCATTATCATCATTTGGGCCCATGGTGGAGTTTCAAACATCCATAACAATGAAAGCCTATAATAGACATGACAAGGGATCCAGACTCAACAAGCAAAACATTCCACCCTTTAGATGAAATGGGGCACCACTTTAGCATCTCTTTTACTTTTTGTCGAGAACTGATGTATATTAAAGTGAAAGACCAACACCACTCAATTATGAGTGTATTTTTGTTGGCCTTTAGCTCTTTATCCCCTTTAACAAAAGCAGAGAAGAGAACAAAGTAAGAAAAAGAAAAAGGAAAAAAGCTAGTGTATGTATGCAATGAACAGACCCAGCTACTGTGGGCTTGTCATTGACGCTGTACCTTGACTTTATTTGAAGTGGACAGGAGGGGTGCTGGCCGGCATCCCTCAGTGCAGAAGGGTGCTCTGATTTTTCTATACAGTCAACAAAATTTGCCCACCCAATAACTTCCGGGTCACACTCGTACGTTAGTCAATATTTTGCAATTTAACCAATAACCATGACCAGAAACGATATATACTTATACAGAACTTAAATAAGTAGACAAATGACCATCAAACAAGTCTCAACTTTGGAAGAAAATGATTACAATTTCATCATGTCATTTATGCATTTCTAGTCCATGTTCGAAGTTTTCAACCTCAAGGAATCTCTCATAATCCACAATTGATATAATCACAAAAATAGGCACTAAAAGGTGATTAAACATTATATATGCTTCATGAATTATGGGTTGACATCATTTTCACCCACTGCCGGCCGGCCTATTTCTTCCTGTAGATAGCTAATCAATGTACCCTCACCCAAGTCCGGATGGGGCATAGATAATTCGAGCCCTATAATGATCCTTTAATGGAGAGCACGTGCTAAAAGCATAGTAATCGTACTTCACCCAATTCAAGATTACTCCAAATCACCATCCAACTTTGTGATAGATTGATGTCGTTAAAAAAGACATGGTTTAACTTTTAGTCTTTATGATAATCCTGCATTTTTAGATGGAATCAACTTGACGATGGTCATATAAGTACAGATGATCTATTCGGGTGAAGTTTTCAGCTACAGTGATAACAATGATAACATATAGTATATATTTGATGTAAAAGTCATGTGGAGTCATTTTAAATCTCTAACATGGGAGATGGGACCAACTGATTTACGTAAGTACGGAAGAATCTCTGGCACCTCCCCCTCCAGAAGCAAGGACTGCTTTCAATGTGGTGGGTGGACCCAGCAGGCCCCTACACCCCAGCGACAGAGGACGCCCCCACCCACCCACCCACCCACACTAAAAAAAGAATTCGATCCGATTGGAGACCATATCTATAAATAAAGAGGGAGGTGGCGGTGGCAGTGGCATGATCCACTCTACTCTTGTCAAATTTCAAATCAAAAAATTCCCAAGCACTTGACGTACAATTTCAATTTCTTTTTCGAACATGTCAAGTGCCGACCAAATTCAACATTACCCCATAGATATTTCAATTTTCTCCGAAGAAGAAGGAGAAGAAAAGAAAGAGCTATATACAAAAGTCATGAACGGAGAATGGGACGATGTGATCAAGATGTACACAGAGAACAAAGAGTTCTTCCAAACTGCTGTTATAACCAACTCCAAACAAACGGCCCTGCACATTGCGATATCCAGCAGCCTAACTGATGTGGTGGGAAGGCTTTTGGATAATATCGATGCATTTAAGATCCGAGAGATGACCGACAACAGGAAGGAGAACCCACTCCACCTGGCGGCCTCGCTGGGGCAGTTTGAGACGTGCAAGCGGTTGGCAGTGATGGATCCGAAACTGATCGGGGCTCAGAACGTAGAGGGAGAGACCCCTCTCTTCCTAGCAGTGCTGCATGGGAAGAAGGAGGCCTTCTACGCACTCCATTCAAAGTGCCCCAATTCTGGCAAGGACATTAAACATGTTAGGGCCTGCAAGAGAACTGATGGCAATCACATTCTTCACGCTTCCATCCGAGGAGAGTACTTCGGTAAGTACCTGCCTACCAATCTTTCTTTTTAAAAAGAGGATTTATTTTATTTTATTTACGGTTTATAGAATTTGTTAACACGCTCCTTCGTTTCAGCATTTGAATAGACCCTACTTTTTTATTTTTAATACAATTCATGTCCCCAGAACCACTAGCCATATGAGAAAAGACGACCACAAAAAGAGTTGGGTTAAATTTTTATGGAAATGACAACTTTATCCTTAAATTCATTAAATAAAAATAAATATATCATTATTTATAAAAATACCATTATTTTAGTCTCTCTCAAATTGTCCCATCACTTGAAGCCTAACCATGTATTTGAGACTCTTACCAACCTAATAGGGGTTTGAGCATGGATTGGGTCAATTATAATCAATGATAAGTACAAATGATGGTCGGTGATTGATTTAGAGTAATAAAATGGGCACCGTATTGATAAAAATAAATTTATTTAGCGATGATCTCTCCCCACTAAAGATACTACAATAAATTGTTAATGTCACAAGTTTTAAATAAAAATAAATTTAAGCTTTTGAAATTATACATATATTGATAAAGAGATGGATAGAAGTGTCAGTTTATTCTAGAAATTTATGGTGGTTGTAAAGTACTAATTTTGGGACATGAAATGTATTAAAATAAAAAAGAATGGGGTATATGCAAATATTGAAACAACAAAAGCTTATTCACAAATTCTAAAACACTTAAGGGGTACATACCAAAAACTCTTCTTTTTATCTGCATACTTTCTCGTTCTCAGGAATGTCAACTTCTTTCCAAAGACCATCTGGATTTCTTGTTTCATTTAAGAAGTTCATAATTTTTAAAAGACACTTAGGTGCATTGAGGATTGGAAAATTTGTCGGGAGAGCATTTGGAGAAGTCAAAATTCTCCTCGAGAAAAAGGGCCAAAAGTGCTTTTGCCTATGGTCTGGGTGAGAGAATATATTTCATAGGCCCGGGTCCCAAATTGTACCGCCGGTACGGGTAAATTTTCCTTTGGCAAAATGGTCGACTGAGTTTTGTGGGTCTATTAGGGTTATCAAATAAAAGAGAGATATTTGAAAGTTCATTTGCGGTACACCCCTGGTCTTCATTTAGTGGAGGTCCCACGGCAGTCGAGCCATACAAATTTCCTAATACATGTGGATCATCCGCAGTAGCTTCCGACCAGAATGCTCAAGTGCTGAACACATGATTTTAATATGTTTAGTTTGTGTATTACATTGCCCCACTCCAATCGTGAAATTAGGCTAGCACCAATTTTGAGCGGCTTGGATTTCCATGTGGTCTCCACCGAGAGATTTATGGACCACTAATTTTCTGATGCCCAGGATCATCAAAATAATACAAATTCATCGAGATCACTCCACAAGTGACCATAGAAGGGTATAAATACTCACGTTCATCTCAACCATTGTACGCATGAATGGATGAGATAAGACGCGTCTTAATTAATTGATTAAATCATTACGAAACTAAGCCCCTTCCATTCTCTGCATGTAAGCTCCCCTTCACAATTCACCATCCTCTGAAACAAATAATAATAATAATAATAATAAACCATTTGGGCAAGTCATCATTTTCATTGCACCAAATTAAGATCGCTTCTTGCTATATTATTTTACACCCACTAGAATGTGCTTATGCTTATGCTGTGCCATTTGTAAATTGGTAGAGATAGCTTATCAGATCATACATTGGTACCCGGAGCTCATCAAGGTTGTTAACCAGGATGGACAGACGGCTCTCCATTTGCTTGCTCAAAATCCCTCAGCTTTCAGAAGTGGATGTAACTTGGGACCCGTTGCTGATTTCATCTATTCCTGTGAGTACTCTCTCTCTCTCTCTCTCTCACGGCAGCAGACAGGGGTCGAGTTTGTTTCTGTTCAGCTATTGATATAACCTGTATAAGGCTCGGTACACAAATAACCCATTTATTTATTAAGTTGATAATGTTAATTGAAGTCAATGCGCTATCTAAAATTAGCCTAAACCCTTAATCACCTCATTAGATTCAGGAGAACAGTTACTTACCACACGGCAGTTCTCACCTGCCCGTCCAGGGTTCGAACTCGGGATACGCCACCTCTTCCCACATGTGTGGACTTCCTTTCCACTTGTGTAAGCTTCTTCCTACTAGTGCGGGCTGTCTTCTCCTTAGTGTGGGGCTCTCTCTTGGGTCTCAATCCCTTTTGCTGGATTACTAAAAAAATCCCCTGCTTTGGTCTCAACCCCCCTTACTGGATTAAAAAAAAAAAACTGATTAGATTCTGATTGAGTTAACAAGTCAAATTGTGGTGAATTGCGTTGGATTTATAAATATATATATATATATACATATATATATATATATATATATGCCAGCTCTCCTAAGCTCAAGTTTAGAATAAGATAAGCTCAAGTGTTTTGTAGGGCACACCTAGGGACCCACATAGGGATGGAGGTGGGGGGATTTCAAGGACTCCCTAAGATCTTCCTCTCTGCAAAAAATTAGCCATAACTGTGATTTCTATCATCTCAATATAGGCCTAAAAGTTTAATGGTCAATAATCTATTTGGATCGATATATAGTTGATCTAACGGTTCAGTAAATTCGGATCTGACAAAAAGTTAGTGGATATGTGCAATTTAGAGGGGTCATGAGTTTGGTCCATTTGGATGGACCAAAGGTTGGCCCTACAAGCATGAGTTTACAAGATTTTATTCTAAGCTTATATATATGGGGAACATTCATGTGCATCCATCCCTCACCATAGGGTGAGGGCACTTTCCCTTTTTTGCACATGAATCTCATTTTGTACTTCACCCTATGTACTTGAAAATCTCCATTTATGAAAGTATCCCTCACCCTATGGTGAGGGATGGATGCACTTCAATATTTTCCATATATAGGGGAATATTCATATGCATCTATCCCTCACCATTTTTGGTGAGGGACACCCCTTTTGGGGGTGTTTCAAGTACAAGAGGGAGGTACAAAGTACCCCTCTTGTACTTCTCTTGTACTTGAAACACCCCTATACATACTGATAAGTTGAATAGCCCAACTCAAACCCCCATATTTATCAAATCAAAATGCCAACCTAAAGTCCGAATCATACCAGCAGTTAAAAGGAACAACTACCCATCTAGATTACTAGGCTGGACTTTGGTTGAGTTAACATTCCTATGAATGTGCGATAGCAATTAGCTTAAAAAATTCAATTTGACAAGGAATGGCTAACAATAATGTCATCTAAAGCGATGAAATAAATGGTTAAGAATATCATATACCAAACCTAATATTTGATAGACGGCTAATCCACAAGTACACTTATATTTTGTAGGGCCAACTGGCCCATGAACATGTCATGTGTTGCCGGCTGCCGGTCCTACCTCCCTCTGCTACTAGTTGCAAGAGGATATTATAATTAATTGATTTATTGCTTTTCAATGTATAGGTTTGACTGTTGACTCGGATAAAGTCGAGACGCCCTCGGATTTCACGGCCAAACGTTGTGTTGATATTGCTGTTCCTAGAAATTACCAAACCTGCTTGGACTTACTTAACTTGGGGAAGAGGTTTTTTAAGCGTATAGGTAATATTCATCTTTCTACCCTGTTTTTTCCCTTTTGTGCAAAGCTATATTTTAGACTGCAACTACTTGTTTATATCTCATTAGTTTAACCTAGCTCGTTAGTGATAAGAGTAGATGAGTATGGGACCTTACGTTCTTAATCTAAAACTGATAATTAGTACCTAGGGACTAAAGGTCGAGCATAATAACGAGAACAAGCCTTGAGTACTCAGTCAGGCTCGGTCATGATCATTTAATTCGCTCAACACAGTGAAAGTTGAAATTACTAGGGCAAAGTCAAGATGAATTTTTTGCATAATTTTTAATTTCATTTTGGAACTCATTTCAGTCTGGCCTACAAAGTTAAATATTTTGGCCGATTTGGAATTTTGGTGAAACATTTTGAAGTTATGTTTCAGAAAGATAAATAAAATCAAAATATACATATATGCTAGAAAGATTAAAGTATAAATATAATTTATGAATTTAGCTCAAGTTGATAAAATAATATTATAATATATAAGTACAAAATTTAAGCGCATTCCTTACTACAATAAAGCTTAAGCAAAATTTTCAAAACAATAAAAGTCAATAACATTTAATATTGAAATTTGGACAAATTCCCCACAACAATTTATTCATTTCGAGAATTTCATCAATTTTGGTCAATTTTTGGCTGAAATCTATATTTTTGGTCAAAATTGACCAAAAGTCCAACCGATAAGTTATACTATGCATTTTGCATCGGCTTTATGGCCGAAATGAAAAATTTTAGGAATATCATCTGAAACCACATGAAATTAATAACTATGGTTTTAAAACTATGATTATAAATAAAGTGTCTGGCAATGCCATGGAGGAGTTCGATAGCCCTTGTCTTGCTTGCTGTATAGTCTCTTGTGGTGAGTCACACAGTGCCAACATGCCTGACAGAGTGACAGCATGCAAGGTTGATTGTGGATTTGTCATTTTTAAAAAGGTTTAGTTCGATAAGGTATTCTTAACCATCTGGTCCAATGCTTTAGAAAGGAAGACATTTTCAAAAAAAGGTAGAGGATTCCTTGTTAGACCTCAAATCAAATGTCAAATCAAATGGACAAGTTCCAGATGCCTTCATTTTGTTACATTGGACCAATGGGCCCGCCAATTTGACGTCCGGTGGCTCTCCACGTCTAAGATACCAAATGCAAGAGTTATTGTTTTGAAATTTGGATTTTCAAGGGAAATCTAAGACTTCTGATGGTAGCTAAAATCTCACTCAAGCTTGTCTATTAAATTTAAACTGCTCAGTTCAAGTAACACTAAATTCGAATGTCTCACTAAATAAGAATGTCTCCTTGTTAAGTTGTTCTTTCATAAAATGCAAGACTATAGATGGGAAGTAATATGATTGCCAATGTACTTTTGTCCAGAGCAAATTTGATTCACTAGTAAAACAGCCAAAATTACATAGTTGAAGCATATAATCTCAGTGGATACAAATAGTATGGATGTTTCATTTAGTGAAATACATCAAGAATGCATGTTCCATCAATCAGCGTGTTCTGTTTGCAGTTACCTGGGCACGTACATGGAAGGAGATTAAAAGTGACATATGCAAAATATTCAGTAGAAACATTGGATATCCGTTGCCGGTGCAAATTACAAGTAAGTAGAGATCCAAAGCTAATTTACTGTTTGAGAAAAAAAATGTTATTGGTAGTGGACAATTTTCTCTCCAAACGGGGCCACAAATAACCTCAATTTCAAACTAGGAGGATTGGATGAGGATAAAAGGTTGATGACAGAAAACTACAAACTGATGAATCCAAAGAGATATTTTCTCCACTTGTTTTCTACACCTATAGTCTACATCTACAAAACTCCTAGGAATCAGAAATGGGCACAGGGCATTATGTAAATATCAAAATTCTTTGGCGTCATTTAAAAGGAGAGAAATGTGAAGGTCACTCTATTTGCTTATGTGATCTAACTTTGCCTGCTCTCATCATTTACAATACCGCCGTCCTACTGGCATATATTTTGCTCAAATATTGGATTGATCAATCATCATTACATAGAAAAAAAATGCAACACTTAAATTGAAGTGGGAACTTAGACTGACCGGAGCATGAAAAAGAAATTAAGGTAAAAACTCTTTTCTTTTTACACATCAATCGATCCAAGCTGTATCATTCCCATGTAATAAAACTTAGGCAAGTGCTTACTAATTAGAGGGGTCAGATATGAATGATTTAAAACGAGAAAAATATGGCCCCTACATGTGGTCAATAAAAGTCGATTGAATAAAAAAAAAAAAACCCATGTAAGAGTCAACATGGGATCACTTCTCTTAGAACAAACTAATAGAGCTCTCTATATGTCAATCTCAAATTGGGCCAATAGCCAGTCTTAAAAGGCCTAGCTGGTTTTGACCGTATGACTGTCTTAACCATCGAATATAAGTTGTACAGCCCAGAGTCACCTTAGAGAGAACCACTAGAAGTTTTTGACTCTTTTTGAAAAGATGTTTTGTATTTTTCCATACTTTGTTTTATGGGTGGGGTAGTGTAGGCTTTATGGGATACATGAGATCCTACATCGGTTAAATGCAACGCTTTAGAAGGCTTTACATGTAGTTTCATTTCTTTACACTCTAAGAATTTCTTAGCATTTTACTCCGAAAATATGTGGTGCTTGGTCCGGTCAAGTTTGACCAGGTGTGTGTCGGAGTTTGTTTAAGAAAATTAACCACATTTTTGGACTTTTATTGTATCCTCCCCAAATTCTTCATCATCATTAACACCACGGTCTTCCTTTATGTCATCTTCTCTATTTTTTGGGAGTCACGGCTACTATATTTGTAACTCCCTAACAATTTCTCTTTTTTCTCTCTCCTATTCTCTCTTCTTGGTATATTGGCCTCTGCGATTTTTTTCCTTTGCATGTATCTGTCTTCCAGACTCTTTGAGCACGCCTAGCCTATGTAATTTGTCTCCTTTTTAATAAGAATTATCTTTAAAAAAAAAAGAAAAAAAAAAAGAAAGAAAAGCTGAGGAAGAGAGTGGAGAAAACCTTCTAGTGTAGATAGTTCCATCCACTTTTGAACTCATCCAAATGCCCAGTGGCAGATCCAAGATTCTCATTTGAGGGGTGCAAACCTTATTAGATGGTTTGGTTTTATGGGTAAACTGAGGATTTTCATGTGGAGTTTGAGAGTGGGCCCACAATTTTTGAAGAGTTTTTTGAATTGCACCATGGTTTAACTGGTGCTGTTTCACCTAGGTGGTTGTGCCTGGGTCCACCCGACGAATGCCACCAAGAAAATTTATAAAAGAGAACTAAGAAAAAAAATATCAAGGGGATGCTAAGTGTCTTGCTCATCTAAGACGAGCTTTTCTTTTTCATTCTGAAGTTCCAGGAGGCGAAAGACAAGAAACAAGCAACAGGGACCCCCAAGACGCGATGGGTCAATCCCGCCAGCTCTGCGAACATGAGCATATCGTTATCAATGGTAACTTGTGGTACTTTGTCAAAGCATAATTCTCTAGCATATCTATGGTTGTTTAATGGGATACTTACTAGTGTTTTCACATGTTTTACAAGAAAAGTGGTATTGATCATCGTTGTTAGTATCATGATGATTATTGTTGCTACAGGGGATTCCATTGTGAGCAGTAGATTGGGTATTTTAAACTTATCTATTTCCTTTTCATCTTTACTCTGCATAGGCAAAGTGAACAACTTATTTCTAGATGTTTTCCGCTTTTGTGGATATAGTACCAACACATTCAAACACAACTTTGATGGCAGCTATTGCCATGCAGAATAAACCTCGACATGATAAACCATTAAGGTATTTTGGAGGTCTCAATCCCGAATTAACAATATTCAATGCAATAAACGTAATTTAGTTTTACAACAATTATTTCACAATAAAATGTCATCCAATATTATACTATCACCATTTAAATTATGTTTTTGTAGTCAGATCATGCACATGAAGCTTGAAGGGTCGTGAAGTAGATTATGTCCAGAATAATGAGAGTAAAACAAAGTTGGCACTTTTAATACAAATCTGTTAATGATAAGGAAAGACTCAAGGTCGGACATAGGAATCTTAGCTCATGACAAGTCAATAGCTCACAAGCCCTGTTTATTGTCCATGATAAAAAAGAACGGCCTCTTACCCTAAGTGTAATGGGTGTCACTTCTTGCATGCATGTGTAGGGTTAGAATCTGGACAAGCACCTTTCCTCACTTGAGGTATGTTACCTCACTAAAGGGTTACCCCACCTCACCTGAGGTTAATATTACCTCCTCACCCGAGGTTAAGGGCTGTACTTGGTATTTCTCTTTTATAATATTACCTCCAGTTAAGCCCTTGTGATTTTTAAAATTAAGAAAGGTAGGACAATAGAAATGATTGACTTGAATATTATAGATAAGCCAATCAGAAAAACCTAGCCCTTAGTTTTAGCCTCTCACGCTTAATGAGCTATGCATAGTACTCGAAATCATTGTGATAATATCCAATGGCATGGCTATTAATATTTGGACTAGTGCGCCTTTTACCAAAAAAAAAAAAATCAGGACTGGTGCGGCTACCCAAGCCCTGTATGTGAGTTTGAGTGTCTCATATAACAGAAAGAGAAAAAAAATAAGGGGTTGTGACATATTAGTCCCCCTCTAATTCAGATGTTCCACTTTCATGATCAAAATTCAGGTAAAGTCAACAG
Organism: Umbellularia californica; assembly: GCA_028538565.1. Taxonomy (NCBI): domain Eukaryota; kingdom Viridiplantae; phylum Streptophyta; class Magnoliopsida; order Laurales; family Lauraceae; genus Umbellularia; species Umbellularia californica. The sequence continues at coordinate 94,874,129 of JAPQWN010000003.1, read as the reverse complement.
AGTCGCTAGGCTCTGGTCAACAATTTTTTAAAACTTTTTTGCTCCGGATCCCAAGATATCATGAGAATAATGTATTTCAAAGAAATTGATAAATCGCATGATATTATGGCTTTTATGAAGCATCTTAGGGAAACCTTTTTCCAAATGATAACACTTGAGAAATGGTGATCAGATGTGTATTTGCTTTCCACAAAATGTCAGTTTTCGTGTTTTATAAAAAATGAATTTGATTACTAGCTCCAAAAAATATATGATACAGAAATTGATAAATCCCATGATATCATGGGATAAACTCCAAAAAATATATGATACAGAAATTGATAAATCCCATGATATCATGGAACTATCCCATGATATCATGGGATATGGTGCAAAAAAGTTAAAAAAAAAAATAATGTTGACCAGAGTAACATTATCTAAATTTGAGTAATGAAATTGGAAAAACAGAGTTTAAGGTGACTCTAGTGACATTATCTAAATTTGAGTAATGAAATTGGAAAAACAGAGTTTAAGGTGAACAAATATGTCAAAACCCACAAAAAAAAAAAGAAAAGAAAAAAAGAACCACTGAATTTTGAAGACAGGATGTCTGTGTTATCTTATTAGGATATTATTGAATTTAAAATTAACAAAACAGTTGTACACTGGATCCATTTAGTCCCTCAAAAACAGTAATTGACAAGAAAGAAATAAAAGGTGGCTTGTTGAAGTGCCCAAATGCAACTGGGTACACCAAGTCACTTTCTTTGGGGCCTATTTCTCTGCTAGAATTTATGATAGGAATTTGTCATACGTGGTGTGTTTTTTTTTTTTTTTACTTGATATGACAAATGTCATATTTCTATACAAGCATTTCAAAATCCCACTGAAAGGTTGCAAATAACCTTTGGTAATTCAGGAAGTATAGCCCTTCTGTTTGTCTTTTTTTTTTTTAAATTGCTGGATGCTCAAGTATAAAGGAGCATTCAGGATTCCCACCATTTTTGAGAATTCCAAAATTCTTCATATGAAAATTCCATAAATTCCATTAGAGAAACATGTTCTTTTAAATGTTTCATGAGCACTAACTCCTCCTTCCTCTAGGTGACAAACCGGAACAAAGGGCATCGCAGATGGAAAAGGAAGATTCAACAGAAAGACCACAGTATCCCTCCAACTACCAAGTTTTCCTCCACTTCCTGAAGTTCGCAATAGAACTCTTTCTATTTGTTACCGGCTTAGGTTCGTACCGCTGTTGAGTCGTATGGGTCCCAGCATAAATAAGCCATGCTATCTCAGCATTGAAATGCAAAATGCATAACGCAAAATGCAATTGAGTTGCAATTGAGTTTTGGGCAAGCAATTGATGAGAAGTGATTCTCCCCAATGCCAGCCTTATAAATTCATCAGTAGAGCCTACCTTTTAAATCTAAACTGATCCAATCTGGGTGGCGTCAACAGTCACATTGATCACTTGGCTTATTGACTCCCTTTGAACTTCAATTGTGTACTTTATTTACTATTGATGGAAAGAACTACAAATTATAATAGAACCCTTCACATGTGATCAATCTAACATTTGACCTACTTAAATTTTGTTTGAAATACAATTAAGATACAACCGGTATAATGGGTATTATAGCTGATGAACAGTTTGGATTTCGAAAAGGTAGGCCCTACCATGCATTGAAAATGGGTGCACGTTTTGAAAATGCATTGAAAAGCTTGGATTCTGAATGGAGCAAATTTTGTCCATGTCACAAAAAATGTAGTAATGTGGCCAAGTCCCAGGACAGTTTAAAGAGAGATACAAAGATAGTGGGATTGAAGTCTATGTATGGAGATCATTAATTAACTATCGGGATTTGAAGTACGATAGGCTAAGTGGGCCATGTTTGATTGAGTCAGACTGGGTTGGCTAATAAAACAAATGATGGCATTTATTCTAAACTATTTGGATTCAAGAGATGGGCCTCGCTGATGAATTTGCAGAGGCTGGACTCGGCGAGTTCCTTCTAGAATCCATAGTTGAAATGATCATGCCAAAGGCTATCCAAAACAAACATCTGAAGTCAGGGAATCAAAAGTCTACTCAGGTCTTACTGAGGCTTCAAGTTCTTGAATTTTAACTAATATACTGAATTCAGATACTCTTGAAACATTGCTCTGTAATTATTTCACGCCATCCCTGTAATTCTATGGCACATAACTTTGATTATCAAGTGGAATTGGGTACACTCACACATTAATCATGCATGAAATTGTGTGATTCAACTACTTTTCTCTTCAATATGACCAATTTAAAAGTGTACTCAGATATGCTTGGACTGAAATTTGGGCTAAGAAAATAGAGAGATAATATGAAGAAGGTACAAGCCTTGCTAATAGGCTAGGAGAATTCTCCGCCTGTTTGGTTGACAGATTTGTAAGAATCTTTGTTCGAGCTTGTAATGACGCCCTCCAAGTAGTTTCCAAAATGCTGAAGTACAATCCATCATTCAGGAAGCTGGATTTCTTAAAATCTCAAAGGCCAAAAAGGATTTTTCGGGAGGTAGATTTTCAAAATTCTGACACTCAAATAGAGGATTTTAAAAGCTCTGAAGACATCATCTCACACTAATGTCTGAAATTCTCCAAAAATACCTTCATACAAACAGGCCCTTAGGCCTGCGATTAGAAATTATAGTAAGTGTTTGAGATTAACGGACAGTATGCTATGTCCAGGATACTTCCAAGTTCGCAAAATCAAAGCCATGAAACAGAAGCACAAATTGACATATCAAATCATGAAAAAGCTCGTCCACAATAGAGAGTTGTGGGTGGTGTATGGGGGGGGCACTGGTTCGAATCCATATACGTCAGAAAACATTTTGACCCCAAGCGTCGAGTCTGATGAAGGTACTCTACTTTTCTTTTCTTTCTAATTGCATAAATAGGGAGCCTCCCGCACACTTCCTGGGAGCGGAATGTGTATCACTCGACCATGTAGCCACCTATTGAATGAATGTCATTTTATCAGTTATGTTCTCACTCTTTATGTTCTCACTCTGACGAAGGGACTACCTATTGAAGTAAGATTTGAAGATGTCACTAGAAGGAATAGCATTCCTTTGAATCGGTTTGGATTATCAATGGGTAGGAACCACAATGGATTTCCACACATCCCACTCGCGGAAAGCTTGTGGGATAGACTTAATTGGAATGAAATGATTTCAATACAATGAGTGGTATCATAATGTAAGGATAAGTTTGGCATCAGTTTGATATGCGGTCAATTATAACTAAAAAAAAAACTCTCTAAATGAATTTTAATAATTAATTATTATGAGAAATAAACATCTAACTAATCCAATGTATTCTAAAATCTCTATGTTGGCTGCTATCCCAGACGAAGATGAGATCCGCCAAATTGTCTCCGCCTCCACATCAAAGAATCCTCCAAGGACCGATCGTTTGGAAGGTAGCTTCTATTCCTTTTGTTGTGAGATTAATATTGGAAATTCTATTACTTTAGTTGTACTGATTGTTTGCCATTAGCCATTTGAATTTCTCCTATAAAATTTCATATTAAAAAATCCCAACCTATAACAAGAACTCACCGTTGAAGTATTTGAAACAGAATGATTTCTCATCTGATGGCAAGACTGCTATGAATCCTTACCTGTCGTCCTGTATGATTGCTGCATCTCAAGCTTGGCTAGGAAGCTCTCTCCTCGGGTTCTGTATGGGCTTCTTGATTCAATGCTGGTTATTATAGGAACAAACCTCTTTAGCACTAATCCTCCCCTCTGAAAGGATCCTCTTTCTGGAAAAAAATTAAGTCGTTCGCTTGCTTTTTGCAAATGGGTAGCAAGTGAAGGATTGGGAATAGGAAATCAATTAGCTAATTGCATAATTCATAGGTTCTAAAGAAACACATTGCCCAATTCTTTCCATCTTTTTTTCCTTCTCAAATGATAAAACAACTCCGATCATCCCCCCTTTCCCCGAAACAATACATTGTCCTACGAAACATCACCTAGAGTCCACAATGCCGCTCCCTCATGTGATGGCTCTAAAAGCAAACCTGGGGGTGTGATGTCAAATACCAAGACCTTCCATCACCAATTGATTTTGGTCAGAATGGTAGCTCAAGGGGTGTACGATCCTACAGATCCCTCGCTCAAAAAATGGCATGGCTGAAATTATATTCCAGAAGTACCACCCAGCCCTGGCCCCCTCTTGCACGGAATATGATCCTTCACCCAAGAATCTCTTGCTTTGCTTGGTGATTTTTCCATCAAAGAATTTTTGACTTCCTCAGGGCTCGGTCCATTGGGATTCATTTGGCCTCGGCCTTCCCTCTCTTTATGTGCCACCAAGAAACACCTAATGCTCTATTTTTCTCCTACGCCTTCTCATAAAAGATTGGGACTGGCCAGCTAGCCTGGCTAACAGTAACTCTCCCACAAACAATCGAACTCCCCTTCTCTGGTATTTCCAATCTTCTATCGCTGACAATATTGTCAAGAATAATATATTGTTAGAAATTTTGAAAATTGTGAGGGAATGTTAGAAAATTTCAAAATAGTAAAGAACCATTTAGACTTCAAACCCCGCTGCGGATATGATCGAAATGAAAATGAAATCTATATATACTTATTCGTGTGTCCTTGTTAAGTTGTTATGGAAGGGCATGGGCTTTGGGCTTTGGGCTTTGGGCTTAGAGCATTAGGACTCATTGAGAAGCTCATATTTTGCCATTCATTAAGTCCGATTTGGGTTGACCCAGTACTTGTTTAAATTGGGTCTATTTGGCCTGAACATAAGTTGACCCAGATCCAATTTAGTTTTGGCTTGTTTTGGGGTCAAGAGGAATAATGGGTCGCATAGCCAGTATGGGCTTGAAAGTAGGTGTGGTAATTATTGTCTTTAACCACCATGATATTTATGTCCAAATGCTCATTGTCCAAATGGATATACTCCTTTCAAAACTACTCTTTCGAAAGGTTACAAAAGAGTTTCGCTTGATAGTTCAAATTCCCAAAGGTCATTTAAAATTTCTCTAACAGTCATACCCCTAAAGTTTGCACTCCATTAGTTTCTATATATTGCATACAAAATTCAATCGGGAACACAAACTTTTTTAGGCAACATGCTTCAATCATATCTTGGTCATTAATAACATCATTTTTGGTGGGGACCATTGGTGTTCAAGGTTGGTCATCATGTCTGCAAACTGAGTCCAACACACAAAGGATCTAAGCATGTTTTTCTTAGAGGCAAACTCATCGATAACCCAGTTTTAGACACTAGTCTTGTGTGGGGGCATTTATTGTCTTAAGGAAATCGCGATTAGCGACTCAGGCAATCCATTTCAACTAAATTTTATTATTATTCTTTCTAATGTATATCAGGTGTTTTCATCATCTGCCTTTATGTCATCTGGAAGATCAAAATTATGGTGATTCTCAAGGATTTCAAGCCTTCCCTGAGCCTTGCAACCTCCCTTATCTCATAAGAGATCTCTTTTGCACTTGGAAGACTTCATCCTCAAATTTACATTTGATCTTTTATATCGGGCTAATCTTTATCACACTTCTCTGTCTTCCAAAAAAATTAGATCTTCACAAAACCTTTGGTTGGAACTTGGACCCATTTTGCATCATATCTAACTAATTCCTTTGTTTGGATTGAATAAGCAATGTCACTCGATCATTATCAAACTGACTGTAATATTTTTCTGTCTATGACAATCCGAATAGAGTGCTTTCAACTTTTAATAGGCCATGAACTAGATCAGAATCATTCTCAATGAATCCATAAGATGTGATCTAGTTATTTTCATTGGGTCTGAGTGGAGACCAAAGATCTTGAGCGACAAATCCAGCATAATAACTCTACCCTATATTTATTTATATTTTCTTAGGAAGATAGAAACCTCTCTTTTATTTCGCATTTCGACTCAAAATGAACATGTTAGAATCAAAATATCACAAATATAGACTAACCTTCAATTGGGAGAAGAGGGGTACGTGCGTGCGTGGGGGGCGCGGGGCGGGGGTGGGTTGGGGGGGATTGCATCCTCTGCCTTCCCACAAGAAAATCTAGGACTAGGTAGCTATTCTGGCAGAGTACCACTCTCCCACGGGCACTCAAGCTCCCCTCTTTGGTCTTTCCTGTCTTCCAACACCGATAATGCTATTAAGAAGAATATATTAGGTGTTTTCATCATCTAGAAGCTCAAAAACATGGTATTTTCATGGATTACAAGCCTCCGTAAGCCTTGCAACCTCCCTTATCTCATAAGAGAACCCTTTTGCCCTTGGAAGGCCTCATCCTCCAATTTATATTAAATCTCTTAAACCAGACCAAACTTTATAACACTTCTCTCTCTTCCAAAAGATCATATCTTCACAAAATCTTTGTTTGGAATTTACACCCATTTTGCATCATATCTAACAAATTCCTTGGTTCGGATCGAAGAAGCAATGTGTCACTCAATCATTATCAAACTGACGAAAATACTTTTCTATCCGTGGCGATCCCAATAGAGTGCCTTCAACTTCTAACAGGCCATGAACTCCAAAGATCTTGAGCGACAGATCCAACAGAATAACTCCACCCCATATTTATTTATATTTGTTTTAGGGAAGATTGAAAACTCTTTTTCATTTCACATTTCAACTTAGAATTAACATGTGAGAATCTAGATACCATAAATATGGGGCAAGTATTGAATGCCCCACCCAATTTCTTTTTAATCTCACTTTGATCTCTTTTCCCACCCAATTTTTATTTTGTGCCTTCTCACAAAAATCTGGAATTGTCTAGCTATTCTGACCAACCATCACTCTCCCATAGGCACTTGAGCTCCACTTCTCTAGTCTTTCCTATCTTCCAACACCAACAATGCTGTTAAGCAGAACATATTAGGCGTTTTCATCGTCTGCCTTCATATCATCTGGAAGCTAAAATTAAACATGGCAATTTTAAAGGATTCCAAGCCTTTCTTAAGCCTTGCAACCTCCCTTATCTCAAAAGAGTTCTCTTTGGCATTTCCAAGATTTCATCCTCCAATTTATATTAGATCTTTTATATCGGACAAATCTTGATCACACTTCTCCATCTTCCAAAAAGATCAGATCTTCACAAAAACTTTGTTTAGAACATAGATCCCTTTCGCATCATATCTAACTAATTCCTTGGTTCGGACCGAAGAAGCAATGCCACTTGATTATTATGAAACTGACTGTAATATTTTTTCCGTCCATGCCAATCCCAATAGAGCTAGTACCTTCGACTTCTAATAGGCCATGAACTAGACCAGAATTATTCTCAATGAATCCATAAGCAGTGAGCCAATTTTTTTTCATCAGGTCTGGGTGGAGACTGAAGATCTTGGGCGACCGATCCAGCCGATAAAATCTACTCTATATTTATTTATATTTGCTTAGGGAAGTTAGAAACCTCTGTATTATTTTTCATTTCAACTCAAAATGGTCATGTGAGAATCAAAAGATCATAAATATGTTGTTCTCACCCTTGAGACCTTTAATACTGTCTTCAAAACATTTGTGGTTTATTTGGTAAAAAAATTCTATTCTAAGAATTGATAAGATCAGATAAACATGGAAATTTGTTTGGATAGCCAAGATGAATCGGAATCACGTCATTTCTTCATTCTTTGTGAGTCAAAGACCCTATGTATGGTCCCTGCAATACCTAATTATAAGTATGAGAGATAATTTTGTTGATGAAAGAATCAGAATTTTATTACAAATTCATTCTTGCAAATTCCTTAACAAGACCCTGCTTCAAATTACAAAAGATTTTGGGCTGTTTTGCTTGTCGCTCTTTGGCTTTTTCTTGGTTTTGTTGTCTAATTGTATTTTTTGGATTGTCTAGTTCTCTTGGCCCCTGTACATCCTCTCTCTCTTAATGATATTCTTTGGCCCTGAAGAAAAAAAATGGCACAGTACATAATTTCTAACATTTTGACAGATGGAAAAAAATGGAAGGAAATGATGGAGCCAATTAGAAAATTGAATGAGCTGGTGGACAAAATCGTATCAGGATTACAAGGAAAGGAAGAAGTGTTTGTGGAAGCAGAGAAGAAATTGTCCGATGTATATAGATTTAAGATGACGAAGGACTCTGTAGAGGGTGGTAACATCTCTCTTTCTCTCTCTCTCTCTCTCTCACACACACACACACACACAAGCATATAAATATGTATTGCTTTCCACATAAACAAGTTGCCCTATATCTTTTTCAGCACTTCAGTGTGTGTCAATCAACTTCAAACTATTCAAATCCATCGGTGCATATCTATGAACTATGATTGTTAATTGTCTGGATTTGACCTTCATTTAATTGCAGCTAGATTGATCGTTTTCTAAACTGATTTTTGCTTGCACCAATTCTAGACTAATCTATTATATGTTTTCCAAACCTCAGGATCTGCATCTAACAGGTTTAATTCTGAATAATGCATGAAAGAAATAAATAATATAAACCCACATATCTCTTCTTTTTTATTATTATTATTTTTTTATCCTCTTTAGAGACCATGCATTGGATGGGTTTTATAATTCCAGTATCGTTTTTCTTTTCTACCTTTGAGCAGTGCTTTCACCGAATGATTCAAGGTACCAGAGTTAAATAAAGTCTTATAGGCTATTTCCCAAAGAAGTTTCTTCCATCAAGAGACATTAGACTTAAATTCCATCAAGAGACATTTGGTGGTTATTTGGACCACACGAATTGGATTTCGTACATAATCAACTTGACTCGGTCTCCAACTCGAGCTAGTTGGGCTAGCCTGATTAAGTCCAACCATGATTTAAAATATCGGTCGATACGAACTGGTATCAGTTCAGACTATTACGATATCGGTATCGATATCGTAATGGTCCATATCGCCAAAATATCAGCTATGTATTGGCCATTATGGCTGATATTTTTAAAGTATCGGTCAAAACGGCTGATACGACCAAACTTATACATATATATATAAAACTTATACATATATATATATATATAAAAAAAAAAAAAGAAAGAAAGAAAAAAAAAACATAAATATGGATCACCATTCAAAAAAAAAACCTCATACCTGGATCTTTTGAGAGGCTAAACGTGGTTGGCCCCGAGCCTTTTTCCTCTTCCTCCTCTCCTCCTCTTCTTCTTTTTCTTCCTATCTCTTTTCCTCTTTCCCTCTTTCTTTTCCCGGCCTCTCCCCACTCATTGTTGTGTCTTGGGCGAAATAGAAAAGGCATAGGGGACTTTCTCTCTCCATTTGTTTCCTAGGGAGTGAGTCTTCCACATTTATTGTGGCCCACATTTTTAAAAACTAAACTACATAAATGTAGGTAGCCTCTTAAATGGTCTCACAAATCACAATAAATTTTCGAATTTGAAAATGTAAACCATTAAATGCCCTCCCTTATTCTCTAAACTATTAAATGCCCCTTTTTAGTTTCCCCACCCAAAATAAATGTCCCTTTGGTCTCACAAATCACAATAAATTTTCGAATTTGAAAATGTAAACCATTAAATGCCCTCCCTTTCTCTAAACTATTAAATGCCCCATTTTAGTTTCCCCACCCAAAATAAATGCCCCTTTTATATGGAACCTCAACAAATATTAATTAAATTAGTGTTGGCCTAATGTCAAATTGAATACTTATAAACATGCAAATAAAATGTTAAAAAAGTCAAAAGGTATCCAAATGCTTTGTTTTATTAGTAAGCCTCTAACAAGGTATACTAATAAAAAATCTAATCCACTAAAAATAAATTTCCTTCTCATGAAGATAAAAATTTAAAAATATTTACAAATCAACTACAAAGAGTGAAATTTTTTTTAATTGATTAGATTTGGAATTTAAATTGTGGTCTACTTGAATGATTTTTAAACTATATGTATGGATTAGGGATAAAACATTAAGACTTGACATATTCAACAATTTCAGATAAAACAACGATACAAGATGCTTTGCCGTAGGGGACCGATATTTTGCTTTACGATTTATACTAATGGGAAAAAACATTGTTTTGCAGCATTTTCTAATATTCTGAATTTTTTGAATATTTTTGAGAATTTTTTGAGATTAAAAAAAATTCACACGGCAACGACCGCGATAGACCGATAACTGCAACCGATACCGATATCATATCGGTTTTTTGTCCGGGCCAATACCGCGACCTATACCACGATTTTGAACCATGAGTCCAACTGGGTGCTTTGTCAGTACTCAGACTTGTCCTCTTGTCCAAATTAATCGACTCTATGACATTTCTAATGCAGTCTAGTTTTCAAAATTTTAAACATGCCTAAATCCAAGTAAGTTTGCTTTGCACCTGGTTTGTTGTACTGTGTGTATTACCAAAAAGTAACATATAATTATGCCTATATGGCTTTAGACCACCGATACAAATGGAAACTCCTTTCCATATGATTTTACACCCCCTTTCTTTTTCTTTTTACCTTTTTTTTGGCTCAATTAAAAGAAATTCATTAAAAGACCAAAAAGCTAAAACGAAAATAAAAGTTCTGATGGGGGCAAACGCAAAAATTTGAAAAGAAATTAAGAAAAGAGGATTTAATCAGAAAAATCCCCTTAGACTTGTCAAAAGCAAAAAACACAATCATTGTCTTATATAGACCAGTTTAGTCCTCGCACTAGGTTTTTTCTTTTTCTTTTCTTTTTTTTTTTTTTTTTTGGCGCTGAGCGGGGATATCGCAGTTCATTCTAAGTAAATGAGTGGGGATATCCTGGTTCATCGTTCATTTCAATATAAAGAATGTCAAACTCCCTTTTCCTATTTGCCTTTTTTGGGATCTGAACGGATCTCTCTGCAACCACATTCACGGCACTAATTTGAGCGGGGATGTCCCCAACTCAACTGATACAATTCTAACCACAATACTCTAGTGGGCGGGGATATCCCCGTTCACAGTACTAACACAGGCAAGGATATCCCTGTTCCCAGCACTAAGTTGGGTGAGGCCGACAACGGCAAAGGCGATGGGGCCGCTACAGTAGGAGCCCATTTGTACGAAGAGGAGGGCAGCGACATTGCCGTAGGCGGGGAAGATGTGCTTGTTGGGGTTGAATGGGGTGGGAAGAAGGAGCTGGTAGAGGGCGATGATGAGGGTGAAGACTGTTGGAAGTAGGTGGGCCTCGTGGATAGATATTCAAAATTTTTGACCCACTTGACTCAGGGATCAAGTATCCATAAGGCAAAAAACCCAATTCAGGATGCATAACCCTCAATCTCATGATCACATACAGTAAGTAAAACTATCTAAAAGATAGAACAGAAACGAACAAGCATCCATTAAAATCCACAACATATAAAGAAGCAGATTTTACCTTAGGAGCTCGGTTGCGCTCTAATGGAGAAGTTGATTACTTTCGTTGATGTAGAACTTCTCTACAAACTGAGATCAGAATCTTCAACACCTCTTGGCCTTCCACGCTATGACCAGAATTAGATTTCTCTTCTCAAGAAGATTGGTGGAATCTTCAAGAGAAAACCCAACTCGAAACCCTAAGGAACTAGAAGAAGAAGAGAGAAGACAGCAGTGCAACTGTTGCACAAAAAGGGATGGACGTTCTTCACTATGATAATGTTATGGACGTCCAAGAGGGGTGCATTCCCTTTTATAATCTCCCAAAGCTCCTCTTGTCTTAATTGAAATAGAAGTCTTACTTCCACAACAATTAGTAAGTATACTATTACCACTATTAGAAGTCCTACTTCAAATAGAAATAGTAACTTCCTAATTCCTTCATTTTAGAGTTCGAATAGGATTAGTATCTTTCTAATATCTTGGGCTAGCGTGGGGACCACTAGGGATTTCATAGAAAGCTGGCTCCAACTGGGACACGCGACCCCACATCTCATGTGCAATCCGGGCCCACAGTTAATTGCAAATAACACCACTATATAAATGCAATTGCACTCCAGTCTTAGGAATAAATTACAATGAAGACCCTAAACTTCCCAATTACCACAAGTAGGCCCCTCTATCAATATCCATGGATCAATTGGAATAAATCTGTCTCTTCCAATCTTAGTTCCACATCTTATTATCCTTGAGTCCCAATTAATCACTATGATCATCAGTACCATCCAATTAACTCTTAATCGAGATGGGTGCGCACTTACTAATGACAAAACCCATTAATTGGCACAAGGGGATAATAGAGATAGATTCCATCTTGAACATTCAATGTTCCCACAGTCCTACTACCACATACCCAAGACACCGAGGTGTTGACCTACAGTTGGCCTCACTCATTGGTGACTCAAAGCAAATGAATAGATAGAAACTTGAGTTCATAAATGTCTCAGGATTAAGAGCCTATTGCTAGGGAATTATGAGAGCATACCTTACTATTGAGACGGAATTCCATAAGGTGCTTCTCATGGTCCTTCAATACATCCAATGTACTAGCACATTGATTCAGAATCTTCCATTCTGATGATTGAGACAAATCACACTATCTCATAGTGATCAAAGTGTTGCAACCTTATCAGATGAGATGCCCAGTCTCATCACTGGTTGTGAAGATATTTTAAGTATAAGATTTGTGACATATATCTCCTGTATGTGGATCTCATCCATATACATATATCACATCTAATATACCAATGGGACCCGATTCAACTCATGAACCATTATGTCATATGTATTGGTCATGTGCATAAAGTAATAAAATAACATTCATCTCATGAAAGTAAAGCATGGTTTTTTTTATTAATTAATTTATTACATCAACTGATGGATTGAGTCCATACAATCTAACAAAGACGACAAGAGTGGTGATGAAGGGCTTCATCTCAAAGAAAACCTAGGACATGGAGGTGGCGGCGGCTCCTCCTCCATCTTTCCTCTTCGGTGCAGCTACTTTGCCTTCAAATTTTTACGCCTTCGGAATTTTGGATTTCAGTTTTGAAACGACAAATTTCATGATCAGTTAGGGAATTATGAAGGTAGACTGTTTTTGACATAACATTTGCGACTTTGGAGGAGAGAATGCCGACGATCTCATTCTCCTTCTAATCGGGTCTTTTGGTGTCTTTTTTCTTTGAAGGATTTGAGCTTCAACGTTATGGAAGAGAGAAGAAGATGGGAGAAGAACGAAAAGGGGAAAAAGTGTTTTGGGACTTTTTAAAGTAAAAGGAGCAGGGATATCCCCACTTAAAGAAGAAGAAGAAGAAGAAGAAGAAGAAGAAAAACCAAACTGAGTCCCTGAGACCACTATAGTCTTTATAAGACATTGATGCCTTTTTGGCTTATAACGAGTCTTGCGCTGTGTTTGGGAAGGGAGGAGGGGAGGGGAGGGGAGGGAAAATTTGAGGGGGAAGGAAAATGAAGGGGAGGGGAGGGAAAATTAATTTTCCCTCCTCTTGTTTGGGAAGTGAAAAAGTAGGGGAAAGGAAAGGAAAAAGTATAATTTTGTTTGTTCGTGAGGTAGGGAGGAAAAGACCATTGTACCCTTACTTTTGAAAAAATTATAATTGGACAAGAAGGGGCAATTGTGTACTTTCCCCAACTTTCCCCTCTCCTCCCCTCATTTTCCCCCTATTTTTGGGGGGAAAATTTTTGTCACTAAAAGACAAATTTTCCCCCCTCTTTCCGCCCCTCCATTTTCCTCCCCCCCTTCCCAAACACACTCCCCTCTTCCCTCCCCCGCCCCATTTTCCCCCCATTTTTTTACTTCCCCCCATTTTCCTACCTTCCCAAACACACTGTTAGGGGATTTTTCGAATTAAATCCTCTTAAGAAAAACAACAAAAAAATTGAAATTTTTTTCCTAAAACCTAGAAAATAAACCAAAATGCGTGTAAAAATGTATAGTCTAACAAAATAAGTGTGCTTGTCTCCACCCCCCAACCTACGTTGAACATTGTCCTAGATGTTATGCATGCAATGCAAAAAAAATATAGAACTAGAGGAACAAAGTAAAGGAGGGTAAAGTGAAAGAAAGCACCTGAGAATGAGAAGCTTTTCCAAACCCTATCCATGGTCATAAGAAACAAAACAAAGGAAGAAGTTACCCTATTAGATGTGCAACTTGGAATCCACCCGGATCCTAGTTTTCTTGACACATTCAACGAGGACTCTATAAAAATTTTCAGCAATGTGGACCACATGTTCCTCGTCAAACTCTTAAGGAATGACCACCATGAACATCTCCTCCTCCCTTAACGCTGAATCTTTGAATCCCATAGGAAGAGGTTGCAACACAAAATTGGGTGGTCCATGGTTCCTCCAATGACAACAATGCCTTAGAACAAATTTTCCCAATTTCATCTGGCACAGGTGCAGTAAATGTAGTGGCAATACCATCTGAATTTGGGAACGAGGCCACGCACGACTTTGATGTTTTAGACTAGGTGGTCTGAATAAGGTCATCTTCCTCATAAATTTCAATTCGATCCTGCTTGGGAGGCTCAATGGATGCATTTGTTGTTTCATACAAAATAAGGACGTCAGGTTTTTAAAAATCAGCAATGCTTGATTCCATGGTTGTGAAAGAATCGAAATCTAAATCTAAGACGGACTCCTCGGAATCTCCTTTGTCCATAATCTCCAAGTTAAACTGGCTCAACTGTTAGGGAAAGGGGGGGCCATAGGCTGGTGTGGATCTAAGTCGGGGTCTTCTTCTATGAAATCACCAGCAATATACTAATCTCTACCCTTTGATATTGATTGTGTATTTGTGTGATCCGTTGATGAAAATTATGCATGGTTGTTAGGATCATCCTTTTCAATTTATGTTTCACTTCTAAGGGTGGTATCCACTTGCACTAGCTCTTGAGAGTTCAAAGAACTTAAGATGGGCATATCAGATTGTTCATTTGGAATAGGTGGAGGGTGAGATGAAAAGGTCTCATCTTCCCTCCTCTGTAGAGTATTATAGAATTAGCCAAATAAGGTTCTCGTCTCGTTTTTAAATTCCTGGATTGCCTGCATAGTGCTTTGGACGAGGGTCTTATGAGATTGCACGAAATTGGCTAGCGCATCCGCCAAAGATTGCTTCTCCGGGCCAGGGGGCGGGGTACATATGAGCTCTTAGATGTTGGTGATTTATATGACCACTCAAAAGGTGGGGTGCATATGACATCTTGGAAAGGGTGCGCCACACATCCAGAGTAGGCACTTGGGGGATATTGAAAAAATTATCCGTGGGCCCATTTTCCCAACTGTAATCATGATAATCATCCCAAGGTAGACTATACATGTAACCTACTTTATTTGAACAAGGCCATTATAAACATTTGATTCATTTGCTTGTTCTCGCAACACCTCTTCAATAGAAGGGTTTTTTGAACAATTATTATTGCATTCATAATCTTCCCACATGTTCGCACATGAAGGAGTGAATAATTGTTTTGTGGGGGGTGGGGGAGGCAATCACGCAAAGACCACTTTGGTTGGTCATCTTCCATTACTTTTCAATTTTGTTGGAGATAATCATGTATGCTCTTAAACGGTTGTTGCTCACTTGTATTCCGACATGTTTCAAATGTCATGGTGCTCAATTTCCTAGATGAACCAAAAGACTTTGAAAAATGGAAGGTTTCAAAGGACCTCTTGGGTTACGATTCCCTTTGTTGGGACATGTTTGCAAGCATGGAATCAAGAGGGGCGTGTGGCCAATTTTTTTTAGAAAGATCTAAAAAAGGACACTAACTAAAAATTCAAATTTTACGTTGTTCGGCAAACTCGCCTACATCCACAAAAAAAAACTCGATTTTCCTCTGGATTCGCTACTCTCCTCTTCTCTTATTGGTTACAGATTACATCAATATATAATCCTCACTTTCTTGGCCTATAAAAATTCATTTCTTAGCGCACAAGAAAACTTTGGTATAATAACCAAAATACCCATGACTCAAAACCCACTTGGCTAACAGTTGAAAGTGCCAAGTAGCATATTATAATGAAGATGGCTGAATTGAAAGACATTAATAACCTTAATATACTCTTTTCTTAAAGATAAAATATCCTTGTCATGATGCACTTTTCCTTAAAGATTGTTTTGAATTAATTAGTGCAAAATCCTTGTCAAGGTGAACTTTCCTTAAATATTAGTTTGAATTGCTGAAACCCCGGATGTGTCTTGAAGTTGAGTGATTTCTTGTGGGCACCAAGCATTAGCGGATCAGTGCAACTAAAAATGTATTAATAATTTATTGACAGGCAAAGAAATGATTTCACCAACTTTAGTGGCCGCGAAGAATGGAGTGGTAGAGATCGTGGAAGCGATTCTCAAAGCGTATTCGTTAGCTATCTATGATGAGGATACAGATAAGAAGAATGTGTTCATGTTGGCTGTGGAGAACAGACATGTAGATATCTATAAATTTTTTCTGCAAGATGAGTACTCCCATCAGAGCATTATATTTCAAAAGTCAGATAAGGATGGGAACAGTGCCATTCACCTGGCTGCAACCAGAGTCCCAAATCAGCCCTGGCCCATCCCTGGTGCAGCACTTCAGCTGCAATGGGAGCTCAAGTGGTACGAGGTAATATCTCTCTCTCTCTCTCTCTCTCTCTCTCTATATATATATATATATATATATATATACTAGTTATTGCCCGTGCCTGAAGACACAGCGCACCACGCTCTGAGCACAACTAAATCTAATTACTCTTCTTTTGACCACCTAACAACTAACACCGCCCATAATTTAACAAATTTAACTCAAATTTTCTATGTGACCCATTGGATCAATCAGCTTCAAATCAAGCCCAGCCGGATTTTATTTTTTTAGGTAAAACAGTCCAGTCAATTGGACCCTTGTTTAACCACCATTGAATACCAGAAGTGGCCCACTACTATAAACAGTCTAGTTTAATTGCATGCAAGCCACGTTTGCATCTGCTACCAAAACAATCCAAATTAGCCCAGATTCCACAATCCGTGAAAAATAGCATATATATGTGAAGGGGCAAACTGGTAAGTTGTGGACCTAAATTTCACACCGTTCAATCACTCAATTGCAATCATAGCCGTGTATTTAATCATATCTTTACTTGCAAGGAAGTTTTGAAAAGATAATGGCACGTTTCGTAATTTCACAGAAAACCAAGGACACTCCCATATCCTCTGGGAAAAGATAATGGCAGGTTTCGTAATTTCACAGAAAATCAATGGCACTCCCGTATCCCCTTATCCTTAGTAAAAAGTTACTGCCCTTTTGTTTTCAAATAATTACCAAATTACCAAGCTCTTGAGTCCCTTCTCAGCCCTATGATTTATGTACAAAAATATGTACATAAATCCAATAGCTCAAAATGTCCTAGGATTCAAATACTGCTACCCCATATTATATATATATATATGGGAAGTGCTCCTATGAGAGACACTCTCACCAAATTTATGAGAGATGGGTAGGCGCCCTCACATTTAAGTTTGGGGTCCTTGCATTTAAGTTGGTGAGAGTGGATATGGAAGTGAGGGCCCCCACCCATCTGTCACCAAGTTGGTGAGAGTGTCTCTCATAGGAGCATTATATATATATATATATATATAATAAGGCGCCAGCTCTCCTAAGCTGCAGCTTAGCTTATCCTAAGCTGAAACAATGCTGGTCCCACAAAATCAAAATTGAATATGCTGTTTTTTGGATGATGATCGTCTCCAAAATCAAGATAAATCCAATCAGAACTGGATTTTCCAGTTCCATTATGCAAAAAAGTGATATAATCAAGTATGATTTGTAGGACCAGCCATATTCCAGCTTAGGATAAGCTAAGTTGCAACTTAGGAGAGCCCTGCTCTCTCTCTCTCTCTCTCTCTCTCTCTCTCTATATATATATATATATATCGGATTTGGTGCTCACATTAAACCTGAGTCGGGGCCTAATTAAGAATGGATAATAGGGGTACCCACATATATGGTAATGGGGGCGGTCGCCCCCATCAGACTTGGGTCCTCCTCCAAAACCCACGTGAAGATCTTGAGTCCACCCAAAAATCCTCCTGAAAATTTCAAATCCACCCCCAAAACTCACATGAAAATAAATCTTGGATTTGCCCACAAACAAAAATCCTTGGTCCATTATTGGCATGACTGGTTATCAACTGGACCTTGACTTTTGCCCACCTAGCGGAGCTCGGATTTTCTTACAGGGGAAAGCAGTGGTCTAAAGATAACATGTATATTTCTTGAATTATTACTAACTAATTAAAATTAATTTTTTCTAGAGATTTTTCTAATAATATCTTAAGATAAATCCTAAATTTGAAAATACTCCAATATTTTTTCAAATCATACTTTCTCTTAAACTTATTAGGACAGTTAAAATATGAAAATAATAGGGTCCACTTTAATAAATCCAAATGAGAAAGAAGCAGGCTTCATGCAATTGACCCCAATATACTTGGGACAACACTTTGATGGTGAAGGCGGCGACTACTATAACAAATCCAAACTTCTCAAAATAGTCGGTTTTCCTTCTTTTTAGCTCCGAGAATCATACATCCCTCTAATAAAAGTAGAAGCCACGCTAGATTAATCACATATAAACCAACCGACCCACTATTAATTAATCAAAAAACGTAGATTGATTATGTGTGATTGCTTGACGAGCCAAGATGCATTTGGTAGTGAGGGCAGCCTTTAATATGACTTTAATTGTTTTTAATATATCCTTTTTGGTGTCTCACTCACCCTTTTCTTTGAAAGGGGCATAACTCCAAACTAGAGGTCACCTATTGAATGTCTGAGCCTAAGTAGGCGTTTCCTAAAATATTTACTTCAATAAGAGCATGTCTCACTCTAAGAATGAGCATATGCTTAAGAAGACTAGGGTTAGTTTGGGGCTTTTCCCCTTTCCTCCACCCCTGCTTTGGCCATTCCCAGCTGTACACTACTAAAGTCCGAGAATGACCTTTTAGAAGTTCAATTTTGGTGACCATAGGCCCTTGCGTATATACTAATTTCGAGCAACAAGCATCAACTTCGGAAAACTGGATCCTTTAAGACCAGCCCTATAAATCTGGGTGTTTCCCACCTCTGGAATATAAATTGATCTAAACTACTTTCATCCTGTGTATTGCATCTGTTAAAGTTTTACTCCCATTCGAGTTGGACGGACAAACAGATTGACCATGCATAAACATATGATTTCAGTTTTCACTCCCTTTGTTGTTTTTTCTTTTCTTTTCTTTTCTTTTTTTTTCTTCTTTTATTATTTTAGTCATACATTTTACACATAATCAATCAAATAGACATACCATATTTGACCTGAATAAAATCTGGCCCAACGACAGCAACACACCAGGGTATAGTATTCTCATAAGTTCAGATTTTATAAATGGGCCTCATTGATGAATTTAAGAGTTCATAGGACGGAGAACGGCTCCTTACCTGAGTGGTAAGAAGTGGCAGTTCTCACCTGATTGCCCAAGGTTTGAACCCTAGGTACGCCACTTCTTCCCTCGTGTGTGGCCTTCCTTCCCACTTGTGTGGGCTTTCTTCTCGCATGTGCAGGCTCCTTTCTCACGTGAGTGGATTGTCTTCCCGTATGTGAAGGCTCTCTCTTGAGTCCCAGCCCCCTTAGCTAGGGTTAAAAAAAAAAAAAAAAAAAAAAAAACAACAGGTTCAGAGTATGCAGAATTAACCCATATTAATATAGGTATTGTGCTTCCATCCCTGCCAGGCCACCTATATGAATGCCAGCATGTGCAGAGGGGATGACCTTTTGTATTGTCTAATTAGCTCAGAATATGAAGTGATTGGATTCCTCAAGGTGGGCTCCATGCCCTAAAAACATGCAGGTGCAAAAAGGTGAGTTTTTAAAATGGGGAGTTTTCGAGAATTTCTCATATATATATATATATATATATATATATATGTTCAGTCAATCATAATCTACGTGAAGATAAGTATGATGTAGCAGAAATCCTCGTAGTGGAAATGTGTACGATCTAAAATAAATCAAGGAAAGAAAATAAATCATGAGAGAGAGGCAGAGATTTACATAATTTTGCTAGTTGCCTACATCCATAGGGCAGCAATCCAGGGCATTCTTCTTCACTGATAATACGAGAACATTGCAAGAGTTTTTTTCTCTCACATACACGACACCAGCACTCGCAAAACCTGTAAAACTTCAAAAGAGTATTTACTCTACACTGATGCAAATGCTCTTTCCCCGCTTTAACATGCTAGGGGGATATTCCGAGGCATCCTTCCCTCACCATATGGTGAGGGACAAACTTAATGGGGCCCACCTACGGACCCACTAATCATGGGACTTGTGGGAGATGGGAAGAGACATCTTGGATGAGACCATATATCAAATTTGGGGTCAATCCCATGTCTCTAACCCCTTCATCCGCGGCCCATAGACTTAATGACTTTATATTAAAGGAAAAAATTTGACCCTCGATCCAACGGTCTAATCTATTTGGATAGGCGAAGATTCACCGGGTCTAGTGTACTTAAGTGGGTTCCATGTGTGTGGATGGTTCAAATGTGTTATAAAGTCAACTCTACTATGTTGATGGTGAGGGATGGATGCACGTGAAAATATATATATACATGGTGAGGGATGGATGCACGTGAAAATATATATATACATATATACATATATATACATATATATATATATATATATAGAGAGAGAGAGAGAGAGAGAGTGAGTTGGTAGATCCATAATTAGAAAATCTTACTCCTAATACAACTGAAACACTAATGTCAAAATGGATAGTCCTTAATAGAAAGAAACTTAGACTTCACTGCAAAATAAAAGGCTGACTCAAACTTTCCATAAAAGACTTAAAATAACATAGGATGCTTATGGACTTGCACTAAACAACCACTTTATACTCACACTCCTTTGTCCGTTTAATCCAATTTCTCTTGAGGTGGATGCGCATCTTCCCATCACGGCTAGCCGTGGTGGGAGATATGGATGGATGTTTCTAGGCTTACTATGGCTCAAATAATACTTCCTCAAATCTCAACAGAACAATAAGTTCCGACAACTTTGGAACAGATCAAACGACATGAATTTGTCAACACAAATGAAAACTGAAATGTTAGCATACACATGCACACAAATATTGAAATGTGTATATATAGAAGTTCACATAGTGTTTATATATATATATATATATATATATATATATATATATATATACCCCAGCCAAGGAGACTGGGACCCAAAAGAGAGCCTGCACACACGAAAAGAAGGCATACCCAGGGTTTAAACCCCTGGGCAACCAAGTGCGAGTTATCACTCCTTACCATTAAGGTGAGGAGCTGTTCTCAAAAGTTCACATTAGTTAAATATGCTAAATGGCAAGATTTATATTAACAAAAGAGAAGGAACATATATAGGCAATAAACCCCCAAAAGGCCATTAGGCAGTGCGAAGGAAAGACTAGAAGCTCAGTCTCAAATTTCCAAAAGGAGGCTCAAACGGAGAGGACCTTTAAGGCACATCAGAAGAAGCTCCCGAAACATGAGAGAAAAAGGAAAGAAAACACGATCACAATTTACAACAGAGTGGACACTCCCAAAAAATATTGATTAGAAGTTAGAGTTTGGCCTGAGAAAGGCTAGGTAAGACTGCCAATCGAATAAGTCAGCTGGATCTTTAGAGAATATTACAAATGGGAGGTGCTCCTGTGAGAGTATCTCTCACTTTATTACGAGAGATAGGGGTGGGGGCCCTCACATTTTAAGTTGTTGGCATTGGATATGGATGTTAGGGCCCCCACCTTATCTCTCATATAAGATGAGAGATATCTCTCATAGGAGCATCTCCCATTACAAATATAATATCAAAAGTTTGATACATTACTGAGTGTCTTTTGCTAAAATCAACAATTTGGCTTGAAAAATAAAAATTCAAGGGAAAACCACTAATATTTGTCTGCATAAACTTTAAATGAGCCATCTCAACTCCACCACTCATTTATTGTCCTTAAATGTTGAAAGTCAGAACCTAAAGCCAACATAAAAGTTCAAAAAGAAAGAAACATGGTAACGCACAAAAAATATATGCAAGATAAATACAACAAAAAAAAACCTAACATAACTTACACCCTCCATCTCTCTTTTTATCCCAGTTTAGGGAGGCTAGGACCCTAGCCCTCTAGAGAGAGAGAACCCTCGGGTGAGGTAGGGGAACCCTCTGGTGAGGGGAGTTGACTTCTGGTGAGGTAGCACAGCCTCGGGGTTAGGAAAGGTGCGTACCCAAGTTCGAACCCTGCACAGGCAAGTAAGAACAAGCGGCTCTTACCACTAGGGTAAGAGAGCTTTCTTCCATATCTCTATTAACAGAAATAAAAATGCATCAAATGATAGTTTAGTTTTTAGTGATTGATTGGAGTTAATCATGTGCCTAACATACAATTAATTCAAAGCTCTGTAATTGGACTGAAGCTTTTCCAAACATGCATTCGTGTCCATAAACTCTGTGTGTGTGTGTGTGTGTGTGAGAGAGAGAGAGAGAGAGAGAGAGAGAGAGAATCATGCATTTATATGTTATCAACCAAATGCAGGCAAATGCAAGTTCATCTAATTATCGTTAACTTGTTATAATGCTAATCGGAAGCTAACCCGATGGAGCATTAATTCCATCTGTGTCAGCTGCTTTCCAATTACTCATTGATTCCACTCATTCAAGTGAATTGGTGAATCGCAGCATGTAAGGGAAACCATGCCCCACAATATCTTCACAAAACACCGGAACAAAGAAGGCATGACTTCCAAGGAGGTGTTCGACGAGGCACACAAAACCATGCTTAAAGAAGGGGTTCAATGGCTAACCAATGCAGCTCAATCATGCTCCGTCATTGCTGCACTCGTTGCAACAGTGGCATATGCCGCGGCCACCACCGTGCCTGGTGGGGTAGAAAAAGGCATACCATTACTCAGAAACACATATGCATTCTCCGTCTTCACCATCTCTTCACTTGTCGCCCTGTGCTTATCAGTCACCTCCCTAACCATGTTCTTATCCGTCCTCACCTCTCGCAATGAAATCTTAGACTTTCGCCATAACCTGCCAATGAAGTTGATCATGGGCCTCTCCTCGCTCTTCATCTCCATTGCTGCAATGTTGGTCTCCTTCTGTGCTGGCCATTTCTTCGACCTCGCAGACCATCTGCAGCACACTGCATTTCCCATATATGCAGTCACATGCTTACCGGTGTCTATATATGCTGTGACACAATTTCCTCTTTATTTTGACCTCATACATTCTATTATCATGACCGTTCCGAAACGCAGTAACTAGAATTCCACCATCTACAGCTCTAGGACCTTCCAGACTATATATATAGTTCCAATAGAGTTTCCTCGGAGTGCCTTTTTAACCCTTCTTCTCTCTTGTAGTTTCTTTCATTACAAGGACTATAGTGACCGTGATATTTAAGTTTGAACTTCTTATTGCAGTTTGAGGATAATATGGCTTTCAAGGTTATAATGTAATGTTGTGGTTGTTGTTGTTTTCCTAAATCGTGTTACTTTCATGAATAAGTAGTTGATTTCTCTGAAATAAATTGTCAATTGATATGGACTGCGTAATTATTATTACCAACTTACTCTGGCCTTATCTCATTATATTCTGTAGATTTTTTTTCATGTGGATTAAACTGTTTAAGTATATATATCTGAAAGGGCTTAACAATAACAATCATATTTTACTGATCATAATATAATCTGTACAATCATTCAAAATAAATATGTACACCGTAAAGTATGATCTTTTGATGAGAGAGCATGAGCATGTAAGTACGTAAAATGCTAAACAGATTCAAGACTGCAAAATTCCATTTTTAGAACACTAGAATGATAAGAGAAACAAGGAACACATCAACACAAGTTTCTTCATGTTATTCAATTTGGGGAACTCACTTTCGCATGATATTGAATGAATTTAATGTAATTCATAAGGATTAATGAATCCTATATTGATCAACTGGGAGCAACTATTCCACCGGAAACTTTTCTAGACAATGGGTTGTGTCTCGTACTTGACCACAACCCAACAAGTCCAGGTGGTAATGCACTATAAATCAAGAGCTTTCAGCCTGTATAAATAATCCCTTGAACCCCGGAAGGATCGGTTACTGATATTGGCAAACATCATGCTGACATCATTCACAGAAGGTCAAGCACACAGTATAATGGGCTGCATTCTTCAATGCTGAGCTCTAGTACAATATTGAAGAATAAAGAAGTAAAAGAAAACAGGGGAGAAGAGGATGAAGCACCATGGTTTTTTTGGTGTCATTTATGTTTATTTTTCATTTTGAGTGCAAGTTTTTTCCTCCCTCATCTACGCCGTGGTGGGTCATGCTTTTGACTTTGTGCAGAATTTTCCTACTATATTGTATAGAGTTTTTGTGTATTTTTTTAGGAAGAGAATTGTGTGGTAGTTTGCATGATCTACCCTGATGTTTATTTCTTTAATGTGTACTAAGGTGCAACTAATAATATGCCCTCTTATTAAGACTAATGACAATAAGGCCTGTCTGCATTGGTAAGTGGGGAACTATATTTAAATTCTCTGTCAGCATACTGAGCGCGTGAAGCATTTGAGCGAATAGTTATAGGTATCGAATAGTAACAACATACATGCCTATCTTGATTGACTCTTTGAGGAGTGGTCTCCACCCAAGGGGGAATATTGAAAAGTATTTCCGCTGCCTCTACTAACGCCTTGAGGTTTTGGTAGGAATGGCTAGCTAAAGAAATTCAAAATGGTATAAGAGCCAACCGATCGTGAGTTCGAATCCCAGGAGTATGAGAGTTCTGAGGAGCACTTGTTTAAGAGTCCAAAACAACCACTTCACAGAAACCATCGACTAACAATATAATACTAGGTAACTGGTTTATTTACGTTTTAATCATTCAATCTTAGAGACCGTTTTTCTCCTAAGTTGGTGCTCCAGAATTATCTTGACTGTCCAAATTGGATGATTGAGGTCATAAACAGAATCTAACAACAGGTGATTTAAGAAATCAAAGAAACCTAACAAGATCATGATTAAAAATCCTTCGAGATACCCTGTAAGAAAATAGGGAGTAATGAACATAATCCATATCCTAAGTATTCACAACAAGATGCCCACATGCAGTCATAAAGAGATAGCAGATTGGTCATTTGAGATCTTTAAAAGGACCTAATAATTCAGATTCTTTCAAATATTACTGAAAACAAAGAATTAAAGAAATTGGATGACTGATACCATAAAAACCACCATTAAAAAACCTTAAAAATAGAATTTAAAATCCCAGAAAATCTCATATAAGAATGTACAGATTTATAAGATAGTCCAGATCTGAAGTAATCCTGGCATGAGAGAGAGATCAGTACTTCTATGAATCAAAACTAATGATTACAGGACAAACAGAGGCCATGGCTACAAGAAAAAAATGAAAATACTTGAAAGACCTTACCTGGTTGGTTGTTGATAATGTATAAGTTACCACACATGACATGCCTGCCTTTGTTGCCTACCTACAAAAGTTAATAAGCTTTTATCAGCCATAGTTCCCTTTTATTAGTACTTTGAATATTACTTGAACGGTGGAATTATGACTCAAGAACAACATAGATTAAAGAACAGCACACACCTCTCCTCATAAACATCCACCCCACAAACAAAACAAAAAAACATCATAAACAAACAACCCCAACAAGAGAGAACAGAGAGAGATAGAGCTAACTATCTATGTCACAGAAGATAACCCATCAAGGAAAAATGACATGGGGTTCTGGTTGGACTCGCCTGCTGTGCTGTCCAAATGGGCAAAATTTGAAAGAGGGACTTGCACTGAGATCAGTTTCTTCACCAGGCCCATTAGAAAAAAGGAACGAGGACAGCCCTAATGCAATGAAAGGGCAACTTTAATACACTATATACATGATGCACCATGTAGAGTGGGTCCGATAAGTACAGGCCAAATAATATTACATGGAAGGCTACCAATGCTCCAGACCGGATGGTCTGACCAACATCATTTACCCAATTAATATTAATACACATTATACATGATACATAGTTTTGTTAAATTGATACGTATATCTAAATTCAGCAGATTTTCATGTGTACAGACCCACCCCAACTCCTAGATGGCCTGTAGAACACTTTCCCTCTTCTAAGCCTTTCATGTGTAGAGTACAGCACTACCTTGGAGCCTGCCTGTCTCAATCAACAATGACAACAATGATAGTCGAATTCAAACCAGAGTTCATTCATAATGACTATAGTTTCTGAATGAGTCGGATTTTTCCTACTTCGTAGGTGAGCCAACCAGCAGACTATTTTCCAACTAGTTTCAAGGGAGGTACGACAGTCACAAGCTTGAAACCCGAACAGAGCTCATGTATGGTTAGGTCAATGTTGGATTTTTCAAACTTTACTTTTAAATTAATGGCCTCAAGATTAACAATTTATCAAGTTAAGTAATATTTTTTAAAAGCTTGATCAATGAGTATACGTCCAACGAGTGTCGAGTTGGGGGGAATGCCAATTCATGGGAGCAAATGCATTGGATGATGATAGGTGAGTCCCACAATACGCTAAAATCATTTACTCTCATAAGAACCATAACTAGAAAAATCCAAAAATTACCAAATAGAAGAAAAGAAAAATAAAATCTGTTTTGGTTCTAATTATCAAGGATGAAAATAGCGGTAGCGGCCCACCGCCAAAACGCTACGTAGCATAGTGGGGCTACGTAGCGGCGCGTTTTGAAAAAAACATCAAAAAAATCTAAAAAAATTCTAAAAAATCCAGAATATTGAAACATGATTGAACAATTTTTTTTTTTTTTTTGGCAAAAGTAACTTAGATAAGGGGGTGTAGAGGTCCCCTCATTATATGAAGTCCTATATCGTTGTATGAATAGAAAATAATAGTAATGATCATTTTTTTCACATGTATTTTATGTTGCTTAGTTATGTTAACTTAAAAACTAATAAAATGCTTATAATCAACAGTGTCATCAATATATTACCAGTACCAATACCGTTGCTTAAAATATCACATTTCACAATTGTATTTATATGGGGAAATTTTTCTGTTAAAGAGAAATTTGATTAGGACTCTATTTCCTATTAGAGAGAAAAGGGCCCATTGGTTAAGGCCCTATTTCCTATTAGAGTTCACTTTGGTTAAGCACTATTTTCAATTGGTGCAAAAATTGGCTATGATCTTATTTCTAATTAGAGTGAAATTTGATTGAGCTCTATTTTTAAGTAGAGTGAAATTTGGCTAAGGCCTCGATTTGAATTAAGCAATATTAGGCAAAGTCTTGACTTTTTTATTTTTATATTTAGGCCCCCAATATTAGGCTAAGCCTTGACTTTTTTTATTTTTATATTTAGGCCCCATTGTGGAGCCCACCAATCGTTAAAGGCATTAGGTGCTTCAATTTTTATTTTTCAGAGGGTTTATTTAAATTTTATTTATACCTTTAAGGTACCCATAATTTATACCTTTAAGGTACCCATAAGTGGCCTTTAATGAAATAAAAGAGGGGTCCATTTAATTTTTATTTATGCCTTTCAAACTGTCCATAAGTGCCCTCTAATGATTCAATAAAAGAGGGGGCTAACACACACAAATCGAAAAATAAAAGAGGGGCTCCATCTAATTTTTGTTTAAAACTTAAATATGGCTCATTGAGTGCCCCCTAATGAATTAAAACCAGGGCTGAAATTAAATAGGTTTAGGGGTTGACACACACAAATTGAGAAATAAAAGAGGAGCTCCATTTAATTTTTTTGTTTAGAACTTAAATAGGGCCCATTAAGTGCCCCTAATGAAATGAATTAAAACCAAGGCTGAGATTAAATAGGTTTTGATGCTACTGTCGTTCCCAACACAAGGGTCGACAAAAACCAAGAAGGGGGAGAGAAAAAAAAAAAGAGAAGAAGAAGAAGAGGCGGTCCTATGCAGCCGCCTCTGCGCAGCCACTGCTCGCAGCCATCTGCTGCTGCCGCCGCCGTCCGCTGCCGGAGTGAGGACAGGTATGTTTCCTGCATCTGTTGTCTGTATTTTTTTTTTCTCTTCCTTTTTTTTCTTCATCTTCTTCCTCCGGTCAAACAATTTTTTTTTAATATAGCTCGTTGCATCCGATACGCAACGTATCGGTGCGCATCGGCCGCTACAGGTAACTAGCGGCTGATACACACAGATACGGAGCGCAATTTCCCGTTTAGCGTAGCGGCCATGGCCGCTACACCCGATTTATCGGCCGCCACAATATTTCCATCCATGCTAATTATGACTTTGAATACCTGGTGACCATTTTGGTTAATGAGCTCAGGTTCAACAGAAATTGGCTGAGGTACAGTTTGGTGCTTCTTTCTTCCATACCTTTTAAGTTTTAACTAAGCTTGCTCTCAGAATAACATCTCTCTTGGTTCTTCTGATGGGTATAGTGTTTTTAGAGCACCTCCCATTCAAACTGACCAGATGTGTAGATTTGACTTCCATGATCACGTTGATGAAAATGGATTGAAAATTTGACGGCGGATAGCTGTGATATTGCAGAAACAAGATCCAACGGTTGATCTTGGTCAAATCTGTTGTTGATCTGATGTACTGATGTCTGATGTCTGCACAACTTGACTGAGCTCTTCAAAACAAGTTGGGTTCAATTTTAATTGGGTCGGATCCACCTGATCCAAATATGCAAAGGATGTACAGCAAAAAGTGGCTGGAAAAGAGATGTTGCTGACGTTATCACTTGTGGTAGCAGCTACTGTTTGCTGCTATGGGCTTTTGAAAATGGGTCAGATCCTGCAAATTGTAGACCTGGCTTGTCCCAAATAGGAAAACTAGGCCCAACAGATTTAGGCCCACATAACACTTAAGTCTAGTCTAAAGTCTGGCATGTGTCACAGAGTTAGTTGAGCTCTCTCCCGTCATGTGGACTAAGGCAGAGAAAAAGAAAAGGCTTAGGGCTATCTCTCAGATTTGCAGATTGGGAGAAAGTGAAACGGATGGAAGACGGTAGGGGTGGAGTGCAAACAAATACTTCGACCGAGAAGTATATGATGATGATGGAGATACGTGGCGGTCTGCGGTGGTGCTGCTGCGGTCAGGCGGGCTGTGCGGCGGCGAGGAGGCAGTGATGTAATGATGCAACACCGATCCAGGTAAGTAATCTATCCCCTGTTCTCCTCGAGTTCTTCTTCTCAGCTTCTGTTTTTTGATTTTTTTTTTTTTTGGACGAGAATTTTTGTTTTTTTTGGAATGAATGGCTGGCAGGGAGAGGTGCGTTGAGATCGAATGGGGCTGGGTTGTGAAGGACGATGACGGTTTTGGATGTCGGGGACTGATTTGGCGAGATGAAGGTGGTTTCGACAGTGAGGAGGGAAGGCGAGTATGCTAGGGCTCGGAAGGGTTATATGGGTTGCGACCGGGTTTCCGGTCAGATGGGTGGAAGTATGGAATGGGTGGCGATGGTCTGCGACTCTTGGACACGGAGGGATTTTTTTTTTTTTTTTTTTTCCGATGGTGAAGGGACGGTGATGGTGGATGAAGGTAGGGATGGGGATAGGGGTAACATGCCGACGGTCAAGGGATCGTTCGTATCTGATACCAATTGATGCAGGCCCTAGGGTTAGGGCTTGCGTGGGAAGTGCTAAAAGCACAATGGGTGCCGAAGCACGTGTCCGAAGACACAATAAATCTCCGCAGAGATAATAAACGAGGACGCACCTCAATGGGAAAACCCAATTTTGTTAATCAACAACTCTGAGAAATAATTCTCTACAATGCCATATAAATAGTAAAAGTAAACTTAAGGCTTAAGAAAACCTAATCTAATAATGGAAACTATCCTAATCAAATTAGGAAACCAAATAAATCAGCATACTAATCCTAATTACAATAAAATTAGAAATTATTGACATAATAAATAAATTCCTAAATCTATGTGGGCCCTACACATGTGGCCATGAAGTCTACGCGGCATCAGTATAGTGTTTTCAGGGCACCTCCCATTCAAATGCCACAGCTGAGAGTTGGGCTTGGGTTTCTCTTTGGTACTAGAGGAACACACCTTTGTCCCACCAAAAAGGCCTTCTAGGTGGAAGTTAGCCCTCAGCTGATGCAAAATGGAAAATTCCCACTAACCATAAAAATACTAGAAAAAGAGAGCAACAACAAAGAATAAAGAATACAGAGACTGAAAAGCAACCTGAATTGTGTGGTTTTTGAGAAATGGGTGAACAAAAGCAGGCTGATGAGAGATATGTATGCAGTCAATTATGTTCTATATCTGGGCTCTGTATTTCAAACGAGATGAAAAGAATTGAGAGCTCTCTTCGTTGCCAAGCAAAACATGAGCAAAGTTCACATCAGCCTGAGCTCATTCATACCTAAATCTATAATGCCAAGACACCATCTAACGAAGGAATGGCATTTAATGTCCCATAAGAAAATGTCCATGTCAAGTGAAAAAGCAGCCAGAGACAACAGGAAAGGTTTGAAATCATTGTATTCCATATGTTCCATGGATAAATAGCAGTATTGAAAGTTTGGAAGGGTCAAGTTAGTCACCAGAGGCGGACCCAGGTTATGTCCATCTGGGGCAGTCGCCCCAGATCAAATCCAGAATCTCCCAAAGAGTGGGATAGACCCGTGGCCAAAGGCAGACACAGGTTATGTCCATCTGGGGCGGTCGCCCCAGATCAGATCCAAAATCTCCCAAAGAGTGGGATGGACCCCTGGCGAATCATCCCATTTCTTAAAAGGCTCGCCCAACCTTAAATAGAAAAGAAAACTGTCTCAAGTTTTTCAACTCCTGTGGCTGATTTGCATGAGATCTCCTCTTCGTCGGCCCCTGTGCTCTCTGGTTGGCTTCAAAATGGTTACTTTCTCTTTCTTTCTAAGCCGGTCCTATACATTTGTAGTGTTTTCAGAACTAACTATTTGATGAAAGTCCCCACAGAGATGTTAGCCTACTTGGCTTACTTGATATTATTTTTTCACAAGGGGGCTGAAGTTGTGTTTCCCATGCTTGGAATAGGATTAGGATTTGGGTGCAAACTATCATGTCTCTATGCTGTGGACATTTCATGAGCTTCAGTGTTTTACTTTATGGTTTTGACTTCATTATGGCTGTGGATATCTTATAATGAACAATCATCTTGTGAATTTGTGTTCAAGTATGGATGATCTGATGTGCACATCAGCTGTTTGTTAAAATTCTGCAGTGAATCCTATTATTTTCATTTTCATTTCATTGCATGGATGCTCTGTAGTGCCTGGTTGTCCATGGTTATAGGGATTATTGGAGCAATGCCAACAAAATATACTTTTTTTGTTTTATGGAAAATCATTTAAGTGAGTTGGTGATGAACTTTTCATAATAAATACCAAGCAATATCAGCATGATTATTGATCCTCTTTGGGTTAGGAAGGGTGGGAAAGAGAGTAAGATGATGATAAGTTTAAGGAAAATTTCCATATTTCTTATAGGAAACTGAGGAAGGATTAGACTTTTTGGGGTCCTCCCTGGGGTGATTTTCTTTGGGCAACAAAATTTAGGTTTAGAAAATTATTCAACCAACAGCCAAAAGCAACAATCAAGAGAGAACAAATATCATGGACTTTGTAAGAGTTCTAGGACACCGTTTAAACAAAGAACTCTTTTACATTGATGGAGATTTTCTATAATCTGTTTATTTTATTACAATTAAATGTTTACCTTTGTAATTTTTTTATATTAATTTGCTATACATTTTCTCTTTTGCCATGTTAATGTGAAGAGCATATAACAAAAGAATAATTGTTATTTTCAATGGACCATTGTCCGCCCCACATGAACAAAAATTCTGGGTCCGCCACTGTTAGTCACTAATATGAAATTCCAGTTGTTGCGATTTCTAGGAGAGGGGATCTGAACTTGGAGGTGAGTAGTTTGATTCGATGAGAACTCTGAGAAGTTCAGGGCAGACTAATCAACTTTGGTTTCTCTTAAAACCATGGATGACAAAAATACATATATATATATATATATATATATATATTTATTTCTTACAAGCATTATAACATAAACTTGATATGCATATTTAAATCTCATATTACATACAACATAAACTAAATCAATGGAAATCAATCAAACAGTAATTTAGTATCTGAATCCCCAAACCAATACCCAAAACTAAAATCAGTACATCAATCTCCAACCCAAAACCCAAATCTGAGATCAATGGTCTAAATTACTGCCTCAAACTAAAATTACCTACATGGAATTTGATCAACAGCAAGAGAATACAAAAAGTGTTCTGTATCATGGTGTCTTTGTGCCTACGATTTCGCTTATGCACACACAAAAAGAAAAATTCAAAAAACAGAAAATTGTTGCTTCAAGAAGTAGGAGGCTATATTTCTTGAAAGCATTCATGTGTTTGTTCTGTCTGAAAAGTTTGTTAATAGGAGAGAGTTTTGTAATACACACCTAAACATTAGCTCCCAGAACACTTGTTAAAATCCCAGGAAACCAGATACTCAGGCAAAATGTATGAGAGGAAAAAAAGTGAAAAATCAAGCCATTTTCATCAAAATAAACTCTCAGAAACGCCCATGTCTTCAACTAAAAGCCCCAAAATACCATACCTTAGAGTTCTCTTTCCAGAATGCAGTTGACATCTTGTCATCGCCGAGAACTAGGGATAGAATAGCCTCTCTTGACAAAATGTCGCGCATCAAACTCCTTTGGAAGCTTCTACTCAAGACAGTTGGGTGTCATATGAACAACAGTTAGATAGCCCATGAAGGGAGAACAGGAAAAAGCCCCAACACTTGCTGATATATGGCAGAAGAATTCGAACACTTGTATGCTCTCTGATTTTGATTGTAAACCCTAAATCATATCACACAAAAACCCTAAATCACAAGTCATATGAAAAACAGAGCCCTGAGTCATGTCACAGAACCCCTGAAACTTGCAGAGAGATCAAGAGAAAGTGCCGTGGCCCGGACCAGCCTGGCCAATGGACGGGCCATGCTGGGCCAGAGTGCCGCCGTTGCACGGATTGTGCTGGGCCTGGCCCCAATTGTCAAGAAGATATTAGATATGGGTCTACTATAATAAATCACATGTATATCCCCCTACCTTCTTAAAAAAGTGTAAAAGTGGAACCATGAGATCTTGCACACACGTTAAATTGCAATCTGAGCAAACAGAACTTACTTGCTTCAAACCAACCAAAAGTTAAAAACTAAAAATTAAAAACAAAGCCAAGCACGATTCTGCATAAGAGAGATAGTGAGGGAAGAGAATGAAGAGAAAGAGGTGGGGAGATGGACCACGGTGCATCGTGCGTCGTATTATACCAATGTCGATGCCAGAGGGGAAGATCAAGGAGAGAGGGAAATAATTGAGGATTAGGGTAGATTTGGAGAAAGGACGGATTGGGATTTTTATTAGGTTTTTAAGTGGCATTTGCGGGCTCAAAATACAGCGGGCCTTATTTTTTCTTTTTAAATTGGGTGAGAGCTTTCCTTATATGAGAACAAAAGAGTTTTGACTAGATTGTATTTCTATAGCTTTAATGTTTGTGTAAATGAGTACTTGACTTCATTCTCTATGTTCCGAGTTTTTAGTCTTGACATTGTAAAAAATTTATTTTTATTTTTTTCAGTAAAAATGTGTTTTTTTACATTTTTTTGTATAACTAAGGCCCACAAAGAATAGCTTTCTACCTCTTCGTATGAATATATTTTTCCTTAAAATCATCAAAAGTGCCTCCAACTTGGTACATTTTGTTGGGGAAAGTGGCACGGTGGAACGGACAACCTGTGATCAACGATTAAACACACACGCACACACAAATCCATACAATATCGAGCAATCAATCCAAAAAACAGATGAAGATACAACAATTTACATGTTTCAAAAAAATCGTCTACATCCACAAAAAAAAGCTCATGTTAATTCCATTCTCTCCTATGTTGCTGAATGTTTTTCTTAGGCGCCCCCAAAAATACCACGGTATAATGACCAAAATACCCTAAATCCAGTTACACCGAGATTAATCCAAATCAACTAATCCGGCTTACTCATAATATAATACAATAACCCAACAATTTGTTGGAGCATTTTTATTATTATATTAAAGCTTCCATAGTGGATGAAAAGCCAATATAAAGAGCGGAGGTGGACAAATTAATACCCCTAAACTGCCTCGGTGACGCGACATATATATATAAAAGATCAAGACCCTTGGGTCAGTCAACCCAGAATCAGTGACATTGACCCAAAACTAGTGAAGACATAAGACTTATTTAGCTCATCAATTGCAGAGCAAAGATGAGGAACGGTTCATACTTCATACTAAGGATGTTAGCACGGTTGAGCAACTTATAAGGGTGTGTTGTATTCTTTCAAGGGAAAATAGAAGAGTCAACAGGAGCTTCATTTTTCTGTATTTTACGCATGTAGTTTACTGCAACAGATCAGATTCTATAAACTCAACCCTCAGTATAAAAACAGCTCCTTACCCGTCCTCACGTTCTTGTCCAGGATACAAATCCGCGATATGCCACCTTTTCCATGTGGGCTTCCTTTCCCACTTGTATGGGTTTCTGTCAACACATTTATGGGCTTCCTTTCCCACTTGTGTGTAGGCTTTTGTTCCTGAGCGTGCAGGCTCTCTCTTGGGACCCATTCCCCTTGTTGGGGTACTAGAAAAAACTCAGTATAAATATAACTAAGTGTCAGTAGCTCAAACTGTATCAAAAAAAATTGACAATAAATGCCTATTTATTTTTAACTCGCGAAAACTTTTAGATATAGTGACCTGTAGTGGGAAACGCTAAAAATAAATAAATGAAGTCATTCAAACAAAACCTATAAGTAGGGTTGCAAATGTGGCGGTTATGGGTCAGAACCAAATTGGACCCGGACTCATTTCTGTATAACGGTTATGGTTTCGGGTCTAATTCCGACTCAGAACCTATTTTGTTGGTTCCAAACCCGTTTCTGATAGGAGGAATCGGATCTGGTTTACGGAACCGGGTCCAAATAGAGAACCAAAATCTAGTTCCAAACTTTGTTCTAACATCTTTTCACTTTTTTATTTTATTATTTTCTCAAAATTAGGATAGCATTCAACTTGTAATAGTGCAACAAGTCTAATACTACTACCTTCATGATTAAATATAAAAATATCAACATTAAAGACTCATATGTCGGGCCCCGGGCAGACTGGTCGGAACCTATATGGACCCAGAGCCGGACCAGTTTATCAATCGGAACCTAAATTAGGCCCTGGACCCTGACCTGTGTATGAATCAGAGCCTAAATTAGGTTCTGAACCCAGAGCATTTTATGAATCGGAACCTAAATCACGTTCCAAACCCGATTTTTTACGGATCGGAACCTCTGAATAATCGAAAAATCGATTACCCACAAGCCATGCCAACTTTACACAAAAAGAACCAAGAAGGAGAAAAGAACTGATGAAAACGCCTGAGAGTCTCCTCATTGCTAATGCCTCCCGTGGCCCAGTGATCAAATCTGTTGAGCGTTGCATGAAATTTTAGCCTGCTGGGACATTGTGGGCGACTTTTATCTTTTAAGCGGAAAAGGGTTCTTGAGCCATCTTGCCCAGATACTTCTGTAGATACCCATTTGACATAAGATCTATCGAATTATATTTTGGATCCCTTCTAATATTATAGAATTGTGCAAATTGTAAGAAACAATGAGAATTCATTTAATTATAAAGTCTAAACAAATAAAATAAAAAATATATACAAGTTGAGCATCACCTATTTAATTTATGTATGCATAAAAAGAATTCCTCTTAGTGAGTCGTCACACAAAATGAATAAAAGGCAACATTCTTTACATTCACCACCCAGTTTAGATGATCGAAAATAAATAGTAGTAACTAAAAACATTATATCTATAAATTGGATGGTCAAAATCAATAATTTGTTGACCATTAGCACATCCATTATGTGGCCCACTAGTTTTTCGGTAGAGAGGGGGCCCACTAGTTGAGGGTCTTATTTGCGTACACATGGCTCTTCATTTTCTTTGGATGCAAATTTTTTGGGCTTTATGAGTGATGAAAAGAGAGGAAAAAAAAAAAAGAAAAAAAAGACAAAACAATCTTGGACCAACGTCACAAATTTATCAATTAGTTTTTTAAGTCAAGCTCTAATCTATATTATGAAAATTGAAAAATGGCTCCACCGCTGCAAGTGTAATTATCATTGCCCTTTTTAAGAAGATCATTTTTTTTTGTTGAGAAAAAATATTTTATAAGACAATTTTTCATGTTATGAATTTCCAAAAAAAAAAAAAAAATGAGCCCTTTATGGATAAAAAAAAAAAAGATTGAATTTATTTAGAGTTATTCTCTTCCACTAAGTGCAATTGTTAACGTTACATGCTTTATAAAAAAATTGAGTCCAAGCACACTGCTGCATGTGATACCATCTGGGCGAAATTTAGGCATGGTGCTTATATACGTGCACATTTGAGATGTGGGTAAGTGGGATCAAGCAAAAGTGGACACTAATTAAAAATGATTGTGATCGAACCTCTGCGAGGCCCACCTAGGAGTTGGAATCAGTACCAATGGATTGGTGCAGGTTTAAATGGAAGGGGTGGATTTTGAATTCCGGCTGATCTATCTAATCAATCAAACGCCGTCCTCTAAAATCTCGCCATCTTTAGGTGATTTGGTAAAGAGTGCTCCTTGACTGAGTTTTTATATTTATGTTTTTTTTTTTTTTTTCAATTCTCAGTCCAATTTTTTGTTTGGTATAATAAGGGGTTGGGATGAGTTTTCAAGATAAAAATCAGTCTTTTTTCAAAATGAAATTATCCCAAGGTCCAAATTACTGATCAACATAGACATAGACGATAAAACTAGAGCTAACCTTCCTAATAGGCGGTCAACAGATATAACTTAAAAGGCTAGTTTGGTTGTCTATTTTATGGTTTTGGTTAAGTAGATAATCAAGATACTTCAAACCTTTTTTTTTTTTTTTTTTCTAACGGACGGTTCCAACTTTTTGGGCTGGACTATTCTCTCCTGGCCCAGAAAGAAGCCGAATAAAACCTCGTGCCCCCTAGGGGGTAGCAAAAAATAAAATAAAATAAAATACTTCAAACTGTTATAAGATATGGATCTTGGGTGGATGCCCACTTGAGATGAGTTAGGGTTAGATTTTGGTTTCCTCTTTTATAGGGTTACTTTGCTTATATATAGGTATCTCTACCTTTGTATTGAGACACACATATGAGATATTCTCCCTCATATATTCTCTCTTGATTTCTCTCTTTTCTACAACACGTTATCTGCACGAGGCTTAAAAAAAAAAAAATTAAGCCAATTCAGTTCTGCAACCCACATCCAGAGAAAAAACGTGCATCACCAAAGAACACGAAGAAAAAAAAATACGAAGTAAAATTTTCCAAGCTTTCTTCTGCGTGCGCGATTGAAGACGTCCATCCGCCTGTTGCATAAATTGAAGACGTCCATCCACCTGTTGCATGAGGAAACTATCAGCACAAGGAAAGACGTCAAAATCCATCCACCATCTGGTCTCGATTTGCGTGCATCATCAAAGCAGTAAGCATGCTTATTTTGTTTTCTCCTCTTGGTTCATGTGCATAAAAAAACATAATAAAAATAATAAAATAATCACACAAAAGGCATGTAAAGAATACATGAAATCAATTTATACTGCTTTGGTTTGGTTTTCTCTTCTGCCACGGGTCACGCATGAATAATTTTTGGGTCAAGTATTTTTTTCCCTTTTTCTCTTACTATTCTCTTGCATATTTTTTTAGAATACATGTAATTAATTTATAATGCTTATTCATAATATTCATAGTGTTTTAGTTATTATTCATACATCTTGCATATTTTATTTTATTTTTAATTTATCAATATTATGAATGGATCACAAAATAAAATCAAAAGTTTTAGAAACTGAACTTGAAGTTCACTGATATTTGGACTAGAAGTCCTAAAAGTTGGAATATTGATATGAACCTGTAGATTCATATCCATAAAATTACAAAGCCATGAAATTAAACCTGAAGTTTTGACAGAACCAGAAGTTCTGATCAATTGAAACCAGAAGTTCTATTTCAAATATGAAAATTTGACAGAATATGCAGTTCTAATGAACCTGAAGTTCTAAATCAAGCCTGAAGTCTTGACCGAACTTGCAGTTCTAATCTCATATGCCATGAGCCTGAAGTTATATATCAAGCCTGAAGTCTTGACAGAACCAG
This sequence comes from Umbellularia californica, assembly GCA_028538565.1. Taxonomy (NCBI): domain Eukaryota; kingdom Viridiplantae; phylum Streptophyta; class Magnoliopsida; order Laurales; family Lauraceae; genus Umbellularia; species Umbellularia californica. The sequence continues at coordinate 94,835,894 of JAPQWN010000003.1, read as the reverse complement.
CAGTTTTGATTCTTAAAGTTGAGAACCTGATGTTCTAACTTTTCTTTGGCCAAATTTCTTTGAATTCGTTCTTTAATTACTTCCGATGTTAATATTTTATTTTATTTCTTCCTTTTACTTTATTAATTATTTGCACAACGATTAACTTAATATATATTTCTTATTACAGTTCTTGTATAATGTCAAATCTGGCTAAACTTGACTTTAAAGCCCTTAACATAAATGGGGACAATTACTTATCTTGGCAATTGGATGCTAAAATCCACTTGCAATCCAAGAAATTGGGAGAGACCATAAAGGAAGGTAACAAGATGTCCCCAGAGGAAAAGGCGTTAGCCCTCATCTTTCTACGCCACCACATACATGACGACCTCAAACATGAATACCTTACTGAGGAAGACCCAGCCGGCCTATGGAAATCCTTGAAGGATAGATATGATCACCAGAAGATGGTCATACTGCCAGCTGCCCGGAATGAATGGTTAAACCTAAGGATACAAGACTATAAAACAATATCTGAATACAACCCTGCTCTATTCAATATTGTTTCCAGATTAAGATTATATGGTGAAAAGGTTTCGGAGGAGCAGATGTTGGAGAAAACGTTATCCACTTTTCATGCCTCGAATGTGCTCCTCCAGCAGCAGTATCGAGAGCGACGTTTCTCCAAATATTCAGAACTTATCTCATGTCTCTTAGTCGCTAAACAGAATTCCATCGTATTGATGAAAAATCAAAATTCCGGACCAACTGGATCTTTGGCAGTTCCTGAAGTAAATGTCAGTCTTAGCTCAAACAGAGGCAGAGGTAGGGGGAATGCAGACATAAATCCTCCAGTAGAGGTGGACGACATAACTCTTCCAGGCGAGGTGGTTTTAAAGGTCATCCACCAAAATTCAAAAATCACCAGAAGTGGTCTGACCCTCAGCATAAGAACAACCAGAATCCATCGGCAAATCCTTCCCACCGTCCTGATGACATGTGCCACAGATGTAGAAGAAGTGGGCATTGGTCACGCACTTGCCGTGCACCAAAGGAAGTGGTGGAACGATACAAAGCATACAAGGCCTCTATCCATTCAGCGGAGACAAATGATCTAGAAGGCTGGAATTGGGATATAATGACATCAGAGAGTCCTCCAATTGACATTACAAACTTGGAGACTCATAACTTCTTTGAGGATGAAGATAACCAACATCTAGAAAATGAGGCATTTAATAACCTTTTGGGGGCACCCCCTGGCATGGTCTAGAAGACCTATGATTCTTTGAACATTACAAAATTAATTTTTTTTAGTTCATTTGAAGTGCATGTTTCTTAGACCTTTTTTTTTTTTTTGTTTTGATAGAAAACTTCATTAATGTCCTAATTTATGATGATTTTTTTATTTTAATCATATGATTGCATAGTTATAATGTTTATTCGATATCTAGAACCAAGGATAGGAGATGTTTTCACTGCTCGTTTTTCCGATTGTCAATTCGATGAGACAATCTTCCCGCCATTAGGGGGAGATAAGATAGTTCCTGAAGAACGTATTGTTCCTGTAAAACAAACCGTTCCTGAAGAATGGCGAGAATTAACATGGAATACTTCCACTTTGTCTCATCTGGATCCCCGAACTTCACAATGTGAGAATGAAGTACGGAGAATTGTGCACTTGCAAGAAATTGCAAACAAATTGCCTGATGCATTTAACGCAGCAAAAGTGACGAAGTCACATGTGCCAACTATGAATGCACCTGCCAGGATTAATGTCCCTGTAGGACAAAGTCAAAATACGGCAGCAAAAGAATCTGCGATACGCCAGAAGCGTGGCAGACCTATAGGTTCAAAGGACTCAGCTCCGCGGAAAAGGAGAAATGAGCAATCATCATCATATCCTCTCGAAGAGGCACGTAACGCTCCTGAAGAGGTTCCTCCCGAAGAGACACATAATGCTCCTGAAGAGGTTATGGAAAAGTCCGTTCTCTCTAGAATAATGAAAGTCCCTGATGAGACTTTGGAAGCCCCTGAAGAGGCACCGGTATTGGAAAATGAAGAGATCTCTATACTTTACAATTATTCAAAAGAGAGATGGATGAGAAATGAGATTATCATCGATGACGCATTTGCATATGCGATAGCTACACAAATATCAAAGGAAAATGATGATGATGATTGGGACACAGAACCACGTTCTATAAATGAATGTCGACAAAGAAAGGATTGGCCACAATGGGAAAATGCTATCAAAATAGAGTTAGAGTCTCTTAACAAACGTGGTGTGTTTGGACCTATTGTACAAACCCCAAAAGATGTTAACCCTGTAGGTTACAAGTGAGTGTTTGTAAGAAAAAGTAATGAGCTGAATGAAATTACCAGATGTAAGGCACGATTAGTGGCACAAGGTTTCCTGCAGAAACCTGGGATTGATTATGAGGAAACATACTCCCCTTTATGGATATAATGACATTCAGATACTTGATAAGTTTATCAGTTTCTCAAAATCTAGAAATGAGACTCATGGATGTTGTAGCTGCTTACTTGTATGGAGATTTAGACACAGAAATTCACATGAAAATCCCGGAAGGATTTCCTTTGCCTGAAGCAAAGCCAAGGAGTACATACTCAATCCAATTAAGGCGATCATTGTACGGCCTGAAGCAATCTGGAAGAATGTGGTACAATCGTCTTAGTGAATACTTGTCTAAAAGGGGATATGCAAACGATCCCATTTGCCCGTGTCTATTTATAAAGAAATTCTTGAAGGGATTTGCAACATTAGCAGTTTATGTGGATGACATAAATCTGATAGGGACTCCAGAAGAGCTCGAAGAAACTGCTGATTATTTAAAGAAAGAGTTTGAAATGAAAGACCTTGGAAAAATGAGATTCTGTCTCGGCTTGCAAATCGAGAGAAATTCTAATGGGATGTTGGTCCATCAATCTAATTATACCGAGAAGGTTTTAAAACGATTTGGTATGAACAAGGCACATCCATTAAGCACTCATATGGTTGTCCGGTCTCTTGATATAAAGAAAGATCCATACCATCCCATCGAGAAAAATGAAAAAGTATTGGGTCCCGAAGTACCATACTTAAGTGCTATTTGAGCTTTGATGTACTTAGCACAATGCACTAGACCAGATATTGCATTTTCTGTGAATCTACTTGCCAGGTATAGCTCTGCACCAACTCAAAGGCACTGGATTGGCATTAAACACATCCTGCGATATCTGCGTGGAATAACTGATTTGGGAATATTTTATGCTTACGATCATAAAGATTTCAGTTTAGTAGGATATGCAGATTCAGGTTATCTCTCTGATCCTCATAAGGGTCGATCACAGACAGGTTATGTGTTTCTAAATTGTAATGCCACCATTTCTTGGCGTTCTACTAAACAGACTTTGGTAGCTATTTCCTCCAACCATGCTTAAATTTTGGCTCTTTATGAAGCCAGTAGGGAATGTGTGTGGTTAAAATCTTTGATTCAGCATGTTCGTAGTTCTTGTCAATTACCTTCTATTGCAGGTATTCCGAATATTATCTATGAAGATAATGAAGCATGCATAAGATAGATTCGAGAAGGTTTCATCAAAGGAGACAAGACTAAGCATATAGCACCGAAGTTCTTTTTCACTCATGAACTTCAGAAGAACAATGAAATTGAAGTCAAGCAAGTTTGTTCGAGTAACAACCTGGCTGATCTGTTTACCAAATCTTTGCCAAAATCAGCATTCCAGAAGTTTGTATATGAGATTGGCATGCGTAGAGTTCGCCATCAAACTATGTAAATGGTTGCTATCATCAGGGGGAGTGGTTTATCAAGGAGCATTCTGAAGTATGCTACCAATGGACATTTGTGCGCTGTACTCTTTTTCCTTCTCTAGGTTTTATCCCACTGGGTTTTCCTAGTTAAGGTTTTAACGAAGCAGCATTATGCATGTCCAAACATCAGTTCAATGATTTTGAAGAATGTTGTACTCTTTTTCCCTTCGCTTTGGTTTTCTCCCACTAGGTTTTTCCTTAGCAAGGTTTTTAATGAGACAACTATCATTGAATGGTGGTCATCCAAGGGGGAGTGTTAGAAGATATGGATCTTGGGTGGATGCCCACTTGAGATGAGTTAAGGTTAGATTTTGGTTTCCTCTTTTGTAGGGTTACTTTGCCTATATATAGGTATCTCTACCTTTGTATTGAGACACACATATGAGATAATAGAAAAACCTCTTTATTCTCCCTCTAATATTCTCTCTTGATTTCTCTCTTTTCTACAACACAAACTTTGTTTTACAAAAAAGAAGAAAAGATCTGATGAGCCTCAATTGGAGGTGAGATTGCCAAGCTAACTTGTAATTGTATTTATAGAACTAGTTGATGGAACGCGCTCCGGGGCGCCGTCTGGGGCGGCTACCGGGGTCGGCGGAACGTGGGAGCCCGTCGGGTCCGGCCCTTTCGCGCCCTGGCGGGCCCTGAAGCGTGCATCAACATTTCTTTTGTGTGGGTGGGTGTGCCAGATTTTCTATTTTACTTGGAATTGCAAGTGGTAATCCGGAGATCAACCTTCGCAAGTAAAAAGGAAATCAACTTCTTTCAAGTTTTCCATTGCACAAATATTTAAGAAAAGAGACATTTTCTTGATTTGCCGTGAAAGGCGATTTTGTTTGGCATTTATAGCCGATTTTGGCGTTTATAGCCGATTTACAATTCTTATCAATAATGAAAGACAAGAGTTGTGATTTTTGTCTCTTTTAGAAAAATACAAACTACAATGAAAAGCAAGAAAAGGAAGATCTAACTTTTCAGGAGATTGTGGGGGACTCGTTCAGATTGACGGTCGCAAGCCATGTGTGGGCTTCGCCATCATCCATGCAGATGAGAACATAAGATGCTCTTGATTCGCTTGGCTTGGCTATAACCTCAGGTTTTTAGAGGACAAAGACCAAGAGAAGGTCCTATGTCCAATAAAAAGCTAAGTAGACGGGCTGAAAAGCCACGTCTAAGCCATTGGAGGCAGCGGGAGAAGGCAAGGACCTTGGGATGGGGTGCCCCCCAAGGGACTTTTGTCACCTTGTAGCGGTGGCCGGTGCAGAACTTCAGCAGAGTTTTCTCTCTTTTTTCTTTCTCTGGATTCTTTCTGATCCCCTTTTTTTTTCTGATCTTCTGATTTTCTCCTCTTTTTTCCGATCTTTTTTCCGATGGAATGCTCTCCTATTTATAGGCTTTTGGTAGCCATTTAGGAGGGTTTATGAGCCTTAATGGCTTTAATGGGAGGAGTTACAAGATTTATTTCTTGATTTTGTAACTCCTTTTTCCTTGAATCTGATTGGCCGATGGAGATTAAGGGCTTTTAATCACCTTAATTACCATAATGGGAGGAGTTTCATGGTTTAAATGCCATGAATCAATTGACTTGTAACTCCCAAATGCTTGCTTCTGATTGGGCCGTCCAAAGAAATGAATTAATGACTGCAATAAAGCTAGTCAATTAACCACATTAATTGGTCGCCGAGCAGTCGAAGAGTCGCGGGCCATGCCGTGTCTTCTGGAATTCTTCTGGCGACGATCATCGATGGATCTACATGCTGATCGACATCGGATGAACATGTAACTTCAGACATTGATAGCTAAGAGCGGGCCGGTGACATCTGTCTTGTCGATTTCACGATCGGTCGGACAGAAAGTGTACTTTCTTAGTCAGCCGGTTGGCGATCTTGGAGCGATCACTGATGATTTTATGCTTTTGGAGGTTGACCCGTGATTTTGACGGATGTCGTCGGATATGAGTCAATTTCAAGCACTAAAAATCACATTTTCAGGAAACCACAGGGGCCAAAGTGCGCGAAACGCGAAAAAAGACGGAAAAAACGGGTCACCGGCGGAAAATCCGGTGACCCGGACCTCCATGGTCGCCGGCGACCATGGGCCATGGTCGCCGGCGACCATGGACCGGCGACCATGGGCCATGGTCGCAGGGGCCTGCGACCATGGGCCATGGTCGCAGGGGTCTGCGACCCTGGGGGATTTTTCCCCTTCGGAGCCCGTTTTGCGGTCGTTTTGAGGTCTTTTTCGTCGCCGTTTTCTTCTGTATTTTTCTTGACATTTCTTCTCATTTATTGGCTTGATTTCCCTGTAGAAAACTTGATGAGAATCCTTGCATTTTTAGAGTGCAAAGTTTCTAATTTTCCGGGAAAGCCGAAGACTTTGTCGCGTAGAGCTGCTGATTTTCCGCCAGAAGTCGAAACTTGGTCAAACGATGTCGGAATGACCTGAAATTTGAGGTGAAGCCTCCTGAGCAATAAATAAGACCAACCATAGGCTTTTGTTTGAGTTTTGAAGCCGTTTGGGGTCCCGTCGATGCTTCACTTGATTTTGCTGCGGGGAAAATGCCGAGCCTTGATGTGCGGTCAAATGATGTCCGATTGACCTGAAATTTGACGGGGAGCCTATTGGAGTCATTTTGAGACGTTCCATGGGCTCCGTTTTGGATGTCATGGTCCCGGGTTGCTCTGCCGCCGGTAGGCTTGATTTTCTCTCGGAGCATCGAAACCTGGTCAAACGTTTTCGGAATGACCTGAAATTTGACGTGCAGCCTTTTGGAAGCATGTTGAAGCCACTCATGCACTTGGTTTGATGAGCGAAGGCTCCGGTGGTTTCCGCCGCCGGGAGGCTTGATTTTGCTGCTCGAGCATTGATGGAGGGTCAAACGTTGTCGGTTTGACTTGAAATTTGGCATGGAGCCCTTTTGAGACATGCTGGAGTCATCTGTAGGCTCTGATCGAAGTTTTGACGTCTCCGATGATGTCGCCGCCGGGAGCTCCCGTTTAGCTGTCGGAGAAGTGAAGTTAGGCCAAATGTTGTCGAAATAGCCCGAAACTTCATGTGTACTCTTCTTTTGGCTATCTTGAAGGATCTTGCAGTTTTTGTTTGATTCTGACAAGATTTGATTTTTTGAGAAGTTGCATTGCCTATTTATGGCAGGTTGCGACTTCATGCAGCTTTCTTGATGTTGAAGAGGCAAAGTGACATTTTTGGTGTCAACAAATGCCCCCTCGAGGTACAGCGACGAGTTGCTTGACTTTTGTAGTCGATGTGCCTCGAAGAGATTTTTGAAGGAGAGCTTGTGTCTTGACCAAGAGTCTTTGAGCAATCTTTCCTTTGGTAGAGTAGCCTTTGAGCTTCCAGGGGAATTTTATGGTAGTGAGGGGAACCACACACCATTTCAAGGCAACGTTTTGAAGATGACATCAGGGATATGGATTTGGGTTTTTGTTTTTGATCTTGTGACCTAACCAGCTATATATGGCAGGTTAGGGGATCGGGTTTTGGTTTTGATCTTGTGACCCAACAAGCTGTATGTGGCAAGTTGGGGGATCAGGGTTTGGTTTTTTGTTTTGGTCTTGTGACCTAACAAGCTGTATGTGGCAAGTTAGGGGACCAGGATTTGGTTTTGGTCTTGTGACCTAACAAGCTGTATGTGGCAAGTTAGGGGACCAGGATTTGGTTTTTGGTCACTCTTTGGGACTGTGTGGGTCCATTGGAGTGGTTTGGATTTTTGTGGAATGTCAATTTCAAGATTTTGGCTCAATTTGGTATATGAGGCTGGATGGTTTGATTTTTGGAAGCTCATGGGGCTTGGGATTTTTTTTGTATGGTCCAATCAACTCAAAAGAGGCATGGAACCATTATTGTATGCTCTTGGTAAGAGGGATTTTTTCTGACTAAAAGCCCATTTTTTTTTTTTTTTTTTTTTTTTTTTTTTTTTTTTTTTTTTAGTGCCTAGGTGGTCAAACCTGGCTCATATGGGCTAGCCCATGGGACCTTAAGCTTTTTAGGATGGCTTAGATCTCATGTGGGGCCATTTTTGTAAAGAATATCTAAAGATATCTCATTTGGATAGAGAATATCTAAAAATATCTTTATGGGAGAGAATCTCTCATATTCCCTTAATTTGGGAGAGAATATCTCAAGGTATCTTTCTTTTTGGGAAAGAATCTTCAATATCCTTTTTTGTTGGAGAGAATCTCTCATTTGATTGATTTTGGGAGGAAATCTCTCAAAGACATCTTTCTTTTTGGGAAAGAATCTTTCTAATTCCTTCTCTTTTGGTAAGGTTACTTAATTAGTAACACTTACCTTTCTTCTTTGTTTCCTTCTTTGATTTGCTCTCTCCTATAAAAGCAAAGGAAGGTAGGATCTCTTGCTCTTATTGCTTTCTTTTGCAACAATCTCAAGAGAGCTCCAAGACCAAGAGTGCTTCTTCTTCAAGGATCTTCAAGCTTTTTCCTTCTTCTTCTCCATCAATGGCTTCAAGTAAGTTTTCTCTCTTTTTCTTTCAAGAAAACTCCATGTAGAGAATAGGATGGAAAAAAAGTGTCTCTTCTCTTTTTTTTCTTTCTTTTCTTTTTTTTTCTTTTCTTTTTTTTTTTTTTTTTTTTTTTTTTTTTTTTTCACGTGATTTCTGTTTTTTTTTTTTCACGTGTGTCTCTTTTCTCTTTTTTTTTTTTTTTTTTTTTTTTTTTTTTTTTTTTGGGAAAGTTTCTTTTTTTTTCTTTTCTTTCTCCTTTTTTTTTTTTTGAGAAAGTTTCTTTTTTTTCTTTTCTTTCTCCTTTTTTTTTTTTTGAGAAAGTTTCCTTTTTTTTTTTTTTTTTTTTTTTTTTTTTTTTTTTTTTTGCCTGCGACTTGATTTGCTAACATTTTTCTTGTCAGCTGACTCGCCACAAGATTCCGATGACTTTGAACCATCAATGGACGCAAATGTTGATGATGCTTCTGATGAGTTCATGGAGGAAGAGAGTGTTCCGCCAGTCGTCGAAGAAGGTACTTTGTAGTGATGACCCTGATGATTTTTTTTTGAACAGGATCATATTCATACCTTTTTGTGTTTCATTTGCAGGTTTTGAAGTGACAGAGGAGAGTCCATCGCTTTCTTCAGAACCAGAGCAAGGGATGCCAGAGGTCGATCCGGAGGTAGAGACCAGTTCTGACATGATTGAGGAGATGCCTCGTGTTGAGATTCCCTCTCCAGTGGCTCCAAGTGAAAAGAGTTCTTTTGTTACTCTTCCAATGGGACATGACATGAGCAGCCGATCAGCGGAGAAGGTTGAATCTTCATCCAGTTCGTCTCTTCAATTTGCGAAGAAGGTGCTGGCTCGGGTTTTGAGTTCTTGGGTCAAGACTCTCCTTTCTGGACACTTGGAGGCAGGATTTGGCATGATCCCACATGTACAGGAGATTCTGACTGACACCGAAGAGGTTGGTCTGGATGTCACAGGTGCCAGGGCGATCGTTGATAGGATCATTGCACTGGGTGACAAGTGGTTTGAGACCATGGGCTTCCCTGACGACCAATTCTTCAAGGAGATGTTCTTGGACCCTGCTGATAAGGCTAAGTCTGACCTGAATGAGGCTACACAAAGCAAGAAGCAGCTAGTTCGGGAGAAGAACAAGGAAGAGCTAGCCATCATCGGATTGAGGCATGACCTTAACGTCCTTGATAGGGAAGTTGAGGAGGCCAGAAAACGTCTTGAGCATTTGAAGGCACAAGTCGATGCGAAGTGGGCTGCTATAACAGAGGCTCGTGACAGGGAGAGTACTCTGATCCGCAGGGTTGCAGATGCCGGTCAAGTTCTCGAGAGGAGGACTCTAGAAAACGAACGATGGCAAACTGCTGGGGAAGAGCTTCCCGGTGTAAAAGAAGGGTTACGGCATTCGCCAGCATCTCATGGCAAGTTCCTGAAGAAGCGTGCCTTGGAAACTCTGACGGCTGAGGCCAAGAGTTTGCTTGAGGAGCTGAAGCTTTGGCTGGAGACCATTTTTGGCTGAGCTCCTGATTTTTTATAGCAGAAACCATTCTTCTTTTTTTGGTACCACATGTATTTTTTGGTACTTTTCTCTTTTTTTTTTTGGTACCACATGTATTTTTTGGTACTTTTCTCTTTTTTTTTTTTTTGTTTTGGTACCACATGTATTTTTTGGTACTCTCTTTTTTTGTTTTGGTACCACATGTATTTTTTGGTACTCTCTTTTTTTGTTTTGGTACCACATGTATTTTTTGGTACTCTCTTTTTTTGTTTTCCCTACGCTCACTCAAATCTTTTTGTGATGAAAGCGATTGCTAAATGGGATTTGATCAAAAGTTTTGTCATTTTGTGAAAATCTTTTGTCAAATAATTGTTTTGGTAGGGGAAACGAATTTGGCATGAAAGCCGGATTTTTGTGGCATTTACAGCCAGTTTTGACATGAGAGTCAGGTTTTTTTTTTGTGTGGCATTTATAGCCGATTTTTGAGATGGCATAAGAGCCAAAAATTTTGTTCGTGGCATGGGAGCCAATTTTGAGATGGCATGGAAGCCGAAATTTTATGGCGTAAAAGCCAAAATTTGGGTTGGCATGGAAGCCGGTGTTTGTTTTGTGGCATCTATAGCCAGTTTGGTTGCATTGATAGCCAATTTGTGGCATTTATAGCCGGTTTGGTGGCATTGATAGCCAATTTGTGGCATTTATAGCCGGTTTGGTGGCATTGATAGCCATTTTTCGAAAGCCAAGTTTTAGTTTGTCGGCGTGAAAGCCAATTTTTCGTGGCATTGATAGCCGGTTTGTGGCATTTATAGCCGGTTTGGTGGCATTGATAGCCGGTTTGGTGGCATTGATAGCCGGTTTTTGGGCAAAAGAGCCAGGTTTTGGCGTTTATAGCCAGATTTTTTTTTTTGCTTTCAAAATGCAGGTATCGACTAAATGTCGCCTCCCCGCTGAATGGTCTTGCAAGTATCGATGGAATGTCGCTTCCTTGCTCATTCGGTTCTGCGAGTATTGATGGAATGTCACTTCCTCGCGGGTTAGGTTTTGCAAGTATCGATGGAATGTCGCTTCCTCGCGAATTGGGGTGCAAATATCGACTAAGCGTCGCTTCCCTGCTTTTCCCAAAACTTTTGATTTTGCGGGTACTGACTTGATGTCGTTTCCCCGTGATTTTTGAAATTTGAGGTTTTCTCGAACCTTTGAAATTTGGGTTGTGGATAGCAACTGGTATGGTGCATCTCCACGATTTTTGAAATTGGGTTGTGGATATCAACTGGTTTGTTGCTTCTCCACGGTTTTTGGATTTTGCAAGTACCGACGAAATGTCGCTTCCCTGCGATTTTGGGTGCAAGTATCGATGGAATGTCGCATCCTTGCTTTTTTTCAAAATTTTTGTTTTGCGGGTACTGACTTTGATGTCATATCCCCACGATTTTTGAAAAACCATTTTTTTTTTTGTTTAAAGACACGAGGGTCGTAAATTTTGACCTAGAACCATTTGGCGGTAAAAGGTAAGGTGGACTAGGGTGGAAATCCCTGAATCCGGATTTTTGTTTCAAACCATGAATTTTGGTTCAAGGATCGAAAGCTTTGGTCAAGTCAGGGAGAGGCTCCTAAACTTGGATTTTTTTGTTTTTGAACAATGAAACGATAAAAATAAGCATTGTTTTTGAATCTCTAGAAATTTTGACATTTGATATGAAAATTCTAAAGAGAGTGGGTTTGACGAGCGAGTACCTGAGAACAGGTTTTGGCCATACAGGCATTGCTCTTACCCAGTTGGGTAAGTCTTCAAGGGTAGTACCGCTTCAAGAACTTGCCGTTGATAGGAAGCATACATCTGTCGCCTTCCATGTTTAGGAGGGCATATGCGCCATTGGAGAAGACCTTGTCGATGACGTAGGGTCCCTCCCATTTTGGTTCAAATTTGCCTTTTGATTTGTGTGCGAAGACCATTGGTCTTTTTACCGCAAGAACCAAGTCACCCTTTTTGTAGGCGCGTTGCCTGACCTTTTTGTCAAAAGATCCTGCCATGCGTGCTTGGTAAAGTTCAATGCTTTGTCGAGCTTCGAGCCGTCTCTCGTCGAGATTGTCCAGCTCATGGAGTCGCAATTTGACATTGCTTTCTTGAGTCATGTCATTTTGTAGAGATACCCTCAGAGAAGGAATTTGTACCTCTAGGGGCACGACAGCTTCGCATCCATAGACCAAGGAGAATGGTGTGCTATGGGTTGGTCCTCGAACGGTGGTTCGATAGGCCCACAAAGCTTCAGACAGTTTATCGCTCCAGTCTCTTTTGTGACTAGAGACCATTTTCTTGAGGATTTTGCAGAGTGTCTTGTTGAAGGCTTCTGCTAATCCGTTTGCTGCCGGATTGTATGGAGTCGAAGGACAGCTTTGAATTTTGTATTTGTCGCAGAACCTGTAGAATCGATGATCCCGGAATTGTGGTCCGTTATCATGGACGAATCTTTTGGGTATGCCAAAACGACAAATGATATTGGTGCGTAGGAACTGAAGAACTGATGAGGTCTTCATTTCGTTGAACGCAAATGCTTCTGACCACTTGGAGAAATAATCCGTTGCGGCGAAGATGAAGCGATGACCTTTGCTCGAAGGGGGAGAGATAGGACCTATGATGTCCATGCCCCATGCTTCGAAAGGCCATGAGATTGCTGTAGGATGTAGCCATTCCGGAGGCATGTGAATGTAGTCTCCATGAACTTGGCATTGTTGGCAGCGCTTAGCAAATTGCATTGCATCAGCAACCATGGTAGGCCAATAGTAACCTAACCTTTTTATCTGATCATAGAGCTTAGGACCTGCCTGATGGGCTCCACAAAGACCAGCATGAACTTCTTTAAGTGTTTCTTCGGCCTCTTGTTGTGACAAGCAGCGTAGGAGTACTCCATTGAAGGATTTCCTGTAAAGGATTTTCGAAGGGATATCCAAATGAAAGTTTGGGGCTCGCCTTTGGATGCTTACCCGTTCTTTTGGATCTTCAGGTAGGATTCCGAACATAGTGTAATCAATGAACGGGTCCCTCCAGTCGCCGATTGAAGTTTGAAGGATAGAGATCCGACTTCCAACCACTCGGTGGCATTCAGCAACTGCTTGGTGTGTGTTAAGAGGAGGGAGGATCCTTCTCTCACTCACTGTAATTTGCATGTTTTCCCCTTCCTGGGTCGCCATTGATGTTTTCCCCTTCATATTTCTGATTCATCTGGTTGACGATCAGTTGAGAGTCTCCAAAGACTTCCAGCATAGTGATACCGGATTCGATGGCGAGTTCCAATCCTAGGATCAGAGCTTGGTATTCAGCTGCATTGTTTGTGCATGGTTCCAGTAGCGAGAAAGCGTGTGGAATCATGCATTTGTCGGGGCTAACAAAGAGGATGCCAACTCCCGAGATCAGCTTTCTGTTTTCATTTGTCCTGGTTGCACCGTCAAAGTACATGTCCCAGGAGGCATTTGGTGAGGAAGTCTCCACGTTGTAGACAGGTTCGTCTGGGAGATCATCTCTGAGTGGAGAATCTTTAGGCAATGGATGCTCTGCGAGAAAATCTGCTAGAGCTTGGCCTTTGATTGCTTTTTGTGGCACATACCTTATATCAAATTGTGATAGAAGGATGGACCATTTTGCCAGTCGGGCATTGAGAGAACCTGCCTTTGTGACAAGGACCTTCAAGAGGTTGATCCTCGAGACCAGGTAGACTGTGTTGGAAAGCAAGTAGTGACGTAGCTTTTGTACGGCGAACATCACTGCAAGGCATTCTTTTTCGACTGGAGAGTAGCGATGCTCTGCACCTACTAGCATGCGGCTGAGGTAGTATAGAGCAGCTTCTTTTCCCTCACCATTCTCTTGTGCAAGCAGAGCGCCTACAGAATGATCAAGAGCTCTTGTGTACAAGATGAATGGTTTTCCGGTGGCAGGGGCAGCTAACACTGGAGGTTTGGTCAGGTATGACTTGATATCTTGAAATGCGGCTTCACAGTCGGCATCCCAGACAAAGTCTACACCTTTTTTCATCAATCGAGAGAATGGACGGCATTTCCCCGAAAGATTGGAGATGAACCGTCTGATGTAGGCCAATCTCCCTTGAAGCCCTTTTAGTTCTCTCAAGGTTCTTGGAGAGGGCATTTCTAGAATAGCCTTGACTTTGATGGGGTCAAGTTCTATTCCAGCTTTCCGAACAAGGAATCCGAGAAACTTACCCGACGAGACGCCGAAGAAGCATTTTAGAGGATTCATCCGCAGTTTGTGTTTGCGGAGTCGGAGGAAGACTTCCCGAAGATCTTTGAGATGGTCTTCTTTTCTTCTGCTTTTGACGGCGAGGTCATCAACGTAACATTCGACCGTCTTGTGCTGCATATCTTGGAATATTTTCATCATAGCCCTCTGATATGTGGCACCAGCATTTTTCAGACCAAATGGCATGACAGTGTAGCAATACACGCCAAATGGAGTCCGAAATGAAGTGTGTTTTTCATCCTCGGGATGCATCTTTATCTGATTGTAACCAGAGAAGCCATCCATGAATGTCATTCGCTCGAATCCGCAGGTATTGTCAATCATGACCTCCGGTATGGGGAGCGGGAATTCATCTTTAGGGCAAGCGCCATTCAAGTCTTTATAGTCAATACAGACTCTGATCTGCCCATTTTTCTTTGTCACGGGGACAATGTTGGCCAACCATTCTGGATGTTGTTCCTCACGGATGAAGCCGACACTTTTGAGCTTTTGAACTTCTTGTTCAATTTTATCCATCACATCTGGACGGAATCTTCTTTGGCCTTGTTTGACAGGCTTGATGTCTTCTTGAAGATTGAGTTTGTGGACTGCTACTTTGGGGTCTAAACCAGGCATTTCAGCGTAGGACCATGCAAAGCAATCAACGAACTCACGAAGAAAAGTGATATACTCGGGTAACTCATCATCCTTTATATTCTTGCTTATGAATACAGGACGTGGGTTATCAGGTGTTCCCAAGTTTATCTTTTCAACAGGATCTTCTGTCGGAAGGTTCGAAGGTGGTTCCTCCACAATATTTTCGGAGGCTTCCAACTCAACGAAACCTTCTGGAGTTTCAACTGCATTACCAGACCAAGGCTCTGTTCCTTTCCATGGATTTTCTTGATTGGTGATCTCCTCAAGGCTTGCTATGAGATAGTCCCAATCGCCTTTTGAATCTGGTATTTCTTTTGGAGACGAGGGTTCTTCTGGGTCAGAATAGCACAAGTCTGTATTATCGGACGATTCCTCTTCATCATCAGAGAAATCGTACAAATTGGATGAGCTTCCTGGATCTTTGTCAGGTAACTTTTTAAAGAGATATCCAGGGAGATCGATGTCTTCATGGACTTGAGATGTTGAGGCTTGGTCGGTAAAACGACTTTTAAGCTTTTGTGTCAACTGTCTCAGAGGAGTGTCGGGATCATATCCTAACCCATATGAAGACTTTTCTACATGACCATAGAGTCTCCAATCTTCCAGCTGGCTTTTGGTCAAGGCGGGCTCCAATGGCGTGAGAATACCGCGTCTTTCTCCCAAACCGACTGGGTTTTGAGCGTCAAAGCCCATTTTCTTCATAATTGCTTGTGCCACAGGACTATATAGAGATAGCTGAGGCATACCTTCATTTTGAAAAGGTTCAAGCAGAGAACTTGATGAAGAAGCGTCCGATCTATGGAAGAAGATCGGCCTTTGCTTTGGTGATGTTGCCGGAACAACAAAGGTAGCTGACGTAGGATCTTCTACATCAGCAGGTGTCTCCATCGGAGTGAGAGCAGGCTGAACTTGCTGAGTGTCAGCTTGGCTTGACGATGCATCGTCTTCTGGCTCTGAGTCCGAGTCTGTGTCTTGCATGATAGACACGAGAGAGACAACAAATTTGCCCCCAGGCTTTTGTTTCGCCTTCTTCACTTTAGTCGTGATGACAAAAGGTTTTGAATTCTTGAGGGAGATAACGAAGGGAGATTGACTACTCTCTTCTAATTTGCCGGAGGGTTTGTTTTCTTCCGGTGATTTTTGAGGAGCCTTGCCTTTATCTTTCTGGAGATTTTCAGCAGGGGGTGCTGTTTCCTCTTCTTCTTTTTCTCCTTCATACATCTGGGAGTCTGCGAAGTGGACTTCTTTACCTTTGAAGGGTTTTCTGTCCGCAAAGACGCGATGTACCATGCTGTCGTCGCCGACGAACTTGATGCATTGATGTAGAGTTGAAGGGACAACACCGTTCTCGTGTATCCAAGGACGTCCGAGAAGAATGTTGTAGCATGAGGGGGTTTTTATTGCATACACAGTGACCTCAGAGATAAGATCACCGATTTGCAATTTGAACCTGATTTTGCCGATAGGCCTTTGAGCGCTCCCATCGTATCCAAAGATAGATACAGATGTGTGGCTTAGCTTGCTGGGTGGGATGCCCAACTCTTCAAGAGCCGAAGTGGAGATAAGGTTGAGTGCAGAACCTGGGTCGATCTGAACTCTATGTATCGGCATTTCTTTGATGTACCCTGTGAAGTACAGGGGTCGGTTGTGCCTTGCTTCGCCAAGTAGGAGGTCTTCCTTAGTGAAGGCGATGGTTGCACTGGCTGCCTTTTGAACCGAGAGGCATTGGATGCATGATCCCTCAGTTTTCTTTTTTTCTTCTTTTAAGGAAGTTTCAGAGTTTTTGACCCGGTAGTCCATTTCAATTTGGAGGACTTGTGGGGCATGTTTGTCGACATCCTCATTCAGTTTTTGCAATTCTGAGATGAGATTATCACGAGTGCGTGGAGACATTCGTAATAAATCCAGGATGTGAAGACGTGCAGGTATGTGTTTGAAGTGCTCAACCAAGTCATACTTGAAAGCCTCCTTAGGGCCTGCATGTTCATCATTGTTGCCACTGGGGGCGCTTACAACATCTTTTCCCGAAGGATTTACATAAGTAAAGGAAGATTGGTTGTAACTCTTGTGGTAGTCCCGGCCCGAACGGGTGCCTCTACCAACTTCGAGAGCTTCTTGAGAAGGATCTTCGTTTGGAAGATTGTCTTCAGGATCAAGAGGCTGTCGTTTTTCATCTACTGGGGATGTATCTGCAACAGAGTTGCCATCCTCAGTGATTGTGTTGCACGGAGTATTTTCCGGGAGCAAGTCCTGAACAGCATCCAGCAGTTTTTCTTCTTCGTTGACCCATCCATCATCCCAAGTTGGGTTTTCTTCATGATGATGAGTCGGGAAGAATGTGTATCCTGAAGTCACAGTCTCAGGAGAAGAAACCTGAGAGGGTGTCATCTCTGTGAAAGTCACGTGAGACAAGGTAGCTCCAGAGGATACATTGCTAGGCGTCGTCGGAGTGTAGGTAATCTCATCAGACGACGCTTCAGAAGAGCTATAGTCCTGATATATTACATTACAGGAAGCTCTGATAGGAGATGTTGCCTGCTCGGAGTCAGACTCATCCTCGGATGTAAGAGGATCGTCAATCCAGCAATGTTCTCCATTTTCAGGAGTTGAGGGAGGAGGTACCTGATGGGCTTCAGGGACTTCCGGCTCTGGATTGTGAGGAATCTCGTTGACGCGGTCTGGCTCTTGTTCTAGAGCGAGACGCTGCAAGATCCTTGCATATTCTTCAAGATCAGGCATGGGAGCCAGATCCTCTTCTTCGTCTTCTCCGTGTGGCTCAACATAGTTGATTTCCACTAGAGCAATGACAGGTGCTGGGTTAACAGCATCTTCTTGTGCAGCCTCTTGGTCTTCTTCATCATCAGACCAGGATCCTTGTGGCTGTAAGGGGTTATACCAGATTACTGGCATAAGGTGAGTTTCAGGAACCCATTCTTCATCGGAGAGATATTCTCCTGTTTCAAGAGATTCCTCCCACTCATCGGTGTAGTTGGGCTCGAATCCATCGTCGGTGTCGCTGGACTCGTATCCATCAATGGAGAATCCAACTACCGAGTTGCAAGAGTATGATGCCCCCTGCATGGCTTCTTTTTTGAATTGAGGTGGCATGAAATCACTAAGAGTGAAGTTTCTTACCGCCTTTGAAGTCTCTGGAGGGGATGTTTCTGTTGCCCCGAGTGAAGTGGTAGAGGAGGCCTCTGCCTTTTCATGAACTTCTTGTTTTGGCTGGGTCTTCTCTTGCCGTTTGAGCCTGAGGAGATGTTTCCTAGCCTGCCTTCGCTGTTGAGCTGTCGGCTTTGTTTTGACGATCTCCCAATTTTCATCTTCCAGGAGATCGGGATGTACCCATATGGGTTGTCCGTTTGGTGTCGGGCAAGGAACCAACACTTCGGACGTTTGAATTCTATTTATCACCTTGAAGGAAGTAGTGATCTTCTTCTTCGGTGATTTTGGTGTTTGTCCACGTGACACCATGTTGACGGAGGCGGGGCCATAGTTTTTATCAAAGGTTATGACTCCGTTCCTCCACATCTCATTTATCTTCTCTCTCACAACAAAGCATTGATTGAGAGGATGCGAAACCATCTGGTGGTATGGACAGTACCGAGGATCATTGGTTTTGCCAACATCTCCAGGTCTTTTGGGCTCTGGCAAAATGAGTTTGCCATTTGCTAGGAGAGCCTCAAAGATTTCTTCGACGTCTTCATCGAACGGATATTTCTTTTCTACTCGCTCTTTGAAGGCATCAGAGAGTTCAGGCCTTTTACCTGCAGTTTTGTTTTCAGCTTTCTTTGGCTGCTGAGGAGCTGACTTGGTTTGCACATTGAGGACCTCTTTCTTCTTTGGTTTAGAGGTTGCAACAGCAGTCGGCTCTTTCTTTGATGATTTCTGACTGTTGAGGTCTTTGATCACCGTTTCAGCTTCCATGGAAGCTTCGAGGAGCTCCCCCAGGTTTTTTGATTTGTTGCCGATGATCATGGAGCGGATTTTAGCTCTCATGTTGTTTCGGCAGATGTCGACTAGCGGATCTTGTGGCAGTACATCTGAGCATTTGTACGCCATTGCTTTCCACTTGTGAATGAAGTCATAAGTTGACTCATTCTCTCCCTGTTTTAGGCTGCAGAGCTGAGCCATAGTAACAGGATGATCCTCACCTTGGAAGTGGGTCAGGAAGCGTGTCTCCAGCATAGCCCAGTTCTGAATGGAGTTCTCCGGCAGAGTGGAGTACCAATCGAAGGCCGTACCCTTTAGGGTACTTGCAAAGAGGCGAATCTTGAGTGCATCTTGATCCGCGATAGCTCCCGTCAAGATCTTGAAGTGGATGACGTGCTGTCTGGCCGATCCTTTCCCCGTATATGTTTGGAGAGTAGGATGTTTGAATTTTGTGGGGAACGGGACCGAGTCCATCCATAAAGGATATGGTGGCTTGATCCCATGCTCTTTGAGTATATCCTCTTCTTTAGCTTTGGCGAGGATACTGTCTACGTCCTTTTTGGTAAGGGCGCGTGACTCATTTTCTTCACAATTCTCCTCGTTATTGTTATGATTCGGAGGAGGCTCATTGTTCACCTGATTTTGGACGACAAGGAGAATGTTTTCCATCAGAGTTTCAATCCTCTGCTGGCCTTGTTCCAACTGCTGGATGCGTGTGAGAGCATCATCTCGAGGTGGATTCTGAGGTGGTGGCTCAGAACTTGTAGCCAAGACGTTCACCCCTCGGGATTCGAACGAAGAAATCGTCCTGGTGACCGAGCTGGGGCTCATTCTTTTTGATGAAGAGCTTGATGAAGGATTACTCTCCCGTCCTTGGCTTGAAGGGGCAGGAGATTCTTCGGGATGTCTTCGTGTCCCGGTGACGCTACGGGTCACCGGACGTCGGACATGGATTTTTGATGCTGACTTTTGGCGTCTTCTGGTTTTTCCAACCATATGGACGGCAGCAACTTGGTCGGGTCTTTCTTTTTCGACCCATTTGTGGGAGACTTGAAGTGTAGGAGGCTGGGTCCGTTGCTTCTCTAGTCTCTTTTGTCGATATGACGCACGGCGGCGTGCTCGGCGAGCGATTTGAGCTTCAGTCAGCTCTGGCTGGGCTCTGACGATGAAGGATGTGCTCCCTCGGGCGCAGCAGCCGAGCCTGTCTTCTTTGTAGCTAGGCAAGGACAGGATGCGGACCCGGTCCTTTGCCTGTTGTAGCGAAGCTTTGAACCTTTCGAGTTCGGCCCCTGTAGAGATGAAGGGTCGAACTGAAGGAGTGTAGGCCTTAGCAGGTGCTTGTAGAGGCCTGGTGATGCATGATCTAATTTTGGGCCTGTAGGAACAAGCCGGCTCATGCTGGGTTGACTTGGGAGTCAGGTTGGAGATGGGTCCCTCCTCTTTCATGTAGGCAAGAGGGTAGAACTGGTTCTCCTTGAGTGGGGCCAGGTATGCTGGCTTGGTGGATGTTTGAGACCTTCTTTGTTTTGGGGAAGGTCTTGGAGACCAAGTCTTGGGATAGACCTGGTTGTTTGTGGGTCGAGGCTTCGCGGGGGTGCCGCGGGCTTCGGGCTTTTGGGCGCTCGCCTTTGGTGTCACGGGAGTGACACGTTGAGAGGCGATTTTCTGCCTTTTGGCAGGCGCAGTTTGTTCTTCGGGAAGTGGGAATGGTCCCAGTGTCCCGAAGACGATGGTCCGGGGAGTCGAGGTCGACCCGGAGTTCAGAGAGTTGCCGAGGGAGTTGATGCTTCGGCAGCTGGCAGGGCGCTTATGGGTGCGCGTGTTTTGCTTCTGTTGAAGCATGAGTTGGTGCTTGTTCTCATCGAAGATAATGGTTAAGGCTGCCATTGTTAGTTTCGAAAAAGTTCTGAAACAAGACCACATCCATTAGTAATCACAAGAATAATGATCATAAATGGGAATTTCTATGCTTTTGTCTTTTCAAATCGCTCAAGGGACATAACCCAAGCAATATGAGGAAGGCAAAAAGCCATAGAGGGTACAATTGTTCTGACAGCAAGTATGGTAAGCCCAGAATGAGCGTTCCAGTGACTGCTAGAAGCAATTGTATACCTAAATTCGACTTATCGAGAAGCGGAGCTTGCTCGAGATAAGAAGAATATAAGGTAGGAGTTACAAATGTGCCGGTCACAGATACAGTAGACCCTGAAAGGGCGTACCAGTATTGCTATGCACAAATGTTGGAGATCGCATCCACGAGATGGGATTCTCTCTTTTTTTTTGAAATGTCAAGATTGGATTCATCAAAGAGAGCAGATGGTATTCCGATCCGAATACGGGCTCAACGATTTCCGCGAGCACCAGTACCCAGAAGGGAAGGAACCACAATTTCTCGGATCTGAATCTAAAATGACGAGAGTTTTTTTTTTGAAGATTTTTTTTTATTTTAAGATTTTCATTTTTTTTTTTTTAAAAAAAATCTTTTTTTTTTTGTTTAAGATTTTTTTTTTGAAAGTCTTTTTTTTTTATTTTTTTTTTATTTTGATTTTTTTTATTTTTTTAAGATTTTTTTTTTTGAAAATCTTTTTTTTTATTTTTGATTTTTTTTATTTTTAAGATTTAAAGACGAGAGAGTACACGTAGGCCTCCTAACCCGGTCTTATGAAACCTCAATTGATAGAATTGCCCCCAGGTAAGGGTAGGATTACTTAATGAACCCGTTTGGAGGACCCTTGCCTAGAACAGTCAAGCTGTCTCCACACTCTGGACAAGGCTTTTCTAGAATCAATCGTGATCAAAGAACGCAATTGGTTTAACCTTAGTGGTCTATGTCCCTTTTTTTTTATAAAAATCCCAAATAGACTCATCGAAGAGAAACGATGGCCCAAAACCTTAGTCGAACGGGCTCAACATTTCTGCAAGCACCAAAGAACGATAGGATAGGAACAAAGTTTCTCAATTTTGAATCCAAACTAAGAAAACTAATTTTTTTTTATTTTTATTTTTTTTAATATTTTTTTTGAAATCTCTAATGAACTCATCGAAGAGAAACGATGGCCCAAAACCTTAGTCGAACGGGCTCAACATTTCTGCAAGCGCCAAAGAACGATAGGATAGGATCAAAGTTTCTCAATTTTGAATTCAAACTAAGAAAACTGATTTTTTGATTTTTTTTTCTTTGAAATCTCTAATGAACTCATCGAAGAGAAACGATGGCCCAAAACCTTAGTCGAACGGGCTCAACATTTCTGCAAGCGCCAAAGAACGATAGGATAGGATCAAAGTTTCTCAATTTTGAATTCAAACTAAGAAAACTGATTTTTTGACTTTTTTTTTCTTTGAAATCTCTAATGAACTCATCGAAGAGAAACGATGGCCCAAAACCTTAGTCGAACGGGCTCAACATTTCTGCAAGCGCCAAAGAACGATAGGATAGGATCAAAGTTTCTCAATTTTGAATTCAAACTAAGAAAACTGATTTTTTTTTTTTTTTGAAAAGAGAAAGAATGGAAACAAACTCAAAGAAATAGAAATTTCCAAAAAATCCCATCTCATTTTTTTTTAGGATGCAAAATCCAACATAGGCTACCAGTTAGAAAGTAGCCAAGGAATCCGGAAAAGAAGTATAAGCATAGAGCAAAAAGTATGATATGCAAATATTTCATTTCCAAGCACCGTGTTCTCAAATGAACGAGTCCCACCGGGTGTGCCAGCTTGATGGAACGCGCTCCGGGGCGCCGTCTGGGGCGGCTACCGGGGTCGGCGGAACGTGGGAGCCCGTCGGGTCCGGCCCTTTCGCGCCCTGGCGGGCCCTGAAGCGTGCATCAACATTTCTTTTGTGTGGGTGGGTGTGCCAGATTTTCTATTTTACTTGGAATTGCAAGTGGTAATCCGGAGATCAACCTTCGCAAGTAAAAAGGAAATCAACTTCTTTCAAGTTTTCCATTGCACAAATATTTAAGAAAAGAGACATTTTCTTGATTTGCCGTGAAAGGCGATTTTGTTTGGCATTTATAGCCGATTTTGGCGTTTATAGCCGATTTACAATTCTTATCAATAATGAAAGACAAGAGTTGTGATTTTTGTCTCTTTTAGAAAAATACAAACTACAATGAAAAGCAAGAAAAGGAAGATCTAACTTTTCAGGAGATTGTGGGGGACTCGTTCAGATTGACGGTCGCAAGCCATGTGTGGGCTTCGCCATCATCCATGCAGATGAGAACATAAGATGCTCTTGATTCGCTTGGCTTGGCTATAACCTCAGGTTTTTAGAGGACAAAGACCAAGAGAAGGTCCTATGTCCAATAAAAAGCTAAGTAGACGGGCTGAAAAGCCACGTCTAAGCCATTGGAGGCAGCGGGAGAAGGCAAGGACCTTGGGAGGGGGTGCCCCCCAAGGGACTTTTGTCACCTTGTAGCGGTGGCCGGTGCAGAACTTCAGCAGAGTTTTCTCTCTTTTTTCTTTCTCTGGATTCTTTCTGATCCCCTTTTTTTTTCTGATCTTCTGATTTTCTCCTCTTTTTTCCGATCTTTTTCCGATCTTTTTTCCGATGGAATGCTCTCCTATTTATAGGCTTTTGGTAGCCATTTAGGAGGGTTTATGAGCCTTAATGGCTTTAATGGGAGGAGTTACAAGATTTATTTCTTGATTTTGTAACTCCTTTTTCCTTGAATCTGATTGGCCGATGGAGATTAAGGGCTTTTAATCACCTTAATTACCATAATGGGAGGAGTTTCATGGTTTAAATGCCATGAATCAATTGACTTGTAACTCCCAAATGCTTGCTTCTGATTGGGCCGTCCAAAGAAATGAATTAATGACTGCAATAAAGCTAGTCAATTAACCACATTAATTGGTCGCCGAGCAGTCGAAGAGTCGCGGGCCATGCCGTGTCTTCTGGAATTCTTCTGGCGACGATCATCGATGGATCTACATGCTGATCGACATCGGATGAACATGTAACTTCAGACATTGATAGCTAAGAGCGGGCCGGTGACATCTGTCTTGTCGATTTCACGATCGGTCGGACAGAAAGTGCACTTTCTTGGTCAGCCGGTTGGCGATCTTGGAGCGATCACTGATGATTTTATGCTTTTGGAGGTTGACCCGTGATTTTGACGGATGTCGTCGGATATGAGTCAATTTCAAGCACTAAAAATCACATTTTCAGGAAACCACAGGGGCCAAAGTGCGCGAAACGCGAAAAAAGACGGAAAAAACGGGTCACCGGCGGAAAATCCGGTGACCCGGACCTCCATGGTCGCCGGCGACCATGGGCCATGGTCGCCGGCGACCATGGACCGGCGACCATGGGCCATGGTCGCAGGGGCCTGCGACCATGGGCCATGGTCGCAGGGGTCTGCGACCCTGGGGGATTTTTCCCCTTCGGAGCCCGTTTTGCGGTCGTTTTGAGGTCTTTTTCGTCGCCGTTTTCTTCTGTATTTTTCTTGACATTTCTTCTCATTTATTGGCTTGATTTCCCTGTAGAAAACTTGATGAGAATCCTTGCATTTTTAGAGTGCAAAGTTTCTAATTTTCCGGGAAAGCCGAAGACTTTGTCGCGTAGAGCTGCTGATTTTCCGCCAGAAGTCGAAACTTGGTCAAACGATGTCGGAATGACCTGAAATTTGAGGTGAAGCCTCCTGAGCAATAAATAAGACCAACCATAGGCTTTTGTTTGAGTTTTGAAGCCGTTTGGGGTCCCGTCGATGCTTCACTTGATTTTGCTGCGGGGAAAATGCCGAGCCTTGATGTGCGGTCAAATGATGTCCGATTGACCTGAAATTTGACGGGGAGCCTATTGGAGTCATTTTGAGACGTTCCATGGGCTCCGTTTTGGATGTCATGGTCCCGGGTTGCTCTGCCGCCGGTAGGCTTGATTTTCTCTCGGAGCATCGAAACCTGGTCAAACGTTTTCGGAATGACCTGAAATTTGACGTGCAGCCTTTTGGAAGCATGTTGAAGCCACTCATGCACTTGGTTTGATGAGCGAAGGCTCCGGTGGTTTCCGCCGCCGGGAGGCTTGATTTTGCTGCTCGAGCATTGATGGAGGGTCAAACGTTGTCGGTTTGACTTGAAATTTGGCATGGAGCCCTTTTGAGACATGCTGGAGTCATCTGTAGGCTCTGATCGAAGTTTTGACGTCTCCGATGATGTCGCCGCCGGGAGCTCCCGTTTAGCTGTCGGAGAAGTGAAGTTAGGCCAAATGTTGTCGAAATGGCCCGAAACTTCATGTGTACTCTTCTCTTGGCTATCTTGAAGGATCTTGCAGTTTTTGTTTGATTCTGACAAGATTTGATTTTTTGAGAAGTTGCATTGCCTATTTATGGCAGGTTGCGACTTCATGCAGCTTTCTTGATGTTGAAGAGGCAAAGTGACATTTTTGGTGTCAACACTAGTGGGCATCATTACTGCCACTAAGCTTCAGAGAAGACGTAATATGCCATTATGGTCCGACGACCTTTGGAGTTTGGAGCCAAGCCCTAGATCTAACCTATTAAGGGTTATGGCCACCAAATATAGATCTAGCTATGGCCCTTCCAATTAAACCCAGATTTATGCTAATCTCAATTAAATTTTCCTAGATGGGCTGGACTGGGGCAATTTTAGGCCCAAATCACTCCAAAGAGGAAAAAGTATCCTTACTAACAAGAGTACACCCCCTTTTGTACTAGAGTGGATGTATAAAAAGCCTAAATAAGATTCCATAAAACTAGAAGAAAGGGATTAAAAGTAACCGTCCAATACTTATTGCTTATATATTAAGTATAACCCATAACTTAGATAATTAACCTTCTTTTATCACTGTTAAGTGACTGTTATAAGATCATTTAATATATATTTACATATAAAAATATAAATATTACATAAAATAAGGAATAATAGGAGGGTCAGGGTCCAGGTCGGGCCGAGCGCTGTACTATCGAAGCCCAACTCTCAAATTTAAGGGCCCTCGAAAAACTGTCCAACTCAGCCATAAGGAATTTTTTAAAAATAGAAGTCCTCATTTTAAGGGCTTTCTAGGGTGCACTGTTGGGCCTCCTTGGATAAGGGCTAAATTGAAAAGCATACCATCATGGGTGACTGCCATCGGATTACGTCACCAACTTCGGACTGCATTAATTGCATCATCGATGACCATTAGCTCCCAACTCGACCACCGAAGCAGCTTGCAGCGGCGTCTACATCGTGTGGGTTCCTAGCTGAGCACCATAACAAGGTAGTGTATTGACCCTTACAAAAGACACCGAATCCGAATCATGTAAGGCATTTGACCCACGGGTATCCCAATGGTGATATGATGGACCGTGATTGATCCACTCACAATCACTGTAGAAATGCCTCAGACAATCTGGACTCAATATGCCTTTTTATTTAGAAAGCATGCACAACTTGGACAAAAGTTCTAGCTTTCTTTAAAAAAAAAAGGCATATTTAAACTCCTAATGTTAAGCAACTTCCTGCTACCATGAAATATGAATTCAAACAACTGTGCTGCCAGGTACAAACGGGAGTGAACTATAGGGTTGCAAACGGAACAGTTCCAGGTCGGAATCATAGTGGACCTAGACTAAGACCTATTTCTAAATAACGGTTCTGGTTCCTGATTAGGTTTTCACTTGGAACTTGTTTTGTTAGTTCCATACCAGATTTCAATAGAAAAACCCGAATTTGGTTCCGGAACGGGGTCCAGCTAGAGGATTGATCTAGCTCCAAACTTAGTTCTGACTTCTCTTTATCTTTTCCATTTTTTCTTAAAATAAGTATATCACTCAACTTATAACAATGGGTCAAGTCTACTACCTCCAAAATTATACATAAAAATATCCAAAAAAAATTATTTTGAGGCATAACTTGCAATATCAAAGACTCATATCCCAGGTCTTGGATCCATAGGTCGGAACCTATATGTACCCGAAACCAGACCTGTTTATCAGCGGAACCTAAATTGGGTTCCGGACCCAAACCAGTTTATGAATCCTGAAACTGGTTCCAGATCCGATTTTTCTCGGGTCGGAACTCTTGGGAATCGAAGAATCGGATATTCATTTGCACCCCTAGTGAACTATCATCGAGGTCAACTTACAAACTTATTTATAAAGAAAGTAGAATTCCTTCCAATTCTACTATTGATTTGAAAGTAATGCGTCCCCTTCCTCTCCCTCAAAGAGTCCTTTTCATTCTTAGAATGGACTGAGATTTAACTTCTATGGACAACGTTCTTTTGGAATTTGTTCCGAAGGGACAAGACTGGCAATGTTCTTGAATTATATTCTACCAAGAATATTCTTTCTTTATTATTTATAGATAAGGGGACCTGCATCTGCATGAATATTCTTTTATAGGTGTCCCTCCAATTTACAACGTAATTCCTTTTTCCTTAAAAAAAAAAAAGAAAAAAAAGCCGCTACTCCTACAAGTAAACCCATATTTATTTCGAAAGAAAGGTACAACCTCTGTGATCAGTTAATTCATGGTGGGTAACAGGCCATGACCAACCCTAGTACCCCTGTTCCACCTTTGGGCCCTACAAACCGTGCCAGCAGCAATATATATAGATCTTTGCCACAGAAGACTCCGTGGGTCTTAATCCATATCTGCATGTTTTACTGTTTTTTTAGCTATATGATTGGTTGGGTGTGTTTTTTTCCCATATCTAGTACAAGGGGGAGGCAATAATAAGAGTGATCAAAGGGTTAACCAAATGCGTGAAGTTCTATGGTTTTATAAGTTCTTCTTTACAATCCAACATTAGATCGTAGTTGGATATTCAAAAAAAAAAAAAAAAGGAATAGGCACGTGGCTGAGGATTTGGATCATTCATTCATAAGCTCCCCTTGTCATTGTCGTCATTGTCCTAGCATGAAAGTTGTCCCATTCTTCTTATTGGCTTTTCTAATTAATCGTGTAATCTATTCAGGACTTCTTAGCTGATAATGATAGAATTGCATACCCTACTTATAATCCTATGTAGATTTTTTTTTTAATCGTATGTAGATATGGCAGTAGAAGGTCAAACTCATTCACCTCTCTTTCCATGCATAACGGTTATGCATTGTTTCTTTGTTTGCATTAATTTTAAAATGTGGTGTTTAAATGAGGCGTGAAAATAATATTTAAATATTATCATTTAAATATTGAAATGATCAAAAAAGGTGCTGGTATAGTAAGTTACACCGAATCCTATCCAAACCTACCATTGAATTGGCATCAAGATCAACCTCATGAAAAAGGAGCTTGTGATTCAGGCCTGTCAATTTGGGCATGAGAAAAGGGGCCGGGCCAAAAATCCCTTAAAATGAGGGCTTTTGTTTCTAACAAAAGACCCTAGGCTGGGCTTGGACAATTTTTTGTAGGTCCTGAGATTTGAGGGCTGGGCTTGGATAATTCTTTATAGGCCAAGAGATTTGAGGGCTGGGCTTGGATAATTTTTTTATAGGCCCTGAGATTCGAGGGTCGGGCTTGGATAATAGTGGCCCTGGCCCTCTTATGTTTATTTATTTTATATATAATATATACATATATTTAAATATATAAGAAAATGCCCTTATTATAGTCACTTTGCAATAATATGGGGGATATGAAGGCAATTTCATACCCACTTACCCATTAAAAAATGTCCTAAAAATCTATACATACATACATACATACATACTTCATTCATTTCATCTATATTTAATTATTTAAGTTATGTATTATACTTAATATATAATCAATAAGTGTTGCACAGTTGTTTCTTATTACTTTCTTTTAATTTTATTGCTTCTTATTTAAGTATTTTAAATTATTTTTATAAAACAATGTTAGTTCAAAAGGTGGTGTACTCATTTCTATTAATAATAATACAGTTTTTCCTCTATAGAGTTGCTTAGGATATCAACCAATTCATAAAGTTAGTTTGAATGTGCACGAACTTTAAGGATATGAGGTAATCCAAACATCCTTTTAATTAGATAATTATAACTCTCAATTCTTAAAAGTTTAAACTAATAGTATTTTTTAAATGTATTTACTTTTGTGATTGAAATCCAAGAATGCGTAATAGTCAGATCTCGGCCCACAACTTGTATGATAATAGGCCCAGCCTATTATCACTTTAACAATTATCATACAAGTTGTGGGCCGAGATGGGCCGGGCCTATTATCACTTTAACAATTTATTGGACTAATTTTGAATGAAGTAGCGTTCAAACTACCCTGTAGTACTTGAAAAATTTTGATCGGCTAATATACCATTTTGTGAGTGTTCAACCTTTTAAGCCTGAAAGT
The DNA here is from genome assembly GCA_028538565.1 of Umbellularia californica. Taxonomy (NCBI): domain Eukaryota; kingdom Viridiplantae; phylum Streptophyta; class Magnoliopsida; order Laurales; family Lauraceae; genus Umbellularia; species Umbellularia californica. The sequence continues at coordinate 94,807,017 of JAPQWN010000003.1, read as the reverse complement.
TAAACATGGAGAGCAATGAAGTTTTTCATGGAAAAATGGTAAAATAAGCAGACAACAGCATCACTACAAAACTTTTTTACAAGAGATCTCCAATAATCAAAGAGTGGAAGAAAAATAAGATTCGTAGCAACATCACACGATGCAACCTCAAATAACAATAAAAACCCAAATGTCCAGCCTCAAAACAAGCCCTAATCCAGAAAAAAGACTAAAACAAATAGAGAGATAAAGGGAAAACAATGCTTCTTTCCCATACCTTAAACTTTTGACTAGTGGGTATGCTTCCCGTAGTAAAACCCTACACAGTTGAAGATCCACGACGTTGCAGCGACTGACGAAGGAGAATGGAGTGGAAGGCTGTGTTACTGCAGTATTCATAGCAAGACAAGAAAAAGAAAGAGGAAAAACCATTAGAGGATTGAACAAGATGATCACTGTAAAATGGAGTTTTTACCGAGTTATCTCCGTCCTTGTTTTACCTAGGTTGAAATGAGAATGGTGAAAATTTTACGGAGATATCCTCTATATGTAGGATATCTAACGGTGCGATATCCTACGGGCCTGGGATTCGAACCCTGGGATATCCTACGGGATTAGGATATCGCAGGACAAAAGGGTAAAACCGTTCAATTTTGGACGTCCTTTCATGTACGATCTTCTATTGGGTAATTTGTAGTCTTTCATCTGGTCTTGGGTACATGCAGGGTTTTGGAACGTCCGTATGGTAATTTTTCCTTTGTTTTATGCACTTATACCAAGAGGAGAAAGCCAAAGCAAACCAAGAAGAGAAAAAAATAAATGTGCTTACTCCTTTGATTATGCATGCAAATTGAGGCCAGATGTTTTGACGCGTGCAAACCAAGAAGAAAAAAACAACTTGTTGACGTGCACAGGAATCAAAGCAAACCGAGGCAGGTCTTCAGTCACGCACGCAGAAGAAGGCTAGGGGATTTTTTTTTATTTTTCTTCGTGTTGATAACGTGTTGTAAAAAGGAAAGAGACTAAGAGAAAGAGGATTAGAGAGAGAAGAGAGAGCCTTTTTATTATCTCATTAACTGTGTATAAATACAAAGATAGAGAGGCATATTTATAAGCAAAGTAACCCCACAAGAGAGGAACCTTAATTCTAACCTTAACTCATCTTAAGTGGGCATCCACCCAAGATCAATATCTTATAACAAGATTGTCCATATTTTCACTTTTTGGATACCTCTTTTTTTCCTCTTCATTCCCATCTGTGATAACATGTCAATTATATCCCTACATTTTTTATGAACATTAGCAATTCCTTCCATCTTAATCCGCAAACTCTATGGCGGACATATTAGCTAAGCAAGGGGTAAGAAGATTGTCTCCTTAGGTGGGTGTGGTAATGTAATTGGGGTGGTGTGATGTATAAGGCCAGACCTAGAAAATGGAACTAGGGGGCGCCAAATGAAAATTATTAAACAAAATTTAATATTTTAGGGGGCAAAATAAAAAATTACAAAAGTTTTAGTGGTAAAAAATAATATTTTAAAAACTTAAGGGGGGCCCACATGTAGGTCCGCCCTTGGTGATGTACTACAATGCTCTTATACCATCACCCTTTTTCTCTTTCTTTGTTATCCTTGGTATTTGGCTTTTCTCTTAGGGCACGTTTGGTAAACCACGAAGAATCCTCTAAATAGAGGATTCTCTCCATCTCCAAAGAAGTCTATAATCCTCAAGTATGATTCCCAATGAAAGTTCCATGTTTGGATGGAGGGAGGATTCCTACAACGAGTAGAATGTATGATCCAATTGATATTTTTACAAATTTCTCAAGATAAAGTAAGGATCAACGGTTAAAATTTGGTCACCTTACCGTGTTTGACCGTCCCGAACTAATGACTGGTTTCGATCATGATTTTGGACCCCACAAGAACCAGAAGATTTGGAAAAATGACTGTTTTTTATTTCCCATTTTCAAAATTAGTGTAAACAGTAAATGTTTTGGCACATATCTCGAGATATAAGAGGAATCAATGGATGAAATTTGGTCACTCTGCCGTGTTCGACCCTCCAGAACTAATGACCGGTTTGGATCTTGATCTTGGACCCCACATAAACACAAAAATGAAAAAAAAGGGACTATTTTTATTACTGTCTTCAACATTAGTGTAACAGTCAGACGTATTTGGTACATATCTCGAGATATAAGAGGAATTAACGGTTGAAATTTGGTAACCGTCCGGTATTTGACCTTCCAGAACTAATGACCGGTTTGGATCTTGATCGTGGACCCCACATAAACCCCAAAAAGAGAAAAAACGGACTGTTTTCAATATTAGTTTGAACAGTAATGACTTTTGGCACACATCTCGAGATATAAGATGATTCAACGGCTGATATTTGGTGAGGTGGCTGTTTTGGAGTTTTTAAAGGTGACTAACGGTTTGGATCTTGATTGGGGAATCTAAAAGGTACATTCCCAAAGTAAAAACTTATTAGGGCCACATTATCTTCACTGTGCATTACCTGTACCTTATCGTCACTGTCGCTGACGGTTTTGCAAATATCTAACGATCTAAGATGAATCAACGGTTGAATTTTTGTGATATAGCCGTTTTGAACCTTCTTAACACTTTTATCGGTTCAGATCTTGATTGTGGGTCCCATAGAAACCAAAAAATGCGAAAAACCGGTCTGCTCCATATTAACGCCCCAAACACTGTAGCTCCGCAAATCCTCTTCCGCGTGGATTCTGGGGATCCGATGGGGGGGTGTCTGACTCATAAAATAATTGAAAAGAGGGAATCCTCTCATCCATTAACCCTTTTTCCACGCGGATCCAAACGTGGGTTTTCCACGGGATCGCGGAAAAAAGGAGGAAATCCGCGGCGAGGATGTGTGCCAAACGTCCCCTTAATAAATTTGTTACCGTTTCAAAAAAAAAAAAAAAAAAAATCGCTGCGTGTTTGCTATGCCTCCTCTAAAAACTTAGCTTAGTTTTTGCTACATTGATCACCCAAACCAAATGTGGTGGGACATCTTAGATGACACTAAGAGGACTTGTTTTTCCGACGCACGTTATCATGATTTGTTAGCATATTAGGTTTAAGAAAACCAAATATATTGCAGATTCTCTCCCCGGCGTGATTTAGAATAGACCCCACCATTGGTGGCCCATTTGGCCAATGGGCACAGTTGCTTTTATCAAATCTTGGGCTTGAATGGCAACTTCACTTTAAAAGGAATTCACATCACCGTTAGATTATGCATATGATTGATCATGGGATTAAGATATTTGATTGATCACGCATAGATAAGACTGTAATAATCATGTTCTCGGTCATGTGCTGTCACGACCCGGGCCCGAGATCCGGTAACCCCGAGCCGTGATCCCATACTTACTCCCGTAAATCCCGAATTAACCGAAGTTAAAACGAAATCCACAAGGGATAACACTCTCAATAAACCTGTTAATTTCACAAACCTGCGGAAACGATTTCACTTGACAATAGCAATTAAGATGTACATGTATACAAAATAATGTTCCTTATACATGTGTACTATCCATCATTTGCCTATCAAATGGTGCATGTCCAAAACATTGTGCCACGACCATTAATTACATCAATGACCATTAATTACAACCCAAAATGATTATACAAAAGAATGACTTCACAAAATATTTCCAAAATGTAATATTCTTTCTCGCACTCGGATACCCATGTCAAACGGTATCCCGGCCATTCCATTCAATCAAACCTCCTGGAGGAACCGGAACGGTCTCCTCCGCTCCCGCCGGGGGCGCTGCTGCACCGGCAAGGGCAACCGGGCCTGTAATGTCATCAATAACACTAATGAACACGACGGTTCAACAATGTATAAACAGATATTGCAATAGCATGTTAACCCATAATTAAACTCGTTCCATCTATTAATAACAGTTCCAATACCAGATAAGTCTGGGTAGTCCCTACAATGGGACGTGTGTACATAAAAGCTAAACTTGTGGTCATACATTGGGTGGACACTACCATAGCATTCATTTTCCATTTCATTTCATTTCATTTCATTACCATCTTCCCTCAAATGAAGGATTCATCTTCCAAATGGAAGGCATCGATCAATACCATAGATATGATCGGAATTAGTGGGACTTACTAGTATCCGGGTCAGGGACAACTAGCATCACCACGGAGCTCCGGAACGCCCCCAAATACCATCTACTGCAGTAGGATTAGACATTTGTCTCATTTATTCATTTATTGAACTCATTTAGAGTTCTGGTACAATTGCTAGGTAGTGCCAGACTCCAAGGTCAACATTTCTCAGTGAACGATTCAATCCTAGATTCGATCCAATTCAATTCAATTCAATTCAATGATTCTCTTCATAGTAAGAGAAGAGAAGGATAATAATACCAATCACACTAGATTGGGATACATCGTTACAATAGGAATTGCTGGACAATTATGATTCTATTTAATTCTTTCTTAGATCTAAACCACCATATAGATATCGCCAACGGTACTAAATGCACGTGTTATTCTTGATGAACATCACATTTATATTTAGTGTGTGCATTATAGTCCCCGTGGTTACTATCCATGGAGTTTAGACCACAACTTATTAACCATGAAGTCCTTCCTTCATTATCATTAATTCTCAATCATTTCACTTTACTCCACGATTAGTCTTCGAACTAATTTAGGAAGCATTATACTCACAATGAGTGCTACAAACTTTCGTAAAAATTTTTACTAACATTCTTCCCTCGATTTTCTATACTTAATAGTCCTTAAATTATGGTACACTTAGTTCTAGGACTCATTTATAGTCCATTCTTAATCATAAATAAGGTACCGGCACAATTAATCGCCGATCTCAATCGGACTCAAAATGAGCCCTCCGATCGATCGGACCTTCAGGTCCGATCGATCGGACTGAAACCACGTCCAGTTAGTGACTGGTCCGATCGATCGGCCTGCAGGTCCGATCGATCGGACTGAAAACATGTCCAGTTAATGACTTGTCCGATCGATCGGCCTGATGGTCCGATCGATCGGACCTGGGACGAAACCCTTCCAAAAATCAGTCCGAAATCTGATTCTTCTTCCTCTTTCTCTACTTCTAATACATTCAAAGCTTACAACCAATTGGGAATCTCCTAATCCCCTCCTCATCCACAATCCATCAATAAAAACACACATTTAATCATTCCATTCATTCCATAAACAACTCAAAGCTCAATATCAATGTATAAAAATCTAAATCCATGGAAACTATAAGTATTTCTACATTGATTAACAATAACTACAACCAAATGCTTATATTTGCCTCTCTTGAAGATAAGCTACCAAAGTCCTCTTTGTTTAGCTTGTTTTTGGAGAAGAAAACCCCCAATCTCAAACCCTAAATCCATAAAACATGCAAATACACAACCATTGAGCCATTTGTGCTAGAAAGCTTCACTAACCATCCAATGGAACTTGAAAATCATACTAAAGTACTCATCTACTTACTTGAGATTCAAAGGAATGGATCTTGAGACCTTTCTCAAGCTCTACACTTCTAACAATGGAGGAAGCAACTAGGTGAAGAAGATGAAGATGGAGTTGTGCTCTCCAAAACCCCCTTTTTAATCACTCTTAAACTCTCTCTTGATGATGGAGAAAGGAAAGGGAAAGAAAGAGGTGGAGATGAGCCTAGGGTTAGGAAAATGAACTCCTCTCTACATTTCACTCTAATATAAGGGTGCTCTCACACTAAAACTCCTTCATGTTTAGTATTATTTCATTTTGAGTCAAATGAACCCTCACTTGGCCCATTTGAGGTCAAATGGGACCGCGCCTATTACGAAAGTTAACGTACTATTCGAGATACGCACGTTGGTATCAAGAATTTCCGTATTCGACGAAATACGTGAAGATTCGTATTTACGAGAAAGTCCTTAGCCCACTTTATCTAAGTCTAAATTCATTTTAACCAACTCAAATCCATCCAAATTCATTCCATTATACTTAATGCATCACTTGAGACTAATTTGTCTCTCTTTGGTCATTAAACTTCATTGACCCAATTATCCGTGCTTAATTAGCATAAATCCTAATTAATTAGCATTGATTTCGATTAATTAGAGTTAATCTTGATTAACTCGGGCAGGGTCTTACATGTGCACAATCTGACAGTGTTGAATAAACTCGATCCTATTCAAGTAAGAACTAGAAATATATTATTAGAGGAGATGGGATTCAAAATGATCGGGTTCGCATTATCATCATTTGGGCCCATGGTGGAGCATGAGGCATCCATAGCCAATAATAGACATGACAAGGGATCCATACTCAGCAAGCAAAACATTCCACGCTTTAGATGAAAGGAGGCACCACTTTAGCGCTTTTTATTACCTGGCATGCATGTACATGATACTAAGGTCCCAACGACACTCAACCATCCATGAGTCTGTTGGCCTTTAGCTCTTTAACAGCTTTAACTAAAGCAGAGAAGAGGGAAAAAAAAAAAAAAAAAAAAAAAAAAACTAAAGCAGAGAAGAGAACAAAGTAAGAAAAAGCAAAAGAAAAAAACAAGGGAAAAATAAAAAGCTAATGTATGTTTGCAATGAACAAGCCAAGCCATTATATTTGTGGGCTTGTCAATGACGCTGTACCTCGACTTTATTTAAAGTGGACAGGAGGGGTGTTGGCCGGCATCCCTCACTCCAAAAGGGTACTCTGATTATTCTATACAGTCACCAAAATTTGCCCACCCAAAAACTTCCGAATAGGGCATAGATAATTCGAGCCCTTTAACGATCCATTAATGGAGAGCACCTGCTAAAAGAATAGGAAAATGGAAATCATGTTTGGACCAAGGGTGCCACATGGGGGAGAGATGTCACATCCCATCTCTTAAAATAAAATTATATCCCCACAAAAAAATCCCCTTTCCCATATGTATGGCACTCCCTGATTTGACCAAACAGGAGATCCGAATCCAAAGAATAGTAGTATTCATACTTCACCCCAGTCAAGATTGCTCAAAATCACCATCCAACTTTGGGATAGATTGATGTTGTTATAAACACATGGTTTAACTTTTAGTCTTTAAGCTAATCCTGCATTTTTAAATGGGATCAACTTGAGGAAGGTCATAAGTACAGATGATCGATTCGGGTGAAGTTTCCAGCTAGAGTGATAATAATAATTATGTATAGTAAATATTTGATGCAAAGTGATGTTTAGTCATTTTAAATCTCTAATATGGGATGGGAGCAGCTGATTTACGTAAGTACGGAAGAATCTCTGACACCTCTCCTTCCAAGAAGCAAGGACTGCTTTCAATGTGGTGGGGATTGGAGACCATATACTATATACTCTATAAATAAAGAGGGAGGTGGCGGTGGCAGTGGCACGATCCACTTCGCTCCTGTCAAGTTTCAAATCAAAATAATTCCCAAGCAGCACTTGACGTACAATTTCGATTTCTTTTTCTAATATGTCAAGTGACGACCTAATTCAACATCAACCAGATGTTTCTACCCAAAAAAGAAGTGATGACGAAATCGATCGTAATTTCATATCCCTTCGATTTCCTCCTCTTACTCCTCCAATTTGTGCTGTTGGAGAAGGAGAAAAAGAACGATGGGCAGACATGGCAAAGACAACGGAGTCCAACCAGCTATACACAAAAGTCATGAACGGAGAATGGGACGACGTGATCGAGATGTACAAAAAGAGCAAGCAGATCCACCAAACTGCTATTATCACCCACTCCAAACAAACGGCCCTGCACATTGCGATATCCAACAGAATAACTGATGTGGTGAAAAAGCTTTTGGATATTATCGATGCACAGGCGATCCGAGAGATGACCGACAGCAGGAAGGAGAACCCACTCCACCTGGCGGCCTCGCTGGGGCAGTTTGAGACGTGCGAGATGTTGGTAGGCAAGGATCCGGGACTGATCAGGGCTCGGAACGTAGAGGGAGAGACCCCTCTCTTCCTAGCAGTGCTGCATGGGAAGAACGAGGCCTTCAACGCCCTCCATCCCAAGGGCCCCATTCCTGACCTCCTTATTAAACATGCTAAGGCTCACTGCAAGAGGAATGATGGCGACACCATTCTTCATGTTTCCATCCGAGGAGAGTACTTCAGTAAGCATATATCTCCGTACCAATCTTTCTTTTCCAACAGTCTTTTTCTTACGTACTATCTTGGGTTTATAGAATTTGTGAATAGGGCCATACGGGGTTTGTCTCCAAAACCACTAGTCATAATGAGAAATGACGACCACCAAAAGATTTGTGTTGATTTTTTTTTTGAAAATATTAACTTTACCCTTAAATTTATTAAACAAAGATAAGTATGTCGTTATTTATAAAAATTTCATTATTTTATCCTACTCCCAAAAGTCTCTCTCAAATTCTCCCATCAATTGAATCCTAATCATGTATTTGATACTCTCATCAATTTAATAGGGGGTTGAAAATGGATTTGGTCAATTTTAACTAATTATAAGCAAAAGTGTTGATTATTATTATGATCGATTTAAATTTAATAAGATGAGCACCGTATTAATATAAATGAATTTATATAAAGATACGCTCTCCCATTAAATGTACTATAATAATTGTTAATGTTACAAACTTTAAAGAGAAATAAATTTAAGCTTTTGAAATAATACATATATTGATATAGCGATTGGTAGAAGTCTGATTTTAATCTAAGATCTTGTGATGGCAGTAGGGCTCATGGTTTAAAATCTCGGCCGCTACCGAGTCATATCGGCCGATATGACTCGGTATCGGCCGATACCGAACCGATATCTCACTGAGATATCGGATTCAGGTAAATATCCCCAAAAAATCCCGATATATCGGCCGAGATGATATGATCTCGCTGTGAACCGATATCTCGGCCGATATTTTGAAAATATCGGCCGAGATGATATAAAATGATTTTTTTTTTTTTTTTGGATTTTTTGATATTTGAATTATTATATCATTTTTTGGGGATTTCATCATAACTATGTTCTTTTAATGATTCATGATCATTGTATGGTGTATAAATGATTGATTTACAAACTTTTATGCTAGATCTATGTATTTAGGATTTTGAAAATGATTTTATTAAAAAAAAATTTCTTAAAAATAATTGTTGTTACTTGTAACTTGTTAGAATATTTGTGATACCAAAGGCTTATTAATAGTGTGTAGATGATAGATCTACATCTACTCATAGTCATAGACTCATAAACATGATTTAGATTTTTATTTTAATTATTTTATTTTTGGATTTTTTAATATTTGAATTATAATATATCATTTTTTGGGGATTTCATCATAAATATGTTCTTTTAATGATTCATGATAATTGTATGGTCATGGTTATCAAGAACAATATGAATATGGTCATGGTTATGGTAGTGCTGCGCAACAGTATGGAACATATCTTTTTAGCCAATACTGAAGAAATGATGATGATGATGATATCGAGCCAGGGCGACATTCCACTTGGAATTAAGCTGTCAATCTGTCATACACTCATACTCATCAATCTCTCCCTAGTACTAGTTCCCTCTAATTTCAGGTGAATCATGAACCTTTTGATGCCCAAGTACATTATGATTTATCTATCTCACTATTATGTTTCTGATTTTAATGTGTCATCTTCAGGGTCTTGAATTTCACAACTTATTTGATGATTGAGTTAGCATTAAATGATGATTGATTTGTTATCTTTATTTTCTTATATTTTACACTAATAAATTGATCATGAGCATCAATAATGGTTGCATTATATGAAATACTAAAAAAGATAGCGGACTGCGACACAAACAGGACTCATAACTTAAGGTAACCGAGATTTTGATTTATTGTTGTTACTAATGGAAAAAAATATTGTATTCCAGCATTTTCTAATATTCTGGATTTTTTGGATACTTTTGCAAATTTTTTTGGATTAAAAAAAAATTCACACCGCGACGACCGCGACGGACCGATATCCGCGACCGATACCGATATCATATCGGTTTTTCGGCCCGGCCGATACCGCGACCGAGACCGAGATTTTAAACCATGGTAGGGCTACTAAGTTCGGGACGTGGAAGGTGTTAAAATAAAAGGGAACGGAGTATCTACATATATGAAACTGGAGGGGCTTATTTACAAACCGCACGGGTATAAACAAAAATAATGTCTTCTTTTTATCCGCGTACTTTCTTGCTCTCAGCAACGTCAACTTCTTTGCAAAGTCCATCCGGATTCCCTGTGCCATTTCAGAAGTTCATAATTTTGAAAGGACACTTCTAAGTTCTGGCCTCTCAAATTGGGTGCAATGAGGATTGGAAAATCTGTCGAGAAAGCATTTGGAGAAGTCAAAATTCTCCTCTAGAACAAAGGCCCAAAAGAGCTTTTGCCTATGGTATAGGTGAGAGAGAATTTATTTCATAGGGATGGGTACCAAATGGTACAGCTGGTGCCAGTAAATTTCCCTTTCCGAAAATGGACGACTGAGGTTCTTTTTTATTTCTTTCTTGAGGTGGGATGTGGGAACGGGTGTTGCTGTGGACTGTGAACCCTAGAAACTGGACGACTGAGTTTGGTGGGTTTATTAATCTTATCAAATAAAAGAGAGATGTTTGTAGTCACTGCTGTTAGGGAACTCTACTTCTCTTAAAATCCAATATCCCCCGGCCAATATGAAAATTCTTTCAAACTGAAAAAGTCTAATCCTTATCCAAACTCTATAGCTAAAAGTTTGATGTCTATCTAAATCTATCAAATCAAGACTTGGTCTGGCATGGCCCCCATGACAGTAGAGCCATATAATTTTTGTAACAGGTATGTGGATCTACCAAAGTAGCCTCCAATTAGCATGATAAAATGCTGAAAACATTGAATTTAATCTCTTTAGTTTGTGTACTACATGACCCCACTTCAATTGTGAAATTGGGCCAGTACCAGTTTTGAGCGGCTTGGATTTCATAATGATCTCCACCGAAAGATTTATGGACCATTGATATTCTGATGCCCATTATCATCAAAATAAAACAAATTCGTTGAGATCACTGCATAAGTAACCATAGAAGGGTATAAATACTCACGCATCTCAACCATTGTAAGCATGAATCGATGAGATAACACGCGTCTAAATTAATTGATTAAATCAGTACGAAACTAAGCCCCCTCCATCCTCTGCATGCAAGCTCCCCTTCACAATTCACCATCCTCTGAAACAAATAATAATAATAATAATAATAATAATAATAATAATAAACTATTTGGGCGGTTCATCATTTTCATTGCACCAAATTAAGATCGCTTCTTGCTATATTATTTTACACCCACTAGAATGTGCTTATGCTTATTCTGTGCCATTTGTAAATTGGTAGAGCTAGCTTATCAGATCATTCATTGGTACCCGGAGCTCATCAAGGATTTTAACGAGGTTGGACAGACGGCTCTCCATTTGCTTGCTGAAAATACCTCAGCTTTCAGAAGTGGATGCTACTTGGGACCCATTGATGATATCATCTATCGGTGTGAGTAATCTCTCTCATGGCAGCCGACAGGGATCGAGTTGGTTTCAGTTCAACTATTGATATAACCTGTATAAGGCTCGGTAGAAAAATAATCCATTTATTTATGGAGAATATTCATGTTCATCTATTCCTCATTATAGGGTGAGGGACACTTACATAATTGAAAATATTCATGTATAAAAAAGGAAAAGTCATATATGGTCATATGCAGATAAAGAATGTTTATGTGCAAAGAGAGAAAGCCATGTAAGTGTCCCCCACCCTATGGTGAGGGATGGATGCACATGAATGCCCCCCTTTATTTATTATGTTTATATTTTTAGTTTAAGTCAATGCGCTATCTAAAAGTAGACCAAACCCTTAATCAACTCATTAGATTTAGGAGATCGGTCACTTAGCACGCGACAGTTCTCACATGGCCGCCCAGGGTTTGAACTCTGGGTACATGTGCCACCTCTTCCCACGTGTATGGATTTCTTTCTCACTTGTGTGTGATTTCTTCCTACTTGTGCTTGCTGTCTTCTCGCACGTGTGGGGGCTCTCTCTTGGGTCCCAACCCTTTTGCTGAATTTGAGAAAAAAAAAATTATTTGATTCTGATTTAGTTAACAAGTCAAATTGTAGTGAATTTGGTTGGATTCATATATATCTACTTTGGTAAGTTGAATAGCCCAACTCAAACCCCCATATTTATCAAATCAAAATGCCAACCTAAAGTCCGAATCATACCAGAAGATAAATGGAACAACTACCCAGCTAGATTACTTGGTTGGCCCATGAACATGTTGTCGGCTGCCGGTCCTACCTCCCTCTACTACTAGTTGCAAGAGGATACTAATTAATTGCTTTATTGCTTTTCAATGTACAGGTTTGATTGTTGACTCGGGCAAAGTCGGGACACACTCAGATTTCACGGGCAAACATTGTGTAGATATTGCTTGTACCGTTCCTGGAAATTACCAAACCTGCTTGGACTTATTTAACTTGGGGACGAGGGGTTTTAATCTTATAGGTAATATTCATCTTTCTCCCCTTTTTTTCCTTTTGTGCAAAGCTATATTTAGACTGCAACTACTTTTTTATATCTCATTAGTTTAACCTAGCTCGTTTGTGGTAAGAGTAGATGAGTATGGGACCTTACGTTCTTAATCTAAAACTGATAATTAGTACCTAAAGACTAAAGGTCATTGAGCATAATAAAGAGACCAAGCCTTGAGTACTCAGCCAGACGTGGTCATGGTCATTTAATTCGCTCAACTCAGTAAAAGTTGAAATTACTTAGGCAAAGTCAAGATGAATTTTTATCATAGTTGTAAATTTCATTTCGGACGTCATTTCGGTCTGGCTTGCAAAATTAAATATTTTGGCCGATTCGGAATTTTAGTAAAACAGTTTAAAGTTATGTTTCAGACAGATAAATAAAATCAAAATATACATATATGCTAGAGAAATTAAAGTATAAATATAATTTATGAATTTAGCTCATTATGATAAAAGAATATTATAATATATAATTACAAAATTTAAGCGCATTCCTTACCACAATAAAGCTTAAACACAATTTTCATAACAATAAAATTCAATAACATTTAATATTGAAATGTGGACAAATTCCCCACAATAATTTGTTCATTTCGAAATCTCATCGATTTTGGTCAATTTCGGCTGAAATCCATATTTTTGGCCAAAATTGACCAAAAGTTCAACTAATAAGTTATACGACGCATTTTGTATGGCTTCATGGCCGAAAGGTAAATTTTTAGCTATATCATCCGAAACCACGTGAAATTACTATCTTTCTAAAACTATGATTATAAATAAAGTGTCTGGCAATGCCAGGAAGGAGTTCGATAGCCCTCGTCTTGCTGTATAGTCTCTTGTGGTGAGTCACACAATGCAACATGCCTCGCAGCATACAAGGACGATTGTAGATTTGTCATTTTTAAAAGGTTAGCTCAATAAGGAGCTCAATAAGGAATTCTTAACCATCTGGTCCAATGCTTTAGAAAGACATTTTCAAAAAAGTAGAGGATTCCTTGTTAGACCTCAAATCAAATGTCAAATCAAATGGACATGTTCCGGATGCCTTCATTTTATTACATTGTACCAATGGGCCCACCAATATGACGTGTGGTGGCTCTCCACGTCTAACATACCAAATGCAAGAGTTCTTGTTTTGGAAATTTGGATTTTCAAGGGAATTCTGATGGTAGCTAAAATCTCACTCAGGCTTGTCTATTAAATTTAAATTGATCGGTTCAAGTAACACTAAATTCGAATGTCCCACTAAATAGGAATGTCTCCTTGTTAAGTTGTTCTTTTCATAAAATGCAAGACCAGAGATGGGAAGTAATATGATTGCCAATGAACTTTTGTCCAGAGCAAATTTGATTCACTAGTAAAACAACAAAAAGTATATAGTACCAGCATATGATCTTAGTGGATGCAAATAATATTGATGTTTCATTTAGTGAAATACATCAAGAATGCATGTTCCAACAATTAGTGTGTTTTGTTTGCAGTTACTTGGGCACGTACATGGAAGGAGATTAAAAGTGACATATGCAAAATATTCAGTAGAAACATTGATCAATTGCCAGTGAAAATCACAAGTAAGTAGAGATTCAACGCTAACTTACTGTTTGAAAAAAAAAAAAATGTTCTTGGTAGTGGACAATTTTCCCTTCAAACGGGGCCACAAATAACCTCAAGTTTAAACTAGTGGAATTGGATGAGGATAAAAGGTGAAGAACAGAAACCTACAAATTGATGAATCCAAAGGGATATTTTCTCCACTTATTTTCTTCACCTATTGTCTACATCTATCAAAGAATATTGTCTAAATCTATAAAATTCTTTGGCGGCATTTAAAATGAGAGAAATGTGAAGGCCACTCTATTTGCTTATGTGATCTAACTTTGCCTGCTCTTGTCATTCACAACACCGCCGTCCTAATAATAGATACTGCCATAGATTTTGCTTAAATATTGGATTGATCAATATATGGAAAAAATCTTAACACTTAAAATGCGGTACTATATACAGTGGGAATTTAGACTGACCAGAGAATGAAAAAGAAATTTAGGTGAAAACTCTTTTCTTTTTATACTTCAATCGATCCAAGCTATATCATTCCCATGGAATAAAATTTAGACAAGTGCTTACCAATGAAGGGTGAAATATGAATGATCGAAAACGAGAAACATATAGCCCTACATGTTGCCAATAAAAGTAGACTGTATTAAAAAAACGCCCATGTAAGAGTCAACATGGGATCATTTCTCTTAGGACAAACTAATAGAGCTCTCTACTTGTCAATGTCAAATTGGTCCAATAGCCAGTCTTAAAAGGCCTAGCTGGTTTTGACAGTATGTCTTTACCCTCGAACATAAGTTGTTGAATTTTTTGGTGTTTCAAAACAATTCAAACGGTTGACTTTTTCTGGAAAGATGTTGTCTTTCCCTTACTTTGATTTATAGGTGGCCAGTGTAGGCTTCATGGAATATCACATCGATTAAATGCAACACTTTAGAAAATTTTATATGTATTTTTATTTCTTTACACTTTAAGTTCTTTTGAGCTTATTACAATTAGCTCTGTGCACGCGTGCAAGTTAGGATTGACCCGTCCTGTGTGAATTTCGCGCGTCACATTGGGTATTATTGTTTAGCGATGAAAATAAGGTGAGCAGCAATATTTTTTTTTTTTTTGATATTCCTCTTTGGATTGAGCTGCTCACGACTAAAATAGCCCTCTATGATGGCCCCAAAGCAGAGAGATCTACTGGAGATAAAAATCCAAGCTAAGATGGCTTAACAAATGTTTACCCAAAAACTCGATTCTTTCATATAACTGTGAAAGCCCGGAGTTTGTTTAAGAAAATTAATCACATTTTTGGATTTTTATTGTATCCTCTCCAAATTCTTCATAATCATCAACACCACGGTCTTCCTTTATGTGATCCACTCTAATTTTTTGGGAGTTACGGCTACTATATTTATAACTCCCTAACAATTTCTCTTCTCTCTTCTATTCTCTCCTTTTGGTATATATAATGTGCATTTTGGCCTTTGCATTTTTTTTTTCCTTCTCATGTATTTGTCATCTAGACTCTTTGAGCACGCCTAGCGTACGTAATTTGTCTCCTTTTTAATTCAAATTACCCTTTTAGCAGAAAAAAAAGAAAAAAGAAAAAAGAAAAAAGAAAAAAGAAAAACTGAGGAGGAAAGTGGAGAAAACCGTCTACCGTAGACAGTTCCGTCCATGTTTTGAACTCATCTAAATGCCCACTGGCTGATCCATATTCTCATTTGAGGGGTGGAAACCTTAATAGATAGTTTGGTTTTGGGGTATCAACCATGGTATAAAATATCGGCCGATACCGAGTCATATCGGCCGATATGACTCGGTATCGGCCGAGACCGAGCCGATATCTCAGTGAGATATCGGTCTCGGTCATATATCCCTTGAAAATTCCGATATATCGGCCGAGATGATATCATCTCGGCCCTAACCGATATCTCGGCCGATATTTTCAAAATATCGGCCGAGATGATATATAATGAAAGAAAGCTCTAATTTTTTCTACTTTTTCCCCATCTTCCTCTTCTTCTCTTCTCTTCTCCAACCATAGCAGCAGCCAGCAGCCCAGCCACTCCCTCTTCAACATTTCAAAATCCCACATTAATTTTTTGAAGAAAATATTATCTAAGGTATGAGAAAATCAACCCAAAGCATTTTATCATGTGGTTTTTTTTTTTTAATATTTTAGATGAAGTATAGAAATCATTAGGTTTGTCATTTATTTATGTTCTTCATTTAGAAGTTAGATCTACATACTTTCATGCTAGATCTACTCAAACACATGATTTTGAACTTTTTTTTCCAATTTTTTTTTATTTTCGGATTTTTTGATATTTGAATTATTATATATCATTTTTTGGGGATTTCATCATAACTATGTTCTTTTAATGATTCATGATCATTGTATGGTGTATAAATGATTGATTTACAAACTTTTATGCTAGATCTATGTATTTTGAATTTTGAAAATGATTTTATTAAAAAAAATTCTTAAAAATAATTGTTGATACTTGTGACTTGTTAGAATATTTGTGATACCAAAGGCTTATTAATTCAGGGTCTTGAATTTCACAACTTATTTGATGATTGAGTTAGTATTAAATGATGATTGATATGTTATCTTTATTTTCTTATATTTTACACTAATAAATTGATCATGAGCATTAATAATGGTTGCATTATATGAAATACTAAAAAAGATAGCGAACTACAACACAGACAGGACTCATAACTTAAGGTGACCGAGATTTTGATTTATTGTTATTACTAATGGAAAAAACTATTGTATTACAACATTTTCTAATATTCTGGATTTTTTGGATATTTTTACAAATTTTTTTGGATTAAAAAAAAAATTCATACCGCGATGACCGCGACGGACCGATATCCGCGATCGATACCGATATCATATCGGTTTTTCGGCCCGGCCGATACCGCGACCGAGACCGAGATTTTAAACCATGGTATCAACCACGTCTACAATGGATATAATAGGTCTACAGCCTAGACGAGAGGAACCACATATGGATCAATCCCCAATGAGTGTTAGACCAAAGTGCCTTGTGGCTGATCCATAGATTATTTGTACTTGGTATTTCTCTTTTATAGTATGACCTCCTCTGAAGCCCATGTGATTTTTAAAAATTAAAAAAGGTAGGACAATAGAAATGATTGAGTTGAATATTATAGATAAGCCAATCAGAAAAACCTAGCCCTTAGTTTTAGCCTCTCAAGCTTAATGAGCTAAACATAGTACTCGAGATAATTGTGATAAGATCCAATGTTTATTAATATCAGGACTAGTGCACCTTTTACCCAAAAAAAAAAAACAGGACTAGCACGCCAGCTCTAGCCCTGTATGTGAGTTTGAGATTCTCATATGCCAAAGAGAGAAAAAAAAACAAGGCGTTGTGACATATTAGTATCCCTTAAACTTAGATGTTCCAATTTCATGACCAAAATTCAAGTAATGTCACCAGGTCAACATTATTTTTTAACTTTTTTGCTTCAGATCTCATGATATCATGGTAATAGTGTATGTAAATCTCATGATATCATGACTTTTATGCAGCATCTTAGGGAAACTTTTTTCAAATAATAAAAGTTGAGAAATGGTGATCAGACGTGTATTTACTTTTCACAAAATATCAGTTTTCGTGTTTTATAGTAAATGAATTTGTTTATTAGTTGCAAAAAATATATGATACAGAAATTGATAAATCCCATGATATCATGGAACTATCCCATGATATCATGGGATACGGTGCGAACAAGTTAAAAAAATAATAATGTTGACCAGAGTCAAACGACTCTGGTGACGTTATCTAAATTTAAGGTATGAAATTAGAAAAACAGAGTTTATGGTGAACGAACATGTCAAAACCCCAAAAAAATACTGTATTATGAGGACAGGACGTCTGCGTTATCTTGTTAGGAATTAAAATTAGTAAAAAACAGTTGTACACTAGATCCATTTAGTCCCTCATAAAAGTAATTGACCAGAAAGAAAAAAAAAGGTGGCTTGTTGAAGTGCCCGAATGCAACTGGGTACACCGAATAACTTTTTTTTTATAACATGATATGACAAATGTTATGTTTCGGTACAAGCATTTCAAAATCCCACCAAAAGGTCGCAAATGACCTTTGTTAGTTCAGGAATTCCAGGCCTTTTTGTGTGTGTGTGTGTGTGTGTGAAATTTCTGGACACTCAAATATAAGGGAGCATTAGGATTTCCACCATGTGTAAGAAATTCAAAATTCTTTAGATGGAAATTCCATGAATTCTAATAAAGAAACAG
Organism: Umbellularia californica; assembly: GCA_028538565.1. Taxonomy (NCBI): domain Eukaryota; kingdom Viridiplantae; phylum Streptophyta; class Magnoliopsida; order Laurales; family Lauraceae; genus Umbellularia; species Umbellularia californica. The sequence goes on along the minus strand of JAPQWN010000003.1, from coordinate 94,788,626 downwards.
CTCTTTTAAATGTTTTATGAGCACTAACTCCTCCTTCCTCTTATTCCTACTCTAGGTAACAAAACGGAACCACAGATGGGTCCTCCAATAGAAGAGGGATCTGGCGATTCAACTCCACAAGAGGGGGCCGTAACACAAATGGCATCCCAGATGGAAAAGGAAGATTCAACAGAAAGACCACAGTATCCCTCCAACTACCATGTTTTCCTCCACTTTCTGCAGTTCGCAATAGAACTCTTCCTACTTGTTATCAGCTTAGGTTCGTACCGCTGTTGAGTCGTATGGGTCCCAGCGTAAATAAGCCATGCTATCTCAGCACTGAAATGCAAAATGCAATTGAGTTGCAATTTTGTATTGGACAAGCAATTGATGAGAAGTGATTCTGCCCAATTTATACAGTAGAGCCTACCTTTTAAATCGAAACTGCTCCAATCTGGGTGGAGTCAACAGTCGCATTGCTCACTTGGCTTATTGACTCCCTTTGAACTTCAATTGCGTACTTTATATGTTATCGATGGAAAGAACTACAAATTATAGTAGAGCCACTCGCATGTGATCAATTTAACATTTGGCCTACTTAAATATTATTTGATATATAATTAAGCTATAACAGATATAATGGGTGTTAGGAGAGATGGACAGCTTGGATTTTGAAAGGTCAGCCCTGCCATGCGTTGAAAATGGGTGCAGCATCATACTCGTAGCTATGCCCTTTATCAATATGACAGTGAAACACTCTCAATGAAGCAAATTTTGGCCATGTCGCATAAAATGTACTAGTATTGCAGATCCTAACTTAAATCGTTTGAATTGAGTTGGAGTATTTTTATATAATACACTTTACAAATGTGGGCAAGTCCCTACATACTAGAGATAACAAGAGAGACGAGTTATCAGGAGAGTTTAAAGAGAGATAGGAAGATAGAGGGATTAAAGTCTATCTATAGAGATCATTATCTATCGTGATTTGAAGTAGATAGGCTAAGTGGGCCATGATTGATTGAGTGAGATTGGGTTGGCTAATAAAACAAATGATGCCATTTATTTCTGAACTATTTGGATTCAAGAGATGGGCTCGCTGATGAATTTGCGAAGGCTGGCCTCGGAGAGTTCCCTCTAGAATCAGTAGTTGAAATGTTAATGGCAGAGGCTATATCTAAAATAAACCTCTGAAGTCTGGGAATCAAAAGTCTACTCAGATCTTATTGAGGCTTCAAGTTATTGAATTGAATTTTAACTAATATAGTGAATTCAGATACTCTTGAAACATTGCTATGTAATTACTTCACCCCGTCTCTGTAATTCTATGGGGGCACATAACTCTGATTTTTCACTCCAAGTGGGAATTGGGTACAATCCCACATTAATCATGCATGAAAATGTGTGATTCAACTACCTTTCTCTTCAATATGACCAATTCAGTAGTGTACTAAGATATGCTTGGTCTGAAATTTGGGTTTAGAAAATAGAGAGATAATATGAAGAGGGTGCAAGCCTTTCTAAATAGGCTAGGAGAATTCTCCGCCTGTTTGGTTGACAGATTTGTAAGAATCTTTGTTCGAGCTTGTAATGACGCCCTCCAAGTAGTTTCCAAAATACTGAAGTACAATACAGCGTTCAGGAAGCTGGATTTCTTAAAATTTCAAAGGCCAAAAAAGATTTTTCAGGAGGTGGATTTTCAGAATTCTGACACTCGAATAGAGGATTTTAAAAGCTCCGAAGACATCATCTCACACTAATGTCTGAGATTCTCCAAAAATAACTTCAAACAAACAAGCCCTTAGGCCTAGGATTAGAAATTATAGTAAGTGTTCGAGATTCACACGCACTATGCTATGTCCAGGATACTTCCAAGTTCGCAAAATCAAAGCCATGAAACAGAAGCACAAATTGACATATCAAATCATGAAAAAGCTCGTCTACAAGACAGAGTTGTGGGTGTATGGGGGCACTGGCTCGAAGCCAGAAATGCCAGATACCAGAGGAGGAGAAGAAAGCATTTTGCTCCCGAGCCACGCGCCGCCCGATGAACACTTGACAGAAGGTACTCTCCTTTTAACATGATGTATACTTTTCTTTTCTTTCTAATTGCATAAATAGGGAGCCTCTTGCACACTTCCTGTGAGTGGAATGTGTAGCACTCAACCGCGGAGCCACCTATTTACAATTCTAACTGTTATATTAGACATGTGGCAGGTGCTCTGTTTAATGCATATGATTAATAATGAATAAGGTTGTGATAATCATGTTATCATTTATGTTCCCACTCTTACAGAGGGACTAAATATTAGAGTAGGATTTGAAGATGTCACTAGAAGGAATAGCATTCCTTTGAATCGGTATAGATTATCAATGGGCAGGAGCCACAATGGATTTCTACACATCCCACTCACAGAAAGCTTGTGGGACAGACTTAATTGGAATGAAATGATTTCAATACAATGAGTCGTATCATAATGTAAGGATGAGGTTGGCATCAGTTTGATATGCAATCTATTATAACTAAAAAGAAACCTCTCTCAATGAAATTTAATAATTAATTATTATGAGAAATAAACATCTAACTTATCCAAATGTATTCTAAAATCTCTATGTTGGCTGCTATCCCAGACCAGGAAGTCTCCGCCTCCACATCAAAGAATCCTCCAAGGCCCGGTGGTTTCGAAGGTACCTTCTATTCCTTTTGTAGTGAGATTAATATTGGAAATTCTATTACTTTAGTTGTGCTGGTTTTTTTTCCCTCCCTCCTCCTTCAATGACTGCAGGCCCATAAGCCCATATGAATTTCTCCTATAAAATTTTATATTAAAAAATTCCAACCTCTAGGCTTGCCGGTTTTCTCCCTGCAATAATCTCCCCTCACCATGCAACCTCTATACCAAGGGGAGCTTAATTGATATCTCCAAAGCCTTTGACAAGCCAAATTGGAGAATTAATCTCCCTTCTATGCCCTCTCCAAACTTGGCTTCTCAAACCATTGGACTCGCCACATCAAAGAATGCATCTGTGTACTTTTTCAATGGATTTGTCCACATCAACGGTGGTCCTTGTGGATTCTTCAACCTGAAATATGGTATTCGCCCAGGTATCCTCTTTCCCCATACATTTTCATCGCCGACAATGTGCTTACAAGAGTCTAAAACCCTTTCCAGATTCTCCTTCAAGAGTACAATGCTCTCACCCCTTAGAAAAAAAAGATAAGATGCCCTAAAATCACGTAGACACCCACAACCGTAAATCACCTAGACACCCACGATCTGACCTTCTAATAAAGGATAAAGATATAACTTCCGTATTGCACATTTACTCCTGTAAATAATTAATCTGATCAGATCAGGCTTCACCAACCCATCAACAACATAGGTGAAAACGAAGAATTATGATGATGTCAAGCTTCAGCCAAGCTTTTCCCTCCACATGCCTTGGAGAGCCTCTTTTCCTGGGTAGTCCTAAGCGCCATCTCTTCACACATCTCACCGATGCTATGCAAAGGAAGTTGAATGGCTAGAAATCAAACTTGTTACCTTTGCTGGCTGACTTGTTCTTATGAAACAAGTTTTGTCCAGCCCGCCTCTTTATACCTTGATGGTCCTACCTCTTCTTAGAAGTTATTGCCAGGAAATTGAACCCATCATCCCCAAATTCTTGTAGTTTGGGCGCCAACGAAGCTCTAAATTGAGTGCTATTTGCTGGGAAGTTGTTTGCCTCCCCAAGACTGAAGATGGCCTTGGTGGCATGCCTCCTCAAGCATGGCTGGGAAGCTCTCTCCTCTGGTTCTGTATGGGCTTCTTGGTTCAATGCTGGTTATTATAGGATCAAACCTCTTTAGCACTCATCCTCCCCTATGCAAGGATCCTCTTTCTGGAGGAAAATTAAGTCGTTGGCTTGCTTTTTGCAAATGGGTAGCAAGTGAAGGATTGGGAATGGAAGATCAATTAACTAATTGCATAATTCCTATGTTCTGAAGAAACACATTGCCGACTTCTTCCCATCTTTTTTTTCTTCTCAAATGATAAAACAACTCCTATAAACCCCCTTCCGCACAAACAATATACTGTCTTGGGAGACATCATGTAACGCCCATAAATCCGGGCGCCTCGAATCTTGGGACACTACGAGAAAGTACCCAAAGAAGCGAAAAATCCGATAATATAAGCAAGTATGAATCTCATATGAGCAAGTAAATGGACAATGTCCTAACATTTTATTTCACTTTAAGGGGTTACAAGGTACTTTCCCTAATTAAACTAAGTACGATCCTAGGCCAACACGGCTAGCTACAAATAAAGGAAAGAAAAGTGAATCTATGTGATAGATATCTCTCGATGCACCAACTGCATCACTCTTTGAACCCAGCGGCAACGGGTCAACCGTCAAGCAAAGGAAGGGGGAGAAGATACCTGAAAACACTAAGGATTGGGTCAGGCTAAATGAGTCCGGGAAATAGGCATGTTTAGATGGCAATATATTACATTATCAGATAGGGTAGAAGATCATACTTGATCTTAGTTGTATCTGCATGATTAGTATCTCAATAACAATTATAGAATATCAAATCACAACAGAAACGGTGTAGAGTGTAGTGTATGGACAATAATTGAGATATAATAACAACAAATGTTTAATACAGCATGTCAAGTAGAGAAGAGAAGCCATCATCATCGAGATATCATATAAGTCATACAAGCACATCAGTGTAACCAGTAATAGAGATAACCTAAGGAAGTAGCCTTACCATGCCCGTGACCATCGTATCAAGAGCCAACCGTATCAACGTCGGCAGTTAAAGACACTAAGCAACAACGCCCATAATACATAATAATCATACATCCATAGGAGCACATAAAGGTACGTCCACAGTTGATGTACAAGGGATGTGAGGGGTCAGAGCCAGCCCATCATCGTCGTCCCAACAACTGTAAATGTACATCAACCATAGGGGTCATGGCCACCGATCGTTGCCGTCTCATCGAATAGGAGCGTACAACAGTCCATCTCATCTATAGCCACAGCCAAGTCCCGGCCATTGGTCTTATGTGCTATCTCAACCATCAATATCTATAGCCACGGCCAAGTCACAACCATTGGTCTTATGCGTTATCTCTACATCAATATCCATCCACACGTACCCGATCCAAAGTGCCGGCGGTCTCAGTATCCTCAAGGTACCTAATGTACTCAACCACATCTCAATATCAATATACATGCTGGTACCAAAATCCCTCCGCAGTCCAACCGTACATCCACAATCCTACAGACCACCAGGTGGGGGTACTCCAAACCAGATCGCCTTATCATCATGGATATGAGATGATATTAGTCAAGGGTATTAGTCACGTATTTCGGGTATGACTAATCCATCCTCGTGATTCCTAACAATTAATATTATATATCCTTGTACACTCCGCTTCTTTATACACTTAATTAATATTATCTCATTATACAGTCTATCTATCAATATCTATCGTTAAGTTCCTAATATTACAAGTCAAGATTTTAAGTGCAATGCCCTGCAATCTCATCCAATACAAATTGTGATCGTGGATCAGAGCCTAAGTGCGATGCCCTGATTTATATTATCTCCCAAGGTCTACATCCAAGGTTCGGACCTAACAGTCAGCCTTAGTGTCCGTTCTCAACAATACAAGTACCATGTGTCTCAAGACATCATAATCACTGCCCCTCTCTTCAGGTCCAGGGCCCCACTTCACCTAAGACAGTGATCACGGGGTCCCGATGCTTATTAAGTATCTTTGGTGCTCATGTAGGTGTTTAGCATCATAAGACATTCATAACCATTGAATCGGGTTCTGTTTACAACCCAAGACCCTACTTATGTGGCTACACGAGTCAAGGTTAAGCCCGGCCCTTGACTGGTGTGTAGCGTATCCTAAACAATCCAAATAGAAGGTCAACGGGGTCACACATGCTCAAATTATAAAAGAAACTAAATATGGGAAATTGTTATCTGTAGTGTATCGTGTCGACATCATGGATCCACGGGTCGACCTGATACTCTGTGAAGGGGACAGTTGAACTAAGAATTAGAAACCATAGTCTGCAATGTGCCCGGTCGACTTGGAGGGTCCTCCGATCAACCGGATGAACTAGGAGGCATTTCTACAGAAACCTGACAGATGGACATTTCTTTGTGTGACAAGTCGACAGGGTACATACGAAACCCTTATTTTTCAGTATTCTGTCATCTTCCATTTTCCATAAGAACTTTATCAAATCCATCACAGATCTACACCAATCATCTCCAAACATCAAGCACACTTTCCACGTCATGATTCTATCACAAATGGGCCATTGATCTTCCAAATAGGGGATTCCCATCTATCAATCGCAAAAAACACATAAAAAGAGCTTAGAATAACAATCCCATACATCATCTCATCCAATCAACCAACCAAATACAAAAATCATGCCAAATAACCATAAAAGACAGTAATTATGAATCGAAACATATTAATTGAACTAATTAAGGAATCTAAGCATGTCAACTTGCCTAATTAGGAAGAACCTCCTCAAATAGCTTGGCTTCACTCCAAAAGCTCTAAGATCACCCCAATAGCTGAATCTACAATCTCTACACCCATTCCCAAAGAGAGAAATGCATAAAAAAGGGAATTCTAAGATAAAGATCTATTCTACAAGAAAATTGAAAAGGAAAATGGAGATACCTTCACTTAGAGCGGGGAGAAAGAGATCTAGGAGATGAGGTGAGCTCTTTAGCTTGAAGATGGCTGGATGTAGATGGAGCTCTTACTTCTAGCAATTGGAGGCCTAAAATTTAGAGAGAGAAACCCTAATCTCTAACTTAGGGAGATGGGAGGGAATTGTAGTGAAATAAAAGGGAGAGAGTGTAAGAAATGTTTGGGAAGCTTATGGTGGATTTCTTTTATAGGAATTGGTTGGGTTAGTTTGTCTAAAATATCCCCTCTTGCTAATGTTGATTTAGGATAAGGATGGAGGTATTTAGGGAAGGTTTAAATGAAATGACCAAAGGGTCCTTGGTTGTTAATAGAAATAAAGGATAGAGATTAGGGCAGTTTAGGTATTCACATTTAATGACTAAGGTACCCTCAAATGAGTGGTTGTAAGTGAAGAAGTCTAAGTGTAATAAAGGTAGGCTATTTATAATGACTAGAGTGCCCATGGTTACTTAGTTGATAATGAAGAAGGCCAAAGTTACTTAGGGTATTTGATTCTCTAATTTGGAGGGAAATAGTTTAGGTAAAAAAACTAGAGTACCCTCATATAATTAATGGGCTAATGGGTTAGGCCATGGATAATTGGATCATTCTAAGTTACTTACCCAACTCTGTAAGGAAAGCCCTCATATAATTAGGATTACCACTAAGGCCTCTAATTATCTAATTAATTCTAAGAAAACCAATTAAACTCATAATGGAACTATTAATCTCACAAGGGTCCTAATCCTATAAACAATGCCTAATTAGTGAGAATTACTAACTACTCATGCTAATCACCTATTAAATAGGATAACCTATAGTTGACTTGGTCAAACTTGGTCCCACTAGGCATTTCTAGGGACGGGTCCTTACACATCACCTAAAGTCCACAATGCCGCCGGGGGGTGGGGGGGGGGGGGGGGGGGGGGGGGGGGGGGGTAGCTATTCTGGTAGACAGGCACTCTACCACTCTCCCGCAGGCACTCACGCTCTCCTTCTCCGGTCTTTTCTATCTTCCAACACCGACAATGCTGTTAAGAAGACTATATAAGGTGTTTTCATCATCTAGAAGCTTAAAAACATGGTATTTTCATGGATTCCAAGCCTTCCCTAAGCCTTGCAACCCCTTATTTTAGAAGGGAACCCTTTTGCACTTGGAAGGACTCATCCTCCAATTTATATTAAATCTCTTAAACCAAACCAAGCTTTATCACACTTCTCTATCCTCCAAAAAGATCGTATCTTCACGAAACCTTTGTTTGGAATTTACACCCTTTTTGCATCATATCTAACCGATCCCGTGGTTCGGATCAAAGAGGCAATGTGTCACTCAATCATTATCAAACTGACTAAAATATTTTTCTGTCCGCGGCGATCCCAATAGAGCACCTTCAACTTCTAATAGGCCATGAACTCCAAAGATCTTGAGCGACGGATCCAGCAGAATAACTTTACCCTTATTTATTTATATTTGTTTTAGGAAAGATAGAAAATGTCTTCATTTCACATTTCAACTTAGAATTAACATGTGAGAATCTAGATATATACCATAAATATGGGGCACATATTGAATGCCCCACCCAATTTTTTTTTTTTAGTCTCACTTTGATCTCTAACGGAGGACATGACCCTAAACAGATTTGATTGGCGTCGTCAAATCCATATAGCCGACCCCACCTAGTGGGAAAAGGCTTGGTTTGGTTTGGTTTGGTTTAGTCTCACTTTGATCTCTTTTCCCACCAAATTTTTATCCTGTGCCTTCTCACAAGAATTCTGGGAATGGCTAGCTATTCTGGCCGACTTTTTTACTCTCCCACAGGCACTTGAGCTCCCCTTCTCTAGTCTTTCCTATCTTCCAACACCGACAATGATGTTAAGAAGAATATATCAGACATTTTCATCGTCTGCCTTCATATTATCTGGAAGCTTAAAAACATGGTGATTTTCAAGGATTCCAAGCCTTTCCCGAGCCTTGCAACCTCCCTTATCTCAGAAGAGTTTTCTTTGGCATTTCCAAGACTTCATCCTCCAATTTATATTAGATCTTTTATATTGGACAGATCTTTATCACACTTCTCTGAATTCCAAAAAGATTAGTTCTTCACAAAAACTTTGCTTAGAACATAGATCCCTTTCGCATCATATATATAACTAATTCCTTGGTTCGGACCGAATAAGCAATGTCACTTGATTATTATGAAACTGACTAGAATCTTTTATTTGTCCATGACAATCCCATTAGAGCTAGTGCCTTCGACTTCTAATAGGTTATGAACTAGATCAGAATCATTCTCAATGAATTCAAAAGCAGCAAGCCAATTTTTTTCATCGGGTCTAGGTGGAGACTGAAGATCTTGGGCAACCGATCCAGCAGATAAACTCTATTTATTTATATTTTATTTAGGGAGGATAGAAACCTCTGTATTATTTTGCATTTCGACTAAAATGATCATGTGAGAATCAAAAGATCATAGATATGTTGTTCTCACCCTTGATACCTTTAATACTGTCTTTAAAACATTTGTGGTTTATTTGGAAAAAAAATAATTCTATTCTAAGAATTGACTAGATCGGATAAACATGGAAATTCGTTTGGATAACCAAGATGAATCAGAATCACTTTATTTCTTCCTTCTTTCTAATGAAGACCCTACGTATGGTCCCTGCAATATCTAATTATAGATATGGGAGATAATTTTGTTGATGAAAGAATAAGAATCTTATTATAAATTCATTCCTGCAAATTCCTTAAAAAGACCCTGCTTCAAATTACAAAAGATTTTGGCTTGGATTCATGACTCGTGGCTTTGCTGGTTTCATATTTTGTACCGTTTCACTAACTGTGTTTCCCCTGTTTTGCTTGTCGTTCTTTGGCTTTTTCTTGGTTTTGTTGTCTAATTGTATTTTTTGGATGGTCTAGTTCTCGTAGCCCCTATACATCCCCTCTTTCTCTTAATGATATTCTTTTGCCCTGAAGAAAAAACAATGGCACAGTACATAATTTTTAACATTTTGGCAGATGGAAAAAAATGGAAGGAAATGATGGTGCTGATCATGCAGAAAATCATACCAGGAATACAAGGAAACAAAGTGTTGGTGGAAGCAGAGAAGATACGGTCGGATGTATATAGATTTAAGTTGCCGAAGGACTCGGAGGATGGTGACATCTCTCTCTCTCTCTCTCTCTCTCTCTCTCTCTCTCTCATGCAAAAGCATATAAATATGTATTGCTTTCCACCTATGATGCCCAGGTGCGGCATGGATATGGCTAGGATACGAAATAGACATGGCAAGGAGATAGATTTTACACATAAAAAGTGAAGTATCAGATACGATATGACACGATACATTGCCCATTTCGAAGTATCTGTGCATCATAGCTTTCCACATAAACAAGTTGCCCTAGTAATATCTTTTTCAATACTTCAGTGTGTGTCAATCAACCTCAAACTATTCAAATCCATCAGTGCATATCTATGAACTATTATTGTTAATAAGTCTGGATTTGACCTTGATTTAATTGGAGCTAGATCGATCGTTTCTAAACTGATTTTTGCTTGCACCAATTCTAGCCTAATCTATTATATGTTTCCCAAACCTCAGGATCTACATCTAACAGGTTTCATTCCGAATAATGCATGAAAGAAATAAATAATATAAACCCATATACCTGAGTCCATAGCTTTTCTCCTCTTTGTCTTTTTTTTTTCCTCTTCAGAGACTATGCATTGGATGGGGTTTACAATTCCATTCCAGTATCGTTTTTCTTTTCTACCTTTAGGGTACGTTTGGTAAACATAGAAGAATCCTCCGTTTAGAGGATTCTTTCCATATCCAAAGAATCAATACATCCTCAAAAAGGATTCCCAATGAGAGTTTCATGTTTGGATGGAGGGAGGTTTCCCACAAATTGTAGAATGTATGATCTAATGGTCACAAACATTTTTTTTTTTAAATTTCCAAAATCCATGAAAAATCAAGACCTCAACTTTCACCTCAAAATAGTTTGTGGTCATCTTGAGAATATGTACTGTTCAGATCGTACAAAGGGGGCTCACAGGAATAAGAAATTAATATTTTAATACGTTGACTTTTTTGCAAATATCTTAAGATATGGTAAGGATCAACAGTTAAAATTTGATCAACTAGCCGTGTTCGACCTTCCAGAAATAACTACTGGTTCAGATCATGATCTTGGGGCCCACAGGAACCAAAAAATCGAAAAAAATGGACTGGATTTCCCGTTTTTTGGCCCACAACATCTTAGAAACTGCCATGTAACGGTTTGGACGGTTTGGCAAATATCTCAAGATCTAAGACGAATCAACGACTGAAATTTTGTGAGATGACCGTTTTGAACCTTTTTAACACTATTATCAGTTCAGATCTTGATTGTGAAGCCCATACAAACAAAAAAAAAAAAAAAAAACTGCAAAAAGGGGTCACCCCTATATTAACCCCTAAAACACTGTAGCTTCGTAAATCCTCTCTTTCGCTGAATTTACTGATCCGATTGGGGGGGGGGGGGGGGGGGGTGATGGTTGGTCCGATTCTCAGAATATTCAAAATGGCGGATGTCTTTGGTCCATCCTCTTTAAATCCATGCTAAACCAAACAAGAAAATCCGTGCCATCGTGACTTTGGACGAGGAATCCATGGCGAATACCGTTGCCAAACGTGCCCTCAAGGAATGCTTTCACTGAATGATCCAAGGTACCAGAGTTAAACAAAGTCTTATAGGCTATTTCCCAAAGAAGTTTCGTCCATCAAAAGACATTGGGCTAAAATTCCATTAAGAGACATTTTTGGTGGTTATTTGGACCACGCGAATTGGATTTCGTACATAATCAACTTGACTCGGTCTCCAACTCGAGCTAGTTGGGCTAGCCTAATTAAGTCCAACTAGGTGCTCTCTCAGTACTCAGACTTGTACTCTTGTCCACATTAATGAACTCCGACATTTCTAATGCAGTCTGGTTTTCAAATTTTTAAAAACGCCTAAATCCAGATAAGTTGGCTTTGCACCTAGAAAAGTAACATATAGCTATGCCTTTATGGCTTAAGACCACCGATGCAAATGGAAACTCCATTCATATGATTTTACACCTCTTTTCTTTTGCCCTTTCCCTTTTTGGGGCTCAATTAAAAGAAATTCATTAAAAATGGGGCTCTTCTTCCATGAAATCACCAGCAATATACTATCTCTACTCTTAGATATTGATTGTGTATTTGTGTGATCCGTTGATAAAAATTATGTATGGTTGTCCCGATCATCTTTTTCAATTTATGTTTTACTTCTAAGGGTGGTATTCACTTGCACTAGCTCTTGAGAGTTCGAAGAACTTAAGATGGTCATATCGGGTTGTTTATTCGGAATAGGTGGAGGGTGAGATGAAGAAGTCTCATCTTCCTTAGTCTGTAGAGTATTATAGAATTAGCCAAATACGGTTCTCATCTCATGTTTTTAAATTCCCGGATTGCCTGCATAGTGGTTTGGACGAGGGTCTTATGAGATTGCATGAAATTGGCCAGCACATCCGCCAAAGATTGCTTCTCCAGGGTGGGTGGTGGGGGTACACATGAGTTCTCAAATGCATGTGATTTATATGACCACTTAAAAGGTTGGGGTGCATATGACGCCTCTCAGAAAGGGTGCGCCACCCATCTAAAGTAGGCACTTGGGGGAGATTGAAAACATGATTCGTGGGCCCATTTTCCCAACTGTAAGCACGATAATCATCCCAAGGTGGACTATACATGTTACCTATTTTATTTGAACAAGGCCATTGATAAACGTTTGCTTCATTTGCTTGTTCTCGTAACACCTCTTCAATAGAAGGGTTTTTTGAACAATTATTATTGCATTCATAATTTTCCAACATGTTCGTACATGAAGGAGTGAATGGTTGTGTGGGGTATAGGCAATCACACAAAGACCTCTTTCGTTGGTCATCTTCCATTACTTCACAATTTGGTTAGAGATAATCATGTAGGCTCTAAAACGGTTGTTCACTTGAATTCCAACATGTTTCAAATGCCACGGTGCTTAGTTTCCTAGATGAATTGGAAGCTTTGAAAAATCGAAGGTTTCAAGGGACCTCTTGGGTTGCGATTCTCTGTTTTGGGACATATTTGCTAGCATGGAATCAAGAGGGGAGTGTGGCCAAATTTTTTTAGAAAGATCTAAGAAAGGAAACTAACTAAAAAATCAGATTTTACGTTGTTCAGCAAACTCGCCTACTTTCACGGAAAGAAACTCGACTTTCCTCTGGGTTCTCTACTTTCTTCTTCTCTTATTGGTTACAGATTACATCAATATATAATCCTCATTTTCTTGACCTACAACAAATCCTTTCTTAGCCCACAAGAAAACCCTGATATAATTACCAAAATACCCATGACCCTGAACCCACTTGGCTAACGGTTGGAAGTGCCAAAGAGCATATTATAATGACGATGGCTGAATTGAAAGAAATTAATAACCTTAATATACTCTTTTCTTAAAGATAAAATATCCTTGTCATGATGCACTTTTCCTTATAGATTGTTTTGAATCAATTAGTGCAAAATCCTTGTCAAGATGAACTTTCCTTAAATATTTGTATGAATTGCTGAAACCCCGGATGTGTCTTGAACTTGAGTGATTTCTTGTGGGCACCAAGCATTAGTGGATCAGTGCAACTAAAAATGTATTAATAATTTATTGACAGGCAAAGACATGATTTCACCAATTTTAGTGGCTGCGAAGAATGGAGTGGTAGAGATCGTGGAAGCGATTCTCAATGCGTATTCGTTAGCTATCTATGATGAGGATACAGATAAGAAGAATGTGTTCATGTTGGCCGTGGAGAACAGACAACTAGATATCTATAATATTTTGCTGAAAGAGTACTCCCATCAGAGCATTATATTTCAAAAGTCAGATAAGGATGGGAACAGTGCCATTCACCTGGCTGCAACCACAGTCCCAAATCAGCCCTGGCCCATCCCAGGTGCAGCACTTCAGCTGCAATGGGAGCTCAAGTGGTACGAGGTAAACTCTCTCTCTCTCTCTCTCTCTCTCTCACTATACCGGATTTGGCTCTGACATTAAACCTGAGTCGGGCCCTAATTAAGAATGGATAATAGGGGTACCCACATATATGGTAATGGGGGCAGTCGCCCCCATCAGACTTGGGTCCTCCTCCAAAACCCACGTGAAGATCTTGAGTCCACCCAAAAATCCACCTGAAAATTTCAAATCCACCCCCAAAACTCACATGAAAATAAATCTTGGATTTGCCCACAAACAAAAATCCTTGGTCCATTATTGGCATGGCTGGTTATCAACTGGACCTTGACTTTTGCCCACCCAGCGGAGCTCGGATTTTCTTACAGGGGAAAGCAATGGTCTAAAGATAACATGTATATTTCTTGAATTATTACTAACTAATTAAAATTAATTTTTTCTAGAGATTTTTCTAATAATATCTTAAGATAAATCCTAAATTTGAAAACACTCCAATATTTTTTCAAATCATACTTTCTCTTAAACTTATTAGCACAGTTAAAAGATGAACATAATAGGTCCACTTTAATAAGTCCAAATGAGAAAGAAACAGGATTCATGCAATTGACTCCAACATACTTGGGACAACACTTCGATGGTGAAGGCAGCAACGACTATAACAAATCCAAACTTCTCAAAATAGTCAGTTTTCCTTCTATTTAGCTCTGAGAATTTGTATCTCGCTCTAATAAAAGTAGAAGCCATGCTAGATTAATCACATATAAACCAACCGACCCACTATTAATTAATCAAAAACCGTAGATTGATTATGTGTGATTGCTTGACGAGCCAAGATGCATTTGGTAGTGAAGGCAACCTTTAATATGACTTTAATTGTTTTTAATATATCCTTTTTGGTGTCTCACTCACCCTTTTCTTTGGAAGGGGCATAACTCCAAACTAGAGGTCACCTATTGAATGTCTGAGCCTAAGTAGGCGTTTCCTAAAATATTTACTTAAATAAGAGCATGTCTCACTCTAAGAATGAGCATATGCTTTAGAAGACTAGGGCTAGTTTGGGGGTTTTCCCCTTTCCTCCACCCCTGCTTTGGCCATCCCCAGCTGTACACTACTAAAGTCCGAGAATGACCTTTTAGTAGTTCAATTTTGGTGACCATAGGCCCTTGCGTATATACTACTTTCGAGCAACAAGCATCAACTTCGGAAAACTGGATCCTTTAAGACCAGCCCTATAAATCTGTGTGTTTCCCACCTCTGGAATATAAATTGATCTAAACTACTTTCATCCTGTGTATTGCATCTGTTACTCCCATTCGAGTTGGACGGACAAACAGATTGACCATGCATAAACATATGATTTCAGTTTTCACTCCCTTTGTTGTTGGTTTTTTTTTTTTTTTTTTTAGTCATACATTTTACACATAATCAATCAAATAGACATACCATATTTGACCTGAATAAAATCTGGCCCAACGACAGCAACACACCAGGGTATAGTATTCTCAGACGTTCAGATTTTATAAATGGGCCTCATTGATGAATTTAAGAGTTCAAAGGACGGAGAACAGCTCCTTACCTGAGTGGTAAGAAGTGGTAGTTCTCACCTGATTGCCCAATGTTCGAACCCTAGGTACGCCACTTCTTCCCCCGTGTGTGGTCTTCCTTCCCACTTGTGTGGGCTTTCTTCTTACATGTGCAGGCTCCTTTCCCACGTGAGTGGACTGTCTTCCTGTATGTGAAGTCTCTCTCTTGAGTCCCAGCCCCCTTAGCTAGGGTTAAAAAATAAAAAAAATAAAAAAACAAGTTCAGAGGATGCAGAATTAACCCATATTAATATAGGTACTGTGCTTCCATCCCTGCCAGGCCACCTATATGAATGCCAGCATGTGCAGAGGGGATGACCCTTTGTATTGTCTAATTAGCTCAGAATATGAAGTGATTAGATTCCTCAAGGTGGGCTCCATTCCCTAAAAACATGCAGGTGCAAAAAGGTGAGTTTTTAAAATGGGGAGTTTTCGAGAATTTCTCATACATATATCATTTATATATGTTCAGTCAATCATAATCTATGTGAAGATAAGTATGATGTAGCAGAAATCTTCATAGTGGAAATGTGTAAGATCTAAAATAAATCAAGGAAAGAAAATAAATCATGAGAGAGAGGCAGAGATTTACATAGTTTTGCTAGTTGCCTACGTCCATAGGGTAGCAATCCAGGCATTCTTCTTCACTGATAATACGAGAACATTGCAAGAGTTTTTCTCTCTCACATACACGACACTAGCACTCGCAAAACCTGTAAAACTTCAAAAGAGTACTTACTCAACAATGATGCAAATGCTCTTTCCCCGCTTTAACATGCTAGGGGGATATTCCTGTGCATCCTTCCCTCACCATATGGTGAGGGACAAACTTAATGGGGCCCACCTATGGACCAACTAATCATAGGACTTGTGGGAGATGGGAAGAGACACCTTGGATGACACCACATATCAAATTTGGGGTCAATCCCATGCCTCTAACCCTTTCATCCGCGGCCCATAAACTTAATGACTTTATATTAAAGGAAAAAATTTGACCTTCGATCCAATGGTCTAATCCATTTGGATAGGCGAAGATTCACCGGGTCCAGTATACTTAAGGGCCATTTTAGCAACTCTACTAATAGAGTCAAATGAAGTAATTTTGATTTTGAAAAAAAAATAAAATATAAATGGGTTATGATGGTATTTTGTTTTTAGTTGTCTGTTATGGAATCTTTTTTACCTTTTTTATGGGAAAGTGGAGTTTTTTTGTATTTTAGTGGATAAAGGTGGTTGCTTTTTGACTTTTTTTGGAAAAGATGGAGGGAGTTTTAAATTAAAGTGCTTTTGATGTGACATCTTGTCTGAAAAATGGAGGCTTTAATTGACTTCTACTATATCAGTAAAGTGCCAAACGGGCCCTAAGGGGGTTCCATGTGTGTGGATGGTTCAGATGTGTTATAAAATCAACCCTACTATGTTGATGGTGAGGGATGGATGCACATGAATATTTCTCATATATAAATAAATATATATAGAGAGAGAGAGAGTTGGTAGATCCATAATTAGAAAGTCTTACTCCTAATACAATTGAAACACTAATGTCAAAATGGATAGTCCTAATTAGAAAGAAACTTAGACTTCACTGCAAAATAAAAGGCTGACTCAAACTCCCCATAAAAGACTTAAAATAACATAGGATGATTATGGACTTGCACTAAACAACCACTTTATACACACACTCCTTTGTCCTCCGTTTAATCCAATTTCTCTTGAGGTGGGTGCGCATCTTCCCATCACGGCTAGCCGTGCTGGGAGATATGGATGGATGTTTCTGGGCTTACTATGGCTCAAATAGTACTTCCTTAAATCTCAATAGAACAATAAGTTCCGACAACTTTGGAACAGATTAAACGACATGAATTTGTCGACACAAACGAAGACTGAAATATGCACACAAATATTGAAATGTGTATATATATATAAGTTCACATAGTTGTTTTATTTTTTTACCCAGCCAAGGAGACTGGAACCCAAAAGAGAGCCTGCACACACGAAAAGAAGGCATACCCAGGGTTTAAACCCCTGGGCAACCAAGTGAGAGTTATCACTCCTTACCACTAAGGTGAGGAGCTGTTCTCAAAAGTTCACATTAGTTGTATATGCTAAATAGCAAGATTTATATTAACAAAAGAGAAGGAACATATATAGGCAATAAACCCCCAAAAGGCCATTAGGCAGTGCGAAGGAAAGACTAGAAGCTTAGTCTCAAATTTCCAAAAGGAGGCTCAAACAGAGAGGACCTTTAAGGCACATCAGAAGAAGCTCCCGAAACATGAGAAAGAAGGAAAGAAAACACGATCACAATTTACAACGGAGTGGACACTCCCAAAAAATATTGATTAGAAGTTAGAGTTTGGCCTGAGAAAGGCTAGGTAAGACTGCCAATCAAATAAGTCAGCTGGCTCTTTAGAGAATATTACAAATGGGAGGTGCTCATGTGAGAGTATCTCTCACTTTATTATGATAGATAGGGGTGGGGGCCTTACATTTAAGTTGTACGTTGGCATTGGATATGGATGTGAGGACCCCCACCTTATCTCTCATATAAGAATAGAGATATCTCTCATAGGAGCATCTCCCATTACAAATATAATATCAAAAGTTCGATAGATGAATAAGTGTCTTTTGCTAAAATCAACAATTTGGCTTGAAAAATAAAAACTCAAGGGAAAACCACTAATATTTGTCTGCATAAACTTTAAATGAGCCATCTCAACTCCACCACCCATTTACTGTCCTTAAATGTTGAAAGTCAGAACCTAGAGCCAACATAAAAATTCAAAAAGAAAGAAACACAGTAACTCACAAAAAATATATGCAAGATTAATACAACAAAAAAAAACCTAACATAACTTACACCCTCCATCTCTCTTTTTATCTCAGCTTAGGGGGGCTAGGACCCTAGCCCTCAAGAGAGAGAGAGCCCTTGGATGAGGTAGGGGAAGCCTCTGGTGAGGGGAGTTGACCTCTGGTGAGGTAGCACAGCCTCGGAGTTAGGAAAGGTGCATACCCAAGTTCGAACCCTGCACTGGCAAGTACGAACAAGCGCCTCTTACCACTAGGGTAAGAGAGCTTTCTTCCATATCTCTAGTAACAGAAAGAAAAATGCATCAAATGATAGTTTAGTTTTATTAGTGATTGATTGGAGTTAATCATGTGCCTAACATACAATTAATTCAAAGCTGTGTAATTGGACTGAAGCTTTTCAAGACATGCATTCGTGTCCATAAACTCTCTCTTTGTGTGTGTGTGTGTGTGTGTGTGAGAGAGAGAGAGAGAGAGAGAGAGAGAGAGAGAGAATCATGCATTTATATGTTATCAACCAAATGCAGGCAAATGCAAGTTCATCTAATTATCGTTAACTTGTTATAATGCTAATCGGAAGCTAACCCGATGGAGCATTAATTCCATCTGTGTTAGCTGCTTTCCAATTACTCATTGATTCCACTCATTCAAGTGAATTGGTGAATCGCAGCATGTAAAGGAAACCATGCCCCACAATATCTTCACAACACACCGAAACGAAGAAGGCATGACTTCCAAGGAGGTGTTCGACGAGGCACACAAAACCATGCTTAAAGAAGGGGTTGAATGGCTCACCAATACAGCTCAATCATGCTCCGTCGTTGCAGCACTCGTCGCAACAGTGGCTTATGCCGCGGCCACCACTGTGCCTGGTGGGGTAGAAAAAGGCATACCATTACTCAGAAACACATATGCATTCTCCATCTTCACCATCTCTTCGCTTGTCGCCCTGTGCTTATCGGTCACCTCCCTAACCATGTTCTTATCCGTCCTCACCTCTCGCAATGAAATCTCAGACTTTCGCCATAACCTGCCAATGAAGTTGATAATGGGCCTCTCCTCGCTCTTCATCTCCATTGCTGCAATGTTGGTCTCCTTCTGCGCTGGCCATTTCTTCGACCTCGCAGACCGTCTGCAGCACACTGCATTTCCCATATATGCAGTCACATGCTTGCCAGTGTCTATATATGCTGTGACACAATTTCCTCTTTATTTTGATCTCATACATTCTATTATCATGAAAATTCCGAAACGCAGTAACTAGAATTCCACCATCTACAGCTCTAGGACCTTCCAGACTATATATATAGTTCCAATAGAGTTTCCTCGGAGTGCCTTTTTAACCCTTCTTCTCTCTTGTAGTTTCTTTCATTACAAGGGCTATAGTGACCATGATATTTAAGTTTGAACTTCTTATTGCAGTTTGAGGATAATATGGCTTTCAAGGTTATAATGTAATGTTGTGGTTGTTGTTGTTTCCCTAAATCGTGTTACTTTCATGAATAAGAAGTAGTTGATTTCTCTGAAATAAATTGTCAATTGATATGGACTGCGTAATTATTATTACCAACTTACTCTGGCCTTATCTCATTATATTCTGTAGATTTTTTTTCATGTGGATTAAACTGTTTAAGTATATATATCTGAAAGGGCTTAACAATAACAATCATATTTTACTGATTATAATATAATCTGTACAATCATTCAAAATAAATATGTACACCGTAAAGTATGATCTTTTGATGAGAGAGCATGAGCATTTAATTACGTAAAATGCTAAACAGATTCAAGACTGCAAAATTCCATTTTTAGAACACTAGAATGATAAGAGAAACAAGGAACACATCAACACAAGTTTCTTCATGTTATTCAATTTGGGGAACTCACTTTGGCATGATATTGAATGAATTTAATGTAATTCATAAGGATTAATGAATCCTATATTGATCAACTGGGAGCGACTATTCCACAGGAAACTTTTCTAGACAATGGGTTGTGTCTCGTACTTGACCACAACCCAACAAGTCCAGGTGGTAATGCACTATAAATCAAGAGCTTTCAGCCTGTATAAATAATCCCTTGAACCCCGGAAGGATCGGTTACTGATATTGGCAAACATCATGCTGACATCATTCACAGAAGGTCAAGCACACAGTATAATGGGCTGCATTCTTCAATGCTGAGCTCTAGTACAATATTGAAAAATAAAGAAGTAAAAGAAAACAGGGGAGAAGAGGATGAAGCACCATGGTTTTTTTGGTGTCATTTATGTTTATTTTTCATTTTGAGTGCAAGTTTTTTCCTCCCTCATCTACGCCGTGGTGGGTCATGCTTTTGACTTCGTGCAGAATTTTCCTACTATATTGTATAGAGTTTTTGTGTATTTTTTTAGGAAGAGAATTGTGTGGTAGTTTGCATGATCTACCCTGATGTTTATTTCTTTAATGTGTACTAAGGTGCAACTAATAATATGCCCTCTTATTAAGACCAATGACAATAAGGCCTGTCTGCATTGGTAAGTGGGGAACTATATTTAAATTCTCTTTGTCAGCATACTGATCGCGTGAAGCATTTGAGCGAATAGTTATAGGTATCGAATAGTAACAACATACATGCCTATCTTGATTGACTCTTTGAGGAGTGGTCTCCACCCAAGGGGGAATATTGAAAAGTATTTCCGCTGCCTCTACTAACGCTTTGAGGTTTTGGTAGTAATGGCTAGCTAAAGAAATTCAAGATGGTATAAGAGCCAACCGATCGTGAGTTCGAATCCCAGGAGTATGAGAGTTCCGAGGAGCACTTGTTTAAGAGTCCAAAACAACCACTTCACAGAAACCATCGACTAACAATATAATACTAGGTAACTGGTTTATTTACGTTTTAATCATTCAATCTTAGAGACCATTTTTCTCCTGAGTTGGTACTCCAGAATTATCTTGACTGTCCAAATTGGATGATTGAGGTCATAAACAGAATCTAACAACAGGTGATTTAAGAAATCAAAGAAACCTAACAAGATCATGATTAAAAATCCTTCGAGATACCCTGTAAGAAAATAGGGAGTAATGAACATAATCCATATCCTAAGTATTCACAACAAGATGCCCACACGCAGTCATAAAGAGATAGCAGATTGGTGATTTGAGATCTTTAAAAGGACCTAATAATTCAGATTCTTTCAAATATTACTGAAAACAAAGAATTAAAGAAATTGGATGACTGATACCATAAAAACCACCATTAAAAAACCTTAAAAATAGAATTTAAAATCCCAGAAAATCTCATATAAGAATGTACAGATTTATAAGATAGTCCAGATCTGAAGTAATCCTGACATGAGAGAGAGATCAGTACTTCTATGAATCAAAACTAATGATTACAGGACAAACAGAGGCCATGGCTATAAGAAAAAAATGAAAATACTTGAAAGACCTTACCTGGTTGGTTGTTGATAATGTATAAGTTACCACACATGACATGCCTGCCTTCGTTGCCTACCTACAAAAGTTAATAAGCTTTTATCAGCCATAGTTCCCTTTTATTAGTACTTTAAATATTACTTGAACGGTGGAATTATGACTCAAGAACAACATAGATTAAAGAACAGCACACACCTCTCCTCGTAAACATCCACCCCACAAACAAAACAAAAAAACATCATAAACAAACAACCCCAACAAGAGAGAACAGAGAGAGATAGAGCTAACTATCTATGTCACAGAAGATAACCCATCAAGGAAAAATGACATGGGGTTCTGGTTGGACTCACCTGCTGTGCTGTCCAAATGGGCAAAATTTGAAAGAGGGACTTGCACTGAGATCAGTTTCTTCACCAAGCCCATTAGAAAAAAGGACCGAGGACAGCCCCAATGCAATGAAAGGGCAACTTTAATACACTATGTACATGATGCACCATGTAGAGTGGGTCCGACAAGTACAGGCCAAATAGAAATATTACATGGAAGGCTACCAATGCTCCAGACCGGATGGTCTGACCAACATCATTTACCCACTTAATATTAATACACATTATACATGATACATAGTTTTGTTAAATTAATACGTATATCTAAATTCGGCAAATTTTCATGTGTACAGACCCACCCCAACTCCTACATGGCCTCTAAAACACTTTCCCTCCTCTAAGCCTTTCAAGTGTAGAATACAGCACTACCTTGGAGCCTACCTGTCTCAATCAACAATGACAACAATCATAGTCGAATTCAAACCAGAGTTCATTCATAATGACTAAAGTTTCTGAATGAGTCGGATTTTTTCTACTTCGTAGGTGAGCCAACCAGCAGACTATTTTCCAACTAGTTTCAAGGGAGGTACGGCAGTCACAAGCTTGAAACCCGGCCAGAGCTCATGTATGGTTAGGTCTATGTGGATTTTTCAAACTTTTACTTTTAATTTAATGGCCTCAAGATTAACAATTTATCAAGTTAAGTTATATTTTTTTAAAGCTCGATCAATGAGTATACATCCAACGAGTGTCAAGTTGGGGGGAATGCCAATTCATGGGAGCAAATGCATTGGATGATGATAGGTGAGTCCCACAATACGTTAAAAGCATTTACTCTTATAAGAACCCTAACCAGAAAAATCCAAGAATTACCAAACAGAAGAAAAGAAAAATAAAATCTGTTTTGGTTCTAATTATCAAGGATCAAAATAGCGGTAGCGGCCCACCGCCAAAACGCTACGTAGCATAGTAGGGCTACGTAGCTTCGCGTTTTGAAAAAATCGTCAAAAAAATATAAAAAAATTCTAAAAAATCCAGAATATTGAAACATGATTGAACTTTTTTTTTTTTTTTTTTTGGCAAAAGTAACTTAGATAAGGGGGTGTAGAGGTCCCCTCATTATATGAAGTCCTATATCGCTGTATGAATAGAAAATAACAGTAATGATCATTTTTTTCACATGTATTTTATGTTGCTTAGTTATGTTAACTTAAAAACTAATAAAATGCTTATAATCAACAGTTGCATCAATATATTACCAGTACCAATACCGTTGCTTAAAATATCACATTTCACAGTTGTATTTATATGGGGAAATTTTTCTGTTAAAGAGAAATTTGATTAGGACTCTATTTCCTATTAGAGAGAAAAGGGCCCATTGGTTAAGGCCCTATTTCCTATTAGAGTTCACTTTGGTTAAGCACTATTTTCAATTGGTGCAAAAATTGGCTATGATCTTATTTCTAATTAGAGTGAAATTTAATTGAGCTCTATTTTCAAGTAGAGTGAAATTTGGCTAAGGCCTTGATTTGAATTAAGCAATATTAGGCCAAGCCTTGACTTTTTTATTTTCATATTTAGGCCCCCAATATTAGGCTAAGCCTTGACTTTTTTTATTTTTATATTTAGGCCCCATTGTGGAGCCCACCAATTGTTAAAGGCATTAGGTGCTTCAAGTTTTATTTTTCAGAGGGTTTATTTAAATTTTATTTATACCTTTAAGGTACCCATAAGTGGCCTTTAATGAAATAAAAGAGGGGTCCATTTAAGTTTTATTTATGCCTTTCAAACTGTCCATAAGGCCCTCTAATGATTCAATAAAAGAGGGGGCTGACACACACAAATCGAAAAATAAAAGAGGGGCTCCATCTAATTTTTGTTTAAAACTTAAATATGGCTCATTGAGTGCCCCCTAATGAATTAAAACCAGGGCTGAAATTAAATAGGTTTAGGGGTTGACACACACAAATCGAGAAATAAGCTGCTGCCGTCCGCTGCC
Organism: Umbellularia californica; assembly: GCA_028538565.1. NCBI lineage: Eukaryota > Viridiplantae > Streptophyta > Magnoliopsida > Laurales > Lauraceae > Umbellularia > Umbellularia californica. The sequence continues at coordinate 94,764,784 of JAPQWN010000003.1, read as the reverse complement.
GGAGTGAGGACAGGTATGTTTCCTGCATCCGTTGTCTGTATTTTTTTTTCTCTTCCTTTTTTTTTCTTCATCTTCTTCCTCTAGTCAAACAATTTTTTTTTTAATATAGCTCGTTGCATCCGATACGCACCATATCGGTGCGCATCGGCCGCTACGGGTAAATAGCAGCTGATACACACCGATACGGAGCGCAATTTCCCGTTTAGCGTAGCGGCCATGGCCGCTACACCCGATTTATCGGCCGCCATGATATTTTCATCCATGCTAATTATGACTTTGAATACCTGGTGACCATTTTGGTTAATGAGCTCAGGTTCAACAGAACTTGGCTGAGGGACAGTTTGGTGCTTCTTTCTTCCATACCTTTTAAGTTTTAACTGAGCTTGCTCTCAGAATATCATCTCTCTTGGTTCTTCTGATGGGTATAGTGTTTTCAGGGCACCTCCCATTCAAATGCCACAGCTGAGAGTTGGGCTTGGGTTTCTCTTTGGTACTAGAGGAACACACCTTTTTCTCACCAAAAAGGCCTTCTAGGTGGAAGTTAGCCCTCAGCTGATGCAAAAAGGAAAATTCCCACTAACCATAAAAATACTAGAAAAAGAGAGCAACAACAAAGAATAAAGAATACAGAGACTGAAAAGCAACCTGAATTGTGTGGTTTTTGAGAAATGGGTGAACAAAAGCTGGTTGATGAGAGATATGTATGCAGTCAATTATGTCTACATCTGGGCTCTGTATTTCAAACGAGATGAAAAGAATTGAGAGATCTCTTCGTTGCCAAGCAAAACATGAGCAAAGTTCACATCAGCCTGAGCTCATTCATACCTAAATCTATAATGCCAAGACACCGTCTAACGAAGGAATGGCATTTAATGTCCCATAACAAAATGTCCATGTCAAGTGAAAAAGCAGCCAGAGACAACAGGAACGGTTTGAAATCATTGTATTCCATATGTTCCATGGATAAATAGCAGTATTAAAAGTTTGGAAGGGTTAAGTTAGTCACTAATATGAAATTCCAGTTGTTGCAATTTCTAGGAGAGGGGATGTGAACTTGGAGGTGAGTAGTTTGATTCGATGAGAACTCTGAGAAGTTCAAGTCAGACTAATCAACTTTGGTTTCTCTTAAAACCAAGGATGACAAAAATACATATGCATGTAAATATATATATATATATATATATATTTCTTACAAGCATTATAACATATACTTGATATGCATATTTAAATCTCATATTACATACAACATAAACTAAATCAATGGAAATCAATCAAACAGTAATTTAGTATCTCAATCCCCAAACCAATACCCAAATCTAAAATCAGTACATTAATCTCCAACCCAAAACCCAAATCTGAGATCAATGGTCTAAATTACTACCTCAAACTAAAATTACCTACACGGAATTTGATCAACAGCAAGAGAATACAAAAAGTGTTCTGTATCATGGTGTCTTTGTGCCTACCATTTCGCTTATGCACACACAAAAAGAAAAATTCAAAAAACAGAAAATTGTTGCTTCAAGAAGTAGGAGGCTATATTTCTTGAAAGCATTCATGTGTTTGTTCTGTCTGAAAAGTTTGTTAATAGGAGAGAGTTTTGTAATACACACCTAAACATTAGCTCCCAGAACACTTGTTAAAATCCCAGGAAATCAGATACTCAGGCCCAATGTATGAGAGAAAACAAAGTGAAAAATCAAGCCATTTTCATCAAAAAAAAAATCTCAGAAACGCCCATGTCTTCAACTAAAAGCCCCAAAATTCCATACCTTAGAGTTATCTTTCCAGAATGCAGTGGACATCTTCTCATCTCCGAGAACTAGGGATAGAATAGCCTCTCTTGACAAAATATCGCACATCAAACTCCTTTGGAAGCTTCTACTCAAGACAGTTGGGTGTCATATGAACAACAGTTAGATAGCCCATAGCCCATGAAAGGAGAACAGGAAAAAGCCCCAACACTTGCTGATATATGGTAGAAGAATTCGAACACTTGTATGCTCTCTGATTTTGATTTTGATTTTGATTTTGATTTTAAACCCTAAATCATATCACACAAAAACCCTAAATCACAAGTCACAGGAAAAAAGAGACCCTGAGTCATGTCACAAAACCCCTGAAACTTGCAGAGAGAGATCAAGAGAAAGTGTAAAAATGGACGGGCCATGCTGGGCCAGAGTGCCGACGTTGCACGGACTGTGCTGGGCCTGGCTCCAACTGTCAAGAAGATATGGGTCTACTATAATAAATCACATGTATATTCCCCCACCTTCTTAAGAAAGTGTAAAAATGGTTCCATGAGATCTTGCACCCACGTTAACTTGCAACCTGACCAAACAGAACTCACTTGCTTCAAACCAACCAAAAGTTAAAAACTAAAAATTAAAAAACAAAGCCAAGCACGATTCTGCACAAGAGAGATAGTGAGGGGAGGGAATGAAGAGAAATAGGTGGGGATCAAGAGAGACAGAAGAATACCTTTAGGAGAGACGGGCCACGGTGCATCGTGCGTCGTATACGAAAGTCGATGCCAGAGGGGAAGATCAAGGAGAGAGGGAGATAATTGAGGATTAGGGTAGATTTGGAGAAAGGGCGGATTGGGATTTTTATTAGGTTTTTAAGTGGCACTTGTGGGTTCAAAATACAGGTGGGCCTTATTTTTTCTTTTCAAATTGGGTGAGAACTTTCCTTATAAGAGAAGGAAAGAGTTTTGACTAGATTGTATTGCTATAGCTTTATTGTTTGTGTAAATGAGAACTTGACTTCATTCTCTATGTTCCGAGTTTTTAGCCTTGACATTGTAAAATATTTATTTTTATTTTTTTCAGTAAAAACGCATTTTTTTTTAGGTTTTTTTTGTATAACTAAGGCCAACAAAGAATAGCTTTCTACCTCTTGGTATGAACATATGTTACCTTAAAATCATCAAAAATGCCTCTAACTTGGTACATTTTGTTGGGGAAAGTGGCACGGTGGAACGGACAACCTGTGATCAATGATTAAACACACACGCACACACAAATCCATACAATATCGAGCAATCAATCCATAAAAAAGATGAAGATACAACAATTTACATGGTTCAACAAAATCGTCTACATCCACAAAAAAAGCTCATGTTAGTTCCATTCTCTCCTATGTTGCTGAATGTTTTTCTTAGCCCCCAAAAATGCCCTGGTATAATGACCAAAATACCCTAAATTCAGTTACACCGAGATTAATCCAAATCGACTAATCCGGCTTACTCATAATATAATACAATAACCCAACAATTTGTTGGCACATTTTTATTATTATATTAAAGCTTCCATAATGGATGAAAAGCCAATATAAAGAGCGGAGGTGGACAAATTAATACCCCTAAACTGCCTCAGTAACGCGACCAGTTATGAAAATCATATATATATATATATATAATTATATAAAGATCAAGACCCTTGAGTCAGTCAACCCAGAATCAGTGACATTGACCCAAAACTAGTGAAGGCATAAGACTTGTTTAGCTCATCAATAGCAGAGCAAAGATGAGGAACGGTTCATACTTCATACTAAGGATGTTAGCACAGTTGAGCAACTTACGGGTGTGTTGTATTCTTTCAAGGGAAAATAGGAGAGTCAACAGGACCATCATTTTTCTGTATTTTACGCATGTAGTTTACTGCAACAGATCAGATTCTGTAAACTCAACCCTCAGTATAAAAACGGCTCCTTACCCGTCCTCACATTTTGTCCAGGGTACAAATCCGCGATATGCCACGTTTTCCACGTGGGCTTCCTTTCCCACTTGTATGGGCTTCTGTTGACACATTTATGGGCTTCCTTTTCCACTTGTATGGGCTTCTGTCGGCACATTTATGGGCTTCCTTTCCCACTTATGTGTAGGCTTTTGTTCCTGAACGTGCAAGCTCTCTCCTGAGACCCATCCCCCTTGTTGGTGTACTTGAAAAAACTCAGTATAAATATAACAAAGTATCAGTAGCTCAAATTGTATCAAAAAAGATTGACAATAAATGCCTATTTATTTTTAACTCGCGAAAACTTTTAGATAAAGTGACCTGCAGTGGGAAACGCTAAAAATAAATAAATGAAGCCCTTCAAACAAAACAAAAAAGAACAAAACCTATAAGTAGAGATGCAAATGTGGCGGTTCTGGGTCAGAACGAAATTGGACCCGGACTCATTTCTGTATAAAGGTTATGGTTTTGGGTCCAATTTCGACTCGGAACCTATTTTGTTGGTTCCGAACCCGTTTCTGATAGGAGGAACCAGATCTGGTTTCAGAACCGGGTCCAAATAGAGAACCAAAATCTAGTTCCAAAATTTGCTATAACATCTTTTCACTTTTTTTTATTTAATTATTTTCTCAAAATTAGGATAGCATTCAACTTGTAATAGTGCAACAAGTCTACTACTACTACTTTCATGATTAAATAAAAAAATATCAACATTAAAGACCCATATGTCGGGCCCCGGGCAAACTGGTCGGAACCTATATGGACCCAGAGCCGGACTAGTTTATCAATCGGAACCTAAATTAGGCTCTGGACCCTGACCTGTGTATGAATCAGAGCCTAAATTAGGTTCTGAATCCAAAGCAGTTTATGAATTAGAACCTAAATCACGTTCCAAACCCCATTTTTTACAGATCGGAACCTCTGAATAATCGAAAAATCGATTACCCACAAGCCATGCCAACTTTACACAAAACGAACCGAGAAGGAGAAAAGAACTGATGAAAACGCCTGAGAGTCTCCTCATTGCTAATGCCTCCCGTGGTCCAGTGATCAAATCTGTTGAGCGTTGCATGAAATTTTAGCATGCTGGGACATTGTGGGCGACTTTTATCTTTTAAGCGGAGAAAGTTCTTGAGCCATCTTGCCCAGATACTTCTGTAGATTTTAAGCCCATTGGTTTTGAAACCCATATGGAATGAGCCAAGCTTCTGTTGAGCTATTTTTGCCCTCCAATTTTACTTAAATATAGCCCTAATACTTGAAATAGATTTAGTTTGGGCCATGCTACTACTGGTTAGGTCAGGTTAAACGGGTTAACCTACATTATATGGGTTATGCTAGTTGAGTAAGGTTGACCCGCAACAGGTTGAAGTTATTTGTCCAATTTTAAAAATGGGTTGGCCTTCAACCCGTAGATATGTCTTGCCAACCCGACCCGTCTTGAGCCACCCAACCTGTTTGGCATCCCATTATTATAATGATCATACCAATGTAATTATGTCAAATGAACCTCAATGACCTAAAGAGTTCCCAAGAATCAAGAAATTAGCTCTAACAGAAAATCATCAATCACAAATACTGACTGCATCAATAGTTGTTTCTGATAATGAATCACTAACATTCATAAATATCTAGATGAGACCATCAGGGTCCAATGGGCCTGAGACTCAAGCGCTAAATCTGACTTATTAAGGGTTTCTGTCTCTGAATAAGGCTCCAGTCCCTCCTCATTGGACACAGATTTATGCTGAGCTTGTTTAAGCGGTCTTGGATGAACTGAGCAGTGCAACTTTATGCCTTTTTTTCTGCTAGGTTTAATCCTTTTTTTCTGAATACGTCTTGGATGAACTGAGCAGTGCAACTTTATGCCTTTTTTTCTGCTAGATTGGGGTTACTGGTTCATGGGTTAATCGACCAAGCTGTGAAACATAATAAAGTGAAAAATAAAAAAAGAGAGTAATTTTAGATGTTGGCCCACATTAGAAAAGGGAGGCAATCACTGTACAATCTAATTTTAAAAACAGCATAAAATCATTAGTGTAAAATCTTTATATGCTCCAATCAATACAACTGTCTAATGGGTGATATGTCATGGTGCTCAACATCACGAATATAATTTTAGAAAACCATAGTATGAAAGACAACTTCAATAAAAATATTTTCTTCATAATAAAATGATCTTTTAAATAAAGGCATTAATGATGATTGATCCTACAATGGAAAGCCCTTTTTTTTATGTTTTTATAACATGATTTAAAGCTTGGCTAGAAAATAAAACAAACTTATGAAACTAGTGATAACCAGCCTAAAAAGTTTGGTCAACGTGGTATTCAGAATGACATCTTCACTTTTAAATTTTTAACTAATCTATTGTTACCATTAAAAAATGGCATCTTCACTTTTTGTCGTGGCTACCCATTTGACATAAGATCTATCGAATTATATTTTGGATCCCTTCTAATATTATAGAATTGTAAAACAATGAGAATTCATTTAATTTTAAAGTCTAAACAAATAAAATAAAAAATATATACAGGTTGAGCATCACCTATTTAATTTATGTATGGATAAAAAGAATTCCTCTTAGTGATGGAATTAAAATGTCCATTTTGGTGTTGGCCCCTTTGATGAGTCGTCACATAAAATGAATAAAAGGCAACATTCTTTACATTCACCACCCAGTTTAGATGATCGAAAATAAATAATAGTAATTAAAAACATTATACCTATAAATTGGGTGGTCAAAATCAATAATTTGTTGACCATTAGCACATCCATTATGTGGCCCACTAGTTTTTTCGGTACAGAGGTGGCCCACCAGTTGAGGGTCTTATTTGCGTACACATGGCTCTTCATTTTCTTTGGGTGCAAATCTTTTGGGCTTTATGAGTGACGAAAAGAGGGGGAAAAAAAAGACAAAACAATCTTGGACCAACGTCACAAATTTATCAATTAGTTTTTTTAGGTTATTTTAGTCAAGCTCTAATCCATATTATGAAAATTGAAAAATGACTCTACCACTGCAAGTGTAATTATCATTGCCCTTTTTAATTAAGAAGATCATTTTTATTTTTTTGTTGAGAAAAACATATATTATAAGACAATTTTTCATGTTATGAATTTCTAAAAAAAATTGAGCCTTATATTGATAAAAAAAGATTGAGTTTATTTAGGATAATTGTCTTTCACTAAGTGCAATTGTTAATGTTACATGCTTTATAAAAGAATTGAGTCCAAGCACACAGCTGCATATGATACCATCTGGGTGAGATTTAGGCATGGTGCTTATATACGTGCACATTTGCGATGTGGGCAAGTTGGATCAAACAACGATGGACATTAATTAAAAATGATTGTGATCGAACCTCTGGCGAGGCCCACCTAGGAGTTGAAATTAGTACCAATGGATTGGTGCAGGTTTAAATGGAAGGGGTGGATTTTGAATTCCGGCAAATCTATCTAATCAATCAAATTCCGTCCCCTAAAATCTCGCCATGTTTAGGTGATTTGGTAAAGAGTGCTCGTTGACTGAGTTTTTATATTTAAGGTTTTTTTTTTTTTTTTTTAATTCTCCTTTCAATTTTTTTGTTTGAAGAGGGTACAAGGGTATAATAAGGTGTTGGGATGAGTTTTCAAGATAAAAATCAGTCTTTTTACAAAATGAAATTATCCCAAGGTCCAAATTACTGATCAACATAGACATAGATGATAAACTAGAGCTAGCCTTCCTAATAGACGGTCAACAGATATAACTTAAAAGGCTAGTTTGGTCGTCTAGTTTATGGTTTTCGTTAAGTAGATAATCAAGATACTTCAAACTTTGTTTTACAAAAATGAAGAAAAGATCTGATGAGCCTCAATTGGAGGTGAGATTGCTAAGCTAACTTGTAATTGTATTTATAGAACTAGTGGGCTTCACAAACTATTACTGCCACTAAAGCTTCAGAGACGCCTGGGAGCTATTACTCTTCCAAAGGAAGAGAGAGGCCTGGGAATCAGGAAAATAGCAGAAGTCAATTCTGCTTCTTTCCTCAAGCTTGGTTGGCATGTTGCTTCAGCTTCTTCTCTCGGGGCTCATTGGTTTAAAGATAGATATTTCAAATTCAAATCACTATGGTGCCAATCCTCTTCGTCCACGGGTTCCTGTATCTGGAGAAAGTTGAGGTGCCTGCTACCTCTGATTCAAGATGGCAGCACTTGGATCCCAGGCAATGGTCAAGACATCAATCTATGGCATGACTCTTGGAATGGAGCAAAGCCAATCTCAGGTAGATTCCCTCTCCTCCAATTTCCAAAGGAACAGAACCTTTCCTCTCTCCTTCAGTCAGGAACTTGGACCCTCCCCCAAGGCTTTCCCCCAGAAGTCCGTACCTAGCTTTCCAGCCAACTCTCAGTTCTCTCTCCAAGACCAGCTGAAAGAGACAGGCTAATTTGGAATGATTCCCCCAATGGCCTTCTCTCCCTAAAGGCTGCTTGGCAATTAGTAAGGCACAGAGCAGAGGTTCTACCTTGGACTTCTTTTGTTTGGAACTCCATTTCTCTTCCTAAATCCAAGTGCTTTGGTTGGCGTCTATTGCACAAAAAAACCCCAACAGAATCTTACCTGCAGCGCTTGGGATTTGCCATGGCTTCCAGATGTAGTGGATGCCACCAAGCAGAGGAATTAGCATCTCATCTATTCTTCTACTGTGAGCGAGCTTCTCAAGTTTGGAACTGGCTTTTTTTGGCTACATCGTTGAGGCCTCCTTCTAATCTCTCTGCAGCAAGCATTTGGCGTTCTCTCTCAATTGGAAGTGATTCTTCAGGCTCCAAGCTCTTGGCAGCAGTCTTCATAGAAGTGATCAATGCAATTTGGAAGGCAAGAAACAAAGCAGTTTTTGAAGATCTCAACCAGTCTCTCCATTCAATTACTCTGCAGCTGCAAGAGATGCTTTCCTTCTCCCTGAAAAAAATCAGTAAGTCCTTCATCAGTCCTCAGTTGATGAAAATCTGCAATTTTTTGAACATTAATCCACCTTAGTAACCAGTTCACTCAGGCCTCTCCTCTAGGTCCCCTGTAGTTTTTTGTGGCTCCTCTGTTGAGCATTTATACTTTTGGTTTTTTTTTTGGGCTCCTTTTGTTTGAGCATCCATACTTTTGGAGATCCTATTGATCACTTGTATATCCTTTATCTGTTTTCCCCTTTTGCTTTCTAATCCAATTACCCTTAAAGCAAAAAAAAAAAAAAAAAAAAAAAAAAGCTTCAGAGACGCCGTAATATGCCATTATAGTCCGCCGACCTTTGGAGTTTGGACCCAATCCCTAGATCTAACCTATTAAGGGTTTTGGTGGCCCAGATATAGATCTAGCTATGGCCCTGCCAATTAAACCCAGATTTATGCTAATCTCATTTAAATTTTCTTAGATGGGCTGGACTGGGGCAATTTTAGGCCCAAATCACTCCAAAGAGGAAAAAGTATCCTTACTAACAAGAGTACACCCCCTTTTGTACTAGACCCAAGCCCTAGATCTAACCTTTTAAGGGCTTTGGACACCAAATATAGATCTAGCTATGGCCCTGCCAATTAAACCCAGATTTATGCTAATCTCATTTAAATTTTCTTAGATGGGCTGGACTGGGGCAATTTTAGGGCCAAATCATTCCAAAGAGGAAAAAGTATCCTTACTAACAAGAGTACACCCCCTTTTGTACTAGACCCAAGCCCTAGATCTAACCTATTAAGGGTTTTGGCCACCAAATATATTTCTAGCTATGGCCCTGCCAATTAAACCCAGATTTATGCTAATCTCATTTAAATTTTCTTAGATGGGCTGGACTGGGGCAATTTTAGGCCCAAATCACTCCAAAGAGGAAAAAGTATCCTTACTAACAAGAGTACACCCCCTTTTGTACTAGAGTGGACGTATAAAAAGCCTAAATAAGATTCCATAAAACTAGAAGAAAGGGATTAAAAGTAAACGTCCAATACTTATTGCATATATATTAATTAAGTATAACCCATAACTTTGATAATTAACCATTTTGTCACTGTTAAGTGACTGTTATAAGATCATTTAATATATATTTACATATACAAATATAAATATTACATAAAATGAGGAATAATAGGAGGGTCAGGGTCAAGGTTGGCAGAGCGCTATACTATCCAAGCCCAACTCTCAAAATTAAGGGCCCTCGAAAAACTGTCCAACTCAGCCATTGGGAATTTTTTAAAAATAGAAGTCCTCATTTTAAGTGCTTTCTAGGGTGTACTGTTGGGCCTCCTTGTATAAGGGCAAAATTGAAAAACCTACCACCATGGGTGCCTGCCATCGGATTACGTCACCAACTTCGGACTGCATTACATTGTTCCAGACCCGATTTCAATAGAAAAACTCAGATTTGGTTCCGGAACTGGGTCCAGCTAGATGATTGATCTAGTTCCAAACTTAGTTCTAACTTATCTTTATCTTTTCCATTTTTTCTTAAAATAAGTATATCACTCAACTTATAAAAATGGGTCAAATCTACTACCTCCAATATTATACATAAAAATATCCACAAAAAAATATTTTGAAGCATAATTTGCAATATCAAAGACTCATATCCCGGGTCCTGAGTCCATAGGTCGGAACCTATATGTACCTGAAACCAGACCTGTTTATCAGCAGAACCTAAATTGGGTTCCGGACCCAAACCCGTTTATGAATCCTTAAAATGGTTCCAGACCCGATTTTTCTCAGGTCGGAGCTTTCGGGTAATCGAAGAATCGGATATTCATTTGCAGCCCTAGTGAACTATCATCAAGATCAGCTTACAAATTTATTCATAAAGAAAGTAGAAATCCTTCCAATTCTACGATTGATTTGAAAGTAATGCGGCCCCTTCCTCTCCCTCAAAGAGTCCTTTTCATTCTTAGAATGGAGTAATGGACTGAGATTTAACTTCTTTGGCAACATTCTGATAGAATTTGTTCTAAAGGGACAACACTAGTAGAACATGTTTGGCAATGTTCTTGAATTATATTCTACCAAGATTATTCTTTCTTTATTATTTATAGATAAGGGGACCTGCATCTGCATGAATATTCTTTTATAGGTGTCCCTCCAATTTACAACGTAATTCATTTTTCCTTTAAAAAAAAAAAAAAATGCAGCTACTCCTACAAGTAAACCCATATTTATTTCGAAAGAAAGGTACCGCCTATGTGATCAGTTAATTCATGGTGGGTAACAGGCCATGACCAACCCTAGTCCCCCTGTTCCACCTTTGGGCCCTACAAACCGTGCCGGCGGCAATATATATAGATCTTTGCCACAGAAGACTCCGAGGGTCTTAATCCATATCTGCGTATGTTTTACTGAGTTTTTAGCTATATGATTGGTTGGGGTTTTTTTTCCATATCTAGAACAAGGGTGAGGCAATAATAAGGGTATGAGTGATCAAAGTGTTGACCAAATATCACTTTAATCAGACCATCATAACGCTTATATTTATGTTCATGAAGTTCTATGGTTTTATAAGTTCTTTTACAATCCAACATTAGATCGTAGTTGGATATTAAAAAAAAAAAGAGGAATAGGCACGTGGCTGAGGTTTTGGATCATTCATTCATTAGCTCCCCTTGTCATTGTTGTCATTGTCCTAGCATGAAAGTTGTCCCATTCTTCTCATTGGCTTTTCTAATTAATAGCATAATCTATTCAGGAGTTCTTAGCTGATAATGATAGAATTGCATACCCTACTTATAATCCTATGTAGATATGGCAGTAGAAGGTCAAACTCATTCACCTCTCTTTCCATGCATAACGGTTATGCATTGTTCCTTTGTTTGCATTAATTTTAAAATGTGGTGTATGAATGAGGTGTGAAAATAATATTTAAATATTATTATTTAAATATTGAAATTTTCAAAAAAGTTGCTGGTATAGTAAGTTACACCGAATCTTATCCAAACCTACCACTGAATTGGCATCAAGATCAACCTCACGAAAAAAGAGCTTGTGATTCAGGCCTGTCAATTTGGCTCAAAGAAAAAGGGGCCGGGCCAAAAAGCCCTTATAATGAAGGCTTTTGTTTCTAACAAAAAGCCCTAGGTCGGGCTTGGACAATTTTTTGCAGGCCCTGAGATTTGAGGGCTGGGCTTGGATAATTTTTTATAGGCCTTGAGATTTGAGGGCCGGGCTTGGATAATAGTGGCCCTGGCCCTAGCCCTCTTATTTTTATTTATTTTATATATAATATATACATATATTTAAATATATACTAAAATGCCCTTATCATAGTCATTTTGCAATAATATAGGGGATATGAAGGCAATTTCATACCCACTTACCAATTAAAAAATGTCCTAAAAATCCATACATACATACATACATATTTCATTCACTTCATCTATATTTAATTATTGAAGTTATGTATTGTATTTAATGCATAATCAATAAGTATTGCATAGTTGCTTCTTATCACTGTCTTTTGGTTTTATTGCTTCTTATTTAAGTATTTTAAATTATTTTTATAAAACATTGTTAGTGCAAAAGGGGGTGTATTCATTTCTATTAATAATGATACACTTTTTCCTCTATAGAGTTTCTTAGGATATCAACCAATTCATAAAGTTAGTTTAAATGTGCATGGAATTTTAAGGATATGGGGTAATCCAAACATCCTTTTAATTAGATAATTTTAACTCTCAATTCTTAAAAGTTTAAACTAATAGTATTTTTTAAATGTATTTACTTTTGTGACTGAAATCCAAAAATACGTAATAGTCAGATCAGTGTTAATTAAAAATAATGTCAATTGATAAAAAGTATGTGACTGTAAAAGGTTTAAAACTCTAAAAAATAAGACACTGCTGGAGTGATTTCATATATGGAAATTCATATAAAAGTCATATTAAAGGTGTAAAATAGATTATACTCTTTAACCATTTTCCTTCTTCGTCAAAATAAATAAAATCATATGTATAGAACCCAACCAAAGTTACTAGAGCACGTATGACTTTATTCGATAAAAGAAACTTTTTAGAGATGACTTATATTCTCCCAATGTTTTCTTAATGGCTCGTTTGCAATTGAGATTAGACAGATAACGGATGTTTTATTAATGATTTCTTTGCAATTGAGATCAGACAAGATAACAGATGTTTTCTTAATGATTTCTTTGCAATTAAGGTTAGACAAGATAACACTCGATCACACTTAGATTTTGGTAACAATATTAAAAAAATAATTTTCTTGTTTTGAAGTCATGAGCCCTACCATGGCCTTGCCCTGGCCCTCGAGGTTAGGATAAGGGTCTAGATAGTAAAGGCCCTCCGAGGGCTTTAACTAGCTCATGTCCGGCCCTGCATATATTGAAGGTAGGGCTAAGACAATCCCAGGCCAGGCCCTGCATATATTAAGGGTAGGGCTAGGACAACCCCAGGGCCTGGCCCTTTAACAACCCTACTTGTGAACCTTTATGTGTTTTCATGTGCAATTTTTCTCATTTTACCATGTTTCAACCAGTGGCATCTTGGAAATCTTTTTTTTCTTTTGTTTTTTTTTTCAATTGCAATAGTTTCAAGTGAATGGCCACTTACCTTACTAATAAGTGGGGTAGTTCTCACCTGGCTATCCAGGGTTGGAACCTTGGCTACGCCACCTCTTCCCACTTGTGTGGGTTTTTTTTTCCACTTGTACGGACTCCTTTCATACTTGTATGGGCATTCTTATGCGGACTTAATTCTCTTGTGTCTCAGTCCCTTGGCCGGGTTACCATTAAAAAAAAAAAAAGTGGAGTCCAATACGCACAGCATGTTTGCTCGAATAGCGATTAATTAGAGGTGTTCTACTCCATGCGGCGAGAGAAGTCCATCAATATGAAGTCATCAGAGATAGTCGATAAAAGCAGATGGAAGCTTAATCATTACACTCATCCACTAAGCAGTTTCCTCTTACTTTCACAGTCTCATTTCTTTTCTTTTTCTCCCTTTGGCTCTTCCATTCTGTCCACTTTCATAAATCACTTGAAAATCTTGGGAACGCTTTCGAAGCCCACATGAAATTCCTGAATACACCCCTAAAACCCATATAAAAATATTGATTTTACCCAAAAACTCCAACTATCTGTTAGATATGTCCCTTTAAACAAAAATCCTAGATTGTCCACAGTTTGGACAAGTGTGGAAACTCTCCAGACAAAAGGTCGCTCCACTGTTATTGTGCTCCTGACATGCTGGATGATAGCGAGTGAAACGATGAACAGTGGGACTCGAGCATTAAGGGGAGATGTCGTGTCACCAACGTGACTACAGCCCTAGATGACGTGGTCTTTGGGGTATGATCGGGGGAGCCAAAATCCAACGGCCATGAGACTCAAGCCCTAAATCGACCGGAAATCATCTAAAATAGCTCTAACCGGAAATCATCAATTATAAATACCAACTGAAACAACATAGTTTTTTTTTTTTTTTTTTTTTTTTGGTATTTCTAAAATTTGACTGGCTAACGTTCATTAACATCTAAATGGGCCCATTAAGATCCAACGGCCATGAGACTCAAGCCCTAAATCGACCATTTTAAGGGTTTCGGATCCAGATTTATGCCAAGCTTAAGTGGCCTCAGGAGGACTGGATAGGCCAACTTTTGAACCATTCACATCCCTGTCAAATATCAAGTGATGTGAGACACATGTACTTTGAATAGGAATGCAGTGTCAACCAAGCAAGAATCCAGACCTCCTTTCCAGTCTGTTTAGAGGCTTTTCCAGTAATGCGGGAACACCTCTGTGGGAGCCTACATGATAATAATCCAACAACCCTTCTACTTGGACAAATTTTTTGGCCTGAATTTGGGACAAACTCCCATGTGGCACAATCCTAGATGTGCTTTTTTCCCCTCTCTCAAAAGTTGCACCTCTAGGATTGTGCCACATGGGAGTTTGTCCCAAATTCATGCCAAAAAGTTTGTCCATTTAGACTTTTTGATAATCCAAACAGTTCATCTTGTATCCCCCAATGAAGTGACGTATCTTCATATTTCACTTAAAATGTAATTCATATCAGGTTAAATTATGCATATGATTGATAATGAAATTAAAATATTTGATTAATCGCACATATATAAGACTATTAATTATGTTTTAAGTCATGTGCATAATTTGATAGCGTGGAACAAACTCCTATTAAAGTAAAATTCAAAAACACGTCAATAGAGGAGATGAAGTTCAAGATGATTGATCGGTATTATCATCATTTGGGCCCTTGTGGTGGAGTTTCAGACAGAAGGGATCCAGTCTTTGCAAGCAAAACTGTCCATGAGCTAGATGAAAGGGAGCACCACTTTAGTTCTTTCTTCCTTTTTTCTCCCTTCTTGCTAAGTTGGGCTTATTCGTTATAAGGAGTGATATAGATTAAACTGAAAGATCCAGGATCAATCTCTAGGTATGTCCATGATACTAAGTTGGCCTTTAGCTCTTAATTGGCTTTAATTAATGTAGAGGAGAAAACAAAGGAAGAAAAAGAAAAAGAAAAAAAAAAAGAAAACAAAGAAAAAGGAAAAGCTTCTGCTTATGCATGTTTCATGTTTGTAATGAAAAAGCAACCTAATTGTGGGGTTGTCATTGACGCTGTACCTTTACTTTATTTAAAGTGGACAGGACGCGTGTTGGCTGGCATCCCTCGGCCCAAAGGGTACTCTGATTATTCTATGGACTCAAAAAAATTTGCCCTTCAAGGTTCACAAGAATAGTAACTGCACCTTTGGAATTTTTTTTTGGTAGAACGCACCTTTGGAATTAAAATTGCTCAAAATACCATCCAACTTTGTGCTAGATTGATATTGTTCAAAACATATGGTTTAACTTTTAGTCTTTACGCTAATCCTGCATTTTTAAATGGGACTGAATATTGATCTTTATAATCGGTAAACAGATGGGATCAACTTGAGGATGTGCATATAAGTGTAGATGATTGATTCGGGTGAAGTTTTCAGATTGATAATAATAATGCTAATTGGAATCTTTTACTAAAATATTAAGGAAAAACTATGATTAGATGGGTTGATTAAGAAATACTAAAAGATATCGAATAAGGGTGTCAAACGCAAAGAAAAACGATTTTTCCATGTAACGATATCATTAGGACTAGTTTAAAACAAAATTGTCCTCTTCCCTCTTGCAACATTGTTAGGGCACGATGGAGAGCTCAAACAAAGGGAAAAAAAATATTGTGTGGGTGATGAGATAAGCAAGGACTTGCAAACATGTTGGCTTCAAATAACATCGCCCGTCACCAAAGCCATGGGAAAAGAAAAGGGGAAAATCATAAATTGTTTCCCTTTCTTGCGGGAAAAAAAAACATTTTTTATAATGTACGGCACCCTAATTTGATATTTTGGAAGATATCTTAATCTATCAGTTTAATCAGGATTTATGCTTTTTTTTTTTTTTTTAAAGCCCCATAATAACTTTATATATATAAAAGTGATCTTGAGTCATTTTAAATGTCTAGCATGGGTGGGACCCACTGATTTGCGTATGGAAGAATCTCTGACACCTCAACCACTCCAACTCCGACAAGCAAGGGCTGCTTTGAATGTGGTGGACCCAGCAGGCCCCTATGTCAAACGGGCCGGGCCGGGCTGCTCCAGCCTCGACCGGCCCGTCAGGGAAAAACCCTGGCACGGCCCGCCACGGGCCGGGCAGTGCCGGGCCAGCTGGCCAGGCGGGCCTGCTCTTTTTCTTCCCTTTTTTTTTTCAGTATTAAAAAAAGATTGAATAATTCACGTTGGGTCATGTCTTTTTCCGAGATTCTCCGCATACAATCCTGTTACAAAATGATCTCACAATTCATTTAATTGAACGTGTCTGATATGCAGGGGGTCATCAAGTTTTTAAAGCAGTTGAAGGATGCAATGGGTCAAAATGTCAAACTCATCACTGAAAGCATTACTGAAGGGGAAGGATACAGTTCACATTGGTGACCTTTCAGTGATGAGTCAAAATGTCCAATTCATACACTGCCATGGTAACTTGGCATCTAGGTAAAATCTGTTCCCACTAGGGCGGGCTGGCGGGCCGATCCCAGTAGGCCTGGCGGGCTGGTGCCTCCAGCCCACGTGCCTGGCGGGTCTGGGCCAAACGGGCCAACGAGCCCAGCCACCTCGGCCCAGCCTGGCCTGTGTACGGGCTGTGCCTTGTGGGCCGGGCCGGGCCACAGTCCGTTGACTGGCGGGCTGGAGCGGGCCGTTCCGGGCCAGCCCGGCCCATTTGACATCCCTACCTACAAAGCAGCGATAGAGTTGCCCCCACCAGCCCCACTAAAAGGAATTCCAGTTGGAGACTAAGCTGATGATGCTCTGTATATAAATAAGGTGGCAGAACTCCTGCTCCCTCCACTCCTGCCAATCAAAATGAATTCCCAAGCACTCGACAATTTCTTTTCAAACATGTCAAGTCACGACCAAATTCTCTGCATATCCCATAGCGTTCCTCCTGTTACTCCTCTAATTCCGCCTAGTTGGGAAAACAAGAGAGGGACAGACCTGCTCAACCATCTCTACGCAATATACATAAAAGGAGAATTTGACGATGAAACGGGAAAAAAGATCGACCATCTCTACAAACAAGTCAAGAGAGGAGAAAGGGACGACGTAACGGAAGAGCAGCTCGACCGTCTCTTCAAAAAAGTCCGGAACAGAGAATGGAGTTCTGCAATGAAAGAGCTAGCTCACAAAATCTACACAAAAGTCATGAACGAAGAATGGGACAAAGTGATCAATATATACAAAAGGCAAACAGAGACGATCCAAATGGCCGGGATCACCCCCTCCAAACAAACGGTCCTGCACATTGCGATATCCAACAGCCGAACTGATGTGGTGGAAAGGCTTTTGGATAATATCGATGCACTTGCGATCCGAGAGATGACCGACAACAGGAAGGAGAACCCACTCCACCTGGCGGCCTCGCTGGGGCAGTTCGAGACGTGCAAGCTGTTGGTAGAGAAGGATCCGGAACTGATAGGGGCTAATAACGTAGAGGGAGAGACCCCTCTCCTCCTAGCAGTGCTGCATGGGAAGAAGGAGGCCTTCTACGCCCTCCATCCCAAGTGCCCCATTACTGGCAAGGACATTAAACATGATAAGGCTCACTGCAAGAGGAATGATGGCGACACCATTCTTCATCTTTCCATCCGAGGAGAGTACTTCGGTAAGTATCTGCCTACCAATCTTTCTTTTTTAAAAGAGCTTTTTTTTTTCTTTTGTATATACCGTTTATAGAATTTGTTGTTGTTTCATCATTTGCAAATAGCCCTGCTGTTTCATTTTAATACCATTAATGTCCCCAAAAACCACTAGTCATATGAGAAAAGACGAACACCAAAAGACAAACATGTCATTATTTATATAAAAAAAAAAAAACTACTATCTTAACCTAAGTCCCAGCACTCTCTCTCAAATTCTCCCATCATTTCAAGCCTAATAATGTATTTGAAACTCTCACCAATCTAACAGGGGGGTTGAGCATGGATTGGGTCAAGTATAAGTGTTAATTGTCATTGTGAACGAATGCTCTCTCTTATTAAATATACTATAATGAATTGTTAATGTTACAAACTTTAAAGAAAAATAAATTCAAGCTTTTGAAATTATGCATATATTGATAAAGTGATGGATAGAAGTCTCAGTTTATTCTAAAAACTTATAGTGGCTATAAAGCTACTAATTTTGGGACATAAAAGGTATTAAAATAAAAAAAAAGGAAGTAAATACAAATATTGAAACCACATGAGGTTATTCACAAATTTTAAAAACCTTAAGGGGTATATACCAAAAACTCTTCTTTTTATCCACTTACTTTCTCGCTCTCAGCAATCTCAAATTCTTTCCAAAAACCATCTGGATTTCTTGTTGGATTTCAGAAGTTCATAATTTTCAAAGACACTGAAGTGCATTGAGGATTGGAATATTTGTTGGGAGAGCATTTGGAGAAGTCAAAATTCTCCTCGAGAACAAAGGCCCAAAAGTGCTTTTGCCTATGGTCTCGGTGAGAGAATATAATTCATAGGCCTGGGTCCCAAATGGTACAGCCGGTACCGGCAAATTTTCCTTTGGTAAAATGGACGACTGAGTTTTGTGGGTCTTTTAGCCTTATTGACAAATAAAAGAGAGAAATTTGTAAGTTTATTTGCGGTAAACCGCTGGGCTTGAGTTGGTGTAGGTCCCATGGCAGTCAAGCCACATAAATTTCCTAACACGAATGTGGATCTACTGCAGTAGCCTCCAACCATAATGTTAAACATGATTTTAATATCTTTAGTTTGTGTATTACATGGCCCCACCCAAATTGTGAAATTCGGCTACCACCAATTTTGAGTGGCTTGGATTTCAAAGTGGTCTCCACCTAGAGATTTATGGACCACTAATTTTCTGATGCCCTCCACAAGTGACCATAGAAGGGTATAAATACTCACGTTCATGATCTCGACCATTGTAGGCATGAATGGATGAGATAACACGCGTCTAAGTAATTAATTGATTAAATCAGTACGAAACTAAGCTCCCTCCATCCTCTGCATACAAGCTCCCCTTCACAATTCACCATCCTCTGAAACAAATAATAATAATAATAATAATAATAATTATTATTATTATAATAAACCATTTGGACGGGTCATCATTTTCATTGCACCAAATTAAGATCGCTTCTTGCTATATTATTTTAAACCCACTAGAATGTGCTTATGCTTATGCTATGCCATTTGTAAATTGGCAGAGCTAGCTTATCAGATCATACATTGGTACCCGGAGCTCATCAAGGATGTTAACAAGGATGGACAGACGGCTCTCCATTTGCTTGCTCAAAATCCCTCAGCTTTCAAAAGTGGATGTTACTTGGGACCTGTTGATGATTTCATCTATTCCTGTAAGTACTCTCTCTCTCTCTCTCTCTCTCTCTCATGGCAGCGGACAGGGATCGAGCTTTTTTCGGTTCAGCTATTGATATAGCCTGTATAAGGCTCGGTACAGAAATGACCCATTTATTTATTAAGTTGATATTGTTAGTTGAAGTCAATGCGCTGTCCAAAAGTAGACTAAACCCTTAATCAACTCATTAGATTCAGAAGAACGGTCACCTAGCACGCGGCAGTTTTCACCTTGCTGCCCAAGGTTCAAACTCGAGATATGCCACCTCTTCCCACATGTTTGGACTTCTTTACCACTTGTGTGGGTTTCTCCTTGCTTGTACGGGTTATCTTCTCGTGTGTATGGGCTCTCTCTCCCTCTGGGGTCTTAACTCCCTTTGTTGGATTACCAAAAAATCCCCCTTTTGGACCTCAAGCCCCTTTGCCAAAAAAAAAAAAAAAAAACTAACCCCCTTTGCTGGATTACCAAAAAAATTTCCCTCTTGGGTCTCTACCCCCTTTGCTGGATTACCAAAAAAATAAAAAACCTAACCTCCTTTGTTGGATTACCAAAAAAATCCCCCTCTTGGATCTCAACCCGCTTTGCTGGATTAACACACACAAAAAAAAAAAAAAAAAACAAAAGAAAAGAAAAACCAACTTATTAGATTCTGATTGAGTTAACAAGTCAAATTGTAGTGAATTGCGTTGGATTCATATATATATCTGCTTTGATAAGTTGAATAGCCTAACTCAAACCCCCATATTTATCAAACCAAAATTCCAACCTAAAGTCCGAATCATACCAGCAGTTAAAAGGAACAACTACCCATCTAGATTACTAGGTTGGACTTAGGTTGAGTTAACATTCCTATGAATGTGCCATAGCAATTAGCGTAAAAAATTCAATTCGACAAGGAATGGCTAACAATAATCTCACCTAAAGCGATGAAATAAATGGTTAAGAATATCATATACCAGGGCTAATATTTGACAGACGGCTAATCTACAAGTACACTTATATTTTGTAGGGCCAACTGGGCCATGAACGTGTCATGTGCTGCCGGCTGCCGGTCCTAACTCCCTCTACTACTTGTTGCAAGATGATATTATAATTAATTGATTTATTGCTTTTCAATATACAGGTTTGATTGTTGACTTGGATAAATTACTCGAGACGCCCTCAGATTTCAAACATCGTGTTGATATTGATCGTCCAGTTCCCAGAAATTACCAAACCTGCGTGGACTTATTTAACTTGGGGATGAGGTTTTTCAAACTTATAGGTAATATTCATGTTTCTCCCCTTTTTTCCCATTTGTGCAAGGCTATATTTTAGACTGCAAGTACTTGTTTATATCTCATTAGTTTAACCTAGCTCGTTAGTGATAAGAGTAGATGAGTATGGGACCTTACGTTTTTAATCTAAAACTGATAATTAGTACCTAAAGACTAAAGGTCATTGAGCATAGTAACGAGAACAAGCCTTGAGTACTCAATCAGACTCTGCCACGATCATTTGATTCGCTCAACTCGATGAAAGTTGAAATTACTTGGGCAAAGTCAAGATGAATTTTTAGCATAGTTGTGAATTTCATTTTGGACCTCATTTCGGTCCAACCTACAAAATTAAATATTTTGGCTGATTTGGAATTTTGGTGAAACATTTGGAAGTTATGTTTCAGAAAGATAAATAAAATCAAAATATACATATATACTAGAAAGATTAAAGTATAAATATAATTTATGAAATTAGCTCATTATGATAAAATAATATTATAATATATAAGTACAAAATTTAGGTGCCTTCCTTACCACAGTAAAGCTTAAACACAATTTTGATAACAATAAAAGTCAATAACATTTAATATTGAAATTTGGACAAATTCCCCACAACAATTTGTTCATTTCGAAATTTTCATCAATTTTGGTCAATTTTGGCTGAAATCCATATTTTCGGTCAAAATTGACCAAAAATCCAACAGATAGGCTATACTATGCATTTTGTATCGGATTCATGGCCGAAATGAAAAATCTTAACTATATCACCCGAAACCACATGAAATTAATAACTAAGGTTTTAAAACTATGATTATAAATCAATGCTCTGGAGGAGTTCGATAGCCCTTGTCTTGCTGTATGGTCTCTTGTGGTGAGTCACCCACTGCCAACATGCCTGACAGCATACAAGGATGATTGTGGGACTTGTCATTTTTAAAAGGTTAGTTCAATAAGGTATTCTTAACCATCAGGTCCTATGCTTTAGAAAGACATTTTCAAAAAAAAAAGTAGAGGATTCCTTGTTAGACCTCCAATCAAATGGACATGTTCTAGATGCCTTCTGTAAGCGCACAAAAATTCACAGACCCAGGGAGAGTGATTTTGAGACTTACTGGAAGAGGATGGAGATTGTAGCTCCTTGGTGAAGATAGGAGAACCGCTGTCTTGAGCCTGAAAGGGGAAAAAGAAGAAGGTCAGAGGACCCTGGCTTGGGCAGCGCAGGGCTCTCCGATGTCTAAGTTAGTTGCCGGACTAAGCAAAGGCTGGAGATGGAGTTGGGGAGGAGATGGCATACCAGTGTATGTGGTGTTTCCTGGCTCCTTCGTTCTGGAGCTGTGGCTGTGCTTACATAGAGGAAGAGAGGAGACAAGAGGGCGGCTCTGTCAGAGCCTGATCCCATCACAGTCCACTCTCTTTTAATTGCAGTCCCATCGGGCCTGACTTTTGGGCCCAATCCCATCAGGCCCTATCTTGAGCCATGCATTTGGCAGAGGTGGAATATGGGGGAGGAAATATCCCCCGCACACCTTCATTTTGTTACATTGGACCAATAGGCCCACCAATATGACGTGTGGTGGCTCTCCACGTCCAACATACCAAATGCAAGAGTTCTTGTTTTGAAATTTGGGTTTTCAAGGGAAACCTAAGATTCTGATGGCAGCTAAAATCTCACTCAAGCTTGTCTAATAAATTTAAATTGCTCAGTTCAAGTAACACTAAATTCGAATGTCTCACTAAACTTGTTAAGTTGTTCTTTTCATAAAATGACTAGCAAAGGAGGCCCGTGCTCAGCGCTGGCGTTAAAAGAAAAAAATTTTATCTTAAAAATTAGTCGTATTAAGCAGGTTAGGAAATCAAAATGCAAGACAATCAAGAATTTGACACCTATTAATAACAAAAGGAACAAAAGATATAAGATTATCTTGAAAAAAAAGAATTGACAAAATTTATACCGACCAATCCCTAGAGTTTGAAAAAAAATAAGTATTATTAAAATGAGTAAAATACAGCACCTAACAGAAGGTGCATTGTATACAAAATTTCATAATTATGAGTTTGTAGACATCTATGAGTAATGGAAATGTGCTTTAATTGGCTGAAATGGGCAATTTCATATTAGTCGAAGGATAGCCAATGAAGAGTCTTACATGGATATCTAAAGTCTAAAATTCATCACTGTCACGTCTAAGCATGTGATTTAATGGTTGAAAAAAAAAAATGCTTTGATGAATTCTAAATGCATTTGAGTATGAAGAAGAAGAAATGAGAGTGAGAAAAAAAGAGTAAGAAAATACTCGCATTGAACAAGGACTGAGGAACCAAAGTTTCATATGCTTAATTCAATGTGATGACACCCTGAATACTAAGTTGCTTTAAGCAGGGGCACATACTTGCGAATAAGAACAACCACAGCAAAAGAAACCAAAAAAGACAAAAGAGAGCCAAATGAAGGCTGAAATGGCCCATTTCATATCATCCGAAGGGTGATCATTGAAGTGTTTAACATGGATATCAAAAGACCAACCATTACCATCAACATCTAAGCATGTGATTTAAGTGTTAAAATAAATTAAAGTGAAAAAACCCCCCTTAAATCACATGCTTAGATGATGATTGATAAATATTCTTCATCAAAGAACCCCACAAAATAATACAAAATGAAATAAGAATTTTAGTGAGTTATGTAACGGGTGGATATGAGAGAAAAAAGATTATATCTTAGTTAGGGCTCGGGTCTAAGAAGGAAAAGGATGGAGAGTGGGGAGGAAATGAGAAAGTCCATGGAGAAGGTGAGAAGACAAGAGTTACGATTTATAGGAATCAATGAAGAGGAATGAATATCTAAAGTCTACAATTCATCACTGTCACGTCTAAACATGTGATTTAATGGTTAAAAAAAATATATATATACTTTGATGAACTCTAAATGCATTTGGTATGAAGAAGAAGAAATGAGAGTGAGAAAAAAAGAGTAAGAAAATACTCGCATTGAACAAGGACTGAGGAACCAAAGTTTCATATGCTTAATTCAATGTGATGACACCCTGAATACTAAGTTGCTTTAAGCGGGGGCACATACTTGCGAATAGGAACAACCACAGCAAAAGAAACCAAAAAAGACAAAAGAGAGCCAAATGAAGGCTGAGATGGCCCATTTCATATCATTCGAAGGGTGACCATTGAAGTGTTTAACATGGATATCAAAAGACCAACCATTACCATCACCATCTAAGCATGTGATTTAAGTGTTAAAATAAATTAAAGTGAAAGAACCACCCTTAAATCACATGCTTAGATGGTGATTGATGAATATTCTTCATCAAAGAACCCCACAAAATAATACAAAATGAAATAAGAATTTTGGTGAGTTATATAACGGGTGGAGATGAGAGAAAAAAGATTATATCTTAGTTAGGGCTTGGGTCTCGGAAGGAAAAGGATGGAGAGTGGGGAGGAAATGAGAAAGTCCATGGAGAAGGTGAGAAGACAGGAGTTACGATTTATAGAAATCAATGAAGAGGATAGTTACAACCATTTAGGAGTTTAATGGGAGGGAGAAAATAAAGAGGAATGTAAAACAAGCATTTGAGACTTAAGAATGTCAAATTCAAATGAACAAACTAATATCTAAATCTTAGAAGGCCATTTTCCATACGCGGAAATGAAACTAATCCTCTTAATGGCTGGTATTAATAGGAGGTCAAAACTGTAGAATGGTCAAAATCAAATTGAAACAATTGGCTGATTTGAAACATTCCCTTTCATAAATAAGAATTGCCAACGTACTTTTGCAAGAGCAAATTAATTTGATTCACTAGTAAACCAACAAAAAGTATACAGTATGTTAGGTTTTTATTTTTTTGGCTAATTCTTGGGTTGGATAAAACTCTAAGGGTCCATTGAGTTGTAATCTTATTTTAGAAAAGGACTCTGACGACAGAAGATTGGAAGGACTCTAAGAAAAAAGTCTAAAAGAATTAGAAGAAGAAAGCTGAAAGAAAAGTGTTGAATTTCCGCATCATTTAGAATGGGGTCCACTCGAGCAGTCCAAGCTTCGCTCAAGCAAACACGAGGCAGAGAGCTCCAAACCCCTAACAGAAGCCTTTTTGCGCTGAGACAAAGACTCATCTGCTTGAGCGGATGAATGGTCCGCTCAAGCGAACATGTGTCGGAAGTCCTACAGAAATTAGAAACTTTGTTCTAATTGTGTCCAAACTGCTTGTTTTAATCCCAAAATCAATTTAGGCTACCTTACGTACGACCTAAGGGCTATTTAAAGGACTCAAGGGCTATTCTAAAGCCTCACCTCACCTCTCAAAGTTCTGAGTTAGAGATTATCATTGAGAGAATTCTTTTCTAGAGATTTATTAAGAAGTTGTGTTGCCAAGTTCTCTAGAGAGCCAGTTTCTTCTGCATCCTTTGTAGAATATCATCTTCTTGCGCAGAAGATTTGAG
This sequence comes from Umbellularia californica, assembly GCA_028538565.1. Taxonomy (NCBI): domain Eukaryota; kingdom Viridiplantae; phylum Streptophyta; class Magnoliopsida; order Laurales; family Lauraceae; genus Umbellularia; species Umbellularia californica. Next base: position 94,739,438 of record JAPQWN010000003.1, on the reverse strand, counting down.
GAGTCAAGTACTGGATTGAGTCTGTTGCAATCAATGGTGTGCAGTCGTTGAAGCGTACAGCAACACAAGGTAACTTCAGTTTTTCAATAGGGGATATCTGGAGTTGAAATCTGAGTTTCTTGTAATTGCGAGATTCATAGTGTTTGATTGTTGATTCAGTTCGGATCGATGGTTTTTCACCCGGTTAGGGTTTTCCACCTTTAATTTTGTATCATTGTGGTGTGTGCTTGTTGAGTTTATTTTTTGTTGCATTATCATTTATTTTTTTTACATTATTGAGCTGATTGATTGAGTATACCAATGTAGAGATCTCGTACCCTAAACCTTCACGGTACCAGCATATGATCTTAGTGGATGCAAATAATATTGATGTTTCATTTACTGAAATACATTAAGAATGCATGTTCCAACAATCAGTGTGTTCTGTTTGCAGTTACTTGGGCACGTACATGGAAGGAGATTAGAAGTGACATATGCAAAATATTCAGTAGAAACATTGATCGGTTGCCAGTGAAAAATACAAGTAAGTGGAGATCCAAAGCAAACTTACTGTTTGAAAAAAAAAATAAAAAAAATAAGAAGATCTTGGTAGTGGACAATTTTCCCTCCAAACGGGGCCACAAATAACCTCAAGTTCAAACTATTGGGATTGGATGAGGATAAAAGGTGGAGAACAGAAACCTACAAACCGATGAATTTGGAATATTTTCTCCACTTGTTTTCTACACCTATTGTCTACATCTACAATACTCCTAAGAACCAGAAATGGGCACGGGGCATTATGTAAATATCAAGATTCTTTGGCGGCATTTAAAAGGAGAGAAATGTGAAGGTCACCCTATTTGCTTATGTGATCTAACTTTGCCTGCTCTCGTCATTCACAATATTGCCGTCCTACTGGCATAGATTTTGCTCAAATATTGGATTGATCAATACATAGAAAAAAAAATGCAACGCTTAAATTGAAGTGGGAACTTAGACTAACCGGAGCATGAAAAATAAATTAAGGTAAAAACTTTCTTCTTTTAACACATCAATCGATCCAATCTGTATCATTCCCATGGAATTAAACTTAGGCAAGTGCTTACTAATGAGAGGGGTGAGATATGAATGATTTAAAACGAGAAAAATATGGCCCCTACATGTGGTCAAAAAAAGTCGACTGAATGGGAAAAAAAAAAAAAAAGAAGCGGCATGTAAGAATCAACATGGGATCATTTCTCTTAGAACAAACTAATAGAGCTCTCTATTTGTCAATGTCAAATTGGTCCAATAGCCAGTCTTAAAAGGCCTAGCTGGTTTTGACGGTACGACTGGCTTAACCATCTAACATACGTTGTAGAGCCGAGAGAACCACAAGAATGTTGGTTTTTTGGGCGTTCAAGAAAAACATCAAAAGGTTTTGACTCTTTTTCCTTTTTGAAAAGATGTTTTGTATTTTTCCATACTTTGTTTTATGGGTGGGGTAGTGTAGGCTTTATGGGATACATGGGACCCCACACCGGTTAAATGCAACACGGCTTTATATGTTGTTTCGTTTCTTTACCCTTTTAAGAGTTTTTTGAGCCTTTTACTCTGAAAACGTATGGTGCTTGGTCCGGAAATGTTTGACCAGGTGCGTGTCTGCGCATCACATGATTGTTTACCGAAGAAAATAAGGTGAGATGCAATATTATTTTTCCATCACATTAGGTATTATTGTTTACCGAAGAAAATAAGGTGAGCAGCAATATTAATTTCTTTTCATTTCTCTTTGGATTGAGCTGCTCACGAGTAAAATATCTCTTCATGATGGTCTCAAGCAGAGAGATCTACTGGAGACAAAAATCCAAGATAAGATGGCTTAACAAATGTGACCCAAATACTCGATTCTTTCATCTGACTGTGAAAGCCCTGAGTTTGTTTAAGAAAATTAACCACATTCTTGGATTTTTATTGTATCCTCCCCAAATTCTACATCATCATTAACACCGCGGTCTTCCTTTATGTGATCCTCTCTATTTTTTGGGAGTCAAGGCTGCTATATTTGTAACTCCCTAACAATTTCTCTTTTTTCTCTCTCCTATTCTCTCCTTTTTGTATATTGGTCTCTGCGTTTTTTTCCTTCGCATGTATCTGTCTTCCAGACTCTTTGAGCATGCCTAGCCTATGTAATTTGTCTCCTTTTTAATACGAATTATCCTTTAAGAATAAAAGAAAAAGAAAAGAAAAGAAAATCTAAGGAAAAGTGGAGAAAACCCTCTAGTGTAGACAGTTCCATCCACGTTTTGAACTCATCCAAATGCCCAGTGGCGGATCCAGCATTCGCGTTTGAGGGGTGCAAACCTTATTAGATAGTTTGGTTTTATGGGCAAACTAGGGATTTTCATGTGGAGTTTGAGGGTGGGCCAACAATTTTTGAATATTTTTTTGAATTGCACCAGGGTTTAATCGGTGCGGTTTCACCCAGGTGGCTGTGCCTGGGTCCGCCCCTTCGAATGCTACCAAGAAAACTTATAAAAGAGAATTAAGAAAAAAATATCAAGGAGATGCTTAAGTGTCTTGTTCAATCTAACGCAAGCTTTTCTTTTTCATTCTAAAGTACCAGGCGAAAGACAAGAAACAAGCAACAGGGACCCTATCCAAGATGAGAAGTCTGACGTCCCCTGCCGACGTGAGCATATCGGTATGAATGGTAACTTGTGGTACTTAATTTGTCAAAGCATAATTTTCTAGCATATCTATGGTTGTTTAATGGGACATTTACTAGTGTTTTCACATGTTTTACAAGAAAAGTGGTATTGATCATCGTTGTTAGTATCATGATGATTATTGTTGCGACAGGGGATTCCATTGTGAGCAGTAGAATGGGTATTTTAAACTTATCTATTTCCTTTTCATCTTTACTCTTCATAGGCAAAGCTAACAACTTTTTTTTTTAGATGTTTTCCGCTTTTGTGGATATAGTTCCATCACATTCAAACACAACTTTGATGGCAGCTATTGCCATGCAGAATCTCGACATGATAAACTATTAAGGCATTTTGGAGGTCTCAATCCCGAATTAACAATATTCAATGCGATAAATGTAATTTAGTTTTACAACAACAATTATTTCACAATAAAATTGTTAGGAAAATTGTGTGGCCCGACTGCCATTGGGCCCACATCAGGTCGAGCCCGGCGGTGTGCTGCAGATGAACTTCTAACAAGTCTTGATCTAAATGAGTCAGATAAGGATCAAACTCTTGGTGGTAGAGTTTAGATTAGGTTCAGACTCTTGGTTGGCAAAATTCCCACGCTGGTTAGGAAATGTGGAATTCCAGGAGAGGTAGAATCCATAGTGTTCTAGGAGGGGTAGAATCCATAGTAGTAGTGAGTCATAGGGATTATTCTATATAAGGGAGATGAGAACCCTTGCTTGATTATCCAGTAGATCTGAGAGCATTCACAGTGAGTTCGTAGGTATACTCAACACCGGAATGCACAAAATGTTCTCGGCGAGTTCGGTTCCGACACCCATCTAGGACCAATTAATTCTTTCAATTGGTATCAGAGCCTAATCTATACATTTGACGGTTCGGATCTTGCACACTGTAAATCACCAGATTTAAGACCTCTTCATCGTAGTTTTCTTCTGTCCAGTTGATCGGTTGCTTCTCTACAACAAAAGCAAGGAAGAAGAAGACGGATTTCTTCTCCTCGGGCACAGAGACCGAGAGGAAGGAACAGGGAAGACTTTTCGTTTGGCGTGCTTTGCAACAAGGGGGCGTTTTCGTTTGATGATTTGCAAACAGGAAGAAAAGTTGCACCTGTTCTTTTCCTTCTAAAAAAGTTGCAACTGTCCTTTCAATTCCAAGCATCATTGCTAACCTTTTTCCTAACCTTGTGACACGCGCCAGAGATCTTTTGCTGCAAGCCAATTCTTCAGGCCAGGCCACGTTGACCCGACCCGTCTTCAGCCTGGCCCACTTCATTACAGAGAATCTGTTGCAGTGCTGGTAGAGTGATGTCAGCGCAACGTAGTTGCTGACGCAAGCGCGGGTCCCAATCTCATCAGTCGACATAAACTTTGACCATCCATAACTTTTTCATCTGAATTCGAATCAACGAGCTGTTTGATTCTACGGATTCACGGTGACGAGCACTACCCAAAAGTATTGACAAATTTTGATCATAAATTTTTTAGACCTATTGCAGTCATCTTTGACATTCAAACTTTGTCGCGTGATATCTGGCTCCTCTAAGCTCCGATGGACGATCCATTTGTGCCTGTGGACTCCTGGCAACGAGATCTATACAGAGGCAATGAGAGATTGACGATCCAACGGTTAGAAAAATCCTTGGGTTGAGGATCTGATCGAAAGTATGTCGGCACAATCCAACGGCACAAAGAGACATGATCTCTGGTTAGTGGTTTAAAAATTGATAAAACCACTAGATCTCGGATGAAAATAATCCCACTAGATCTCGGATGAAAATAATCTGTGATGCATGCATATACTATTGATTGCCTGATGGATCCATGATTGACAACTGGGTTGATCAGATCACTAATAAAGTGTTGACCATGGTGGGGAAAACTAATTGATCAATGTGTTCGAATTCTATGTCTATTGTCATGGCCTTCCACTTCAGTTGTGATATATCTCTTAAGGCCCTAGCCTTTTAAATATTTAAATTTCAATGGAATTTGAGGCAAGAAATAACAATAATTTATTTAAGGGGACATGAGAATATGACGGGATAGACAACCTAGTGGATCGGATACAAAGGTTATAATCATATAACAGTGGATCTGAAGAAGGTATAAGAACGGAACTGGTGGATCGATATATGGTTTTTCATCTGATCTCAAGGATGGTAATTGAATTTTTTGAATCCATGAAATCAAAATCCGGAGATTGTAAGCTTCTATAAATATGGAACAAATTTTATGATGTGTTTCAAAAATGACATGACTGTAAATTACATTTGACTCTGTAAATCCAATTTGTTATATTTTGGAGATGCTTTACTAATTACTACTCTGTGATGAGTAAAATTCGTGGCTCAACTCATGATAGAATAGATTAAGGAAATCTGTTCTGGGGCAATATAGTTGTGGTTTGCATGCATGGGAGATTATTGTATTTTTTTTAAGTTTATGAGATGATATTTACTTGCTTGATATAGCTTGTAATATATAAATCTTCTAATTTTAATTATTCTGTATGTGTTGCATGTGTGGTTTGGCACACTTATGGCATGAAAAATATGACACATCAACAAAGACAGAATAAATGGACTGGTTGGGATGATATATTTACTTGACCTTGGTATATTGGAACCATGTCTAGGTGGAAAATGACCAAATACCATTTTTCCGAAATAACTAGAAGTGTGGTTAAGTGATATCATATACTCTATAATATGCTGATCGTTTTATTTGTCCAAATTTAAATGGGTGTGAGTAGTGATTTGTTACTCCGATTGGTGACTTTAGCAAATATATTTAAATTTATCTATTATGATATAAGCTTTAGGCACTGTAAAAATGCTTTGAGTGGTATGCTGCTAAGTCATGGACCAATAGAACTGAAAGTTAATGGATGAGATCCGTTAAGCGGGGGAGTATAATTATGAGAGATTGAAGAATATTGTGCATGAAGAGGATCATACTTGTATATTTGATTATGTACACCCCACATCTAAAATGGTGTGGTTGGAAACTTTAAAATCATTTTATATATTAACCACACGTATCGTCCGCTATGTGCTGTAAGAAGAGGATATTATTGAGTGTACAATATATATTGAGTCAAACACCTACAATTTAGACCAAAGACTCATTTATGAGTTATGGACTGATGTCAAACCTAAAAATTGACCTATGACTTTGTGGGGATGTGTTGTATACAAACTATTGCAGGCCACAACTATAATACCAACAGCAAACGGAAACGAAGAAAATCATTTTTTCGTTATAAAATTGAATCATCCAAAGGGATATCGTGTAATCAATCACGAAAATCGGATTATAACCACAGGTCGGAATGTGTGCTTCCTTGTGGATCCCATACAAATCCTAGAGATGCACTACATCTCTGAGGATGGAGTGTGTTACGGAAAGTGGGAGTTTCAACGTTGGCAGCGTTGAAAGTGTAAGTCCTACCAGGGCCCACTTGACAATGAACAACCTGCGTTATTGGGAGTCTTGTAGGATTAATAACACTCAATGTGATTGGATGATTGATGCAGTTATTTGGTAAAAATAGTGCAAGACCTTAATCTGTCATTCGTTGTCAATCTATGCAATATGATAATTGACTATATACTATAGAGGTGAATATAAAATAACAATCGGGCATGCCAATTAGTCGATCCACCTTAGGATTGAAGGGCCATGGGTTCTTGGCAATCAAATGATAATGACAGATTAGTAGATAAGCATGATGGGTGGCACAAGGATTTAGAAATAGAAGGATTTGGTTACGTGGAGATTATCTCTCTTGGCGTAAATTGTTATTCATGTGAATCCTAAGGGCAATGGTTGGTTGTGAGAATCTGTAGTTGCACCTAGTGGATGTAAAGGATGTATTCCTAAACGGAGAAAAGTAAGAAAAAGCTTTACATGTAATCAGCAGATTTTGTGGTGCAAAGATCATGAGAATTAATGTGTACAAGTTATCTTAACATGGAATTTCACGAGGTCATATGTGAAATTAGTTTATCCCCGGCATATAAAACATGCAATTAGGTAAAAGCAGTAGAAGTAATTATATATTTGTCATTGAATGATATGTTGATTGTTGGTGGCGAATTTGAAGTAATTTCCAAACAACAGTGTTGAAGTCTTGATTCGAGATGAAAAACATGGATTGAAGCATTATGTACTGGGCATATGCAGCAACCATGTAAGCTGAATATGGTACGGACTTTGTCACATGGGTCCGAGTAGGACGCTGTGTTAAAACAGTTGGATATGGAGATGTGCGAGCCAATCGACACTCCCATTTGCATGTGTATGAAATTGTCCAGCAATCGGAATCTCATTAGTGAGAAGGACATGCTCATGACTGGAGACAGGCCTTATTCGAGGATAGTGGGCGGAGCATAACGCATGACATCCTCATCATGCATATAATGCTGTAATTCCAGATTTATGAGACCGGAAATGGATCGCCGTTGGTCTCATAATTAGATTCCTATGTTGTCCGAGTGTGTCCATTATGGCAAGTGAATAAGAGGAATCTGGGTACATCAAAAACATTTGCTACACCGTTCTTATGGTACGGTTGTTGTCTTGGAACTGCATGGTTGTATGGTTGCCTATTGGAATGGTGACTTGGATGAGAGGGAGTCCATGTCTGGTTAAATTTTAACCCTGTGGCAAAGGTCTTGATTTTCTGATATAAAGAAAACTGACATGGTAGCTTTGTGGAGAACAGAAGATGGGATACAACCTGCAATACAGTAAACCAAGTGGCCATCAGTTTGGATCTCTTCATAGATATTTGAAATTGGTAAGAACCGATTAGCCAATGCAAATGTTATGAGTCTGTAATTACAACGATGAATGAAGCCACAATTCCACAATCCCTCATGATATTCAATTGTAATATCAATATATCTAAAATGTGGGTAGAAAGGTGAGATCTCAATCTTGTAAATCCCACTGGTGGAATTGATGTGTATTCCCTTCATTAAGTTTTTACTTGGTTAGAGATGTATGTAGGGACTAGAGTATATATTGATGTACATTGGCACGTTTGATTTACATGACATTTGTGCCAAGTGGGAGATTGTTATGAAAATTGTGTGGCCCGACTGCCATTGGGCCCACGCGAGGTCGAGCCCGGTGGTGTGCCGCAGATGAACTCCCAACAAGTCTTGATCTGATTGAGTCAGATAAGGATCAAACTCTTGGTGGTAGAGTTTGGATCAGGTTCAGACTTCTGCTTGGCAAAATTCTCACGCTGGTTAAGAGATGTGGGATTCCAGGAGGGGTAGAATCCAAGTAGTCGTGACTCCTAGGGATTGCTCCATATAAGGGAGATGGGAACCCTTGCTTGATTATCCAGTAGATATGAGAGCATTCGCAACGAGTTCGTAGATCTACCCCACACCGGAACGCACAAGGTTCTAGGGGAGTTCGATTCCAACACTCATTTGGGACCAGTTAGTTCTTTTAAAAATGTCATCCAATATTATACTATCACCATTTAAATTATGTATTTGTAGTCAGGTCATGCACATGAAGCTTGAAGGATCATGAAGTAGATTATGTTCAAAATAATGAGAGTAAAACAAAGTTGGCCCTTCTAATACAAATCTGTTAATGATAAGGAAAGACTCAAGGTTGGACATGAGCATCTTAGCTCATGACAATCCAATAGCTCACAAGCCCTGTATATGGTCCATAATAAAAAAAGAACGGCCTCTTACCCTAAGGGTAACGAGTGTTAGTTCTTACATGCCTGTCTTGGGTTCGAATCTAGGCACAGTGGCGGCTCCAAGAATTCAAGTCAGTTAGGTCAACAAAAGACTTATCTTCCGCAAATCGAATAAATTTATTTTCCCCTTTATTAACATCTGTCATCTACTTTCGATAATTCGACAAATATAACATAAAATTCTCAAATAATCTATTTCAATAATCCGACAAAGATAATATTGAATTCTCAAAAAAAAAAAAAAAACACATAAATTTTAATTCATTGTTACTAATAGTTTTTAATCCAAAAAGAAAATCCATATACATAAACTCTTAAGTTACCCTCAACAGGTTTTCATGTGTTGTAATTGTTGCATAATAGCTTCATTATCAACACTAGCAACCACATCATTTTCAATATATGTGATCAAACGGTCATTCATCCATTGATCTCCCATTCGGTTACTTAACCTGCTATTTACATACTTCATTGCTGAAAAAGCTCTTTCTACCGTCGCAGTTGCTGCTGGTAAAATTAACGCCAATTTTAGAAGCAAATAAACCAATTGGTATAAAATATCCTTCTTTGTCTCTACTAATTTTATAGTAATGTCACAAATTCCTTTAAGTTCTAAAAACTCGTTGCTAGAGCGTATATCAGCAATGTGGGCCGTTAATTTTTTTTTTTATTTTAGCAGACAATTGGGCCATTAACTTATGCGGTGGGTATTTTATGTTGACTTTTGTTCACTACCACAGTTACAAAGAAAATGTGTAAAGTTAGCTAATGTAGGGGTGAAACTCTTAAAATGAGTGGAGTCAAACTCAAAAATTTATGTAGGGTCAAACTCAAAATTTAAATTCACGACGTAAAAGATTTTATTATTAAATATTTGTTTAGATCTCAGTGGGGTCAATTGACCCCATTGTGATCAATGTGGCGCGGCCCATGCCTGGGCAAGCACCTTTCCTCACCTGAGGCTGTGCTACCTCACCTGAGGGTTACCCCACGTCACTTGAGGTTAATTAATCCCCTCACCTGAGGGCTCCCTCGCTATAGGGCTAGGGACCCCAGCCCCCCTAAGCCGGGATACAAAAATAATAATAAAAAAAGGTCACTCATAAAAAAAATTCTGTTAGATGAGAGAAGGGAAACCCTATTGAGATTATGAAATCAAAACCTCTATGTGTGTGCGCGCGCTCTCGCATCCTATCACTACTCCGACTTGTCAACATGCACGGGAGACCCCTAATTACACCGAAGCCCGTGTGTTTGCATCCTTTTGAATGGACTAGAAGGTTGGATCAAGGATGAAAAATAGCTTCCTATAAGTTGTTAAATTTATTTTATATATTACTTTGTAAAACTTTTTACAAACATTGTTGTAGCACAACTGATTATTGATAGTTTTTTGAGGTTGACCATAAGCTTGAGTTTGGCTCTCGACAAGAATGGGGAATGTTTTCTTACAAGAAATAAAAGACAACAATCCGACGCGTATCGAGTATGGGCTTGGGCGTGCTTCAGTCTCTGGGTTCAGACTTATATAGGCCAACGCGTATCAAACCCCACCAGTTGCCTGCCCCAGTCCCACGACAAGAGGCTCAGAAAAGTAAGGTTGCACCCCTGAAAATGAAGAGAGAATAGATAATACTTTTTGTTTAAGGTCACGTAGGACTTGCTAAATTTCAGATTTGGTTGAGACAGTTCAATGAATTCTGGGTTGGAATTGACCAACATATTAATACAAAATATCAGCATGATACTCATGTGGAGATCTATGATAATAGATACTTAAAAAAAGGCAACATATTAATACAAAATATCAGCATGATACTCATTTTACATCTGTCACTCTTCCAAGAGAAACTAGTACCACTACATATTAACCACGTTTACAATGGATATATGATGTCAATCCCCTCTTATAATTATATTACTCTTCCTAGAAAACTAGTGCCAATACATATCAACCGCGTCGACAATGGATATAATAGGGCTACTGCCCAGACGAGAGGAACTACATATGGATCAATACCCAATGAGCGTTAGACCAAGGTGCCTCGTCATTGAGGTATCGATTATTTGTATTTGGTATTTCTCTTTTATAATATTACCTCCTCTGAAGCCCATGTGATTTTTAAAAATTAAGAAAGGTATGACAATAGAAATGATTGAGTTGAATATTATAGATAAGCCAATCAGAAAAACCTAGCCCTTAGTTTTAGCCTCTCTAGCTTAATGAGCTATACATAGTACTCGAAATTGTTGTGATAAGATCCAATGGTTATTAATATCAGGACCAGTGCATCTTTTATCCAAAAAAAAACAGAAAAAATCAGGACTAGCCAGTGCGCCTGCTCTAGCCCTGTATGTGAGTTTGAGTTTCTCATATAATAGAAATTAAGAGAAAAAATAAGGGGTTGTGACAATTAGTCCCCCTTAAACTCAGATATTCCAATTTCATGATCAAAATTCAGGCAATTGTCACCAGAGTCACTTGACTCTGGTCAACATTTTTTTAAAACTTTTTAGCTTCGGATCCCATAATATCATGAGAATAGTGTATGTCACATAAATTGATAAATCGCATGATACTATAGCTTTTATGCAGCATCTGAGGGAAACCTTTTTCCAAATGATAAAACTTGAGAAATGGTGATCACATGTGTATTTACTTTTTACAAAATGTCAGTTTTCGTATTTTATAAAAAATAAATTTGTTTACTAGTTCCAAAAAATATATGATACAAAAATTGATAAATCCCATGATACAAAAAATATTTGATACAGAAATTGATAAATCCCATGATATCATGGGACTATCACATGATATTATGGGATATGGTGCAAAAAAGTTAAAAAAATAATGTTGACCAGATTAAAACAACTCTGTTGACATTATCTAAATTTGAATAATGAAATTGGAAAAATAGAGTTTAAGGTGAACGAATATGTCAAAACCAAAAAAAAAAAAAAAAAAAACATCTGAATTCCGAAGACAGGACGTTTGTGTTATCTTATTAGGATATTATTGAATTTAAAATTAAAAAAACAGTTGTACACTTGGATCCATTTAGTCCCTCGGAAGAGTAATTGACAAGAAAGAAAGAAAAGGTGGCTTGTTGAAGTGCCCAAATGCAACTGGGTACACCAAGTCACTTTCTTTTGGGCTTATTTCTCTACTAGAATTTATGATAGGAATTTGTCATATGTTTTTTTTTTTTTTTTTTTTTTGACTTGATATGACAAATGTTATATTTCTATACAAGCATTTCAAAATTCCACTGAAAGGTCGCAAATGACCTTTGGTAATTTAGGAATTCCAGCACTTCTTTTTTTCATTTTTTTTTTATTTCTGGATGCTCAAGTATAAGGGAGCATTCAAGATTCCCACTATGCTTGAGAATTTCAAAATTCTTTAGATGAGAATTCCATGCATGAGTGGACCTACCTTATAATGATATGGGGCAGCCGCCCCATGTCAGATCTTGAAATCCCAAACAGGTGAATGGGCTCTTGGACTATGCCCCACATAAGTCTAAACGATTGCCCCATATGTCTTATGTCTAAACTTTCGTCTCCTTCTCTCTGTCTAAAAAAGCTCTTCTTTTGACCCTTTTTCTCTCCTAGTTTTTCTTGCCGTCTTTGCAGTGCTTCATCATTTTCTTCTACCTTTTGATCACCCGCTAACTATCCAAATCTTAAAAAGTCCCTCTCGATCCGATCCGGCCAGCTCAATTTCCTTTTTTTCGTTTTCCCTCTTGGATGATTTAGTGTTGAAAATCAATTATTTCTCTATTTTTCCATAACCCATGGCGAAAAGATAATCAGGACTTTTGCATGTTTCTTCTTGAACTTTCATTGTGATTTCACACACTTGTCTAACGTTTCTTTTGTTCATTTGCAATATTACTCCTGTCGTCCTTGCAATTCATGTGTGTTGAATCTTCCGTGGATGGAAGAGATTTTAATTTGTAGGTTTTGTGTATACACTATTTGAATTAAAGAAATCAAAATTGGATCTTATGTGAATTGTATTTCTTATTGACCATGTGCCTTTGGATTTATGATTTGCTTAGATTACTGTTGTATCATGTTGTGCCTTATTGTTACATCTATTGGCTAATTTTTACAATTATGTTTTCCATCTTGTATTCTTGTTTTTAGGAAAGCTAGTGATCTTGTTGAATTTTTTGCTAAGGATATCGTTTTTTCAATTGACGATTATCCGCCCCACCCAAACGAAAATACTGAGTCCGCCACTGATTCCATGAATTCCATTAGCAAAGAAACAAGCCCTTTTAAATGTTTTATGAGCGCTAATTCCCCCTTCCTCTTATTCCGACTCTAGGTGACAAAACGGAACCACAGAAGGGTCCTCGAAAAGAAGAGGGATCTGGCGATTCAACTCCACAAGAGGGGGACAAAAAACAAAGGGCATCGCAAATGGAAAAGGAAGATTCAACAGAAAGACCACAGTATCCCTCCAACTACCATGTTTTCCACCACTTCCTGCAGTTCGCAACAGAACTCTTCCTCTTTGTTACCGGCTTAGGTTCGTACCGCTGTTGAGTCGTATGGGTCCCAGCATAAATAGGCCTTGCTATCTCAGCATTGAAATGCTGAATGCAATTGAGTTGCAATTGAGTTTTGGACAAGCAATTGATGATAAGTGATTCTCCCCAATGCCAGCCTCATAAATTCATCAGTAGAGCCTACCTTCTAAATCTAAACTGCTCCGATCTGGGTGGAGTCAACAGTCACATTGATCACTTGGCTTATGAACTTCAATTGCGTACTTTATTTGTTATAGATGGAAAGAACTACAAATTATAGTAGTGCCCCTTGCATGTGACCAATCTAACATTTGGCCAACTTAAATATTATTTGATATATAATTAAGACACAACAGATATAATAGGTGTTAAGGCAGATAAACGGCTTGTATTTTGAAAAGGTAGGCCCTGCCATGCGTTGAAAATGGGTGCAGCATCATACTCGTACGCCCTTTATCAATATGACAGTGAAACACTCTGAATGGAGCAAATTTTGGCCATGTCGCAAAACATGTACCAGAATTGCAGACCCTAACTTAAATCGTTTGAATTGAGTTGGAGTATTTATACATAATACACTTTACAGATGTGGCCAAGTCCCTAAACACTAGAGATAACAAGAGAGACGAGTTATCAGGAGAGTTTAAAGAGAGATACGAAGATAGAGGGATTGAAGTCTATCTATGGAGATCATTATCTATTGTGATTTGAAGTACGATAGGCTAAGTGGGCCATGATTGATTGAGTGAGATTGGGTTGGCTAATAAAACAAATGATGGCATTTATTTCTGAACTATTTGGATTCAAGAGATGTGACTCGCTGATGAATTTGCGGAGGCTGGCCTCTGAAGTCAGGGAATCAAAAGTCTACTCACGTCTTGCTGAGGCTTCAAGTTATTGAATTGAATTTTAACTAATATGGTGAATTCAGATACTCTTGAAACATTGCTATGTAATTACTTCACCCCATCTCTGTAATTCTATGGGGGCACTTAACTCTGATTTTCACTCCAAGTGGGAATTGGGTACACTCACACATTAATCATGCATGAAATGTGCGATTCATCTACTTTTCTCTTCAGTATGACCAATTCAATAGTGTACTCAGATATGCTTGGACTGAAATTTGGGTTAGAAAATAGAGAGATAATATGAAGAAGGTACAAGCCTTGCTAATAGTCTAGGAGAATTCTCCGCCTGTTTGGTTGACAGATTTGTAAGAATCTTTGTTCTAGCTTGTAATGACGCCCTCCAAGCAGTTTCCAAAATGCTGCAGTACAATCCAGCGTTCATTTCCAAAATGCTGGAGTACAATCCAGCGTTCAGGAAGCTGGATTTCTTAAAATCTCAAAGGCCAAAAAAGATTTTTCAGGAGGTAGATTTTCAAAATTCTGATACAAATAGAGGATTTTAAATGCTCCAAATGCATCATCTCACACCAATGTCCGAAATCCTCCAAAATACCTGCAAACAAAGAAGCCATTAGGCCAAGGATTAAAAATTATAATAAGTGTTTGAGATTTACACGCACTGTGCTATGTCCAGGATACTTCCAAGTCCGCAAAATAAAAGCCATGAAACGGAAGCACAAATTGACATATCAAATCATGAGAAGGCTCGTCCGCGACACAGAGTTGTGGGTGTATGGGGGCACTGGCTTGAAGCGAGATACCAGAGGAGCAAAAGAAAGCATTTCGCTCCCGAGCAACGCGCCGGAGGATCAGTACTCGACAGAAGGTACTCTCCTTTTAACACAAGATATATACTTTTCTTTTCTTTCAAATTGCATAAATAAGGAGCCTCCCACACACTTCCTGTGAGTGGAATGTGGAGCACTCAACCGTGGAGCCACCTATTTACAATGAGAACTGTTAGATTAGACATGTGACAGGTAATTTGTTTAATGCATATCATTAACAATGAGTAAGGTTGTGATAATCATGTTATCATCTATGTTCTCACCCTTACGGAGGGACTAACTATTAAAGTAAGACTTAGGAATAGCATTCCTTTGAATCGGTATAGATTATCTATGGGTAGGAGCCACAATGGATTTCTACACATCCCACTCACCGAAAGCTTGTGGAATCGACTTAATTGGAATGAAATGATTTCAATACAATGAGTCGTATCAGAATGTAAGGATGAGGTTGGCATCAGTTTGACATGCAGTCTATTATAACTATAAAAAAAAAAAAAAAAAAAAACCCTCTCTAAATGAAATCTAATAATTAATTATTATGAGAAATAAACTTCTAACTAATCCAATGTATTCTAAAATCTCTATGTTGGCTGCTATCCCAGACGAAGATGAGATCCGCCAAGATGACTCCGCCTCCACGTCAAATAATCCTCCAAGGCCCGATGGTTTCGAAGGTATCTTCTATTCCTTTCGTAGTGAGATTAATATTGGAAATTCTATTACTTTAGTTGTGGTGATTTTTTCCAGGCCCATTAGCTATATGAATTTCTCCTATAACATTTTATATTAAAAAATCCCAACCTCTGGGCTTGTCGGTTTTCTCCCTTCAATAATCTCCCCTTACCAAGCAACCTTTATACTAAGGGGAGCTTAATTGATATGTCCCAAGCCTTTGACAAGCCAAATTGGAGAATTAATCTCCCTTCTATGACCTCTCAGAACTTGGCTTCTCAAACCATTGGACTCGCCACATCAAAGAATGCATCTGTACTTTTTCAAGGGATTTGTCCACATCAACGGTGGTCCTTGTGGATTCATCAACCCGAAATATGGTATTCGCCAAGGCGATCCTCTTTCCCCAAACATTTTCATCACCGACAATGTGCTTACAAGAGTCTAAAACCCTTACTAGATTTCCCTCAAGAGTACATTGCTCTCACCCCTCAGAAAAAACGATATGAAGCCCTAAAGTCGCGTAGACACCCACAACCGTAAATCACCTAGGCACCCACGATCTGACCTTATAATAAATTAAGGATTCAAATATAACTGCCGTATTACATATTTACTCCTGTAAATAATTAATATGATCGGATCAGGCTGTTGTTCCGAGTACATAGAGTAATAGTTCAGTATTTAGGAAATGAATCCTCACAATAGTAAAACAAAACCATAGTAAAACAAACTACAGAATGTTATCTAGGACTGGAAATCCACTTACTGTTTGAGACAGAAAAAATAATACTCTGTTGTTGAAGTTATGAATCTCAGAAATTCGCAGCAAAAGATTGATCAAGGCTAGTGTTTAACACTATGTCCTTTAGATAAATTTCGCCCCTGCAATGGTGCTTACGATCTTCAACAGCGTTTGTCTCCCAAGATACAATGATCAGTACCACAACAGTTGCAGCACTACAAACTGTGTGACCGGCGAACTAAAAGTGCAGCAGGACTCTCTCCTTAACTATGATGATGACTCGAGAATGCAATGCACAACAACAGCGAATTGGATGATCAAAACAGCATGGACAAGATGCTTTATAAAGCTTGCTTCGGGATTCTTTCATGGGGTGTGGCATCTGTTTAGAACAGTGACTGTTCAGTGAACAAATGCTACTTTGGATACACCTCTTGGGGATGGACACACACCCTTTTAGATGCGAATAGATACACCACTAAGGACACATCTCATTTGTAAAAAGGAAAATTTTATTAAATAAAATTTCTCCAAAAAATAAATGGGTAGTGGGTCGAGCCAAGGCTAGGCCCAGTCCAGAACGGGGCCGGGTGCGCGCATGTGTGGTGGTGACCCCACTTTGATCTAGGTCCTTCATCCTCCACAAAAGTGGGATGCCCCTTGGGGCTCATTTTATAATACCAAGGTAAGCATATTTATACCCAAAGAATGTTTTGCTCCCAAGCAATGTGGGAAGCAAGTTCACCACTTCCTTTGTTTCCATGTTTAACATGTTCAAGTAGTGGTGTTTAGGAGGCAATTTCTCATTCACTCCTTAATGGATTAGAGCAACCCAGTACCTGTCATTAATCTACTCATGGAGTAAATTACATTCCCATGTATTCCCACCTAAAAGGATAAGTGGATCCCATTTAGTTTTTGGCTCAAACTAAACAAAACTAGTGGTGCTCTTAGCGATTTTTCAAACACAGGCTTCACCAACCCATTAGCAACATAGGTGGAAACGAAGAATTATGATGATGTTAAGCTTCAGCCATGCTTCTCCGCTTCTTTTCCCTCCACATACCTTGGAGGGCGTCTTTTCTTGGGTAGTCCTAAGCGCCATCTCTTCACCCATCTCACCGATGCTATGCAAAGGAAGTTGAGTGGCTAGAAATCAAACTTGTTACCTTTGCTGACTGACTTGTTCTTGTGAAACAAGTTTGGTCCAGCCCGCCTCTTCATACCTTGATGGACCTACCTAGGCTTGTAAATGGGTTGGTTCCGGTTTGGGTCCATGGTGGACCCAGAACTGGAACTGTTAAGGAGAAGGTGGAACATGATTAGGACTCGGAACCGTTTTGGAACCAGAACCATATATAGGACAGGTTCGGATCCAAGTTCGGCTCTAGGTAGAGAACGATATTTAAAAAACACGATTTTTAGGAGAGATTTTCGAAAATTAAGGTAATATGTTGGGTCTCAAGTCCACTGGTGTGAACTACGGTGGAATCAGACCTGAAACCATTTATTTATCGAGGCCTTAATAAGGACCCAAACTCAGTTTTAACAGGTTGGAATCTCTGGGTCTTCGGAGAATCGAGGACCCATTTACATCCCTAGTCCTACCTCTTCCTACAAGTGCCAAGAAATTGAATCCATATGCCCTAATTCTTGTTGTTTGGGTGCCAACGAGGCTCTAAAATGAGTGCTAATTGCTGGGAAGTT
Source organism: Umbellularia californica (assembly GCA_028538565.1). Taxonomy (NCBI): domain Eukaryota; kingdom Viridiplantae; phylum Streptophyta; class Magnoliopsida; order Laurales; family Lauraceae; genus Umbellularia; species Umbellularia californica. The sequence goes on along the minus strand of JAPQWN010000003.1, from coordinate 94,721,657 downwards.
GTTTACCTCCCCAAGAGTGAAGGTGGCCTTGGTCTTCGCGGAGTTTTTAAGATAAATAAGGCATGCCTTCTCAAGTGTGGCTAAGAAGCTCTCTCCTCGGGTTCTCTGTAAGGGCTTCTTGGTTGAATGCTGGTTATTATAGGAACAAACCTCTTTAGCACTGATCCTCCCCTCTGAAAGGATCCTCTTTCTGGAGGAAAATTAAGTCCTTGGCTTGCTTTTTGCAAATGGGTAGCAAGTGAAGGATTGGGAATGGGAAATCAATTAGCTAATTGCATCATTCCTAGGTTCTAAAGAAACACATTGTCCACTTCTTTCCATCTTTTTTTTCTTCTCAAAGGATAAAACAACTCCAATCATCCCCGTCCCCCCAAACAATACACTGTCCTACGAGACATCACCTAGAGTCCACAATGTCGCTCCCTCATGTGATGGCTCTAAAAACAGACCTGCGGGTGCAATATCAAATGCCAAGACCTTAAAATCTTAAGTTGTGCCTCTTCCATCACCAATTGATTTTGGTTAGAATGGTAGCTCAAGGGGTGTACGATCCTACAGATCCGTCACTCAAAAAATGGCATGGCTGAAATTATATTCCAGAAGTACCACCCAGCCCTAGGCCCCTCTTGCACGGAATATGATCCTTCGCCTAAGAATATCTTTCTTTGCCTTGTGATTTTTCCATCAAAGAATTTTGTCTTCCTCAGGGCACGGTCCAATGGGATTCATTTGGTCTCGGCCTTCCTTCTCTGTATGTGCCACCAAGAAACACCTAATGCTCTATTTTTCTCCCGTGCCTTCTCACAAAAAGATTTGAGACTGGCTAGCTAGCCTGGCAAAAAGTAACTCTCCCACAAGAAATGGAACTCCCCTTCTCTGGGATTTCAAGCTCCCCTTCTCTGGTACTTCCTATCTTCCATCACCGACAATGTTGTTAAGAAGAATATATTGTTAGAAAATTTGAAAATTGTGGGGGAATGTTAGAAATTTTCAAAATAGTAAAGAACCATTTAGACTTCGAACCCCACGGCGGATATGATTGAAATGAAAATGGCATCTATATATACTTCTGCGTGTGTCCTTGTTAAGTTGTTATGGAAGGGCATGGGCTTTGGGCTTAGAGCATTAGGACTCATTGAAACGCTCATATTTTGCCATTTATTAAGCCTGATTTGGGTTGACCTAGTATTTGTTTAAATTGGGTCTATTTGGCTTGAACATGAGCTGACCCAGATCCAATTTAGTTTAGGCTTGTTTTTTGGTCAAGAAGGAAAAATGGGTCAAATAGCCAGTATGAGCTTGGAAGTTGGTGTGGTAATTATTGTCTTTAACCGCCAGGATAGTCATGTCCAAATGCTCATTGTCCAAATGGATATACTCCTTTCAAAACAACTCTTTGGAAAGGTTACAAAAGTGTTTCGCTTGATAATTCAAATTCCCAAGGGTCATTTCAAATTTCTCTAACAGTCGTACCCCTAGAGGTTGCATCCCATTGGTTTCTATATATTGCATACAAAATTCAATCGGGAACACAATTTTTTTTAGGCAACATGCTTCAATCATATCTTGGTCATTAATAACATCATTTTTGGTGGGGACCATTGGTGTTCAAGGTTGCTCATCATATCTGCAAACTGAGTCCAACACACAAAGGATCTGAGCATGTTTTATCTTAGAGGCAAACTCATCGATAACCCAGTTTTAGACACTAGTCTTGTATGGGGGATTTTTTGTCTTAAGGAAAGCGCGATCAGCGACTTGGGCAATCCATCTCAACTAAATTTTATTATTATTCTTTCTAACGTATATCAAGTGTTTTCATCATATCCGCCTTTATGTCATCTGAAAGCTCAAAACTATGGTGATTCTCAAGGATTTCAAGCCTTCCCTGAGCCCTGCAACCTCCCTTATCTCATATTAGATCTCTTTTGCACTTGGAAGACTTCATCCTCCAATTTACATTTGATCTATTATATCGGGCTAATCTTTATCATACTTCTCTGTCTTCCAAAAAGATTAGATCTTCACAAAACATTTGGTCGGAACTTGGACCCATTTTGCATCATATCTAACTAATTCCTTGGTTTGGATCGAGTAAGCAATGTCACTCGATCATTATCAAAGTGACTATAATATATATTTTTCTGTCGTGCCTTCTACTTTTAATAGGCCATGAACTAGATCAGAATTATTCTCAATGAATTCATAAGATGTGATCCAATTATTTTCATTGGGTCCGAGTGTAGACTAAAGATTTTGAGCGATGAATCCAGAAGAATGACTATACCCTACATTTATTTATATCTTCTTAGGAAGATAGAAACCTTTCTTTTATTTCGCATTTCGACTCAAAATGAACATGTTAGAATCAAAATATCACAAATATTGAGAAGAGGGGGTGGGTGGGTTGGTGGGTGTGGGGGGTATTTTTATCCTCTGCCTTCCCCCAAAAAAATATAAGACTGGGTAGCTATTCTGGCAGGCTACCAATCTCACACAGGCACTCAAGCTCCCCTTCTCTAGTCTTTCCGGTCTTCCAATATCGACAATGCTGTATTAATGAATATATTAGGTGTTTTCATCATCTAGAAGCTCAAAAACATGGTATTTTCACGGATTCCAAGCCTTACCTAAGCCTTGCAACCTCCCTTACTTAAGTCGGGTATCGGGATCCAAACTGCAGCTGGCGGGACGGGAGGGGGACCTCCAAGTCATTAGATCAAACCGACAAGTTCGTCCAAGCTTAGTGGTGCCAACTCAGAAGTCATGTAACATAAATCGGGACATATATAAAACACATATAATGCAATTAAATAACCGGACGGGACGGGGTGCTCGAAGGCACAAATGTCACTTCAATATCGGGAATGCACATCGGGATTAACAAAATGCTACAAATGTATTTTTAGTGTTTTCGGGAGTAACAAATCATAAATCATTGATTTCGATAGTGCATATCAAAATTTCGGGGACAATGGAATAAAACCGAACTTTCGAAATTTAGGGACAAGTATCAGTGTTTGAGGTTAACTCAAGGTGGATATGGGTCCCGTATGTCGATTTCAATATAAACTTAGTACTCCTTGAGTTTTAAGGACATCCCGAGCTCCTTATATACCCTAGTAATCTCGAAACTACACCGAATCTTTGTGATGGCGTTTTCTCTCTCAAATGGGCCTCCAACAAACATATTCCCATCATTTAAACATTTTATTTCTGCTCCAAACATACCGCCAGGTGAATAGAACCCATCGCTCCCTGAAAGGGGTTCACAAGCGATTGGGACGAAAATCCCTTCTTTTCTCTTCATTTCAAAATTTATAGGTGAGGTCAGTTACCTAGCGGTTAGCCGCCGATGGATTCAACGGTTAGCCGCTGGTTGACCGCGAGCACACCGACAGCATGCAGCATACTGGAATTGTAATCGAACTGAGTTCGATTAGCCGTCAGTCACCAAGCGGCTAGCTGACAGGTGACCGCCAGATGACCACCCCTTTCAGAACAGAAAAGCAGCTCTCTGGAATTGTGACCGAAACTGGTTCGACTAGCCGCCAATCATCAGGCGGCTAGCTGATAGGTGACCGCCAGCTGACCGTTCAGTTACAGGAAATTCTCACTAGGTTCAGATTCGAGCCCTTTCCTCCATCCAATCAGTTCTCCTTCTTTCTCATTCATTTTCCTACAACAAAATGAGCTAAGAGTTCTTCCAATTCATCATTCCACATTTTTCCCTCATTCACAACTCCTTCAATCCTTCTACAAACCACTATCCCTTTACCTCCTACTCAACCATGTCCAACCACCAAGAGAGAAGATAAAAACCCACCAATGACAAGGTTCATTTGAGCCACATCCAAGAGATAAAAAAAAGATTATAAACCAACATATTTCCAAAGTATTAAATGTACCAACAAGACTCTTTCATGAACATTTATTTCAAATCAATGCAAATTAATAACATGAGTAGAATTAACAAAACCAACCACATTTCTCATAAAACCATTTAATGCTCAAACTATCTATTCATCCACCTGCCTTGGGTCTCTAATCAAGCCAAAACAAGTTCTAAACTCTCTTCCAAGCAAAGACTCCGAGCCACACCAAAAAGCCCCAAAACAAACACTAAAAGAGTCAAAACCAAAGAACAAGGGGAGAAAGCTTGTAATAATGAAAATGGGGCTTCTCCAAGGCTAGGAGAACACAATATCAAGAGATGGGAAGGATTACTTACTTGTGGGGTCTTCAAATGGGCAAGAATATTTCAATGAGGATCTTGGAATGGGAAGTTTCTTCCAAAAATAGTATCAATGGCGAGCTTTCAAAGAGAGGAAGAAGAAGATAACATCCATTCTTCAATTTGTGTAACGTTGGTGGTGATTTAGGAGATGGAAAGCAAGAAGTAAGGAGGAGGAGAAGAAGAAAACCCTAGATGGGTGAGACTTTGTGCTGGAAAAAGGAGAAAGAAGAGGAAGGTTCTCTTTATATAGCAAGTGGGGAGTGGGCTCCACTACTCAAAGTCTTGTGGGGTTGAAATCATGCTTTTCGGGACCTTGGATGCGTTCGACGAAGATGGGAAAAACGATCGTCGAAATTTCTAGTTTCCAAAATGCATACATTTCGAGGGTTTCGAGGACATTGAATTTTTTGTCAAGATTTGGTGTAAAAAGACTGTTTTGCCCCTGATAGAGGAAAAGTCGGGTTTCGGGGTTCCGAACGGGAACGGGATCAACATGAAAGTTCTAGAGATTAACGAGATGAGTAAAATGGGATTAAAATAAAAATTATTGGAATCTCGAGTAATCCCCCAAGCACATGCAAAGTCATAAAAGGAATCCCCAAAGGGTCCCACTAATCACAAGGGCACTCAAAATTTCCGAAAGCTATAATAGAAGCTATTCTATTTCCAACTTAGCCAAAACTCACTAATCACGTTTAGAACTAACACACAATTTAATTAATACTAATCGAAGTCACTCGGGTCGGGGTCTTACAATATCAAATTTGAATTATTGACAGAAGATTAAACGATGTCAAATAATCAGAAACTAGGCACATTGTGCGTTTAAGATTAAATCATACTTTATCGAATCACAATTGGCTACTACCTTTGCTCAATCATCCCTTAATAGAGAGCACGCATTTTGGGATGTCACTAGGGCCCGGCCAAAGGTCCTCCTGGCTACTCTGGTTTTGAAGTTCCGGTGCTCCAAGCTGTCTACTGCAGTGACGTACACAAATCGAAACCAAGGGTCAACCCCGTCGAGTATCATCCGGTCGAAGCTAAGTAGTGCCGACTCATTCAATTCAATCAATAGGACGAGTAAGACTTTTACACTCAATTCATTTCGATTCCACTCTATTCATTCAATCAATCTATTCATATTTACTCAGTCCGCTATTCACATCAATTCACGATTCATTTATAGAACATTTGCAATAATACTTTAGAAGTAATACGAACAATGCATATAAGTCAATAACAATATGCAAATGCAATTCAATTAATCAGATCAAGAAGATTTACTAGCCAAACATAATCTAATTACCTGCCGTCTCTAACCGTCCATTTCGATGTAGTTTTAGGTAATTGGATGCACGTGCTACCTTTTATTGGTGTCACATTGTGTGTGCGCGTGATGTACCGAAATCCCTAAATCAATACCCATGGGAAGGTGCTAGAGAAACGGATAGGCACATGAGATAATCTCAGCCCAAAATGTCTCATGTGTTACAATTTCCATTGGACTTAGTTATGTGGTTAAGGGTACCATGTCTAGGGACCTACAAGGTCACTCCTTTCTCAACCTAAGACCTTATTGGTTTAGTATTTGCATCACAATCATCCTCAGGGATTATTTATAAGGTTTTAGTCCATGGGTTCTAATCTAGGGTCCAAACTAGGATTAAAGTATCTTTTTCCCAAAAGAGATAGGGCCCGGTTTAATTGTCCCCATATCAACTTCATCTCCCAATCTCTGATCACTAGGAAGTGTATACCATTGGTTTCTACATTCCAAGAGCTTTCCAACGATATATGGAACTCAAAAATCGGACGTATGGGTTAAAAGTTATGGCCATTCAAAGTTGGCATTGTTGGGCCCATTGGGCTGACCCACTAGAGCGGGCCCAATCCGGCTGGCCCAATTTTGGGCAAAATTTCTCCACACAGATGTTGTTTCTGCACTGTGTTTCCACACCCTTCTTTCCAATCCTTCCTACTCCATACCAGATCATTTCATATACCATTTAAATAGGATTTGGGCCTTCTTGCTCCCATTTATACACATACATGCAAATCCAGCCATTCCCATCTCAAAAGAATAAAAATAAGAATAAGAAGAACCCATTTCAATATCAATCTTCTTAACAGTAGGCTTTCATTAACATGCAAGGGATTAAAACTTTCAATCAAGGACTCATTAGTATGCATATATCTCAAATTGCTCATTTACTTACCTCTTTTTGGTGCCTTTCCACTCAAATCTCCTCTTAGACTCAATTGAAGCTAAAACCCCTAATAATCCAAGCTCTCTTCAATCTCTACAATGGTGAAATGTAATGCATGGAGATGAATTAGCATACATGTAATTTAAATGAACCAAACAGTCCATCCTAAGCTTAAGGAACCATTTAGAAGATGGGTTCTTACCAATAGAGGAAATGGATATGAATGAGAAAAGACAATGGTTGAAGAAGAAGAAATCACCCACATCCTACAAATCCGATGAATGAAATGAGTTGCAAAGAGAATGCATGCAACCTAAACAATCTCTAATTATCATTTTAAAGAAAGAAAATAAGTACAGAGGAATAACTCACCCAAAGAAATGTGTAGAGAGATGAGGAAGATGAAGGAAAGCTAGCAAGAAGATGAGATAAAACTAGAAGATGAAGGAGCCCTCTAGAATCTCACATGGAGGTCATCTTGCTCTTGAGTTAGAAGAGATTGGAAGGAAGGAGGGGAGTGGAGAAGAAGTTCTCTCCACTGGGAAGAGGAATGTAGAGAAGAACAGGAACAAGGATTGGTTGGGTTGAGTTTTAGGCTCCGTTTCTTTACTAGAATTCATGTCTGGTGGTTGTCTAGGAATTTCAAATGCTTCCAAATTCAGGAATTCTAAATTCGTTATTTCATTCATGACCTGAATTTCTGCTTGAGCTCCCGGAATGCCGTCGTCCATCTCCAGGAATTCCAGTGCCAAGTGAGATTTCCAAATGCTCCATGTTAAAGTGGTTTTTCAAATGCTGAGTTTTTTGGGATTTCAAATGCCCAGGAATTCTGAATTCCCAGACATCCTAAATTCTTGTCAGGAATTCTAGTAAAGATACAGGGCCTTAAAGGTATTTTGGTTAGTTTGCATGCAAGTCCCACTCAATGCAAGGAATATGAGAAAAGGGCTTTTGTAAAGAGTTGTGCCTCTAATGAAAGAATTCTGTATAAGGGCTTCTTGGACTTGGATGGGCTGAATATTGGTCCGGTCCAATTGGGTTCAAATGGTCTTGGGTCCACACATATGACTTCTTGTAGGGAAAGTGTTTGATGAAATGCACACGAAGACCCACTAACACTAGAAATGGACATGCATTATTAAAACTGTAAAGAAGTTCTAGCTCCATCTAACATGGGTCAAACCCACTAATCTAATTAAGCCTACACAAAACCAACCAAAACACCAATTAGGCACTTAATTAAGATTAATTAAGCACTAATCAAACTTAGGCGGAGTCGGGGTCTTAAATTCATTCCTGCAAATTCCTTAACAAGACCCTGCCTCAAATGATTTTGGCTTGGATTCATGACTCGCCACCTTGCTGGTTTCTTTTTTGTTGCAGTTTCACTAACTGTTTTTCTCCTGTTTTGCTTGTCATTCTATGGCTTTTTCTTGGTTTTGTTTTCTAATTGTATTTTTTGGATGGTCTAGTTCTCTAATTATCCCCTGTACATCCACTATTTCTCTTAATGATCTTCTTTTGTCCTGAAGAAAAAAAAAGGGCACCGTACATAATTTTTAACATTTTGACAGATAGAAAAAAAAGGACGGAAACGATGGAGCCAAATGGAAAGTGGAATGAGCTGGTGCAGAAAATCATACAAGGAAATGAAGTGTTCGTGGAAGCAGAGGAGATACGGCCGAATGTTTATAGATTTATGATGCAGCAGGACTCCATAAAGGATGGTAACATCTCCATAAAGGATGGTAACATATCTCTCTCTCTCTCTCTCTCTCTCTCTCTCTCACGCGCACACAAGCATATAAATATGTATTGCTTTCCACATAAACAAGTTGCCCTAGTTATATCTTTTTCAGCACTTCAGTGTGTGTCAATCAACCTCAAACTATTAAAATCCATCAGTGCATATCTATGAACTATGATTGTTAAGAAGTCTGGATTTGACCTTGATTTAATTGGAGCTAGATCGATCGTTTCTAAACTGATTTTTGCTTGCACCAATTCTAGCCTAATCTATTATATGCTTTCCAAACCTCAGGATCTACATCTAATAGGTTTAATTCCGAATAATGCATGAAAGAAATAAATAATATAAACCCACATACCTGAGTCCATAGCTTTTCTACTCTCTCTTTTTTCTTTTTCTTTTTTTTATCCTCTTCAGAGACTATGCATTGGATGGGGTTTACAATTCCATTCCAGAATCTTTTTTCTTTTCTACCTTTAAGCAATGCTCTCACTGAATGATCCAAGGTACCAGAATTAAACAAACTATAGGCTATTTCCCAAAGAAGTTTCTTCCATGAAGTGACATTGGACTTAAATTCCATCTAGAGACATTTGGTGGTTATTTGGACCGCGCGAATTGGATTTCGATCAAAATCAACTTGATTCGGTCTCCATCTCTAGCTAGTTGGGCTAGCCTGATTAAGTCCAACTACGTGCTCTGTCAGTACTCAGACTTGTCCTCTTGTCCACATTAATCAACTCTATGACATTTCTAATGCAGTCTAGTTTTCAAATTTTTAAACATGCCTAAATCCAGATAAGTTGGCTTTGCACCTAGTTTATTGTATTGTGTGTATTACAAAAAAAAACGTAACATATAGCTATGCCTATATGGCTTTAGACCACCGATATAAATAGAAACTCTTTTCCATATGATTTTATACCTCTTTTCTTTTTCTTTTTCCCTTTTTTTGGGCTACATTAAAAGTTCATTAAAAGGCCAAAAAGCTAAAAGGAAAATAAAAGCTCCGATGAGGGCAACTGCAAAAATTTGAGATGAAATTGAGAAAAATAGCACAAATTTGGAAAAAAAAAAATCCTAAAACCTAAAAAATAATCCAAAATGTGCGTAAAAATGCATTGTCTAACAAAACACAAGTGTGCTTGTCTCCACCCCCCAACCTAAGATGAACACCGATCTAGATGTTATGCATGCATTTGAAAATGTTAAGTTTTTCCAAACCCCGTCCATGGTTAGAAACAAAACAAAGGAAAAAGAAGAAGTTACCCTATTGTATGTGTAACTTGGAATCCACGCGGATCCCAAATAAAGTTTTCCTGACACATTGCCTTAGCCTCTTAATCACCTTCTAATCAGCCCCTAAACCAGCTAGAAACACCTCTTAAAAATTCCCCAAAAATCAACTCCGATAATCTCCTAAAAAAAACAAAACCTAAGATACACTTAAAACCACCTCATGCATGAATTATATGTGAAGCAATTGGGCCTCTAGATCATGAAAACAATCAAAGGAAGAGGAGCTCTTGCCTCTAAGAAGCTCAAACAAGAAGGAAAAAAGAGATGAAGGGGCTACCAGTTATGTAGGGTTGTAAACGGGTCGGTTCCGGTCCAGGTCCATGGTGGACCCGGAACCAGAATCGTTAAAGAGAAGGTGGAACCGGATCTGGACTCAGAATCGTCCCAGAATTGGTTTTTTGGCTTCGGAACCGAACCAGAACCATATATGGGACGGGTCCGGATCCGAATCCGGGGCTAGGTGGAGAATGATATTTAAAAATATATGATTTTTAGGAGAGATTTTTTAAGATTGAGGTAATATGCCAAGTCTCGGGTCCATGGGATCCAAGCCAAGGTGAAACTAGACTCGGACCCGGACACATACACTTATCGGGGCCTAATTAAGGACCCATGCCTGGTTTTTAACAGGTCAAAACCTCCGGGTCATCGGAGAATTGGAGACCCATTTACATCCCCAGAATCATGGAAATGCACCAAAATGACATGTTGCATAAGAGATGACATAGAATTGATTGGTGGGGTCAGATTTGGCATGTGGGGCTTCCTACTAGATGATCTCCATCATGGAGATGAGAAAAGAAAAGAGAAAGAAAGAAGAGAAGAGAAGAGAAGTTCTCTCTATTTGTTGGAACGATGGAGTGGAGGAGAATAAATAGGGCAGGTGGTGGTAGGTGGGGTAGGTAAGCTATTTATGAGTTCAGTTAAGTTGTGAGTTTGTCACACTTTAGCTGAATTTGTGGTGTGTAAACAAAGATCGTCAGGACCTCGACTGGACTTGGTCAAAGAAGAAAAATTTTAGGTTGTGAGAAGAGCTTTCCTACAAGCCCAGGATTAGAATTTTTGGAGATTGGTGGCAGAAGTTGTGATTATCAAAAATGACAGGTACACCTCGAAAAAGTGTGTCGGGGGTCAATTTGGGCTCTTGTTTCCTCATATGAATTTAGGCTAAACATGAAAGTTTTTTGTCATGTCAATATCTAATTTCTAAGCTTAAGAACGATGCATTTCAGGGCTCCAAGAAAAAGGTCAACTGTTCGGTCAAAGCTTCCCAATTTATCAATGAATTGGTCAATGAAAGGTTTCGGGGCCTCAAATTGATTCGAATTGCATTTGAAAGTTATTCGGAATGATGATCTAGATCTAAGGATTGAGAATAACGGATTTACAGAATTTATGGATAACCGTCCAGTCTTTATCGAAATTACAAACAGGCTTAAAAAATGGTCAAACTAGACTCTGAGGCTCTCAAAATTTTCCAAAGTTATTCAAAAGCTATTCTAACACACAAAACACCAAGATTGGCCTCTAATCCCACTTAGTATCCTAACCACAAGAATTAATTAGTGCTAAAGAAAGGGATTAAGGATCGGATCCTTACACCTGGCACATACCCCAACATGTAGGCAATATTGGGTCTACTAGCAGTGACATACAGCGCACTGCCTATCATACTTTAGTAAAGAGCTTCATCAACATCTTCGCCATCAGAATCAATACTCAGCTTAACTGTTGAACCCATTGGTGTGGTGTGGCTGAATGTTTTGGATTGGTCATTCCAAATTAATTTCTTTAAAAAAGCACGAGCATACTTAGTTTGCGATTCAAAGATTCCATAATCACTCTGCAATTTATTTGAAGTCCTATGAAAAAGGACAGTTCACCATCATGCTCATTTCAAATTATTTTGACATGCAACCTGTAAATTTATGAACCAATCCCTCATAAGTAGAAGCAAATACTATATCATCGACATATACTTGGGTAATAAGGATATGCTTTTCCTCCCTTTTTATGAACAAAGTCTTATCAACGCTCCCTCTTTTGAATTCATTTTCAATAAGAAGCATGGTTAGCCTTTCATACCAAGTACGAGGGGCTTGTTTCAATCCATACAACACTTTTTTCCAACTTATAGACATGATCAGGAAAGTGTGGGTTTTGAAATTCTTTTGGTTGTTCAGCATAAACCTTTTCATTCAAAAACCCATTTAAGAAAGCTCTCTTGACATTCATCTGAAACAATTTTATTTTCAAGGAACATGCAATCGACAAAAGAATTATGATGGATTCAAGACGAGCGATTGGAGCGAAGGCTTCATCAAAGTCAATTCCTTCAACCTTTGTACACTTATGCAACCAATCGTGCTTTGTTCCTAATCACTTGTTACACCCCATCCCTAGTTAATTGAGATTAACATGATTTAAGCATGATTAATCAACTTAATGGTGATTGACGACTAATATGGATTAAATTAGTCTCAAATGAAGGAAGTAAGCATAATGAACAAGTTTGGAAGAGATTGACTTAATAGAGTTGATTTTAGACTCAAATTAGTGAAATTAAGGACTTTTCCATAAATACGGATTTATGCGTATTTCGTCGGATATGGTAAAACTTGATATCATCAAGTGTATTTCGATGAATTCATTAACTTTTATAAAGTACTCGATTTTATTTGACCTCAAATGAAGCAAGTGAGACTTAATTTGACTCAAACTAGAAATATGCATAATAAATGGGTTTACGTGTAAAATACTGTTTATAATGTTTCAAATAGAACCCAAACTCAGTTCATTCGATTGTTTCAAATAGTCTTCATGGAGTTTTTAAGATAAATAAGGCATGCCTTCTCAAGCTTGGCTAGGAAGCTCTCTCCTCGGGTTCTGTATGGGCTTCTTGATTCAATGCTGGTTATTATAGGAACAAACCTCTTTAGCACTAATCCTCCCTTCTGAAAAGATCCTCTTTCTGGAAAAAAATTAAGTCGTTGGCTTGCTTTTTGCAAATGGGTAGCAAGTGAAGGATTGGGAATAGGAAATCAATTAGCTAATTGCATAATTCCTAGGTTCTAAAGAAACACATTGCCCAATTCTTTCCATCCTTTTTTCCTGCTCAAATGATAAAACAACTCCGATCATCCCCCCTTTCCCCGAAACAATACACTGTCCTGCGAAACATCACCTAGAGTCCACAATGCCGCTCCCTCATGTGCTAAAAACAGACATGCGGGTGCGATGTCAAATAACATGACCTTAAAACCTTAAGTTGTGCCTCTTCCACCACCAATTGATTTTGGTTAGAATGGTAGCTCAAGGGGTGTACGATCCTACAGATCCCTCGCTCAAAAAATGGCATGGCTGAAATTGTATTCCAGAAGTACCACCTAGCCCTGGGCCCCTCTTGCACGGAATAAGATCCTTCGCCCAAGAATCTCTTGCTTTGCCTGGTGATTTTTCCATCAAAGAATGTTTTACTTCCTCAGGGCTCGGTCCATTGGGATTCATTTGGCCACGGCCTTCCCTCTCTTTATGTGAAACCAAGAAACACCTAATGCTCTATTTTTCTCCTGTGCCTTCTCACAAAAGATTGGGACTGGCTAGCTAGCCTGGCTAACAGTAACTCTCCCACAAACAATCGAACTCCCCTTCTCTGGTATTTCCTATCTTCCATCACCGACAATATTGTTAAGAAAAATATATTGTTAGAAATTTTGAAAATTGTGAGGGAATGTTAGAAATTTTCAAAATAGTAAAGAACCATTTAGACTTCAGACCCCACGGCGGACATGATTGAAATGAAAATGGAATCTATATATACTTATTCGTGTGTCCTTGTTAAGTTGTTATGGAAGGGCATGGGCTTTGGGCTTAGAGCATTAGGACTCATTGAGAAGCTCATATTTTGCCATTTATTAAGCCTGATTTGGGTTGACCTAGTATTTGTTTAAATTGGATCTATTTGGCCCGAACATAAGTTGACCCAGATCCAATTTAGTTTTGGCTTGTTTTGGAGTCAAGAGGAATAATGGGTCGCTCAGCCAGTATGGGCTTGGAAGTTGGTGTGGTAATTATTGTCTTTAACCACCATGATAGTTATGTCCAAATGGATATACTCCTTTCAAAACAACTCTTTCGAAAAGTTACAAAAGAGTTTCGCTTGATAGTTCAAATTCCCAAAGGTCATTTAGAATTTCTCTAACAGTCATACCCCTAAAGTTTGCACTCCATTAGTTTCTATATATTGCATACAAAATTCAATCGGGAACACAAACTTTTTCAGGCAACATGCTTCAATCATATCTTGGTCATTAATAACATCATTTTTGGTGGGGACCATTGGTGTTCAAGGTTGGTCATCATGTCTGCCAACTGAGTCCAACACACAAAGGATCTAAGCATGTTTTTCTTAGAGGCAAACTCATCGATAACCTAGTTTTAGACACTAGTCTTGTGTGGGGGCATTTATTGTCTTAAGGAAAGCGCGATCAGTGACTCGGGCAATCCATTTCAACTAAATTTTATTATTATTCTTTCTAATGTATATCAGGTGTTTTCATCATCTGCCTTTATGTCATCTGGAAGCTCAAAACTATGGTGATTCTCAAGGATTTCAAGCCTTCCCTAAGCCTTGCAACCTCCCTTATCTCAGAAGAGATCTCTTTTGCACTTGGAAGATTTCATCCTCCAATTTACATTTGATCTTTTATATCGGGCTAATCTTTATCACACTTCTCTGTCTTCCAAAAAAATTAGATCTTCACAAAACCTTTGGTTGGAACTTGGACCCATTTGCATCATATCTAACTAATTCCTTGGATTGGATCGAATAAGCAATGTCACTCGATCATTATCAAACTGACTGTAATATTTTTCTGTCTATGACAATCCGAATAGAGTGCATTCAACTTTTAATAGGCCATGAACTAGATCAAAATCATTCTCAATGAATCCATAAGATGTGATCCAATTATTTTCATTGGGTCCGAGTGGAGACCAAAGATCTTGAGCGACAAATCCAGCATAGTAACTCTACCCTATATTTATTTATATTTTCTTAGGAAGATAGAAACCTCTCTTTTATTTCGCATTTCGACTCAAAATGAAAATATTAGAATCAAAATATCACAAATATAGACTAACCTTCAATTGGGAGTAGAGGGGGTGTGTGTGTTGGGGGGGGGGGGGGGGGTTGGTTATTTTTTATCCTCTGCCTTCCCACAAGAAAATCTAGGACTAGGTAGCTATTTTGGGGGGCGGGGGGGGGGGTTGGTTATTTTTTATCCTCTGCCTTCCCACAAGAAAATCTAGGACTAGGTAGCTATTTTGGGGGGGGGGGGGGGATTGGTTATTTTTTATCCTCTGCCTTCCCACAAGAAAATCTAGGACTAGGTAGCTATTTTGGGGGGGGGGGGGGGGGGGGGGGGGGTTGGTTATTTTTTATCCTCTGCCTTCCCACAAGAAAATCTAGGACTAGGTAGCTATTTTGGGGGGGGGGGGGGTTGGTTATTTTTTATCCTCTGCCTTCCCATAAGAAAATGATGGGGGGGGGGGGGGGGGGGGGGGGGGGGGGTGTTTGGGTTGGTTATTTTTTATCCTCTGCCTTCCCATAAGAAAATCTAGGACTAGGTAGCTATTTTGGAAGACTACCACTCTCCCACGGGCACTCAAGCTCCCCTCTTTGGTCTTTCCTATCTTCCAACTCCGACAATGCTATTGAGAAGAATATATTAGGTGTTCTCATCATCTAGAAGCTCAAAAACATGGTATTTTCACGGATTCCAAGCCTTCCGTAAGCCTTGCAACCTCCCTTATCTCAGAAGAGAACCCGTTTGCCCTTGGAAGGCCTCATCCTCATATCTAACAGATTCCTTGGTTCGGATCGAAGAAGCAATGTGTCACTCAATCATTATCAAACTGACTAAAATACTTTTATGTCCGTGGCAATCCCAATAGAGTGCCTTCAACTTCTAACAGGCCATGAACTCCGAAGTTCTTAAGCGACAAATCCAACAGAATAATTCCACCCCATATTTATTTATATTTGTTTTAGGGAAGATTGAAAACTCCTTTTCATTTCACATTTCAACTTAGAATTAACATGTAAGAATCTAGATACCATAACTATGGGGCACGTATTGAACGCCCCACCAAATTTTTTTTAATCTCACTTTGATCTCTTTTCCCACCCAATTTTTATTTTGTGGCTTCTCACAAAAATTTGGAACTGTCTAGCTATTCTGACCAGCCATCACTCTCCCATAGGCACTTGAGCTCCACTTCTCTAGTCTTTCCTATCTCCCACCACCGACAATGCTGTTAAGAAGAACATATCTGGCGTTTTCATCATCTGCCTTCATATCATCTGGAAGCAAAAAAACATGGCGATTTTCAAGGATTCCAAGCCTTTCCTAAGCCTTGCAACCTCCCTTATCTCAAAAGAGTTCTCTTTGGCATTTCCAAGCCTTCATCCTCCAATTTATATTAGATCTTTCATATCGGAAAAATCTTTATCACACTTCTCCATCTTCCAAAAAGATCAGATCTTCACAAAAACTTTGTTTAGAACATAGATCCCTTGTGCATCATATCTAACTAATTCCTTGGTTTGGATCGAAGAAGCAATGCCACTTGATTATTATGAAACTGGCTGTAATCTTTTTCTGTCCATGACGACCCCAATAGAGCTAGTGCCTTCGAGTTCTAATAGGCCATGAACTAGATCAGAATCATTTTCAATGAATCCATAAGCAGTGAGCCAATTTTTTTTCCTAAAACCTAGAAAATAAACCAAAATGTGTGTAAAAATGTATAGTTTAACAAGAGACAAGTGTGCTTGTCTCCACCTCCCAACCTATGATGAACATTGTCCTAGATGTTATGCATGCAATGCAAAAAAAATTATAGAACTTGAGGAGAGTATAGGAGGGTGAAGTGAAAGAAAGCACTTGAGAATGTGAAGCTTTTCCAAACCCTATCCATGGTTACAAGAAACAAAACAAAGGAAAAGGAAGAAGTTACCCTATTAGATGTGCAACTTGGAACCCACCCGGATCCCAAATAAGGTTTTCTTGACACATTCAACAAGGACTCTATAAAAATTTTCAGCAATGTGGACCACATGTTCCTTGTCAAACTCTGAAGGAATGACCACCATGAACATCTCCTCCTCCCTTAACGCTGAATCTTTGAATCCCATAGGAAGAGGTTGCAACACAAAATTGGGGGGTCCATGGTTCCTCCAATGACAACAATGCCTTAAACCAAATTTTCCCAATTTCATCTGGCACAGGTGCAGTAAATGTAGTGGCAATACTATCTAAATTTGGGAACGAGGGCACGCACGACTTCGATGTTTTAGACTCAGTGGTCTGAATAAGGTCATCTTCCTCATAAATTTCAATTGGATCCTGCTTGGGAGGCTCAATGGATGCATTTGTTGTTTCATACAAAATAAGGACATCAGGTTTTTAAAAATCAGCAATGCTTGATTCCATGGTTGTGAAAGAATCGAAATCAAAATCTAAGACGTACTCCTCGGAATCTCCTTTGTCCATAATCTCCGAGTTAGGGGGGGGGGGGGGGGGGGCGCGGCATAGGCTGGTATGGATCAAAGTCGGGGTCTTCTTCTATGAAATCACCAGCAATATACTATATCTCTACCCTTAGATATTGATTGTGTATTTGTGTGATCCGTTGATGAAAATTATGCATGGTTGTCAGGATCATCCTCTTCAATTTATGTTTCACTTCTAAGGGTGGTATCCACTTGCACTAGCTCTTGAGAGTTCAAAGAAATTAAGATAGGCATATCAGATTGTTCATTTGGAATGGGTGGAGGGTGAGATGAAAAGGTCTCATCTTCCCTCCTCTGTAGAATATTATAGAATTAGCCAAATACGGTTCTCGTTTCGTTTTTAAATTCCTGGATTGCCTGCATAGTGCTTTGGACGAGGGTCTTATGAGATTGCACGAAATTGGCCAGCGCATCTGCCAAAGATTGCTTCTCCGGGGCTGGGGGCGGGGTACATATGAGCTCTCAGATGTTGGTGATTTATATGACCACTCAAAAGGTGGGGGTGCATATGACACATCTTGGAAAGGGTGCGCCACCCATCCAGAGTAGGCACTTGGGGGATATTGAAAAAATTATCCGTGGCCCATTTTTCCAACTGTAATCATGATAATGAAAAAATTATCCGTGGGCCCATTTTTCCAACTATAATCATGATAATCATCCCAAGGTAGACTATACATGTAACGTACTTTATTTGAACAAGGCCATTGATAAACATTTGCTTCCTTTGCTTGTTCTCGCAACACCTCTTCAATAGAAGGGTTTTTCGAACAATTATTATTGCATTCATAATCTTCCCACATGTTCGTACATGAAGGAGTGAATGGATGTGTGGGGTACAAGCAATCACGCAAAGACCTCTTTGGTTGTTCATCTTCCATTACATTTTAATTTGGTTGGAGATAATCATGTAGGCTCTTAAACGGTTGTTGCTCTCTTGTATTCCGACATGTTTCAAATGTCATGGTGCTCAATTTCCTAGATGAACCAGAAGGCTTTGAAAAATCGAAGGTTTCAAGGGACCTCTTGGGTTACGATTCCCTTTGTTGGGACGTGTTTGCAAGCATGGAATCAAGAGGGGAGTGTGGCCAATTTTTTTTAGAAAGATCTAAAAAGGGACACTAACTAAAAATTCAAATTTAACGTGGTTTAGCAAACTCGCCTACATCCACAGAAAGAAACTTGATTTTTCTCTGGATTCACCACTCTCTTCTTCTCTTATTGGTTACAAATTACATCGATAAATAATCCTCACTTTCTTGGCCTACAAGAAATCATTTCTCAGCCGAAGAGCATATTATAATGACCATGGCTGAATTGAAAGACATCAATAACCTTAATATACTCTTTCTTAAAGATAAAATATCCTTGTCATGATGCACTTTTCCTTAAATATTGTTTTGAATTAATTAGTGCAAAATCCTTGTCAAGATGAACTTTCCTTAAATATTAGTTTGAATTGCTGAAACCCCGGATCTGTCTTGAACTTGAGTGATTTCTTGTGGGCACCAAGCATTAGTGGATCAGTGCAACTAAAAATGTATTAATAATTTATTGACAGGCAACGTCAGGATTTCACCAATTTTAGTGGCCACGAAGAATGGAGTGATAGAGATTGTGGAAGAGATTCTCAATGCGAATTCGTTAGCTATCTATGATGAGGATACAGATAAAAAGAATGTGCTCATGTTGGCTGCGGAGAACAGACAAGTAGATATCTATAATACATTGCTGCGAGAGTACTCCCATCGGAGCATTATATTTCAAAAGTTAGATAAGGATGGGAACAGTGCCATTCACCTGGCTGCAACCACAGGCCCAAATCAGCCCTGGCCTGTCCCTGGTGCAGCACTTCAGATGACATGGGAGCTCAGGTGGTACGAGGTAATCTCTCTCTCTCTCTCTCTCTCTCTCTCTCTCTCTCTATATATATATATATATATATATATATATATATATATATATATATACCGGATTTGGCACTCACATTAAACTTGAGTCGGGCCCTAATTAAGAATGGATAATAGGGGTACCTACATATATGGTAATGGGGGCGGTCGCCCCCATCAGACTTGGGTCCTCCTCCAAAACCCACGTGAAGATCTTGAGTCCACCCAAAAATCCACCTGAAAATTTCAAATCCACCCCCAAAACTCACATGAAAATAAATATTGGATTTGCCCACAAACAAAAATCCTTGGTCCATTATTGGCATGGCTGGTTATCAACTGGACCTTGACTTTGGCCCACCCAGCGGAGCTCGGATTTTCTTACAGGGGAAAGCAATGGTCTAAAGATACCATGTATATTTCTTGAATTATTACTAACTAATTAAAATTAATTTTTTCTAGAGATTTTTCTAATAATATCTTAAGATAAATCCTAAATTTGAAAATACTCCAATATTTTTTCAAATCATACTTTCTCTTAAACTTATTAGTACAGTTAAAATATGAAAATAATAGGGTCCACTTTAATAAGTCCAAATGAGAAAGAAGCAGGATTCATGCAATTGACCCCAATTTACTTGGGACAACACTTTGATGGTGAAGGCGGCGTCGACTATAACAAATCCAAACTTCTCAAAATAGTCGGTTTTCCTTCTTTTTAGCTATGAGAATCGTATATTGCTCTAATAAAAGTAGAAGCCATGCTACATTAATCACATATAAACCAACCGACCCACTATTAATTAATCAAAAACCGTAGATTGATTATGCGTGATTGCTTGACGAGCCAAGATGCATTTGGTAGTGAAGGCGGCCTTTAATATGACTTTAATTGTTTTTAATACATCCTTTTGGTGTCTCACTCACCCTTTTCTTTTAAAGGGGCATAACTCCACAATAGAGGTCACCTATTGAATGTCTGAGCCTAAGTAGGCCTTTCCTAAAAAATTTACTTCAGTAAGAGCATGTCTCACTCTAAGAATGAGCATATGCTTAAGAAGACTAGGGTTAGTTGGGGGGTTTTCCCCTTTCCTCCACCCCTGCTTTGGCCATCCCCAGCTGTACACTACTAAAGTCCGAGAATGACCTTTTAGAAGTTCAATTTTGGTGACCTTAGGCCCTTGCGTGTATACTATTTTCGAGCAACAAGCATCAACTTCGGAAAACTGTATCCTTTAAGACCAGCCCTATAAATCTGTGTGTTTCCCACCTCTGGAATATAAATTGATCTAAACCACTTTCATCCTGTGTATTGCATCTGTTATAGTTTTGCTCCCATTCGAGTTGGACGGACAATCAGATTGACCATGCATAAACATATGATTTCAGTTTTCACGCCCTTTGTTGTTGTTTTTTTCTTCTTTTATTATTTTAGTCGTACATTTTACACATAATCAATCAAATAGACATACCATATTTGACCTGAATGAAATCTGGCCCAACGACAGCAACACACCAGGGTATAGTATTCTCAAAAGTTCAGATTTTATAAATGGGCCTCATTGATGAATTTAAGAGTTCAAAGGACGGAGAACGGCTCCTTACCTGAGTAGTAAGGAGTAGCAGTTCTCACCTGGCTGCACTGGGTTCGAATCTTAGGTACGTCACTTCTTCCCGCCTGTGTAGTCTTCCTTACCGCTTGTGTGGGCTTTCTTCTTACATGTGCAGACTCCTTTCCCACGTGAGTGGGCTGTCTTCCTGTGTGTGCAGGCTCTCTCTTGGGTCCCATCCCCCTTGGCAAGGGTAAAAAAATAGAAAACAGGTTCAGAGGATGCATAATTAACCCATATTAATATAGGTATTGTGCTTCCATCCCTGCCAGGGCACCTATATGAATGCCAGCATGTGCACAGGGGATGCCCCTTTGTATTATCTAATTAGCTCAGAAAATGAAGTGATTGGATTCCTCAAGGTGGGCTCCATTCGCTAAAAACATGTGGGGTGCAAAAAGGTGAGTTTTTAAAATGGGAGTTTTTGAGAATTTCTCATACATATATCATTTATATATGTTCGGTCAATCATAATCTACTTGAAGATAAGTATGATGTAGCAGAAATCCTCGTAGTGGAAATGTGTAAGATCTAAATTAAATCATGAGAAAGAGGCACAGATTTACATAGTTTTGCTAGTCGCCTACGTCCATTGGGCAGTGTTGTGATCTAGGGCTTATCAAAAGAGCTCAATTACGCACAAAGAGAACTCAGATTTACGTGGTTCGGCTTTTGGCCTGCGTCCACGGGGAAGACAAGAGAATCACTAGCAATCAGAGGAGTGTACAACCTAGAGACTCTGGTCTATATTTATAATATCAGCCCCAAACCCTGTTACACCCAAACCCAACTTCTAATCACAGTAGACCTACTATAATAGACCTACTTCTAACCAGAGTACAACTTGGGCAATTTAGGGGCCCGATTAACCAAGATTGAATAATTTCAATTGAGCCATACAAATTAACAAATCTCCACCTTGGCGATCATTGAAGCTGACCCTCATGCACATAACACGTCTCACCGTCTCCACCTGCCCCTGAGGGCACTCAGGTACTGACCACTTTGATCAAGTCCAAGCAACGCTTGAACTTGACTGCTGGAATAGTCTTGGCCATCATGTCTGCTGGATTTTCTGCTGTAGCAATCTTAATCATTGTAATAGCACCCTCGGCGATGACCTCTTGAATGAAGTGTGCCCTAATATCAATGTGTTTGGTCTTTTCATGATACTTAGGATTGTGTATCAGATCGATCGTACTCTGACTGTCACAAAAAATAGTAGTCAGCTTCTATTCCAATCGCAGATCTCCAACCAAGCCTGTCAGCCAAATGACTTCCTTCACTGCCTTTGTAGCTGCTATATATTCTGCTTCAGTAGTACACAAGACAGCTTTGGATTGCAATGTTGCCTTCCAACTAATGGTACCGCTAGCAAAAGTGAAGACATAACCTGTCAAGGACATTCTTCTGTTTAAATCTCTAGCAAAATCTAAATCAACATATCCAATAACACTTCTAGAAGTGTTGTTACTTCTATCATACACTATCCTAACATCAGTAGTACCTTTCAAGTAACGGAATATCCATTTCACTGCCTGCCAATGGGCCTTCCCGAGGTTATCCACTATCTGCTAACTACACTAACCGTGTGAGAAATATCTGGCTTCGTGCAAACCATGGCATACATGATACTCCCAACTGCACTAGCATATGGAACACGAGACATGTGCTCCACCTCTTCCTCAGTTTGTGGTGACAAACCAGCGGAAAGTTTGAAATGGGCTGCCAATGGAGTGTTCACAAGTATCGAACTTTGCAATCCAAAGCACTCCAGAACCTTTTCAAGGTATCCCTTTTGTGACAAAGACAACTTGCCCGCTTTCCGGTCCCTTCGAATCTCTATTCCAAGAATTTTTTTTGCAGCACCTAAGTCATTCATCTCAAATTCACCATTTAACTGAGCCTTTGACCTGTTGATCTCAGAAATATCATTTGCAACAATCAACATATCATCAACATATAACAACAAATAGACATATGAGCTATTTGAGTGCTTCTTGTGATAGACACAACTGTCATATGCACTCTTGCAATAACTGTTTCCAACCATAAAGGTATTGAAACGCTTGTACCACTGCCTAGGAGACTGCTTTAGGCCATACAATGATTTCTTCAGCAAACATACGTGGTCTTCCTTTCCATGAATTTCAAACCCCTTTGGTTGATGAATATAAATCTGTTCATCTAGCTCGCCATGTAAAAACGCTGTCTTGACATCAAGCTGCTCCAGCTCTAAATTCAATTTAGCAACCATAGCAAGTAGCACTCGGATAGAACTATGCTTCACCGCAGGAGAGAATACTTCATTGAAGTTAACACCCTCCCTCTGAGTATAGCCTTTTGCAACCAGTCGTGCTTGGAACCTAGCATCTTCAACCCCTGGAGTTCCTTCCTTTTTCTTGAAGACCCATTTGCAACCAATGACCTTTCGAAGGTTTCACCAGCTCCCAACTTTGATTCTTATGAAGAGATTCAACCTCCTCACCCATAGCTGCAGTCCATCTCGCTAATTCTTTGCTAGTAACGGCATCCCGATATGTAACCGGCTCTCACTTAATACTCTCAGCTGTATTAAGAGCGTAGGCAACAATATCTTCATACCCGTATCTCTGAGGGTTCTTAATCTGCCCCCTCTCTTTGTCCTTGGTAAGCATGTAATCATTTGGAATTACAGTTTCCTCGTTTGAGCTTTGCATCTCTTCTACATCCTGTCGAACTGAGATATCTGCTTGCACCTTGTCTTGTAAGTTTTCTGAAGCTTCATTCTCAAGCTCCACCTGTTTACTGACACCGTCTTTATCCTCTACCTTTTTACTGACATCATTTTCGTTTATAGCATCATGACACTCTTTCGGTTTGAACATAGTAGACTCATCAAAGGTCACATCTTTGTTTATAATGCATTTGGGAGATTTCCCATCTAGGCACCACAGCCTATATCCATTC
The DNA here is from genome assembly GCA_028538565.1 of Umbellularia californica. Taxonomy (NCBI): domain Eukaryota; kingdom Viridiplantae; phylum Streptophyta; class Magnoliopsida; order Laurales; family Lauraceae; genus Umbellularia; species Umbellularia californica. The sequence continues at coordinate 94,698,137 of JAPQWN010000003.1, read as the reverse complement.
ACACCATCTGCATATCCTAGAAATATGCACTTTCTTGCCCTTGTTTAAAGTTTTCCATCATTCACATGAGCATAGGCAGGACAACCAAATATCCGCAAATTGGTATAATCAGCAGGAGATCCAGACCATACCTCTACAGGAGTTTTACATTCTATAGCTGTTGATGGAAACCGGTTAATCAGATAACAAGCTCTGTTAACAGCTTCCGCCCAGAACTTCCTAGGTAACCCTGCATTAGAGAGAATGCACCGGGTCTTCTCTAGAATAGTCATGTCATCCGTTCTACAACTCCATTCTGTTGCGGTATATTTCTGACTATGCGATGTCTCATAATCCCTTCATTCTTGTAGAACTCATTAAAAGCGCTATTACAGAATTCGAAGCCATTGTCAGTTCTCAAGCGCTTGATTTGTTTACCTGTCTACTTCTCAGTTATAGCCTTTCAATGCTTGAACTGTGCAAAAGCGTCATGTTTGTGCTTTAAGATATACACCCAGACCTTCCTAGAACAGTCATCTATAAAGGTCAACATGTATAGACCGCCACTAAGAGACGGAACATGAGAGGGACCCCAAAGATTAGAGTGGATGTAATCCAAAGTACCTTTGGTCCGATGAACAGCTGTCCTGAACTTGACCTTACTCTACTTTCCAAAGACACAATGCTCACAAAAGTCCAGCTTTCCTATTTTCTGACCACACAGTAAACCCTGTTTAGTCAACTCATGCATACCCCTCTCACTCATATGCCCAAGCCGCATATGCCATAACTTGGTACTTTTTTAATCTGAATCTGAGGACGACACAGCTACAACACCTGTAATTGTACTACCTTAAAGAAAGTAAAGGCCATTCTATTTTAGTCCCTTCATCACTATAAGAACACCCCTCGAAATTCTCATAACTCCACCTCCAGCTTTGTAGGTACAACTGTTGGAGTCAAGCATACCCATGGAAATCAGATTTTTCTTCAACTCTGGAATATGCCTAACATCTGACAAAGTTCTCACAATACCGTCATACACCTTAATTTTGATTGCACCTATCCCAACAACCTTACAGGCTACATTATTTTCCATAAGCACTTTACCACCATCAATCGATTGATAATTGGTAAACTAATCTCTCTAACAACACATATGATAGGAACACCCTGAATCAAGAATCCACTTAGTAGCTGAGCTACCAACGATAACCGAAAGAACTTCTGCACCATCAGAATTACTCTCTGAAACTTCGGTTGCAACTCCGGTAATTTCTCCAGAATCAGATTTCTGCTTCCATTTACGCTCTGGACAATCTTTTCTAAAATGCCTTTCCTTGCGACATTTGAAGCACTTTAATTTTCTAATTTTTTATTTTGACTTCGGTTGTCCTCTTCTATTCTGCTCTTTTTTCTCTGTTCTGCTATGCGCTAAAAGACGATCACTAGAACTGTCGGTGTTTTCAGATGTAACATTTTTGTTCAACTCCTTAGAGTTCAAGGCTAACTCAACATCTTCCTTAGAAAAAGTTTCTCTACCATACATCATGGTATCAACAAAGTTCTCATACGAGGGTGGTAAAGAGCATAGCAATATAATGGCATGGTCCTCATCATCAAAGTGAACATCTATGTTTTCAAGATCCAAAACAGCTTTTGTAAAAGAATCAACATGGGTTGAAAAAACGTACCTTCCTGCATTTGTAAGGTGAACAATCGCTTTTTCAGATACAAGCGATTCGTAAGGGACTTCGTGATGTACAAGTTCTCCAACTTCTGTCATATGCCAGCAACAGTTTTCTCCTGAGCAACATTTCGCAGTACACCATCGCTAAAAAATAGCAAAATTTGACCGTACACCTTCTCCAGTAACTCATCATTCTCTTTATCTGAAAGTTTGTCAAACAAAGCATTCTTCCCTTTCAAAGCTTTCTGCAGCCCATTCTGTACAAGCAAAGCGTGCATCTTCAAACACCATAGACCGAAGTCATTGTTTTCGTCGAATTTCTCAATCTCAAATTTAGCAGCCATTCTGCGAATCTTTCACTACACCTGTGTAGATCTCCTCGAGACGAGTCCGCAGGTTCAAACGGATCTCAAATCGGACTCCGGATCGTTAAGATATCACAAAATAATTTTCAGCCGTCGATCTGGTCATTTCTGCCTTTGACCGTACGGAATTGCTAACGTTAGCACTGACGTCAGCGCTTTCCTACTGCTGGGCTTTGCTGTAAACGAGTCAGGTCAGACCTAGACTGACCCAACCTGGACTTCCTAACTACTGGGCTTCATCTGCAAACGGGTCGGGCCGAGCTGGACTGAACCCAAAGCTTGGCTTGGCCCAAATCTCCCTTCTTCTTCCTCCTTCGTTTTGGTTTAGCAACCAAAACCAGAACCTGATCCTCTTCTTCGGTGACGAATGATGGGACGGCAGTCCACCCTCTCCGATGACACGCAGCGGCGGCGATGATTCCGGCAAAGATTTCACGGCGATCCGGGGCCCAGCCGAAACAGGAAACAACAAAAATCGCCCAAAGATCGCCCTTCCTTCTTCTATCTGTCTTCTTCCTCTTCGGTTTCGGTGCGACGGCAGCGGCGATCTCCTCTGTTTCCTCTCCTTCAGCGGTTCTGTTCTTGAAACAGAAACCCAGATGCCCGCTTCTCCGACGATGCGGCCGTCTCCCACCAATCTCCAACAGACGATCCTCATGATTTGCGCAGCCCACCAAGATTAGACGATCTCTTCTCCGACCAGCCCTCTCAAATCTGATCCGTCGGATTTCGTGTATACAACTTAGAGACTCTGGTCTCTATTTATAATATCAGCCCCAAACCCTATTACACCCAAACCCAACTTCTAATCACAGTGGACCTACTTCTAATCAGAGTACAACTTGGGCAATCCAGGGGCTCGGTTAACCAAGACTGACTAATTTCAATTGAGCCATACAAATTAACAGGCAACAATCCAGGCATTCTGCATTCTTCTTCACTAATAATACGAGAACATTGCAAGAATTTTTCTCTCTCACATACCCGACACTAGCACTCGTAAAACCTGTAAAACTTCAATAGAGTATTTACTCTGCAATGATGCCAATGCTCTTTCCCCGCTTTAACATGCTAGGTTTGTTTTTGCATTTATATATATATATATATATATAGAGAGAGAGAGAGAGAGAGAGAGAGAGAGAGAGAGAGAGAGAGAGAGAGAGAGAGAGTTGGTAAATCCATAATTAGAAAGTCTTACTCCTAATACAACTGAAATACTAATGTCAAAATAGATAGTCCTAATTAGAAAGAAAATTAATTAGACAGAAACTTAGACTTCACTACAAAATAAAAGGCTGTCTCAAACTTTCCATAAAAGACTTAAAATAACATAGGATGCTTAGGACTTGCACTAGACAACCACTTTATACACACACTCCTTTGTCCTCCATTCAATCCAATTTCTCTTGAGGTGGATGCGCATCTTCCCATCACGGCTAGCCGTGGTGGGAGAATGGATGGATGTTTCTGCGCTCACTATGGCTCAAATAATACTACCATAAATCTCCACGGTACAATAAGTTCCGACAACTTTGGAATAGATTAAACAACATGAATTTGTCGACACAAACGAAGACTGAAATGTTAGTATACACACGCACACAAATATTGAAATGTGTACATATAGAAGTTCGCGTGGTTCTTTCTTCGTTTTTTTTTTTTTTTTTACCCTAGCCAAGGGGACTGGGACCCAAAAGAGAGACTGCACACACAAAAAAAAGGCGTACCCAGGGTTCAGCCAAGTGAGAGTAATTGCTCCTTACCACTAAGGTGAGGAGCCGTTTTCAGAAGTTCACGTTAGTTGAATATGCTAAATGGAAAGATTTATATTAACAAAAGATAAGGAACATATATAGGCAATAAACCCCCAAAAGGCCCCTAGGCAGACTGTCCACGCTCAAAATAGAGCCAATAGGAAAAAAAAAATTTGCTGATCGAACCAGCTCAAGGCCTATACAACAGAAAGTTAAAGAGGGACTTACTGCCCGTTGTGGAAGAAAGGCTGTAAGATAGGCTCCATTTCAGCTGTACGTGGAGAAGTAATGAAGAAATGCAGTAGACGCTGCATAAATAAGGACTTCCATCAGTTGAAGTTGAATGTGTATATACAAATTAACAATCTGTTAGTATTAAAAAACGCATCGAAATAAAAATATGATATATATATATATTAAATTTTATTATGAATATGTATTATGTAAATAAGTATATGAATATTATTATGAATATATATAACCCCTTTTTTTTTTCTTCTTGAATGCACATGCATGTTAAGAGAAGGAAGGAAAGACTGGAAGCTCAATCTCAAATTTCCAAAAGGAGGCTGTAGGATCTTACACCCCATTGAACTACCACTTATCCCAAAACCAATTGGTGATAGGAAACGGCAGCACAATGGTTTTATGGTGAGGGCGAGGGCTCGACCACAATTATGACCGCTTAGGAGAGAGAGTGGACGGTGACCTCAACAATCCCTCCCTCAACGGCACACCCGCCGTGACTCCTGTGGCGTAACTCGCAAAATGCGTATCCCGTGACTCGAACACCCGACTTAACAGGCTCTGATACCACTTGTAGGATCTTACACCCCATTGAGCTACCACTTATCCCAATACCAATTGGTGATAGGAAACGGCAACACGATGGTTTTATGTTGAGGGCGAGGGCTCGACCACAATTATGACTGCTCAAGAGCGAGGGTGGGCATTGACCTCAACAGAGGCTCAAACAGAGAGGACCTTTAAGGCATATCAGAAGAAGCTCCCAAAACATGAGAGAAAAAGGAAACAAAAAACGATCACAATACAACGGAGTGGACACTCCCTAAAAATATTGATTAGAAGTTAGAGTTTGGCCTCAGAAAGGCTTGGTAAGACTGCGATTGCCAATTGAATAAGTCAGCTGGCTTCTTAGAGAATATTACAACTATAATATCAAAATTTCGATACATGAATAAGGGTTTTTTTGCTAAAATCAACAATTTGGCTTGAAAAATAAAAATTCAAGGGAAAACCACTAATATTTGTCTGCATAAACTTTAAATGAGCCATGTCAACTCCACCACTCATTTATTATCCTTAAATCTCGAAAGTCAGAACCTAGAGCCAACATAAAATTTCAAAAAGAAAAAAATTAACACAGGAACTCACAAAAAATATTTGCAAGATTAATACAAAAAATAAATAAATAAAAACCTAGCATAACTTACACCCTCCATCTCCTTTTTTTTTTTTTTTTTTTTTAATCCCAGCTTAGGGGGGCTAGGATGTAAGATCTGGTATGGTTTGTGATACAAATCAAACCTATGGATCTTGATCTATGCATAAACAATGAATAATCTCAAATAATAAAAGCGTACCTTGCGCCATGATCGAGATGATGAGCGAAACTCTTTTTCTCAAATAGGGTTTTATCTTATCTCTCTTATCACCCACTCCAATATGCGTGAAGTTGATGGTTACTTTTCAGATCTTGTGGGTTAAGAGAGAGGACCGGAAAACCATATATATAGATAAGACTTAGAGAGATTTTTTACAATCAAAGAAATCTAATAAAAGTAAGTTTCCTTAATTCCCTCAAATTAGCCAACAAGAGTCCTATTTGATTTTGGGCTTACTAAAATTGAATCCAAGATAAAATTAGCAAAACCAAAAACCAAAGGAGAAAGTAACTTAAATTAGTGGGCTCAAACCGTACGTCCTAACAATATTGCACATGTGGTCATGAGGACCACTCATGTCTAACAATCTCCCACTTGGTCTAAATGACCACACATATGTAATCTCCCACTTGGTCATGATAACCACTGATATTCAATCCACCTTCTATTTTTATTTTTATTTTGAAAACTATGTTTTATAAAATGACTCAACTTGGATTCAATAGATCTTAAAATCCCGACGAGTAGCCACTCATTTGTAAAAGCAGCCTAATCATTCTTGTTTATGCTAATTCTTATATACTGTAACTAAAAGAAACCAATAATGTGAGTCATGGCTGTCAAACATCAATTTTGCGACATAATTCATTTCATGTACCACAACATTAGTGATTCCATTTAGTCAAGTCATAAATCGAGGAAAATAATAGGAGTGGACTATAATTCCTATTTATTGGTACAACTGAAATTTATCTTGCTTTTCAATAATGAATAAATTGTGCACACAAAAATTAAGTAAGAGAACATAATCATTATTAATGAAAACGGATCAACAAAAATGTCTAAGTAAATAGCATAAATCCTTTCAACCACATACATTAAGGTAACACAATGAGACCCATTGCTTTAACATGATCATTATAAGCCTCTGCCGGTAATGCTTTGGTCATAGGATCTACAATCATGAACTTTGTACTGATTTACTCTATAGACACTAAACCATCCTGAATCTTCTCTTTAACGGCAAGGTATTTTATCTGAAAGTGTTTTGCAGTGTTAGAACTCTTGTCGTTGTTGGAGAAGCGAATAAATGAGGTATTATCACAACAAATTTTTAGCGGCTTAGAATTGGAATCCATGATCTAAAGCTCTGAACTAAAATTTCGCAGCCATACAACTTGATTAGTGGCCTCAAAGCATTCCACAAATTCTACTTGAGATGTGGAAGAAGCAGTTGTAGTCAGTTTAACACTTTTCCATGAAACAGCCGCACCAACAATGGGAAAAATGTATCCTGATGTAGAGCTCCTTGTGCTGAGACACCCAGCAAAATCTTAGTCTGAATATCCAATTACTTCCAAGTGATCGGATTTTCTATAAGTGAGCATATGTACTTTAGTCCTTCGCAAATATCGTATGACCTTTTTTGTTGCTTTCCAATGTACCATGCCAGGGTTAGACTGATACCTTCCTAACATACTCACTGCAAAACTAATGTCTGGACGGGTACAAGTCTGAGCATATAAAAGACTTCCTACAACGGAAGCATATGGAATATTTTGCATCTGTTTTCTTTCGATGTCATTTCTTGGACAGTGATCTTTGAAGAATAGATCACCTTTTAATATAGGTGCTTTTCCTCCAGAACAATTCTTCATATTAAATCTTTCAAGAACTCTATTGATATAGGCTTTCTGTAAAAGTCCTAGTAGTCTTCGAGATCTGTTTCTAATAATCTCGATTCCAAGTACAAAGGATACTTCACCCATATCTTTCATTTCAAAATTCTCTGTGAGGTATTCTTTTGTTGCATGTAGTAGGCCAAGATCACTACTAGCAAGTAGAATGTCATCTATATATAAGACTAAAAAAATGAACTTGCTCCCACTGATCTTTAGGTATATACATTGATCAACAATGTTTTCCTTAAATCCAAAGGAGGTAATGGTATCATGGAACTTAATATACCATTGCATTGAAGCTTGTTTAAGTCCATAAATAGATTTTTTTAATCTACAAACTAGTTTTTCTTTGCCTTTTTCCTCAAATCCTTCTGGTTGTTTCATATATACCTCTTCAGATAAATTCCCATTTAAGAATGTTGTTTTCACATCCATTTGATGCAAGTCTAAATTCAAATGAGCTATTAATGCTATTATGATTCGAAAAGAGTCCTTTGAGGAAACTGGTGAAAATGTCTCTTTATAATCAATATTTTGCCTTTGAGTAAATCCCTTCGCTTTGCCCTTTGAGTCTTGCTTAGTCTTAAAGATCCATTTACATCCTATAGGCGCAGACCCTTGAGGCAACTCAACGAGATCCCAGACTTTATTTAATGACATGGATTTTAACTCTTCTTGCATGGCATCAATTCATTTATTCGAATCATCTCCTTTAATGGCTTGTGAAAATATTACCGGATCTTCTTTAATACCTATGTTAAAATCAGATTCTTGAAGATAAACAACATAGTCATCCGATATAGCATACCTCTTAGATCTTTGAGATCTTCTTAAAGCTTCTAGTTCTGCTAAATTTTGATTCGGATGAATAATATCTTCAATTATATCATTATAAGGAACATTCTCATCTAGTGGTGCATTTGGTATGATAGATTGTATTTCCATTGTATTCTTTTGAATGAAGTTATTTGGAATACCAACTCTAATCGTTTCAATTGGTACTTGAATAGGTATCCGATGTTCTTTAAATACCACATTTCGTGGTGCATTGCTCTCACTAATGTCATCATTTTCTATGAATCTGGCATTTCCGGTTTCAACAATTCTAACGGTATGGATAAAACAGTAAAATCTAAAACCTTTGGACCTTTCAGGATATCCAATAAAATACGCACTGATAGTCCTAAGGTCCAATTTTCTCTCTTGTGGGTTATAGATTCTAGCTTACGCTAGACAACCCCAAACATGCAGATGTCCTAAACTTGGCTTCTTACCTGTCTATAACTCGTAAGAAGTTTTAGGAACAGCCTTAGTGGGTACACGATTTAGGATATATGTAGCTGTTTTTAGGGCTTCTCCCCACATAGACTAAGGTAATTTAGAATTACTTAACATACTCCGTACCATTTCCATAAGCGTTCTATTACGTCTTCTAGCCACACCATTTTGATGTGGGGATCCAGGCAATGTATATTCAGCACGAATACCATGACTTTCCTAGAATTTAGCAAATGGGCCAAGATTTTGACCCGATTCATCATACCTCCCACAATACTCTCCACCCCTGTCAGATCTCACAACCTTTATTTTTCTGTCTAACTGTTTTTCAACTTCAGCCTTGTAGGTTTCAAGGCCTTTTAAAGATTTCGATTTCTCATATAACAGGTAGACATATCCATATCTAATGAAATCATCAATAAAGGTGATAAAGTATTTTTGACTACTATAACATGGTGTAGGAAAATAACCACAAATATCTGTGTGGATTAATTCAAGTGGTTCTAAATGTCTTGTGGCCTTATGTTTATTGGTGTTTTTGGTCTGCTTATCTTTCATGGAAGCTATACAAACACCAAAATCAGTAAAATCTAGGGCTCTTAACACTCTGTCACTTACTAATCTCTTTAATCTCTCTTGAGAGATGTGTACTAGCCTTTTATGCCACAAAATTGAGGAGTTTTCATTCAAGATTCCTCTTTTAATACCAACATTCATAATATTATTCTCATGCAAGACAAGTAAGGAACTAGCAATATATGGATCTAGATTCAATTTATAAAGACCATCACATAAAATACCACTACCAAGGCACTATGTCCAAAAGAGAAGGTATAACCTTCTAAATCAAGTCTAGATAAAGAAATTAAATTTCTACTAATTGTAGGAACATAAAAAGTGGTATTAAGGTCCAACTGGAATCCAGAATCAAGAATCAATCTGCAAGTCCCCACCGCTTTCACTTCAGCCCCCAGCCGGTTTTCGATAAAAAATGTTTCTTTGATCATTGTTTGGACTCCGGCTTGAGTGAAAGCCCTCTAGATTCAAACCATTTTTGTCTCTTCAAGTAGTTTTTCCTCAAATGTCCCTTTTTGTGGCAGAAGAAGCACCTTGGTTCACTTCCTTTCTTCCCGACTTGGTCAGTCGAAGCAGGTTCTTGCCTTTCTTTTTCTGACCTTTCTTACCCTTGGGATATGGTTTCTTGTTTGAATAGGTGTTGGAGATGAAATTTACTTTGTGTAACTGCCCTTCCTGCCTAATTCGGCCTTCTTCTTGGACAGACATTGAGACCAACTCATTCGTAGTCCATTTCTCGTTAGGAGTATTATATGAAATTGTGAAAGGCCCAAATTGAGGGGGCAAGGAGTTCAAAATAAATTGGACTATGTAATTTTCAAAAATTGTCATTTTTAGATAGTTGAGTTGGGCCACTATATCCCTCATCTCCGTGATATGTTCCCTGATACCGCTAGATCTATCATATTTCATTGAAGATAATTTGGCAATCAAAGTAGCAGCTAAAGCCTTATAAAATGCATGAAATTGCTGTTTCACAAATTAGAGATAGGCCTTTGCATTTTCATTATCCGGGATAGAACTACGGATATTTTTAGATATAGATCTTTTGATCATCATAAGACTTAGACGGTTGGCCTTGACCCATTTTTCATAATATGCTCTTGTAGCTTGAGAGCTATTTTCAGTAAGATCAATAGGTTTGGGTTCCATAATTGCAGTGTCCAAGTTTAAGCAACCCAAGTTTAATAAAAGTTCATCTTTCCAATTAGTAAAATTTGATCCATTTAACATTGTAATGCTCGAGAGATGTCCATTCAAGGCAGCGAGAGTCAATGCTGGAATATAAAGGGAAAAAAATGCTCAATTACTTTAATGCTTTGAGTTCACGCTAAAACATTAATTCAGAATGATTCAGTGAATAAATTAAGCATATCTAGTGAGTGATCCAATTCATCATCATAGTCCCTCCTTTGGGTCGAGACTACAACATGCAATAGGATTGCTCGAGGAGGAATCCTATTTATCCATCGGGCTAATAAGATAGTATGATCGCAATTCGCTAGGCTTTATACATTTGGATATTGGAACCAAAACCAATTGGGCACATATATCAAATTAGCCTAGTCCGATCTTATAATTATTTGAGTGGCGATCGAACTTATGAGCCGATCCTCACTCTCATAATTTAGGATCGCAAGTCTAATGCTATTATCCTTACACAAGAAATAGTGTTAAGGGTCTTAAATTTCAATTGATACCCATAAGTTTTTATAATTGAGCCACTTTGGTGACTACCACACTATTAAAACTATGGGTCTCAATTGAATTAATAGCATTTATAAAAAGACATGAAGGAGTCTAATTAAGATTGGTTATTATGTCACTGGTGGTGACAATAAGATGTTGGGCCATCATATCTCCAAAATCGATCCATATTTTTTTTTAAATCTCATAATAGTTTACTAGGTCCATGAAATAAACACACAATTACTAAATATTTTCTTATTTGTCATAATTCCCAAATATTCTAGGACACTTAAACAAAATGGTAGGATCTAATAACAAATGACCCAAAGTAAGCAAGGAAAAGCAAAGGTAACATAAAAATAAAATTCCAATCTAGATAAATAATAAAAACCCACAAAAAAATGGAATAATAAACAAACAAACTTAATAATCACATTTTAAGATCTGATATGGTTTGTGATACAAATCAAACCTATGGATTTTGATCTATACATAAACAATGAATAATCTCAAATAATAAAAGCGTACCTTGCGCCATGATTAAGATGATGAGCGGAACTCTTTTTCTCAAATAGAGTTTTCTCCTATCTCTCTTATCACCTACTCCAATATACGTGAAGTTGATGGTTACTTTTCAGATCTTGTGGGTTAAGAGAGAGGACCGGAAAACCATATATATAGATAAGACTTAGAGAGATTTCTTACCATCAAAGAAATCTAATAAAAGTAAGTTTCCTTAATTCCCTCAAATTAGCCAACAAGAGTCCTATTTGATTTTGGGCTTACTAAAATTGAATCTAAGATAAAAATTAGTAAAACCAAAAACCAAAGGGGAAAGTAACTTAAATTAGTGAGCTCAAACCGTGGGTCCCAACAATGTTGCACATGTGGTCATGAGGACCACTCATGTCTAACATGGGACTCTAGCTCTCTAGGGAGAGAGAGCCGGTGAGGCAGGGGAATCTTATGGTGAGGGGAGTTGACTTCTGGTGAGGTAGCACAGCCTCGGATTTAGAAAAGGTGGGTACCTAGGTTCGAACCCTGCACATGCAAGTAAGAACAAGCACCTCTTACCACTAGAGTGAGAGACCTTTCTTCCATATCTCTATCAATAGGAAGAAAAATGCATCAAATGATAGTTTAGTTTTATTAGTGATTGATTGGAGTTAATCATGTGCCTTGCATACAATTAATTCAATGCTGTGTAATTGGACTGAAGTTTTTCCAGACATGCATTCATGTTTGACTCACGAAAATCAGCTGTTACCATAAACTCTCTTTTTCTGTGTGTGTGTGTGTGTGAGAGAGAGAGAGAGAGAGAGAGAGAGAGAGAGAGAGAGAATCGTGCATTTATATGTTATCAACCAAATGCAGGTAAATGCAAGTTCATCTAATTATCGTAATCTTGTTATAATGCTAATGGGAAGCTAAACCGATGGGGCATTAATTCCTTCTGTGTCAGCTGCTTTCCAATTACTCATTGATTCCACTCATTCAAGTGAATTGGTGAATCTCAGTTTGTAAAGGAAACCATGCCCCACAATATCTTCACAGCACACCGGAACAAAGAAGGTAGGACTTCCATGGAGGTGTTCGACGAGGCACACAAAACCATGCTTAAAGAAGGGGTTCAGTGGCTAACCAATACATCTCAATCATGCTCCCTCGTTGCAGTACTCGTCGCAACAGTGGCTTATGCCTCGGCCACCACCGTGCCTGGTGGGGTAGACAAAGGCATACCAGCACTCAAAGACAAGTATGCATTCGCCATCTTCACCTTCTCTTCGCTTGTCGCCATGTTCTTATCTGTCATCTCCCTAACCGTGTTCTTATCCATCCTCATCTCTCTCAAATATGAAATCTCAGACTTTCGCCATAACCTGCCAATGAAGTTGACACTGGGCCTCTCCTCGCTCTTCATCTCCGTTGCTGCAATGTTGGTCTCCTTCTGCGCTGGCCATTTCTTCGACCTCGCAGAGGAGCTGAAGCACACTGCATTTCCCATGTATGCAGTCGCATGCTTGCTGGTGTCTATATATGCAGTGACACAATTACCTTTTTTTGATCTCATAAAATCTATATTATCATAACCGTTCCGAGACACAATTAACTAGAATTCTACGATCTACAGCTCTAGGACCTTCCAGACTATATATAGTTCCAATAAAGTTTCCTCGGAGTGCCTTTTAAACCCTTTTTCTCTCTTGTAGTTTCTTTCATTACAAGGGCTATAGTGACCATGATATTTAATTTTGAACTTCTTATTGCAGTTTGAGGATAATACGGCTTTCCAGGTTATAATGTAATGTTGTGGTTGTTGTCGTTTCCCTAAATCGTGTTACTTTCATGAATAAGTAGTTGATTTCTCTTAAATAAATTGTCAATTGATATGGACTGCGTAATTATTATTACCAACGTACTCTGGCCTTATCTCATTATATTCTGTAGATTTTCTTTCATGTGGATTAAACTGTTTAATTATTTATCTGGAAGGGCTTAACAATCACTACTTCAACACATTTCCATGAACAATGGCTTGTTTCAATGAAACCTCTCTCTCTCTCTCTCTCTCTCTCTCTCTCTCTCTCTCTCTCTCTCTCTCTCTCTTTAAATCCCTCAACGACAATCCATCTCTCTCTCTCTCTCTCTCTCTCTCTCTCTCTCTCTTTAAATCCCTCAACGACAATCCATACATCTTATCTCTGATGAATAGGTTTTGCTCATTAGGCATGTCCTCATGCCTAACTAAGAGTGAAAGGCACAAACACGGTTGCACAAGCACAAAAATGCACTAAAGGTCCAGGGCATTAAAGAAACAAACTAGAGACTTCTATGTGGGGATAAGATCTGATCTGCTAATTACGGATCACTAACTTATGTCATGGTCTGAAATCCAAGATCATTAGGACCTTTGGATCTCGATACGTGAATGATCCAACATAATACTATCATATCATAACATTGCACTGGAAATCGAGCAATAGATTAGATAATGGAAAAAATGATAGCACAGTCACACAGTCTAAATAATCCATCCATTTTATTAAATAATGTCGCAATCAATCAAGAACTAAATAATGTCTATTACGAAACCAAATATCAAATGTGTACACAAAGTTACTCAAAATGCATGCAATGACTAAATGATGACATGTCTGCATGAAAGCAGTTGTACAAGTGGAAGTAGGCATACAAGAATTATGATATTAATAAAACAATATTAAACAGCCTTAACATGATGATCATCATACAACACAAGTTAAGATGGATCTGGGGCCTACGAGAAAAGATCAATCACGCACAATAGCACTGAAGATTTACTCGGTTCTGTTTTTGGCCTATGTCCATGAGGAATACCGGAGAATTACTATGCAATCATAATAGAGGTGTACATTCTAGAGACTCTTAGCCTCTACTTATAATATCAGCCCCAAAACCTTGTTACACCAAAGCACTACTTCTTAATCTTAGTAGACCTATAATAGACCTACTCCTAATCACAGTATAAATTGGGTAATCCAAGGGCCCGGTTAACCAAGATTAATTAACTGAGCCATACAAATTAATAAATCTCCACCTTGGCTAACATTGAAGCTGAACCTAATGCACAGAACACTTCTCACCATCTCCACCTACCCCTGAGGGCACTCAGGTATTGATCACATTGATCAAGTCCAAGCAATGCTTGAACTTACCTGCTGGATTTTCCGCCGTAGCAACCTTAATCATTGCAATAGCACCATCGGCGATGATATCTCGAATGAAGTGTACCCTAACATCAATGTGTTTGGGCTTTTTAATGATACTTATGATTGTGTGTCAGATCGATTGCACTCTAACTGTCACAGAAAACAGTAGTCAGCTTCTGTTCCAATCACAGATCTCCAACCAAGCCTATTAGCCAAATAGCTTCCTTCACTGCCTCTGTAACTGCCATATATTATGCTTCAGTGGTAAATAAAACAGCTTTGGATTGCAATGCTGCCCTCCAACTAATGGCACTACTAGCAAAAGTAAAGACATAATCCGTTAAGGACCTTCTTTTGTCTAAATCTCTAGCAAAATCTGAATCAACATATCCAATAACACTTCCAAAAGTGTTGTTGTTTCTGTTATACACTATCTCAACATCAGTAGTACCTTTTAAGTAACCGAGTATCCGTTTCACTGCCTGCCAATGGGCTTTCCCAGGGTTATCCATGTATCTGGTAATTACACTAACCGCGTGAGAAATATCTGACCTCGTGCAAACCATGGCATACATGATACTCCCAACTGCACTAGCATAAGGAACACGAGACATGTGCTCCACCTCTTCCTCAATTTGTGGCGACAAAGCAGCGAAAGGTTTGAAATGGGCTGCCAATGGAGTATTCATAGGTTTCGAACTTTGCATACAAAAGCGCTCCAAAACCTTCTCAAGGTACCCCTTTTGTGACAAAGACAATTTGACCGCTTTCCGGTCCCTTCGAATCTCCATTCCAAGAATTTTCTGCGCAGCACCTAAGTTCTTCATCTCAAACCCACCATTTAACTGAGCCTTTAACTTGTTAATCTCAGACATGTCCTTTGCAGCAATCAACATGTCATCAACATATAACAGTAAATAGACATACGAGTCATTTGAGTGCTTCTTGTGATAGATACAACTGTCGTATGCACTCCTGCAATAACCGTTTCCAACCATAAAGGTGTCAAAATGCTTATACCACTGCCTAGGAGACTGCCTCAAGCCATACAATGATTTCTTCAGCAAACATACGTGGTCTTCTTTTTCATGAATTTCAAACCCCTCTGGTTGATGCATATAAATCTGTTCATCTAGCTCGCCTTTTAAAACAGTTTTAACATCAAGCTGCTCCAGCTCTAAATTCAATTTAGCAACCATAACAAGTATCACCCAGATAGAACTATGCTTCACCACAGGAGAGAACACCTCATTGAATTCAACACCATCCCTCTGAATATAGCCTTTTGCAACCAGTCATGCTTTGAACTTAGCATCTTCCATCCCTGGAGCTCCTTCCTTTTTCTTGAAGACTCATTTTGCAACCAACAATCTTTTGACCTTTCGGAGGTTTCACCAGCTCCTAAGTTTAATTCTTGTGAAGAGATTCAATCTGCACTCCCATGGCTACAACCCATTTTGCTGATTCTTTGATAGTGACGGCATCCCGATATGTAATCGGCTCTGACTCAATACTCTCGGCTGTATTAAGAGCGTAGGCAACAATATCTTCATACCCATATCTCTGAGGTTGCTTAATCTGCCTCCTCTCTATATACCTAGTAAGCATGTAATCATTTGCAACTGCAGTTTCCTTGTTTGAGCTTTGTATCTCCTCTATATTCTATCGAACTAGGACATCTGCTTGTACCTTATCCTGCAAGTTTTTTGAAGCTTCCTTCTAAAGCTCCACCTGCTTACTGATACCGTCCTTATCCTCCACCTTTTTGCTGATATTCTTTTCATTTCCAGCATCATGGCACTCCTTTGGTTTCAACATAGCAAACTCATCAAAGGTCACATCTCTACTTATAATGCGTTTGGGAAATTTCCAATCCAAGCATCACAGCCTATATCCTTTCACACCATCTGCATATCCTACAAATATGAACTTTCTTGCCCTTGGTTCAAGCTTTCCATCATTCACATGAACATAGGTAGGACAACCAAATATCCACAAGTTGGTGTAATCATCAAGAGATCTAGACCATACCTCTACAGAAGTTTTACATTCTATAGCTGTTGATGGAGACCGGTTAATTAGATAACAAGCTGTGTTAACAACTTCTGCCCAGAAGTTCCTATGTAACCCTGCATTGGAGAGAATGAACCAGATCATTTCTAGAATAGTCATGTTCATCCGTTCTATAACTTTGTTCTGTAGCAGTATATTTCTGACTGTGCGGTGTCTCACAATCCCTTCATTCTTGTATAACTCATTAAAAGCACTATTATAGAATTCGAAGCCATTATCAGTTCTCAAGCACTTGATTTGTTTACTTGTCTGCTTCTTAGTCATAGCCTTTCATTGCTTGAACTATGTAAAAGCTTCATGTTTGTGCTTTAAGACATACACCCAGACCTTCCGAGAACAATCATCTATAAAGGTCAACATGTATAGACCACTACTAAGAGACGGAACACGAGAGGGACCCCAAAGATCAGAGTGGATGTAATCCAAAGTATCTTTGGTCCGATGAACAGTTGTCCTGACCATGACCATACACTGCTTTTCGAAGACACAATGCTCATAGAAGTCTAGCTTTCCAGTTTTCTGACCATATAGCAAACCATGTTTAGTCAACTCATCCATACCCCTCTCACTCATATGCCCAAATCGCATATGCCATAACTTGGTAGTTTCTGAATCTGAGGACGACACAGCTGCAATACCTGTAATTGTACTATCTTGAAGAAAGTAAAGGTCATTCTTCTTCAGTCCTTTCATCACTACAAGAGCACCCTTCGAGATTCTCATAACTCCACATCTAGCTTTGTAGGCACAACCGTTGGAGTCGAGCGTACCCAAGGAAATCAGATTTTTCTTCAACTCTAGAATATGTCTGACATTTGACAAAGTTCTCACAATACCGTCATACATCTTAATTTTGATTACACATATCCCAACAACCTTACAGGTTGCATTATTTCTCATAAGCACTTTACCAACATCAATAGATTAATAATTGGTAAACCAATTTCTGTAAGGACACATATCATAGGAACACCCCGAATCAAGAATCCACTTAATAGCTGAGCTACCAACAGTAACGAAAAGAACTTCTGCACTATCAAAATTACTCTTTGCAACATCGGTTGCAACTCCGGTAACTTCTCTAGAATCAGATTTCTCTTTCCCTTTACGCTCTGAACAATCTTTTCTAAATGTCATTCCTTGTGACATTTGAAGCACTTTACTTTTCTAGTTTTTTATTTTGACCTAGATCGGCCTTTTCTAGTCTGCCTTGTCTTCTCTGTTTTGCCATGCGCTACCAAACCCTCACTAGAACTATCACTGTTTTCAGTGGCAACCTTTTTCTTCAACTCCTTTGAGTTCAAGGCTGACTCAACATATTTCTTAGAAAGAGTTTCTCTACCATATGTCATGGTATTAACAAAGTTCTCATATGAGGGTGGTAAAGAGCATAATAACATGATGGCTTGGTCCTCATCATCAATTTGAACATCTATGTTTTCAAGATCCATAATAGCTTTCATAAAAGAATCAAGGTGGGTTGAAACAGACGTACATTCCTACATTTGTAAGGTGTACAATCAATTCTTTATATACAAGCGATTCGTGAGAGACTTTGTGATGTACAAGTTCTCTAACTTCAGCCATATGCCAGCAGTAGATTTTTCTTCAGCAACCTTTTGCAGTACACCATCGCTAAAAGAAAGCAGAATCTGACTGTACACCTTCTCAGCAACTCATCCTTTTTATCATCTGACAGTTTGTTAGACAAAATATTCTTTCCCTTCAAAGCTTTCTACAACCTATTCTGAACGAGCAAAGCATGCATCTTCAAACGCCATAGACCGAAGTCATTGTTTTCGTCAAATTTCTTAATATCGGATTTAGCAACCATTCCGTAAATCTTTCATTGCACCTATGTAGATTTCCTTGAAACAAGTCCGCAGGTTCAATCGAATCTCAGATCGGACTCCGAATCGTCTAGATATTGCGAAAATAAACTTCAGCCGTTGATCCGGTCAGATCAGGCTTGACCGTACGGATTTCTGCACTGTTGTGTCTGGGCTCTGCTGCAAACGGGTTTGGTCGACCTGAACTGGACCCAACCCTAGACTGGGTTCTTCTTCTTCTTCAGAGGTTCTGTTATGAAACAACAGAGGAGACGAAGCCCAAACGACTTCGTCTTCCACTGCAACAGCGTAGGCGTCACTTCTTCTCCAGTGACCCGCAGCAGCGGCGGCGAAGACTCCAGCCTCGAGGTGGGGCCCAGCTGAAAAACAGAACCCAAATCGTTGTTTGTCTGCGATTTCTCCTGTTCAGACCCTTCTCCCTCCAGTCAGCGATGGCGACACCTGGTTCCGGTGGTAGCAAGCGACACCAGATCCTCTAATCAACTCTAGCGACATGCAGCAGCGATCAGCAACTCGTGTAGCCCACAAGTTGATCGCCTCTTCTCTCTGTTTAGATGATGAAACAGATACGACCTCAAAACCCTTAAGATCCGATTTGTCGGATCTACTCCGATCATATGCAACTCAACGTAGCCCAAGGAAACCCAAGGCTAGCTTTGATACCAGTTTGTTGTGATCTGGGGCCTATCAGAATAGATCAATCACGCACAATAAAATAGGAGATTTACGTGGTTCGGCTTTTGGCCTACGTCCACGGGGAAGATGGGAGAATTACTATGCAATCAAAATAGAGGCGTACATCTTAGAGACTCTTAGTCTCTATTTATAATATCAGCCTCAAAATACCGTTACTCCCAAACACTATTTTTTAATCTCAGTAGACCTATAACAGACCTACTTCTAATCACAGTACAAGTTGGGCAATCCAGGGCCCGATTAACCAAGATTAATTAACTTCTATTGAGCCATACAAATTAACAAGGTGCATAGTGTGAAGTGCCAAGGTTATCAAAGGTGGGGTCCACAATAAGATGATCAGGGTCTTGTTCAGATTATGATCCTTAAGCTTAATCAAATCTTCTGATTCCTTATACATAATCAACTCATCCAACTTCTTTCGTAGAAAGTCGGGTACACTCATGATGAGGTAGGGTCCAATCAAAGGGTAGTCCGGCTGAAATCTAAAGCTCACTCCACTCGTCAAGTGGGTTGGAAATTTGGGCCTCCTCCATCGACACAGCGGAGATCCTCGCCATCATCCAAGCCAACCAGCCTCAACCCTCCCCTGCCCTCCCTCCAAACCCCCTTTCTTCTGACCAGATCCATAAGATTTCACAGTTTTTGAAACAGTCACAAACCATTCCTTGATGCATCATGCCCACTACACCGGAACCAGATCCCATTCTTCCCCCCATTCCCCCAGGTGTTCTCGCGGCCTCCTCCATCGACGCAGCGGAGATCCTCGCCATCATCCAAGCCAACCAGCCTCAACCCTCCCCTGCTCTCCCTCCAAACCCCCTTTCTTCTGACCAGATCCATAAGATTTCACAGCTTTTGAAACAGTCCTGCCCTAATGGTTCAAGTGCCCATCTCTCTTCTTCGATCCCTACATTAGTTCTGGATTTTTCCCCTCCTCCTAGGACGTATGCCTCCCTCCTCTCTCAAACCCCTTTCTCTCTTCCACAACCTCTGCCCCCAACCTCCTGGATCGATGGGAAACCCTCAGTCACTATCCCTCAATCATTTATTTCATCCAGCCAGGAATCCTTCTCCTATGCAGCGATTGGGAAATTTGAAGGCAAACGACCATCTCTGGAATGGGTTGAACAATACTCAAACCAATCCTGGAACCTACCCATCAAAAGTCTGATTTCCCTAACTGATCAAGGATACTTCCTCTTCAGGTTTCATGGCCCCCAGGTAAGGGACTCCCTCCTCTCTTCTTCCCCTCTACCCCTGGGTCATAGAAAGCTCCATCTCCTTCCTTGGTCTTTAGGTATGGAAAACTTCACCTAGCCAACTTTGTCCCCTACCTGGATAAGGCTAAATGGTCTCCCTTTTCACTGTTGGAGTCAGCATATTCTCTTCTCTATAGCCAACTCAATCGGTAATCCCATCCTAATTGATGAGATCACTGCCTCCCAAAGATTTCTATCTTATGCCAGGATTTGCATAAACCTTGATCTTCAAAAACCAAAGCTCTCTTCCATTGTGGTTGACCTTGCAGTAAACTCCAAAGTTGAAGTTGAAGTTGTGTATAAGAATGTCCTCTGTTCCCTTTGTCATGGTGCAGGTCACAGTGAAGGTTTGTGCCAGTCCATGGGCAGGACAGAACGGAATAGGAAAAAAGCCCGTCCACCCCCTTCCTCTGCCCCATGCCTTCTACAAACCCCCCAGTCTCGGAGGAAATTCACTCAATTATGGATCAACCTATCTTAAATACCTCAGTCAAACCTATCCTCCTAGCAGCCTCTTCTATTCCCCCTAATGTAGGAGCTTCTTTAACAGTTACTGGTCCTATCCCTCTGGAAGACCTTTCCTCTCCAATGGCCTCTCCAGTTGAACTCCACAATCCCTTCTCAGTTCTGGATAAAACCGTTCAAGTAACCTCTATAGAAGAAAGCCCGGAGTCACCCCAATCTTGTCCTCCAAATCCTCCCTGCAACAGCTTCTTGGCTGATATTTCCAACAACCTTTCTATAGACCTCTTTATCCAGACTGAGCCACCTTCCTCTTCCAATCAATCAATAGACATAGCTTCTAAAGCAACCCCCTCATCCCTAGTCTGGTCTCCCTCCTCTGCTGACTTGGCCTTTGCTGCCTAACCTTCCAAGAAGAGTAAGAAACAAAAAGGGAAAAAGAAATCCAAGGCTATTGAGAAATCCTCCTCCCTTACAGCTGGCCTCCTTCCATCTACTCACCTCCATGTTTAAAACTCTGTTCTGGAAATACAGGGGAACTGCTAACTCCCCAACCTCTAGGACCCTAATCTTCTTAGTTAAATCCCATTCCCTGACATCATCTTTCTCTCAGAGCCTAAATCAGCCAATGTCAATCCATTGTCCCAAAAACTAGAAATGCTTGGCTTCTCCTCTTTTTTTTCAAATTCCCCTCATCCTGCAGATAGCCCCTCCATCTGGTGCTTCATCAAAGCCTCCCCCAACTACTCCCCTACTCTGGTAGACTTCTCAGCTCAACATCTTACTATTTCCATGTCTTCTTCCTCTAATTGCCCTACCACCTTTTTCACTAGCATTTATGCCTCAACTTTATACACTCAAAGGAGATCCCTATGGCAGTATCTTTGCTCCCCTCCCTTTTCTAACCACTACCCTTGGGCTGTTATTGGGAACTTCAATGCAGTTTCTTCAGCAGCTGAAAAGTTCAGTATCCACCCTATCAGCTCTATGGCAACCTTTGAATTCAACAACATGATGGCTTCCTCAGGCCTACAGGACATTGGTTTTTCAAGCAGCAACTTCACCTGGTCAAATAATAGACAAGGCAGATCCTATGTTGCTGCTAGGCTTGACCGTTCACTCATCAATCAAGCTTGGTCCTTCTCCTTTCCTAATGGTCTTCTCCAGCACTTAGTCAGGCAAAATTCTGACGATAGCCCCATCCTGTTATCTAGCCGTCCCCTATGGAAGTTAAATGTATTCCCTTCAAGTTTGAGGAAATGTGGACTTGCCACCATTCTTTCAAAGACCTGGTAGCTGTTGTTTGGAACCTCCCTGTCCGTGGCAACCCGCAATTCATCCTCATCCAAAAGCTCAAATCTCTCAAGCAAAACCTAAAGTCCTGGAATAAGGAGGTTTTCGGCTCCCTCAAGTCAAACATAGCAGCAGCTGAATCCAACATTCTTCATCTGCAACATAGCATGGACCTAAACCCCCTGGAATCCACCAAAAATGCTCTCAGCCTGGCTAGATGTTCTCTTCAAAATCTGCTCCAAGCAGAAGAAATCCACTGGAAGCAGAAAGCTAGGATCAATTGGCTGCAGGAAGGTGATAGAAATAACAGATTTTTTCACATAGTTGCTAAAATCAAAGGCTCCAAGAATCGTATTGATAAAGTAGAATATCAAGGCACTTCTCTTGACAAGCTTTCTCAAATTAAAGATGTTGCTGCTGATTTCTTCTCAGCTATTTATCAGACTTCCCCTTTTCATCTGGCCCCCCAACTTTTCCAAGTGACCTGCAACAGGGTTTCTTCTACTCAAAACTCAATTCTGCAAGCTCTCCCCTCCAATGAAGAAATTAGAGCTTCGGTCTTCGGCCTCAAGAAATCTAGCTCTCCTGGTCCGGATGGGTTCTCTGGCAGTTTCTTCTGCTGCTGTTGGGACATTGTTGGCAAGACAATAATTGATGCTGTAAAGAATTTTTTTCACAACTAAAAAGCTCCTCAGGGCGTCCAACTCTTTCTTTATCTCTATGATTCCCAAAGTGGCAGCACACTCTTCCTTCGGAGATTATCGCCCGATCAGCCTTCTCAACTTCTCCTATAAAGTAATCTCTAAGATATTAGCCTCCAAAATGGTTGCTGTGCTTCCTGGCATCATTTCCCTCCATCAGGTGGCCTTTTTAAAAGGAAGAAGAATGCAGGATCACATTGCCCTGGCTCATGAGCTAACTCAGAACCTTCAAAAGGGTCCTAAAGGCAAAGGTATTTGCATGAAGCTAGATATTTCTAAAGCTTTTGATAATTTGAGTTGGCCTTTGCCTTTCCAATCTCTGGACTTTTTTGGCTTTAGCAAAGATTGGACCTCCCTCATCAAGGCTTGCATTTGCTCTGCAAAAGGGTCTGTCCTTATCAACAGAGAGCTTGCTGGATACTTTGAAGTGGGGAGCAGGCTTAGGCAAGGAGATCCTTTATCCCCATACCTCTTTATCTTAGCCCAAGAAATTCTAAGCTTGAACATTAGTAAATTAGTTTCGTAGAAGCTTCTTTCTCCAATCTACAGAGCCCCTGCTGCTCCTTCTATCTGCCACTGGATGTTTGCTGATGAGATTCTTCTGTTCTTCCAAGCTTGTCCTCAAAGTATCAATTCTATCAAGGGTGTCTTGGAAACCTACCAATTGGCAGCGGGTCAGAACTTTAACCTCAGGAAGAGCAACGTTCTTTTTGGCAACAACAGACAGTCCTTCAAAGACAGAACCCTGAGATCCTTAGGCATCTCTCAGGCCTTCTTCCCTGGTAAGTACCTGGGAGTCCCCTCATTCATTGGCAGCCCCAAGGCTCAGTACTTTGAGAGTTTAAAGGATTCTTTCAGAAAAAGGCTCGCTGGTTGGAAGAGCAATTTACTTTCTTTTGCTGGGAGAGTAATCCTCGTCAAGCATGTGCTCCAAAGCCTTCCCATCCATATCCTTCGCGTGCTTCCTCTTCCAAGATCGGTCTGCACCTTCCTGGAGAGATGGATGAGAAAATTCCTCTTGTCTGGGGGCCCTGTTCAAGTCAAGAGGAGCCTCCTTAAATGGCATTCGGTCTGTCATCCTAAGTCTGAAGGTGGGCTAGGTCTTCGTCGCATAAAGGACCTGATTTTGGCCAATTCGATCAGATTAGGCTGGGCTGCCTTCTCCTCCTCGTCTCTGTGGGCGAGCTGGTTCAGAGCTAAATATTATAAAGGTTTTTCCCCTTGGCACCGTTCCTCCCTTATCTCTGGTTCTTGCATTTGGAGATCGATCAAGAGAAGCTCGCCTCTCATCTTCCAAAATAGTCACTGGATATAGGGAAATGGTAAAAGCATTAGTTTCTGGTTCGATAAATGGCATGGCCCCCTCTCTTTGGCGCAGATTTATCCTGAGGTAGTTTTTCCCTCCTATGATTCTGTGAACGAGTTCTTCTCTAATAGTCAGAAGCTTCCCAGTCTCCACCTTCCTCAATTGGTGAATGCGTTCTTTGCCACTATTCTATCTCCCTTCTCCCTTGTTGAAGAGCCAAATGTGTTGCGGTGGTCAAGCTCCAACTCTAGTAATCTCTCTTTTGCAACAGCTTGGGAGCTCATCAGATCCAAAAACACTCCCTGAATTAATCGGGACCTAACCCGGATCGTGATGTCATCATACTTACTCCAGTAAACCCTGAATTAACCGAAGTTAAAACAAGACTCACAAGGGATCTACCTTGCATACCTGTCAAATGTATAATTTTGCGGAATATATATATACATTGACAATAATTGACTTTACATTAAAAGTAAAGTTCGCATATACAAAATTACAGTCCAATAAAGTCCACCACTGCATGTTCAAATTACAATGCAGGGGACAACTAATTACATCTCAAAATGATTTACAAAAGTATTTATCAAAATAATTCTCAAAATATTCAAAACCAACGCCCTCCGAATTATGCCCATTCGACTAGACCTCCTGGAGGTATCGGATGGGCCTCCTCCGCATGCGGCGGGGCCTCTGCAAGGCTGGGATGGGTAGTTGGGCCTGTAATACCATTAATAACACTATGAAGACGACGGTTCAGCAATGTATAAACAAATATATGACAATTAATGCTAAATCTATAACAGTGCATTATCCTGTACAATATAGCCAATCAATAATCAATGACTAAGGTACAGTTACAATAGTATTATTCTCATTCAATGCAACTTCTTCTCGAGGAAGTAGCGAGTCAGTTCGTTTCATTAATTCCATATCATTTATTGATTACATTGAACATTTATTAGACGGCTTATGGGACTCTTCAGTCCATTACATATTACTTTTCATTACATGGCTCATCAATTCATTGACTTTGCAGTCTAATATGTGGGATCTACCAACGTCTTAATCAGAGATCACTGGCATCACCACGGAGTTCCGGAACACCCCAATCATCTGCTGCAGCAGGATTATTCATTAATTCATTGCATTTATTCATTGTTCAATGGTTAATTGTGTCTATTCATTATTCAATGGTTCATTATGATTATTCATTGTTCAACGTTTCATTGCATTCAGTCATTATAGTCCTACCGGTCCCTATCTCAAATTTAGTCGACTATTAGGTGAAATCATTGGTTGCTAAATGCACGTGTTATTCTCGATGGATATCACATTAATATATTTAATGTGTGCATTTAGTTTCCAAAATTTCCACCCACGATATCAAAATCCACTAACGGTCCGATCGATTGGCCAAAATTTTCACTCACAATAATTATTTGGCTTGCATTCAGGTTCGCTCGAGCGGACTCCCAGTTCGCTCGAGCGAACGTCTCACAGAACGTTGGTCGCGCGAGCAACCCACTAGCGAAGATAGAGGCTCCCAGATACGTTCGCTCGAGCGAACACTTACAGAGGCTATTTCGCATCAGACAGAACCCAGTTCGCTCGAGCGAACTGTCCAGAACTCCAAATCCGGAATTCTGAACAGTTCCTCTCCTTCTCTACTCCAATCTATCCACAACCTGCATAAGAAACTTGAAACCTCCTGTTCCCTCCTCCATCAACATGCTACAACACTTCTATTGCATCCAATATCATGGAGTCCACATAAAACACATTTAATCTATTCTCCATTTCTATAATGAGGAAGAGGGTTTGAGAACCTAACTCTTGCAATTCAAAGAAAACAGTCAAACTAGCATTTCTAATCATAGACAAGTGCTTATACTTGCCTCTTGGAGTCTATTAGCAAGAAATCCCTCCTTACTTAGCTTGCCTTGATACTAAAATCCCCAACTCAAACCCTATTTCATAAAAACATGTAAAAACACCATCCTATGAGTTACTTGTGCTAAATGCAACCTCAAAGCACTTAATAGACTTGGAAATCTTAAGACAAGACCATTTACTTACTTGTGGATCCAAGTACAAGAGATCTTGAGCTCTCCCTCAAGTTCCAATCACTCCAATGGAAAACGAACTAAGGAAGAAGATGAAGAAGATGAGCTTCTTCAAAACCCACTTGGAAACAATTCAAATCTCCCTCTCTCTTGATTAAGAATAGTGGAAGAAAGAAGAAGGGAGAAGGAATGGGGGTGCCTAGGGTTTCTCTGCAATGGATTTGAGTTGAATGAACTCAAGGGTTCATTTCAATGCCTTACAAGGGACATTTTGCAACTAAACTCTCTCTTTCTTTCCTATTTTCAATTCAAGTCAAATGAAGGCTCACTTGGCCAATTCCTTGTCAAATGACTTCGAGCCTATTACGAAAGTTGACGTACTCGTTGAAATACACGTGTTGGCACTAAGAGTTTCTGTATTTACGAAAAAGGTCTTGTTCTCTTAGTTTTAGTCTGACCCTCATTCAATCTATTCAATCTCCTTTATTATCATTTCATTAAGCCTAAATTAATTCTTTGAGACTAATCTCATCCAATTTAACCATGAGCCATCATTAGTCTAATTAAACACGATTAATTAGGATTAACTTTAATTAATTAGAGTTAATCTTGATTAACTCGGGACGGGGCCTTACAACTCCCCCAAACTTTTAGAACCATTCGGTCCTCCGAATGCAACACAATTCAATATAAGTTGGTTAAGTAACTTGAAATGTAAATTACCTGAACGAATAGTTCGGGATACTTTTGGGCCACTTGCTCCTCAAATTCCAAGGTAGCTTCTTTCGGTCCATGATGACCCCAAAGGACCTTGACCAATTTGATCGTCCTGGTAAGCAGAATTGCCTCCTTTGTATCTATGATCTGAATTGGCTTCTTAACATATGTGGTGTTAGGCAACACTTCGATCTATTCATGACGAATGATTTGTGAAGGATCATGCACATACTTTCGAAGCATAGAAACATGAAATACATTGTGAATACCGGAGAGTTCTGCTGGGAGATCGAGATGATAAGCCACGTTTCCAACTCTGCTTTGGATCTTGAAGGGTTCAATGAATCTCGGGGAAAGCTTCCCTTTTTGCCCAAATCGGATAGTACCCTTCATTGGAGAGGTCTTCAAAAAGACCAAGTCATCAACTTCGAACTCTAGATCATGCCGACGATTGTCAGCATAGCTTTTCTACCTTGATCTAAGAACCTTTAGCCTTTTTTGTATCTTTTGGACTTTCTCTGCTGTTTCAGCAATGATAGTGGGACCGTGGAAACTTCGGGTCACAACTTCTTCCCAACTAACTGGAGTTTGACATCTCCGACCATACAGTGCTTCAAACGGTGGCATCTCAATGCTGGAATGATAACTGTTATTGTACGCAAACTCGCACAATGTTAAATGGTCATCCTAATCACTCCCGAAATCAATCACACTGGCACGAAGTAAATCTTCCAGAGTCTGTATAGTCCTTTCTGATTGTCCATCTGTCTGTGGATGATAGGCAGTACTAAACTGAGGTTTAGTGCCCATGGATTTCTGAAATGACTGCCAGAATGCGGATACAAACCTGCTATCCCAATCGGAGACAATCGAGACCGGTGTTCCATGCAATCGAGTCACTTCTTTGGTAAACAATCTGAACATATCACTGAAACCTATATCCTTTCTCATCGGAAGGAAATGTGCGGACTTCGTAAGACGATCAACGATCACCCATATGGCATCATGTTGCTTTCTCGTCCTCGGTAAACCAGATACAAAGTCCATTGTAATGTGCTTCCATTTCCATTTAGGGATTTTCAGTGGATGAAGCAATCCCGGTGGTTTCCGGTGCTCAACTTTTACACACTAGCAAGTCAAGCAGGAAGATACATAACCTGCTATCTCTCGCTTCATGTTATTCCACCAGAACCTATCATTGAGATTCCTATACATCTTAGTACTTCCAGGATGCATAGAATACCGTGTATGATGAGCTTCAAACATTATAGCTTGTTTTAGATCTTCTTGAGCTGGGACACATAGTCTGTTTCTAAAGTACAGAACTCCTTCTACTAACACGAAATCCAGCTTAGTGGCAAGGTTGTCCTTAATCTTCACCAATTCAAGGTCTTGAAACTGCCTATCCGTAATTTCCTTGATAAGCATTGGTTCAAAGACACATTGCTGCAATCATCACCTTACTGTCCAGCATTTCAAGGTCCACATCTAAATCTTTGAATTCTTCAATTAAATTCCATTCACCCACCAATGATGCTAAAGCAGCTGATTTCCGACTCAAAGCATCTGCCATGACATTACCCTTCCCAGGTACATATTTGAAGGGAAAGTCGTAATCCTTGATCAGCTCTAACCAACGGCGTTGTCTCGAATCAATATTCTTCTGAGTGAACAAGTACTGAAGGCTTCTATGATCGCAATCGACTTCAAAAGTCTCCCCATACAGATAATGACTCCATTGCTTCAATGCGAACACAACCGCCGTGAGCTCTAAGTCATGTGTGGCATAGTTCTTCTCATGTTACTTTAATTGACACGAACCATAGGCAATCACCCTACCATTCTGCATCAACACACATCCCAATCCAATACCCGAGGCATCTGAGTAAATATCGAATCCTCCTCTTCCTTCGGGTAAAGACAAGATTGGGGCCGATATCAACTTTTGCTTCAGGGTTTGAAAACTAGACTCACATGCATCATTCCATTCAAAGGAAGTGTTCTTCCGAGTTAGTTTCGTTAATGGCGATGCTATCTTTGCGAAGTCCTTGACAAACCTCCTATAATAGCCTGCCAACCCCAAGAAGCTTCGAACTTCGGGTACATTCCTCGGACTTTACCAATTAGTAATTGTCTCAATCTTAGCTGGATCAACTGCTAATCCATCTCCTGAGATGATATGGTCCAGAAATGCAACCCGCTGCAACCAGAAGTCACACTTTTCGAGTTTTGCATACAACTGATTCTCTCTCAATGTCTGCAAGGCTGTTCTCAAATGACGTGAATGCTCCACCTCTGACTTTGAATAGACCAGGATGTCATCGATGAAGATTACAACAAACTGGTCCAGGAAAGGAACAAATACTCTGTTCATTAGAGCTATAAACACTGCAGGTGCATTGGTTAAACCAAATGGCATCACTAAAAATTCATAGTGGCCGTAACGAGTCCTGAATGCTGTCTTCTGCACATCTTGATCCTTGACCCATATCTGATGATACCCAGATCGGAGATCAATCTTGGAGAAATACGATGCACCCTCGAGTTGATCAAACAACTCATCAATCCTAGGCAGGGGGTACTTGTTCTTGATTGTCACTTGATTTATCTACCTATAATCGATGCACATTCGAAGGGTGCCATCATTCTTCTTCACAAATAGAACAGGTGCTCCCCACGGTGAGACACTGGGTTTAATAAAACCCTTGTCAAGCAAGTCCTATATCTGTTTCTTCAATTCATACAACTCTGATGGTGCCATTCGATACGGTGCCTTTGATATCGGTGCAGTACCGGGAACAAGTTTGATTGTAAAGTCCACTTCACGAGCTGGAGGTAGACCTGACACTTCATCCAGAAACACATCTGGGAATTCACAGACTACAGGAATATTCCTTAACTCTTGTACAAGATTCTCTTCAGAGATGAACGTGATATAGCTGATGGGTTAGTGAAGCCTGATCTAGACTTTAGTTATTACAAGGGTTTATTTGTAATTTGTCGGTTTAATCTGGACCATCTGTTAGAAGGCCAGATCCGACGGTTGTGGGTGTCTAGAGGTTTAGGGTTTCATATATTTATACTGGGTGGTGAGAACACTGTAATTAAGGGTGATATTGAGAGAGAACAAGAGAGACAGTGCGTGCTTGTACTCTTGTGGAAATCTCCAATAGTAAATGGCTTGAATCTCCCGTGGACGTAGGCAATCTTGCCGAACCACGTAAATCCGTGTCTCGTGATTGATTGTGTATGATTGTGCTTGTCTCGTAGATCGTGCGTGTGTTCCCGATCCTAACAACTGGTATCAGAGCTAGAGCCAAGGATTTTCCTAGGGCTTGGCGATACGCGCGATCACGATCGAGATTGGGTTTAATCTCGGCGAAGAGATCATCTGGATCTCTTATTTTTCGCATCACAAATCAGAGTGTTCTGATCAACAGGAGTGGGCCATGGATTTGGCTTCTCACAGAAGGTAGCGAAACCAGTACCAGAGAAGAAGATCGGATCGTTGCAACGAACAGTTTGGATTCTCCGGATCGCACGGTCTCAGAGAAGAAAGGTTCTGTTTTTTTCGCTGTCGCAGTCGTCGCCGGAGAAGAAGGAAGCAGCAGTCGTCGCCCATCGTTGTTCCACTCTGCACGATCGCAGCCACCACCCGCCGCCGTCGCCTCACCGCAGTCGTCGCAGTCGTCCTCGCCTCGCCGCCCGTCGCCCATCGTCGCCGTGGAAGACAACCCCAGAAGAAGTATGGGCGCTGCAGTCTCTGTTGCAGAGACTTCGATCAGAGGAAGGAGAAGACCCAGTTAGGCCGTCCCAAGGGTCCGTTCCAGGTCAGGTCCGACCCACCAGAAGCCCAGCAGGATTCAGTCGCGGGCCAGGTCCAGTACAGGTCAGGTCCAACCCACGAGCTCCACAAGCCCAACAGCAGTTGCAGTCGGGTTGGGTCAGTTCGGGTCAGGTCCAACCCGACCCGTTTCGCAGAAGCCCAGTAGCAGCCAGACACTGACGTCATCCTAACGCCAGCAGTACGGTCAAGTTTGACCGGATTCAACGGCCAGATTTGTTTCCTGATTTCTGAAGCCATCCGGACTCAGAATTGCGCTCCATTTTTTTTGTTGGATTCGTATCGACGAGATCTACAAGGTAGACGGAATGGATTGATAGCTTGACAGGTAGAAAAATTTGTCAAGTAGATTGAGCTTGGTTTGAGTGGGAGCCATGACGGATGACACAAAGCTCACAATTGAGAAGTTTAATGGCACAAACTTCGCGTATTGGAAGATGCAGATTGAAGATCTCCTCTACCAAAAGAATTTCTACTTGCCGCTTGGGGGAAAAGCCAATAAACCTGCAACAATGCCAGATGCAGAATGGGAGGTACTCGACAGGAAAGCCTTAGGTACGGTTCGTCTCTCTTTATCAAAGTCTGTTACATTCAATATATCAAAGGAGAAAACCACTAAAGATGTCATGGATGCCCTATCACGAATGTATGAAAAACCTTCTGCCTCAAATAAAGTTTTCTTGATGAGAAAGCTGTTTAACATGAAGATGGTTGAAGGTGGGGTTGTTGCTGAACACCTGAACGAGTTTAACACGGTCATGAGCCAGTTATCCTCGGTTAACGTACAATTCGAAGATGAAATTTGGGCTTTGTTGGTTTTATCTTCTTTACCAGATAGCTGGAATGGTATGGTTACATCACTGAGTAATTCTTTGGGATCAACCAAACTGAAATTTAATGATGTTGTGAGTGCTATCCTCGATGAGGAAATTCGTAGGAAACCTTCAGGTGAATCATCAGGAAGTGCATTGAATGTGGAAAATAGAGGAAGATCATCTGAGAGAGAGCAAAACTGTGGAAGATCAAAATCAAGGAGCAAATCAAGATCGTCAAAAGGCAAGATCGAGTGCTGGAATTGTGGTAAGAAAGGACACTTGAAAAAGGATTGCAGAGCTCCACCAAAGAAAGACAAGCAAGAGAATGGTAATAAGGACAATGAAGCTTCCGCAAATGTCGCAGGTGATACTGTTCATGATGCTTTAATTCTTGCTTTTGATTATAAATCTGAATCTTGGGTTATAGATTCTGGTGCGTCCTTTCATGCTACTGCACATAGAGAATATCTCAAAAATTATGTACAAGGTGACTTTGGAAAAGTTTATCTTGGTGATGATGAACCTTGTGACATAATTGGCAAGTGAGATGTTCAGGTTAAATTGTCAAACGGCGGTATATGGCAATTGAATGATGTCAGGCATGTACCAAGCCTGAAAAGAAACCTCATATCAGTTGGTCAGCTTGCTAGCGCTGGTTATGTAACTGTTTTTGCAGATGATTTCTGGAAAGTTACAAAAGGGAGTATGGTTGTTGCTCGTGGTAAGAAAGAGGGAACTCTTTATTTGACTAACAGCTCTACAAGTTCACTTGCAGTTGCAGGTAAAGGCATTGATTCAAACACATGGCACTATAGACTCGGACACATGAGTGAGAAAGGGATGAAGATTCTTCATTCTAAAGGTAAGTTGGAAGGACTCAAGTCCTTGGATTTAGAGTTCTGTGAAAACTGTGTTTTCGGAAAGCAGAAGAAAGTTACTTTCTCTAAAGTAGGTAGGCCACCGAAGTCAGAAAGGTTGGAACTAGTACACACGGATGTGTGGGGACAAACTCAGGTACCTTCTCTTGGTGGATCTTCTTACTTTGTTACATTCATTGATGATGCTACAAGAAAATTGTGGGTATATCCTATGAAACACAAGTCTGACGTGTTTGATGTTTTCAAAAAGTGGAAAGCTTTGGTTGAAAATGAAAGAGGTTTAAAACTGAAATGCCTAAGGTCTGATAATGGGGGAGAGTACTGCAGCAAAGAATTTGAGGAGTATTGCACTAACAATGGCATTAAGTAAGAGAAGACCATTCCCAATACACAACAGCAAAATGGTGTGGCAGAGCGTATGAACAGAACAATTGTTGAGAGTGCCAGAAGTATGAGGATACATGCTGAACAGAACAATTGTTGAGCGTGCCAGAAGTATGAGGATACATGCTGGATTGCCGAAGCAGTTTTGGGCAGAAGCAGTGAATACTGCTGCATACTTGATCAATCGGGGGCCTTCAGTACCTTTGGATGGTGGACTACCAGAGGAAGCTTGGACCGGAAAAGAGGTAAACCTTTCACACTTAAAAGTATTTGGTTGTATCTCTTATGTTCATGTTGATGCTGAAAAAAGAGACAAACTAGATTCTAAATCTAGGAAATGCACTTTCATTGGATATGGTTCCGATGAGTTTGGTTACCGCTTCTGGGATGATGAAAATAGAAAAATCATTAGAAACAGAAATGTAATATTCAATGAGAAAGTGATGCATAAAAACAAGGACAAGGTGCAGGAGGACAGCAATGAATATTTAGAACTGAATGACACTTCTGAAAATAATGTACTTGAAGTGCATGAAAATGAAAACCCGCAGGTGGACCCTCAAACACCTGCCCCAGTAAGAAGGTCATCTAGGACTCGTAAGCCTACTCAGCGTTATTCACCTTCTTTGTTTTACTTGTTGTTAACTGATGGTGGTGAGCCAGAATGTTATGAAGAAGCATTGCAGGTTGAAACTCGGGCTAGGTGGGAACAAGCCATGGAAGATGAGATGCAATCCTTATTATCAAATCAGACATGGGACTTATTTCAGTTGCCTGACGGAAAGAAAGCATTGCACAACAAGTAGGTGTACAAATTGAAGGAAGAACATGATGGTAACAAGCGATACAAGGCCAGATTAGTTGCAAAGGGTTTCCAGCAGAAGGCAGGTATTGATTGCTCTGAGTTATTTTCTCCTGTGGTTAAATTGAACACAATCAGAAGTGTTTTGAGCATTGTGGCGGTAGAAGATTTACATCTTGAGCAATTAGATGTGAAAACTGCATTTCTCCATGGTGATTTGGAAGAAGACATCTATATGCATCAGCCACAGGGATATGCTGTACCAGGAAAGGAGGAAATGGTGTGTAAGCTCAAAAAGAGTTTATACGGTTTGAAGCAAGCCCCAAGACAATGGTATCTTAAATTTGACAGGTTTATGTGCAACACAGGTTACAAACGATGTCATTCAGACCATTGTTGTTATTTCAAAAGTTTTGATGACTGTTACATTATTCTACTCTTGTACGTAGATGATATGCTTGTTGCACGTTCAAATATGCTTGAAATAATCAATTTGAAGAAACAGTTTTCACAGGAATTTGAAATGAAGGATTTGGGTGCTGCAAATCAAATTCTCGGCATGAGAATTAGCAGAGACAGGAAAAATCGAACATTGAAGTTGTCTCAGGCAGAATATGTTGAAAATGTTCTAAACAGGTTCAACATGCAGAATGCTAAGCCAGTTAGCACTCCACTAGCCAGTCACTTAAAACTTTCAAAAGAGTTGTCTCCTAAGACAGAACAGGAGAAGGAGAACATGTCCAAGGTCCCATATGCTTCAGCTGTTGGCAGCTTGATGTATGCTATGGTTTGCACTAGACCAGACATTACTCATGCAGTGGGAGTTGTAAGCAGATTTATGAGTAATCCAGGAAAAATGCATTGGGAGGCAGTTAAGTGGATTCTCAGATATCTGAGAGGCACCACTAATCCATCATTGTGTTTTGGAGGATCAGAGATCAAATTGCATGGCTATGTTGATTCGGACTTGGCAGGAGATCTTGATAGAAGCAGAAGCACTACAGGATATGTCTTCACATTGGGTAGTGCAGCAATCAGTTGGAAGTCACAGCTACAGGACGTCGTTGCACTTTCAACAACAGAAGCAGAGTATGTTGCCGCTACAGAAGCTAGCAAGGAAATGATTTGGTTACAGGAGTTCATGGAAGAGTTGGGTAAGAAGCAAGAGTCATGTAGACTTTACAGTGATAGTAAGAGTGCCATTCATCTTACAAAGAATTCAGCCTTTCATTTGAAAACCAAACACATTCGGATTAAATATCACTTCATACAGTGGCTTCTTGAAGAGAAAATGTTGAAACTGGAGAAGATTTTATCAAGTGAGAATCCTGCAGACATGTTCACAAAGGTGGTGACTACAGAGAAACTGAAGCAGTGCTCGGCTTCAGTAAGTCTTCAAGCTTGAAGATGAGGAATCGAGATTCTTAGCCGTGTTCTGTTTTTGTCAGAGCCATT
Source organism: Umbellularia californica (assembly GCA_028538565.1). Classification (NCBI taxonomy): domain Eukaryota; kingdom Viridiplantae; phylum Streptophyta; class Magnoliopsida; order Laurales; family Lauraceae; genus Umbellularia; species Umbellularia californica. The sequence goes on along the minus strand of JAPQWN010000003.1, from coordinate 94,663,206 downwards.
CAATATGTTCAGTCTTCAAGTGGGAGATTGATGGGTTAGTGAAGCCTGATCTAGACTTTAGTTATTACAGGGGTTTATTTGTAATTTGTCAGTTTAATCTAGACCATCTGTTATAAGGCCAGATCCGACGGTTGTGGGTGTCTAGAGGTTTAGGGTTTCATATATTTATACTGGGTGGTGAGAACACTGTAATTAAGGGTGATATTAAGAGAGAACAAGAGAGATAGTGAGTGCTTGTACTCTTGTGGAAATCTCCAATAGTAAACGGCGTGAATCTCCCATGGACGTAGGCAATCTTGCCGAACCACATAAATCCGTGTCTTGTGATTGATTGTGTGTGATTGTGCTTGTCTCGTAGATCGTGCGTGTGTTCCCGATCCTAACAATAGCCTTCACAACCACTGAGCATCATTCGTTCAGCCTTAAGTGCTGAAACTAGTCTGGTATCGTATTTCCTTTGGACTCCTTCAAAGAGTACACTAGCACTGGCTTCTTCAACTCTGAAGGTAATAATCTTGCGAAAACAGTCTAAACAAGCCCTGTACTTCGCAAGCCAGTCCATACCAAAAATTACATCGAAATCATTCATTTCTAATATGACTAGATCAGCTGGCATTGAAACTTCCCCAATTTTAACACTGCACTAGGGGATATACAATTCATAAACTACTTTTGTCCCTAAATGAGTAGCTACAGTAAAGTCATATGGTAATTGTATTATTCGATCATGCATATCATATGCAAATGGAGGTGCTACAAAAGAATGTGTAGACCCTGGATCAAATAGTGCAATTGCAGATCTATTATCTACAGGTATTGTACCTTCAACCACATTTGCTGCAACATCAGCTTGTTCTCGGTTAGCGGCATAGACCATTCCGGCTCTTTGTTGCCTATTGGGTTGTTGTTGCTACTGTTGTCTTGGCTGTTGTCTCTGCCCCTGACGTGGCTGTCCTTGGGGTTGAGGTTGCTGCTGTTGTTGTCTAGGAGGGGGAGGAGCTGGCAAGGCCAGACGCGGTGGAGGAGCAGGTAGTGCAACTTGCCCTTGAGCAGGCTGTTGATACGGACCTCTATCCTCTCTTCTTGCTCTTGGACATTGTGCCATCTTGTGTTCCATTGAACCGCAGACTAAACAAGCCCCAGAAGTCCTCCGGCATAACTCAGTCCTGTGAGCTTTACCACAAGTCCCACAGACTGGTTTATTTTCTCTCCTCTCATATCTAGGATCAAACCTCTATTTCTGCTTTTTGTTCCTTGTCTGTCCCCTTTTTCTAAACCACGAATCACCACTCCTCTTGGTGTGTACAACCTCTGATCCTTTTTCTCTCTCTTTTTCTCTCTGAATTTCCTCCACCGTATATGCTCTGTCCACGGCATCATCAAACGTCGTAGGCTTCTGTCCAGCCAATACGATCGCCTTGTACTCTGGATTTAGTCCAATAAGGAACCTCTTGACCTTCTTCTCTTCAGTATCCACTAAGTGAGTAGCATACTTGGACAATTGTAAGAAGGTATGAACATAAGCAGCTACGGTCAGTTGACCTTGTTTTAAGTTTAGGAATTCTGATTCCTTCTGTTGCTGCACATGTGCTGGAACAAACTTCCTCTGAAACTGTTTCTTGAAAACCTCCCAAACATCTGGGGTGGTCATGGCCTTGAACACGTCCTTAACACTCTTCCACCATGTATTCGCTCCCCCTCTAAACATGGTAGAGGTGAGCAACACTCTTTGCTTATGAGTTCAGACCACAGTATCAAATACATCTTCGATGTGTTCAAGCCATTCATCTGCTTGCATCACATCTTCACTGCCATAGAACTCAGTGGCTCCCCTTTTTCGAAATCTCCCATCAATAGCGTGAGGATCCGTATCCTTGTGCTGTAATACCACTTGAGTCCCAACATGCGGTTGTTGGATCGGTGGTATAGGTGGAGCTTGCAATTGAGCTTGTGTTTTTCTAACAATGAGGCAATTTGGGCTTGCATGCCCATTTGAGCCTCATGGCTCTTTGCCATCTGCTCTCTGTGCTGAGCTTGCATGGCCACTTGATCTTCATGGCTTTGCACTAACTGCTCCAGTATAGCAGTTATCCTAGAGTCGTTATCCGATACTGGAGGAGGAGGTGTAGTACCATCATTAACGGTAACTTCTATAAAGCCATCACTCCCCGATCCAGAAGCCATGCTATAAATAATACGGAAGGTAAGATACATATCTCAACACTTCCATCACATACATATCACATATAGTGAAAGCGATAAACACAAATCCAATATTAGATTTGTTCTAACCGTAATGCTCCTCACTTCGTCTTAGTTTGACTAAGTCTTTTAAAAGTTTCTTAACCTAGTTCTTTAACTAGGCTCTAATACCATACAATAAGTATGTCACAACCCGGGCCCGAGGCCGGATTAATCGGGACCTAACCTGGATCGCGATGTCATCATACTTACTTCCGTAAACCCTGAATTAACCGAAGTTAAAACAAGACTCACAAGGGATCTATCTTGCATACCTGTCAAATGTATAATTTTGCGGAATATATATATACATTGTCAATAATTGACTTTACATTAAAATTAAAGTTCGCATATACAAAATTACAGTCCAATAAAGTCCACCACTGCATGTTCAAATTACAATGCAGGGGACAACTAATTACATCTCAAAATGATTTACAAAAATATCTATCAAAATAATTCTCAAAATATTCAAAACCAACGCCCTCCGAATTATGCCCATTCGACTAGACCTCCTGGAGGTATCGGATGGGCCTCCTTCGCATGCGGCGCGGCTTCTGCAAGGCCGGAATGGGTAGCTGGGCCTGTAATACCATCAATAACACTATGAAGACGACGGTTCAGCAATGTATAAACAAATATATGACAATTAATGCTAAATCTATAACAGTGCATTATCCTGTACAATATAGCCAATCAATAATCAATTACTAAGGTACAGTTACAATAGTATTATTCTCATTCAATGCAACTTCTTCTCAAGGAAGTAGCGAGTCAGTTCGTTTCATTAATTCCATATCATTCATTGATTACATTGAACATTTATTAGATGGCTTATGGGACTCTTCAGTCCATTACATATTACTTTTCATTACATGGCTTATCAATTCTTTGACTTTGCAGTCTAATATGTGGGATCTACGAGCGTCTTGATCAGAGATCACTGGCATCACCACGGAGCTCCCGAACACCCCAATTATCTGCTGCAGCAGGATTATTCATTAATTCATTGCATTTATTCATTGTTTAATGGTTAATTGTATCTATTCATTATTCAATGGTTCATTATGATTATTCATTGTTCAACGTTTCATTGCATTCAGTCATTATAGTCCTACCGGTCCCTATCTCAAATTTAGTCGACTATTAGGTGAGATCATTGGTTGCTAAATGCATGTGTTATTCTCGATGGACATCACATTGATATATTTAATGTGTACATTTAGTTCCCAAAATTTCCACCCACGATATCAAAATCCACTAAAGCCTACCATAGCTTGTTTTGCTTGGAAGCTGTTCCTCAACAAACTCCCCACCAATGCATGGGCCCAGTCGGTTGGAGTTCATTTAGCTTCTTCTTGTTATCTTTGTGGCACACATTAGGAATCAACCTACAATATGTTCTTCCTCTGCCCTTTCGCCTCTTCCTTCTGGGCCTGGCTTGAAGCTAAAGGGAATTTCCAATTTATCCCTCTCAGCTCTGTCTCTTCCAAATGGGAGTCTTTCTCTGCCAACTCCTGCTCTTCAGCGAAAAAGGGTCTGAGTGCTCTATTCATCATTGCCATTTTCAGCATCTGGAAGGTCAGGAATCAAGCTCTCTTTAATAACAAAATGCCCTCTCTGGACTTTGCTATCTCTTTCTTTTTGGAGGATGCTTCATTCACTTTAAGTAGATTCAATTCCTCTTTCTCTAGTGCAACTTTAGCCTATTTCTTCCTTCTCTGTAACCAGCACTATCCTAATATGAGATAGAGCTCGGTCTCTTCTTTCTTTTCCCCTGGTGGCTCTTTCTTCTTTCTATTTTTTGTTTCTTGCTTCTATGTAGCTTGCTTTGCCTGTTTCTCTTTTCTATTAATTCAATTTGCAATTCAGTAAAAAAGAAATAATAATAATAAATCAAAGGGTAGTCTAAGTTCACTCACTTTGCTGTCATTATGTGTTGGCTACACAAGCATACATGTGTGAGACCAACTGGTGCATGTGGTCTAGGTGGATCATATTAATATTTATCCATTTAAGCCCAATTTTATTTTATTAATCACAGGTTAAATATATCTAAAAAGTGCATCATACTAAAGTGCACTGACCAACTAAATCAGACAAAGTGGGGTCCACAAGCGTTTACTAGGTAGCATGCTACCGTATTATCAATAATAAATATACAAAAATCCATATAATTGGATTATAACAATTTTCTTGAAAATGGGGGTTTGGATCCTAATATCTTATCTCAACAGATCAAAACTTATATTGTTGGGAACCCAAATCTCTCTTGACCTCTGCCACGCTTGATCTAATCTGGGACCCGTGTCATGCGGGCCACACAATTTCCTACATGCACCTCCTCTAAGGGCATGTTTGTGTAGCCCATTTCCGCGGAAAAGGCTATAGTTTTCTGCGGAAAACTTCTTTTTCATGTGTTTGGTGCGGCAATTTTCTGCAGAAATGTTTTTTCGCCACGTCATCTTTTTCCTTCCTAGGCATGGAAATAGACTTCCTATGGGGGGGTATGGGAAGTCCATTTCCACAGAAAAATGACCCCCCAATTTCCTCTCTCTCTCCCTCACTCCACCCGGCCACCCTCTCTCACTACTAGGAAAAGGACTTTTCGCGGCCGCCAAAAGCCGTCGTTAAAAGTCCACTGGCGGTCGCTAATAGTCTTTAGCGACCGCCAAGGAGGGGCCGCGGAAACTTCGTCGCTAATACTATTAGCGACCGCCAGCGACCACAGTCAAAATTTTTTTTTTTTAATTTTTTTAATTTTTAAAGGTATTAGCGACCGCCATTAGTGGTCGCTGATGATGGATTAGCAATGGCTAAATCCTCATTAGTGACCGCCAATGGCGGTCGCTAATAGTTTTATTTTTTTTTAAATTCACCATACTGGCGGTCGCTAATAGTCATTTTTTTTTTAATATTTTTTTTTAATTTTTTTTTTTCTAATTTTTCCTGCTTTTTATACCTGTACATGAATATATACCTGTATATGAATATATTATATCAAACCACGAAAATCAATTAAAAATACTAATACCAAAACAAAGTCTTATATTAATGATATTCAAAACATTACAAAAGGCCCAACAAATTCCAACAATTACAAAAGTTTCCACAAATTATATTCATTACAAAAATAAACAAATTGTCTGAGGAGGCTGACGAGATCGATCCGATGCTCTCAAACCTGAAGAGAAAAAGGAAAATAAATATTAATAGTCAATTATAAAAATTAGCAATATAAAGTAAAAATTTCAAAAATGAAAAAATAAAATTAAAATTTTGAAAGTTAAACCTACGTTTCAACTCTACGGGCAATCCGGGAGTCGGAATCCCGAGCCGTCAGTTCCAGCAAGTCATGAATGACTATAGGCCAGTGCCCGTCCAGTTTCACGGGCACCGAAGACCGTTTGCCCGTTTTGGGCGCTCGGAGGTCGATTTACTAAGTTTTAACTTAACGTTTTAACTTAAAACATACGTTTCGACACTACGGGCAATCCGGGAGTCGGAATCCCGAACCGTCAGTTCCAGCAGGTCATGAATGACTATGGGCCCGTGCCCGTCCAGTTTCATGGGAACTGGAGCCCGTATGGCCGGTTTGGGCGCTCGGAGGCCCATTTACTAAGTTTTAACTTAACTTTTGAACTTGAACCTACGTTTCGACACTACGGGCATCCCAGGAGTCGGAATCCCGAGCCGTCAGTTCCAGCAGATCATGAATGAATAAGGGCCCGTGCCCGTCTAGTTTCACTGGCACCGGAGCCCGTTTGCCCGGTTTGGGTGCTCGGAGGCCAATTTTCTAAGTTTTAACTTAACGTTTTAACTTAAACCTACGTTTCGACACTACGGGCAATCCGGGAGTCGGAATCCCGAGCCGTCAGTTCCAGTAGTTCAAGAATGACTATAGGCCCTTGCGCGTCTAGTTTCATGGGCACCGGAGCCCGTTTGCCCAATTTGGGCGCTTAGAAGCCAATTTACTAAGCTTTAACTTAATGTTTTAACTTAAACCTACATTTCGACACTACGGGCAATCCGGGAGTCGAAATCCCGATCCGTCAGTTCCAGCAGGTCATGAATGACTATGGGCCTGTGCCCATCCAGTTTCACAGGCACCGGAGCCCGTTTGCCCAGTTTGGGCGCTCGGAGGCCAATGTACTAAGTTTTAACTTAAACCTACGTTTCGACACTACGGGCAATCTGGGAGTCGGAATCCCGAGCCGTCAGTTCCACCAGGTCATGAATGACTATGGCCCCGTGCCCGTCCAGTTTCATGGGAACTGGAGCCCGTATGGCTGGTTTGGGCGCTCGGAGGCCCATTTACTAAGTTTTAACTTAACTTTTGAACTTGAACCTACGTTTCGACACTACGGGCATCCCAGGAGTCGGAATCCCGAGCCGTCAGTTCCAGCAGATCATGAATGAATATGGGCCCGTGCCCGTCTAGTTTCACTGGCACCGGAGCCCGTTTGCCCGGTTTGGGTGCTCGGAGGCCAATTTTCTAAGTTTTAACTTAACGTTTTAACTTAAACCTACGTTTCGACACTACGGGCAATCCGGGAGTCGGAATCCCGAGCCGTCAGTTCCAGTAGGTCAAGAATGACTATAGGCCCTTGCGCATCCAGTTTCATGGGCACCGGAGCCCGTTTCCCCAATTTGGGCGCTTGGAAGCCAATTTACTAAGCTTTAACTTAATGTTTTAACTTAAACCTACATTTTGACACTACGGGCAATCCGGGAGTCGGAATCCCGATCCGTCAGTTCCAGCAGGTCATGAATGACTATGGGCCTGTGCCCATCCAGTTTCACAGGCACCGGAGCCCGTTTGCCCAGTTTGGGCGCTCGGAGGCCAATGTACTAAGTTTTAACTTAAACCTACGTTTCGACACTACAGGCAATCCGGGAGTCGGAATCCCGAGCCGTCAGTTCCAGCAGGTCATGAATGACTATGGCCCCGTGCCCATCCAGTTTCACGGGCACTAGTGCCCGTATGGCCAGTTTGGGCGCTCGGAGGCCCATTTACTAAGTTTTAACTTAACTTTTGAACTTGAACCTACGTTTCGACACTACGGGCATCCCAGGAGTCGGAATCCCGAGCCGTCAGTTCCAGCAGGTCATGAATGACTATGGGCCCGTGTCCGTCCAGTTTCACGGGCACCGGAGCCCGTTTGCCCGGTTTGGGTGCTCGGAGGCCAATTTACTAAGTTTTAACTTAACGTTTTAACTTAAACCTACGTTTCGACACTACGGGCAATCCGGGAGTCGGAATCCCGAGCCGTCAGTTCCAGCAGGTCATGATTGACTATGGGCCCGTACCCGTCCATATTCACGGGCATCTGAGCCCGTTTTCCCGGTTTGGGCGCTTGGAAGCCAATTTACTAAGTTTTAACTTAACGTTTTAACTTAAACCTACATTTCGACACTACGGGCAATCCGGGATTCGGAATCCCGAGCCGTCAGTTCCAGCAGGTCATGAATGACTATGAACCCGTGCCCGTCCAGTTTCACGGGTACCGGAGCCCGTTTGCCCGGTTTGGGCGCTCGGAGGCCAATGTACTAAGTTTTAACTTAAACATACATTTCGACACTACGGGCAATCCGGGAGTCGGAATCCCAAGCCGTCAGTTCCACCAGGTCATAAATGACTATGGCCCCGTGCCCGTCTAGTTTCATGGGCACCGGAGCCCGTTTGTCCTGTTTGGACGCTCGGAGGCCCATTTACTAAGTTTTAACTTAAGTTTTGAACTTGAACCTACGTTTCGACACTACGGGCATCCCGGGAGTCGGAATCCCGAGCCGTCAGTTCCAGCAGGTCATGAATGACTATGGACCCGTGCCCGTCCAGTTTCATGGGTACCGGAGCCCGTTTGCATGGTTTGGGCACTCGGAGGCCAATGTACTAAGTTTTAACTTAACTTTTTAATTTAAACCTACGTTTCGACAGTACGGGCAATTCGGGAGTCGGAATCCCGAGCCGTCAGTTCCGGAAGTACTTTCTTGAACTTCTACATTTATAAGTTTCCAGCTTTTTAAGTTTCAAAATCTATAAGTTTCTAAAACAACTTAAAAGATTTCTATACAAGTTGAAATTTGGAATTAAAAAAATAATTATACCTGGTCAGGATCAGTCGATGATGCTGGATCATGACTGCCCTCTCCAGCCGAGTCATGTCTTGCCCTGTGGCCGCTGCCAACGTCTGGTGCCTGTAATTATTTATTAAACAGCAAAAAACAGTTAAAAAAACATAAATATTGACACATCAATGACATAATTAACAATTTAAACATACAAAATTTTTTCTTACTAACCTGAGTAGTGGGTGGCGGGTCTGATGCGATCGGGCCGCGACTCTGTGATAGACGAGCCTCCAGCTCTGCTATATCAGATCTCCACTCGGCCCTCATCTCTGCCCTGACCCGCGCCTCCATGGACTGCAGTAATTGCTGGACCTCCTCATCTGTATGGAGGTGTCGGCCCTAGGAGGAGCTAGCACCGGATGACTCCGCTCGCGCGATGTGCTAGTGTGGAATGCTCGTCCCATATGTGAGCGAGTATCCGTGCCCGTCCCGGCCAATGACATCGTGGAATATCTCATCCCTCTGAGATGGCAAATTGCGCTCCTCCTCGGGCAAGTCCTCCAGACGTGACTGAAGCAGGGCCTGCGTAATTGATTCATTTAATATACTATCATGCATAATAAGACATAGTAATAGACAGATAATATAAGCGGTTCAATATAAAAACTTACGATGATAGCTGCAACCTCCGGGTGGCGAGGATTTCGAGAACACATCCAGACAGACATCCTGTCGACCAGACCGCCCTCGGTCCGCAACTGTTTGGTGGAGTCATATTATTAGTATAATATCATACAAAATGACAAAAATATAAATTACATGTATGGTCTAACTTTTAACCTCGTGGCGGACTTGCGTGATGTGTAGAGTCCCCAACCTGTGTGCGGGACCCTGCATTGCGCGGTTCCGCGCATTGGTATCGGCCTCTCTCTGTTTCAACATTATCAATGAATTTTTGTTAGTTACGTTAGTCATTAGTAAATTGTTAAAATTAAATTAAAAAATATATATAAGTTTCTCACCCGAGCCTCCTCGCTCGTCCAGTACCGGACGAGCTGAGTCCACTGATCCGAAAGAACACCCCTCGGAACTCGCGATAGTATGTCTGGGGCATCCTGGTGTGGCTTCCAGTGCTGCATCTTTATTTTATTTTTATGATCTTTCCACATTTTTCTGCACTTAGACATGCACACTGGCCGGAACAGCTCAGGACATGCCCTCACATTGTCCTGAAAAGGACAAATAATTTTTCATTAGGTTATGATTTAAATTGACACATCCTGTTGAGAAATGTTAACTTATTACCTTAACCTGCTGCCAAACACGGTCTAGTGGATCCACCGGGAATGCCTCCCAGTCAAGTGTAGTCAAAGGGAATGCATATGGATCCCGGACCATATGTCCCAACTGACTGATGAGCTGCCTAGCATGCAGACCCACCGGATGCCAGCTCTCATCAAACTCCACATCAATGGGATTACCGGAATTCCAGGTCCGGATCCCTCTGGCAGCGCCTCTCCCCCTGTTGGAAGATGGGCCTGTGCTCATAGAATCTATTCAAATTAGAGATAATCTAATTGAATTGAAATAAATTAATTTGCTACAATTAAAATCTCTAACTATATAAACGTGTACCTGTCTGTGAAGCTGATGTCTCACTAGGCTGGGAGGTCGATGGCCTACTCGGTAGGGCCATCTCACTAGGCTGGGAGGTCGATGGCCTAGAGGGTGGGGCCATCTCACTAAGCTGGGCGACACCCTGTGCAGGAGTAGGGTCCCCAGATGGCCCACTGGTCTGGGCCTGATACAACAACTCTTCGATCGTCCGCAGACGATCTCTCATCTTTCGTCCTGACATATCTGTTCAAATGTTTGTAACATAAATTAATTTAACGAGATAATTGATATTAACATTTAAAAAAAATTACACTGAATGATAACTTTGGTGAATTAGTTCCCAACCGTTTACTGGACGTGTAAGTCAACTGTATCTCCTTCAATAGTTTCCCGAACCCAATTAATATCTTCATCACGTTGAACAAGTGCAGTCTGACCAAGATGAGCTCCCTTACCAGTTGTTAGTGAATGTGTCCAAATCCCTCTCACGGGGCTTTTGTTCACTCAACGTGGCCCTTTTGTTTTTAACTTTTCCATCCACACGTGCCATGCAAGTCCAAATCTATTCCATTCTACTACAACTACACCTCTCTCTCTCTCTCTCTCTCTCTCTCTCTCTCTCTCTCTCTCTCCCACACACATATATATTCATTTTCTTTTCATCTAAAATCTTGGGGACCCAAATATGAGAAAAGTACAAAAAGGGTTAGAGAAGGTTTTGCGTCAATGCCACAGCATTCATAGATCTAAACCACCAATTTTCTTGGAGGAATTGTGGTCACAAAAAATTCAAAATCATGGATAGGACAGCTGTACCAATCAAATGGATGACCCAGATTGTGGGAGTACACATTAAAATATAGGGATATAAGAATATCTTGTTTACAGAATTATGATGTTAAAATACTCTTAGACTGGAGATGAAATTTTACTCTTTTTTAGGAAAGAGAGTTACTTTCATCTTGTGATGAATGAACAGCCTGTGTATATATCACATGTCTCATGTCCATACCATTGCCCTCTTGTATACACTGTTGTCTCTCAACGTGGACACGGACAAACCATATATTATAAAAAAAAAATGCATTGTGACTGCTGCATGTTGCCTCTAACAAATTCTGTACTAAAATTCTTGTTTTCTGATTTGTGTTTTCTGACAGCAAATATCATGACAATTCATTTTCCTTTTTTGAAGGAAAAAGCTGCATTGATGTTGTTACAAAAGATCCTCATTTGATATCTGAGACCCACACCAAAGAAGAATAGGGATTGAATATCAAGCATCTGAGGTGTTTTTCTTTAAAGTGGGAAGAAGCAAATGAGACAGGAAAGGAAGAAAACAGGAAAAAAAAGTGGGGGGGCTAGTTTTCTTGGTAATAACATTTTGACTGATGCAGTGACAATTGACAAATCCAAGGGACAAATAGTTTGAGTGACCATTGATAACTTCAAATCAGGCTTTTAACACTATCTAATGGTTTTTATTTTTCTTTAAATGATAAGATTCCAAAGCCTTGTTATATTTATTATAGATGCAAATAAGTTGTGTTTGGAATGGGAATGTACTAACAAAGTAGTCTGTGATCTAGACCCAACTCAATTCATCTCAGGACTTGTTGCCATGAAAGAAAATATTGCAAGTTGCGCCCCACTATCCTGTCATCTTTACTGCACACTGTGAGTAGTTATTGCTAAATAAAATAATACTAATATTAGCAAATTATTTTAAATATAATAGAATTATAATAATCACTTGCTTAATCAAAAAATTGGGTAAAGAACTCGGACGTCAATCGGGTCCTCACTCTTGTCAGAAAATAAGATCTCAACACCTTAATTCCTGAAATCTTAGATCTCAACACAATCTAAGACACCTGTTAAGAGTGGTCATTTCTATATGTCTTACAAGCTTGGCATCAACAGTAAGTCAATCTTCTTCTTCTTCTGTTTTTTTTTCTTATTTGACATATGTGCCAAATCGAATGTTTGCTCATTGATGTAGAAATTTGTCATTCAAAATTCATCTATTTCCATGATGTTTGCACTATCTCCCTCTCTCTCTATCCCTACACTTATAATTAAAAACAAAAAAAAAATGGCCTCTTCTCATCCCATCTCTAGTCTTTGAAGAAACACAACCATATAGCCTCTTGGTCTTCTCATCCCTTTCTCTAGTACCATTTCTCATTTACCTGCTTCTCTCTCTCTCTCTCTCTCTCTCTCTCTCTCTCTCACACCTTCCTCCTATGAGGCACCCAGAACATAAATAATTGAATAAAGAACCAAGTAAAATCAACATAAAAAACAAATCAAACACAACTCCAACTCAGCAGTGCCCAATCCCAAAATTAGTCCTGTGAGCGGCATCTATATCTTAACTTTTTTTCATCTTCTTCAGATCTCTAATTTTCCCATTAGACATGAGAAACTGGAATCTCCAGTTTTTATATCACAAATATAAGTGTAAATACAAAACTAAAAGAATTATAAGTGTAGGGATATGTAAATACAAAACTAAAAGAATTATAAGTTTTTATATCTCCAGTTTTTATTCCCTAAAACTCCTTGATCCAAACAAGAACACACACAGAAACCCTAAAAGAATTCCATTCAACAAAGCAAGATGCAATACAATTTTCCAAACTTTAAAGTTAAATTACATAAAAGAAGGAAAGAAAAAGAAAAACCCTATGTACGGGGCTAGCTTCCTGGCAGATATTGAAGCAAACAAACATTACTCTAACCAAGCACACTGAGTACTGACATTAAGCAAACAAACAGATGACTGACCCAAGCATTTTGGTGATTGACCCTAACCAAGCACACCGATGGGGTGGAATAAAGCTTTTTTTCAGGCAGGAGCCAGGATATGGTGATGCAAATCATTTAGCAACAAATGCTACAAACTCTGAAAGTACCATAGCAACTGAGGATTCAAAATGGAAGCATACCCAGCATCTCCAACATGCAAAAGCAACACATGCTAAAAACTCCGAAATTACCATAGCAACTGAAGATGGCAGTCAAAATGAAAGCATACCCAGCATCTCCAACATTCAAAAGGTCAGATCGTTAGCATGGCTCAATGTGGGATTTTCCCCTAGTACCTAATCACAGCACCAGATTAAAAATCCTGGTCATAGGACACTGGGACTCACCTATCACAAATACGCTTTGCCCAGCTAAACGCAAAACATGTTGTAACATTGTATAAACCTACCCAGCCAAAAGTTCAAAATGATCAAATGACCCTAAGCAAACTGTCAAGCTAAGAAACCTCACACTACATAAACCCCTTTAAACCCATCGACAGAACAGAACAGAACAGCAGAATCTCAGTGTTATTCCGAAATAGATTAGAGGGCAATAGAGATTATGGGATTATGAATACATATCCATTACTCCCTTGAAGTAAATCAAATGAAAAAAAAAAAAAAAAAAACATACCAGTAGTTGTCAAGAGTTGAAATGGCTGAGATTGATTCCGCGGTGGCAGCTCCGGCGCAGAGAAGGAGAGAGAGAACCGGTGACGGCTCTAGCGCGCGGGAGGGCACAGTGCAAAGCGAGAAAAGAGGGAGGGAGGGAGAGCGAGAGAACCTGTGGCGGCTCCTGCGCAGGGAGGGAGAGAGACAACCGCTGGCGGCAAGTGATGCGCGGGAGGGCACGGTGCAGAGCCAGAGGGGGAGGGAGGGAGGGAGGGAGAGAAATAGAGAGAGAGAGAGAGAGAGAGAGAGAGAGAGAGAGAGAGAGAGAGAGAGAGAGAGAGAGAGGGAGAGGCAGAGGGAAAGGGAGAGAGAGAGAACCGAAGAGAGTGCGGGAGGGGAAAGGGAAAAGGGGAAAAAAGGTGGGAAGGAAAAGTGGAAGTGGGTTTCGGGGGCAAGAGGGAGGGAGAGAGAGAAATAGAGAGAGAGAGAGGGAGAGGCAGAGGGAAAGGGAGAGAGAGAATCAGAGATAGCGCGGGAGGGGAAAGGGAAAGGGGAAAAAAAGTTGGGAAGGGAAAGTGGTAGTGGGGCGCGGGCGACCGCTGTTGTGGCCGTCATTAGCGGTTCGCTAAAGGGACCTTTTGCGACCGCCACTAGCGGTCGCCCGCCTTTTCTGCCGCCAAAGCCAAAGTTTCTAGTAGTGTTTCTTCCTCCTCCCCTCCCAACCCCACCCACCCCACACACATACCAACCCACCCACCCAATAGTTTTTACTAAAAAGTGGTTTTCACTAAAGAAATCCATAACTGCACCAAACAACATTAGCACTAATTCATCGAGGAAAACCTTTTTGCACCAAACATGAATTTCTAATTTCCTCAGAAAAACATTTATGAGGAATTTAAAAACCATAGAATTTGCTGATATGGCAAATTCATCTTTCCATGGAAGTTACCTCTACACAAACGTGCCCTAAAGGAAATGCACCAAGGGAGGAAATAGGGGATCGAGTGGATGCAACTTTCATCGTGGATCCCCTTATTAGTGCCTCACTCATCCTTAAAATAGGTGGATTGGAATTCAACAGTACCTTATGAACATATGAACCTTTGAAAATGAAAGCCCTTCCCCTTCAATGTATTGTCCCAAAATTCTATTCAAATAGAAGTTGGTCCCGCCAGAAGATTAAGCATTGACATTCTTGACCATATTTTCAACATTATGGGGGAAGCATTGCTATTGGAGTAAAGTTTGGGGGACAACCCATTGAATGGTCGAGGGAGGGCATTCATTTTGAGTATCTCAGATTTTCATTATGTGGGGCCTATTGTAGAGTTACACTACTCTGTTTGGTGAAATTTGGTAAGGGGATTCTGTATTGATTGAATTTACAACAAGAGTGTCGTTTGTTTTTTTGTTACTGGTAAGTAAGGTTTATTACTGATAGGGTATAAAAACCCTTAATGAATAAATAAAAATAAAAATAAGACATATCCAATCCTATCTCAAAATGCAGATAACTCCCACATCGTGGGACAGATAGCAATCGACATTACATCGTCAAATTTAGCAATTCTCCTGTAGTTAAATGCATTGGAACAAAGCTCACTCCCTTAATCTTGCAAAATGCGTTCAGTCTTTCGAGCACCAAATCGATGAAGCCATGGGGAACATTGTGCATTACACATTACCCTGAAAAGGGTACCATCACACTCAAATGTTTTAGTTTCTGTATTCGATGGAATGGACTGAAGAAGTCCCATTGATTGCAGCATCATCATGGCTATAAGAAGTCAGCCCATACATAGGATTACCACCACCATCCCATAGCACTCCAATCTACAATGGAGAATCTACTACCTTGTAGAAGGCCAGTACGTACATGAGAAGGAATCTAACACGCCCAGAAGGTGAAAATTTCCATCTACTTTCAATAGAAGAAAGAAGAAAAAGGCCCAGTTATAATGTTCTACTATGAATAGAGACAGTAATGTCACTTAGAACTTGAAGATGAGTGTGAGATGTATATCTAAATATTTGCACAATATTTCTTTCTCTCCATATATGCCAAATAAATGAAGCAAAAATCAACTTGCAAAAAATATGCAAATTGCAGTAGACGGATCTATCCTAGAAAGGAGAAAATCAATCAACTCATAAATAGAGGAGCAAGTCGGAGGTAGCAAGCAATGGAGCATTTGAAAGTCCTTGTTTAATTAGAACGTTTTCACTAGATTGTATTTCTATAGCATTATAGTTTGTGTAAATGAGAACTTGACTTCTTTCTCTATGATCCGAGTTTTTAGTCTTGACATGGTAAAACAAATTTTATTTATTTTTTTGCAGTAAAAATGTGTTTTTTTACATTTTTTGTATAACTAAGGCCCACAGAGAATAGCTTTCTACCTCTTAGTATGAATATATTTTTCCTTAAAATCATCAAAAATGCCTCTAACTTGGTATATTTTGTTAGGGAAAGTGGCATAGTGGAATGGACAACCTGTGATCAACGAATAAACACACACGCACGCACAAATCCATACAATATTGAGCAATCAATGTATAAAAAGATGAAGATTCAACGATTTACATGATTCAACAAAACTGTCTACATCCAACAGAAAAAGCTCAGTTTAATTCTTTTATCTCCCATGTTGCTAAATGTTTTTCTTAGCCCCCAAGAAAACCCTGATACAATCACCAAAATACCCTAAATTCAGTTAAATCCAAATTAACCCAAACTGACTAATCCGGCTAACCCGGAATACAAGACAATAACCCAACAATTTATAGTAGCAGTTTTATTATTATATTAAAGCTTCCAAAATGGATGAAAAGCCAATATAAAGAGCGGAGGAGGACAATACCCCTAAACTACCTCGGTAACTTGACGAGTTAAAGCAAAAGATATATCTCTACCCTTATAAAAGAGGCTAAGTTGCACGGTTACTTTAGTACAACCACTGTGGGGCCCACCAAAAAATTTATATTTAAAATAATCCTTATAAATGCTTTAGTACAACCACTGTGGGGCTCACCAAAAAATTTATATTTATAATAATCTACCCTTATAAAAGAGGCTAAGTTGCATGGTTGCTTTAGTAAAACTACTATGGGGCCCACTCCCAAATATTATAATGTAATTTCATAATATATTATTATGAGAAATTGCAAACTTTTTCACGATACCTTTGTGGGGCCCAACCCCAAATATTATAATGCAAGCTTTTGCATTACACCATTGTGGGGCCCATCCCCCAAAAAGTATAATATAATATAATAATATTTTATTATGAGAAATTGCAAACTTTTTCACTACACCATTGTGGGGCCCACTCCAAATATTATAATATAATATAATAATATATTATTTTGAGAAATTGCAAACGTTTTCACTACACCTTTATAGGGCCCATCTCAAAATATTATAATGCAAACTTTTTCACTACACCATTGTGGGGCCCACCTCCAAATATCCACTATCTACTATCTATCTTCTACTCTTATAAAAGAGGCAATGTTACATGGTTTCTTTATTACAACCACTGTGGGGCCCACCAAAAAATTTATAATAATATATTATATAATAATAATATCATATCTACACCCTTATTATTTATTTATCTCATACAAACTTTTTCACTACACCATTGTGGGGCCCACCCCCAAATATTATAATATCATATAATAATATATTATTTTAAGAAATTACAAACTTTTTCACTACACCTTTGTGGGCCCACCCCAAAATATTATAATGCAAACTTTTTCACTACACCATTGTGGGGCCCACCCCAAAATATTTACTATCTGCTATGTACTACTATACCATCATAAAAGAGGGAAAGTTGCAAACTTTTTTCACTACAGCATTGTGGGGCCCACCCCTAAATATTATAATATAATATAATAATATATTATTATGAGAAATTGCAAACGTTTTCACTATACCTTTGTGGGCCCAACCCCAAATATTATAATGCAAACTTTTGCACTACACCATTGTGGGGCCCATCCCCCAAATAGTATAATATCATATAATCATATATTATTATGAGAAATTCCAAACTTTTTCACTAGACCATTGTAAGGCCCACCCCAAATATTATAATATAATATAATAGTATATTATTTTGAAAAATTGCAAACTTTTTCACTACACCATTGTGGGGCCCACCCCCAAATATTCTAATATAATATAATAATATATTATTATGAGAAATTATAAACTTTTTCATTACACCTTTGTGCGGCCAACCCAAATATTATAATGCAAACTTTTTCACTACACCATTGTGGGGCCCACCCCCAAATAGTATAATATATATACTAATATATTATTATGAGAAATTACAAACTTTTTCACAATACCTTTGTGGGGCCCACCCCCAATTATTATATTAAATTATAATATAATCACATATTATTATTATATTATAATAATAATAATATAAAATATATATCTATACCCTTATTATAAAAGAGAAGAGAAGTTGTATACTTTTGCACTACACCTTTGTGGGGCCCCCCCAAATATTATAATATAAGATAATATAATAATATATTCTTATTATATTAGAATAATAATCATATAATATCTATGCCCTTATTATAAAAGAAAAAAAAGTGTCATGCTTTTTCTCTACACAACTGTGGGCCCCACTTAGTATTATGATATTATATATATAATAAAAGAGAACTACACATATGTGGGCCCCAATAAAAGAGAAGAACCTGTCATGCTTTTTCTTTATACATCTATGGGCCTCACTTAGTATTATTATATTATATTATGTATATATAAAATAAAAGAGAACTACATGTCCGTGGGCCCCACTTAGTAGAAGAATTTGTCATGCTTTTTCTCTACATCTAGACATCTGTGGGCCCAACTTAGTATTATTATATTGTATATATATAAAATACAAGAGAACTACACATCTGTGGGCCCCACTTCGTATTATTATATTATATATATATATATGTATAAAATAAAAGAAAACTACACATCTGTGGGCCCCACTTGGTATTATTATATTATACCACTTAGTAGAAGAACTTGTTATGCTTTTTCTCTACACATCTGTGGGCCCCACTTAATATTATTATAATATCTGTATGCTCCACTTAGTATTATTATATTAGATATATATATATGATAAAATGAGAACTACACATCTATGGACCCCACTTAGTAGAAGAACTTGTCATGCTTTTACTCTACATCTACACATTTGTATGCCCCACTTAGTATTATTATATTATATATAAAATAAAAGAGAACTACACATTTGTGGGACCCACTTAGCAGAAGAACTTTTCATGCTTTTTCTTTACAAATCTGTGGGCCCCACTTAGTATTATTATATTATATTTTTTATATATAATCAAAGAGAACTACACATCTGTGGGCCCACTTAGTATTATTATATTTTGTTGAAATGCTTAGCTCAAATGATCATGAAAAGGGTTGTGTTTGAAGAATTTGTTCATTCACTACAACAACTCAAATGAGAAATTTCAGTTGAGATTTTCATGTATAGAAAATTTCAACTTCAATCCCAATGCCTGTAAAGACACAATTTGCTTGGAATCTTTGTGATTTATTGTTGATTCGTTTAAAGCTATGAGTTGTGTACTGTTTTGGTTGGTTAGTATTTTGTTTCATTGAATTTGGTAGGTATTTGGCGCTAGGTTTTAGACAAATTTTAATGGAAAATGGGCCGGACTATTGATTTATATTGAAATTGGTGAGTGTTTTGCCTAATCATGTATGGCCAGAAAAGGTTGGTTTTCAACTTTTTTTTAAAATTAGTTTCCTTCCATATATCTTGTTATCCAATCTTCTTTTTACTTTTTTCTATTGAAGCTTTTACTAAATTTCATAAGAACAATAAGTGATTATAAATTACTTAATTTGCCAAAAAAAAATGAGTTATATGTAAACTGGTCATTCTCCATTGGGATAGTTAATATTGAGTTTTTCAACGACTTTATTTTTTCAGATTATCATACTGAAAGAGTATGGTCCTTGAAAGAGTATGTTCCTTGCACATGCATTGCATGTGCAGGGCTCCACTAGTAGTAATAAAGAGCAAGACCCTTGGGTCAGTGAACCCAGAATCAGTGAAGACATTGACCCAAAACTAGTGAAGACATAGACTTATTTAGCTCATCAATAGCAGAGCAAAGATGAGTAAGGATTCATACTAAGGATGTTAGCACAGTTGAGCAAAGGGCATGCTGTATTCTTTCAAGGGAAAATAGGAGAGTCAACAAGAGCTTCATTTTTCTGTAATTTACATATGTAGTTTACTGCAACAGATTAGATTCCGTAAACTCAACCCTCAGTATAAAAACAGCTCCTTACCCGTCCTCACGTTCTTGTCCAGGGATCAAATCCGCGATATGCCAACTTTCCCACATGGGCTTCCTTTCCCACTTGTATGGGCTTCTCTCCACATATTTATGGGCTTCCTTTCCCACTTGTGTGTGCGTAGGCTTTTGTTCCTGAGTATGCAGGCTCCCTCCTAGGACCCATCCCCCTTGTTGGTGTACCAGAAAAAACTAAGTATAAATATAACCAAGTATTAGTAGCTTAAACTGTATCAAAAAAATTGACAAGAAATGCCTATTTATTTTCAGCTCTCGAAAACTTTTAGATATAGTGACCTGCAGTGGGAAATGCTAAAAATAAATAAATGAAGCCATTCAAACAAAACAAAAAAAGAACAAAACCTATAAGTAGGGTTCCAAATGTGGCGGTTCTAGGTCAGAACCAAATTGGACCCAAACTCATTTCTATATAAAGGTTTCGGGTCCAATTCTGACTCAGAATCTATTTTGTTGGTTCCGAACCCCGTTCTGATAGGAGGAATCAAATCCGGTTCCAGGACCGGGTACAAATAGAGAACCAAAATCTAGTTCCAAAGTTTATTCTAACTTCTTTTCATTTTTTATTTTTAATTATTTTCTCGAAATAAGGACAGCATTCAACTTGTAATAGTGCAACAAGTCTACTACTAGTACCTCCATGATTAAATATAAAAATATCAACATTAAAGACTCATATGTCGGGCCCCAGGCAGTCTGGTCGGAACCTATATGGACCTAGAGCCGGATACATTTATCAACCGGAACCTAAATTAGGTCCTAGACCCTGACCCATGTATAAATCAAAGCCTAAATTAGGTTCCGGACCCAGAATAGTTTATGAATAGGAGCCTAAAACACGTTCCAAGCCCGATATTTTACGGATCAGAACCTCCAAATAATCGGAAAATCGATTACCCACAAGCCATGCCAACTTTAGACAAAAAGAACCAAGAAAGAGAAAAGAACTGATGAAAACGCCTGAGAGTCTCCTCATTGCTAATGACTCCCGTGGCCCAGTTATCAAATCTGTTGAGCGTTGCATGAAATTGTAGCATGCTGGGACATTGTGGGCGACTTTCTAACTTTTAAGCGGAAAAGGGTTCTTGAGTCATCTTGCCCAGATACTTCTGTAGATTTTAAACCCATTGGTTTTGAAACCCATATGGAATGAGCCAAACTTCTGTTGATCGAGCTTTTTTCTGCCCTCCAATTTTACTTAAATATAGCCCTAATACTTGATATAGATTTAGTTTGCGCCATGCTACTAAAGGTTAGGTCAGGTTAAACGGGTTAACCTACATTATATGGGTTATGCTAGTTGAGTAAGGTTGACCCGCAACAGGTTGAAGTCATTTGTCCATTTTTAAAAATGGGTTGGCCTTCAACCCGTAGATATGTCTTGCCAACCCGACCCGTCTTGAGCCACCCAACCTGTTTGCCATCCCATAATTTTAATGATCATACCAATGTATTTGTGCCAAATGAACCTCAATGACCTAAAGAGTTCCCAAGAATCAAGAAATTAGCTCTAACAGAAAATCATCAATCACAAATACTGACTGCATCATTAGTTGTTTCTGATAATGAATCACTAACGTTCATAAATATCTAAATGAGCCCATTACGGTCCAACGGGCCTGAGACTCAAGCGCTTAATCGGACTTATTAAGGGTTTCTGTCTCTGAATAAGGCTCCAGTCCATGCCCATTGGACACAGATTTATGCTGAGCTTGTTTAAGCGGTCTTGGATGAACTGAGCAATGCAACTTTATGCCTTTTTTTCTGCTAGATTGGGGTTACTGGTTCATGGGTTATACTTTAATCGAACAGGCCGTGAAACATAATAAAGTAAAAAAAAAAAAAAATGAGTAATTTTAGATGTTGGCCCACATTAATTAGAAAAGGGAGGCAATCACTGTACAATCTAATTTAAAAAACAGCATAAAATCATAAGTGTAAAATCTTTATATGCTCCAATCAACACAAATGTCTAATGGGTGGATATGTCACTACTAGAAAAAGTACTTTTAGCGGCAGCCAAACGCCGTCGCTAAAAGTCCACTGGCGGTCACTAATAGTCTTTAGCGACCGCGAAGGAGGGGCCGCGGAAACTTCGTCGCTAATAGTATTAGCGACCGCCAGCGACGACAGTCAAAAAAAAAAATTTTTAATTTTTTTTAATTTTTAAATGTATTAGCGACCGCCATTAGCGGTCGCTAATAGTGGATTAGCGGTCGCTAAATCCACATTAGCGACCGCCAATGGCGGTCGCTAATAGTGGATTAGCGGTCGCTAAATCCACATTAGCGACCGCCAATGGCGGTCGCTAATAATTTAATTTTTTTAAAAAAATTGACCATTAGCGACCGCCAGTGGCGGTCGCTAATAGTATTTTTTTTTTAATATATTTGAAAATTTTTTTTTTTTTTGGCTAATTTTTCCTGCTTTTTATACCTGTACATGAATATATACCTGTATATGAATATATTATATCAAACCACGAAAATCAATTAAAAATACTAATACCAAAACAAAGTCTTATATTAATGATATTCAAAACATTACAAAAGGTCCAAATATTACAAAAGTTTCCACAAATTATATTCATTACAAAAATAAACAAATTGTCTGAGGAGGCTGACGAGATCGATCCGATGCTCTCAAACCTGAAGAGAAAAAGGAAAATAAATATTAATTGGCAATTATAAAAATTGGCAATATAAAGTAAAAACGAAAAAAATGAAAAAATAAAATTAAAATTTTGAAAGTTAAACCTACGTTTCAAATCTACGGGCAATCCGGGAGTCGGAATCCCAAGCCGTCAGTTTCAGCAAGTCATGAATGACTATAGGCCCGTGCCCGTCGAGTTTTACAGGCACCGGAGCCCGTTTGCCCGTTTTGGGCGCTCGGAGGTCGATTTACTAAATTTTAAGTTAACATTTTAACTTAAAACATACGTTTCGACACTATGGGCAATCCGGGAGTCGGAATCCCGAACCGTCAGTTACAGCAGGTCATGAATGACTATGGGCCCGTGCCCATCCAGTTTCACGGGCACCGAAGCCCGTTTGCCCAGTTTGGGTGCTCGCAGGCCAATTTACTAAGTTTTAACTTAAACATACGTTTCAACAGTACGGGCAATCCGGGAGTCGGAATCCCGAGCCGTCAGTTCCAGCAGGTCATGGATGACTATGGACCTGTGCCCATCTAGTTTCACGGGCACCGGAGCCCGTTTGCCCGTATTGGGCGCTCAGAGGCCAATTTACTAAGTTTTAACTTAACGTTTTAATTTAAACCTACGTTTCGACACTACGAGCAATCCGAGAGTCGGAATCCCGAGCCGTCAGTTCCAGCAGGTCATGAATAACTATGAGCCCGTGCCCGTCCAGTTTCACGGGCACCGGAGCCCGTTTGCCCGGTTTGGGCGCTCGGACGCCAATTTACTAAGTTTTAACTTAACGTTTTAACTTAAACCTACGTTTCGACACTACGGGCAATCGGGGAGTCAAAATCCCGAGCCGTCAGTTCTAGCAGGTCATGAATAACTATGGACCCCTGCCCGTCCAGTTTCACGGGCACCGGAGCCCGTTTGCCCATTTTGGGGGCTCGGAGGCCAATTTATTAAGTTTTAACTTAAACCTACGTTTCGACAGTACGGGCAATCCGGGAGTCGGAATCCCGGGTCGTCAGTTCCAGCAGGTCATGAATGACTATGGCCCCGTGCCCGTCCAGTTTCACGGCCACCGGAGCCCGTTTGCCCGGTTTGGGCGCTCGGAGGCAAATCTACTAAGTTTTAACTTAACGTTTTAACTTAAACCTACGTTTCGACACTACGGGCAATCCGGAAGTCGAAATCCCGAGCCGTCAGTTCTAGCAGGTCATCAATAACTATGGGCCCCTACCCGTCCAGTTTCACGGGCACCGGAGCCCGTTTGCCCATTTTGGGGGCTCGGAGGCCAATTTATTAAGTTTCAACTTAAACCTACGTTTCGACAGTACGGGCAATCCGGGAGTCGGAATCCCGAGCCGTCAGTTCCAGCAGGTCATGAATGACTATGAGCCCGTGCCCGTCCAGTTTCACGGGCACCGGAGCCCGTTTGCCCGGTTTGGGCGCTCGGAGGCCAATTTATTAAGTTTTAACTTAACGTTTTAGCTTAAACCTACGTTTCGACACTACGGGCAATCCAGGAGTCGGAATCCCAAGCCGTCAGTTCCAGCAGGTCATGAATGACTATGGGCCCGTGCCCGTCCATTTTCACTGGCACCGGAGCCCGTTTGCCCATTTTGGACGCTCGGAGGCCAATTTACTAAGTTTTAACTTAAACCTACGTTTCGACACTACGAGCAATCCGGGAGTCGGAATCCCGAGCCATCAGTTCCAGCAGGTCATGAATAACTATGGCCCCGTGCCCGTCCAGTTTCACAGGCACCGGAGCCCGTTTGCCCTGTATGGGCGCTCGGAGGCCCATTTACTAAGTTTTAACTTAACGTTTTAACTTAAACTTACGTTTCGACACTACGGGCAATTCGGGAGTCGGAATCCCGAGCCGTCAGTTCCAGCAAGTCATGGATGGCTATGGGCCCATGCCCATCCAGTTTCACGGGCACCGGAGCCTGTTTGCCCGGTACGGGCTCTCGGAGGCCCATTTACTAAGTTTTAACTTAACGTTTTAACTTAGACTTACGTTTCGACACTACGGGCAATCCGGGAGTCGGAATCCCGAGCCGTCATTTCCAGCAGGTCATGGATGGTTATGGGCCTGTACCCGTCCAGTTTCACGGGCACCGGAGCCCGTTTGCCCGTTTTGGGCGCTCGGAGGCCAATTTACTAAGTTTTAACTTAACGTTTTAACTTAAACCTACGTTTTGACAGTACGGGCAATCCGGGAGTCGGAATCCCAAGCCGTCAGTTCCAGCAGGTCATGAATGACTATGGGCCCGTGCCCGTCCAGTTTCACGGGCACCGGAGCCCGTTTGCCCGGTTTGGGCGCTCGGAGGCCAATTTATTAAGTTTTAACTTAACGTTTTAACTTAAACCTACGTTTCGACACTACGGGCAATCCGGGAGTCGGAATCCCGAGCCGTCAGTTCCAGCAGGTCATGAATGACTATGGACCCATGCCCGTCCAGTTTCACGGGCACCGGAGCCCGTTTGCCCATTTTGGACGCTCGGAGGCCAATTTACTAAGTTTTAACTTAAACCTACGTTTGGACACTACGAGCAATCCGGGAGTCGGAATCCCGAGCCGTCAGTTCCAGCATGTCATGAATAACTATGGGCCCCTGCCCGTCCAGTTTCAAGGGCACCGGACCCCGTTTGCCCGGTATGGGCGCTCGGAGGCCCATTTACTAAGTTTTAACTTATCGTTTTAACTTAGACTTACGTTTCGACACTACGGGCAATCCAGGAGTCGGAATCCCGAGCCGTCAGTTCCAGCAGGTCATGGATGGCTATGGACCCGTGCCCGTCTATTTTCACGGGCACCGGAGCCCGTTTGCCCGTTTTGGCTCTCGGAGGCCAATTTACTAAGTTTTAACTTAACGTTTTAACTTAAACCTACGTTTTGACAGTACGGGCAATCCGGGAGTCGGAATCGCAAGCCGTCAGTTCCAGCAGGTCATGAATGACTATGGGCCCATGCCCGTCCAGTTTCATGGGCACCGGAGCACGTTTGCCCGGTTTGGGCGCTCGGAGGCCAATTTATTAAGTTTTAACTTAACGTTTTAACTTAAACCTACGTTTCGACATTACGGGCAATTCGGGAGTCGGAATCCCGAGCCGTCAGTTCCAGCAGGTCATGAATGACTATGGGCCCGTGCCCGTCCATTTTCACGGGCACCGGAGCCCGTTTGCCCATTTTGGACGCTTGGAGGCCAATTTACTAAGTTTTAACTTTAACCTACGTTTCGACACTACGGGCAATCCGGGAGTCGGAATCCCGAGCCGTCAGTTCCAGCAGGTTATGAATAACTATGGGCCCGTGCCCGTCCTGTTTCACGGGTACCGGAGCCCGTTTGCTCGGTTTGGGCGCTCGGAGGCCAATGTACTAAGTTTGAACTTAAACCTACATTTCGACAGTACGGGCAATCCGGGTGTCGGAATCCCGAGCTGTTAGTTCCAGCTGGTCATTAATGACTATGGGCCCGTGTCCGTCCAGTTTCACAGGCACCGGAGCCCGTTTGCCCGGTTTAGGCGCTCGGAGACCCATTTACTAAGTTTTAACTTAACTTTTGAACTTAAACCTACATTTCGACAGTATGGGCAATCCGAGAGTCGGAATCCCGAGCCGTCAATTCCAGCAGCTCATGAATGACTATGGTCCCATGCCCGTCCAGTTTCACGGGCACCGGAGCCCGTTTACCCGGTTTGGGCGCTCGGAGGCAAATTTACTAAGTTTTAACTTAACGTTTTAACTTAAACCTACGTTTCGACACTACGAGCAATCCGGGAGTCGGAATCCCGAGCCGTCAGTTCCAGCAGGTCATGAATGACTATGGGCCCGTGCCCGTCCATTTTCACGGACACCGAAGCCCGTTTGCCCATTTTGGACGCTCGGAGCCCGTTTGCCCATGTCATGGTGCTCAACATCACGAATATAATTTTAGGAAACCATAGTATGAAACACAACTTCAATAAAAAGATTTTCTTCTTAATAAAATGATCTTTTAAATAAAGGCAATGATGATTGATCCTAGAATGGAAAGCCCTTTTTTTTTATGTTTTTATAACATGATTTAATGCTTGGCTAGAAAATAAAACAAACTTATGAAACTAGTGATACCAGCCTAAAAAGTTTGGTCCATGTGGTATTCAGAATGACATCTTCACTTTTAAATTTTTAACTAATGTATTGTTACCATTAAAAAATGACATCTTCACTTTTTGTCGTGGCTACCTATTTGACATAAGATCTATCGAATTATATTTTGGATCTCTTCAAATATTATAGAATTGTGCAAATTGTAAGAAACAATGAGAATTCATTTAATTATAAAGTCTAAACAAATAAAATAAAAAATATATACAGGTCGAGCATCACCTAATTAATTTATGTATGGATAAAAAGAATTCCCCTTAGTGATGGAATTAAAATCCCCATTTTGGTGTTGGCCCGTTTGATGAGTTGTAACATAAAATGAATAGAAGGCAACATTTTTTACATTCATCACCCAATTTAGATGTTCGATAATAAATAGTAGTAATTAAAAATATTATTTCTATAAATTGAATGGTCAAAATCAATTATTTGTTGACCATTAGCACATCCGTTAGGTGGCCCACTAGTTTTTCTGGTAGAGCGGTAGCCCACTAGTTGAGGGTCTTATTTGCGTACACATGGCTCTTCATTTTCTTTGGGTTGAAATCTTTTGGGCCTTATGAGTGATGAAAAAAAAAAAAAAGACAAAACAATCTTGGACCAACGACACAAATTTATCAATTAGTTTTTTTAGGTTTTTTTTTTGGCAAGCTCTAATCCACGTTATGAAAATTGAAAAATGACTCCACCACTGCAAGTGTAATTATCATTGACCTTTTTAAGAAGATCATTTTGTTTTTGTTGAGAAAAAAACATTTTATTGCACAATTTTTATGTTATGATTTTCTAAAAATTATATGATCCACGGTGAAGACAATTTTAATGCTAAGGATTTCATACTCTTTTAAAATTATATTGTACAATGGCATTAAGGTGGGCCACATCTAAATTTTTTCTCACTTTATTAACTTAGTCTATGATTACATATATAATAAAAAATAAAATATGCCAATTTGATCATGGGTCTCACTGCTAAGTGGAGTGAAGCTCCTCTCATAAATAATAAAAGATAGTTCTGAAAATATAAAGTTATAAGGATATTTTTAAATTGTATTTGTAGAAGGGTAATCCTGGAAATCTAATAAACTTGCTAGCTCAGAGCTACGCTTGGAAAGAAAGTTTCGGAACTCTTTCCCATCTAGGGATGTAAATGGGTCCCCGGCCGATTCTCTAATTAACCGAAAGTTCCGACCCGTCAAAAACCGAGCCTGGGTCCTTATTTAGGCCCCGATAAGTAAATGGGTCCGAGTCCGGGTCTAGGTCCAGTTCCACCTTGGTTCGGTCCCGTGGGCCCGAAACCCGACATATTGCCTCAATTTTCTAAAATCTCTCATAAAAATTATATTTTTTTTAATATCATTCTTTATCTAAACCCGGACCCGAATCTAGACCTGACCCATATATAGTTCTGGTTCCAGTTCCGAAGCAAAGAAACTGGTTCCAAAATAGTTCCGAGTCCGGATCCGGTTCTATCTACTCCTTAACGGTTCCGGGTCTGGGTCCACCATGGACCCGGACCAAAACCTACCCATTTACAACCCAATTTCCATCCTTCAAACATGGAAAGATGGGGTTGGATACTATAGTGCCGCGAAGCTGCACTGAAGCCCCACCCCATACTTTAACTCGAGAACACGAGTCATACTTTAACATGAGTACACAGGGATTGATGCCTTGGCAAATTTATGACGTTATAGGTGCCGTCGCCACGACAACAAGAGGTTATTTCGTTGGTCGGCTACCCCATATATTACTCAATGTCTAAAGATGGACCAGTGAGTATGCCACTTTTCCCACGTTGTAAGCTTCTCTTTCCACATTGGGTCTAGGGTCCCAACACGGGGCTGACCACCACTCAATCATGAGTGTGTTGGCAACTTTAAGACCACTTACATCATACATGATCATATCATGTCAGATACTAGTACGTGGGATGGGAATGAAATGCAGTTTCCAGCAAGCAAAACATTCCATAGTTAAGATTCAAGGGGCATCATCATTTTACCTCTTTTTTACCCACTTTAGTAAAAGACTGAAGAGAATTGGAAGAATTGAGTGCACCCCTACAAAAACAAAAGGAAGAACAAGAACAAGAGAAAAAGAAAAAGAAAAAGAAGAAAAGAAATGCTATATGTTTAATGTTTGTAATGAACAAGCAAGCTCACACGCGCTTGTTAAATAGTCTGAGTTGAATTTTTCTAAAGCGGCACATGGCATGCTGGGTATCCAACCAACACCAAAAGGTAAGACAGTCCAGCACTATGGGCCTGCCTCTTACCAATGCAGCCCCTTTGGATACTCTTTTCATCACATGATATATCTACCGTTAGGCCCCTTTGATACTCTTTTCATCACATGATATATCTAGCGTTAAGCCTAATGTGATACTCATTGGAACTTCACTTATCTTTAGATTAAATCTCTAGAAAATCTATGGTCCAGAGGCCATTAACTTTAAAGCTGATAAATCAAGGCTATGATAAATTGGTGGGACTAGTATTTTTGGATCCCCCTTGACCATGAGTGACCTTTCCATTTGTCCATTTTCGATTGATAAATGCTTAGCTATTTTTGGGTGTGTGTCCTAAGCGGAGGACAATTTCATCGCTGAGTAGCACTTCGCTCATGAAGAGGTCGAATCCACAGGGAACGATCTAGAGGACTTAGGCTATGGAGAATTTCTTTTGGTCGAGAGTGACCAACTTTTTCAATTGATGGAATTAAATCTATGCTGAGAACTGATTAAAACTGCTGAGAACTGAATAAAACTGTTATATTAAAGAGATGGTTCAACCCTTGGGTTCAATTCACCTGGATTTACATGGTTTCATCTTCCTTTTCCTTACACAGGTAAGATTTGGATCAATCCAATCTTCCATGGAAAATTTCTTCGTCGAAATCAAATAGCAATCTAATTTAATAATTTCCAAAGATGAATCTTCGACAATCAATTCGGTAATCCGAGAGTCATCGACCTAAGCACTAGTTATATCATCATAGATGAACACAATCAGTCAAAAGCTTAACATCTCAATTATGATTTCTGAAAACAGAACATCAATGAAAACTATTGTTCGGCATCAAGGCATTAATCTGGAAGAAAACTCATGTAAATCCTAGGGCGAATTCCCCTTAGGTTAAACCATCTATAATTCTACCCCTCCATTAATGGAGAAATCATCAAACAGATTCTAGGAACACATAAGATCAATAAGAACATAATTGAAAGATTACCTCTATTAAAACTTGAAATAATATGAAAGATTCTGTCTTTACACAAGAATTCACTAAAATTGAACACTAATCTTCAATTAAAACTCACTATGCACTCATCTATGGAAGAAAGAGAGAAAAATGGGCTAGGAAACTAAGACAATTCCCAGATAACCTTAATTTTTCGAGTTAGAGGGCTTTATATAGGTCCCCCACAATCTAATTACAAAAATACCCCAAAAAGCAATAGCCAGTTCAAATCCGAGTGTTCTACCGGTAGAACTTGCGGTTAGAGAAGTTCTACCGGCAGAAATTCCGGTTTAAACAGTGAAGATCTCCTCTCCAACTCTCTGCCAGGATTTTAGCTCTTTCTACCGGTAGAAATTGCGGTTGAAACGATTCTACCGGTAGAACTTCCGGTTTGACAGGTGCAGGTCTCCTCTCCAAGCTCTCTGCCAGATTTTTCTTCATTTCTACCGTTAGAACTTCCGGTTTGAACAGTTCTACCGGTAGAACTTGCGGTTAGACTGAGGTTTATCAATTTCTTCAGCTCTCTGCCATATTTCTAGCCACTTCTACCGGTAGAACTTCCGATTTGACTTATGAAGCTCAATTTCCTATTTCTTGTTGACCCAAACTTCAATTTCTCTTGCTCTTTCACTCTATACTTGATCTATTCATCATCCAAAAGCTTCATTCTTCAGAGAATTCCTGCAAATGACTAAAAACCAATACTCGTGCAAAATTTATATGCAATAAAAAGAATCAAACACGAATGGAGGCAATAGGAAGGTAATTAAGTCCCTAATTGTATAACAATTAGATACTTATCACACCCCCCAACTTGGACTTTGCTAGTCCCTAGCAAAATAAGAAGAAGCTATACCCTGTGCAGACAATTCTCATCTAAACCTGAAGATACATGACTTATGCCAAATCGAAACAAATGTCTAAGAACCTTAAATTATCAATATCTACATCTCACTAGAATCAAACATTAAATCAAGATGCTCAGATTAAAATGAGTTAACCATCACATCAGAGTTAATTCCAAAACTTACAAAAGCACATAACTCAAGTAAATGTCACACATTTGAACGAACATATCCCATGAAAACTAATCTCACGATGCTTATTCTAACATCACACACATACAGAACAACACAAGAGTAGCATATAATTCAAACATGCATGCTGATGGAAGTAATGACACAAAAAGATTCAATAAGGACTTTAGGCTTGAATTGAAAGGGTTAACAAAGGAAAGTTTAGACAAAATGGGGCACGGCCTTACATGGCTTGGGTCAACTACCCCTTGGCCGTGCCCATCAACAAATCACTTGACAAAATACAAAATGAGACAAATGAAATATCACCCACTAACTAAACTAAGACCAACCACCAACTGGACAACTCATTCACTAACTAAATCTTCTATCTCATCTTCCCCATCATCATCATCATCCTCATCATCATCTTCTCCATCATCATCTTCTCCCTCAGCTGCAGCATCACCATCACCCTTTTGCTCGCTCGGACCTGCCTTTGCCTCTCTCTAAGGTGACACATATGGCTCAGCTCCTTGTGACACAGCAAATTTCAACAGATACTCTTGTCGGGATCTCTGCCTCTCCAGTTCTTGTTTAATTACTTTATGTCCCTCAATGCAGTCATCCACTTTGCACCCAATCCATTTCAACAATTCCTTCATATATGTCTGAAATGAGGAGCCTTTCACTTACTTCGGGAGAGAAGAAGACTGAGTTGCTGCTGGAGGGTCCCTCTTTTGAGATCGGGCCTTTGCCATTGTTTTGACCGTGATTGCTCCTCTATTGCTAGGCAAGGGCCAATCATCAGGGCCCTTCTCCACTTTTTGATCCAAACATAATTTAGAGATGAGACAAGGGTAAGGGAGAGCTGCCTTAGCTGTGGACTCTTCTGGGTATCTCCTCATCTGGTTATAGATGAATTGAGCCACATTTATCCCTTCATTTGGGCTCCAAATCACCCATAACAATGCCATTTCCTTCTTCCCTAACATCTTCTCATCACCTCGAGGAAAAATGTTATAATGCATTATCTTGTTTAACATCCCTGCCTCTCCATTCAAATTTCCAACAGAAGTGGTCCCTTCCACCACAGCCTCCTCTCTCAACACCAATTGAGCATAGGGAATTTCCAAAGGAGCATTTTGAGGCCTAGGGTAGGTAATTTTCTCCCTAGCCACTGGGGTGTATCCTAAGGCCTTAGCGATGATGTAGGGGTCAGCCTTAATTTTCGTTCCATTCACAGTGGCTACTATTTGTTCACCACCCGCTATAACAAGCTCCATAGATTTGTAAAATTGACGAATAAAGTTAGGAATATACCCAGCGAAAGCCGAATTCATGTATTCTAGCTTGCTGTTAATCACCGCTCCAAAGCATTCTCCGTTCCCAAGCTTTCCTACATCAACTCTGCGTTCAATCACGAATGCCCTTTTGTCCACCTTCTTCTCCCAATTGACTTGACCAGCACTTTTCTGTGGAGGAGGGGGTGAAGACTCCCTTGGTCTCTTTTCTGCTCTTCTATCACCTCCCCTTGAAGTGCTACCCTTGGACTTTCCTTTAACAACTGTACCTTTCTTTGGTACACCCCCCACATTTGGATTCTTTGTTCTTGGCATGGTTTAGGGTTTTGGAAAATGGGGATCTTTGATGGAGATAGATGTTTTGGTGAAATGGAAAGATGGGGAGGGTGAAATGTGGAATGAAGAAAGGAGTTGTGGAGGAGAGTTGATTGGTTTTGAGGAATATGAGGCTCAAAAGGGAAGAAATGATTTTCGGACAAGGTGGGTTTTCTAGGGATTTTTGAAATTTGATCCGAAGGATGAGAGAGAAATGGTGATGGGAGAAGATGTTTGGATGATTTTGGCCGAAGATTGGGTGGATTAATGGAGAATTTGGAAGTTTGGGGCTAGGATTTGAAAAAATATTTGTTTGAGAGAAGAGGAGGAAGAAAGTTAAATGAAAACAAAACTAGGGCAAAAGTATAAATAGGCTGCCTGATTCGCGAGTTCTACCGGTAGAACTACCGGTAGAGAATGTTCTACCGGTAGAAATACCGGTTTTGACTTAGTAACTGGAACTCGAACTCTTTGCCTCCAATTTCTCTTTTTAAACCGGTGTTTCTACCGGTACTGCCATCCATTCAGCATTTTCTACCGGTAGAATTTCCGGTAGAACTCCTTTTTTCTGAAACTACACTTCTCTGCCTTAATTTTCACTTTTTGAACCGGTTTTTCTGCCGGTATCGCCATTCATTCATCTTTTTTTTTTTTTTGAATGAATGACTTATCCATAAATCCAACACTTTCTTCCTCTGATTTTCAAAACTTTTCTTCGATGAATAACTTCAGTCATGAGCCTCACTTATAGGCCAAAGAAGTGACTCATTCACGAATTTCTCAAACTACGCAATGGAATACTAATAAGGAAGAAGTCTCAATGAAACAGTTTTATAGAATACCTTCATCTCAGTCACTCACAAACTCCACTACCAAAGCATAGAAGATCATCTCCACCTTAAAG
Organism: Umbellularia californica; assembly: GCA_028538565.1. NCBI lineage: Eukaryota > Viridiplantae > Streptophyta > Magnoliopsida > Laurales > Lauraceae > Umbellularia > Umbellularia californica. The sequence goes on along the minus strand of JAPQWN010000003.1, from coordinate 94,629,879 downwards.
TCATCCATAGACTCATTACATCCAAGCTTGATTTTCATAGAACAACCATTTTTCACCTGCAGAAATCACCTCAAAACCCTTCATTCCTCCTTACCTCCTTTGCACCGGTTCCCTAAGGTTTGGCACAAGAATAAGAGGATATAGAACATGGCTCAAACAAGGGTACAAGGGTGACTCTTTTCTGGTTTCATAAACAACAAAATTGCCTTGTATTAATAATTTGTGCCACCACTTCCAAAAGAGGCAAAATGAATGCAATTCAAGGCTACAAAAGTATGAACTTGCAAGTATGTGGAATCTAATCTATTACTCAAAGCACTCTAAAAAACAGGGGATATGGTACGAATTTAACTCAATGTGATGATTAACTCACACAATCATTCAAAGACACATTGTAATCAAAGAAGGCATAAATCATGTATTTCACAAAAGTTGTATCTCCAAATGAGAATTGCGATGAAAAGAATGCAAGGATTGGCTTATCAAAATTCTAAATAATGAAAAATTTACTATATGCATGAATGAAAAATTAACTATATGCAAGAATGAATTTCATGCCTCTCCCCCCAACTTGAATGAAACATTGTCCTCAATGATTAAAACAACTAAGAACAAAAAGGAAAAGAGAAGAACGAAGTTACCAATCTACCAATGTTGGTACGGTAGCATGAATAACCTGCTGAGACTTAGACACCAACTATTGGTTAGAAACAAAAACGGGGCAAGCACAGATGGTGCACCCCAAAAACCATCCACTTTTCAAATGGTGAAAGGGAAGGATCGAATCATTGGTCTTTTAAAGTCAGATTCCAAGACATCACACCAACAAACGATGTGATACGGAGTAGCATCATCCGCTATTTATTTGAAGATGCAATTAGGCCAAGCATGCACACAAACGAGATATAGACATTAAACAAAGAAAAACAAAATGTATGCAAGATGGCAACAAACATAGACAAGAAAGATTAAGAACTAGTGGCTTCCGGATAAACCGGATCCACTAACTCTTCCACAATTTCCTCTTTTGCAAAATTCTCCAAAAATGGCTTAAGCCTTTGCCCATTAACTTTGAAAATCTTTCCATCATTTTTATTAAAAACATCAATAGCACCATGAAGATAGATTTTATGCACAAAATAAGGCCCAGTCCATCTTGATCGCAACTTACCCGGATGGAGATGAAGTTTTGAGTTATACAAAAGTACCTTTTGCCCCACCTCAAAGTCCTTCCTAACAATATGTTTATCATGAAAAGTCTTGACTTTGGACTTGTAGATGCAAAAGGAATCTTCCGTCCTCTCCTTCCGCACCCCGGGGGCTGACCTGGGTCTCGGCGGAGGAGGGAAGAACTTGGGTATCAACATTTTTGTACGGGTATGCCAGATTTAGTTTCTACTTGGAATTTGGAATAGTGATAATCCGGAGATTCACCTTCGCAAGTGGAAAGGAAATCAATCCTTTTTTCTAACTTTTCAAATTGCATAAATATTAAGAAAAGAGACAAGTTTGTTTTTTTTTTAGAATGCCGTAAGAGGCGATTTTGTTTGTTTGCCGTGAAAGGCGATTTTACAAAACTCATCAAGTATGAAAGACAAGAATTGTGATTTCTTTTTGTCTCTTTAAGAAATACAAACTACAATAGAAAAGTAAGAAAAGGGATCTAACTTCTCAGGAGATTGTGGGGACACGTTGAGATCGACGGTCGCAAGTCATGTATGGACTTCCCCATCGTCCTTCAAATGAGAACGTCGATGCTTTGATTCTTTGGCTTGGCTCCTAACCTCGGTTTTTTAAAGGACAAGGACCAAGAGAAGGTCCTATATCCAATGAAAAACCGAGTAAACGCGCTGAAAAGCCGCGTTTAGGCCATGTTGGAGAAGGAGGTGACCTTGGGGGGGTGGCCCCCCAAGGGATGTTGATCACCTTGTGGTGCTTCCGGGAGCAAAGTAACAGGACTTCGTCTCTCTCTTGGATCTTCTAGATTTTCAGAGCTTGCACTTGGGATCTATTTTCATTCTTTTTTTTTCTTGCAATGGACCTCCTTTTATAGGCTTTTGGTAGCCATGAGGTGTCCATTGGCATTGATGGCCATGATGAAGGAATTGATGAGGAGTTACAAGTTGATTTTGTAACTCCTTTTTCAAGGCTTGTGATTGGCCGATGAAGGTAGTGGGCATTTAATCACCTTTATGCTTCATGATGATGGGAGTTTCATGGGTTTAATGCCATGATTGCTTAGATTTGTAACTCCCAAATGCTTGAATCTGATTGGGCCGTCCAAAATAATGAGTTAATGACCGCATTAAGTTGTCATAAACGGGTCAATTAACGTCATTAAGTGGTCGCCAAGGCATGTGAAGAGTCGCGGGCCGCGCCGCGTCTTTTGAGATTCTTCTCGTGATCATCACAGGTGGATCCACGCATTGTTTGATGATGGAGGGTCAAACGTTATCGGTTTGACTTGAAATTTGGCATGGAGCCCTTTGGAGACATTCTGGAGTCATCCGTAGGCTCTGATCAAAGTTTTGGTGTCTTTAATGATGTCGCCGCCGGGAGCGCTTGTTTAGCTGTCGGAGCAGTGAAGTTAGGCCAAACGTTGTCGGAATGGCCCGAAACCTCAGGTGTACCCCTCTTTTAGCTGTCTCGAAGGACCTCTCAGTTTTTGTCTGATTCTGAAAAGATCTGATGCTTGAAGTAGCCTTGCCTATTTTTAACAGGATGCAGCTTCACGAGGCTTCTTGATGTTGAGGAGACATAGTGACTTTTTTTGGTGTCAACAAATGCCCCCTCGAGGTACAGCGACGAGTAGCTTTTGGAGTCGATGTGCCTCGAAGAGAAACTTGGAGGAGAGATTCCATCTTGACCAAGAGTCTTGAGCATTTTTTTTTTTTTTTTTTTTATGAATAGCCTTCTGAGTTTCCGGGGGAATTTTATGGTAATGAGAGGGATCACGTACCATCTCAAGGCAAAGTTTTGAAAATGACATGGGGTGTTTGGATTTTGGGTTTTGGATTTTGGTTTTTGACCTTGTGACCTAAAAAGCTGTATGTGGCAGGTTACGGGGTCGGGGTTTGATTTTGATTTTGACCTTGTGACCCAACAAGCTGTATGTGGCAGGTTGGGGGGTCAGATTTGGGTTTTTGGTTTTGGTTTGGTTTGGAATTGGATTTTGGTTTTGGTCTTGTGACTTAACAAGCTGTATGTGGCGAGTTAGGGGACCGGAATTTGGTTTTGTGAAATGTCAATTTCAAGATTTTGGGTCAATTTGGTTCATGAGGTTGGATGGTTTGGTTTTTGGAAACTCATGAGACTTTCTTCATTTTTTTTATTTTTTATTTTTTTGATGGTCCCATCAACTCAAAAGAGGCATGGGACTATTTTTGCTCTTTTCTTTTTTTTTTGCTCTTGGTAAGAGGAATGTTTTGACTAAAAGCCACTTTTAGTGCCTAGGTGGTCAAACCTGGCTCATATGGGCTAACCCATGGGACCTTAGGCTTTGGAGATGGCCTAGATCTCATATGGTGTCATATTTGTAAAGAATATCTAAAAATATCTCTTTTGTGTAGAGAATATCTAAAAATATCCTTTCTTGGAGAGAATTTCTCAAATTTCCTCCTATTGTGGAAAGATTTCTCAAAATATCTTTCTCTTTGGGAAAGTAACTAAATTTTAGCACTTACCTCCTTTCTTTTCTCCTTGTTTCCTCTTTTGGCTTGCTCTCTTCTATAAAAGCAAGAGGGTTGATTCTTTTGCTCCATTGCTATCTTTTTGCAAGAAATCTTCAAGAGTGCTCCCCAAGACAAGAAGTGCTTCTCTCTTTTCCAAGGATCTCCAAGCTTTTCTTCTTCTTCTCCATCAATGGCTTCAAGTAAGTTTTCTTCCTCGTCAAGAATCTCCATTGTAGAAGTAGCTTCTTTATTATTTTTTTTCTTCTTCTTTTTCTTCTTTTTTTTTTCATGCACGTTTTCCTTCTTTTTTTTTCGTGCTTCTCTTTTTTTCTTTCCTCTTTTTTTTTCTTTCCATGGTTTTCTCTGTGTTTTTTTTTAAACCGTGTACTCTCTCTTTTTTTTTCTGTTTTTCTTTTTTTTTCCACGCTGATTTGTTTTTTTTTTTTTTGGCTGAGATTTTTTTTTCTCTCTCTTTCTTTTTCTTTTTCCTTGTTTGCTCACTATGATAATGAGGCTATGCAATTTCAATATGTATGCATTTTCTTTTTCTCTTTTTTTTTTTTTTTTGATGTATCAAGATAGAAGGCTAGAGTCTCTAGGTCAAGTCAATATGATTTTTGACTTGGACAAGGTTTGATTGGTTTTGACCAAATTGGGTTGGAATTGGTCAAACTTTGGTCAAGGTTTTCCTAGCATTTAATGCATGATGATATATTTTTGATGCATGAGTTTTGGTAAATAGATTTGGAAGTATGATGATGCATACCTGAAAATCTTTTGCAAGTATTGGGATCTTGAGCTCGCAGCGATGTTGAGCTCTTTCTCGGTCTTGCTGGATTTTGAGGATGTTTTGCAATTTTTGGATTCTGAAGCTCGCAGCAATGTTGAGCTCTTTTCCAGATTTTGTGGAAGTTTGATGAGATTGGCCTGTTCTCGCAGCGATGTTGAGTTCAAGCCTTCTTTGAGAATTCTCCACTGACTATGAGCTCGCAGCGATGTTGAGCTCATCTTCAGGCTTCCTGTCTTTTTCGGAGTATTTTCCTTTTCGTTGGAATTGCCCCGGAACCATGTCAAAATTTTGCTAGAATTTTTGTAGCAGAATTCTGTCATTTCAATGTTGATTGACCTTTTCTCTTCCATCTTTTGCAGGTAGCTCTTCTAGAACGAACAAAGGTAAAGGTTCTGTTACTGACGCACCTCGCCGGTCTGCTAGATCTTCCAATGCTGCCGTTCAGCAGGCTTGGGAGAAGGAGGGGACTCTCATTCGCCAGGTTGAGGAAGCCGAAGGTAATGTCCGGAGGAAGACTCAGGAGCATGAGCAGTGGCAGGTCCTCTGGGAAGAACTTCCTCGTGCTGTAGATGGGTCACGGCGTTCGGCAGCGTTTTATGGGGACATTCTGAAGAAGCGTGGCCTAAAAACTTTGGAGGTCAAGGCCGAGGGTCTGCTTGAGGAGTTGAATCTTTGGTTGAAAACCATGTCGGATTGAGGTCCTGGGTTGTAACAGACTCTTTTTCCTTCTTCTTTTTTTTTTGGTACCTCTATGTACAAACAGTTTTGGTACTATATTTTCGTATCCCCTCCCTTTCACTTAAATCATTTTTTTTTTGATGAAAACAATTTTGAGCAAAAGTTGATGGGAATGTTTGTTTAAGAATTTGATCAAAAGGTTGTCATTTTGTGAAAATCTTTTGTCAAAGAGTTGTTTTGGGCATGAAAGCCAATTTTGTGGCGAAAAGGCTGATTTTTTGATGGTTTGAAAACCGAAATTTTGGATGGCATGAAAGCCTAATTTTGTGGCGAAAAGCCAGATTTTTTGATGGTTTGAAAACCGAAATTTTGGATGGCATGAAAGCCTAATTTTGTGGCGTAAGAGCAAAAAAAAATTTTTTGCGGCATGGGAGCCAAAATTTTTGGATGGCGTGAAAGCCGAATTTTAGAATGGCATAGAAGCCGAATTTTGGAATGGCATAGAAGCCGAATTTTGTTTTGTTTGTCTTGGCATTTATAACCGAATTTTGGCATTTATAGCCAGATTTTGGCGTTTATAGCCGATTTTTTGGCGTTTATAGCCGAAATTTTTTTTTTGTTTTGTTTTGGCATTTATAGCCGACTTTTGGCGTTTATAGCCGAATTTTGAGATGGCATGAGAGCCAAAAATTTTGTTTGTGGCATGAGAGCCGATTTTGAGATGGCATGAAAGCCGATTTTGGCGTTTATAGCCGAAAAATTTTTGTTTTGGCATTTATAGCCGAATTTTGGCATTTATAGTCGGATTTTGGCGTTTATAGCCGGTTTTGGCGTTTATAGCCGATTTTTTTTTTGAAAACCAAGTTTTGTTTTATTGGCATGAAAGCCGATTTTGGCGTTTATAGCCGGGTTTTGGCGTTTATAGCCGATTTTTTTTTTGAAAACCAAGTTTTGTTTTATTGGCATGAAAGCCGATTTTGGCGTTTATAGCCGGGTTTTGGCGTTTATAGCCGAATTTTGGCGTTTATAGCCAAGTTTTGGCGTTTATAGCCGAATTTTGGCGTTTATAGCCAAGTTTTGGCGTTTATAGCCGATTTTGGCGTTTATAGCCGAGTTTTGGTTTTCAAAATCCACGTATCGACTAAATGTCGCCTCCCCGCTGAATGGTCTTGCAAGTATCGATGGAATGTCGCTTCCTTGCTCATTCGGTTTGCGGATTGTGGTACATGCCTAATATCAAATTGTGATAGAAGAATGGACCATTTTGCCAGTCGGGCATTGAGAGAACCTGCTTTTGTGACAAGGACCTTTAGGAGGTTGATCCTCGAAATCAGGTAGACTGTGTTCGACAGCAGATAGTGACGCAACTTTTGTACAGCGAACATTACTGCAAGGCATTCTTTTTCGACTGGGGAGTAGCGATGCTCTGCACCTACCAACATGCGGCTAAGGTAATATAGAGCAGCTTCTTTTCCGTCGTCGTTTTCTTGTGCGAGCAGAGCACCCAAAGAGTGGTCGAGAGCTCTTGTGTACAAGATGAATGGTTTTCCAGTTGTGGGGGCAGCCAGCACTGGAGGTGTTGTGAGGTATGCTTTGATGTCTTGAAATGCATTTTCACATTCAGCATCCCAGACAAAATCTACGCCTTTCTTCATCAGGCGAGAAAATGGACGGCACTTCCCTGACAGATTGGAGATGAACCATCGAATGTAGGCCAACCTTCCTTGAAGCCCTTTTAATTCTCTTAGGGTTCTGGGAGATGGCATTTCCAGGATAGCCTTGACTTTGGTGGGGTCAAGTTCTATTCCAGCTTTCCGTACTATGAATCCGAGAAACTTACCCGATGAGACACCGAAGAAGCACTTTAACGGATTCATCAGCAATTTGTGTTTGCGAAGTCGGAGGAAGACTTCTCGAAGATCGTCGAGATGGTCTTCTTTTCTTCTGCTTTTGATGGCGAGGTCGTCAACGTAGCATTCGACCGTTTTGTGCTGCATATCTTGGAATATTTTCATCATAGCCCTCTGATATGTCACACCTGCATTTTTCAGACCAAATGGCATGACAGTGTAGCAATACACGCCAAATGGAGTCCGAAATGACGTATGCCTTTCGTCTTCAGGATGCATTTTTATCTGGTTGTAGCCAGAAAATCCATCCATGAATGTCATTCGCTCGAACCCATAGGTGTTGTCAATCATCACCTCTGGTATGGGGAGCGGGAATTCATCTTTAGGGCATGCATTATTCAGGTCTCTGTAGTCGATACAGACCCTTATCTGCCCATTTTTCTTTGTCATGGGGACGATGTTGGCCAACCATTCAGGATGCTGTTCCTCGCGGATGAAGCCAACGTTTTTGAGTTTCTGAACTTCTTGTTCAATTTTGTCCATCACGTCGGGACGGAATCTTCTTTGGCCTTGTTTGATAGGCTTGATTTCTTTTTGCAAGTTGAGCTTGTGGACTGCTACTTTGGGATCCAGGCCAGGCATTTCGTCATAAGACCATGCAAAGCAATCAACGAACTCACGAAGAAAAGAGATATACTCGGGTAACTCATCATCCTTCATATTCTTACTTATGAATACAGGACGTGGGTTATCAGGTGTTCCCAAGTCTATTTTTTGGACATGATCTTCTGTCGGAAGGTTTGAAGGTGGTTCCTCCACAATGTTTTCGGAGGCTTCCAACTCAACAAGACCTTCTGGAGTGCCAGAGGCATTTTCAGACTGAGGCTCTGTTTCTGTCCATGAATCTTCTTGATCAGTATCCTTCTCAAGGCTATCCTTCTCAAGGCTTGCAATGAGATGGTCCCAATCATTTGCTGTAACTGGGTTGAAGTAAGGTACTTCTTTTAGAGACGATGGTTCTTCTGAGTCAGAAAACCGCTTGTCTGTATCATCGGGCAATTCCTCTTTATCATCAGAGAAATTATATCAATTGGAGGAGCTTTCTGGATTTTTGAAGGATAACTCCTCAAAAAGATATCGAGGGATATCAATGTCTTCATGAGATGTTGAGGCTTGGTCGGTAAAGCGACTTTGCAGCCATGGTGTCAACTGTCTTATGGGAGTGGTAGGATCATACCCCAATCCATATGAAGACTTGCCTTTGTGAAGGTGGATTTTCCAATCTTCTGGTTGACTTTTGGTCAGGGTGGGTTCCAATGGTGTGAGAATACCACGGCCACCTCCCAAACCAGTCGGATTTTGAGCGTCGTAGCCCATTTTCTTCATGATAGCTTGTGCCATTGGACTATACAGGGATAGCTGAGGCATACCTTCGTTTTGGAAAGGTTCAAGCAGAGAGTTCAGTGGAGATGCTCCCGATCTATGGAAGAAGATTGCTTTTTCTTCTGGCGAAGTTGCCGGGATAACAAAGGAAGCAGACGTAGGATCTTCTATGTCTGCAGGTGTCTCCAATGGATTGAGAGCGAGCTGATCTTGCTGAGTATCAGCTTGGCTTGATGCTGAGTCATCTTCTGGCTCTGACTCCGAGTCTGTGTCATGCATAATGGACACAAAGGAGACAGTGAACTTGCCCCCAGCCTTTTGTTTTGTTTTGTTTGCTTTGGTAGTGATTACCAAAGGCTTTGGAGATTTGACGGAGACGACGAAGGGAGCTTGGCCGCTTACTTCGAGTTTGGTGGAGGGTTTGTTTACCTCTGGTGATTGCTGAGGAGCCTTGCCTTTATCTTTCTGGAGAATGTCGGCAAAGTGAATTGGTTTTTCCTCCTGTTCTTCTTTTCCATCTTTATACATTTGAGCATCTACAAAATGAACATCCTTGCCTTTGAAGGGCTTTTTGTCTGCAAATACTCGATGTATCAAGCCATCGTTGCCAACGAACTTGATGCACTGATGTAGAGTTGAAGGGACGACACCATTCTCATGTATCCAGGGGCGTCCAAGGAGTATATTGTAGCATGAAGGGATCCTTATCGCATACACGGTCAGAGATAAGATCACCGATTTGCAATTTGAACCTGATTTTGCCGATAGGCCTTTGAGCGCTCCCGTCATATCCGAAGATGGATACGGACGCATGACTCAGCTTGCTAGGTGGGATGGCCAGCTCTTCGAGTGCCGAAGTAGAGATGAGGTTGAGTGCAGAACCTGGGTCGATCTGAACTCTGTGTACTGGCATTTCTTTGACGTACCCCGTAAAGTACAAGGGACGGGTGTGCTTTGTTTTGCCTAGCAGGAGGTCATCCTTGTCGAAGGCAATTGTTGCACTTGCTGCTTTTTGTACCGAGAGGCATTCATTGCTTGGTCCCTCAGTTTTCTTCTTTTCTCCCTTTGGGGGAGTATTTGATTTTTTGACCCTGTAGTCCATTTCAATTTTTGGGACTTGTGGGGCATGTTTGTCGACATCCGCATTCAGCCTTTGTAATTCTGAAATGAGACTATCACGAGTTTGTGGAGACATTCGTAATAAGTCAAGGATGTGCAGACGTGCAGGTATGTGTTTGAAGTGCTCAATCAAGTCGTACTTGAAAGCCTCCTTCGGGCCTGCATTTTCATTATTATTGCCACTTGGGGCGCTTACAACTTGCTTTCCCGAAGGATTTACATAAGAAGAAGAAGGTTGGTTGTAATTTTTGTGGTAATCCCGGCCAGAACGGGTACCTCTACCAACTTCAAGAGCCTCTAGAGAAGGGTCTTCTTTTGGAAGATCGTTCTCAGGATCAAGGAGTTGATCCTTTGCTGAAGATGTCTCTGTAACAGCATTGGTGTCTTCAGTGATTGTGTTGCACGGAGCAATTTCCGGGAACAAGTCCTGAACAGCAGCCGGCAACTTTTCTTTATTAGCCCAGACATCGCCCGTGAGATCGGGTATCTGGGACCAATTGACTGAGTTTTCATTGAAGAAGATTTCATTGGCAGAAGTTTCTTCAAGATGATCAATCGGGAGAGGCTTGAACTCTGATGTAACAGCTTCAGGAGACGAGGGCTGAGAGGATGGTATCTCAGTGAAAGTCACCTGAGAGGATGTAGCTCCAGATGATACATTACCGGTTGGGGTGTACGTGTCTTCGGAAGCTTCAGAGGCACTATTGTCATGGGCTATCACATTGCAAGTTATCCTGACAAGAGATGCCCCTAGTGTAGACTGTTGGGAATCGGACTCATCCTCAGATGTGAGAGGATCATCGATCCAACTGTTTTCTCCATTTTCAGGGGTTGAGGGAGAAAGTTCCCGTTGATTTTCAGGGACTTCCGGCTCTGGATCATGACGAAGATTGATGCGATCCTGCTCCTACTCTATGGCAAGATGTTGCAAGATTCTTGCATATTCTTCAAGATCAGGCATGGGAGCCAAATCTTGTTCGTCATTTGCTCCTTGTGGTTCGCCCATGTTGGGTTCCACTAAAGCATTTGCTGGTGCTGGATCGACAGCATTTTCTTGAACAAGGCCCTGGTCTTCTTCATCATCAGACCAAGATCCTTGTGGCTGTAATGGGTTATACCAGATTACTGGCATAAGATGAGATTCGGGAATCCATTCCTCGTCGGAGAGGTATTCTCCTGTTTCAAGGGATTCTTCCCACTCATCGATATCACTGGTAGTGTCACTGGACTCGTATCCGTTCATGGAGAATCCAACTACCGAGTTGCAAGAGTATGATGCCCCCTGTGCAGTTTCATTTTTGTATAGAGGTGGCATGAAATCATCAAGAGTGAATTTTCTTACCGCCTTTGAAGCCTTGGGAAGAGATTCTTCCGTTGCCCTAAGTGAAGCAGTGGAAGAAGTTTCTGCTTTTTCAAGGACTTCTTGTTTTGGTTGAGACTTCTGCTGCTGTTTGAGCTTGCAGAGTTGTCTCTTGGCTTGCCTTCGCTGCTGAGCGGTCGGCTTTGTTTTGACGATCTCCCAATTTTCATCTTCTAGGAGATCGGGATGCACCCATATGGGTTGTCCATCTGATGTTGGATAGGGAACCAACTCTTGGGATGCTTGAGCCATTTTAATCACCTTGAATGAAGTAGTGATCTTCTTCTTCGGTGACTTTGAAATTTACCAACATGACACCATGTTGACAGAGGAGGAGCCGTAGTTTTTATCAAAGGTTATGACTCCGTTTTTCCACATCTCATTGATCTTTTCTCTCACAACGAAGCATTGATTGAGAGGATGTGAGATCATCTGATGGTATGGACAGTATCGGGGATCATTGGTTTTGCCAACATCTCCCGGTCTTTTGGGCTCTGGCAAAATGAGTTTGCCATTTGCTAGGAGAGCCTCAAAGATTTCTTCAACATCTTCATCGAACGGATATTTCTTTTCTACACGTTCTTTGAAGGCATCAGAGAGTTCAGGCCTTTTACCTGCAGTTTTGTTTTCAGGTTTCTTTGGCTGCTGAGGAGCTGACTTAGTCTGCACATTGAGAACCTCCTTTTTCTTTGGTTTTGAGGTTGTAACAGCAGTCGGCTCTTTCTTTGATGATTTCTGACTGTTGAGGTCTTTGATCACCATTTCAGCTTCCATGGAAGCTTCAAGGAGTTCTCCCAGGTTCTTTGATTTGTTGCCGATGATCATGGAGCGAATTTTTGCTCTCATATTGTTACGGCAGATGTCGACTAGCGACGCTTGTGGTAGTATATCTGAGCATTTGTACGCCAATGCTTTCCACTTGTGAATGAAGTCATAAGTTGACTCATTCTCTCCCTGTTTTAGGCTGCAGAGCTGAGCCATAGTAACAGGATGATCCTCACCTTGGAAGTGGGTCAGGAAGCGTGTCTCTAGCATAGCCCAATTCTGGATGGAGTTCTCCGGCAGAGTGGAGTACCAATCAAAGGCTGTACCTTTTAGGGTACTTGCAAAGAGGCGAATCTTGAGGGGATCTTGATCCGCAAATGCTCCCATTAGGATCTTGAAATGGATGATGTGTTGTCTGGCTGAACCTTTCCCCGTATATGTTTGGAGAGTGGGTTGTTTGAATTTTGCAGGGAACGGAACCGAGTCCATCCATAGAGGGTAGGGTGGCTTGATCCCATGTTCCTTCAATGTATCCTCTTCTTTTGCTTTTGCGAGGATATCGTCCACGTCCTTTTTGGTAAGGGCGCGTGACTCATTGTTTTCTGCATTGCCCTCGTCATTTTCATGATTCGGAGGGGTTTCGTTGTTACGTGGTGGACGCTGTAACGTGAGAATAAGGTTCTCCATCAAAGCCTCAATTATCTGTTGTCCTTGTTCCAACTGCTAGATGCGTGCAGTTACATCGTCAGGTGGTGGAGGCGGCTCAGAACTTGTAGCCAAGACGTTCATCCCTCGGGATTCGAACGAAGAAATCGTCCTGGTGACTGAGCTGGGGCTCATTCTTCTTGATGAAGAATCTGAGGAGTGGTTATTCTGATGTTCTTGGCTTGGAGGAGTGGAAGACTCTTCCAGATGTGTTCTTGTCCGAGAGACGCTGCGAGTCACTGGACGTCTAACACTGATTTTGGTTGCTGACTTCCGGCGTTTTCTGGTTTTGCCAACCATATGAACAGCAACGAATTGGTCGGGCCTTTCTTTTTCAGCCCATTTGTTTGAGACGTGGAGAGTAGAACGCTGGGTTCTTTGTTTCTCGAGTCTCTTTTGTCGATATGCAATGCGGCGACGCATACGACGAGCAATTTGAGCTTCAGTCAGCTCTGGCTGGGCTCTGGCGATGAAGGATGTAGTCCCTCGTGCACAGCAGCCGAGTTTGTCTTCTTTGAAGCTAGGCAAGGACAGAATCTGGACGCGGTCCTTTGTCTGTCGCAGTGAAGACTTGAATTTTGCGAGCTCAGCCCCTATTGAGATGAAGGGTCGACTCGCGGGAGTGCAGGCTTCAGCATGCTTTTGCATAGGCCTGACAATGCAGGATTTGATTTTGGGCTTGTAGGAGCAAGCCGGCTCATGATGATTTTGTTTGCGGAGAGTAGGTTTCCCCTCTTTCATGTAAGAGAGAGGGTAGAACTGATTCTCCTTGAGAGGGGCCAGGTATGCTGGCTTTGCAGATGTTCGGGACCTCCATTGCTTTGGTGAAGATCTCGGGGACCAGGTTTTGGGGTAAACCTGGTTTCTTGTGGGCTGAGGCTTCGTGGGAATGCCACGGGCTTCAGGCTTCTTAGTGTTCGCCCTTGGTGCCATTTTAGTGACACGTTGCGGGGCGGTTTTCTGCTTCTTGGCAGGTACAGTGTCTTCTGCGGGAAGTGGGAATGGTCCCAGTGACCCAAAGACGATGGTCCGGGGAGTTGAAGTTGACCCGGTGTTTGGAGAGTTGTCGAGGGAGATGATGCTTCGACAACTGTTAGGGCGCTTATGCTTGTTTTGCTTATCTTGAAGCATAAGCTGGTACTTGTTTTCATCGAAAGTGATGGTCAATGAAGCTGCCATTGTTAGTTTTGGAAAACTTCTGAAACAAGACCAAATCCATTAGTAATCACAAGAATATGGTGATCATAAATGGAGAACAACTATGGTTTTTGTCTTTTCAAATCACTTGAGGGGACATGGCCCAGCCCAAGGACGATGAAGAAGGCAAAAGCCATAGAGGATACAATTGTTCTAAAATACAAGTATGGTAGGCTCAGAATGAGCGTTCTAGTGACTGCTAGAAGCAATTGTAGACCTTAATTCAAATTACCGAGAAGCAAGGCTCACTCGAGGTAAAATGATATAAGGTTAGAGATACAAATGTGTCGGTCGCGAATACAGTAGACCCGAAAGGGCGTACTAGCACCGCTAGGCACAAATGTTGCAAATCGCATCCTTGGAAAGGACACGAGATGGGATTTTTTTTGAAAGGTCAAAAATTTGGATTCATAAAGGAGAGCAAATGGTGTTACAATCCGAACAAAGGCTCAACATTTCTGCGAGCGCTAAATTCAGAAGGGAAGGAACCAGAATTTCTCGGATGTGTTTTTTTTTTTTGAAGGGTCAAGATTGAATTCATCAAAGAGAGCAAATGGCATTCCAATCCGAACAAAGGCTCAACATTTCTGCGAGCGCTAAATCCGAAAGGGAAGGAACCAAAATTTCTCAACTCTGAACTCAAAAGTGACGGATGTTTTTTTTTTTTTTTTGAAGAGATTTTTGCAGATTTTTTTTTGAAGAAATTTTTTTTAAGATTTTTTTTTTGAAGATTTTTTTTGAAGATTTTTTTTTGAAGATTTACATAGGTCTCCAATTCGATCTTATGAAACCTTAGTAGATAGATCAGCCCCCAGGTAAGGGTAGGATTACTTAATAAACCCGTTTGAAGGACCCTTGCCTCAAACAGTCTAGCTGTCTCCACACTCTGGACAAGGCTTTTCTTAAATCCACTTTGGTTAAAGAACGCAATTGGTGGAACCTTAGTGTTTATTTATTTATTTATTTTTTTTAAAGTTTCTAATGGACTCCTCAAAGAAAACAAATGGTGTTCCAATCCGAACCACAACTCAACATTTCTGCGAGCGTTAAATCCAAAAGGGAATAACCAAAGTTTCTTTGTGAATTTGAATTCAAAAATAGAAAACTTTTTTTTTTATTTTTTGAAATCTCAATTGGACTCATCAAAGAGAAAAGATGGCCCAATCCCCAATATGAACGATAGCTGCGAACATTTCTGTGAGCTATCAAGTTCAAAGAGGAAAGGATCAAAGTTTCTCAAAGTTGAGTTTTTAAGAAAAAGAGATCATCATTTTTTTTGAAAGAATAAAATTTTTTGAAATTATATGTTTTTTTTTTTTTTGAAATCTCAATTAGACCCATCAAAGAGAAAAGATGGCCCAATCCCCAATATGAACGATACTTGCGAACATCTCTGTGAGCTATCAAGTTCGAAGAGGGAAGGATCAAAGTTTCTCAAAGTTGAATCTAAGAAAAGAGATCAGCTTTTTTTTTTGAAGTGAGAAAGAACAATTGAAATCCCATCTCATGTTTTTTTTTTTTAGATGCAAGATGCAACATAGGCCACCAGGTATGCCAACTTGACGGACCCGAAAAGGAATCTTCCGTCCTCTCCTTCCGCACCCCGGGGGCTGACCTGGGTCTCGGCGGAGGAGGGAAGAACTTGGGTATCAACATTTTTGTACGGGTATGCCAGATTTACTTTCTACTTGGAATTTGGAATAGTGATAATCCGGAGATTCACCTTCGCAAGTGGAAAGGAAATCAATCCTTTTTTCTAACTTTTCAAATTGCATAAATATTAAGAAAAGAGACAAGTTTGTTTTTTTTTTAGAATGCCGTAAGAGGCGATTTTGTTTGTTTGCCGTGAAAGGTGATTTTGCTGTGAAAGGCGATTTTACAAAACTCATCAAGTATGAAAGACAAGAATTGTGATTTCTTTTTGTCTCTTTAAGAAATACAAACTACAATAGAAAAGTAAGAAAATGGATCTAACTTCTCAGGAGATTGTGGGGACACGTTGAGATCGATGGTCGCAAGTCATGTATGGACTTCGCCATCGTCCTTCAAATGAGAACGTCGATGCTTTGATTCTTTGGCTTGGCTCCTAACCTCGGTTTTTTAAAGGACAAGGACCAAGAGAAGGTCCTATATCCAATGAAAAACCGAGTAAACGGGCTGAAAAGCCGCGTTTAGGCCATGTTGGGGAAGGAGGTGACCTTGGGGGGGTGGCCCCCCAAGGGATGTTGATCACCTTGTGGTGCTTCCGGGAGCAAAGTAACAGGACTTCGTCTCTCTCTTGGATCTTCTAGATTTTCAGAGCTTGCACTTGGGATCTATTTTCATTCTTTTTTTTTTTCTTGGAATGGACCTCCTTTTATAGGCTTTTGGTAGCCATGAGGTGTCCATTGGCATTGATGGCCATGATGAAGGAATTGATGAGGAGTTACAAGTTGATTTTGTAACTCCTTTTTCAAGGCTTGTGATTGGCCGATGAAGGTAGTGGGCATTTAATCACCTTTATGCTTCATGATGATGGGAGTTTCATGGGTTTAATGCCATGATTGCTTAGATTTGTAACTCCCAAATGCTTGAATCTGATTGGGCCGTCCAAAATAATGAGTTAATGACCGCATTAAGTTGTCATAAACGGGTCAATTAACGTCATTAAGTGGTCGCCAAGGCATGTGAAGAGTCGCGGGCCGCGCCGCGTCTTTTGAGATTCTTCTCGTGATCATCACAGGTGGATCCACGCATTGTTTGATGTCGGATTGCGATGCAATTTCAGACATTGATTGATGTTGGTGGGCCGGTGACATCTGTCTTGTCGATTTCACGATCGGTCGGACAGAAAGTGCACTTTCTTGGTCAGCCGGTTGGCGATCTTGAGGCGATCGGTGATAATTTCATGCTTTTGACGGCGGATCCGAGATGTCGACGAATATCAGTCGTTTTCAAGCATCAAACATTGCATTTTCCGAAAATCACAGAGGCCGGAACACCCGAAATGCGAAAAGAATCGGAAAACGGACACTTTGGTGCAAAATCCGGCGACCCGGATTTCCAGGGTCGCCGGGCGACCATGCACCCAGGGTCGCCGGCGACCTTAGGGTTTTTTGCCCTTTGGTCGCCGAGCTCCGTTTTCGGCCGATTTTGCGTCTTTTTCGTTCCTTTTTTCTTCTGTATTTTTCTTGACATTTTTCCTCAATTATTGACTTCATTTTCTTGGAGAAAACTTGACGAGAACCTGCACGAAATCGGAGCACAGAGTTTCCCATTTTTCGGGAACATCGAAGACTCTGTAGCCGATTTTCCGTCAAGCGTCGAAACTATGTCAAACGACGTCGGAATGACCTAAAAATTGAGGTGAAGCTTCTTGAGCAGTGGATAGGACCAACCATGGGCTTTTATTTGAGTTTTGAAGCCGTTTGGGGTCCCATCGATGCTTCACTTGATTTTGCTGTGGGGAAAATGCCGAGCTTTGATATGTGGTCAAACGATGTCCGATTGACCTGAAATTTGACGGGGAGCCTATTGGAGTCATTTTGAGACATTCCATGGGCTCCGTTTTGGATGTCATGGTCCCGGGTTGCTCCTCCGCCGGTAGGCTTGATTTGCTCTCGGAGCATCGAAACCTGGTCAAATGTTGTCGGAATGACCTGAAATTTGACATGGAGCCCTTTGGAGGCATGCTGAAGCCACTCATGTACTTTGTTTCATGCGTGATGACTTCTGTGGTTCCCGCCGCCGGGAGGCTTGATTTTGCTGTTCTAGCATTGATGGAGGGTCAAACGTTATCGGTTTGACTTGAAATTTGGCATGGAGCCCTTTGGAGACATTCTGGAGTCATCCGTAGGCTCTGATCAAAGTTTTGGTGTCTTTAATGATGTCGCCGCCGGGAGCGCTTGTTTAGCTGTCGGAGCAGTGAAGTTAAGCCAAACGTTGTCGGAATGGCCCGAAACCTCAGGTGTACCCCTCTTTTAGCTGTCTCGAAGGATCTCTCAGTTTTTGTCTGATTCTGAAAAGATCTGATGCTTGAAGTAGCCTTGCCTATTTTTAGCAGGATGCAGCTTCACGAGGCTTCTTGATGTTGACGAGACATAGTGACTTTTTTTGGTGTCAACAGTCTTCCTAGATGAGAAGTGACCCACGCACGCCTCAGTGTGATAGAAAGACAAGATACTCTACTGTTCCGACTCTGGGACACACCTCCTAATGATCTGATCAGCACAATAATTGTAAAGATAAGGATCATCGAAAGTGTACTTTCTCACCTCTACTAAGAACCTCCTTCTCGCTTGAGAAGTCCAGTCACTAGGAATCTGCCCTGTCACAAGATAATTTACGATATCCGCATACCACGGATACGTCGACACCGAATACAACTGCTCATCAGGAAAAGAATCAAGGACTAGAAGATGGGATGACTTATCCTCAAACTTAAGTCGCGAAAGATGATCCGCGACGACATTCTCAACCCCCTTCTTATCCTTGATAGTGATATCAAACTCTTGGAGCAACAGAACCCACCGAATGAGACGCGCCTTCGCGTCTTGCTTGCTGATCAGATACTTGAGCGCTGCATGGTCAGTAAAAACAGCAATAGGAAAACCTATGATATAGGATCTAAACTTATCAAGTGCAAAGACCACAGCAAGCAACTCTTTCTCTGTGGTGGTGTAATTAAGCTGAGCATCATTTAAAGTTTTGCTTGCATAAGCAGTAGCATAAGGGACTTTACCCCTTCTCTGACCCAAAACGACACCAATGGCATAGTCACTGGCGTCACACATCAACTCGAAAGGATGACTCCAATCCGAGGCTTGGATAATAGGTGGAGAAGTGAGGCACGCGTTCAAAGCGTTGAAGGCTTTCTCGCAAGCCTCGGTCCAAATAAATGGTGTATCCTTGGCTAGAAGGTTGCACAAAGGGCGTGCAATAGCACTAAAAGCACGAATGAAGCGCCTATAGAAACCACAGTGACCTAAGAAGGATCGAATATCCTTGACACACTTGGGTGAAGGTAATTGGGAGATTAATTCCACATTTGCTTTGTCCACCTCGATACCTCTAGGAGACACTATATGGCCTAAGACAATCCCTTATGTCACCAGGAAGTGACACTTCTCCCAATTTAGCACTAACTTCTTCTCCTCACATCTCTCTAGCACTTTCTCTAAATTTTCTAAACAACCTGCAAAGCTATCTCCAAAAACAGAAAAATCATCTATGAACACCTCTAAGAAGTCCCCGACCATGTCATCAAAAATACCCATCATGCACCTCTGAAAGGTACCAGAGGCATTGCACAACCCAAACGGCATGCGCCTATAAGCAAAGGTCCCAAAGGGACAAGTGAACACGGTCTTCTCCTGATCCTCCAAAGACACTTCAATCTGATTATATCCTGAATACCCATCCAGGAAGCAATAGAAAGTATGACTCGCCACTCTCTTAAGGACCTGATCAATGAAAGGAAGAGGGAAGTGGTCCTTCTTTGTGCTCGTATTAAGCTTTCGGTAATCGATACAAACTATCCACCCAGTGGCAATTCTAGTAGGAATCAACTCTCCCTCCTCATTAGCCACAGCGGTCACCCCTGCCTTCTTAGGCACTACCTGAATAGGACTCACCCACTTACTATCAGCTACAGGATAGATAATCCCAGCATCTAGCAACTTCAGAACCTCCTTCCTAACCACATCCTTAAGAACAGGGTTTAATCTACACTGGGGTTGGCGGGAAGGCCTGACATCGTCCTCCAAATGAATCCTATGGGTGCAGATTAAGGGACTAATCCCTTGTATATCAGCTAAGGTCCACCCAATTGCTCTCTTGTGCCTACCTAAGACCTCTAACAGCTGGGTCTCTTGGTGTTCCTCAAGAGAAGAGGAAATCACCACAAGATATGACTCATTAACTCCAAGAAACGCATAGTTAACCGAAGAAGGCAAAGGCTTCAACTCAAGAGTAGGGGCCTCCTCACTACTAGGCATTAACTTAGTTTCCGATTTCGGAAGCTCCTCAAACTTTGGTGCCCAAAACGCAGCACCCTTCACCTCCTCAACATCATCCAATAGAGAATAAAGATACTCTACATCAGTGGACTCAAGAAACTCCCTCTCCTCATGGGTCAAGAATGCTTCTAAAGGATCTGAGCAAAATTGTGTGTCCACATGTTCTTGAACTAGGCTTTCTATCAAACTCACCTCATGTATCTCCTCATCATCTCCTAATTGGGAGGCGGCATTGTAGATGTTCAGATCAAGGGTCATGTTTCCAAAGGTGATAGACATATTCCTATTCCTAACCTTGATGACTGAATCTATGGTGGCTAGAAAAGGGCGACCTAGAATGATAGGGGCTTGATCACTTACCTCTAGATTTGGACATGCGTCCAACACAATGAAACTCTAGATTTGGACATGCGTCCAACACAATGAAATCTGCGGGATACACGAAAGTCCCTATCTAAACTAACACATCCTTCAGAATCTCCTTAGGAACTTAACACTCCTATCTGCTAGCTGAAGTGTAACCGAGGTGGGTTGAAGTTCCTCCAACCCAAGTTGGAGGTAGACCGAATAAGGTAGAAGATTGACACTCGCCCCTAGGTCACACAAAGCTCTCTCTATCTTCTTTCCCGCTATCTCTACTGAAATGCACGAACAACCAGGATCCTTGAACTTTGGAGGAAGAGAACCAGAGATGGTAGTACTGACATTGACTGCTAGGAAAACCTTATTTTGATGTAAGAACTTGCGCTTGTAAGTGCACAAGTCTTTAAGATACTTTGCATAGACAGGAATATGTTGGATAGCATCCAAGAGAGGAATGTTGAGCTTAACTTGAGAGAAAAGCTCCCTAAGAGACTCTGCAAGATCGGGCTTAGACTTCCCTCTCAACCTCTGAGGGAAAGGAGCTGGGGGTTGGAAAGCTTGGACTCTAGGGTCTTGAATGGTAGAAGTGAAATATTCATCTTTCTTAAGTTCATTTGACTCATTCGACCTCTTTAAAGACTCATCCTTAGACTCAAAATTCTTAGGCTCCTCTACTTCAAGCGAAGTAGGAGGTGCCATGGAAGTAGAAACATCAGGTTTAGATGGCTTGGGAGGGATGGTTTTATCAATGATCTTACCACTCGTCAAAATGGTGAGAGCCTTAAGTTGCTCCATTTGAGCATCCAACTCACCAGAATCGGCCACAAAGTGCTAGCCTTGAATATTGGGAATAGCTTGGGTAGGCAAGGCAGCCTTAGTGGTTTGACTAGCACTCACCGCATTGGTAAGTGTAGTTAATTGAGATTTGATGTTCTCAAGGGTCCTATTGTTCTGCTCATTGATGGAAGTTTGACTACTCAAAAAGGCTTGAAAGGTATCCTCTAGACTTCTCTTATGGGGAGGCTGATATGGAGCATGACCCTGTGGGGGTCCTTGTTGCTGAAACTGCTGAGATGAGAATCTCTGCTGCTGATACTGTGGGGCAAAATGGAAGAATTGCCCCTGACTCTGATTAGACTGAGGAAATTGCCCTTGATTTTGATAAGGCTGAGACTGAAAACCTGAAGAATTCTGATTGTGAGCTTGTGGAGTGGTGTCCTTCCATCGGAAATTAAGATGATCATTGAACCTAAGATTGAAATTCTGATATTGGTTAGATTGGAAAGAAGATTTCTGCTGTGGATTTACAGCATTGACATCAGATGGAGGGTTACCATGGAGTAACTCCTTGATGGATGGAATGGTAGGACAATTGTTCGTACCATGATCAGTCTGCGAACAAATTGCATACAATTGATCCACTTGATCAACTGGTGTAGGAGTAATCTCACTGACTCTCTTCAGCTCTAGACCTTCTATTTGATGGGTAAGCTGAGCTATCCTAGCACTCAAATCCTCCTTCTCACTCAGAGTAAACTTTCCTGCACTAGGAACACTAGGAAACACATTCTGATTAGGCCTATCATTGGGATTGGTGGTATCTCAAACCTGATACTGCTCTGCTAAACTTTCTAAATATGCATAAGCCTCATGAGGTTCCTTGGCACGGAAGGTACCATTGTACATCATATCAATGAACTGCTTGTTTGTCGAGCTCAATCCCTCATAAAATATTGTAACCAACTCAAGAATAGTAAAGCCATGATGAGGAACTAAGTTTAACGTCTCATGAAACCGATCCCAACATTGATGAAAAGACTCTCCCCCTTTTACAGCAAAACTCTGAATATTTTTCTTTAAAGCAATTGTTTTCTGATGAGGAAAGTACTTTTTATAAAACTCCCTTTGCAATTGATCCCATGTGGTGATTCGTACAGATCGCAGATTGTTCAGCCAATTTTTGGCATTCCCCTTCAAAGAGAAAGGGAACAACCTAAGTTTGGCTGACTCTCGTTGAGCTGCAGGACACATGGTTTCAATTATGGCATTGAACTCTTTAACATGCAAGTAAGGTATTTCAGATGTCATTCCATGAAAACTGGGGATCTGAGTCAAAATATTCGGTTTGACCTGATATGCATTTGCACCTTGAGCTTCATCGACAATACAAGATGCAGCATCAGTCCACCTAGGGGTCAAATAATCATCCATTGTCCTAGGTGGTACAGCTTGATTATGTTGATTATGGGGGTCATTATTATTTTGTCGATCCGCCATTGGTTCAAAAGTAGGATCGGGCAGGGGAAGCTCAACAAAAATGTCGATCCCTGGCCAATCAAATATCGGAGTTTCTGCAAGATCTACTCTGACCAATCTGTTGTGTATGTCCCTACGGTAATGAGAGGACATATACAACAAACAACCCCAATTATCAAAACAATCACCCAATTCTAAAGGAATCGAAAAACTCGTGTAAACTCTAGGGCGAATTCTCCTTAGGTTAAACCATCTATAATTCTACCCCTCCATTAATGGAGAAATCATCAAACAGATTCTAGGAACACAAAAGATCAATAAGAACATAATTGAAACATTACTTCTATTAAAATTTGAAATAATATGAAAGATTCTGTCTCTACACAAGAATTCACTAAAATTGAACACTAATCTTCAATTAAAACTCACTATGCATTCATCTATGGAAGAAAGAGAGAAAAGGGGGCTAGGAAACTAAGACAATTCCCGGATAATCCTAATTTTTCGAGTTAGAGGGCTTTATATAGGTCCCCCACAATCTAATTACAAAAATACCCCAAAAAGCAAAAGCCAGTTCAAATCCGAGTGTTCTACCGGTAGAACTTGCGGTTAGAGAAGTTCGACCGGTAGAAATTCCGGTTTAAACAGTGAAGATCTCCTCTCCAACTCTCTGTCAGGATTTTAGCTCTTTCTACCGGTAGAAATTGCAGTTGAAACGATTCTACCGGTAGAACTTCCGGTTTGACAGGTGCAGGTCTCCTCTCCAAGCTCTCTGCCAGATTTTTCTTCATTTCTACCGGTAGAACTTCCGGTTTGAACAGTTCTACCGGTAGAATTTGCGGTTAGACTGAGGTTTATCAGTTTCTTCAGCTTTCTGCCGTATTTCTAGCCACTTCTACCGATAGAACTTCCGGTTTGACTTATGAAGCTCAATTTCCTATTTCTTGTTGACCCAAACTTCAATTTCTCTTTCTCTTTCACTCTGTACTTGATCTATTCATCATCCAAAAGCTTCATTCTTCAGAGAATTCCTGCAAATGACCAAAAACCAATACTCGTATAAAAATTATATGCAATAAAAAGAATTAAACACGAATGGAGGTAATAGGAAAGTAATTAAGTCCCTAATTGCATAACAATTAGGTACTTATCAATAAACTTGCATCCAAGACACTGAGCTTCATTGATTAATACTTAAGATTATTTTCACTCACAACTAGTGAGTCCGAATCCCCCGAGTGCCTCCCACATGTTTCTTGTGAGTGGGATATGTGGGACTCCATTCAAGGAGCCACCTATTGATAATTCAAACCATTTATTGTCGGCTCTAGTGATATATCTTATAAGATTATTTCAGTTATAACTAGTCCCACCGTAGGATTGAGCACATGATTGACAGCGTGATTAATGCATATAATTAATAATGCATAAGAGTACTCCGTTAATCACGCTATCAGTCGTTTGCTAAATCTTAAGGTGGGCCAAACTCCTGCTGAAGTAAAATTCAAGGATACGTCGGCAGAGAGGTTGGCATTTATTTGAACAGTCTAGATTATAAAGAGGTGGCACCCACAGTTAATTTCCACACATCCCACTCACGGAAAGCATGTGAGAGACACAGACAGCCAGTTTCTTCAATACATAGCTAATCAACATGCCCTTCAATGGAGTAGTTGTTCTCCACGTGTGAAACCTAGAGATTATGGGCCCACCTTTTGAATTTATCATATCACTAAGCAAATCTTTTAAATCAAAGCCACTCAAAATCACTGCAGTCACAATTTGCTCCAAGGTCACAACTTGTTCTAAAGAAACGTTCTACTCCAATCAGAGTTATTGCCTCATAATAGATTGATGGTGTGTACCTAAATCCCATGGCGTAACTTTTGGTCTCGATGCTAATCCTGCGGTGTAGATGTGATCAACTTGAGGATGGGCAAAAGTATGATCGCGAGTGAAGTTTTCCTAGTGATTAGAACTTGCTGCGAAAGTGATATTCAGTGGTTTAAATCTCTAAGGTGGGACCTTGCTGTTTTACTTACAGGTTACAGCTAAGCTATGGGAATAGAGAATCTCAGACACCCCCCTCCAAGAAGCAAGGGTTCCTTTTAAGGTGGTGAGAGGCCAGTGGGCTCCTACTGTCCTACAAACATGCCACATGCATGCACCCATTGAAAAGGATCCTGATTGAAGAATTCCTATATAAAAAGGTGGCAGGGCCGTCACTCCAGTCCATCAAAACCAATTCCTAGCACTCTCCAAGTTTCTAATAACATGTCATACAATCCATTTCCTCCTCCTACTACTACTACTACTTCTCAATCTGATTCGACCCAGATATGCCATGAAACTTATCCTCGAACTCCTCCAATTCCTCCTTCTCAATCTGATTCAAAGACCCATGTTCCAGAAGGAGGGACAGACCAAGGAACAAAAGACGAGCTCTTCGAAAAAGCCATGCAAGAAGATTGGGATGCTGTGACAAGCATTTACAAAAACAAAGAAGACATCGTTTTCGACGGCCAAGATCACCCGCAACAAAGAAACGGCCCTGCACATTGCTATATCCAACAGCAAAACTGAGGTGGTGAAGGCGCTTCTTGATATTATCTATCCCAATAAGATCAAAGAGATGGTGAACGACATGGATGAGAACCCGCTCCACCTGGCAGCCTCGCTGGGGCAGGCGGAGACGTGCAAGAAGCTGGTACAAATGGATCCTGAACTGCTTGGAGCGGGGAACAAAGAAGGAGAGACCCCTTTGTTCCAAGCAGCACTGCATGGGAAGAAGAGGGCCTTCTATGCCCTCCATCCAAAGTGCACCATTAATACTGGAAAGGATATAAAACATGATGATATTTTTCACTGCAAGAGGACCGATGGCAACAGCATTGTTCATGTTGCCATCCAAGGAAAGTACTTCGGTAAGTTAGACCCAACTTACCTTGGTGCTTTCTTCCAGTTCTGGGTGGTTTGCTGCTTGCTTGGTTGGCTCTGCTTCCCTGGGCAGGTCTCTGTTTCGCCTTCTTGTTTTATTGGGGCTGTCTTCTGGTGCTATCTGCTGCTGTCATTTGTCTCCCTGCAGGTCCTGCTCTCTTTAGTGCCTTCGGATGGGTGCTTTTGTGTTACACCCTGACCCAAATTAATCATGATTAAGGCTAATTAATTGAGATTAATGCTACTTAAGCATGAGTAATCGGGTTAATGAAGGTTAAGGACCAAAG
Source organism: Umbellularia californica (assembly GCA_028538565.1). Lineage (NCBI taxonomy): Eukaryota > Viridiplantae > Streptophyta > Magnoliopsida > Laurales > Lauraceae > Umbellularia > Umbellularia californica. The sequence continues at coordinate 94,604,522 of JAPQWN010000003.1, read as the reverse complement.
AGAGACAAATTAGTCTCAAATGATGCATTAAGCATAATGAAATGGATTTGAATGGAATTGAGTTGATTAAAATTAGTATAGACTCAAACAAGATAGGCTAAGGACTTTTCTGTAAATACGAGTTTGCGTGTATTTCGTCGAATACGGAAATTCTTGATACCAACGTGTGTATCTCGAATAGTACGTTAACTTTCGTAATAGACGCGATTTTATTTGACCTCAAATGGAGCAAGTGAGGCTTCATTTGACCCAAAACGTAATAAGATTGAATAAGTGGGGGTTTTGTGCAAAAGTACCTTATATTAGAATGAGATGAGTCTCATTCATTCACTCCATCAACCCTAGGCTCGTTCTTTTCTTCTCCTTCCATTTTCTCTCCATTGGGTGTGAAGATTGGAAGCTTTGCCAAGTGATTGGAGTGGAGTGGACTACTCCATCCATCTTCATCTTCTTCCTCGAGCCTTCTTCTCCATTGTTGAAGTGTCAAGCTTGAAAGAGAGCCCAAACTCCCTTTGCTTGGAACTACAAGTAAGTACTTGGAGCTTTAATGAGTTTTCAAGTTGTAATGAGTGATTAGAAGAGGCTTCTAGCACAAATAGCTTAAAGGTTGTGTATTTGCATGTTTCATGGATTTACGGTTTGAGACTTGGGGGTTTCCATCTCCAAAAGCAAACCAAGTTGAAGAAAAGGGGGATTTTGCCACTAAGCTTCAGAGAGGCAAGTATAAACATTTTCTTGTGATTATTGTTAACCATTATAGAGTTTTATAGAGTTGCTATGGATTGAATGTGATGAATAATGGGTATTGGAAGCAATGTTGTGAATAGTGGGTGTATGAGGATAAAATGAGAGATTCCAATGGTTATTTCCAACAGACATACCCTTTCTAAGACTGTTAGATTATTGAAATGAGGGGAGTTCAAGGAACTCATCCTTAGAAAATCTGCTTCAGAACTTCTGAAGCTCGAAAATAGAGTTCTGGGCAAATTTCGGTTAGCCGGGAGGCTAACCGTGAAGCCAACCGTCGAGATCCATAAAATAGGTGAGCTTCTGGAAAGCTAACCGCCAAATTTCGGTTAGCCGAAATTGAAATTTCGGCTAGTCGCTAGGTAACCGTAAGGTGACCGAAAATCGAGTTAGAAATATCAGCTTCTGGAAAGCTGACCGTGGGCTGACCGCCGAAATTTCGGCTAGCCGTCAGTCAAATTTCGGCTAGCCATCAAGTAGATTTCGGCTAGCCGCCAACCAAGTTTTGGCTAACCGCCAGGTAACCGCCGAGCTGACCGATATTGGCCAACACATTAATCGTGAGTAAAAATTTGGATTTTTGCATAAGTTTGAAGCACTCCTTGTGAGTATAAATGCTCCCTAGATTAATTCGAAGACTAATCGTGGAGTAAAGTGGAATTATTAAGAAATAAGGATAATGAAGGAAGAACTTCACAGTTAATAAATTGTGGTCTAAAAACTCCATGGGTGTTAGCTACAGTGACTATAATACACACACCAAATATAAATGTGATGCTCATCAAGAATAACACGTGCATTTAGTAACTGTTGGTTACACCTATATGGTTGTTTAGATTTAAGATAGAATTAAATGGAATCATGATTGTCTAGCAATTCCTTATTGTAACACTATGTCCCAATCTAATGAGATTGGTAGCATTACACTTCTCTTCCCTTATTATGAAGGGAATCATGGAACTGAATTGAATCCAGAAATGGATTGCTCACTGAAAAGTATTGACCCTTGAGTCTGGCACTACCTAACTATTGTTTTAGAACTTTAAATGAGTTCAATGAATGAATGAATGAGATAAATGTCTAATCCTACTGCAGTAGATGGATTTGGGGGCGTTCCGGAGCTCCGTGGTGATGCTAGTTGCCCCTGGCCCGGACACTAGTAAGTCCCACTAAATTCTGATCGTATCTATGGGTATTAATCGATGCCTTCCATTTGGAAGAAGAATCCTTCCTTTGAGGAAAGATGGTAATAATGAATCCTTCCTTTGAGGGAAGATGGTAAATGGAATGAATTGAAATGAAAATGAATGCTATGGTAGTGACCACCTTGTACATGTCTACAAGATCGACTTTTGTGTCTATGTACGGTTATTGTCTAGAATTGGAATTGTAATTAATGGACTAAATGAATTTAATTTATGGACTAACATGCTATTGCAAGAATTGTTTATACATGGTTGAACCGTCATGTTCACTAGTGTTATTGATGGCATTGCAGGCCCGATTGCCCATGCCGGTGCAGCAGCGCCCCCGGCGGGAGCGGAGGAGACCACTCAGGTTCCTCCAGGAGGTTTAAACGAATGGAATGGCCGGGATACCGTTTGATATGGGTATCCGAGAGCGAAACAGAGATCGGAACATTTTGAGAGAATATTTTGAGAAACATTTGAGAGATTATTCTTTTGTATAATAATTTTGGTGTGTAACTAATTGACATTGTATAATGTTTTGGACAAGCACTGATTGGTAGGTAATGGTTCAAATGATACATGTATAAAGGATATTGTTTTGTATACATACAAATCGTAAGTTGATATTGTCAAATATAATTGTTCCGCAGATTGTGTATTTGACAGGTTTTTGGAGATCGTTATCCCTTGTGGATTTCGTTTTAACTACGGTTAATTCGGGATTTACGGGAGTAAGTATGAGATCACGGCTCGGGGTTATCGGATCTCGGGCCCGGGTCGTGACATTTTGTGCTGCTGCTGCTAGCCTCTTCCTCTTTTTTGAGTCTGCAATGCTCTTCTTTTTTGCTGTGCTCTCCTCCCCTCTGCAATTCTTGGGTGTTGCTCTTCCTGGAGTCAGCGTTTTGTTGTGCTGTTCTTGGTGGCTGTGGTGCTGGCTTTGCTTGTAGTGCAGTTCTTGTTGGTGGTCCCTTCCTCTGTTTGTTGCTGGGTTGCTTTTTTCTTTTGCCTCCTTTTGTGGCTCTCTCTCTCTGTTTCTTTGGGGGCCTTTGGTCTTTTCCCCTCTTCTTAATTCAATTTGCAAATTAGCAAAAAAAAAAAAAAAAAAGTTAGACCCAACTTAGGCCCAGATCAAGTTTGGATCTATCCAAGTAGGCCTAACCCGAATCCAACCAGTTTTAATCCATGTTAATTAAGTTTCATTGACAAAGTTTTCTTGGATGGCATTAAATATATATTGGCCGATGTGTATCATTTTAGCCAAGTATGTTTCAAATTAAAGGCCCGCACTCAAGCCGAACTCAATTTAAGGGCTTGAATCAAGCAGATCGATCACATAAGATTTGTCTTAAATATAAACTAGCAACAAAGGGCCCTGCTAAACGCAGGCAAAAAATGAAACTACGTTAAAATTTAAGAGTTCTTTTGAAATATTGTTAAGATAAAATAAATATAAAATAATTTTTTTATTATCTTTGAATATTCAAATTTTTCTATGTATGAAAATAAATATAAAATAAAGTAAATTTACATAACATGACGACCCTTTGAATTTAAAGGCATTGACCATTTTGACCATCTCATTTACGAATGTATTATAAGAGAAAGAAAACAAATGGGATGGACCTACATCAACTAAAAAGAACCAAAAGAAATGGATAAAAAAATCAACGTGTCAGATCCATCAGTGGGGGCCATCCTTAAAATGTTTTTCAACGTGTGGGACCCACTGATGGCTCTGAATCCAAAGAAAAAAAAAAGAAAATATCAGAAGAAAGGAAATGGAAATCAAATGATTTCATCCTCAATAGGCCACACACCACATCTAGATTTATGGTGATGGAACAATTGGCCCACACTGATGATTGAAAGTATAAGAAAAAAAATTGAAAGAGAGGGCAAACAATTGTAAGTGAAGGAAAAAAATACAAAAGATGTACATTGCATGGGATGAGTGTACGTGGATATAGATATGACTCATCATAGTATGTTTCTAATAGTTCCAACTCATATGGACAAAAATCACATCCTAACAATTATCAAAGAAATTAAACTTGTGTATGATACCAACCCCCTCCGATTGCCCACTACAGATACATATTGAACTAGAAAACTAATATCCATACATAATCCATGAGTGGGTCCCACTGCAGAAATAAGTTAAATGTGCGGGGCCCACTAATTGATTTGCATCCATTAAGAAAACAACGGCCAACAAGCTTGCCTCCCTACATCAGTGGGGCCCACTCTTAGAAAAAAGGGGTTAAGAGAAAGCCATTGGGATTTCATCCAATATTGGAGTCCAATCTTGAAATATATTTAATAGAAACTGGTGCCCACTACTAGATCCATCCATTTAGGGAAAAAAAAAAACTGAAAAGAGAGTAAATGAGCAACAATTTAGATTTCATTCATCGATAGGGCCCACAAAACATAAACATATTTAACACGTGACCCATTGATGATTGAATATCTAAGGAAAAGTTGGATAATGGCAAGAAATAGGACTCAAATTCAAAGTTCATAAGTTCATAAAAATCTCTTATGAGAAAGGTTTTAGGAGAGAAAGAGTAGCCCAAAGTGAAGTTGCACCTTAAAACAATGTGGGGTTTTTTGTGCATATTTCTTTGAAAGGAAAGACTTTTTAGAGATGAGGTGGCACCCCTCACAGCCCACCTCCCCCTTTGCTTTAATATATATAAATTATTATCGTGATGTCCCATTGGGGACAAAGTTTCAGACTTGGGACCTCCGTTTTCAGGCACAAAACAGCTAACCAGCTAGGATTTGTGTGGATTCTTATACACAGAATACATAGTATATTCTATGGCAGCAAATACTTGACTCATCCTTGGGTATGAAATCCATTGCCCCAAGAAAGAAGCTCAATATTTTCTTTTCTTTTCTTTTATTTTCTTTTTTTCTTTTTTTTTTTCCTAATCCGGACTAGGTTGTCTAAATGTTGAACCATATCTAACCTACTCTTAAAATAACTTAAAGTAACCCCCATCCTACATGGGTTGACCCATTTAACTCGACCCACCAACCCAACTAGTCGGAGTTTAGCCCATGCTCAACCCATTTCAAATATTTAAGATATATATGAGTCAGATTGTAGGAAAAAAAATCTTAAAATACAAAAATGTTAAACAATAACTGTTTAAATTGGTTTAGAAATGTGGGTCAGCCTTAACTCATCCCATTTAAATGGGTTATGCGGGCTATGGAGGTCAACCCTAAAACGATCTTCTTTTACCAAAAAAAAAAAACTTAACGCAATCTATTTTACCTCATGTTGAATTTATCTAACCTATAACCGGTTCCTGTAGGATAACTGGATAAGGTTAGGGTTATGGAGATCAAATACCGGTCAGATAAGGGTCAAATCATATTTGCCACCCCTGGATCATACTCCCACTTTTTGAGGGAAGGGTTATGATTTTCAAATCTGAAAACCGTAAAGTACGGATCGGTGAATGGTTTTTCAAAATAAACGGTTAACGAAGCCGTTACACCCCTAGGTAAAATCATATTTGCCACCCCCATATCAAACTGCCTTCTGTTTCTTTAAGAGTGAGCGGTACAATTGTAGTTGGCTAGATCCAACGGGCCCTCTTGGGGGAGTCCCCCGGGGAGAGATCTTCCATCAAGACTCTGGACCCATTGCAATTGCCTCCCCGTCGGAATGATAACATGCTAAAAACACGATTTCCCTTTTTTTTATTAATTTTTATTATATGTAATACACATGGTTAATCTGACAATGGCCACACTCCAAACTCGTGAAATTCGGGCCGACACCAATTTGGTTGCTTGGATTTCGTAAGTGGGATCCGCTGATGAATTTATGGACCCACAAATATTCTGATGGTGCCGGCATCATCAAATAATACAGCCATTTTGCATCGTACTTACTCAGTGCCATTTATGTATTTGTAGGGCTGGTTTATCAGATCATATACTGGTATCCGGAGCTCATTAAGTTCTATAACGAAAATGGACTGACAGCTATTCATTTTCTTGCTCAAATTCCCTCAGCCTTCAGAAGTGGCCGTCATTTCGGCCCCTTCGATGATTTCATGTATCGCTGTGAGATCGAGTGAATTTTAATTAACATGTATAAGGTTCAACCCGAATATGACCCATTTATTGATTAAGTTGGAATTATCTATTGAAGTTAATTAATGTGTAAGTTAAAAATGGAATAAACCCTTATTCTATTAACAAAACACAGGCTCAGTCTATTAAACACGTTGAGTTAATACTGATGATGTGTTCCTGGGCTGAGACAGTTTTAACCAACTCCCTCTCATGCATTTTATACTTCATATTCTGTTGTAATAACATACGATTGAAAACTAACTTCGTTAGTAATTTTCAATCTCTATGAGTAGATCGATGTCTCTGTTAAATTTTTAAAGTATATTTGCTAGAATTTTCATAGTTTAATTTATTATTTTATTTATACTTTTATTTTTGAGTGTTGTAATGAGGTTGTTATGTAATTTTGTGTCATGGGGGTATTTTGATCTCTTGTGTATGGGTCCCACTTGCACATGTGTGGATGACACATGCCATGTACTCTCTTTCTCTTAACTTCTCTCCACCCAACCACTTTTCCATCTTTCCATACTAGTAAAATCCCGTGCTATGCACGGAACATAGAGCCACCAAACGCACAGTTTTGAATCATCATATCTGATCTTTGAATACATGAAATTAATTTAAAGGGTGCAAACTGCAAACAGAGGATGAAGTTTAAATAATGCGGTCATTATAAAAAAACAAGAAGGATGCCGTGGTTCATCTTAAAGTCGGGTTTACAAGATAATGACTAAAGGATCCCAAAATGGCTGTAGAGTCAGTTGACTGGAGTGAAAAAAATGATGATTGTGTATAAAACCCTTGATATCATGATTTCCATGAAAATCTAAGATATCATGAATCACAATATCACATAATTTTGGGCAAAAAAGCTATAACAAAAAAAGATCAAAGTCAACAGACTCAGCCGACCTCTTGGGAATTTTTGCGACTGTCTCGTGGAGTCCAACGTTTAGAGGGATTGAACGGTAAAATTCCATTATAAATTTATAGAGCGGACCTCATAGTACAAAGGCCCATAAATGATGGGATCCACAGGAAGATTGCTTAAATCTCCCACACGTGCCATGTTCATGTCCGGCGGGGGTGGATTGTTCTTCCATCGACTACTCACAAAACCCCAGCAAAACTAGAGAGAGAGAGAGAGAGAGAGAGAGAGAGAGAGCTAGCTGTAGATGCCTGGTTTGATCAAGATGTAGACTTGATCAACATTGTGTTAGGACTATTGTCCACTATGGACTCCACATTGGTATGATATTGTCCACTTTGGGCCTAAGCCTTCATGGTTTTGCTCTTAGGATTCTACCCAAAAGGCCTCATACCAATGGAGTACTTAGTCCAACTTATATGCCCATGATCTTTCCCATGTTTAGCCGATGTGGGACTTTGGTTGCACATCCCCAACAATCATCCCCTCAAACAAAGGACCATATCTCTTTGGATATTTTTACCGAGCCTCCCTTCAAACGATCATCCATCCGTCCGCTCCATCGAGGAGAGCCAACTCGAGAGCCTCACCACGGATCCACCGATTGTGAGTACCGCGCTTCTCTGCGCATCACCGAGGCCCACCACCTTTGTTTGACTCCTGGCTAAGTTTGGGCCTGGGCTCTGATACCACTTGTTAGGACTATTAACCACTATAGACTCCACATTGGTATGATATTGTCCACTTTGGGCCTAAGCCCTCATGGTTTTGCTCTTAGGATTCTACCCAAAAGGCCTCATACCAATGGAGTACTTAGGCCAACTTATATGCCCATGATCTTTCCCATGTTTAGCCGATGTGGGACTTTGGTTGCACATCCCCAACACATTGTTGGAGGGCACAGCATCAATGGCATCCTGAATCTTCTGGTAATCTCCTTTTCCTGATTGATCAACCTTTATGAGAATTGCTGAAGAGGAGTTCAGAGAAGAAGATCCTGCAGCAGAGGTAGCCAGGAAAGTAGCAGCAGAAGTGGCAAAGACAAGCCACAAAATAAACCCACAGCTTCCTAAGGAGGCCATTTCCATGTGCTCTTGTACCTTATTCTTCTTCCTTGGGATCGGTAAGAATGTTTATGGGAAACAGGAACAAGTGAAAGGAAATGTATACAAAGATACGACGAGAACGTGACTGTTGCCCTTAATATGTAGTTATGGGTATCTATGTGAAGGAGGATAGGTTCCTCTATGTGAAGGAGGTCATGTGTTTCCATGTAAGGGACCATACATTCCCTTAGTCATATAAAACAGGTGTCTTTATGTGAAGGAGGACATGCGTCTTGCATGGGAAGACATACATTCCCTTAGTAATATAGATAGATAGATGATGCCACAACATTATCCTCACCAAACCATTACCAACAAACATTTTTTCCATACACACATTATTACTCCAATCCAAGCCAGTTTCTCATATGCTTCGTTACTCTCGTCCACTTCTCTATGCAGCAAATTTACTTTTTACATATACTTCATTGCTCTTTTCACTTCTGCATACACCAATCTTAGACTTCCCATGCATCTTATTACTTCCATTCAGACAGGAACTTATGAGAAAATCAAAATCTTTTGCATGGACAAAGAACTGAAATACACTGTTGCAAAACAAATAACTTTTGTCAATTATCACCTACATTTTACTTCGAAAATCAACTCATAATTAAAAATGAAAATAACTATCATAGCATTCACTTGCCTTGGCGTCTAGCACTCCCAATTTGCCTCTAAACACCTCAATTAGGCTGAAGAACTCCTATCAACCAAAACAATCCTTCCAAAAATGAGAAATCAAGAAGAAATTGGAATGGGGCTTTGCATGCATGAAAGGAGAGCTCCTTAGGGCTGCTATAGCCCAATCTAGAAGATGGGAGGAAGATTTAACCTGTAAGAGCTCTGTTGGGAATTCCCACATCCCACATCGCCTAAGTGGTTTCAACAACCACTACTCTACTCATTCTGTCACGTCCCTCGAACCCGATTAGAGAAATAACCGGATCCGAGGAGTGAAATTTAGGACTAATTTAAAAATTTTGTCCTTTAGGCCCAAGGATCGTAAGTCCGCTGTGAGGATAATGTATTTGAACCTCAAATCATAAACAAATAGCGGAATTCATACATTGATCTCAACAATGGATAATAAATCTCAATTAAATTTAAAGTTGCAAGAAGAATAATTAAACCTATACAGAAGTTAAATTAATTACAACGAACATCCCAAAACTAAGATCATTAAATCAACGAAGTCAATGAAAGAAAGTTTCAACGATAATAATAATGAATTAATAAAATCTAATGAAGTGCCCCTGTGAGTCTCTCATGTGCCTGATAGTGATGACGTTACTCTACGTCATCGGCACTCCAGTCTCGTGCCTCCTCTGCTGGTTGGAGATCCTCTGGGATCTCCTCACCGGCCTGCTCCTCGTAGTAGTACTCATCTGAGGAGTCTGTACACCAAGGAACAGAGTCAACGACATGTTGAGCAATAGATAAGCAAGATATAATTAAAACATAACATGCATCAAGTGAAGAGTAATGACAGAACATAATCAAGTGAATACAAGGAACAAAACTAGGCATAAAGCATGAGTAAATAACCACAGAATCAATATCAGGAACCCTAGCAATACTAACAATCACCACTATCAATGTAATGCAATGCACAAGAAGGAGACTCCGTGGATGTCCAAGCCACCTCACGGGGTACCAGTAACAATCCTATCCGGACTACTGATACCAAAGTCCGGCTCCAGGGGGATCCAAGCTCCCGGTCCTGGGAATAGTAGCACGGTCCAAGCCCGCTCCCAACTATTCAACGCCATGGACGCCGTCCAAAGCCGACTGCCCACCCCGATGTCCGAGTAACCGGCCCATCTATAATACCCCAAACTGCAGCTGGCCATGATATGCAAATAATAATAAAGTGGTGTTGACACGCGGGGAAAACAAGACAAGCAAGTCTGGCTAGTTCAGCAAACAAAACATGTTCTTAGGGATTATTTCATTCAAAACAATACAAAACAAATCAACCACACGATAATCCCTTACATGCTAGCCAGTCATGTTTATCAATACACGATACACAGTTCCTAAGGTACACTCTAAGTCAGGTCATTATCCTAATTCTACAAGAGTTTATGTTTCATAATTAATTAGGTGTTTTATGCCAAGAGAGTGTACAAGAAACGATAATCAACGGATACAGTTAACAAGTCAAGAAGAGATTACAATCCAATCCTAGGCAAGTGTTGTCATCCATGTACCACATATGTTTTAACGGAGTGCGTGGGGAATTCGAATCAACAATGTTTATATAGAATTCCTGGGTGTACAATCATGTTAAACATTGATTGATTCAACTCCATACGCATTCGGTTAAACCATACACAATACACGAATACCTAGACAACCCATCGAAGCACACCAAGCCACGTGCTACGATTTTAATACCCCATTAATGGTCATGAGAGACTACGTTCATGGTTTCCAATACCTAAGGCCCAAACCTAAGTTAACAATCTCGTTTCCAACAAGAATATGGTTTAAATAATTAATCTCCTTAATTACCTCTTTCCCGATCTCCAATCATCGCGAGACATGTACCATTGGATTCTCCGCTCCAAGATCTTTCCAACGGTATATGGCTTGCGAAATTCCGACGTACGGTTTAAAAGTTATAGCCTTTAGAAATTTGGCCCCTAAATATATATATTTATATTTATATATAACTATATCTAGAAACTCATGGGAAAAAGAAAAGAATAATAAATATTCAAACCCAATTCCACATGGGATGACATCATCAGTTTGCTTTTATATCAAGTCATCCCCACACTCCCAAAAACGTACAAGTCAAAGAGTTCTACAATTTCCATGGTCCCTCATACCACCAAAAAAAAAACCTCTCATCTTCCCACTTTGCCATCACAGCAGACGTTCTGTAACAGAACGTCTGCAACTAAAGCTTCCTCACATGGGCAATAAAATGGCCAAGAAAAACGTGGGCTCCACTGATCATAACCAAGATCGGACCCCACCAACAAATTCGCCCCGGGCCCTTTTCCAAGATGTAGGGGCTAGATCTGCAATCAATGGCTGAACGTTCTGACCGTCTGAACATTCAACAGTGCCCTTTTTATATATATAAATAAATATATTTTATTTAAAATACTGTACCTGCCAGAACGTTGTGAACGTTTTGAACGTTCACAGAGAGCATGTTTTTTTTTCTTTTTATATATATTATTTTATTCACTCACGCACACACCCCCAGGCCATTCCATCATCATCTCATCCACTTACATCCATTAACATCAATTAAAAGATAAATTACAATTTAAAAATAAAGATTATCCAAAACCATTATAGCATACTAACCCCAAATTAATAACAGAAACATGCTTGGAATTTGGGAAATCTAACAAGAACATAGCCAATCAATGGAAAACATACACATATGCTTAATTATAAAGTGCAGATCTACTTGCCTCAACCAAGAAGAAGATTGGAATCGGGGTATTCGAAGAGAAGCTCTCTATCACCAAAACCCACAAATCTAACCCGACCAAACGCAACCTAACACGCAAAGGAAAAGAAAAGAAAGGAAAAGAATGGGATCAAGCCTAAATCTAAAGCAAAGAGAATTGATTGAAAAGATGAAAGTGAGGGAAATCTTACCAAACTGATGTCAGTGAAAAGGGGAGATCGCGAGGAAGAAGATGATCGGTTTGGATCTTCGAGATGGCCTTTCTGGGGAAGAGTTCCGGAGCCTTGGAAAAATGAGGAAGGAGAAAATGGCTGCGGTAGACAAAACCTTCGTTGCAGAGAATGAAAGGAGATTAGGTTAATCTCTTGCTTAAGAAGAAAGGGAGGAGGAAAATACAAGTTTACCCTTAAGTGGGTCCGGTGAAAGAATCAATTATTAGAAGGGTTTCTGGTCGTCGGATCGCAACGAGCCAGAAGACAAAAATGATCAGCGCGATAAGACCTTTCCAACGAACCCAAAATCACGGCGATAGGAATTTTTCGGAAAAACACTCAATTTTCCCTAAATTGCAAACTACCCCCCTATTATGGGCAAACGAACTCAGAATCCAACGAAACTCCGCAGACACTATTCTAACGCTAAAAGAAACTCGCTCACCTTCTAATCCCACCTAAATATCTAACAAAACAATAGTAATAATAATTCAAATAAATGGGTCAACGGGCCGGTTATTAGGCCCAACTGACCCAGTAAGGTCACGGACCTTACACATTCTCTTTCATATTCTCCCACCGCTCGATGTGCGCCCCCCCCCCCCCCCCCCCTTCGCCATCACCCCCTAAAACCTCCCCTCAAATCTGACAACCGATCTTCTGGAATTCTGGTCTCTCACCCTTTTCAAAATGGTGGCCCAGCACCAATCCCTCATTCCCATCCTCTCCCTCCAACAGGGACCCATCCCGTCCCCCAATCCACACTTCTACCGGAGCGAAGCTCATCTGGACTGGCCGCCGCTCCCTTCACAGGTTCTAGCAATCACCCCCTGCAATCCTCCCTTCTTCAACCTATCTCCTCAGCCCTCTCCTCTTTCTCCCCCAACCTCATCACCTACCATCCCCCTTTCTAACCCTAACCCTTCTTCATCGGTAGATCCATCTGTCACGATCCCATTGGTCATCTCTCACTCTTTCACGATCCCTTCTGTCATCTCTCCTCCTCTTCCTCAATGGCCTCAGCTCTCTCCGCAGGTTACAGCTTCCAACACCAGCCCTCCTCCCTTTTTAAACCCATCTCCTCAGCCCTCTCCACTCCCTCCACCCGCCTCATCAGCTTCTACCTCCCTTTCTAACCCTAACCCAACGGTTGGCCCTCCTTCCTTGCTCCCCTGGCCTCGGCCCCCACCAACTATTTCTCCTTCCCTCACCCTAACCCCTGCTAACTCTCCAACCCCTCCCCCATCTAGCTCAGCCCAAATACCACCATGGAACCTTGATCAACTAACCCTCCTCCAAAACCATCTTCAGCTCCTTCAACAAAATCATCCTGGCTTCCCCAGCAAGGCTCCCTCTCGTCCCACAACCACCCCCCCCCCCCCCCCCCCCCCCCAAATCCTCTCTCCACCTATCTTCTCCCCCCCTCCTCCGGTTTTACTCGATGGAAAACTTTTGATCAAGATTCCACTTCAGATGATCAACTCAAGCAAACAGTCCTTCTCCCACTCTGCAATAGGTAAATTTGTTGGCCGTCGACCTACCCTGGAGGCTCTGGAAAAATGGGTGGTATCCTCTTGGAATATGTCCAGACCTTGCTTGATCTCTCTGACTTCTCAAGGGAACTTCATCTTCAGGTTTCATTCTAAGGAAGACAGAGATGCACTGGTAGGCTCCAGCCCCCTTCATATGGATAGAAAAAAAATTCCTTCTCCAACCTTGGATGCCAGGTCTAGATGAAACATCCTGACCTTCAGAAGCTCCAGTTTGGATCAGGCTAAAAGGAATCCCCTTTCACTGCTGGAGTAGTGACATTATCCTTTCGATAGCGGCCTCAATCGGGAAGCCAATCCGCCTGGATGAAATCACATATAGCCAGAGAATGTTCTCCTTTGCCAGAGTGTAGGTTGTTTTGGATGTGGCTAGTCCTTCTCCCAGGTCCATCTCAGTCGACTTGGAGGGCGAAGCTCAGGTGGAAGTAGAAGTCCAATACGAATCCATCCCATGCTCAGAATGTTTCTCGGCTAGTCACCATTCTTCCAAATGTCCTTTCCAATTGAAGCCTGGGTTGCTGAAGACTCCAGTCCAGCCTCCAATTTTAATTGCTCCTATCCTAACCTCTGTAACAGTAGCAGCTACAGAAGGCACAGAGGTAGGCAGAGAGGTAGGAGAGGACACTGCAGACAGAGAGGTCTCAGGTGGCAAGGTCCCAGAGGCAGTAGAAGGCTCAGCAACTTCAGCTATCCATCTCAACTTCCCAACCACTTCAGCTCCCGCACCTCAGTCTACTCGGGTAAGCCTGGAAAAAAGCACTTCGGTCATCCCCCCCTCTCTACCCACTACTTCTGATCATCCCCCCTCAGTTAAACCCCTCCAATCATATTCGGCCAAAGAGGACCCACCAATTTCCTCCCTTGAACCCCTAACATCCGACAACCCTCTCTCTACCCTTCCAAAGGATGTAGCTTTTGAAATCCTAGAACGAATTCCGGCTCCCATAGTGGACTGTTCCAACCCGTTCTCCATTTTGGAAAATTACTCCTATGCAAACCCTGCCCTCTCTTCTGCCAACCTCAAAAGACTGCAAGCTAACCCTCCAAAACTGAATAGGATCACCCCAGAGCAGGTGTTAGACTCAGTCACTCCCTCCCTTCCCAAACCAGATTCCACCAAAGATAACTCCCTAGTGGTTGATCTATCCTCTTTCAAGATGAAAGCCAAAAGGAAACCTAAAGCCAATGCTCTCTCATCCTCAGGTCCTAAATCTCCTGGCTCTCCCACCAAAAAAGTTACCTAGTGGTTAAAATTATCTATTGGAATAGCCGGGGTATTTGCAACTCCCCTACAACAAAACATGGTTTCCCACCTTATTGTTGTTCATTCTCCAGATGTCCTTTTTCTTTCTGAGCCTAAATCTTCTTTAGACTCCCTTTCCTATGCAGCTTCTCCCTTTGGCCTCTCTCCTTCTTTCTCCAATGCAAATAATTCCCTGTGGTGCCTCTGTAACCAATCCTCTAATTTCCTTTTCTCTTTAATAGACCATTCTTCCCAGCACATATCCATTTCCATTTCTGGTGCTCCCCCTTCCTCCCATAGTTTCATTACAGGAGTGTATGGATCCACTGATTACAGGCAAAGAAGAGTTCTCTGGGAATACTTAGTTAGAAGCTCCATCTCCACTAAGCCCTGGTGTGTGATTGGAGACTTCAATGCCATCCTTCTTGCCAAAGAAAAGTTCAGCATTCGTCCGCTCTCCTCTGCTTCGGTCAAAGATTTTAATGATATGGCCCTGGCAGCTGGTTTAAAAGACATGGGCTACAGAGGAAATAGTTTCACCTGGACTAACAACAGGCTTGGTCGGGCCTTTGTGGCAGCCAGGCTAGATAGAGCTTTAGCTAATTCTTCATGGGTAGACTCTTTTGAGGATCCTTTGGTTTATCATCTCCCTAGAATATCCTCAGACCACAGCCCCATTATCCTCTCCCACAGGCAAAGCCTTTCCTAAAAAAATAGGCCTTTCAGATTCGAGGAAAAGTGGCTCTCCCATGACTCTTTTACTAAAGTTGTAGAAGACAGTTGGGTAGCCCCCTGCCATGGTTCTCCCCATTTCATATTGGCTTCCAAATTAAAGATTCTCAAGTTCAACCTAAAGACCTGGAGTAAAGATGTTTATGGCCATTTCAAGAATCACATTGAAGAGGCAGAATCCCAAGTTCTGGCAAAGGAAACCGCTTTCGAAGCTCAGCCTAACGACTCCCTCCTCAGGGATCGCCAAGGCTAACCTTCATAATTGGCTTAATGCGGAATCTACTCACTGGAAACAACGAGCTAAGGTGAAATGGCTTCAAGAAGGGGATAGAAATACCAAATTCTTTCACCTGTCTGCGAAGGCCAAAGGTGTTCGGAAGCGTATTGACAAAATATCTGTTGAAGGCATCCTTTTCGAAGAAGCTCATCAGATAAAAGAGAAAGCTGTCTCTTTCTTCTCCAAGCTGTTCCAAGCAGACTCGGTTATTCCAGAAGAAGATCTTTTCCGTCTAAACGGCCCTTCTGTCTCAGAATCCCAAAACCAGGCTCTTGTCTCTATCCCTTCCTTGGAAGAAACTCGGCAGGTTGCTTTCCTCCTAAAAAAAAGTAGCTCCCTGGGTCCGGATGGATTCTCAGGGGTCTTTTTTACTAGCTGCTGACAAATAGTGTGCAAAGAAGTCTATGAAGCAGTCATCCACTTCTTCAAATCTGGCCGTCTGCTAAGAGAATCCAATGCTCTCTTCATCTCCCTTATCCCCAAGGTCTCCTCGCCAGACGCATTTGCAGATTTCAGGCCTATCAGTCTCCTAAACTTCACTTACAAAATCTCCTCCAAGATTTTGGCTTCTAGGCTCTCCTCCATCCTTCCTTCCCTTATTTCCAACAGTCAATCAGCCTTTGTCAAAGGTCGGACCATCCACCATAATGTGGCCTTAGCTCATGACCTTATCCAAAAGCTCAATTCTAAGATCGGTGGTGGCTCAGTGTGCTTGAAGCTAGATATTTCGAAGGCTTTTGACAAACTCCAGTGGAACTTCCTCTTCAGAGCCCTCCAATTCTTCAACTTTTCATCTACCTGGATTAACCTAATCAAGGAGATGATCTGCACGAGTAGAGGCTCAGTTCTTATTAACAACAGCCCTAGTGGCTTCTTCTCCTCTTCCTGTGGACTGCGCCAAGGGGACCCCCTGTCGCCCTATTTATTCATCCTAGCAGAGGAGATCCTTAGCCTTCACATTGATCAGCTAAGGTCTTCAGGGAAAATTTTGCCTATTTCTCCAGTGCCTAATACCCCTTGTCACTTGCTCTATGCTGATGATATCCTGATTTTCATCAAAGCTTTTAAGCCCGGGTTAAGAATTATCAAAGAGCTGCTCCTTCAGTACCAGGAATCCTCAGGCCAGAGTTTTAATCTCTTGAAGAGTGATCTCTATATGGGGAAATGTTCAGCTAGAAGAGCCCAAATGATCTCTGAGATTATTCCTATCTCCAAAGCTTCTCTCCCGGCAGTTTATCTTGGCGTTCCTTTATTCTTCGGAGCTTCTAGACACTACCACTTTACCCGGATTCTTGACTCTATTCGGATTAAGTTGGACGGCTGGAAGGCTAAATGCCTATCTTTTGCAGGAAGGCTGACTTTGGTCAAGCACATCCTCTCTTCCATTCCCCTTCATATCTCCATGGTTATTTCCCTGCCTATTAAAACCTGTCAGCAAATAGAAAGGCTCCTGAGGAACTTTCTGTGGTCCTCTAGCCAGGAGAAAAAGAAGAGTCATATGGTGAACTGGGCTAAGGTGTGTCTGCCTAAGGTAGAAGGTGGTTTGGGTATTAGGAGGGTGCAGGAGTTCAACGAAGCCTGCATGATGAAGCTGGGCTGGTCAGCAGCTACCTCCAACTCCCTCTAGGCTACTTGGTTCCGAGGTCGGTATTTTAGGTCCTCTCTCATCTAGTATGAAGCCAATCCAAAGGCAGGGTCCTGCATCTGGAAGAGGATCAGATCCTTAGCCCCTTTAATTCAGCTAGGCAGCCGCTGGGTTCTTGGGGATGGCAGTTCCATCCAGCTTTGGCTAGACAACTGGATTGATCATGATCCAATTGCTCCTAGATTCCCCCTCTTCCTCTTCTCCGAAAATGACCGGGTGTCGGATATCATTCAAGGGAGTTCTTGGTGCTTTCCAGCTTCCTTGCCAGCAGAAGTTCACAGCTTCCTCTTCCATCAGACAGCGCACATTCAGCTGCCTGCTTCTCCTATCCCAAATAAGCTTTCCTAGAAAGGCCAAGCTTTAGGGGATCTCTCTGTAAGACCCCGCCCCGAGTTAATCAAGATTAACTCTAATTAATTGAAGTTAGTGCTAATTAATCACGTTTAATGAGGCTAATGATGGTTAATGATCCAACTCGACGAGATTAGTCTCAAATGATTGAACTAAGCCTAATGAAATGATAATGACGGGTATTAAGTGAATTGAATGATCTTAGACTCAAACTAAGGAAACAAGACCTTTTTCGTAAATACGGATTTATACGTATTTTGTCGAATACGGAAACTCTTGATACCAACACGCGTATCTCGACGAGTACGTTAACTTTCGTAATAGACTCGAAGTCGTTTGACGAGAATTTGGTCAAATGACCCTTCATTTGACTCAAGATGTAAATGGCATTAGTGGAATGGACTTAAATGCAAAAGGAGGTTTATATAAAAGGAATGAAACCCTTTGAGTTCATTTTACTTCATTCCATTGAAGAGAGAAACCCTAGGCACCCCTTTCCCTTCTTCCTCCTTCCACTCTTCTTCATCAAATAGAGAGAGATTGGGAGTATTTCAAGTGGGTTTTGGAGAAGCCTCATCTTCTTCACCTTCTTCCTCACCTTGTTTCCATCTTTGGTGTGTTGGAGCTTGGAAGAAAAGCTCAAGAATCCCTTCTCTTGGAACTACAAGTAAGTAGTTGATCATTTAGTGAGTTTCCAAGTTGTAATAGGTGATTGGGCATGGATTCTAGTGTAAATGACTTATAGGAATGTGTTTTTCATGTGTTATGGAAATAGGGTTTGAAATTGGGGATTTTAACATCAAGGCAAGCTAGTAAAGAGGGGTTTCTTGCTAATAGACTTCAAAGGCAAGTATAAATGCTTCTCATGATTGAATATGCTAGTATACAAGTTGTTCTTTGAGTTATAAAGATGGGTTCTCAAACCCTATTGTAGAAATGGAGATTTGTGAACTTGGTTTGGTTCTATGGATTTTGATGCTTTAATGATAGAATAGAGGTGTTATTTGTGTATTAAATGATGGATGAGGAAGGGTTAGAAGATCTTTAAATGTGTTGCAAATGGTAGTTGAAATGAGTGAATGAAGGAGTGAATGTTCGGATTCCAGAAATGGAGTTCTGGACAGTTCGCTCGAGCGAACTCCCAGTTCGCTCGAGCGAAGCAGTTACTGCCTGACGCGAAAAAGTGTCCGCTCGAGCGAACTTTAGGTGCGCTCGTGCGATGTAGGTTCTGTTTGGGTCCGCTCGAGCGAACTTGGATCCGCTCGAGCGAACCTGATACTGGCCCAAATATGAAATTGTAAGCGAAAAGTTTTCCAATCGATCGGACCTAACGGTCCGATCGATCGGGGGACTCAGTTTGAGTCCAGTAGGTTTTGGATTTTTTGCGTAAACTTGGAGCACTCCTCGTGAGTATCGATGCTCCCTTATATTAGTTTTAAGACTAATCATGGGGTAAAGTGAGACCGATGAGAATTATGAATAATAAAGAAGGGATCTCATAGATAATTTATTGTGGACTAAACTTCCATGGGTGATAATTATGGGGATGTGAATGCACACACTAATATTACAAATGTGATGTCCATCAAGAATAACACGTGCATTCGGTAACCAATAGTTATACCTCATCGGTTGTTTAGATTGGAGATAGAGTTAAATAGAAACAGAGCTGACTGACAAGTCCCTCATTGTAACTGTGTGCCCCAATCTAGTGAGATTGGTATCACTATTGTTTCCTTCCCTCGTCATGATGGGAATTATTGAATGGAATTAAATCCAGGATTGGGTTACTCCCTGAAAAACATTAACCCTGAAGTTTGGCACTACCTAGCAATTGTACTAGAACTCTAAATGAGTTCAATGAATTAATAAATGAAATAAATGATTAATCCTACTGCAGTAGATGGATTTGGGGGCGTTCCGGAACTCCGTGGTGATGCTAGTTGTCCCTGGCCCGGACACTAGTAAGTCCCACTAAATTCCGATCGTATCTATGGGTATTGATCGATGCCTTCCAATTGGGAGATGAATCCTTCCTTTGAGGGAAGATGGTAATGATAATCCTTCCTTTGAGGGAAGATGGTAAATGAAATGAATGAAATGACAATGAATGCTATGGTAGTGACCATCCATAACGTGTCCACAAGATTGACTTTTATAGTTGTATATTGTATTGTAGGAACTTTCTAGACTTATCTAGAATTGGAACTGTCACTAATAGATTGATTAAGTTTGACTTATGTACTAACATAATATTGTGAGAATTGTTTATACATTGTTGAACCGTCGTGTTCACTCGTGTTATTGATGGCATTACAGGCCAGATTACCCATGCCGGTGCAGCAGCGCCCCCGGCGGGAGCGGAGGAGACCGCTCCGGTTCCTCCAGGAGGATTGATTGAGTGGAATGGCCGGGATGTCGTTTGATACGGGCATCCGAGTGCGAGAAGGAACATTTGTTTTGAGAAACATTTTGTGAAGCTATTCTTTTTGTATAATCATTTTGGAATGTAATTATGGTCACTGCACAATATTTTGGACATGCATTATTGGAAAAGTAAATGATGGATTTGATACATGTATAAGGGACGTTATTTTGTATACATGTACATCTTGATTGATATTGTTAAGTGAAATTGTTTCCGCAGAATTGTGTAATTGACAGGTTATTGTGAATGTTATCCCTTGTGGATTTCGTTTTAACTTCGGTTAATTCGAGATTTACGGGAGTAAGTATGGGCTCACGGCTCGGGGTTACCGGATCTCGGGCACGGGTCGTGACACTCTCCCTAAAGTCAGCTTGGAATTCCCTTAGGACCAGAGGGGATGCAGTAGCTTGGCACAATCTCGTCTGGAACAAATTCATCAACCCTAGGCTTTCCTGCTTTAGCTGGCGTCTCCTTCACCGGAAAACTCCTACAGACTCTTGGGCTAAGCTAATTGGTTGTTCCATGGCTTCTAGATGCTACTCCTGCCTCTGTGAGGAAGAGTCAGACCTTCATCTCTTCTTCACTTGCGCCCAAGCCAAGCTTCTATGGTATTGGCTTCTCAGCTTCTCAGGTAGACCAATGGTCTCTCCTCTCTCTGCCTCCTCTATTTGGTATGCTTTATCGAAGGATGCAGAGGGCCCTGTAAGAAAATTCATAGCAGCAGTCTTCTTCCAAGTCATTAACACCATTTGGTTCCTCCGGAACGAAGCTAAGCACTGCAGCAAACGTCCTTCCTTGACTAAGGCCAAGTCGATTATCATTGACAGATGTAGCCATTTCCTCAGCCCCACTATTAGCAGTCAGCCTATCCCTTCTCATCCCCTTTTGAGAGCTATAGGGAGAGGAGATTTTTTCTGTTCTTTCTCCTAGTGTCTTTGTAGGTTGTCAGAAGTTAGGAGGTTCTGCTCTTCTTCCTCGCTATTCAGTTCTGCTTCGGGTTGGTGTCCCTGAGATCCCAGGGGTAGTAGCTGTGTGGTTGTGGCTGCAATTGCTCCTTATCAGGCTCTTTCCAAGTGTAGTTTTGAAAAGCTCTTCTTAGCTGTCGTGGTCCTCGGGCTGCAGTTGGAAGTGTAGCATTGAGCTGCTGTTGGAGTTTCTTTCTGTTTTCTGCTGCAGTTAGCTTCCTCCTTCAGTATTGGAGTTTCAGTTTCCTGCAGTTCCCTCCTCCTCTGCTCCAGCCTGGATTTTTCTTCTTTTCTGAGCGCCTAAGTGAGCAGTGAGTGGCTCCTTCGCTCTCAGTCCAGTTCATGTAGAGGAGCCTCTTCTGGCAGTATTCCTGGGCTTATGAAGTCTTGCTATTTTCCAAGTCCGTTGGGTTCTCAGTTTTAGCATCCCTTTCCAGCTCCAGTGCTTTTAGCCTCCCCTTGCAGCTCCAGTGCCTTAGCCTGCAGGGTCTGCAGAAAGTATCTTTTGAGCTGTTCATCGTGGTGTTAGCGGTGGGGTTTCAGTTTCCAGCAGTGGTGTCGCCAGCTTAGAGTTTCTCTATTCCTCTGGAGGCAGATTAGATTTGATTCTTTTGAGAGCCTCTTCGTGTTTTGTTTGGGCTTCAGTGGAGCTTCCAGTAGTTTGGTATTTGCTGGTCTTTGGCTGTTTATGCAGTTGCGTTGCTCTCTGCTTCTTCTTTAGCTTTGCTCCTTCTGCAGCTCAGGCCTAGCAGCATCTTTTATGAGCTAGGAGAAGGATTGCAGGGGGGCCGGTGTATTGGGAGAGCAAGCTTGGGCCTTTCCATTTGTAGATTTTTTGTCCGAGGCCCTGAAGTTCTTTTAGTCTTGTTTCGGTCATCCAGAGTTGAGTTCATCGATGACCAGCGGAAGGGTTTTTTTGTTTGCTTCCAAGAGTTAGTTGGCGCTGCTAGATGAGCCCAGCAATGGCCTTTCAGTCCAGCCCTGTTTCTGGTCTTCCTTTTTTAGTCCAGCAGTCCTCTGCAGTGGCTTGAGGAGCAGTTGCAGTGCTTTTGCAGTGGCTGCTTCTGCCCCTCATCTTGCTCCGTTGCAATGCAGCTTCTGTCAAGCTCTTCTTAGCCTTTCTCATTGTGTTTTAGTGAGCTGTGGCCTCTAGTCCTCCAGCTTGCTTCCCTGGTTTGGTGCTCCTTTTCAGAGTAGTGTTGTAGCTGGAAGATTGCTCCGCTTTTTCAGCTCTCTGTTTTCTTAGGATGGGAATTTAGTAGCTCCTTGTTCAACCCAGGTTAGCTTTGGATGGCTTCGCAAGGTTCTCTTTGTTGCAGGTTTTGGCCCTGGTCCCGCCTTTTCTCCCTCTCTTGTGGTTTCAGCTCTAGTTTGTTTGGTTTGGGAGGCTTGGCTGTGCTCTCAAAGTTGCAGGCCTCTTGGGCTCTGTTCTGATGCTTCTAGTTTAGGTCCTGAATCAGATTTTTATTCTCAGAGTTTCAAGGAGTTTCTCAAGTCTTAGGCTGAGTTGGGTGTGGTTGCTGCTTTTTGCTTCAAGTTAGTTTTGGTCAGCGTGGTGTTGCTGGAGGTTAATCTAGTTTGGGATTTGCAGGCTTTAGGTTGATGCTGTGGCTGTAATGCTGTGGTTCTCTTTGTCCTTTGTCCTGGAATTTCCCCTATCTTCTTGGAGAATTTTAGGTTTTGGTTTATTTTTCTTTTCTTTTTGCTGGTTCTAGGCTTCTATGTTTGAAGGCTACCCTTTCAGTTTGCTTTCCATTGGATGTATTTTTTCTTCTCCTTTGTCCTGGGGCTTTGCCCTTCTCTTTCTTTTCAATACAGATTTACCAATTAGCAAAAAAAAAAACATCGCCTAAGTAATATGCTTGACATGCCTTAATATACCTGTATGGGCCTTCCACCTATCAGCTTAAGCTTTTGGGTTGGCATATGGTTTATTACATGGTATCAGAGCGGGTTCTGATCCCGTTGTTCTTGTGTAGCCCACATGTCAGGCCCGTCCATGAAATCCGTAGGGCCTGCACGTGAAGGGGAGTGTTGGGAAGTCCCATATTCCATATTGCCTAAATAATAGGCTTGACATGTCTTATTATACTTGTATGGGCCTTCCACCTATCAGCTTAAGCTTTTTGGTTGGTATATGGTTTATTACAAGCTCCAATTAGGGGCAACTTGCTCAAGGACAGGGCTGCCAAGTTGCAATTGTCGTAAAAATAGGCTTGTTGGAGAGGAGGGAAGGTGAGGAACACAACCATGAGCTTGGATTTCAAATTTCAAGAGAGTTGGGCTTGATTTGGGAGAACATGCATATAGAAGAAAAGGTAGAAGAGCGCTGCTGAAATCCCTCTCTCTACTTGAAAAATCTGTTGGAAATGAAGGAGAGATACGGGCTGGCCTATATATATCTTAAGACTTGATGGGCCTGGAGATGGGCTTTCTGGGCCTCAGGTGGACTCTACGAAAAAGAAACAAACGATCTTCATAAAATCTAGTTTTCAAAAAATATATTTTTCGTATGATTTGAAAACATTGAAATTCATGTACAGATTTTGATGTAAAAAGTCTATTTTGCTCTTTTGATTGAAAAACTGGATTTGTAGACCTCGAATGTGGACTGAATGAACACGAAAGTTGTAGGGGCTAATTTGAACTATCAAAAGGAGTAGAAATGCAAATTTTTCCAAATCATTACTAACCCCCACACTGACAAGAGAAACAGAAAGGCTCCCTGAGCATATCTCAGACTAGGCTCAAAGGCTCTCAAAATTCTCCAAAGCTATGAAGATTCTAATCAAACTCACTAACTTAGTCAAACATCCTCTGATCTCACTTAAAAAGATAAACTCAAAACTAAAACCAAGCTGATCATGAGAATTAGGGGACGGGGCCTTACACTTCTAATATTCATTCATGAGAATTAGGGGACGGGGCCAAACCCAACCCGCCACATATACGGGTCGGCCAAGGGTTAGGTTTGCTGACCCGTATAGAAACGGGTCGGGTTAGGGTTGGCCCGCCTAACTCAGTCGACCCGTATAACTTAACTCTTAACATCTTGCTGACTTAAGAAATATATAGAGTTTTTCCATTTTAATATGTTGATGATTATAATATAATATTTTTATAGTTTAGAAGTTTGGTATTTATAGCATTGATTTATTGATTTGGAGAATTAGAGATTCATAATTTTTTTTAAATAGTGGATGCTAAAATTTGCTCAATCTTAGAGTTATTTAAAATGTCATATTTGTTGCATTGAGATTATAGTGCTAAATGCATTTTATGATTTTATCACGAATACCGTTCTCCTATGATAGAATTGTACATTCTATATGAATGATTACTTTTTAATATTTATTTTTAATGGTGATCCTCAAATTTGAATGGCTATCAATGGGCTAGATTGAAATTGGCTAAACTAGTATTGACTTATATTCTTTTCTTCCATTTGCAACCTCAAAGCTTGATTTCTCATGTTTGTCTTTTCTATTTTCTTATAAATTATAATATCTTGTTAATTTTTTTTTATCAATTTCATATATTATATATTATTTGGGTTTAGTATTACTATATATATAATGATTATCATAAAAGGTTAATGATTTCCCATATAACTCGACTACCCGTGCTTAAAGTACAATGCAAAACGGCATAAGCATGAAAAAATAATAATGAAAATATTTGTAGGATTCAATATTCTATTACTTTTCTAGACACATCACAAAGTCTAAATGCTTTTTTTTTTTTTTTATTAAGATAAAACAATGCACAAAGTAGTGGGGAGTTCTATTTATTTATGTTTTAAGATAAAACAATGCACAAAGTAGTGAGGAGTTCTAGTGGTTTAGTTGTCATTTGAAAGAAATAGATCTTGAGTTCGAATCTCCTCATCTATTTTTTTACAAGGCTCAAACCCATTTAAAAAATGAGCAACTCGGGTCAGGTCAGCCCGGCCTGACCTGACCCATATTTATTGCGGGTTAGGCGGTTTAGCCTGACCCGAAGTATAATGGGTGTGGGTTGCAAACCTTCAACCCGTTTTAAAAACCCCGTGACCCGACTGGGGCGGGGATGGGGATTCATCCTGGGGCAGGTATGGGGATGGGGAATTTATTACCGAGGCCGGGATGGGGTATGGCGACCCGCCCCATACCCGCCCCATTGACAAGCCTAATCATATCAAAATTTGTATCAGCTGTTTGTTTACATGTGTAAAAAATGTCTCATCACCACTCTACTTTTTACTCACTTTTTCATCCAAACAAGCTAGAGTGAAAAGAAAAAAAAAAAAACATTACATCACCACTTTACGACTCACTTTACTTTTTCATTCAAATAAGCTGAAGTATTTTAAAAAAAAATAAAAACCCATCAGGCCATGGCATACTTTTACTCCTGCTTTACTACTTCTTAATTTTGTTAAAACAATCAGCCCCAAGAAAAAGATATTCCTTGCCAGGTTCCCTTAAATCAAGAAATTAATGAGTTCTAACTGAGAAAATCATCTCCTTACCCGGGTGGAAATGAGTGTCAGTTCTCACCTGCTTGCCTAGGGCGGGCTCTCTCTTGGGTCCACCCCCCACCCCAACCCCGCCGGCTCACTGTATCAAATCAGTTGGTTCTGACAATGACTCGCTAACATTCAAAAATATCTAAATCAGCCCATTAGTAAGGTCCATGGGCCTGAGACCCAAGCCCAAAATCAGACCTGTTAAGGTTTCTGTTTCTGAATAAGGCTCGAGGCCCAGCCCATTGGAACAAGATTTATGCCAAGCTTGTTCAAGGGGTCTTAGATAAACTAGGCATGGCAACCTTAGGCCCGTTTACTTGCGCATCACCTGATATCAGATACTTGTACCTGGAATGGGAATGCAGTGTGAAGCAAGCAAAACATTCCATACTTTAGATTAAAGGGGCATCATCAATTTACCTCTTTTTTACCCACTTTAGTACAACACTGAAGAGGATTGGAAGAACTGGATGGACCACTGAAAAAAACAAAAGGATGAACAAGACAGAAGGAAAAAAAGAGGAAAAAAAAAGGAAAAAGGAAGAAATGCTAATGTATGTTCAGTTTTTGTAATGAACAAACCAAGCTCATATGCGCTTGTCATTGAGGCTGAGTTGAATTTATCTAAAGTGGCACGTGGCATGCTGGTGGGTCCCCTTCTCTCACACTAAAGGACACATGAAAACAGCTCTCATCACACTAACTGTTACACATAATGGAGAAGATGTTAGGGATATAATGATATATGGGCTGAGTAAAACAATGAGCTTGTGAGGCTCTTTGTTCTGTCCATCACGTGTTGCCCACATGCCAACAAACCCACTGTGTTTATTTTCACTCACAGCCAGTGAGTCCGGATCCCCTGAGTGCCTCCCACATGTTTCTTGTGTGTGGGATATGTGGGATTCCATTCTAGGAGCCACCTATTGATAATTCAAACCATTCAATCTGAATGTTATCGGCTCTAGTGATATATTTTATAAGATTATTTCAGTTGTAATTAGTCCCACAATAGAATTGAGTACGTGATTGACAGAGTGATTAATGCATAGGACTCTGTTAATCGCACTTTCAGTCATTTGCTCAACTTAACGTGGGCCAAACTCCTGCTGAAGTAAAATTCCAAGCTATGTCGGCAGAGAGGATGGCATTTATTCGAAAAGTCAAGATTATAAAGAGGTGGGTCCCATAGTTAATTTCCACACATCCCACTCGCGGATAGCATGTGAGAGACACAACCAGCGAGTCAACATACCCTTCAATTGAGTAGTTGTTCTCCAAGTGTGAAACCTAGAGATTATCTAAGCCTTATAAATCCATTAATGGGGCTCACCTTTCGAATTTATTTTATCAGTAAGCAAATCTTTTAAATCAAAGCCACTCAAAATCACGGCACTCACAATTTGCTCTAATGTCACAACTTGTTCTAAGGAAAAGTTCTACTCCAATCAGAGTTATTGCTTCATGATAGATTGATGGTCCGTACCTAAAACCCATGGCTTAATATTTGGTCTTTATGGTAATCCTGCGGTGTAGATGTGATCAACTTGAGGATGGGCAAAAGTATGATCGCGAGTGAAGTTTTCCTAGTGATTAGAATTTGCTGCAAAAGTGATATTCAGTTGTTTAGATCCCTAAGGTGGGACCTGCTGTTTTATTTACAGCTTACAGCTATGGGAATAGAGAATCTCAGACACCCCCCCCCCCCCCCCCCCCTCTCTCCAGGAAGCAAGGAATCCTTTTAATGTGGTGGGCCGCCAGTGGGCCCCTACAAGCATGCCACATGCATGCACCCATTGAAAAGGATCCTGATTGGAGAATTCCTATATAAGGTGGCTGGGCTGTTACTCATTCCTAGCACTTTCCAAGTTTCTATTAACATGTCATCCAATCCATCTCCTCCTCCTTATCCTATTACTACTTCTCAATCTGATTGGATTAATAACATATCCCATGAAACTACTCCTCGAACTCCTCCAATTTCTCTTTCTCAATATGATTCAAAGATCTATCTTCGAGAAGGATGGACAGACCAAAGAACAAAAGACGAGCTCTTCGAAAACGCCATGCAAGAAGATTGGGATGCTGTGATCAGAATTTACGAAGACAAAAAAGACATCGTTTGGACGGCCAAGATCACCCGCAACAAAGAAACAGCCCTGCACATTGCTATATCGGACAGCAAAACTGAGGTGGTGAAGAAGCTTCTGGATATTATTGATCCCATTAAGATCCGAGAGATGACGAACGACATGGCTGAGAACCCGCTCCACCTGGCGGCCTCGCTGGGGCAGGCGGAGACGTGCAGGTGGCTGGTAGAAAGGGATCCTGAACTGATTGGAGCGAAGAACGAACAAGGAGAGACCCCTTTGTTCCAAGCAGCACTTCATGTGAAGGAGAAGGCCTTCTATGCACTCCATCCAAAGTGCCCCCTTACTGGAAAGGATATAAAACATGATATTGTTCACTGCAAGAGGACTGATGGCAACAGCATTCTTCATGTTGCCATCCAACGAGAGTACTACGGTAAGCATTGCATACAACTCCTTTTCGTTTCTTTTCTTTCTTTGTTTTTTTTTTTTTTTTTTTTTTTTTTTTTTTGTCCTAGTCCGGACTAGGTTGTCTAAATGTTGAACCATATCTAACCTACTCGTAAAATAACTTAAAAGTAATCTGCTGCATGTCAACCTGACCCGACACACATAACCGCGATCCTACATGGGTTGACCCATGCAACTCGACCCACCAATCCAACTAGTCGGAGTTTAGCCCATGCCCAATCCATTTCAAATATTTAAGATATATATGAGTCAGATTGTAGGGAAAAAAAATCTTAAAGTACAAAAATGTTAAACAATAACTGTTTAAATTGGTTTAGAAATGTGGGTCAGCCTTAACTCAGCCCATTTAAATGGGTTATGCGGGTTATGCGGGTCAACCCTAAAACGATCTTCTTTTACCAAAAAAAAAAAAAAAAAAACTACTGACACAATCTGTTTTACCACAGCTTGAATTTATCTAACCGGTAACCAGCTCCTGTAGGATAACTGTATAAGGGCAGGGTTATGTAGGTCAAATGCTGGTCCGATAAGGGTCAAATCATATTTGCCTCCCCTAGATCAAACTGCCTTTATTTTTAAGAGTGAGCGGTGCTATTGTAGTTAGCTAGATCCAATTTATTAAGTTGATTGTGGGTCCCTACAAAATAAAACATGTGTCCTATTTTAAAAGATGGGGGAGAGAGCTTCCATCAAGAATTTGGACCCATTGCAATTGCCTCCCCGTCGGAATGATAAAATGCGAAAAACATTATTTTCCTTTTTTTATTTTATTAATTTTGATTATATGTAATACACATGATTAATCTGACAATGACTGCATGCACTCTAAACTTGTAAAATTTGGGTTAACACCAATTTGGCAGCTTGGATTTCGTAAGTGGGATCCGCTGATGAATTTATGGACCCACAAATATTGTGATGATGCAGGCATCATCAAAAACTAAAGCCATTTTGCATCCACTGGAATGTACTTACTCAGTGCCATTTATTTATTTGTAGGGCTAGCTTATCAGATCATATACTGGTATCCGGAGCTCATTAAGTTTTATAACGAAAAAGGACTGACAGCTCTTCATGTTCTTGCCCAAAATCCCTCAGCTTTCAAAAGTGGATGTCACTTGGGGCCCTTTGATGATTTCATATATCGCTGTGAGCTCTCTCTCTCTCTCTCTCTCTCTCTCTCTCTCTCTCTATATATATATATATATATATCGCTGTGAGCTCTCTCTCTCTCTCTCTCTCTCTCTCTCTCTCTCTCTCTCTCTATATATATATATATATATATGGGGTTTCAATTAACACGATAAGGCTCAACCCGAACATGACCCATTTATTGATTAAGTTGGAATTGTCTATCGAAGTTAATTAATGTGCAAGTTAAAAGTGGAATAAACCCATATTCTATTAACAAAACACATGCTCAGTCTATTAAACCCGTTGAGGTAATACAAATAATGTGTTACTTAGTTGAGACAATTTTAACCAACTCCCTTTCATGCATTTTATGCTTCACTAGTAGAGCCCTGCACGTGCAAGGAACATACTCTTTCAGTATGATAATTTGAAAAAATAAAGTCATTGAAAAACTCAATATTAACTATCCCAATGGAGAATGACCATGTAACAAATTAAGTAATTTACAATCACTCATTATTCTTATGAAATTTAGTAAAGGCTTCAATAGAAAAAAGTAAGAAGAAGATTGAATAACAAGATATATGGAAGGAAACTAAACCAAACCAAACCAAACCAAGCCTTTTCCCACTAGGTGGAGTCGGCTATATGGATTTGACGACGCCAATCAAATCTGTTTAGGGCCATGTCATCCGTTAGATCCATGTATGCAAGGTCATGTTTAATAGTTTCTTTCCAACTTCTCTTGGGTCTCCCTCTCCCTCTCCTACTCCTGGCAATCTCTATGCCTTCACACCTTTTAACAGGTGCCTCCATTGGACGTCTTCTAACATGGCCAAACTATCTTAGTCGATTTTCTCTCATTTTATCTCCAATCGGTGCTATTCCTATTTTGCCCCTAATCTCCTCATTCCTAATCCTATCTCTCCTTGTGGTCCCGCACATCCATCTTAGCATTCTCATCTCCGCAACTTCCATCTTCTTAACATGATTATGCTTTACTGCCCAACACTCTGATCCATATAACAATGCTGGTCTTACCGCCACCTTATAATACTTTCCTTTAACCCTGAGGGGGACTTTCCAATCACACAAGACCCCCGAAGCACTCCTCAATTTGGTCCACCCGGCTTGAATCCTGTGACTTACATCAGTATCAATCCCTCCATCCTGTTGCACCATCAATCCAAGGTACCTAAAGTTTTCTTTCTCTACAATCTTTTGTGTGCCTAAACTTACTTCTATGTTACCAAGTGTCCTACTTTGGTTAAACTTGCACTCCATATATTCCGTCTTCCATCGACTTAGCCTAAACCCTTTTGTCTCTAACGTTTTCCGCCATACTTTTAGCTTAGCATTCACTCCTTCTCTCGTCTCATCTACTAAAACAATATCATCTGCAAATGGCATACACCACGGCACCTCATCCTGAATATGTCTTGTAATCTCATCGATAACTAGGGCAAACAAGTACGGGCTTAATGCTGAGCCTTGGTGTAGACCAATCGTGATAGGAAACTCCTTAGTCTTTCCGCCAGTCGTCCTTATAGATGTCACGGCTCTATCATACATATCCTTTATCGCCTCAATATATGCGACACACACTCTTTTCTTTTCCAGTACTCCCCATAGAATCTCCCTAGGAACCCGGTCATAAGCCTTCTCCAAGTCAATGAACATCATATGTAAATTTCTCTGACCTTCTCTATACTGTTCCATTAACCTACTCAGGAGAAAGATAGCCTCCATGGTTGATCTCCCAGGCATGAAACCAAATTGATTCTCTGAAACGTTTGTTGTTCTTCTTAGTCTTCTCTCAATAACTCTC
This sequence comes from Umbellularia californica, assembly GCA_028538565.1. Taxonomy (NCBI): domain Eukaryota; kingdom Viridiplantae; phylum Streptophyta; class Magnoliopsida; order Laurales; family Lauraceae; genus Umbellularia; species Umbellularia californica. The sequence continues at coordinate 94,573,581 of JAPQWN010000003.1, read as the reverse complement.
CCATAATTTCATCGTATGGCTCATCAATTTAATCCCGCGGTAGTTCGCATAGTTCTGAATATCTCCTTTGTTCTTGTATATGGGTATAAGAATACTTTTCCTCCATGCATCAGGCATCTTCTTACTCTTTAGCACTACATTAAAAAGTTTTGTCAACCAACTTATGCCATTCTTCCCGAAGCACCTCCAGACCTCAATAGGGATACCATCTGGCCCAACCGCTTTCCCATTCTTCATCATTTTCAATACTTCTATAACTTCTTCCCTACTGATTCTCCTATAGAACATATGATTCGATTCTTCCCTAGAAATGGTAAGCTGTCCCAATTGTATGTCACTACTACTGCTTTCGTTAAATAACTTGTAGAAGTAGCTCTTCCAACGCTCCTTTATCTCATCGTCCTTTACTAATACCTTTTCATCCTCATCCTTAATGCATTTAACTTGGTTTAAGTCCTTGGTCCGCCTATCTCTGGCTTTAGCAAGCTTGAATATCTCTCTTTCGCCTTCCTTAGTGTCAAGTCGCCTATATAGCTCCTCAAATGCCTTTGCCTTGGCCTCACTAACTGCCTTTTTGGTTTCTCTTTTTGCTTCTTTATACCTTTCCAAGTTTGCTGCATTTCGATCCTTTTGCCAAGTTTTAAAGCTCTCTCTTTTAACTCTTATCTTGTCCTGAACGGCCTCGCTCCACCACCATGCCTCCTTCTGTGCCATAGCACCCCCTTTGGATTCTCCTAAGACTTCTTTCCCTACCATCCTAATACACTCTGCTACCTTATCCCACATATTATTTGCACTCTCATTTATCGCCCAAACGTCTTCCTCTAATACTCTATCCCTAAATGCTAGTTGCTTATCACCCTTCAAGTTCCACCATTTAGTCTTTAAGCATCTATACAACTTCTTTTTTGTAGTCCACCTTTGTAGCTGCACATCTATGATCAACAACCTATGTTGGGAAGTCAAGCTCTCCCCCGGTATCACCTTGCAATCTTTACAAGCTAAGCGGTCTCTTTTCCTAGTTAAGAAGAAGTCAATCTGTGTCCTTGAGGAGCCACTCTTATAAGTCACCAAATGCTCCTCTCTCTTCCTAAAAAAGGTGTTAGTCACCATGAGATCATAAGCCACTGAAAACTCCAAAATATCCTTCCCTTCTTCATTTCTATTACCGTATCCAAGTCCCCCATGTACTCCTATATATCCATCTACGTCGCGTCCTACATGGCCATTCAAATCTCCTCCTATGAAGACCATCTCGCCTTGGGGTATCTCTAGTAGCACTCCTTCCAAGTCTTCCCAAAACTTCTCCTTATGTCGATCTCCTAAGCCCACCTGGGGGGCATAAGCACTAATTACGTTCACTATCTCTTCTCCTAACACTAACTTAATTGCAATAATCATATCTCCACAGCGCTTTACATTAACTATATCTTACTTTAAGTCCTTGCTCACTACTATGCCGACCCCATTCCTCGCTCTATTAAGTCCCGTATACCATAACTTATACACAGTCCTCTCGATCTCTTTAGCTTTTTGTCCCATCCACCTTGTCTCTTGCAAGCAGGCAATTACGATTCGTCTCCTTTCCATTGTATCCACCACTTCCATAAGTATCCCAGTTAGGCTCCCAATGTTCCAAGTACCTAATCTCAGCCTTCTATTTTGGGCTAGCTTCATTACCCCCCACACTCGTCCAATAAAGTGCGGGGACCCTTGCCTATTTAGCACTGCACCCGGGCGCCGATGCAGCGGTCCTTGCTCACTTATCACTGTACTCGGACCATACAGCGTGTCGCTAAGTAGGAGACGCCCCAACGAAATTTCATTAGATCTCAAATCCATAAAGAAATCCGACTGAGTATTGTGCTGGCTATCGGCTACCTAACGCACAACCCTCCTCCTTTGTCCGGGCTTGGGACCGGCTATGTCAAGGATACCCCAACATAGGCGGAGTTATATATGGAAGGAAACTAATTAAAAAAAAAGTCAAAAACTAACATTTTCTGGCCATACATGATTAGGCAAAACACTCACTAATTTCAATAAAGATCGATAGTCCGGCCTATTTCCCATTAAAATTTGTCTAAAACTTAGCGCCAAATACATACTAAATTCACTGAAACAAAATACTAACCAACCAAAATAATACCCAACTCATAGCTTTAAACTAATCAACAACAAATCACAAGGATTCCAAGCAATTTTTGGCATTCTCATCCCTTCCTCTGACAAGCAAATCGTGTCTTTACAGGCATTGGGATTGAAGTTGAAATTTTCTACATATGAAAATCTCAATTGAAATTTCTCATTTAAGTTCTTACAGTGAATGAACAAATTCTTCAAACACAACCCTTTTCATAATCATTTAAGCTAAGCATTTCATTGAAATATAATAATACTAAGTGGGCCCACAAATGTGTAGTTCTCTTTGATTATATATATATAATAATACTAAGTGGGGCCCACAGATGTGCAGAGAAAAAGCATGACAAGTTCTTATACTAAGTGGGGCCCACAAATGTATAGTTCTCTTTTATTATATATATAATATAATATGGGATCTTCAAGTGCATCAATCCCTCACCATTTGTGGTGAGGGACACCCCTTTTGGGGAAGTTTCAAGTACAAATGAGAGGTATAAAAGAGAAGTACACCTCTTTTTTGTATTTGAAACTTCCCCAAAAGGGGTGTCCATCACCACAAATGGTGAGGGATGGATGCACTTGAATAATATCCAATATAATAATACTAAGTGGGGCCTACAGATGTATAGATGTAGAGTAAAAGCATGACAAGTTCTTCTACTAAGTGGGGCCCATAGATGTGTAGTTCTCGTTTTATTATATATATAATATAAAATAATACTAAGTGGGGCATACATATATTATGATAATACTAAGTGGGGCCCACAGATGTGTAGATGTAGAGAAAAACGTTGACAAGTTCTTCTACGAAGTGGGGCCCACAGATGTGTAGTTCTCTTTTATTTTATACATATATAATATAATGATACGAAGTGGGGCCCACATATGTGTAGTTCTCTTATATAAAATATAATAATACTAAGTGGGGCCCACAGATGTCTAAATATAGAGAAAAAGTATGACAAGTTTTTATACTAAGTGGGGCCCATAGACGTGTAATTCTCTTTTATTTTTTATATATATATATCTAATATAATGTAATAATACTAAGTGAAGCCCACAGATGTGTAGAGAAAAAGCATGACAAGTTCTTCTTTTTTATTGGGGCCCACATATGTGTAGTTCTCTTTTATTTTATATATATAATATCATAATACTAAGTGGAGCCCACAGATGTGTAGAGAAAAAGCATAACACTTTTTTTCTCTTTTATAATAAGGGCATAGATATTATAATATTTGGGAGGGGCCACAGGGGTGTAGTGAAAAACTATACAACTTCTCTTCTCTTTTATAATAAGGGTATAGATATAGATTTTATATTATATAATAATAATAATAGTATATTATAATATTATATTAATTTATATTATAAGATTTGGAGGTGGCCCCTACAAAGGTGTAGTGAAAAAGTTTGTAATTTCTCCTCTTTTATAATAGTATATAAAATATAAGATATAAGATAAGATAAGATAAGATAAGATAAAATTGTAGATAGATTATAATATTTGGGGGTGGGCCCCATAAAGGTGTAGTGAAAAAGTTTGTAATTTCTAATAATAATATATTATATATTATATTATACTATTTGGGGGTGGGCCCCACAAAGGTGTAGTGAAAAAGATTGCAATTTCTCATAATAATATATTATTATATTTGGGGGTGGGCCCCACAATGGTGTAGTGAAAAACAGTTTGCAACTTCCCCTCTTTTATAATAGTAGTAGATAGTAGATAGTAAATATTTGGAGGTAAGCCCCACAATGGTGTAGTGAAAAAGTTTGCATTATAATATTTTGGGGTGGGCCCCACAAAAGTGTAGTGAAAAAGTTTTCTATTTCTCAAAATAATATATTATTATATTATATTATAATATTTGGGAGTGGGCCCCACAATGGTGTAGTGAAAAAGTTTGTAATTTCTCATAATAATATATTAAAATATTATATGATACTATTTGGGGGTGGGCCCCACAATGGTGTAGTGAAAAGTTTGCATTATAATATTTGGGGTTGGGCTCAACAAAGGTGTGGTGAAAAAGTTTGCAATTTCTCATAATAATATATTATGATATTATATTATAATATTTGGAGGTGGGCCCCACAATGGTGTAGTGAAAAAAGTTTGCAACTTTCCCTTTTTTATAATAGTAGTAGACAGTAGATAGTAGATAGCAGATATTTGGAGGTAGGCCCCACAACGGTGTAGTGAAAAATTTTGCATTATAATATTTTTGGGTGGGCCCCACAAAGGTGTAGTGAAAAATTTTACAATTTCTCAAAATAATAGTCTTATATTATATTATAATATTTGGGGGTAGGCCCCACAATGGTGTAGTGAAAAATTTTGTATGAGATAGATAGATAATAAGGGTATAGATATTATATAATAATTATTATTATTATATAATAATATATTATTATATTTTATTATAATATTTTGGGTGGGCCCCACGATGGTTGGGTGAAAAAGATGTTATATTATTACTATTATGATATAATGATAATATATTATTATATTTAATTATAATATTTTGGGTGGGCCCCACAATGGTTGATTGAAAAAAAGTTGCAACTTTGCCTCTTTTATAAGAGTAGATATATTTTATTATAATATTTTGGGTGGGCCCCACAATGGTTGGGTGAAAAAGATATTATATTATTATTATTATGATATAATAATAATTTATTATTATATTTTATTATAATATTTTGGGTGGGCCCCACAATGGTTGGTTGAAAAAAAGTTGCAACTTTGCCTCTTTTATAAGAGTAGATAGATATTATGTTGTAATAACGTACAATTGAAAACTAACTTCGTAAGTAGTTTTCAATCTCTATGAGTAGATGTATGTGTTAAATTTTTAAAGTGCATTTTCTAGAATTTTCTGAGTTTAATTTATTATTTTATTTTTGAGTGTCGTAGTGAGGTTGTTATGTAATTTTATTTCATGGGGGTATTTTGATCTTTTGTGTATGGGTCCCACTTGCACATGTGTGGATGACTCGATCTTTTGTGTATGGGTCCCACTTGCACGTGGGTTGATGACTCAGGCCACATACTCTCTTTCTCCTAACTTCTCTCCACCCAACCACTTTCCCATCTCTTCATATGATGCTAGTGCCACATCATTATCCTCACCAAGTCATTACCAACACACATTTTTCTATACACACATCATTACTCCTATCCATTTCTCCATACACCGAACCACTTTATTATATGCTTCATTACTCTCATCCACTTCTCTATAAAGCAAATTTACTTTTCTCATATACTTCATTACTTTTTTCACTTTGCCATACACCAATCTTAGACTTCCTATGCATCTCATTTCTTCCATTTAACTCTTTCTCATCTTTCTCATGTCCCCCCACTAATTATCTTTCTTTCCCACGCAACTACCTCATTATTCTAGCAATCTTCTAAATCACTTATATATATATATATATATATATATATATATGGGATCAGCTCTCCTAAGCTCAAGCTTAGAATAAGGTAAGATCAAGTGTGCGGTGGGGCCCACCTAGGGACCCACATGGGGATGGGGATGGGGGGAATTTCAAAGACTCCTTGGGATCTTACTCTCTACAAAAAAAAATCAGCCCCAACTGTGATTTCTATCTTCTCCATATGGGCCCAAAAGTTTAATGGTCAACAATACATTCAGATCGATACATAGTCGATCCAACGGTCCAAAAAATTTGGATCTGACCAAAAGTTGGTGGACATGTGCAATTTGGGGGGGTCATGTGTTTGGTCCATTTGGATTGACCCAAGGTGGACCCCACAAGCATGAGCTAACGAGATTTTCTCCTAAGCTCGAGCTTAGGAGAGCCATGCTCAATATATATAGTACCTATGGTGCCCACCTTTGGTCCATGGACCAAACACATGACCCCTCTAAATTGCACATGTCTACCGTTTTTCGGTCAGATTCGAATTTACTGGACCGTTGGATTGACTATGTATCGATTAGAACGGACTGTTGACCATTAAACTTTTAGATCCATATGGAGATCATAGAAATCACTGTTAGGGCCAATTTTTTGCAAATTGGAGGATCCCAGGGATTCCTTGAAATCCCTCCCATCCCAATCCCCATGTGGGTCGCCAGGTGGGCCCCACCGCACACTTGAGCTTACCTTATCCTAAGCTTGAGTTTAGGAGAGCTGGCCCTATATATATATATATATATATATGTGTGTGTGTGTGTGTGTGTACACATACATGTGGGTGGCCTCTTCACAATCATGTCCAAAAAACAACCTTGAAGTCACATCATCAACAAGTTTACGTTTCTTATATACTTCATTGCTCTTTGAGGAATTTACCTAAAAAATCCCTTTAGATGACCACTAACCAAAAAAGGCTCAAGTTTTTTTATGAAACAGAACCGGACTTCCCGCCAAGATTTTCTCCTTTTTTCCTTTTTCAACAAGCGACGACGTCATCGCTCGTTCTCTATATATGACCCATCATATCTGCCTTTTCTCCTACCTTTTCCTTTTGCTATTTCTAGTTTCCTGCACGTCTTTAAACTAGGCCTTTTCCCAAACATTGAATACCTCTTGTAAAGGTTGTTGAACTCCATTAAAGATGTAGGCATAATACACATGGACTAATAAGAAACAGGGACTCTCCAATTGATTAGAAAAGATCATGGTTAGAATTAGTTCGATCATTGTGATGTTTTGGCCTATAAAAAGATCCCATTTGAAATCCATATGTTTTGGTGGTCTGGCTAAGCTATGGTGGTTGAAATGCTTTTGATGTGAAGATTTCCTAAGCTAGACAGGGGTTGTAGGAACTCTCTATTGAGAAACGCAGCTGGAATAAACCCTTTTTCTATTGATCTATTAACAAAACACAGGCTTAGTCTATTAAACTCGTTGAGTTAATACAGATAATGTGTTACTGAGCTGAGACAGTTTTAACCAACTCCCTCTCACGCATTTTATACTTCTTAGGTAGCGTTTGGTTCGCGTGAATGGAGGTCGGAATGGAATGGTCATTCCAACGGAATGACCATTCCAGCGTTTGGTTCACCAAAAAGGGGAAGAATGACCATTACCTCCGAAATCCCATTCCTTTATGTGAGGGAATCACCATTCCATCCAAGAACGGAAGGAATCACCATTCCATTCCTTTCTAACTTTTTGTTGAGACCAAAATACCCTCGCTTGTAAAATTATTATTATATCATAATAATAATAATAATATAATATCTTTTTCACCCAACCATTGTGGGGCCCACCCAAAATATTATAATAAAATATAATAATATATTATTATATCATAATAATAATAATATAATATCTTTTTCACCCAACCATTGTGGGGCCCACCCAAAATATTATAATATATTATTATATCATAATAATAATAATAATATAATATCTTTTTCACCCAACCATTGTGGGGCCCACCCAAAATATTATAATATATTATTATATCATAATAATAATAATATAATATCTTTTTCACCCAACCATTGTGGGGCCCACCCAAAATATTATAATAAAATATAATAATAATAATATAATATCTTTTTCACCCAACCATTGTGGGGCCCACCCAAAATATTATATCTATCTATCTATCGATCTATTATTATAAAAGAGGCTATGTTGCATGATTTTTTCAACCAACCATTGTGGGGCCCCACCCCCAAATATTATAATATAATATAAGAATATATTATTTTGAGAAATTGTAAAAATTTTCACTACACCTTTGTGGGGCCCATCCCCAAATAGTATAATATAATATAATAATATATTATTATGAGAAATTACAAACTTTTTCACTACACCTTTATGGGGCCCACTCCCAAATCATCCACCACAAACAATGCAAATGTAACAGTAGAATCTAACAATGGTATTTTGGTCAATCTTATGTAAATTTAATTCCATTCCAGGCAGCATTCCAGCGTACCAAACGCAGGAATAGGAATCAGAATTCCATTACTGGGTTGATTCCTCAGCGTACCAAACGCTGGAATGGAATTGACTATTCCTGCCTCATTCCATTCCATTGTCATTCCAGTCTCCATTTCATTCCTGCCTACAACCATTCCAGTGAACCAAACGCTATCTGTTGTAATAACATACAATTGAAAACTAACTTCATGAGTTGTTTTCAATCTCTATGAGTAGATGTCTGTGTTAAATTTTTAAAGTGCATTTTCTAGAATTTTCTTAGTTTAATTTCTTGTTTTATATACATTTTTATTTTTAAGTGTTGTAGTGAGGTTTGTTTTGTAATTTTGTGTCATGGGAGTATTTTGATCTTTTGTGTATGGGTCCCACTTGCACATTTGTGGATGACAAATGCCACATACTCTCTTTCCTTTAGCTTCTCTCCTCCTTACCACTTTTCCATCTTTCCATATGATGACACATCATTATCCTCACCAAGCCATTACCAACATACATTTTTCCACACACACGTCATTACTCTCATCCATTTCTCCATACATCAAGCCACTTTTCCATATGCTTCATTACTTTCATCCACTTCTCTATACAACAAATTACTTTTCCCATGTACTTCATTGCTCTTTGAGGAATTTATCCGAAAAATCACCTTATTTTGCCACTAACTAAAAAAGGGCCCAAGTGGTTTTTATCGAACAGAACCAATCTTCCCACAAAAATTTTCTCCTTTTTTTCCTTTTTTCAACGAGCGATGACGGCTTCGCTCGTTCTCTATATATAACCCATCGTATCTGCCTTTTCTCCTACAATTTTCCTATGCTATTTCTCGTTTCCTGCACGTCTTTGAACTAAACCTTTTCCCAAACATTGAATACCTCTTATAGAGGTTGTTGAACTCCATTTTAGATGTAGGCATAGCAGACATGGACTAATAAGAACTCTCCAATTGATTAGAAAAAATCAAGGTTAGAATTGGTTCGATCATTGTGATGTTTTGGGCTATAAAAAAATCCCATTTGAAATCCATATATTTTAGTGGTCTGGCTGAGCTATGGTGGGTGAAATGCTTTTGATGTCAAGATTCTAGGCTGGATAGGGGTTGTAGGAACTAGGAACTCTCCATTGAAAAATGCTGCTGAGATCTGTTGGTTCTAAAATATAATCTTGAGATAAAATCTTGATGTTGGGATACAACGATATGGAATTTAATGTTCATCTTTATATGACTTTAAATCCACCTCCTTGGCACCGCCACCAATTGTGTGGGGGCAAAGGCAAAGGTTTTTCATAGGTAGCTGTGCGTGCCTAAAAATTACGAACTTGGTTTGGGTGTAATGGGGATTAGTGAGGTGCTGTTTAGCTGATCGGGAACGTCGTCGATGGCCAAAATCCTGAAAAGGAGAAGAAAACAGAGGTCAGGGCCCCGGGCTGCTATCAGCCAAAGGCACTCCGACGCCTGAGTTAGTACAGTCACTGAACTAGGGTGAAGTGAGGAAGAAGGTCTGAGCAAAATAGCAGAATGTATGCTGTGTAGTCACTGTTCATGGCTTACCATGCAAACATATAATGAAGGAAATGGAAGGTTCCATAGTAGAGGTAGGTGATGATACTTGTCCCATCAGCCCATACATTGGACCCTTAGTGTGGGTAGGTGAGGATACTTGTCCCATCAGATCTCCCCTCAAATCCCTCACATAAATGTGGATGTGATCTGCTGATAGGAAGGAGCTCTTATCAATGGCCGACGGCCACCCTATTTGTCAGGAGCCCCTTGTAAAGTAGCCGTCCCATCTCATAACAGAGATTAGACGCCCAACGCCCATCTCGGCCAAGTGGGCCAAGGTGGATATCACCGAGGTCAGGCCTGCTCGAGGTTGGGTACTGTTACCGAGACGCTCAAGGCAGAGTCCAGAAAGAGCGTGGCCGGTACACTTACCCGGTCCAGCTCCAACCTGGTGCCAGCTGGCACACTGCCGAGCTGGGTGAGTGAGGTCGGTATAAACCTTGATCGGTATTATTGCCCAGGTCGGGGATCACCTCGGTAATAGATAATTACTCCCACACAGTAGCCATGTGAAACAAGTTTTTAATTTGCATGATCTTCCAAGAAGAAAAAGAGTTTTTAGCATTTGTTTTATGTGTTGGTTGCTTTTGATGTGTAACTCTTTCTTCTTAAAGTTGGGTTGTTTTGAGTGAGAAATCATTTCGTATTCTTACTTGACCAGCAATAGCTACCCATTAATTCATATTGGGTTGGATATGGGGGGAGATGACCAGGTTTTGTTTTAAAGAAAAGGGCAAGATTCTTGAGTTTTCAAAAACTTAGTCATTTTCTATGGAGCGACGACGTTGTCGCTCATTCTCACCTTCAGTAAGGTTTCATAAACACTTGGGCTACGACGTCGTCGCTCATTGCCCATGTTGAAGATTTTAACAAATAAAAAAAAATGAAAGTGGTCGCAGGGGACCACTTCCGTGTCATATGAACTAATGGAGCCTTTTTTGGTTAGTGGTCATCCAAGGCAATTTTTCAGGTAAACTCCTCTTACTCTTTTCACTTCTCCATATACCAATCTTACACTTCCCATGCATCTCATTATTTCCATTCAACCCTTTCTCATCTTTTCCATGTCCCTCCACTAATTATCTTCCTTTCCCATGCAACTACCTCATTATGCTAGCAATTTTCTAAATCACCTATATATATATATATATATATATATATATATACATGTGGGTGGCCTCTTCACAATCATGCCCAAAAATACACCTTGGAGCAAGTAGAGAGAAGTGGAGTCACATCAACAAGAAGTTCATATCTTGTGCAAGTGGTGACTTGAAACTGAACTTGTAATGTTTATCTTTTAACAGAGTTATGTTCTTTCCCCTGTGTCCTTTGATTGTTCTTCTTCTTTCATTTTGGTGTAGAGTTTTGGGCTAGTGTGGTTTTTTCACACTAATTGAAAAGCGAAATTCCGGATATTTAGATTTCATCTTTCGCCACAGCCTGAATGTGTAATTAATTTAAGGACTTTGACATATTAATCCTCTTTAAATCCGATTTTCCATTTTCATGACCGAAATTTAGATTATTTCACTAAAGCCGCTTGACAATGGCCAACATTTTCTTAAAAATTATTTTGTGTCATATCCCATGATATCTTGGGATTTGTCACTTTTTGTATCATACACTTTTTGCAACCAGCAAACGAATTTATTTTTTAGAAAACACAAAAAGTGACATTGTGTGAAAAGTATTTAAGTGCACATCTAACCACAATTTCTCAGGTTCTATCATTTGAAAATTTATATTCTCCTAATGTGTTGTATAAAAACAATGACGTCATGGGATTCAATAATTTTCATGACATGCACTGTTTTAATGAAAACGTGGGATCTAGTCCAAAATTTTAAAAAAATGTTGACGAAAGTCCAACGACTCTAGTGACATTATTTGAAATGGGGTTATGAAATTGGAAAATTCGAGTTTAAGGAGGACTAATATGTCAAAACCCCATTAATTTATAATGATCAAGTTGAATGAGATCACTTCAATTCTTCTGTAACTTTCTTCTCTCTGTTTCTTCTCTGCTTCTCTAAGCTCTTTTGGTATCTAAGCTTGATCAACCAACGTCTTTCAAATCATGCTTTCATTTTCTTCCAATGCAAGACACATGCTGCAATCTTTTTCATCTTCTTCGTCGATCCTCTTCGACGAAATTCAATCTTCATTGATCATCGTCATAGATCTTCTTTGTCGTTCTCCAATTTTCTTACTATTTCAGAGGATTTTTCTTCCTCTCTCAGATTTTCTTCTCTGTTCTGCTAACTGTCTTTCTACATCATATCTTCTGCTACTCCTTTTTTTCTTCTATTGATCATACATCTACTTTTCTGATTTCCAACATTGGGTGCTTGTTCTTGTCAAACTTGAGAACCACAACTACTTCTTTCGAAATATCAATTTGTCCCAGTTCTGCGGCAAGCAACTGGTTAGACTCAAATTGAGTTGACAAGTCTTCTTGTGGTGAGTTGGGTTGCATGCACATCGAATTTCTTAAGTTGAATAGCCCGAGCCAAACCCCCTATATTAATAAAATTAAGATGCCAGTCTAATGTCCATACCTTCCAAAAGTTAAAAGGATTAACTACCCTAGATTACTAGGTTGGACTCGGGTTGAGTTAACGTTCCCATGTATTGTCGAATAACAAACTTAAAAAATCAATTCAACAACAAATGGCCAGTAATTTTATCTAAAGTCATGAAATGAATGGTCAACAATGTACCATATATCGAGCGATATATAACAAATTGCTAATTCACAACTACACTTATATCTTGTAGGGCCAATGAGCTCATGAACATGCCGCATTTCCTATACTTGTGACTCCTACCTCCCTCTGCTTGAGTACAAGAGAGGATACTAATCCCATTTCAGTACAGGTTTGATTGTTGACTTGAATGAAGAAGTCAAGACGCCCTCTAATTTCAGGGATGAACATTGTTCGGATTCTTATTTCCTAGTTCCAGGAAATTATCGGACCTTCTTGGACTTACTCAAGTTGTGGAAGGATATTTTTACTGTCATTGGTAATATTTATCTTTCCACCATTTTTTTTGCCTTCTATTCAAAGTCATATGGTGTATTGGGATTTATTTGTTTATGACTCATAAGTAAATGTATAGCTTATTAGACTATAGATGAGTAAGGGTTCTTAATTACATAGTAATATGGAAACTCAATTAAGTGATATACTCAACTTCGGGAAAGTTGAATTCACTCAGGCAAGTCAAAATAAGTTTTGAGATGCTAGGCAAATATAGTAAAGTCCCTGACAGTGCAATGGAGGGGTTGGATAGCCCTTGGCCTGGCCCTGCATTATGGTCTCTTGTGCTGAATCACACAATGTCGACATGCATGCAAAACACAAAAGGGCATGTGGAATTGTCATTTATAAATCGGTTGAATCAGTTATTGTTAGCTATCTAGTTCAGTGATTGAGAAGATAATGTCAACTAAAAGTAGAGGATTTTCAGTCGGATGAAAATATTAAGGTGAATGTTTGGTATAACTAAAAAAAATGGATCGGAAATGAGAGCTTCTAGGAACTCATTAATAGGTGGTAAGAGAAACTCATTAGAGATGCAAATGCAATATTAATGTTTCATTTAGTGAAATACATCAAGAATACATGTTCCAACATTTACTTTGTTCTATTTGCAGCTCGATGGGCACGTAAATGGGAGGACATTAAACATGATATACGTAAAATCTTTAATAAGGACGTGGAAAAGCAGTTGCCAATGAGAAGTACAGGTAAGTAAAGATCTAAAGCAAACTTCACAATTGAAGAAAATAAGTGGGGGAAAACAAGGAAAGAGAATTGATCTCGGTACAAACTTGAAGGGGACAATTTTCTCTACCAATTTTCACCACATCCAAACGGGTCTTTAATTCACTGGCGACTGCAACCTCAAGTCCAAAGTAGTAGGATTGGATGAGGATAAAAGGTGGAGAAGAGAAAACTACAAATGAATGAATGCATGTTTTTAAGGATAGTTGGGGTTTTGAAATATTAGTCCCCCTTAAATTCAATTTTTCCAATTTCATGACTAAAATTCAGATAATATCGCCCGAGTCGCTTGACCTTGGTCATCTTTTTTTTTATAACTTCTTTGTCTCGGTTCTCATTATATCATGGGTATAGTGTATGTTATAGAAACTAATAAATCTCATGATATCATGGGACTGTCCCATGATGTGTTCTTTCCAAATAATAAAACCTGAAAAATGATGGTCATATATGTATTTACTTTTCACAAAATGTCATTTTTCGTATTCCGTAAAAAAAATGAATTTACTTGTCGGTTGCAAAAAGTGTATGATACGTACAGAAATTGATAAATCACATGTTGTTATAGACTGTAGTCTGATGATATCATGGGATCTAGCGTAAAAAATTTTTTAAAGAAAATAGTTGACCAAAATCAAGCAACACTGGTGCAAGGCCGGCTCTAGCATAAGGCCAATAAAGCCTTTGCTTTAGGCCCCAAAAAATAAGGCCCCGTAATAGCTAGCATCTTTTGAAATTCCAAATAATTAAAATTGTCAACTGATATCCCCTTTTTTTTTCTCCCCAAAATATAAGGCCCCATAATAATTCTCTCTTAAGAAGATACAACCAAGATTTCTATGGGGCCTTAAAGTGTCATTTATGGCCTATTATATTTCCAAATCTGCCCCTTGAATTACTATGGCTAGGAGTACAATTGACTTCAGCACACCATTATATTTTTAACAGTACATGTGTATCAAATCTCAACCATACATTTACTCATGAATTTGCTTTACGGGCCTTTCTCATTATTTTTGTGTATCCTATTTCAATAAGGGCCTATTCAGATTTGATCCATGATGTGATTGTAATAAATCCATAGCTTGGGATTTCAGACATAATAATGGATCTTAGAATTTAAGATAAACAATGGGCACCCGCCGGAATTTATTCACTTGCCCATAGAGCATCTGGAACATCCAATACGTGGGGCACAACTCTGAAGTCCATCTTGGATGGTCCTGACTCATGTTGCGTATGAGCACCGTGCACAGGTGAAAATGCTTCGAGCCCCACCAATGGCATATTCCAAATATATGATGTTCTATTTTTTATTTTTTATCTTCAGGGGACCCAAGATTTCCATGTGAGTTTTGGATGTGCACTTAAGATAGATTAGCAAAACTTGAATATAAAAACTTAATTAGTAATTTTGTATCACAGAAAAGCAAGAAAAATAAATTTTAAATAAAATATTTAAAATAATATTAAAATATAGAAAATACCTCATTTAATATTATCGCTTTAGGCCTCGAATTGTCTAAAGCCGGCCTTGCACTGGTGATAACATCTGAATTTCGGTCATAAGATTGGAAAATCAAATTCAAAGATGACTAATATATCAAAACCCTACGATAATTTTCTCCACTTATTTTCTTCTCCTATATTCTCCACATCTACACGTGCAACTCCTAAACTTTGAACAGTGATGTCAAATGACATTTGAGACAAGAGGTATGCATCCTACTCTCTGTTTCTCATCCTACTTTCCATGGTTGGACTCATGGCTTCCTTCCTGCAACATTGAGCATCGGAATCATCTATATATAGAGGACCTAAGGTATCTCATTCAGTCTTAGACAAGATCTTTTTTTTCTTTATAATATGTACTAGCAGACAAAGACAAGAAATTACAAGCACCAGAGGAGCCTAGCCAAGAGAAGAAATGCGAACGTAGTCACATCAATATCAAAGGTAATTTGTGATACTTTCACCAGTTTGTCTATATGGACAAACTCATGGACAGAATTTGGGACAAACTGTCCACGTGGCGCAACGTGATTGGGACAATGCATTCAACTTTTTGAGAGAGCCCAATCACGTTGCGCCACGTGGACAGTTTGTCCCAAATTCTGTCCATAGAGTTTGTCCAAATAGAATTTTTGTACTTTCACATCGATATCAAAGGTACGTAATTGTGATACTTTGTCAAAGCATCATTCTCAAGCATATCTATCATGTTCATCATGATTGCCACAAGGGTTTCCAATTTGAGCGGTAGAAGATTGGGTGGTGTAAATTTCTCTGTTTTCTTTTTTAATCTTTACTCTCCATGGTCAAAGCAAACAACTTTCTTCTTAGATATCTTTTTTGCCTGTGTTGCTGTAGTACCGTCACATTCAGAGATAACTTGGGTAAAAGCTAATGCCTGCCAATAAAGCTATTAAATAAAAAATGATAAATGGATAGTTTTGATTGGATGGATAGCCTGAGGGCAGGTCATGCTCACCTGAAAACAATAAATGATCCTCGTATTAGATTGATGTATGCAAAATGGGTTACAAGTAGATTTTCCTCCAAACAATACTAGAAAGCCAATATAATTCATAAAAAGCCCAGTTCAGCCCAGCTCAATTGACTAAATTGGTGAGCTTGAACTGACTTTTACGCCGCATTGGCCTTGGGCCATATATGGGCATAAAAGGACACCCTTAGATGTATCTCCTTTCTTGTGGGAATAAAAGGATCTAATGTATAGATGTAAAGTGGTTTTTACTTCTTTTATTCCCTTCCTAGATTGGATAACTGGTCTAGAAGTGATACTTCCAACGAGAGGCTAAGGTGCCCTACAGTGAGCTATCAACGAATGATGCTTGGTGATTTTATTTTAAGAAAATCACCTCCTGTGAAGCCCACATGATTTTTAAAAATGAAGAAACGTAGGATGATGGATATAATTGAATTGAATATTAAAGATACATAGAGGCCAATCAAATATTCTTAACCCTTAGTTTTAGGCTCTCAAAGCTTAACAAACCATACATAATGAAAATCATTGTGATCCGATGGTTATTAAAATTAAGAATAGTGTCTGGGCTCTAGCTCTAAGTATTATTTGAGGCAACAAAAAGGGAAAAAAAAAAGAAGGAAAAACCTCTAAAATAGTGTGAAGTTAGGACAAACATGCACGAGAAGTGATTGAATTAATCATAGATGGGTGCACAAGAGATCGGTACTCTCTTATTAGGATATATTGAATAAAAGAAGACAGTTGTACACCGGATATGTTTAAATCCCTCAAATGCTTCAGGGTTTTTTTTTTTTTTTTTTACATGTGTAAATGACACGCGTGAATCTCTTACATATGCAAATGATACATATGAATAATTACATTTCAATATTAATCACAATCACCTTTTTCACAAACTTTTCAAAATCTATGAAGAAGACAAAAAAAAATTATACCTCGTAGTCATTTTTAACCATATAATGAATGGTTTCGCACTATAGGGCAATGAAAATTAAGGTGTAAAGGGCCACCTTTCACAATTGATTTATGCCACATGTGTAAACTATTGGAAACAAACGTGACACCTACATAAGCATTACACTAGACTGGTGAATTATTTACATATATAAATAAGTGTAAATAAACGATTATGAAATAAAAAAGGGAAAAGGTAAATTGTCAAAGTGACCCCAATGCAACTAGGTACGCCAAATCACTTTCTTTTTAAATGTTTTAAGAATACTAGCTAAAGCCTTAATAGTCTTCTTCTTACAGTAGTCGGTGACGAAATCAAGAAAAAGGGAGAGGGATCCCAAGAGGAAGAGAAAGATTATTCAGAGAAGCTCCGGAGAAAGGATGATTCAACCGAACAACCACAATATCCCTCCAATTACAACGTTTTCTTCCACTTCGTTGAGTTTGTCATGGAATTCTTCTTATTTGTTCTCGGATTGGGTACGTACCACTGTTGCCATGGTAGTCCTATGGGTCCCATCATAAATGGGCCACGTTATCACAGCATTGAAATGTAACATGCAATTTAGTTGTGGACAAGTAATTGATGAGTTGAGATTCCCCCTGATGCTAGCCTTATAAGTCCATTAACAGGGCCCACTTTATAAATCGAAACTGCGCTGACCAGGGTGGAGTCAACAGTCAGATTGATCACATGCGCTTGTCACCATGTTTGATTTTTGGACTTCAATCGTGTGCTTTTTGCATGTTATCAATCTAATAGTGAAACACTCTCAGGGAACAAATCTTTGCCATTGAAATATATAGGAAGGCATTTATTTATGAACCTTTTGAATTCAAGAGATTAGGCATGTCAATCCGCCCCTTTTGAAAAGTGGGGCAGGCCCCGCTCTCAAAAATCCCTAAAAATGAGAGCCTAAATGGCCTCAGGGTAGGTGGAACTTGGACAGAATTTTCCATACCCTCTAATTTTGAGGGTTGGGATTGGACAATACCAGACTTGGCCCAACCAAGTCCATATGCTTCCCTACATTTATGTATGTATATGTGGTCGTGATACAGCGCAATGCCAGAACTTTCCAAACGCTCTGCGCTATGGATCTCATATGCTAGCCCACCTCGGGATGGGACATAGGGATTTAAAGATCTGGGTGGAGGGCTCCAATGTACAAAGACTCAACCCCATCCAAATCCTATGATATCATCCAAGGTCCACAAGTCCAGCCCATATTGGACAGGGTGTACAGTTGATGCAATGATCATTCTCAATGAATTTACTCTATTTATTTGAATGCCTTGAAGATAATCAATCTCCTCCAGCGTATGAATTAAGAAGTTACAAGCATTACTATTAGGCCAGGAGAATTCTCGCTTGCTTGGAATTCTCGTTCAAGTCCTAATGATGTCCCCCAAATTGGCTTCCAAAATGTTCACACCCAATTCAATATTTAAAAAGCTAGAATTCTTAAGAGTTTCAACAATCAGAAAGAGGCTTTTTAAACGGTTGATTCTTGAAATTCTAACACTCAAATGTAAAATTTCAAATGATATAAAGACATTGGTCTAACACGAGTATCAATGATTATCCTTAAAAATACGTACAAACAAACGCAACCTTATGGCTTTAGACCTAAGATTAGAAATCCTAGCAAGTGTGATCCGCGATTTACACACATTGTGCCATGTCCAGGGTACTTCCAAGTTCATAAAATCAAAGTCAAGAAACAAAAGCACAAAATGGCATGCCAAATCATGAAAAAGCTCATCCACAATACAGAGTTTTGGGAGTACATGGACAGCGGCTCAGTGCCTGTAACTGTTGACAGCAGCATAGTAGCAGGTTCCCTTCTAACTGAACCGCACATTGATGCCTCCAAGCACTCTACAGAAGGTATGTACGTGCTCTCCTTCAACACAAGCCACTTCTCTCTTTTTAGTTTCTAATAAATATGGAGTCTCCTACGTGCTTTCGGTGGGTGGGATGTGTTGAAGACCATAAGTCTGACTATTGATAATTTGAACTGTTCAAGATAAATGACATCCACTACTGTGAGGTATATATCCTTAAATGTTACTTCGACGGAGGTGGTCCCACTACATTACCGATAATGTGTTTAATGCATATGATAAATAATACTATATGAGATTGTGCTAATCAGGTTACCAGTCATGTTCTCAATTTTACGATGGTACAAAGTCCAATTTTAAGTAAAATTTAGATGTATGTCACTCGAGATCAGGATAACAACAAGTTTAAATGGTCTGAATTATTAATAGGTGAGACCCATGTTGGAGTTTCACACATCCCACCACAGCAAGCCTGTGGGAGACTCAAGGGATCTGATCTTGAAAAAGGAATGAAATGATTTCATCACAATGTGTTGTGTATCAATGTAAGGATAATAAGATATGTCTGGATCCAACGAGTGGAGAATTGTAACAAGTTATTATCTGGTTGCAGTAAGCTAATTCTAACTTACTTTCTGTGAAGTTTTTAGTTGAACAAGCTTGCAATCTGCTTTTGTTAGGGGACAATAGCAATAGGTCATCGGTTTTAATTGCTGTGAAGATGGGGGTGAAGGAGATGGTGGAAGAAATTCTAAATAAATTTCCAGTGGCGATCCGTGATGAGGATGCAGACAAGAAGAATGTGGTGCTGTTAGCTGTGGAGAACAGACACCCGAAAATCTATAAACTTTTGCTGAACAAGTACCACAAGAGTGTATTTGAAAAGGTAGATAAGGATGGGAACACTGCCATTCACTTGGCAGCGACCTTTGGCAAAAATCGACATTGGCGAATTTCCAGTGCAGCTATTCAGATGCAATGGGACCTCAAGTGGTATAATGAATGCTCTCTCTCTCTCTCTCTCTCAAATTGGGTTGCATCAGTTTTTACCATGTGCATTCGAGAAGGTCATGATCATGAGAACTATCATGAATGCTGAGATTCTCTTGGGAGCTGTTTGTTTAAATAAAATTCATAGGAATTCATGGTGAATTGAACTCCACTCCATTTTGAACCACTTATAACAATACAAGCCTATGCATTCAATTACTTGAAACAAAAAAGCCTGGGTGATTCAGCACGGGTTCCATCTCCTCCTAAATAGCGATCCAAAGGAGTAACTCGATGCCTCAAACACTCCACTGTTGGAAGATGGCTTCTATTCGGGGTGTAAAAAAAAACCGAAAAACCGTCTAACCGAACCGAACCAAACCGCAATTAATAACCGTATTTTACGGTTCGGTTATGGTTATGGTTAATGAATTCCAAAAACTGTACGGTTCGATTTGGTTACGGTTTTCCGTTATAATTCACAGTTATTAACCGAACTGAACCGTACAATACGGTTCGGTTAACCGTATGCGATTAACCAAACCATTTACAAATAAAAGAAAAAATAAGGGGGCTGAATGAAATATTTCTTACCTTATTCAATTGCTCCTTATGAGTCATTTTACCTTCAATCATTCACATTTATCCCTTTATGTGAAGAAGGCATTTCACGGTTATTAACCGTAACCGAACCGTTAATACGGTTAACCGCGGTTACAATTTTCCACTGTTTTTGTGGATACGGTTACAGTTACGGTTTTAAAATAAAGAAAACCGCGGCTACGGTTCGGTTAACGGTTTTCCCAAATTGACCGGTTAACCGAACCGTTACACCCCTACCTTCTATAGCTTAGACAATGGGAGAAACACACTAAATATAACTTAATTACAAAATACAAATTATACTAAAAACAAGAACCCACTTTATAAATTTTACACAAATACACCATTACAAAACTTACAACTTACACACACTTTAAGCCTACACTCTTACAAACAAAAGACTCACTCACTATAAATTACTCAATACACTCACTCACTATAAAAGAACACTCACTCTACTTCTCACTACACACTTCAGTATGTCTCACTCCTCACTCCATTCACTAGACTTCACTTCTCTTCGCTGCACACTTGAGTTGTGTTTTCCACTTATCCAATACATCTCTATTTATACTTTATAGGCACTCTATTAAGGTCCGTGATAGACCATGTGGTGGAGGCATGGTCCACGTGGTCTTCTTTTTACCATGCTTTTTGTCGGTTGTGTGAGGAGATGGGAGACTTCTAGATGAATGAAGTCTCATGTGACTTCTAGAAAGTTAAGGGGAGTGAAATATGGAATAGGCCTTTCTGGATAACTCTTGAAATGGGTTGTTTGTAGAAACAAAGTCAGTATTTGACTGACATCCACAACCGCACTTAAGATAAAATTTCACATCCACCAAACTGAGTTGGACTTGGATCTCATTCCAAACTCTCCTAATGACTTGAATTAGGACTTGGGTCGAGAGACTAAAACAGTGCGTTATCAACACTTAATCTGACACGGGGTCCAGTGGAAAGATGGGCAAGATGATTTCTTGCATCTCTTCCTCTCTCTGGCATTAACCATATTGTCTCGAGGTTGGACCAATCTTAAACCATTCATGTTTTCCATTTTCCATTGAGGCCAGACTGCCCAGGCGCTATCGTTCATTTGTCAAGAGTCTGGCTGAAGTACATATGAAGCGAAACCTCCATGATTGAAGGGCCCAATATATTAAGAGTTACCGCTCTCCATGATTGTTCTAAAACTGGGTGGCATTTGATAAAAGGGGACAACTTGAACCAGTAGCAAAATAAAGGATTCAATGAGGAATTTGGTCCTTTTGTACGTTGGGATGAAGCTTTCGCAGGCTTGTTTCTTTACTAAAATTCATTATAGAAATTCAACATATTGGGGATTTTTTGATATGACGTAACATCTTGGCCTCTGGCATTTATAAATGTCATATTTTTTCACAAGAATTTCAGCCACATGAAGTGTCTCAAATGTCCTTTAAATTTTAGAAATGACCTTTGAATTTTCATTGTGTCTGGGAATTCAGGAATTCCCCAGACAGGAATTCATTGAATTCTACCATGTTTCTTTGCTGGAATTCAAGGATTTTCTGCCTAGGGAATTCGTGAATTCCTAGACATAGTGGAATTACTATGTGCTCCCTTGCACTTGAGCATCCAAATATTCTACCAAAATGAAAGAGGATAGGGAATTCCTGAATTCCCAAAAGTCATTTAAGACATTTTATGTGGCTGAAATTATGAAATGCTTTGCAAGAAACATGGGATTTAGAAATGTTAGTGATATCATGGCCCAAAAATCCCAACATCTAAAATTCCCGTTAGGAATTCTAAGAAAGAAACAAGCCCCTAACACCACCAGAGGACTACTTGATCTCAGTTTGGACATATATTGAACTAGAAGGATGCAATTAGAATAATAGGACTCTTTCTCGACCCACTTACTATTCATCTGAACCATCTATAGTTCTTTGCCCAAAGGTTCATCATTCATGTCCATACAAAACCTTACTACTGTCGTAGGGCCGTTGATAGTGATGGCAATGGATGCACATTTACCTATAGCACATCCAGGAGATTAGAGCTGACCAATGAAAATAGAGTTTGTGCATTAATTTTTGACCAAAGTAACTTAGGGGCTTGGGTTTGCAATATTTGGGTCTGGATCTAGGTCCATGTAGTTTCAATCCTGTGGACCCAGACGTCAAAATAGATAAGTCTATACTATACATACATTTAGTAGTAATTAACATATATCAAGACATATTGATATATGAACTTTACATAGCATACATGTGCATATTATTGATTAATAATAATATCGTACACATACATGCCAGGCACATGATAAACTTCAGAAGGAAAAAAAAAAAAAGTAAGGGACTATTTGTTTGCATATACTATGTGGAATTGAATAAACAAAGATTTATGGTCAAATGAGCTTGATCAAAAGATTACTAAATAGGCCGGGTGTTGATAAAAGGTAGCAAAGGTAAATAAGATCTTGCTTTAATTTCTTTGGACTTGAATTTCTAGGATGAGAGCTGGGTATTTATTTCCTATCTTCTGTGGATACAATTTACTTTAAATATGAAATCATTTGATGGTTGCTTTTCAATATTTACTTTGATTATTCATTTTTAACCACCTAAAATATAAAATCTTAGATTATAAGTAGAAGTTAAATTAAACAAAATAAACAGACCCTCATGTGAGTTAATTATCCTAACTGTTTTTTATATATTTCTAACGGGATGCAAACGATGAAGCATTCTTCCATCTCTGTTTGCTTTGCAACAAAATCTCTGTTGATTTCACTAATTCAAGTGGATTATGGGTGAATCTCAGTTCATAAAATCATCTATGCCAACCAATTTATGGACACTCCGGAACGGAGAAGACAAGACTTCCATGGAGGTGTTCGAGGAGACGCATGAAGGCATTATAAAAGATGGGGTCCAATGGCTAAACAGTACATCTGAATCATGCACGGTGGTCGCGGCACTCATCGCATCAGTGGCTTATGCCTCAGCCGCTACTGTTCCAGGTGGGGACAATCAAAACAATGGCATACCAATACTCAAAGGCGATCCCTCATTTGACACCTTCATCATCGCTTCACTTGTGGCCCTATGCTTTTCTGTCACCTCCCTAACCATGTTCTTATCCATCCTCACCACTAACTACACGATCCAAGACTTTCTCCATAAGCTGCCCACGAAGCTGCTGCTGGGCCTCACCACGCTCTTCATCTCAATTGGTGCGATGTTGGTCTCCTTCTGTGCTGGCCATTTCTTCAACATTGGAGATCGGAACAGGAACACAGGCTCATCGGTCTTTGCAATCATATGCCTGCCCGTCTCTGCCTACGCTTTGACACAGTTTCATCTTCTTATCAGTCTCGTAAAAGCTCCCTTCTAAACCAATTCAAATGGAGTTGCGATGTTATTATTATCTAATTAATGCTGTGGAGTGCTGCTTTTTTTTTTTTCCTCCTTTTTTGAATCTCTAATTATTACATATATAGTGACTATAAATTTACGTTCCAACTTAATATTAATTTGAGATTGAGCCTGATATGGCTTTTCCTGTTTTGGTTGAATTTGTTATCTTAAATTATACAAGTTACTTTCATGAATAGTAACTTATTTCTCTTACTTGTCAATGGGAATAGGATTGCAGTTACTCTGTGACTCAGTACGGGATGGAAACAGCTCGGTTTACCCCAGATTGTCCGTTGGGTCATTGTCTTGTATTCCAGCTAAAGTCAAGTTTGATTAATCTGGGTCTAATTAGGTTTGGAGTATTTTTCTAACCTTAAACGCCGTGGCTCTTCTCCGTGGTGTTGCTGAAGCACCTAAATCATTAGGTCTTCATTATATATCTTGATGTTATTATTAATAGAAGGGATAAGGAAAAATCTTGACAACGATGACGAAAAAGGCTTGATTTGTAAAACAGAGATGGGGCTTCTGATACCTATATGCAAGGAGTACATTAATTACGAATTCCAAAGAAATAACCTCGAGGAAACCAGATCCAATGGGATTATAAGCTTTCATGGATTTTTTTTGGAAATGTTTGGGTTTTTTTTTTTTTTTTTTTTCCTCAAGAGATTACTAGCACGCCCACACATAAGCCCACCCAAGTCCATTGCCATCACCACTAGTGTCGGGTTTTCTAAGGAAGGCAGGTGGCCTATGATGCATGGATATAGTAAGGACATGCCGTAGATATGATAAGGACATAGATTTTACACATAAATAGTGAAGTATCGAAAAAAATACAATAGAATACGATGTGTTGCCCATTTTAAAATACCATGCATCATAGCATAGCAGGTGACTCACCTCTGTGGATTGGCAGTAGATTGTAGTTTTGGAAACTGCCTTTAGGAATTCCATAGGAAACGATCCAATGGGAGTATAAGCTTTCACGGATTTTTCGTAAATGTCAATTGATGTGGACTCGTGATTGATATGATTTCACACACAATAAGCAGACAATTCGATCCATTTTCCAAAGCACTGAGTAGAAGGTGACTTGGGAATATATAGAAAATAGTAATAGACAACAAATTGGATATAGAAATGATGAGTTCATCTTTCTAAACTTGAAAGAGCATATCCATTGATGTGTTTATATAGTTCATAAAGAACAGAAATTACAAATGAAGATAGAGGTCATATTCAAACTCAAATAATAAACCAGAAACTGAAGTAAATCATCAGGAGATAGATGATGAACGGATGTGCTCTATGAGATTAATTATGTTCCACGCGAACTGGAAATGTTGCCATCCTAACCAACAGGTAAGCATGCCCCTCACAAAAGGAAGGAGATCTTAAAATCTTAAAATTTCCCTCTATGAAAACTTTAACTATTCCTCTCACGTCCGTCTCTTTTCCCTCAATCACATTCTTGCATTCCTCTCATTCAAGACAGGAAGATACTGGCAACAAAGGCCTGGGCTAAAATAAAAATATAATAATATTAAAGATATTTTAGGAATTTATTAAAATTAATAAATCTTAAAAAATGTATGATATTATCTATCAATCTTAAAAGTTATTCCATGCATAGCCAACATACTTAAAGTTGATTGATCTTGGTACGTTAAAATCACACACATGCTTTGGAATCGATTCCTAGGTCTTGAAGTTTAAAGCATCACATCTAACCAGTAGTCCAACTTAACAAAATAAAAGAAATTATATAAAAAAAAAAAGAAATTAAAAAATAAAGTAAACTTAAAAAATATAAAAAATATAAAAAAAAAAAAAACCAACCAGGTGGGAGGACAATATCCTTGGAATTTATACAAACAAATAATAATTCTCAAATTCAAAAATCATTCAACCCTAATGTGAAAAAAAAAAAAACAAAAAGAAGAAGAACGTGAAAGTGCGTCATTGCGTCCGAAAGATGGATAGCGAGAAGCTCTTCTTGCATCCGAGCAATCATCGTGTTCGAAAGATGTGAAAGTTGATTACTCTCACGCGCACAAAAGAACAAAATCTTAAACCCCTCGCCACTAACTTTAAACAACTTGTGCTTTGTTCGACCCTCTCCATTTCAGTAGAGGAGGAATTGGATGAGGGATGAGGTGGTCAAATGCCAACCATCAAAGATGGAGTTGGGGAGATGGAGAAAGAAGAGGACAGGACGAAAAGGACAGAAGGAGATGCTATGACGAGCAACGCTCAAAAAAAAAAAAAAAAACAAGACCTGATGGACCTCGTTCGTGCTGCATAATCTGCTGGAGCCCTTTTCGAGAAATGGCCAAATACAGAAATTTTTTTCCAACAAATCCGCAATAGGTTATTTATATGGAATGACCCGATCTTGCGTTGAGGCTTTTTTTTTTACTCCCCATTTAACTCAGTTGTCGCTTCAATATTTTAAAAATATTGAGTCTAGTCCATTTTGTCCCATTTCAAAAATGGGTCGGATATGGTTGGTCTCCAACCAGTAGATATGCGTTGCCAACCTGGCCCATTTGCCACCCCAAAATATGTAATGGTCATATCAAAATTTGTTTCAGCTGTTTGTTTACGTGTAAAAAATGTCTCGTCACCACTATACTTTTTACTCACTTTTTCATCCAAACAAGCTAGAGTAAAAAATAAAAAAAAAAAAACACCACATCACCACTTTACTACTCACTTCACTTTTTCATTCAAATAAGATGAAGTATTTAAAAAAATAAAAAATAAAAACCCATCACACCATGGCCTACTTTTACTCCTGCTTTACTCCTCCTTAATTTTGTTAAAACAATCAGCCCCAGGAAAAAGATATTCCTTACCAGGTTCCCTTAAATCAAGAAATTAGTTCTAACAGAGAAAATCATATGAGAACCGGCTCCTTACCCAGGTGGTAAGGAGTGGCATGCAGCTCTCACCTGCCAGCCTAGGGCGGGCTCTCTCTTGGGTCCCAGCCCCAATGTAAAGTAGGTAGTTCATGGGCTGGGCCAGGTTGGATCAACCCGGTCCATTTATATTTCGGGCATAGTTATAGAACTCGCAACTCGACTCGAGTCTGAAGGCCAGATAACCCAGTGACTCAGATGAGGGTCGCCAACTACTCAGTCAAATTCTACTAATCTCATCCTTCTTTGGTGATTTGATGAGTCGAGTTAACTCGGGTGAGTCAGAGCTACCTGGCTAAACTATAGAGTAAGAGTGTAAGGCCCATGGCCTGGAGATTTCACTTAGTTCTACTTAAATTATTTGCAAAGCATGAACCAAGCATTGGAAAGCAAGGTGGACTCACCTAATGGAGACACTATTTAGCCCATTTATAATGCTAAAGCCCATATAACAATAATTAAAAAAATATATATATATAGGCTATATACTAAGGGGCTGCTTGTTTAAATAAAAACGAAGATAAAAGGTAAATATCCAAAAATAAGCATCAAATAATCTTTCATTTAGTAAATATTGAATTGAGGAAAGGTGAGAAATGAACACTCAGCCATCATCCTAGTAATTGAAATTTTAGGAAAGTCACAATCTCATCTATGTTCTAGCTTATATTTTTCATCTTTCACCTCTTTTATAAATTTTAAGATGGAGCTCATTTTATCTAAGAGTGAGAAATGAACACTCAGCCAACATCCTAGTAATTGAAATTTCAGGAAAGTCACAATCTCATCTATGTTCTAACTTATATTTTTCACCTTTCACCTCTTTTATAAATTTTAAGATGGAGCTCATTTTATCCAAGAATTCCTATGTAAACATATAGGATCTGAATCTGTCATATCCATTATCTTTTCAGTCTGTGATTCCGTGGAAAATGGCAAAAAAAATCCTCTGCGAGGACTGTTGCCAAAAGGCTGGGGGTTTGAAGTTATTTTGTCCCATTTCAAAAATGGGTCGGATGTGGTTGGCCTCCAACAGTAGATATGCGTTGCCAACCTGGCCCATTTGCCACCCCAAAATATGTAATGATCATATCAAAATTTGAATCAGCTGTTTGTTTACATGTGTAAAAAATGTCTCATCACCACTCTACTTTTTACTCACGTTTTCATCCAAACAAGCTAGAGTTAATAAATAAATAATATATAAAAAAAATAAAAAAAACATTACATCACCACTTTACTACTCATTTCACTTTTTCACTCAAATAAGCTGAAGTATTTAAAAAAAATAAAAATAAAAACCCATTAGGCCATGGCATACTTTTACTCCTGCTTTACTACTCCTTAATCTTGTTAAAACGATCAGCCCCAAGAAAAAGATATTCCTTGCCAGGTTCCGTTAAATCAAGAAATTAGTTCTAACAGAGAAAATCATCTCCTTACCTGGGTGGTAAGGAGTGGTAGTTCTCACCTGCTTTGCCTAGGGCGGGCTCTCTCTTGGGTCCCAGCCCCCCCTTTGATGACTATATCAAATCAACTGTTTCTGACAATGAGTACTCGCTCGCATTCAAAAATATCTAAATCAGCCCATTAATAAGTAAGGTCCATGGGCCTGAGACCCAAGCCCAAAATCAGACCTGTTAAGGTTTCTGTTTCCCAATAAGGCTCGAGGCCCTGCCCATTGGAACAAGATTTATGCCAAGCTTGTTCAAGGGGTCTTAGATAAACTAGGCATGGCAACTTTAGGCCCGTTTACACGCGCATCACCTGATATCAGATACTTGTACCTGGAATGGGAATGCAGTGTCAAGCAAGCAAAACATTCCATACTTTAGATTAAAGGGGCATCATCAATTTACCTCTTTTTTACCCACTTTAGTACAAGACTGAAGAGGATTGGAAGAACTGGATGAACCACTGAAAAAAACGAAAGGATGAACAAGACAAAAGGACAAAAAGAAAAAGGAAAAGAAAAAAATAAGAAATGCTAATGTATGTTCAGTTTTTGTAATGAACAAACCAAGCTCATGCGCTTGTCATTGAGGCTGAGTTGAATTTATCTAAAGTGGCATGTGGCATGTGGCATGCTGGTGGGTCCCCTTCCCTCACACTAAAGGACACATGAAAACGGCTCTCATCACACTAACTGTTACATATAATGGAGAAGATGTTAGGGATATAATGATATATGGGCTGAGTAAAACAATGAGCTTGTGAGGCTCTGTGTTCTGTCCATCATGTGTTGCCCACATGCCAACAAACCCACTGTGTTTATTTTCAGTCACAACCAGTGAGTCCGGATCCCCTGAGTGCCTCCCACATGTTTCTTGTGTGTGGGATATGTGGGACTCCATTCTAGGAGCCACCTATTGATAATTCAAACAATTCAATATGAATGTTGTCGACTCTAGTGATATATCCTATAAGATTATTTCAGTTATACTTAGTCCCACCGTAGGATTGAGTACATGATTGACAGCATGATTAATGCATATAATTATTAATGCATAAGACTGTGTTAATCGCGCTATCAGTCATTTTCTCAATCTTAAGGTGGGCCAAACTCCTGCTGAAGATAAATTTA
This sequence comes from Umbellularia californica, assembly GCA_028538565.1. Taxonomy (NCBI): domain Eukaryota; kingdom Viridiplantae; phylum Streptophyta; class Magnoliopsida; order Laurales; family Lauraceae; genus Umbellularia; species Umbellularia californica. Next base: position 94,544,316 of record JAPQWN010000003.1, on the reverse strand, counting down.
AAGATATGTAGGCAGAGAGGATGGCGTTGATTTGAAAAGTCTAGATTATGAAGAGGTGGGTCCCACAGTTAATTTCCACACATCCCACACCGGGAAAGCATGTGAGAGATACAAGTACCAGCCAGTTTCTTCAGTACATAGCTAATCAACATACCCTTCAATTGAGTAGTTGTTCTCCAAGTGTAGTGAAACGTAGAGATTATCTGGGCCTTATAAATCCATTAATGGGGCTCACCTTTTGAATTTATTTTATCAGTAAGCAAATCTTTTAAAATCACTGCAGTCACAATTTGCTCTAAGGTCACAACTTGTTTTGTGGAAATGTTCCTACTCCAGTCAGAGTTATTGCCTCATGATAGATAGATTGATGGTGTGTACCTAAAACCCATGGCTTAACATTTGGTCTTGATGCTAATCCTGCGGTGTAGATGTGATCAACTTGAGGATGGCCAAAAGTAAGATCGCGAGTGAAGTTTTCCTAGTGATTAGAATTTGCTGCAAAAGTGATATTCAGTGGTTTAAATCCCTAAAGGTGGGACCTGCTGTTTTACTTACAGGTTACAGCTATGGGAATAGAGAATCTCAGACGCCCCCCTCCAAGAAGCAAGGAATCTTTTTAAATGTGGTGGGCCCCCAGTGGACCCCTACAAGCATGCCACATGCATGCACCCATTGAAAAGGATCCTGATTGGAGAATTCCTATATAAGAAGGTGGCTGCGCCGTCACTCCAGTCCATCAAAACCAATTCCTAGCACTTTCCAAGTTTCTAATAACATGTCATCCAATCCATCTACTAGTGCTGCTGCTTCTCGATCTGATTCCAAGACCCAGATATGCCATGAAACTACTCCTCCAATTCCTCCTTCTCAATCTGATTCAAAGACCCATCTTCCAGAATTACGATTGGCAGACCAAGCAACAATAGACGAGCTCTTCCAAAAAGTCATGCAAGAAGATTGGGATGCTGTGTGCAAAATTTATAAAGAAAAAGGACAAATCGTTTCGACGGCTAAGATCACCCACAACAAAGAAACGGCCTTGCACATTGCTATATCCGACAGCAAAACTGAGGAGGTGAAGGCGCTTCTAGATATTATGGATCCCATTAAGATCAGAGAGATGGTGAACGACATGGATGAGAACCCGCTCCACCTGGCAGCCTCGCTGGGGCAGGACGAGACGTGCAAGAAGCTGGTAGAAAAGGATCCTGAACTGATTGGAGCAAGGAACAAAGAAGGAGAGACCCCTTTGTTCCAAGCAGCACTGTATGGGAATGAGGAGGCCTTCTATGCACTCCATCCAAAGTGCACCATTACTGGAAGGGATATAAAACATGATATCGTTCGCTGCAAGAGGACTGATGGCAACAGCATTCTTCATGTTGCCATCCAAGGAGAGTACTTCGGTGAGCATTGCATATATACCACTCTTTTCCTTTTCTTTTCTTTTCTTTATTATTATTTTATTTTCTAACCCGGACTGGGTTGTCTAAATGTTGAACCATATCTAACCTACTCTTAAAATAACTTAAAGCAACCCCCGTCCTACATGGGTTGACCCATTTAACTCGACCCACCAACCCAACTAGTCGGAGTTTAGCCCATTCCCAATCCATTTCAAATATTTAAGATATATATATATATATATATATATATATATATGAGTCTGATTGTAGGGGAAAAAAAAACTTATAGTACAAAAATGTTAAACAATAACTGTTTAAACTGGTTTTGAATGTGGGTCAGCTTTAACTCAGCCCATTTAAATGTGTTATGCGGGTTATGCAGGTCAACTCTAAAACGATCTTCTTTAAAAAAAGTAAAATACTTAATTTGTTTTAGCACGGGTTGAATTTTTCTAACCTATAACCGTACCGGCTGCTGTAGGATAACTGGATAAGGGTAGGGTTATGTAGGTCAAAAGGCGGCCAGATAAGGGTCAAAATACTCGAATCATATTTGCCACCCCTAGATCAAACTGCCTTTACTTTTAAGAGTGAGCGGTACTATTGCAGTTGGCTAGATCCAATAGGTCGTCTTTTTATCTGGTAGACTGTCTGCCACCACAAAATGTAACATGTGACCTATTTTAAAAGATGGGAGAGAGAGCTTCCATCAAGAATTTGGACCCATTGCAATTGCCTCCCCGTCGGAACGATAAAATGTTAAAAACATGATTTTTCTTTTTTTATTTTATTAATTTTAATTTTTAAAAAAAATACACATGATTAATCTGCCACTGACGGTACTCCAAAGTTTTGAAATTTGGGCTGGCACTAATTTGGCAGCTTGGATTTCATAAATGGGATCTGCTGATGAATTTATGGACCCACAAGTATTCTGATGATGCCACCAGCATCATCAAATAATACAGCCATTTTACATGCACTGGAATGTACTTACTCAGTGCCATTTATGTTATTTGTAGGGCTGGCTTATCTGATCATATACTGGTATCCGGAGCTCATTAAGTTCAATAACGAAAAAGGACAGACAGCTCTTCATTTTCTTGCTCAAAATCCCTCAGCTTTCAGAAGTGGATGTCACTTGGGCCCCTTTGATGATTTCATATATCGCTGTGAGATCTCTCTCTCTCTCTCTCTCTCTCTCTCTCTCCCTCTCTGGGTCGAGTGGGTTTCACTTAACATGTATAACGCCCAACCCGAACATGACCCATTTATTGATTAAGTTGGAATTGTCTATTGAAGTTAATTAATGTGCAAGTTTAAAGTAAAATAAACCCTTATTCTATTAACAAAACACAGGCTCAGTCTATTAAACTCGTTGAGTTAATACAGATAATGTGTTACTGAACTGAGACAGTTTTAACCAACTCCCTCTCATGCATTTTATACTTGATATTCTATTGTAATAACATACAATTGAAAACTAACTTCATTAGTAGTTTTCAATCTCTATGAGTAGATGTCTGTGTTAAAGTTTTAAAGTGCATTTTCTATAATTTTGTTAGTTTAGTTTATTGTTTTATTTACATTTTTATTTTTGAGTGTCGTAGTGAGGTTGTTGTGTAATTTTGTGTCATGGGGGTGTTTTGAACTTTTGTGTATGGGTCCCACTTGCACATGTGTGGATGACACATGCCAAATGCTCTCTTTCATTTAATTAACTTCTCTCCACCCAACCACTTTTCCATGTTTCCATATGATGACACATCATTATCCACACCAAGCCATTACCAACATACATTTTTCCATACGGAGGTCATTGCTCCCATCCATTTCTCCATACACCAAGCCACTTTTCCATATGTTTCATTACTCTCATCCACTTCCCTACACAGCAAATTACTTTTCCTATATACTTCATTGCTCTTTGAGGAATTTACCTGAAAAAACACTTTAGATGGCCACTAACCAAAAAAGGCCCAAGTAATTTTATAAAACAGAACTGTACTTCCCGCCAAAATCTTCTGCTTTTTTTTCCTTGTTTTCAAAGAGCGATGACATCGTTGCTCAATCATTATATATAACCCATCGTTTACTATAGCTTACTAAGAGCGCTTGAGAGAACGGCAAAAACCCTAGTTATCGCCCCTCCTCTGTTCGGGGGGTCTCTCATCGGCGGCGATGTCTCAAGGGGCCCCCGATCTCCAGCCCTCCGATCTCCGGCCCCCTTTTATCCAGCACTTTGATCTTTGCCCCCCGTTCGCCAGCCAGTAGCTCAACTCTACCTCTCCGCCTCCTTCCCCTCCAGCAGCCTTCCAACCCTCGTCTGCTAACCAGTCCTCTCCCCTCTCCTCTGATCCCCTTTTCCCCCAATCCCCATCCGATGCCCATTCATCCCTCAACGGTCAGCATCAAGGCTTCAGAAGTGCTCGATATTCTGAAGGTAGACCCTCTTTCCTCTACCCTCTCCCTTCCTCCTCTCTCTGTAGATCAAGTTCATAAGCTCAGAGCTCTATTGGGTACCCCTTCCTCTGCTAAATCTTATGCATCGCTTCTCTCACATCTGCCCCTAGCTTCTCCTCCTTCTCTGCCTTCCACCTCTTGGATCGATGGGAAACCCTCTGTCCAAATCCCTAATGCCATGATCTCATCTAGCAAGGAGTCCTTCACCTTTGCTGCTATTGGTAGATTTGAGGGGAAAAGACCTTCCTGGAATGGGTGGAGCAGCACACTCAACAGATCTGGAAGCTGCCCATTAGGAGTCTGATATCCCTAACAGATAAGGGATACTTTATTTTTAGATTTCATAGCTCTTTAGAAAGAGACCCTCTCCTTTCCTCCTCTCCCCTCTCACTTGGTCATAGGAAGCTCCATCTGCTTCCCTGGTCTCCAGGCATGGATTCCTTTTCCTGGCCTTCTTTAACTCCAATTTGGATCAGGCTCAAAGGCCTTCCCTTTCACTACTGGAGTCAGCACATACTCTTCTCCATTGCTAATTCTAATGGCAATCCTATTATGGTAGATGAAAATACAGCCTCCCAAAGGTTTTTTTCCTATGCTAGCTAGGATTTGTGTTAATCTTGATCTCAATAAACCTAAGCCCTCATCTGTTTTAGTTGATCTAGCACGTGATTCTCAGGTGGAAGTAGAAATTAGTTATGAAAACCTCCCTTGCTCTGCTTGTCTTGGCTTTGGTCATGGAGAAGGTATGTGTCAGGGTATTAGTAGAATAGTGAAGACTGGTCACAGGCTCCCCACTCCTCCTAGTGCAAAGCCTGGCATTCTCCAAACTCCACCTGTAGTTAGCCAATCTCCCCCTCTATCTGAGCCTTCTCTCCACTCTTCTCTAGAAGTATCTCTTACTTGTCTGGTGGGTGAATCTTTAAATCCAGCTGCAGATGCCTGCCCTTCAGCTAATCATGTGACTAGTGAAGAGGAAAGCCTCTCCCCTACTACTCTTGCAACTCCTTCGGTTGATCTTCACAATCCATTCTCGGTGTTGGAGAAAGCTACTTTGATTGACTATTTTCCTTTACCAGCCCAGTCAGTTATAACCCCTACCAAGTCTAATTCCCCTCCTCTGGATACCAACTCTATGGCTGACATTTCCAACAACCTTTCTGTTGAACTCAATATCCAATCTTTGCCTCCCTCAAAAGTTAACTCCCAAACTCTCATTTGGTCCCCGACCTCTGCTGATTTGGCCTCCTCTGCTTCCTTGCCCCCAAAAAAGAAAAAGAAACATAAAGTGAAAAATAAACCCAAGGTAATTCGGGATTCCTCCACTCTTAAATCCTCCTCTGGCCTCAATCCTTCATCCTCTCTCCATGCTTAAAGCTCTTTTTTGGAACTATAGGGGTATAGCAAATGCCCCAACTGTCAGATCTGTTCTCTTCTTGGTCAAATCTCATTCTCCTGACATCATTTTCCTCTCTCAGCCTAAAACTTCCTCTCCCCAATCTCTTTCCATTAAGTTAGATTCTCTTGGCTTCTCATCTTTTTTCTCTAATATCTCCCAAACCTCTGCTACTCCTTCCATCTGGTGCTTTACCAAAAGCCCTCCTAATGCTTCCTTTTCTTTAGTTGACCACTCAGCCCAACACCTTACTGTTTCTCTCAATTGCCCTTTAAATGGGCCCTCTGCTTTCATTACTGGTGTTTATGCTTCCACTTCCTTTATCCAAAGAAGACTTCTCTGGCAATATCTTATCTCCCCCTCTTTTCCTAATCACCTACCCTGGGCTGTGATGGGTGACTTCAATGCAGTTTCCTCAGCAGCTGAAAAGTTCAATATTCATCCTATTCACTCCCCTGCTACCTCTGATTTCAACAATATGATTGCTACCTCAGGGCTTCTGGATATAGGTTTCTCTGGAAATCAATTTACTTGGTCTAACAATAGGCAAGGATGCTCCTATGTAGCAGCCAGATTGGATCGGTCCCTCATCAATCAAGCCTGGGCTTTCTCCTTTCCAGATTCTTATCTGCAGCATTTAGTGAGGCAAAATTCGAACCATAGTCCAATTCTTCTTTCCAATCGCCTTCCTATCATAGCTAAATATATTCCCTTTAAATTCGAAGAAATGTGGATAGGTCACCCAACTTTTCTGGATTTGGTGGCTAAGGCTTGGAGTATCCCAATTTATGGTAATCCTCAGTTTAGTCTCTGGAAGAAGCTTAAATCTCTGAAGATTATCCTCAAGTCTTGGAACAAGGATGTCTTTGGTAACCTGAAAGCTAATATCTCTGCAGCAGAAGCTTCCATTCTTTCTTTGCAATCAAGCATGGATGCTGATTTTCTTCACTCTACTAATGTGGCTCTCAGATTAGCCAGAAGCTCTCTCCAAAATCTATTACAGGCAGAAGAAACACATTGGAAGCAGAAATCAAGAATTAACTGGCTGAAGGATGGTGACAGGAACACTAGCTTTTTCCATTTAGCTGCTAAAGTGAGAGGCTTTAGAAACAGAATTGAAAAGATTGAGTTCAAGGGCAACACGTTAGAGGATCATCTCCTTATCAAAGACGCTGCTGTTGAGTTTTTCTCTGATATTTATAAGTCTCCCTCTGGGCAGCTAGATCCTGCGTTATTTCAGGTCAACAGTGGGCGGGTTTCTAGTGTGCAAAATGCTATGCTTACTTCCATCCCCTCTAATGAGGAAATTAGAGCTACTGTCTTCAATCTCAAAAAGTCTAGTTCGCCTGGTCCAGATGGGTTCTCCGGGATCTTTTTCTGTTCTTACTGGGACGTGGTGGGTGCTTCTGTTATTGCAGCAGTTAAGGATTTCTTCATCTCTAAGAAGATTTGGAAGGCATCAAACTCCTTCTTCCTCTCTCTTATTCCTAAGGTGCCGGGTCCTTCCTCCTTTAGTGACTATCGCCCTATAAGCTTGCTCAACTTCACCTATAAAATTTCCTCAAAGATCCTTGCTTCTAGGCTGGCTCTGGTTCTTCCGAATCTCATTTCATATCATCAAGTGGCCTTCCTTAAGAAAAAAAAGATGCAAGATCACATAGCCTTGGCGCACGAGTTGACTCAAAATCTTCAAAAGGGAGCTAAGGGAAAAGGCATTTGTTTAAAGCTGGACATTTCCAAAGCATTTGATAAGTTAAATTGGGTCTTCCTCTTTAAAGTGCTGGAATTTTTTGGTTTTAGCAGTGCTTGGATCTATCTCATTAAAAAATGTGTGACTTCTCCAAGTGCTGATCAATAGAGAGCCCGCTGGCTTCTTTGCTTTGGAGTGTGGCCTTAGGCAAGGTGATCCACTTTCTCTCTATCTTTTCATCCTCGCTGAAGAAGTTCTCAGTCTTAATTTAGAGCAGTTGGTTAGCCAAAAGAAAATCAGGGCTATCTATAGAGCTCCCCCTTCTCCTGCTATTTGTCACTTAATGTTTGCTGATGATATTCTTCTCTTCTTCCAAGCTACTCCCAGTAGCATTAAGGCTGTTAAGGGTGTCCTAGATTCCTATCAATTAGCAGCTGGTCAACAATTCAATATAGGGAAAAGTAAGGTTCTTTTTGAAAATTGTAGGCAATCATTCAAAAAAGGACCTCGAGGAGTCTTGGCATTTCTCAAGCCTCCTTTCCAATGTTATATCTGGGAGTCCCTCTCTTCATTGGTTGTCCTAAAGCTTTATACTTTGAGAATCTGAAGGCCTCCTTCAGGGCAAAGCTGGCTGGTTAGAAAAGTAAGATGCTTTCTTTTGCTGGTAGGATGATCCTGGTTAAGCACGTTCTTCAAAGCCTTCCTATGCATATTCTCCTTGTCCTTCCCATCCCGAAGTCGATTTGCAGGTTCTTAGAGAAATGGATGAGGAACTTCCTCTGGTCTGGAGGAGCCTTGCAAGTTAAGAGAAGCCTCATAAGCTGGCGTTCTGTTTGTCTCCCTAAGTTAGAAGGTGGTCTGGGTTTTCGTAGAATCCATAACCTAATCAATTCCAGTATGGTCAAATTAGGCAGGCAGCCATTTCTTCTTATTCTCTATGGGCTTCATGGTTCAAAGCAAAATACTTCAAAGGGTTTTCTCCTTGGCACCCTAGCTCTTTACTCTCTGGCTCTTGTATTTGGAAGCTTATTAAGAGGTTTTCTCACCGTCTTTTTCAAAACAGCCACTGGCGGCTGGGAGACGGGAGAAATATTAGCTTTTGGCAAGATAAATGGCATGGTCCTCTATAAATAACTCACCAATTTCCGGGGGTTTCCCTCCCTTGAACTGAATCAGTGCATGACATCTTCTCTAACCCCCAGCAGATTACTTCTTCAGATCTCCCGCAGCAGGTGATTTCCTTCTCCTCCTCTCTTCTGATGGACTTCTCTCTCTCTAATGTTCCTGATAAGTTGATCCGGTCGAGCTCCAACTCTAGCCACCTCCTTTTCTCTGCTGCTTGGAATTCAATTAGAACCAGAGGTCTTCCAAATTACTGGTCCAAGTTTGCATGGAACAGTTTGCTCAGGCCCTCTATTTCTTGCTTTGCTTGGAAGTTGTTTCATAAGAAACTCCATACCAATGATTGGGTGCAATCCATTGGGGTGCAGTTGGCATCTTCTTGTTACCTCTGTGGTAAGCATCAAGAATCTATCTTCAGCCTCTTCTTCCTCTGCCCCTTTGCCTTGAGCTTCTGGGACTGGTTTCAGCATCAAGGAAATTTCAAAGTTGCAGCTGCTGTCAATGCTTCTTCTCTTTGGAGCTCTGTCACAGCTGATTCTTGTTCATATGCTAAAAAGGGTCTTGGAGCTATATTTCTGGTGGCTCTTTTCAGCCTGTGGAAGGTAAGGAATCTCTCTCTGTTTAGTGGTAAGAAGCCTTCTCAAGATCTAGCTTCTTCTTTCTTCTTGGCAGATGCTTCCGAAGCTATTGGTAAATTGTCTTCTTCTTTCTCCAGCTCTTCTCTAGATTCTTTTGTAGCCTTATGTATCAAGCACTGTCCTAGCATTGGATAGTGGGCTTCCCTCTGTTTTTGCTGGTTTTTGTTGGTTTTTCTTTCCTATTGGTTTCTTCTCTTGGTTGTATTTCCTTTCATTCTTCTCAATTCAATTTTGCAACTTAGCATAAAAACAATATATATATATATATATATATAACCCATTGTATCTGCCTTTTCTCCTACCTTTTCCCTCTGCTATTACTGGTTTCCTACACGTCTATGAACTAGACTGTGAGGCCCCACCCCTTGTGGGCCCTCAGTTTGATTTGAATAATTATTATTATATTAATAGTTATTTTATTATACTATTTAATAGGATTTATTAGAATAGTTTATTAATATTCCTAAGTCTTAAGATTAGGCCTTTTGTTTACTTCTCTATAGTTATAGGGTGATTTTTGTAGTTTAATTAGGGTTTTAGTTAGAATAGGACTTAGTTAGTAATTTAGTATTATTAGGAGGGATGTTACTTGAGAGAACCTTCTAGAATTTCTAAATTTGACCAACTTACCCTTACCCTAAACCTCTTTTCCATTTTAACCCTAAGGGCTTTCTAGTAAATAGTCACTACACCCTAACCTATAAATGCTAACTATTGCAATAACATGAACCATAAACCCTAATTCACTCTCATCTCTCATCTTCCCCTATCTTTCTCCCCAAGAAACCCTAATTCCCAAAATCCCAGCATAAGAAGAATAGAATACCTCCCTCTATTGCATTATCAACCTTCTAAGAGCTTGGATTTCCTATCTTCTTGTCAATTCTCTCTACAAATTCGGATTAAGGCAAGTACCCTATACTAATATCTTAGAATGCATGATTTATTTCTATTGATTCTACAACTTTGATTCAATTGATGTATGTATTTGTCTAGAATTACCATTTGAGCTTTGTTTCATGGGTTTTTGGCCATTTGATGGATGGGTTCTCCCATTTGGAATATCAATGGCCCAGTTTGGTGATTGATGGATGATTATAGAAGTGATTTTGATGCTTGTTGATGTTTATGTGATGAATGGTAAAGGGGTTGAGGAGAAATTCAGGGGTTTTTACTTATTGTAACAGACCCGGAGTGGAAACAATGATTTGGGTTGTTTGTTGCATTGAGACCAGGACCCAGGTGGGCCATCCGATGATCGATCTGAACCGTGGATCTGATAGAGGACCCACGGGCGACCCTAAAGGGCCTGGTCCCATAGGGAGTGGACACCCCTGGCCTTCTACCCAGTGGTTTGATTAGCAGAGGACAAGCTTAAGGGAGGAAAAATCAATTTTGCAGCAGATAGTTATAGGACCCATTAGATGATCCGATTGTAGATCGGGTCCCTACATCTGATAGTGGACCCAGGGGCGAGCTTAATGGTGGTGGACCCATGGGGATTGGGTCCCATCTAGCCCCACATCTTAGGATTTCACAATTTTGGGCGGGTCTCCATGTGGGCGGGCCAAGAGGGCTGGCAGGCTACAGGGACTGGCAGGCTACTGCACAGAGACGTGCAGCCTTAATGGGGGTGGATTGTGGTGCCCCGGAGTCCCACATCGACTATAGAGAGGAAAGTAAATGGGGTTATATGTAGAGTTTACACCCTTACCTTGCATGAGGCATTTTGATGGGTTGAGGCCCATTAGAAGCAAAACCATGAGGCCAGTGGGCCAAAGCGGACAATATCATGCATGTGTGAAAGGTGGGGCGTTACATAGACCTCTTTCCCAAACATTGAATACCTCTTGTAAAGGTTGTTGAACTCCATTAAAGATGTAGGCATAGTACACATGGACTAGTTAATAAGAAACGGGGACTCTCCAATTGATTAGAAAAGATCATGGTTAGAATTAGTTTGATCATTGTGATGTTTGGCCTATAAAAAGATCCCATTTGAAATCCATATATTTTGGTGGTCTGGCTAAGCTACGGTGGGTTGTAGCTTTTGATGTCAAGATTCCCTAAGCTAGATAGGGGTTGTAGGAACTCTCTATTGAAAAATGCTGCTAAGAACTGTTGGTTCTGGAATATAATCTTGAGATAAAATCTTGATGTTGGGACACAACGATATGGAATTTAATATTCATCTTTGTATGGTCATCCGATCCTGCGGATTATTTGGCAGAATCCTTTCAAAGTCATATCCCCCTCAGCACCACATATATCAAACTCAATATGAATGAATGGGTACCTATTCCTTGTCAATTAAGAATACAAAAAGATGTCTCACTCAAAACAACCCAACTATAAGAAGAAAGAGTCACACATCAAAAGCAACCAACACAAATAACAATTGCTAAAAACTCTTTTTCTTCTTCGAAGATAATGCAGCATAAAAACTTATTTCATATGGCTACCTAATGAAAAACCTTTGCCTTTGTCCCCACACAATTGGTGGCGGTGCTAAGGAGGTGGATGACTAGGTCTTTTTTTTAAAGAAAGGGGCGACGTTCTTGAGTTTTTATAAACTTCTTTATATTCTGTGGAGCGACGATGTCGTCTCTCATTCTTACTTTCAGTAAGGTTTCATAAACTGTTGGGCGATGACATAGTCGCTCATCGCTTATGTAAAGTTTAAAGGAGCGACAACATCGGCACTCAATGAAGATTTTAATATTTGAAAAAAATAAAAGTGGTCCCTTTCCTGTCATACGAACTACTGGGGCCTTTTTTTGTTAGTGGCCATCTAAGGTAATTTTTCAAGTAAATGGCTCTTGCTCTTTTCACCAACATCGTCGATCAATGAAGATTTTAATAATAATAAAAAAAAAAAAAAAAAAAAAAGTGGTCCCTTCCGTGTCCTAGAACTACTAGGGCCTTTTTTGGTTAGTGGCCATCTAAGGTGATTTTTCAGGTAAATCTCACTTGCTCTTTTCACTTCTCCATACACTAATCTTAGACTTACCATGCATCTCATTACTTCCATTCAACCTTTTCTTATCTTTCCCATGTCCGTCCACTAATTATCTTCCTTTCCCATGCAACTATCTCATTATTTTAGAAATATTCTAAATCACTTATATATATATATATATATATATATAGGGAAATGCTCATATGAGAAATATCTCTCACCTTATATGAGAAATACGGTGGGGGCCCTCACATCCATATCCAATGCCAACAACTTAAATGTGAGGGCCCCCACTCATATCTCTCATATAAGGTGAGAGATATATCCAATGCCAACAACTTAAATGTGAGGGCCCCCACTCATATCTCTCATATAAGGTGAGAGATATCTCTCACAGGAACATATCCCATATATATATATATATATATATATATATATACCACCCCCCTTTCTCTTGATCATCTTTAAGACTCTGGGTCTAATTGATTAGTTTTGTCTTATCTGTTTTCTATTTTCTATCTTCTGTTTTCTGGCCTATTGTTTTTTGCTTTCCTTTTGTTGTATTGGGGGCTATTCCTGCCCAGTTTCTTTTCTCTCTTTTTTTCTTTTAATACAAATTGACCTTACAGCAAAAAAAAAAAAAAAAAGAAAAGAAAAAAGACTATGGTCAACATTTTCTTAAATATCATTTTGTGTCATATCCCATGATATCATGGGATTTGTCAGTTTCACTTTCTGCAACCAGCAAACGAATTCATTTTTTTAGAAAACACAGAAAGTAACATTGTGTGAAAAGTAAGTACACATCTAACCACCATTTCTCAGGTTCTATCATTGGAAATTTTCTATTCTCCTAATGTGTGGTATAAAAGCCATGACATCATGGGACAGTCCCATGATATCATGGGATTTATTAATGTTTATGGCATCCACTATTTTCATGATAACATGGGATCTAGGCCAAAAATGTTTTTAAAAAAATGTTAAGGAAAGTCAATTGACTCTGGTGACATTATTTGAAATGTGGTTATGAAATTGGAAAAATCGAGTTTAAGGAGGACTAGTATGTGAAAACCTCATTAACTTATGATGATCCAGTTGAATGAGATCACTTCAATTCTTCTGTAACTTTCTTGTCTCTGTTTCTTTTCTGCTTCTCGAAGCTCTTTCGGTATCAGAGTTTCATCAACAAACGTCATTCAGATCCTGTTTTCATCTTCTTCCAAAGCAAGGCACCTGTTGCTATCTTTTTCATCTTCTTCGTTGATCCTCTTTGACAAAATTCAATCTTCGCTGATCATCTTCGTAGACTTTCTTTGTCGTTCTCCAATTTCCTTACTATTTTAGATGATTTTTCTTCCTCTCTCAGATTTTCTTCTCTATTATGCTCACTGGCTTTCTACATCATGTCTTCTGCTACTCCTTTTTTTTTCTTTTTCTGTTCATACATCTACTTTCCTGATTTCCAACATCGGGTGTTTGCTCTTGTCAAACTTGAGAACCACAACTATTTCTCGTGGAAATATCAATTTGTCCCCGTTCTATTGCAAGCAACTGGTCGGACTCAAATTGAGTTGACAAGTCTTATTGTGGTGAGTTGGGTTGCATGCGCATCGAATTTCTTAAGTTTGAATAGTCCGAGCCAAACCCCTTATATTAATAAAATTAAAATGCCAGGCTAAAGTCCAAACCCTTCCAAAAGTTAAAGGGATTAACTACCCTAGATTACTAGGTTGGACTCGGATTGAGTTAACGTTCCCATGGATTGTTGAATAGCAAACTTAAGAAATCAATTTAACAATAAATGGCTAATAACCTTATCTAAAGTCATGAAATGAATGGTCAACAATGTATCATATTTTGAGCTGATATTTAACAAATTGCTAAATCACAACTACACTTATATCTTGTAGGACCAATGATCTCATCAACATGCCGCATTTCCTATACTTAGTTGTGAGTCTTACCTCCCTCTGCTTGAGTACAAGAGAGGGTACTAATCGCATTTCATGTACAGGTTTGATTGTTGACTTGGACGAAGTCGAGACGCCCTCTCATTTCAGGGATGACCATTGTTCGGACTTACTCAAGTTGCGGAAGTATATTTTTACTGCCATTGGTAATATTTATCTTTCCCCCATTTTTTTCCTTCTATTCAGAGCCATATGGTGTATTTGGAATTATTTGTTTACGACTCATAAGTAAATGTATAGCTCATTAGACTAGATGTATAAGGGTTCTTAATTACATAGTAATATGGAAACTCAATTAAGTGATACACTTAACTCCGGGAAAGTTGAATTCACTCATGCAAGCGCATAGTAAAGTCCCTGACAGTGCAACGGAGGGGTTGGATAGCCCTTGGCCTGGCCCTGCATTATGGTCTCTTGTGCTGTGTCACACAATGTCGAAACGCACGCTAAACACAAAAGGGCATGTGGATTTGTCATTTATAAATCGGTTGAATCAGATATGGTTAGCTATCTAGTTCAATGATTGAGAAGATAATGTCAACTAAAAGTAGAGGATTTTCAGTCAGATGAAAATATTAAAGTGGATGTATGGTGTAACTAAAAATATGGATCGGAAAGGAGAGCTTCTGGGAACATTTAGGGGCATCATCAATAGGTGACAAAATAAAAGAAATTTATTAGAGATGCAAATGCAATATTAATGTTTCATTTAGTGAAATACAACAAGAATACATGTTCCAGTATTCCGTTTGTTCTATTTGCAGCTACATGGGCACGTAAATGGGAGGACATTAAACATGGTATATGTAAAATCTTCAATAAGGACGAGGAAAAGCACCAGTTGCCAGTGAGAAGTACAGGTAAGTAAAGATCTAAAGCAAACTTCACAATTGAAGAAAACAAGGAAAGAAAATTGATCTCGGTACAAACTTGAAGGGGACAATTTTCTCTACCAGTTTTCACCTCATCCAAACGGGTCTGTAATTCACTAGCGATTGCAACCTCAAGTCCAAAGTAGTAGGATTGGACAAGGATAAAAGGTGGAGAAGAGAAAACTACAAACTAATGAATGCATGTTTTTAAGGATAGTTGGGGTCTTGAAATATTAGTCCCCCTTAAATTCAGATAATATCGCTCAAGTGACTTGACCTTAGTCAACTTTTTTTATAATTTTTTTTTTTTTTTTTTTTTGTCTCAGGTCTCATTATATCATGAGTATGGTGTATGTTATAGAAACTAATAAATTCCAGGATATCATGGGACTGTCCCATGATGTGATGGCTTTTATGCAGCGTCCTAGGGAAATTTCTTTCCAAATAATAAAACCTAAAAAATGAAGATCAGATGTGTATTTACTTTTCACGAGATGTCATTTTTCATATTCTATAAAAAAATGAACATACTTGTCGATTGTAGAATCTGTATGATTAAGAAACTGTTAAACCACATGTTATTATAGGGTATAGTCCCATGATATCATCGGATATGGAGCAAAAAAGTTCTTAAAAACTCCGTTGGCCAAAGTCAAACAACATTGTGAAGTTTCAGCCGTAAGAATGGAAAATCAGGTTCAAGGACGACTAATATATCAAAACCCTAGGATGATTTTCTCCACTTATTTTCTTCTCCTATATTCTCCACATCTACATGCACAACTCCTAAACTTTGAACAGTGATGTCAAATGACATTTGAGACAAGAGAAGTATGCATCCTACTTTCTGTTTCTCATCCCACTTTCCATGGTTGGACTCGTGGCTTTCTTCCTCCAATGAGCATCCGAATGATCTACATATCAAGGATGTTAGGTATCTTATTCAGTCTTAGACAAGATCTTCTTTTTTTTCTTTTTAATATACTAGCAGGAAAAGACGAGAAACAAGCACCAGATGAGCCTAGCCAAGACAAGAAAGCTGAGGAGTCGAGCAAGCATTGCGAACGCAGTCACATCGATATCAAAGGTAATTTGTGGGCAAAGTTTAGGACGGTGGTACTTTGTCAAAGCATAATTTTCTAGCATATCTATGGTTCTTCATACATTTAGCATCATGTCCATTATTATTGCCACAAGGGTTTCCAATTTGAGCGGTAGATTGGGTAGTTTAAATTTCTCTGTTTTCTTTTTTATCTTTACTCTTCATGGTCAAAGCTAACAACTGTCTTCTGAGATGTCTTTTTTGCTTTTGTAGCTGTACTACCATCACATTCAAAGATAACTTTGATAACAGCTAATGCCTGCCAATAAATCTATTAAATAAAAAATGATAAATGGATAGCTTTGATTGGATTGATAGCCAGAGGGCAAGTCACGCTCTCCTTAAAACAATAAAGGATCCTCGTATTAGATTGATGTCTGAAAAATGGGTTACAAGTAGATTTGCCTCCAAACACTACTAGAAAGCTAATATAATTCATAAAAAGCCCAGATCAGTCCAGCTCAATTGACTAAATGGGTGAGCTTGAACTGACTTTTACGGCCAGCGTTGACCTTGGACCATACATGGGCTTGTGTTTCTAAAGTTGAGCCAGGCTTGGATATCTATCAGCCTGGGCTGGCCCATGAACACCCTTAGATGTATCTCCTTTCTTGAGGAAATAAAAGGATCTAATGTATGGATGTAGAGTGGTTTTTACTTCTTCTTTTTTCCTTCCTAGATTGGGTAACTTGTCTAGAAGTGATACTACCAACAACGAGAGGCTAAGGTGCCTTTATAGTGAGCTATCAACCAGTGATGCTTGGTGGTTTATTTTAAGAAAATCACCTCTTCACATGATTTCTAAAAATGAAGAAACGTAGGGTGATGGATATAATTGAATTGAATATTAAAGACACATAGAGGCCAATCAAATAATCTTAACCCTTAGTTTTAGGCTCTCAAAGCTTAACAAACTATACATAATGAAAATAGTTGTGATCTGATGGTTATTAAAATTAAGACTAGTGTCCGAGCTCTAGCTCTAAGTATTATTCGAGGCAGCAAAAACAGAGAAAAAAAAATGAAAAACTCTAAAATAGTGTGAAATTAGGACAAACATGCATGTGAAGTGATTGAATTAATCATAGATGGGTGCACAAGAGATCGGTACTCTCTTCTTAGGAAACATTGAATAAAAGAGAACAGTTGTACACCAGATATGTTTAAGTCCCTCAAATGCTCCAGGGATAGTTTTTTCTTAACATGTGTAAATGACACACGTGAATCTGTTACATATGCAAATGATACATATAAATAATTACATTTCAATATTAATCAAAATCACCTTTTTCACAAACTTCTTAAAATCTATGAAGATAAAAAAAATTATACCTTGTATGGTCATTTTAGCTGTATAAAGAAGATAAACGGTTTCACACTATAGGGCTATGAAAATTAAGGTGTAAAGGACCACCTTTCACAATTGATTTATGCACCAGAGTCATAAACTGTTTGGAAACAAACGTGACACCTACATAAGCATTACACTACAAAGGTGAATCATTTACATATATAAATAAGTGCAAATAAACGATCATGAAACAAAAAAGGGAAAATTAAAGGTTATAAATTGTCGAAATCGCCCAATGCAACTAGGTACACCAAATCAATTTCTTTTTAAAATGTTTTAAGAATACTAGCTAAAGCCTTCATACTCTTCTTCTTACTGTAGTTGGTGACGAAAACAAGAAAAAGGGAGAGGGATCGCAAGAGGAAGAGAGAGATTCAAAGAAGCTCCAGAAAAAGGATGATTCAACCGAACAACCACAACATCCCTCCAATTATAATGATTTCTTCCACTTCGTAGGGTTTGCCATGGAATTCTTCTTACTTGTTCTCGGATTAGGTACGTACCACTGTTGCCATGGTATTCCTATGGGTCCCATCATAAATGGGCCAGGTTATCACAGCATTGAAATGCAACATGCAATTGAGTTGTGGACAAGTAATTGATGAGTAGAGATTCTCCCTGTTGCCAACCTTTTAAGTCCATCAACAGGGCTCACTTTATAAATTGAAACTGCGCTGATCAGGGTGGAGTCAAGAGTCAGATTGATCACATGCGCTCGTTCACCATGTTTGATTTTTGAACTTCAATTGTATGCTTTTTACATGTTATCAATCTAATAGTGAAACACTCTCAGTGGAGCAAATCGTGGCCATTGAAACATATAGGAAGGCATTTATTGATGAACGTTTTGAATTCAAGAGATTAGGCATGTCAATCCGCCCCTTTTGAAAAGTGGGGAAGGCCCCACTCTCAAAAATCCTTGAATTCAAAAATGAGAGCCTAAAAGGCCTCAGGGTGGAATTTGGACAGAATTTTGCATACCCTCTAATTTTGAGGGTCGGGATTAGACAATACCAGACTTAGCCCAACCAAGCCCATATATTTTCCTACATTTATGTATGTGTATATGTGGTCGTGATACAGCGCAATGCCCGAACTTTCCATACGTTCCACGCTATGAGTCTCATATGCTAGCCCACCTCGCGATGGGACATAGGGATTTAAAGATCTGGGTGGAGGGCTCCTATGTACAAAGACTCAACCCCATCCGAACATCCTACGATACCATCCAAGGCCCACAAGTCCAGCCCATATTGGATAGGGTGTACAGTTGATGCAATGATCATTCTCAATGAATTTACTCTATTTATTCGAATGCCTTGAAGATAATCTCCTCCAGTGTACCTTTTTCAACAGCCTTTTCGCTCAGTTTTTTTTAACAGCCACTTCTCAAGACTAGATAGGAAGAAGTTACAAGCATTACTAATGGGCCAGGAAAATTCTTGCTTGCTTGGTTTCAAGAATTCTTGGAATCCTCGTTCGAGTCGTAATGATGTCCCCCAAATGGCTTCCAAAATGTTCAAGCCCAATTCAATATTTAAAAAACTAGAATTATTACAGTTTCAACGATCAGAAAGAGGCTCTTTAAATGGTTGATTCTCGAAGTTCTAACACTCAAATGGGAAATTTCAAATGCTATAAAGACATTGGTCTAACACGAGTGTCAATGATTCTCCTCAAAAATACCTACAAACAAACGCAACCTTAGGGCTTTAGACCTAAGATTAGAAGTCCTAGCAAGTGTGATGCGCGATTTACACACATTGTGCTAAATACAGGGTACTTCCAAGTTCGTAAAATCAAAGGCAAGAAACAAAAGCACAAATTGGCATGCCAAATCATGAAAAAGCTCGTCTGCAATAAAGAGTATTCGGTGTACATGGGCAGCGGCTCAACGCCCGTCACTATTGACAGCAGCATAGTAGATTCCCTTCCAACTGAACCCCACGTTGATGCCTCCAAGCACTCGACAGAAGGTACGTACTCTCCTTCAACACAAGCCACTTCTCTCTTTATAGTTTCTAATAAATACTGAGTCTCCGACGTGCTTTCGGTGAGTGGGATGTGTTGAAGACTATGAGCCTGGCTATTGACAATTTGAACTGTTCAAGATGAATGACATCTCCTTCAGTGAGGTATATCCTTAAATGTTACCTCAACAGAGTTGGTCCCACTATATTACCGGTAATGTGTTTAATGCATATGATTAATATACTAAATGAGATTGTGCTAATCAGGTTACCAGTCATGTTCTCAATTTTACTATGGTACAAACTCCAATTTTAAGTAAAATTTAGAAGTACGTCACTGGAGGCCGGGATAACATTAAGTTTAAATGGTCAGAGTTATTAAGAGGTGAGACCCAAGATGGAGTTTCACACATCCCACCACATCAAGCGTGTGGGAGACTCAAGGGATCTGAACTCGAAAAAGGAATGAAATGATTTCATCACAATGTGTTGTGTATCAATGTAAGGATAATAAGATAAGGTTGGCGTCACACATGCAGTCTATTATAACAAAATATTTTTTTTCTAAATTAAGTTTAATGGTTGATTATTATTAGAATATAAACATCTAACTCATATACAATGACAGATAAGGAAATGAAGGAGACCAAGAGAGAGTCGAAAGACAAAGGTAGCATAAATATTTCTCTTTATCTCTCTAGAGTTTGATCATTTTTAAGTAATCAACATAAGGATTAAAAGATCAAACCCCACTGATATGATGCATAATTTTTAACATTTTCACAGATAACAAGAACATGGTGAAGGATATCATATCAGCACTGCCAGGAAATGAAGTGTTATTGGAAGCAGAGAAGACGCGGCCTGACGTATACAGACTTAAAATGCTGGAGAATGACTCTCAAGAGGATGGTCGCTCATCTCTCTCTCTCTCTCTCTCTCTCTCTCTCACACACACACACAACACAATTGCAATCCGCCACAAAACTAATCAAATACATCCATGTCTGGATCCAACGAGTGGAGAATTGCAACAAGTTATTATATGATTGCAGCAAGCTTGTCACGTCCCCAAAATACAGCCAAATGATAACATGAAAAATATGAATAAATAATTATTTTTCTATGTTTAATGCAACACAAGCTCCCAAATATGGACCCACAAAATTTCCGAAACATGATAAGTCATAATAAAATCTTTGCGGAAGCATTAAACCAATTGGTATCAATATCCAAAATTAAACCAACACATAACTACTTAATATTAAGGTTTAAAGTTTTCAAAATAACTTAAATAAAACAACTAAATAAAATATATTATGGAATTAAATCAACTAAGGACTCTAAAATGTCGATATCTCATGCGTAGACTCAGATGGCTCCGTAGCCATCTCCGGGTCTCCACTCAGGTTCGTCAACTGGTTCAAACGCTTAAAACGTTTGATTATCCTCCGTCTCTACAGTAGGGTAGCGGTCAGTACCTATGCACCAATAAACAAAGTAAACAGCAAGTATGAAAGCATAATTCATAAATAAAACACAAGATCAATGTGAGTAAAGACAGATAATGATCATAAGAGAATGACAATTGAACAATAATGAAAAGAACGTATAACCTACATCCATTCTATACAATAGAGCAATACAATAATCACACAGAAGCAATGCCACTGCTTTGGGTGGTCAGTCCTAACTATAAAGCGGGAAAACCCGTTCGAATGCTGGCGGTTATAAACCGGTTTGTAATCATAGGTCGGATAAACCGGTTCGAAATTCGGATATTACAGTGTCTGCTCACATCGTTGATCAACTATCCAAATTACAACTGCAGTCGTTCAAATATGACCCAATCAATATATATATATATATATACATATCATAATATAATAGACCTAGTGATCTATAAAGCTCTGACACAGAAACCTAAGTCAAAGTGAAAGGCTGGCTGCACAACAATACATAATCGAACACCCATCAAATCATTCAATTAAACCTCTACAATATCTCAATCGATTGCCACACCACATCACGGTCCATATCCAATCAACATAGGGTATGCAAATAATAGACCAACATCATGTATACAAACCCGGAGGTCAATGAATAGTTACAAGCCAATCTTAAGGTCAAATATAAGGTCTCATACCCGACAACCACAGGAATCTCTAAATAGATAAAAGATCAACACATCCCCTCTCAATTAATGGTGCATAGGCCCAATTAAGGGTTCTCCAATAGAGATAGGTTGATCTCAAATCCACTAGGATTTCCCCGATGTCATACGAAGTACTAAACCCCACATTCGTAATATACTGTTTGCCCGGACGGTATTTACTCGGTACAATGATCCAATTAATAAAGTACAAAAATATAATTTTAACACATTAAAAACAATAGGTATCATTTAATATTAATTTGTAGATAGTAATAAATCTTAGTTTATAATTTTAGAAAACCCGAAGACTCCATCCAAAATATTTTCCAATTCAAATAGCCAAAGGATTTAATTTGAATTTATAAAACAAACGGGCCGTTTTCTAATTTTCAGAAGCTAAAGGGCAAGGTGAATAATTTAACGAAACTTGATGTTCTGTTTGCTGTCACATGGGGAAACTCCTTTTCTCCCATTCAAGTCCAGGTCAAGCCCCCCACCACACCTTTTACCCTCATGAACAAGTCACAACGGTCACACAGAACCCATTCTCAAAACGACGAGCTTCGCGCCAGTTTCATCGGGGAAGTCCGAACAGTGGGCCCCACTGGACCCAGTCCCAAGTCAACTCCACCAATTAGGTCTTCCAGCCAAGTACGGCCGTATGATCAAGCCAGATCTGTGATCCGATCAATCATTGGGTCCCACAACCTGATTAAATGCAAATAAAATATTCCAAGAGTACTCACGCCTCCCAGATTGTAAACACAAGATGGCAGGAAGACGGGTTCGCTCCATGTGGGACCTGTATCAATGGGGTCGCCCATGGGTCTACTACCAGATCTACGATCTTGATCAAACATCAGTAGGGTCCACCTAGGCCCCACAATCCAAACCTGTGGTAACAGATCCAGATGATCTGTTTATGGAATTCTATTCGGTCTTGACAGCACGGTTTTCGATGGATGTGAGTTGTACCCAACTCACACCAACCACCCAATCTAACTATTATCCGATCACACAAAATCATAAATGTAAAATAGTTTTTCTCATAATCTCATCGCATAATTACATTATCACATGAAAAGGGCATAAAAGGGCTTCTACATGCATTGACACAAATCAAGGAAGAGAACAAGTATTAAATCTACAAATTATGGTTAGGTACTTGCCTGCGATCCGCTGTTGAGGGAGACGGTCTAGAATTCCTATTGCGAAAGCCCAAGGTGCTATCCCAGAGAAAAGTTGGAAAAGAGAGAGTTACGTGTGAAAATAAAAAAGTGTGGTGGTGTATAAATAGAAAATAAGAATAAGTGTTGTAATCTAACTTAAATTGTAAAGGGCATAGAGTTTGGGTTCTAATAAGATAGGAGTTTGGATTAGAAGAGAACTAGAGTTTTGGTTAGAGAAGAATTATACCACTAAACTGGGCCCAGATTAACTATGGGTCAAGACACATTTCCAACAAGCCTAACTCACCAAACCTAAGACTAACGTGGTCCCCACTTAGACTAATTACGTATTTAACTAAAATACAATCAATTACATAATAATATCAAAATAAATAATATATATATATCAAAACGTCACAAAGCTTATTCTAAATTTCTCTTTCTGAAGTTTTTAGTTGAACAAGCTTGCAATCTGTTTTTGTTAGGGGACAATCGCAAGAGGTCACCGGTTTTAATTACCGTGAAGATGGGGGTGAAGGAGATGGTGGAAGAAATTCTAAATAAATTTCCAGTGGCGATCCGTGAAGAGGATGCAGACAAGAAGAATGTGGTGTTGTTAGCTGTGGAGAACAGACACCCGAAAATCTATAAGCTTTTGGTGAACAAGTACTACAAATCTCACAAGAGTGTATTTCAAAAGGTAGATAAGGATGGGAACAGTGCCATTCACTTGGCTGCCACCATAGGCAAAAACCAATTTTGGCGCATTCCTGGTGCAGCTCTTCAGATGCAATGGGAGCTTAAGTGGTATAAAGTATGCTCTCTCTCTCTCTCTCTCTCTCTCTCTCTCTCTCTCTCTATATATATATATATATATATATATAAGGCTCGATCATTATTCCAAACACTTGATCAACGGCTGGCAAGTTTTCACCATCCAAAATGCGTACAAGGTCGATCTAATAGTCTAATCCATTCGAACGGATGCACCCATCCGAATGTACTAGACCATTAGATTTAGGGTCTTTTTTTTTAATATAAAGGCTTTAATTTATATATATAAATATAAAAACATGGACAAGGTCAAAGTTCAAGAAAGTTATTTAAGGGTTATGTTTTGACCTTATAGCTTGTTAAGACTTGGCTGAGTTTCCAAGCCAGTTTGACCCGATCGCTTTTCAAGCCGAATCGAAACTCTTTTTTGAACTAGGTTAGATCCATGTTCCACTATGAGGTGATGTCGAGAGAGAGAGGTAAAGTAGTTGCTTTGTTTTCTTAGGTTTACTTTACCACTCTTTATTATAGTCCTATGATGTAAAAGAAGTGACTTTCAGTAAAGT
Organism: Umbellularia californica; assembly: GCA_028538565.1. Taxonomy (NCBI): domain Eukaryota; kingdom Viridiplantae; phylum Streptophyta; class Magnoliopsida; order Laurales; family Lauraceae; genus Umbellularia; species Umbellularia californica. The sequence continues at coordinate 94,520,713 of JAPQWN010000003.1, read as the reverse complement.
TTGGAGTAGAGTAAGCGACAGCTGAAGATTACTTTTCTGCTCGACCTTTTCAACCAAACATGGTAATGGAATTAAATGTCATTTATGGGCCAACTTCACTAGTCCAACACAAGGCAGCTCTTGTCATAAGCGGAGGTAGAGGATAAAATCTAAAACTAAAGAAAAAAAAATCAAAGGCTTTTTTGCGTCCCCCCCCCCCCGCAAATTGTAGAAAACCCCTTGAGGTTTTAAAGAATTGTGTGATTTTTTCTTATGGCCGGCCCCCCAAAGTTTGTTAAAAAAACCCTTATATATGTTTTAAAAATTATGTGCAATTTTTTAAATGTGGCCTTCCAAGATTTTATTTCTATATAGTGGCCCCCCAAAGGAAGAATTCCTGAGTCCGCCCCTGTGCATGGTGCACAATCTGTGAGACAACCAACCTGAGCAGCCGCGTGAGATTAGACACCATTACCACTGGGGTGTCTGGTGTTTCTCGCTGGCAAAGGCTTTTGATCTATTTACTCTTTACTTTTACTGACAAAGAAAGCTGACCATTCCATCTGTGTTTGCTTTTCTACTATGACTACAAGAATTTCACTAACTCAAGTGAATGGGTGGGTTTCAGTACATAAAAACATCCATGCCCCGGCATTTCTTTGCACACCGGAATAAAGAAGGCAAGACTTCCAGGGAGGTGTTTGCCGAGACACACAGAGATATGATTAAAGATGGGGGCACATGGCTAACCAATACATCTCAGTCCTGCTCGGTCATCGCAGCACTCATCACAACAGTGGCTTACGCCTCAGCCACCACCGTGCCCGGTGGGGCGGAAGGCGGCAAACTAGCACTCAGAGGTCACCCTGCATTTGACATCTTCACCATCGCTTCTCTCATCGCCCTCTGCTTATCAGTAACCTCCCTCACAATGTTCTTATCCATCCTCACCTCTCGCTACCAAGTCCCAGACTTTCTCCACAATTTGCCCACAAAGCTGATACTAGGCCTCACCTCACTCTTCATCTCCATTGCTGCAATGCTTGTCTCCTTCTGTGCTGGCCATTTCTTCGACCTCGAAGACCGGCTACGGCAGACTGCATATCCAATATATGCAATCACATGCTTGCCAGTATCAATATTTGCCATTGCACAATTTCCTCTTTACCTTGATCTGATAAAGTCTACCATCATCACAGTGCCAAAAAGAAGTTACGAGGTAACTTCTTTCTAGAGATGCAGACAATTCAGTTTTCCAGGAGTGCTTTCTCTCTTCCATGAATTTACATTTCAGCTTGTTATTGTAGATTGAGGCTTGTTTGATACAGCTTTTCCCATTTGTGTAATGTTCTGGTTGATTGCTGTTTGTAATATTGACTTTCTTGAATATAAAAAAGTAATTGATTTCGCTTTACTCAAAATTGTCACTTGATGTGGCCTGCTTAATCAAAATGAAAGATTTCTCTATGTTTAAATTGTCAATTGATATGTACTGCTTAATCAATACGAACCTGATCCACTTCCAAAGCATTGATTAGATAGTGGCTTATCAGATGGAATTCCATTAGGGTCACATTCTCTAAATTTTCATGTGTGATGATTTTAGCATACTACCATAGTTCATCATTTGATTTAACAAAACTTAATTTCACGCTGAAGCCCCCCACAAGTTTTTATCTCAATTCATATCACTAACTTGTAGCATAGAGAATCGTATTGATTTCATACATTCTGTGCGTGCCTAATTATTACGGACTTGGTTTAGTTGATGATGAGGGTTTACAGAGAGGTTGTTTAGCTGAACAAGAGCGTCTCTGCCGTTCTGAAATCTGAAAGGGAAGAGAAAACAGCGGTCAGGGCCCGAGGCTGCTGTTAGCCAAAGGCACTCCGACGCCTGAGTTAGTGCAGTCACTGAACTAGGGTGAAGTGAGGGAGAAGATGTAGGTGAAATAAACAGGATGTAGACTGTATATTGCTTACCTCTTATGGGGCTCCCATGCATGTATTTGTAGGAGAGAATAGAAGATTCCATAGTGGAGGTAGGTGAGGATACTTGTCCCATCAGCCTACTCCTAGGATGGTAGGTGAGGATACTTGTCCCATCGGACGTCCCCTCAACCCCCTCACATAAATGTGGAAGTGATAGGGAAGGTCCCTTATCAGCACTTGGCCACCTTCTGTCAGGGGGGCTTTGTCATGTAGCCGTCCTATCTCATAAATGGAGATTAAGACGGACATCCATCTCAGTCAAGTAGACTGAGATGGGATTTACCGAAATCAGGGGATGCAGGAGGGCGGTCATGGGTACCGAGGCGCTCAGGGCAGAGCCCGTAATGAACGAGGTCAGTAGGCAGACCGAATCCAACTCCAACTCGGCGACAGCTGGCACTCTTGCCGAACTGGAATAAATCAGGCCGGAGTAACCCCTAATTGGTAGATTAGCGCCGAAGCAGGAGATTACCTCGGTATTACGTAAGCACTCCACACACATTCAATGTGGTTGGAGTGAGAATTAAGATTTGAGTGAAAAGATTTCTCAACTGGCCCAGGGGATAGATGGGGAAACGTTTCTTCAACCTCGATGATGAAAAGCTTGTAGCCAATGCCTACCCTCGTGCCTAACGTCTCAGACCCAAATGGCGCACGCAGAATCGAATAGGGCAATCATTGAATATGATAACCGGGAGAAGAACACAACTGTCACGTCCCCCAAAATAAGAATTGGGAAAACGTGAAAAATTAAAAACAAATTTAAATTTCCTGTGTTTAATACAACACAAGCTTCCAAAAGTGGACCCACATAAAATTTCAACATGTGGTGAGTCAAAATAAATTTCATTAAATGCAACGGAAGCTTTATTCAATTGGTATTGAAGATTCATAAAGGAAACCCAACATAAAAATCAGATAAAAACTAATAATTAAAGTTGCAGAATGAATTCAATAATTTCTAAAAGGGTCTCATTACTAAAAGAAAGTTCATTTAAAAATAAATCCTAAGATGACGTTCTCTCGTTTCCTGGCTCAGACGGCTCCAAAGCCATCTCCGGCATCCTACTTGGGTTCGTCAGTTGGCTCAAACGTTTGAAACGCTTGATCCTCCTCCGTCTCCTGGGTAAAGTAGGGCTCGGTACCTATGCACCAATTATTACAAAGTAAATAGCAAGAACATAATCATAATTCGAAATTTAATACGATAACGAGAAAATATAGACAAGTGTGATCATATCGAAGTAATGACAATGACAATGACAAAAGAACGTATAGAATAATACAAATAAAGCAAATGGAGCAATATGATTCACACGAAGACAAGTGTCCCCGTTTTGGGTGGTCAGCCCTAAATAAATCGGGAAAGCCCGTCCACAACGTCGGTGGTCATAAACCGATCGAATAAAACAAATATCAGGATAACCTGTTCACATTCATAGCGGATTATAAGTGATCCGGTCACATCGGTGATCAACCGTCCACATATCGATCTGCAGTCGTCCATAAATGACCCACATAAACATAAACATAAACATATAAACATAATAGACCTGAATAATAAAGCTCCGACACAAGAGTCCTAAGTCAAAGTAAAGTGCTGGATTTTCCACATTCCATATCATAATCGAATCGTCATACAAAATTTGTCAAGCCACTTTATAGTCCATAACACACAATAGGGTATGCATCTAAAGGAATACAGATCATAAACCAACATATATATATGCATGCGAAGGTTAAGACATAGATACAAAGCGATCCTAAGGTCAAACATAAGGTCTCGTACCCAATAACTACAGGAATTTCTAATATATAAAAGATCAACGCATCTCTTCTCCATCAGTGGTGCATAGACCCAATTAAGGGTTTTCTAATAGAGATGGGTTGAACTCAAATCCATTAGAAATTTCCCGAGGTGATACTAAGTACTAACCCCATGTTAGTAAGATACCGTTTGCCCGGACGGTATTTACTCGGTCTAATGATTCGATTAACAAGGTCAAAATTATAATTTTTAACACATTTAAAATCAAAGGTAACATTTAATATTTAATTTTTAAATTTATAATGATAAATGACCTAATTTAATAATTTTAGAAACTTAAAAAAAATGGGCTTAAGACTATAACCCAACAGAGCTCTAAGTTTGTCACCAAGTGTCTCCCCCTTTTCCCAAACTTGCCCAGGTCAACACAAGGATTTAAGGGGTTTATTAAAGGCTAAAGGTGCCTTTTTTTTATAATTCCTAGAAATTCACAGGGCATGGTGGCAACTTCAAGTTATCTCATCATATGAGAAACAACTTTTCCTAAAAGCAAGTCCAGATCAACTATCTTTAATTCTTTATCCCCCATACATATGAGGTCATCACATACCATCAGGTCATCTCAATACAGGTCATCAGTCCTTGGGTTCAATACCATCCTCCTTATCCCATGACATCATCGTTTCATCCCTTCCATACCATTAGTTACAGGTCTTAACTATTCACAGAAACAATTCCTGTAATAATGTTTGACGCCAATAACCTGGGACACTCGATAGTGGGTCATGCTTATCAAAAGCCAAGATCAGCCTCCACTAACAGTGTCGCCCAGCCATACATGACAATGGGACCGGGTAAGATTTATGGATCCCCTAGTGGGTCCCGCTACTACATGATGCCCAACAAAAACAATATAAACCTGCAACTCCGCCCAGGTTCTTAGAACCAATGGATGATGGGCCAGATGGGACCCACTCCTCACGGGTCCACCGCCTCTAAGGTCGCCCGTGGGTCCTCTGCCGGATCCATGGATCGGATCTACCATCGAGTGGCCCCACGTGGGTTCCATGGTAAAAAGAACACAGATGGTTCCAAAAATCATGCGTTCTTGTTACAGTCCCTGTTACAAATCACTTTCTCTGCGCATGCAGGTTACTGGAAACAATGGTTGCACATCCCTTTAACAATCTACATCCAAACAACAGTAGATGAACAAAAAGGTTTCTTTGAAAATCCAAACAATAACCGATGGTAAATCGAATCAATTGGGTCATCCCCAGAATCTCCGATCTCATTGCAAAACTAATAGTATCATAAAAAGACAATCAAAGGGTTTCTATATGCAAAATAATGGAATCAACGAAAAATATAGGTATTAAATTCAGAGATTATAATTAAGTACTTGCCTTTTACCGAGGTTGAAAAAGCAAGCAACAGATCCTAACCAATACCCAATCTGAGATTACCACGGCGCTCGAACACAATCCCAACACCAATCTGACATAAGAGATGGGAAAGAAATACCCAGGTGATCATATCTATGGTTCTCTCAACCAGATCTACCATTAGAAGAAAAAGAAGATAAAATCCAAGAATATAGATCTATTCCTAATGAGTTGAGGAGAAGGTTACCTGAGATGAGAAAGTCGAGACAATAACGGTGGTGTACTCTGATCTTAGTTCTGATGGCTGGATCCTAAAGCTGGAATGGTTTGGGAAGCTGAAGGAGGAAGAAGACCGGGAGAAGTTGCAGACGAAAGAGGGAAGATAAGAACGTACAGTTCTTTAAAATAGGGATTAGGTTAAAAAGGGGATCTTATGGGCTTAAGTTATTGGGTCAAGCTACGGGTCAGGTCATCTACCCATTAACCCAACTCACCGATCCAAGCATCTAATCTATCGTGTGGCCCAATTAATCCTACCCACTTAAATAACTATAATACATTTAATTAAAATAATAATAATATTCTAATTAAAATATAATAAAATATTATAGCGGGACCGGGATCTTACAACAACCCTGCCATTCAAATCAAAATATATGATGACGTACCCCCAAACCATTGAATATGGTGACATTCACATAGAGCTACATGTGCTCCGGTGCTCGAATTTTGGTATATCAATCTTCTTTCATTTCCATTTTCTCCTGTGGGCTTAAGAGAGGCAAAAAGAAAGGAAAGAGGAAATGACCATCATAACAAAATCAAAAGACACATTATAAAATGATGCACCCACATCTGAGAGCCACACGCTCTCAAAGAAAATCAGCAGCACAATTGAATCAGAACCACATAATAGTATGCACTGACAAATAGTTTATCATCCTTTTTGTTATGCTATTTCATTTATGGTGGTCTACTTAATATATGACTAAAAATCTCTCAAAAGGAGAGAATAAGATCAAACATCTTTTGTTATTGTCACGACCAGGGCCCGAGATCGGATTAGTCGGGACTAAACCCGGATCGCGATGTCATCATACTTACTCCCGTAAATCTTGAATTAACCGAAGTTAAAACGAGATTCACAAGGGATCTATCACGCATACTTGTCAAATGTACATTTTTGAGGAAATATATACATACATTGAAATAATTGACTTTACATTAAAAGTAAAGTTTACACATACAAAATTACAGTCCAAAAAAGTCCACTACTGCATATTCAAATACCATGCAGGTGACATTTAATTACATCTCAAAATGATTTACAAAAAATATCTATCAAAATATTTTCCCAAAATAATTTAAAACATTCAAAACAACGCCATCCGACTATACCCATTCTGCTAGACCTCCTGGAGGTATCGAATGGGCCTCCTCCGCTGGCAGCGCGGCCTCTGCAAGGCCGGCAAGGGCAACTGGGCCTGTAATGCCATCAATAACACTATGAACACGACGGTTCAGCAATGTATAAACATATCTTTAATAATCCATGCTAAATATGTCCATTTATCAATGTAGCAACTCTAGACAATTAATCTAGGTTAGTGCAATAGACTGTACAGTGTAGCCAATTGATAATCAATGACTAAGTTATAAGTACAATAGCATTATTCTTATTCAATTCAGTTTCTTCCCAAAGGAAGTGTTAGGCAGTTCATTTCATTCATTTCATTCATTTTCTACCATTTCATTCATTTCGTTCATTTCATTTATTTCCTTCATTGCATTGTATATTCGTTAGATGGCTTATGGGACTATTCAATCCGATATTATTAGGTGGCTTATCAATTCAGTGACTTTTCAGTCTATGTGTGGGATCTACCAGTGTCTTGATCAGAGATCACTGGCATCACCACGAAGCTCCGGAACACCCCAACCATTTGCTGCAACAGGATTATTCATTAATTCATTGCATTGGTTCATTGTTCAATGGCTCATTGGGTCTATTCATTATTCAATGGTTCAATGTAATTATTCATTATAACTCCAATTGAGTTAAAGGAATCATTCGTCATTTACGGTCCTACTTATCTCTATCTCAAATCTAGACAATTTCTAGGTGTAATCATTGGTTAGTTAATGCACGTGTTATTTTCGATGGACATCACATTTACATTTAATATGTGCATTTAGTCTCCAAAAATTTCCACCCTCAATATCAAAATTCACTGTCACTCACAATAATCATTTGGCCAGTATTCAGGTTCGCTCGAGCGGACCCAAGTTCGCTCGAGCAGACTCAAACAGAACCCAATTTGCTCGAGCGGGCTCCCAATTCCCTCGAGCGGACATCTACAAATTTTAGTTCGCATCAGACAGAAACTTCATCGCTCGAGCACACGTAATGTTCGCTTGAACGGACCCTTTTTGCATCAGACAGTGATTGGTTCGCTCGAGCGAACTGTCCAGAACCCAGACTTCGGATTCTGAACAGTTGTTCTTCCTTCTTCCATTCCAAACTCTACACAACCTGCATAGAAAGCTTGGGACCTCCTGTCCCCTCCTCATCAACATTCTACAACTCTTCCATTTCATTCAAATATCATGGAATCCACATGAAACACATTCAATCTAATCTCCATTTCTATAAGAAAGAAGGGGGGTTTTGAGAACCCATCTCTAATAACTCAAGAAAACTTGGAAATTAGCATGTTTAATCATAAGGAAGCATTTATACTTGCCTCATCAAGTCTATTAGTAAGAAACCTTCTTTACTTGGCTTGACTTGAGACAAAAACCCCCAATTTCAAACCCTATCTCCATAAAACATGAAAACACAATCCTATAAGCTATTGGTGCTAAATGCCACTTCAACTACTCAATATACTTGGAAATCCTAAGACAAGGTTATCTACTTACTTCTAGATCCAAGTTCAAGAGGTCTTGAGCTCTTCTTTAAGTTCCAAACACTCCTCAATGGAAGACAAGTCAAGGAAGGTGATGAAGAAGATGAAGTTTCTCCAAACCCACTTGTAAACACTCCAATCTCTCTCTTTTGATGAAGAAGAATGAAAGAAAGAAGGAGGAAATGAGTGCCTAGGGTTTTCTTGCAATGGTCTTGAGTTGAATGAACTCAAGAGATCATTTCAATGCCTTATAAGAGGTATTTTGCATTTAAGTCCCCCTTATCAAGACTATTCACATTTCGAGTCAAATGAAGGGTCATTTGACCAGATCCTCGTCAAACGACTTCGAGTCTATTATGAAAGTTAACGTACTCGTCGACATACACGCGTTGGTATCAAGAGTTTTCGTATTTGACAAAATACGTATAAACCCGTATTTACGAAAAATGCCTTGTTTCCTTAGTTTGAGTCTAAAACCTCATTCAATCCATTCAATTTCCTTCATTATCATTTCATTAAGCTTAATTCAATCATTTGAGACTAATCTCATTGAGTTGGGTCATTAACCATCATTAGTCTAATTCGACTTGATTAATTAGCATTAATTGTAATTAATTAGCATTAATTGTAATTAATTAGAGTTAATCTTGATTAACTCGGGGCAGGGTCTTACAGTTATATTGCTTGCCTAAGATCAGCAGAGCCGGGGAGGACTTGTGCCACTTCTCTCATGTTATCTGCAGTACATTTTCATTCCCCGCATATGTTCTCTGCACAGTACATTTCCACTTGCATGTCTTCTTCAGTGAAGAACATCCTTCATGTAAGCTCCCACCATCAGGTTCCTGGCATAGATGGATATTTTTAGGCCAAAAACAGCAAGCACAAGATAAAAACAAAATAACATGATAAAACACATGCATGCCCACAACCCCCACTTGCCATCGACACAAATTTTATTGTGCAACTGCCATATTAGAGACATGGATGGTACTTGTATCCAAACCACCAGAGGCACAAATCAGACGGACAACTCAGAGATATCCTATCTAGACCACAACTGTTAAAAGGCAATCACAAGTCACGACAGAGAAACAGGAGAGAGAAAAATACATGCTTCCATCAGATTGTTTATTCGCAAATATGCATTGGCTCATTGCTGCCTTTTATTTCATACCCAACAAACCCTAACTACCATTTTTAACCATAAAGAGTACAAATGACCACTTTCTTGCAATGGGAAGGAGTGTAAGCAGTGAAGGAAAGAAATGTATGTATGAGGGAAGAAGAAGAAAATGAAAATATCCAAACCAAGATAAAGGAAGAGATACTAAAGTATTTCAAGTTACAACCAAATAGAATGAATTCTCAAGCTTTACACGCTTATCGATCCTTTTATAGCCCACATGAAGACTCTTCACATCCTTAGGTAGGTTACCACTTAATGTCTTCTAGAATCAAGATAATGGAGTACAGAACCAACCCTTGAGAGATTGGTACATTTGTACCCCACTAAATGATTTCTAGAATCAGGATGATAGGGAATGGAACCTTCCTAAGGAGATTGTGTCGTCTCATAGGAGCTACAACGCCTAAATACAGCATAAATACAACAGGCAAACACCATGGACATGGCAGGGACACAGATTATATACACAGAGTGGAGCATCAAATTTGGTATGACGAGATGTGTTACCCATTCTGAAATATACGTGCATCATAGCTTAGGAAATTGTGTCCCATTAAGAGGGCCATGCATTCTCCAAAGAGCTTGGACATCCATCCCCCATGTAGAAATTTTTAGAAACCATTATTTCCATCACACCCTTTAACTACTCACCAATGACAAAAATACCCCTACAAGAAAATCGATCCCCATATGACCAAAATATCCTTGTAATGATAAATGTCCTACTATGCTAAAATGTGAGGCCCACCATGCAAGAAAAGCCTATTTGTGCCTTGGCCACCTTCTAAGGTTCTTTTGATCCTCCCCTACTTTGAAGTATTTTTATTCGATATCAATGCTCTTACATCACTATGATATCCGGATACTTCAGAATAGGCAAAGTATCATGTTGTTTCATATCCAATAATTCCCTTTGTGTAAAATCCATGTCTCTGCTATATTCACGAATGTCCCTCCTGTATCCATGCTGGCCACAATATATTTCTTGTTTTTCCAACTGGGGCTCGAACTTTGCTATCCCTGCCTCCTTTTGGGGTTGATTAACAATAGCACTACGGAGCAGGAAGGCAGACATTAGGATCATTGCAGTGTTGGCAAGAGAGATTTTCATATTTTCGAAAATTCACTCATGCAAAAGAAAGGATCCAATGGCAGCCTCAAGGAAGATGTAATTAACATAGTTTCATCAATGGTGGGTAAACAAGACGAGCATGTTGGTCTCAACATTTCTTTTATTGGTAAAGATAAACTATATAATAATGGTTCAAAACACATCCAGCCTCCACTGGGGATTTTGGCCCAATCATACTAAAAAGATGAAGTTAACAGCAGTAAAGAATGGGTAAAACCTGCAGGCTTGTTTTTCCACATCCACTCCTGTGCTGCCTGAAGACCCTGCATCAATCAGAACAAGGGCAAATGAAATTCGGACCTGACAGTTAATGATTGGATAAAGGGTTTAACATGCAATACCTGTTGGAAGCGAGCCCAATCAATGACTGAACTGTTCGATGCCTGTAACTGTGCATGGCCTTGGTCCTGGTAAGCAACAAGACACCCAATGATAAGCCATTGACACCAGCAGCGGACCACCCACCACAGATCCTACAAATAGTCAACCAAACATTTGTGGGAAGCTACAAATCCATTGGTGAGTCAATGGCTTGTAACATCTTCTAGAAGGACGCATTTTTCAGGATATCCCAACAAAAATCAATCAAGTAGGTGGTTGGAAATTGGACCAGGGACCTTCCAATTAAAGGATTCGATATTTTAGAAGAAAAATGATAGAAAGAAAAGAGAGGAGGATATTAAAGATATCTAGTCTAATCTTACTAGTTGGCCATTGCAAAATGAAGCACCTTTGTGCATTCAAGCAGAAGGCCGAGGTGCCCAGAGTTGATCTGAAGCAAGTATCCAAGGCAAAATGAATCACCTTACTAGTTCGCAATCTGGAATTTAAAAATTGGGCGTTGTTGGAGAATTGTTGGTGGAGGTTTGGGAATGAAAAGGAGGCATTGTAGAGGAAAGTTACTGTGGCAAAAATCAAAATACAGGGAGGATGAGGGGGGTTGGGACTTGGGATCCTTGTAGACTTCGTAGGCTATCGGGTGTCAGGTGTTTGGGGCAACATTTTGAGAGTGGGAGAGTCGTCCTCTTTTGGGAGCTAGGGGTTTATAAGAGGGGTGGGTTTCAAAGTGGGGGAGGGGAGCCATGTCCATTTTTGGCCCAACGATTGATGTGGTGGGGTCCTTTTTTTTTTGGTTTTTCCTAAGCCTTTTGGGGTGGTGGTAAATAAGTCTTCTTTGGTTAAAGATAATTTTGGGGGTGAGGAAGGCTTTGTGTCTTGGGATGTGTCCTTCAAAAGAGGTTTGCGTCAATTTCAGGAGTTAAAGAGTATGAGTCATTTTTGTGCCCTATTTCTGACGGTTATATTTGTGGCGATGAGGAGGATCTTCGGATCTGGAATCCGTGCCCTTCAGGCATTCTCTCTTTGAAGAATTATATTTCAATAGTAGTCCAAATCACCATTTTCACATACTTTTCAAAATCTATGAAGAGGATTAAAAAAAATTACCTTGTGGCCATTTTTAACCATTTGAAGAAGATAAACAGTTTCACACCTATAGAGCTATGAAAACTAAGGTGTGAAAAGGGCCTCATTTTCACAACTGATTTGTGCACCACATGCATAAACTCTTGGAAAGAAACGTGACACCTGCGACATAAGCGTTACACAGGTGAAATATTTACATATGTAAATAAGCGCAAACAAACGAAAAAAATAAAATAAAAAAGGGAAATTGTGAAAGTGCCTCCCCCAATCCATCTAGTATACCAAATCAGTTTCTTTTTAAATGTTTTATGTACGTATACTAGCTAACGCCTCAATACTTGTCTTCTTACTGTAGTTGGTGATGAAATGAAGAAGAAGAGACCACAGATCAAGGGACAAAAGGGAGAGGAATCTAGCCATTCAACTCCACAACCGCAGAAGGGATCAAAGGGACAAAAGGGAGGAGGAACTAACGTTTCAAGTGCACCACTACAAAAGGAGAAGGAAATACCAAAGGGATCGCAAGAGGAAGAGAAAGAGTCAACCGAACAACCACAATATCCCTCCAATTACACTGTTTTCTTCAACTTTGTAGAGTTTACCATGGAATTCTTCTTATTTGTTCTCGGATTAGGTACGTACCACTGTTTCCAGCCATGGTAGTCCTAGGGGTCTCATCATAAATGGGCTACGTTATCTCACAACATTGAAATGCAACATGCAATTGAGGAGTCGACAGGTAATTGATGAATAGAGATTCTCCCTGATGCCAGCCTTGTAAGTTCATATACAGGGTCCACTTTATAAATTGAAACTGCGCCGATCAGGGTGGAGTCAAAAGTCAGATTGATCACATGCCCTTGTTCGCCCTCTTTGATTTTTGGACTTTTTTTTTTTTTTTGCTATGAGGTAAAAATTGTATAAAGAAGAAAGGAGAATTGGGGCAATGAGTCCCCAAAATACATAGGAAAAACAGGAAGGGAAGGCTTACAAAAAAATGCCAACCCAATGGGACTAAAGACTACAGAAGAAGCAAAGAAAACCAACCCAAACCAGCAGTAGGACTGAATAAGGAAGCACTGCTCGTGTGCTTTACATGTTATCAATCTGATAGTGAAACACTCTTAGTGAAGTAAATATTAGCCATCTGGAAATACATAGGAAGGCGTTTATTTATGACCTTTTTGGATTCAAGAGATTAGGCATGTGACAGGGGGGCATGCGCGGCTCTGGAAAGGCCCTTAAAATGGGAGCTTTTGTTTTTATCTTTTTTTTTTCCTAAGCCTCTGGGTAGAAGTTTGACAGAATTTTGCAGGCCTGCTAATTTTGAGGGTCGGGATTGGACGATGCCATACTTGAATTTTGAGGGTTCGAATTGGACAATACCAGGCTTGGCCCAACCATGCCCGGTTATTTTCCTACGTTTTTGTATGTATGTGTATATGCCATCGTGAAACAGCACGATGCGCACGGAGCTTTCCATGCGCTTCGCACTATGTGGCACATCTGCTAGCCCACTTCTGGATTGGACATGGGGTATTTAAAAATCTGAGTGGGGGCCTCCTATGTACAAAGACTAAACCACATCCGACCATCCTACAATATATCATCCAGGAGCCATAAGTCCAGCCCATATTGCATGGGGTGTACACTTGATCCGACGGTCATTCTCAAATGAATTTACTTGAGGATAATCTCCTCCAGGTGTTCCCTTTTTCAACAGCCTTTTCTCTTAGTTTTTTTGACAGTCTCTTCTCAAGAAATGAAGAAGCTAGGTACAAGCATTACTAATAACTAGGAAAGGTAAATTCTCGCTTGGTTGGTTTCAAGAATTCTTGAAATTCTCGTTCCAGTCCAAATGATGTTCCTCAAATGGCTTCTAAAATGCTCGAGTACAATTCAATATTTAAAAAGCTAGAATTCTTTGAGTTTCATCGATCAGAAAGAGGCTTTTTAATCTGTTAATTCTCGGAAATCTAAAACTCAAATTGAAAATTTCAAATGCTATAAAGACATTGGTCTAACACGAGTGTCAATAATCTCCTAAAAAATACCTACAAAAACAAACACGCCCTTAGGCCTTTAGACATTAGATTAGAAATAATGTTAATTGTGATCCGCGATTTACACAGATTGTGCTATGTCCAGGGTACTTCCAAGTTCGTAAAATCAAAGCCAAGAAACAAAAGCACAAATTGGCATGCCAAATCATGAAAAAGCTTGTCCAATATACAAAGTTTTGGGCGTACAGGGACATCGGCTCAGCGCCCGTAACTTTAGACAGTAGCAAAGTAGCATATTCCCTTGTAACTGAACCGCCCATTGATGCCTTCGAGCAGTAGCAAAGTAGCATATTCCCTTGTAACTGAACCGCCCATTGATGCCTTTGAGCACTCGACAAAAGGTGCGTACTCTCCTTCAACACAAGCTACTTCTCTGTAAATATGGAGTCTCCGACGTGCTTTCAGTAAGTGGGATGTGTTGAGGACCATGAGCCTGGCAATTGACAATATGAACTGTTCAAGATGAATGCCATCCTCTACAGTGAGGTATATATTTTTAAATGTTACTTTGATAAAGTTGGTCCCACTACATTACCGGTAAAGCGCTTAATGCATATGATTAATAATACTATATGAGATTGTGCTAATCAACTTACCAGTCATGTTCTCAATTTTACTATGGTACAAACTCCGGTGTTAAGTAAAATTTAGAAGTACGTCGCTAGAGGGGAGAACATTAATTTTAAATGGTCTCAGTTATTTGTAAGTGAGATCCTTTGTCATAGCCCCGCCTAACTCAACATGAAATTATCCATTTTTTTTTCACGTGTGCGCGCACGGAATTCCCAAGAGGTAGGGTTGCAAAGAGGACAATTCCGGATCAAAACCATAGTGGACTCAGACCTAAACCCGTTTCTAAATAACGGTTCCAGTTCTGACTCAAAATCTATTTTGTTTGTTCCAAACCCAGTTCCGATAGGAAATTCCGGATCCGATTCCAAAACTAGGTCCACCTAATGGACCGAGATCTAGTTCCAAAATCGATTATAATTTCTCTTTATTCTTTATTTTTTCTTAAAATAAGCATGTCATTCAACTTATAGCAGTGTATCAAGTCTGCTACCTCTAGTATTATACATAAAAATGTCTAGAAAAAGTTGATTTTGAGATAAGATTCGCAATATGAAAGACTCATATGGCAGGTCCCGGGCCGACGGGTAGGAACCTATATGGACCCGAAACCGTACCCGTTTATCAATTGGAACCTAAAATGGGAACAGGACTCGAATTTTTGCGATCCGAGTACTACTCCCTTAGCACGCATAACTCTAGAGTTTTTACGGTTTCTGAGGCTGCACGATTTTCAAGAGGCCTCATGCTGAGTTAAGACGGAGTTTGACTTATAAGCCAATGGTCAAGACTTAGATATTTCTAATATGGACTAATGGAGACTCACCGTTTGAAACCCGTGATTGACACGCTACACCCCGTGGTTGGGGTTGCCATTCGGACAAAGTTCTCACACCCACGATGGAGTTTCACTAATCCCACCACAACAAACGTGTGGGAGACTCAAGGGATCTGAACTCGAAAAAGGAATGAAATGATATCATCACAATGTGTGTCATCAATGTAAGGATAAGATAAAGTTGGCATCACACATGCAGCCTATTATAACAAATATTTTTTTTTCTAAAATAAGTTTTATGGTTCATTATTATTAAAATTGTCACGACCTGGGCCCGAGATCCGGTAACCTCAAGCCGTGAGCCCATACTTACTCCCGTAAATCCCGAATTAACCGGAGTTAAAGCGAAATCCACAAGGGATAACAATCTCAATAAACCTGTCAATTACTCAATTTTGCGGAAACATCTTCACTTGACCATAGCAATTAAGATGTACATGTATACAAAATAATGTTCCTTATACATGTATTCTATCCATCATTTGCTTATCAATTAGTGCATGCCCAAAATATTGTACAATGACCATTAATTACATCAATGACCATTAATTACATCCCAAAATGATTATACAAAAGAATGACTTCACAAAATATTTCCAAAATATAATATTCCTTCTCGCACTCGGATACCCGTATCAAACGGTATCCCGGCCATTCCATTCAATCAGTCCTCCTGGAGGAACCGAAACGGTCCCCTCCGCTCCCGCCGGGGGCGCTGCTGCACCGGCAAAGGCAACCGGGCCTCACTACACCATAATAATCGATTAGTAACGGATCTACGTCTGTTACACAAAAAATTAGTAACGGTTATTATACGTTTACACAATTGCGTTACAAATGAAAAGTAACGGAAATTAATAACACTTAATAATCGTTAGAAAGATTACTAACGGTTATAAAATGTGACTGAAATTAATTTCAGCAACACATAAACAATCGTTACAATTTATTAGTAACGATTATTAATTTTGTTCATAGTTTGTTCCCAACGGATAAAACTGTTGGTAATTCCCAGCTGACGCATATATAACTATTTGGTCAAACTATTTGTAACGGTTGATATCTGTTACTAAGTATTTTAAAAAAAATAATAAATTTTAGAAACCTTTTGCCGGCGCTTTTTTGCGCCGGGAAAACATTTATATTTTATAAAAAAAATTATTTTTTTAATTTTTTTTCCTGTACTAGTCGAGCCCCCTGCACGCGCAATTTCTTTTCCTATTTGTCACATGAATAAATTGAAATTTCTAATTCCATTATCCAAGACCACATCTACTACACACCCTACATCCATTTCCATTCCAACATCATCAAAAAATGAAACAAGAAAATTCATTTCACTTCATATTAATATTCAAACATCCTCGCAACATTGAAAACACTTTACCATTACCATTACAAAATTAAAACAAATTCTAACATTCTACTCTGTTTGTACCCTGCTAGTCGATGCAGAAGAAGCCTTAAGCAATTCAATTCAATTCAATTCAAAGCTAACTTAGTACCCTGCTAGTTGATGCCATCCATTGCTTTCCCACCGCAACCATCTCTCGACTTCCCTTCTTTCTAATCTCCACTGTCACATAAGAAAGTTCTCCCATGTGGGCTGAAGTTGTAGCCTCAATATCCACTTCTTCCTGCATTCAAACAATGGAGAACCCAGTTTACTTCTCTATGACCTGCTATTTTATCTTGTTTTTGCCAAATGCATTTTCCTTCCTACATTTAGCAAAACCAACAGAAGAATCTTTCTAAATTTTACAATCTTTTGTTCAAACTGACTGGAATAAGGATATATTTATTGTAGAGTGTTAGTCCTACTAATTAATGGGACAAAGACGGGCCTGCATTTTAGAAACTCACACCATTCATATGGTGGGAAATGAGGGTGGATGGTCCATATGTCAATTCTACCCCATTAGATACCTAGTTGTGCTCTGTTTAGACATTGGGCTCTAAATGTACATTGTTTAGAATGCCTTGGATTAATGGCTCTGACCCAGATGAATTTGACAGTTGAACCATTACAAATCTGAACCTAGATTAACTGAACTCAACATTGCAAATGTGCTGGACCAACATCACTCAATAGTTCGATAAAATTTGCAGTTTATCAACACCAAAATCAAATACTAAGCATATGAAGGAACACTGATAATAACAGGTACCAAGAAAAAAAGAGTCTTACCTTTATCAATTACGTGGATAATTGTGGACAATATCAACTGCCTCTTGATTGCTCATGTGTTCCCATAAACCATCAAATGCAAATATAAGAAGCTGATCATGTGGGCAGAGTTGATGTATTGATACTGATGGTTCATAGCTGAGGATCGGCTTGTGGAATGGTTCAGCCAGTCGGAACTTTGAAACTAGAGGTGCTCTGTTAAACTATGCTTTCTTCAAATAGGCATCACCAATGGATCTGGAAACCTGCAATGACAAAGTGTAGACATTGAGACAAACAGAACTAATATACACAACGGGTGCAGAAATGGCTAGTAATACACACAAGAGACCAAGCCCCAAAAGAATCAGCCATATACAAAAGGGCCAAAGAACATGACAGGGTCCACCAGCCACTATACAAAAAACAGAAAAGTATCAGATAAACTGAATAACAGAACCTAGATAAGAACAAACTTTTAGAAAAAGAAACCAGCTGCAAAAACGAGGGATAGGCCATCAATTAGAAAAGATAGTAAAAGGGGAGGGGTTGGGTAGGCTGGATTCAACCTTGCCCTTGCACATTTACCTTTGACGCCCAGTATAGGTAAGAACTTGGATTATTAATTTCTTTTCCAAGACGAGCTATCCACCTTTGATGGTGTCCAAAGTACATTCTGCAAAAGAGAAGGTGGAATCTGTCACATAATATCATTGAACCTATATAAAGAGAAGGGAAATATGCAAGAATAACAGATTATTTATGAAGCATACTAGGTTGAAACGGCATCTCTCAAATGCTGACTTCGAATTGTTCAGATTCTGTAAAAATGAAGATTGAAAGAGAACAGTCTTAATTTTGTCAAATAGACACATACCATAATCAACAAATAATAGAGGCCTTAACTACAAGATATCTTACTTCTTCTAGCTTTGCAACAACTTCTGGTTGTGTGCCCTTCTTTAATGACATGAACTTTTCACGTGCCTGTTTGTAAACTCTCTAACATCAACACATCTTCAATGCCTTTTACGTTATAACTTACAAGCTAAAAGTCAAACAAAAGAGACCGAAGAAATACGGTTCCACTAGTTATAGTCACATACGCACAATATGTCCAAACAAAAAAAAAAATGAGAGCAAAGTACAAATGCTCTTGTGACATTAAATAAATGAATAGTGGCGCCTAAATAAAGCACAAATAAAAAGAAATGTCATATCTACCAACTTTGCATAACACTCATACAGTCTGAATAAGCCTCAGACTGATACAATCAGGAGAGATTTAAGCAAGTCCTAAAGTAAAGTGAGAACTCTAGAAAACTAGAACCAAAACAATATTAGATTTCTGTCTCCAATTGAAACAGACAACACAACACCACCAACAACAGCAACAGTAACTGAATAGGAATATAGAAACAAGACTTCACATGCAACATCCTATTCAGGCAATAGCCACAAGGACTGTCAAGTGTCCAGATTCGAGCTGGACTTCAATGGGCCCAGGTCTAGACCTGATAAGATATACAGAATCAAGCGGCTATGAGATTCCTTCAAAAGTAAAGACCAATGCTTAAGATAATAAGACCAGAATAAGCATGAAGAGAATTCAAGAAATTCTCATCTCAAAATTAGTGACCATAAGAGTAAAAGGAAAGCCACACAGGCAGGGTTATAAAAATTCACTTCACGAGTAATGACCAGTATAGCCCAACTTTCTCGATCGCATGGACTTAGACTCAATTGAGATGCACAGCCACTTATTTTCAGCACAATCAAGTGGGTAAGATGGCAAACCAATCAGTAAAGTAAGATTTTCTTATCATTAAGTTGCTTGGCAAGTACTGTCACTGCAGTTAAAAAGAGATCTTCTGACACATGCCCTTACAATGGCCTCTTCACATTAGTAATGTTCAAAAAATAATTACCTTAACATCATTTAGATCAACACTCATAAACTGTGTCAATCGGTCAGCTAGCATATGCTCCACCTGTAATGGGAGAGATTAAGGAAATGTGTTGGAAGTGATAGAAAAGGACTCAAGATATGCTCAGCAGAAGCACCAGCCCTATGAAGCATTGCCAAGTACCAAAGCACATTCAAAGCACTCAAGTAGCATAGTTCCTTGAACTTGCAAATTATTAAACCAATCAGCAACATACATAAACAAAAGCACGCATGAATAGAGTAAAAGTGTTCCATTACAATTAAAAGTAACTAGGTTGAAAAATTATCATGCAGCAACAAATGAAGCAATAAAAAGGAGGGGAGGAGTTTTTGGGGGGGGTGAAGACCAGGCCCTGATGATCAGCTAATGCAGCAAGATGCTACAAAAGACATTGGTTAAGTAAGGAAATCCTCAAGGTGCTTAGGAGAACAGCTTCTAGAAGATTTTTTTTTTTTATGCCGTGAATCTCATGACTTCTGGACAATAAAGCTATTAATTTGCTCTTAATCACAGGATGAAATGAAATCTTCCAAGAATTTCAGAATTATTTCCCATTTCCATGGCTTGCATAAAATTTTATGAAACATTATATATAACACACACACAGAGATAGTGGTTATCAGGTGCGCGTGGTGCGCATGGATTGCTGTGAGGCCTACCTGGGGGCCCATTAATAATCCTATCCCTCCCATATATGAGGGAAATTCCTAGAAAAAGTATGGGTCATTCGGAAAAGTAAAAGAAGTATCTCTGTTTTCAAAACACCAACACTAGAGAACGAGTAAGATTCTACAAAACCAAAGTCAATGAAAATAATAATGACTATTGTTATAAGAGAGTGGAAATTACCTATATATGTGTAACACCAAATACTGATGCAAAAACTAGAGAGAAACTCCAGTAACAATATAATGCGGCAGGTAAGCTCAAAAGCAATATCACTTCGTCGTACTGATGTTTCCACTAAAGCAACCAAAATCCACAAATTCACAAGGAATAACCAAATAACATCTTCAAAAAGAAGTATAAAACCATTCCATTAAAAATAACATATTAAAAGCACATACTGATACCGCAAAAAGACCTAAATCATAATACAGAGTAGTACATAAATTCTCGAGCAATAGCTGATCCTCATGATATTTACATTTCCATTTGTTAAAACAAAAAAAACCAAACCCAAAGAGGTGAATTGAACTTGGTCTTGTATTTGAATTGAAGAGATGGCAGATATTGCTCTTTATTTTGCAGATGATTTTAAGGAGAGGAATAGCTTGATGAAGGAGAGAGGTGGGTAGACACTTATTCCAACTCCTTTTTTTACAATCCTGGCTCATGGGGTTTACCAACTTCCATTGATGGACGTGGGCAAGAAGGGGTCTGAGCTTGCAAGGACGGTTTTGGAGCCCAAAAGCCAACTTGGGTTGGTAGCCAGTGAGGGGTTCTTCTCAGCCTGAGTTTGTGAGATGGAGTTTTGGGGTTTTTTTTTTACCATGTCAAATGTAAAAAATTTTGGTAGGAGATTGTGTTTACTTTGTCTATCTTGTATTTTCTGCTTCTTGATTAGTTATATAATTCAGAATAGAAACAAGCAGTTGCATATGAAGTGAATTTGTGTGGCGAAAAGGTTTCTAACCGAGATTCTCTATTTCCCATATGTAGATTCCAAACAGAGTTCATAAACCCCAAAAGGTGGCAATCAAAATTGTGATCTGGCAATTGGGCAACTAGCAGATCTAGTTCTGTAAACAAAAGAAACCAAAAAAAAAAAAAAAAAATAAGAACTGTAGAGAGACTTACCTCTTTCAGATCCAGATGTAGATCGCGGTCGAGAGAAGGAGAAGAAGAAGAAGAAGAAGAAAGAGGGTTTGTGCTAAGAAAGGTGAAGAAGAAAACGAGTAGTGGCAAAAAGACGCGGTAGTTGAGATTATATACGAGGAAATGGGTAGTAAAAACCAACCAATGAAAAGGTTTCTTACCTGAGTGATGGGTAGATGGTAATGGGCTATTACTAAAGAAAACCCCAAAAAAGAAGAAATCCTACGAAGATGGCTCTGCTGGTACTTGTATTCGTTGGATGGAAAGATGGGTTTGGAATGGAGTGGTGGGTTGGAACTTGCAGTTGTCGGACGATGAAGAGATGAAGAGATTGAGAGATGGAGATGAAAAGAGGGGCTTGGATTTGGGGAAAATAAAGAAGAAGAAGGGAGGGTTCGATGATGAATAGATGGATTTGGGGGAAAATAAAGAAGAAGAAGGGAGGGTTCTGGTAGGTCAGTCTTTAAGCAATCTCTATACTGTGACGAAACTGTTGCTGCTCAAATTGAGAGACATCCATTTCTTCAAGCTATCACTCTGCTCGTTGAAGGACTCCTACATCAGTGAGAAACTGAGAAGGCCGTAGGGATTCAAGCCTCTGTGTGGAGAACCCATTGACTGATTTGCAGAGAAGATAGAGCACTGGTCTGATCTCAAGTTGCAGAGGGTTGAGGGTTCCGTCGCCAGATCTATGTGTTGATAGTCGCCAGAGTAAGAGCGAGAGAGAAAAAGAAAATCCGGGCTGGGCTCTGTTTAGATCTATGTGTCTCTCGTTGAAGATGGAGGCGGCGTAGGGAGAATGGTAAGGAAATGAAGAAAGAATGGTGGGAAGTTTTTGGTTTTCAGGAAATGAACCAAAAAATGGCGGCATTACTATGTTTTGGCCCTGCTATTGTGAAAAAAAAAAAAAACGCTATTCCCGGCGCAATTACTGCGCCGGTAAAAGTAAAATAAAAGGCGCTCCCTTGAGGGAATTTGGCAGGTGAAATTTACCGGCGAACTCGGTAGGTTGCCGGCAAAAATATAACATTTGCCGGCGATTAAAATTTTTTGCCGGTAAAATATTAACCTTTGCCGACGAGAAAAAAAATTCGCTGGAGAAAGTCCAACCTTTGCCGGCGAAACTGTTTTGCCGGGAAAACTCTATCTTTTACCAGCGAAACAAGGTTTTTCGCCGGTAAAAGTTATATTTTTCCCGACGTAAAATGATTGTGCCGGTAAAAGTGTAAATTCTTGTAGTGAGGGTTGGAGATTTGGGGGTTTTCGAATGAAGAGGAAGGATGAGTGAGAGAAGAGGGATGGCGTGAGAGAGGAGGGATCAGCTGAGAGGGATGGTGTGAGAGAGAATGAGAGGCCCAGAGAGATGGAGGGTTGCGCAGGGGAAAAACGGTGACAGAATAAGAGAGTGAGGGAGATGGAGGGGTGCGCAGGGGAGAGACGGTGAGAGAGTGAGAGAGATGGAGGGCAGCGCAGGGGAGAGAATGAGGGGCCAGAGAATGGAGGGGTTCCAGTGGTTCCGGTGTTAGAGTGAGAGATTGTGAGGGATGGGTGAGAGAAGAAGCATGTGTCTTCTTTTTTAGCGCGGGAACTAAAATAACTCCCGCTTCTGTTTTCTTTTTCTTTTTTTTTTTGTGTGATTTTTCCTCTTTTTATTTTGATACCATTGTAACACATTCCTAATCGTCACAAAATATCCAAGAAATGTTACAAAATAATTCAAGTATTTGCAAAGATACTTAGTGACGGTTATGAATATTGCTAACGGATAATAAATGTGAGAAATTACCTAACGGAGAAATATGCGTTACTAATAAGAAATCTCAAATGTTGCAAAATCACCCAAATGGTGTAGTGCCTGTAATGCCATCAATAACACTAATGAACACGACGGTTCAACAATGTATAAACAGATATTGTAATAGCATGTTAACTCATAAATTAAACTCATTCCATCTATTAATAACAGTTCCAATACCAGATAAGTTTGGAAAGTTCCTACAATAGGATGTGTGCACATAAAAGCTAAACTTGTGGTCATGTGTTGGATGGTCACTACCATAGCATTCACTTTCCATTTCATTTCATTTCATTTACCATCTCCCCTCAAAGGAAGGATTCATCATTGTCATCTTCCCTCAAAGGAAGGATTCATCTTCCAAATGGAAGGCATCGATCAATACCATAGATACGTTCGGAATTTAGTGGGACTTACTAGTGTCCGGGCCAGGGACAACTAGCATCACCACGGAGCTCCGGAACGCCCCCAAATACCATCTACTGCAGTAGGATTAGACATTTGTCTCATTTATTCATTCATTGAACTCATTTAAAGTTCTATACGATAGCTAGGTAGTGCCTGACTCAAGGGTCCATACTTTTCAGTGAGCAATCCATTTCTGGATTCAATTCAATTCAATTCAATGATTCCCTTCATAATAAGAGAAGAGAAGAGTAATGATACCAATCACATTAGATTGGGACGCAATGTTACAATAAAGAATTGCTGGACAATTATGATTCTATTTAATTATTTCTTAAATCTAAACCACCATATAGGTATAACCAATGGTACTAAATGCACGTATTATTCTTGATGAGCATCACATTTAATTTAGTGTGTGCATTATAGTCCCCGTGGTTAACATCCATGGAGTTTTAGATCACAATTTATTAACCATGAAGTTCTTCCTTCTTTATCCTTAATTCTCATTCGTTTCACTTTACTCCACGATTAGTCTTCGAACTAATTTAGGGAGCATTATACTCACAAGGAGTGTTACAAACTTTCGCAAAAATTTTTAGTAACGTTCTTTCCTTGATTTTCTATACTTAATAGTCATTAATTATAGTACAACTACTTCTAGGACTCATTTATAGTCCATTCTCAATACTAAACATAGTATCGACACAATTGAACATCGATCTCAAACGAACTCAAACTGAGCCCTCCGAAGGTCCGATCGATCGGACTGAAAACATGTCCCAGTTAGGGACTGTCCGATCGATCGGCTAGTTGGTCCGATCGATCAGACCTGGGACGAAACTCATCCCAAAAATCAGTCTGAAAACTGATTCCTCTACCACCTTCTCTACTTCCAATACATTCCAAGCTCACAAATCTAATGGAAACCTTCTATTTCTCTCTTCATACACAATCCATCAATAAACCACACATTTAATCATCCATTAATCATTCCATAAACAACTCAAAGCTCAATAACAATGTACAAAAATCTAAATCCATGGAAACTCCAAGCATTTCTACAATGGTTAACAATAACTACAACCAAATGCTTATACTTGCCTCTCTTGAAGGTTAGCTACCCAAAGTCCTCTTTGGTTAGCTTGCTTTGAAGATGAAAAAACCCCAAATGAAGCCCTAACTCCATGAAAACATGAAAACACACAACCATTGAGCCATTTGTGCTAGAAAGCTTCACTAACCATCCAAGGTAACTTGAAAGTCATACTAAAGCACTTATCTACTTACTTGAGGTTTAAAGAAATGGGTTTTGAGATCTTTCTCAAGCTCCACACTTCTAACAATGGAGGAGTGGCTTGAGGAAGAAGATGAAGATGAATGCCAACTCTTCAAAACTCCCTTGAATCACTCCAAGCCTCACACTTGATGAAGAAGAATGGAAGAGAAAAGAAGCAAAAGAAGAACCTAGGGTTTGGCTTGAAGAGAAATGAAGGAATGAAGCTCATTTCATTCTAATATAAGGTTGTTCACACTAAAAACCCCCTTTTGTTTATCCTTATTTCATTTTGAGTCAAATGAACCCTCACTTGGCCCATTTGAGGTCAAATGGGATCGCGCCTATTACGAAAGTTAACGTACTATTCGAGATACACACGTTGGTATCAAGAATTTCCGTATTCGACGAAATACGTGAAAACTCGTATTTACGAGAAAGTCCTTAGCCCACTTTACCTAAGTCTAAATTCATTTTAACCAACTCAAATCCATTCAAATTCATTTCATTATGCTTAATGCATCACTTGAGACTAATTTGTCTCTTTTTGGTCATTAAACTTCATTAACCCAATTATCCGTGCTTAATTAGCATAAATCCTAATCAATTAGCATTAATTTTGATTAATTAGAGTTAATCTTGATTAACTCGGGCGGGGTCTTACATCTCTCCCAACTTTTAGACCCATTCGGTCCTCCGAATGCGATATAATTCAACATAAGTCAGTTAAATAATTTGAAACGTAAAATTACCTGAACAAATAGTTCTGGATACTTTTGAGCCATTTGTTCTTCAAGCTCCCATGTAGCCTCACTGGGTTCATGGTGATCCCAAAGGACTTTAACCCATTTGATTGTCCTTGTGCGAAGGACTTGCTCCTTGGTATCAATAATTTGAGCCGGCTTCTCGACATATGTGGTATTTGGCAAAACTTGGATCTCTTCATGCTGAATGATATGCGAAGGATCTGCCACATACTTCCGAAACATCGACACGTGGAATACATTGTGAATACCGGAAAGCTCCGGTGGAGGCTCTAGGCGATAAGCCACATCTCCAATTCTACTTTGGATCTTGAAAGGTCCTATAAATCTCGGTGAAAGCTTGCCTTTCTGTCCGAACCGGATGGTACCTTTCATTGGAGACGTCTTCAAGAATACCAAGTCATCAATGGCGAACTCTAGATTACGCCGACGATTGTCAGCATAGCTTTTCTGCCTTGATCGAGCCACCTTCAGTCTCTCCTGCACTTTCTGAACCCTCTCTGCTGTTTCAGCAATGATAGTAGGGCCATGGAAACTCCTTGATCCAACTTCTTCCCAGCTAACTGGGGTCCTACATCTCCGACCATACAGTGCTTCAAAAGGTGCCATCTCAATGTTAGAGTGATAGCTGTTGTTATATGCAAATTCACACAATGCTAAGTGTTCATCCCAGTCATTTCCAAAATCCATCACACTGGCACGAAGCAGATCTTCCAAGGTCTGAATAGTCCTCTCCGATTGTCCATCTGTCTGAGGGTGATACGCGGTGCTAAACCGAAGTCTAGTACCCATTGAATTTTGAAAGGACTGCCAAAATGTGGAAACAAACCGACTATCTCGATCTGAAACAATCGAGACCGGTGTCCCATGCAATCGAGTTACCTCCTCGACAAACAACCTGGACATATCCTTGAAGCCCATATCCTTTCTGAATGGAATGAAGTGTGCAGACTTTGTCAGACAGTCAACGACTACCCACACGGTGTCATGCTGTCTCCTCATCCTTGGTAAGCCAGAAACAAAGTCCATAGTCAAGTGTTCCCACTTCCACTTAGGTATCTTCAAAGGATGAAGTAGTCCAAGCGACTTCTTGTGCTCAAACTTTACACGCTGACATGTTAAGCAGGAAGACACATAGTGTGCTATCTCCCGCTTCATGTTATTCCACCAGAATCTGTCTTTGAGATTTTTGTACATTTTTGTGCTTCCAGGATGTATGGAATACCGTGTGTGATGAGCTTCAAACATTATTGCATGTTTCAAATCCTCTTGTGCTGGCACAGACAATCGGCCTCTGAAATACAGGACTCCTTCCACTAATGCAAAATCTGGTCTAGTGGCTAGGTTGTCTTTGACTTTTGCCAATTCAAGGTCTTGAAATTGCCTATCGTTGATTTCCCTGATAAGCATTGGCTCGAAGACGGACATCGCTGCAAACATCACTTTGCTGTCCACCATCTCAATGGCCAAGTCCAAATCTCTGAACTCTTCAATTAGATTCCATTCACCAACTAGCGATGCCAAGTCAGCAGATTCCCGACTCAAGGCATCCGCTACTACGTTCCCTTTTCCCAGCACATATGTGAATGGAAAATCATAGTCCTTGATGAGCTCTAACCAACGACGTTGCCTCTGATTGATATGTTTCTGAGTGAACAAGTACTGAAGGCTTCTATGATCGCAATGGACTTCAAAAGTCTCTCCGTACAGGTAATGTCTCTATTGCTTCAAAGCAAATACTACTGCCGCGAGTTCTAAGTCATGAGTGGCATAGTTCTTCTCATGCTCTTTCAACTGCCGTGAACCATAGGCAATGACTCTACCATTCTGCATCAACACACACCCTAATCCAATACCCGAGGCATCTGAGTAAATCTCAAATCCTCCTCTTCCTTCGGGTAAAGACATGATTGGGGCCGAAATCAACTTCTGTTTCAGGGTTTGAAAACTAGACTCACATGCATCATTCCATTCAAGGGAAGCGTTCTTCCGAGTCAGTTTTGTTAATGGCGATGCTATCCTTGCAAAGTCCTTGACGAACCTCCTATAGTAGCCTGCCAACCCCAAGAAGCTTCGAACTTCGGGCACATTCTTCGGACTTTGCCAATTAGTAATTGCCTCAATCTTAGCTGGATCAACTGCTAATCCATCTCCTGAGATGATATGGCCCAGAAATGCAACCTGCTGCAACCAGAAGTCGCACTTTTCGAGTTTTGCATACAACTGATTCTCTCTCAGTGTCTGCAAGGCTGTTCTCAAATGATGTGAATGCTCCACCTCTGACTTTGAATAGACCAGGATGTCATCGATGAAGATTACAACAAACTGGTCCAGGAAAGGAGCAAACACTCTGTTCATTAGAGCCATAAACACTGCAGGTGCATTCGTTAGACCAAAAGGCATCACTAAAAATTTGTAGTGGCCGTAACGAGTCCTGAATGATGTCTTCTGTACATCTTGATCCTTGGCCCGAATCTGATGATACCCAGATCGGAGATCAATCTTGGAGAAATACGATGCACCCTCGAGTTGATCAAACAACTCATCAATCCTAGGCAGAGGGTACTTGTTCTTGATTGTCACTTGATTTATCTGCCTATAATCGATGCACATTCGAAGGGTGCCATCCTTCTTCTTCACAAACAATACTGGTGCTCCCCAAGGTGAGACACTTGGCTGAATAAAACCCTTGTCTAGTAAATCCTGTATTTGTTTCTTCAATTCAAACAATTCCGACGGTGCCATTCTATACGGTGCCTTTGATATTGGCGCAGTACCCGGCACAAGCTCTATAGTAAAGTCCACCTCCCTTGCTGGAGGTAAACCTGGCACTTCATCTGGAAATACGTCTGGAAATTTACAGACTAGAGGAATATCCTTTAACTCCAGCACAGGCTTCTTCTCAGAAATAAATGCAATATAGCCTTCACAACCACTATGCATTAACCGCTCAGCCTTGAGTGCTGATACAAGCCTGGTATCATACTTCTTCCGAACTCCTTCAAACATTACACTGGCATTGGCCTCATCCACTTTGAAAGTGATGATTTTGAGGAAACAGTCTAAACAAGCCCTGTACTTCGCAAGCCAATCCATGCCAAATATTATATCAAAATCGTTCATTGGTATCAACACCAAATCAGCTGGCATTGATACTTTCCCAATTTTCACACTACACTGGGGGATATACAACTCACGCACTACTCGTTTTCCTAACGGAGTAGTTACAACAAAATCATAGGGTAATTGCATTACTCGTTCTTGAATATCACAACAAAATGAGGGTGCTACAAATAAATGAGTAGACCCGGGATCAAATAAAGCAACTGCAAGTCTATTGTCTACCAGAATTGTACCTTCAACCACATTGGTGGCAACCTCTGCTTGTTCACGATTTACCGCATAGGCCCTTCCTACAAGCTGTAGCCTATTCTGCTATGGTTGCTGCCTTGGTTGCCATTGACGTTGTTGGCCTTGACGTGGAGGTTACTGCTGCCGAGGAGGAGCCGGTAAAGCCAATTGTCGTGGAGGAGCAGGAATCACTGCTTGCCCTTGAGCAGGCTGCTGATATGGAGCTCTATTATCTCTCCCGCCTCTTTGACACTGAGCCATTCTGTGCTCCAAGGAACCACAGACTAGACATGCTCCCGTAGGCCTCCAACATGCCTCAGTCCTATGAGATTTGCCACAAGTCTCACAGACTGGCCTATTTTCTGTTCTTGCAGCAAACTTTTGCCTCTTGTTCTTGCTCTTACACTGTCCTCCGCCTTTCTTGAACCAGGAGCCAGTAGTTCCACTGCTACTCCTCTTGGAACTCTCAGTCATTTCTTCTCTGTGTACTTCTTCAGCTGTAAATGCTCTATCTACTGCTTCACCAAATGTAGTGGGCTTATTAGATGCCACTACCATCTTCTTGTATGTGGGGTTCAACCCATGAAGGAACCTCTTCACCTTCTTTGCCTCAGTATCTACCAAGTCAGTAGCATACTTAGACAATTACAAGAAAGTGTGCACATACACAGACACGGTCATATGTCCCTGTTTCAGATTCAGGAATTCTGACTCCTTCCTCTGCTGGATGTGTTCTGGCACGAACTTCCTTCTAAAATGCTCCTTGAAGGTCTCCCAGATGTCCTCTCCTGGTGCTGCCATGAGAGTATCGCTAATGTCCTTCCACCATGTTTTTGCTTCTTCTCTCAACATGGAAGTGGCAAGCTGTATCCTCTGCATCCTTGTACAGACTATAGTACCGAACACATCACCGGTGTGTTCTAACCATTCGTCTGCCAATATGGCACTTTCGATGCCACGGAACTCAGTAGCTCCTCTCTTCCGGAATTGCTCATAAAGGACATTAGGATCCTTTTCCTTAGATTGCACCACCACTTGTGTCCCCACATTAGGAGGTGGCACAGGTGGAGCTTGTAACTGAGTCTGTATTTGAGCTTGCATCTGATTCTGTGTTTGCAACAAAGAGGCAATTTGGGATTGCATTCCCATCTGGGCCTCATGGCTTTTGGCCATTTGCTCTCTATGTTGGGCTTGCATTGCCGTTTGTGCCTCGTGGCTTTTAGCCATTTGCTCTCTATGTTGAGCCTGCATTGCCACTTGTGCCTCGTGGCTCTTTACCAACTGCTCTAGTATAGCAGTCATTCTCGCATCAGTACTCGATGATTGAGGAGGAGGTGTAGAACCATCATTAATGGGAACTTCAATAAAGTTACCGCTCCCCGATCCAGATGCCATCTGAAAACAATAAGGAAGGTAAGATACACATCTCTACCCTTCCATAATATACACATCACATGTAGCAAAGACATTAACACAAATTTACCTATACAAAACCTTACTACTCTCGTAGGGCCGTTGATAGTGATGTCAATGAACGCACATTTACCTATAACACATCCAGGAGATCAGAGCTGACCGATGAAAATAGAGTTTGTGCATTAATTTTAGACCAATTAACTTAGGAGCTCGGGTTTGCAATATTTGGGTCTGGATCTAGGTCCATGTAGTTTCAATCCTGTGGACCCAGACGTGAGTTTAGATAAGTATATACTATACATACATTTAGTATTAATTAACATATATCAAGACATATTGATATATGAACTTTACATAGCATACATGTGCATATTATTGAATAATAATAATAATATCGTACACACACATGCTAGGCACATAATAAACTTCAGGAAAAAAAAGAAATAAATAAGACAAAAAAAAAAAACACTAAAGGACTATCTGTTTGCATATACTATGTGGAATTGAATAAACAGGAATTTATGGTCAAATGAGCTTGACCAAAAGATTGCTAAATAGGTTGGGTGTTGATAAAAGGTAGCAAAAGTAAATAAGACCTTGCTTTAATTTCCTTGGACTTGAATTTCTAGGATGACAGCCGGGTATTTATTTCCTACCTTCGCATGATTCAATTTCCATTAAATATGAGGTTATTTGATGGTAGCGTTTCAATATTTACTTAGACTCTTCATTTTTAACCTTCTAAAATATGAAATCTTAGATTATAAGTAGAAGTTCAATTAATCAAAATAAACAGACCCTGTGAATTCATTATCCTAAGTACTGTTTTTTATATTTCTAAGGGATGCTAACAATGAAGCATTCTTCCACCTCTGTTTGCTTTGCAACAATCTCTATTGATTTCACTAATTCAAGTGGATGGGTGAATCCCAGTTCATAGAATCATCTACGCCAATCAATTTATGGACACTCCGGAACGGAGAAGATAAGACTTCCATGGAGGCGTTCGAGGAGACGCATCAAGGCACTATAAAAGATGGGGTCCAATGGCTAAACAGTACATCTCAATCATGCTCGGTGGTCGCGGCACTCATCGATCAGTGGCTTATACCTCAGCCGCTACTGTTCCAGGTGGGTATAAAGGAGACTCCGGCATACCAATACTCAGAGGCGATCCCTCATTCGACACTTTCATCATCGCTTCACTTGTGGCCCTATGCTTCTATGTCACCTTCATAACCATCTTCTTATCCATCCTCACCACTAACTACACGACCCACGACTTTCTCCATAATCTGCCCATGAAGCTGCTGCTGGGCCTCACCACGCTCTTCATCTCAATTGGTGCGATGCTGGTCTCCTTCTGTGTGCTGGCTATTTCTTCAACATTGGAGATCGGAACACGAACACAGGCTCATCGGTCTTTGTAATTGTAAGTGCCTAAATATTACGAACTTGATTAGGCGAGTATTAAACTCGTAATATTGTTGCTAAACTTCTTTGGAGAGGTTAAATGCCTCAGACCTGAAAGGGAATGAGAAGCAAAGGGAAGAGACACTGGCTGCAATCAGCCGAAAGTACTCTGATGCCTAAGTTAGTGCAATACTGAACAAAGGATGAGTGAGTGGAGAAAAAGGGAGAGTTTGAGTGTATGTAAGTATTTGCTTATGCGTACCTCCTTAGGATTTACCTCTGGGATATATATAGGTAGAAATCCCATCGAGTCTTTCCTTGAGTGGAGGTTGGTGGAAGTAATGTCCTATCGGACCATACCTCGATTCCTCAGTGGAGGTAGGTGGGGGCACTGTCCCATCAAATCATACCCCAATCTCATACATAAATGCGGATATGACCGTCGGATAGGGATAACCCCTTATCTATATCCGGCGGTTACCCTATCTGACAGTACGTTTTGCAACATAGTCGTACTTTTATAGGGGTACAATCATGATTAACGTTCGATGCTCACCTCGGTAAATTGGATGAAACTGAAGAAGACACCAAGGCCAGACATGGGCGAGTCCTGGCACCGCTGCCGAGATGCACAAGGCCGAGAACAGGAGTCTCGCTGGTACCCTTACCGAGGCTAGCTTAAGTTTGGTACAAGCCGGCACATCTACCGAGCTGAACAAAGCCGAGATCAAGATAAGCCTAGTCGGTACTCTTACCTAAATCAAGGGTAATCTCGGTATTATGAAAACACCCCACACAGCAATCATATGCCTGCCCGTGTCTGCCTACGCTTTGACACAGTTTCATCTTCTTATTAGTCTCGTAAAAGCTCCCTTCTAAACCAATTCAAATAGAGTTGCAATGTTATTATTATATAATTAATGCTGTGGAGTGCTGCTTTTTTTTTCCCTCCTTTTTTGAATCCCTGTTTATTACATATATAGGGACTATAAATTTACATTCCAACTTGAT
This sequence comes from Umbellularia californica, assembly GCA_028538565.1. Lineage (NCBI taxonomy): Eukaryota > Viridiplantae > Streptophyta > Magnoliopsida > Laurales > Lauraceae > Umbellularia > Umbellularia californica. Next base: position 94,488,101 of record JAPQWN010000003.1, on the reverse strand, counting down.
ATTAATTTGAGATTGAGCCTGTGTGGGGTGTTTTCAAGATACCGAGATTACTTCTGATCTAGGTAAAAGTACCAATTAGGATTGTCTCGATCTCGTTCTAATCTAGCTCGGCAATTGTGCCAGCTGGCACTATGCCTGAGCCGGCCTCGATAAGGGTACCGACCAGGCTCCTCTGGGCTCGATCCCGTGCATCTTGGCAGAAGTGCCCGACCTCTCGCACGCCCGACCTCAGCGCCATCTCCAGTTTGGTCCGGTTGGCTGAGGGGAGCACTGAGCGTCTAATCTCAATTATGTGACAGGACGGCTACATTGCAGAACGTACTAATTGAATGGCTGCCGGATATCGATAAGGGGTTATCCCTATTTGACGATCACGTCCGCATTTATGTACGAGATTGAGGAAAGATCCAATGGGACAGTACCCTCACCTACCCCCACTAAAGATACGAGGTGTGGGCTAATGAGATAGTGCTCTCACCTACCTCTACTCAGGAAGCTTCCATGAGACACTCGTCTCTCTATATATATGCATGGTAAGACCTATGAAAGGTACGCATTATGCAATACCCACTTCACATTGCCTGAACCTCCTTCTTCCTCACTCACTCTCCCTTTGTTCAGTGACTGCACTAACTTAGGCATCAGAGTGCCTTCGGCTGACTGCAGCTAGGGGCTGACCTTTATTTCTCCTCTCCCTTTCAGGTTCAGGATAACCAATCCATTCAGCCTAGCAGCAACATTAAGAGCTACATAATCATCTAACCAAGTCCGTAATTTTTAGGCACTTACAGAGCCTGATATGGCATTTTCTGTTATGGTTCAATTTGTTATCTTAAATTATACAAGTTATTTTCATGAATAGTAACTTATTTCTCTTACTTGTCAATGGGAATAGGATTGCAGTTACTCTGTGCCTCGGTACGGGATGGAAACAGCTCGGTTTACCTAGGATTGTCTGTTGGGTCATTGTCTTGTATTCTTTCCCCTACTCTTCCTCTGTCAGCGCCCGTCATCTAGTCCTCTCTGGCCCGAGGTGTAGATGATCAAGGAAGGAAAGCTGCAGCAGTCATCCTCTTTCAAGTAATCTCCACTCTCTGGTCTCTCGGAAACGATTCAAAGCACCGCAATGTGAAGCCTTCCCTGGCCAGAGCAAAGTTCCTTTGCTTGGATCGGCTAAAAGGAACGACCCTGCCCTCTCATCCCATTCTAAGGGCGTCTGGGTGGGATGTTGGTTGACTTTCCAGTTTGGAGCTGTGGCCCTCCAGTTCTATTTCCAGTTCAGGGTGGTTATCTATGGGAGTTCTGCTGCTTTGCAGGTGTTTCAATGTTTGTTACAGTATATTCTGGTTCCCCTGTGTCTCGGCTCCTTCGGTCTTCTTTCTGGTTTTGTTATGTTTTTTCTGCAGAGGCTCTGGTACTAGGAGTTGGTTGCCTGCGCACTCAGCTTCAGTTCAGTGCCCTTCTCCGGTTTTCCCTCCCAGCTCTAAGTAGCTTTCTTTCAATTGAAGTGGTGGTCGTGAAGCAGTGTCTGCTTGGTTTGGGTTGAGCTGTAGTCTGCCCAGGTGCTGAGCTGTCTATGGGTTGCTTGCCTGTGTGCTGCTTTGCTGTAAGAAGCTTTCAGCCCCTGCCTTGGCTTGCCTTTCTCTCTCAGAGGCCCATTTCCTTCCCAGGTTCCAGTACGGCCCTTTGGTTTTTCCTATCTTCTTCAAGTGTTGCATTTTTCTTCTGCCTTGTTTTGGCAGTCTTTCAGCTGTTTCAGGCGCCCTATTCCCTGTTGGATTGCTGTGAGTGCAGGGAGGTTGAGGTAGCTGGATTTTTGTTCTCTAGTTGGTAGGAGTTGCTGTGGTTTTGCTCGCTGCTCTGGTGGTGGGTGAGGGCGGAGTCTGCTCCTTTGTTTGGCCGAATTCAGCTTCTGTTTGGTTTAGCTATGGCTTTCCTCTCTGCTCTCAGTTTGTTCTCTCCCTCTGAGAGTTGGGTTGTGCTGTAGTGGAGCTCTGCAGTGGGTGGGACTGTAGTCTGCCCAGGTGTAGGTTAGTCTGGGAGCGGCTTGGCTGGTTGCTGCTCAATTTGTTTTTCTGGTTGGGGTTCTCTCGGCGGCTCAGCTCCTTCTCAAGCTTTCGTTCTGCCTTTCAGCTTTATGCTTTTGGCCTCCCTGTCTCAGGCTGCTCCTTTGTTTTTTTCTCTTTTCCCTCTCCCTCTTTTCCCGCTTTCTTTCTGTTTTTCTCCTTTGGCTTGTTTTGTGTTTGGGTTTGGTTTTGTTTCTCTCTGTATTCTTGGGGCCTTTGGCCTTTGGCCCTTCCCTCTTCTTTAATTCAATTTGCCATTAAGCAAAAAAGATTAATCTGGGTCTAATTAGGTTTGAGTATTTTTTTTCTAACCTTAAATCCGTGGCTCTTCTCCGTGGTGTTGCTGAAGCACGTAAATCATTAGGTCTGCATTATATATCTTTGTGGATTGATTGCTTGATCTTGTGCAGATTTATTTTCATAAACTGATTGCTTGATATTGTGCGGATTAGTTTGTGGGCGCATAGGTTATCAGTTCCGCTGCACCACTTTCCCTAACACAAACTTGTTTCTTATTTCATATTTCAATTTGTTCAGTAATTTTTCATGTGTATTAAGCTATAAATATGTATATCCAAAAGGGACAAACATTATTAACTTTAAATGTTTGGGGTTTTTTTTATTAAGGAGATTACTAGCACGCCTACACATAAATCCACCCAAGTCCGTTGCCATCAGCACTAGTGCCGGGTTTTCTATGGAAGGCAGGTGACCTATAATGCATAGCAAAAAGTCTACTTGTCCCGGGACTCCTGTCCCGGGACAAGAGTCCCGAGCCAAGTAGCAGGGCTCAATGTATAGATACGGTAAGGACGCACTGCAGATACAGTAAAAACACAGATTTTATACATAAATAATGAAGTATCGAACAAACATCGTCCATTTTAAAATATCCGTGGACATAGCAGGTGACTCTCCTCTCAGGAAACGATCCAATGGGAGTATAAGCTTTCATGGATTTTTCGTAAATGTCAATTGATGTGGACTCCTGATTGATATGATTTCACACACCATAAGCGGACAGTTCGATCCATTTTCCAAAGCACTGAGTTCATGGTGACTTTGGGAATATATATAGAAAATAGTAATAGACAACATTCTAAACAAAATTGGATATAGAAATGATGAGTTCATCTTTAATTTCTTAACTTGAAAGAGCATATCCTTGACGTTAGGGGTGTACAAAAAATCCGTCAATCCGATCCGATCTGATCCGCGGATTTTAATCCAATCCAAAGCTAAACAGATTGGTGACAGATTGAAAATCCTGTAATCCGTTAGCAACGGATCGGTGGCGGATTTCATCCTCAATCCGCGGATTTAATCCGATCCGATCCGTTGACATTAAATATATATAAAAACTAAAAATAAGGGGTCTAGATATAAATTAAGATGTCCAAATATATAAAAAAAAAAAAAAGAAAAATTATAGGGGCTCAAATGTAATTATTCCCTATCACTATTTATCCCCAAAAGGCCAAAACCGAAAAACCCTACCCATTACGGATTAATGTACAGGGACGGATTAACGGATTGAACCAGACTTGAATTACCCCTTTTTTTCCCATGTAATGTACAAGGACGGATTGAATGGATTAATCCGATCCGATCCGGTCATCCACGGATCGGATCGGATCGGATTTTAATACCTACGGATCAGTGACGGATTTCAAATCCGTCAATCCGTAGGTAACGGATTGGTGACGGATTTGGCCCAATCCGATCCATGTACACCCCCTACTTGGCGTGTTTATATAGTTTATAAAGAACAGAAATTACATAAGAAAATAGAGGTCACATTCAAACTCAAATAATAAACCAGAAACTAAAGCAAATCATTTGGAGATAGATGATGAACGGTGGAGATCTATGAGATTAAATATGTTCCACGAGAACTGGAAATGTTTCCATCCTAACCGACAGAACACCCCTTGCAAAAGAAAGGAGATCTTATAATTCCTCTCTATGGAAACTTTAAGAGCACGTTTGGTAAGGATCCTCACAGAGGATTCAGCTCCGGTTTTTCTCGCCATCGAGGAAAACCCATGTTTAGTAATGCCATGGTTTCCTCGCTACGGACTCTAAAGATCCACGAAGACTCGGATTTCACCCTTCCGACCTCCCCCCATCGGATCCCTTAAATCCTTGATTTTTATGGGGAGGTATAAAAGGACATTTATTATGCAAAGAAAGGACCTATCCACGATTTCATCTCTCGATCGCTCCATTCACTCTCTCGATCGTCCTCCTCACCATCGTCTTCCTCGCCATCCCATCATCTTCCTCCTCGCTCTGTGCTCGCCATCATCTTCCTCGACGCCAGTCGCCTTGTTATCCCTCTCTCGCTCTACTTCTGATATGTTACTCGCAGGATCTCTTTGCAAACCATTTTTGCTTCAGATCTATTGCTTATAGATTCTATTGGTAGCACTCCATGATGCTCAAACAAGGTGATTTAAAAAACCCCAAAATCCCATTTGAAAACCCTAAAATCCCAAAGTCCTGACGAAATGGATCTCATCAAATTAGATGTTACAAACAAAACCACTCCCTCCCTAAAATGCTAGAAGAGATCCAATCCTCCAAAATGCCACAAGCAGTACCCACTCCAAATCTGAACTTAAGATCTTAGAGTTCTTTTTTTTTTTTTTTTTTTTTTTTTTTTTTTTTGGATTTTCTTATGCTTACCAAACATGGAATTGCATAAATCTTCTCCCCTTGAATCCTAACCCAGGAAAGCATGATTCTCGCAGCACTAGGGAATCCCCTGAAGAGAGGATACCTCTTAAGTTACCAAACGTGCCCTAAGTATTCCTCTCACATCCGTCTCTTTTCCCCTTCAATCACATTCTTACATTCCTCTCATTGAAGACAGGAAGATAATTTTTTTTTTTTTTTTTTTTTTTGCTCAATTGTAAAATTGAATTAAGAAGAGAGAAAGGGAGAGAAACAACAGCCAGAAAAGAGCCAAACAAGGAAAGAGAAACCACAAAAGAAAGAAAACTCAAAGCACTAACAGGAAGATACTAACAACAAAGGCCCTGGCTAAGATGAAAATCTAATAATTTTAAAGATTTTTTTAAGAATTTATTAAAAATAATAAATCTTAAAAAAAGTATGATATTATCTATCAATCTTAAAATTTATTCCATGCATAGCCAATGTACTTAAAGTTGATTAATCTTAGTACGTTAGAATCACACACATGCATTGGGATCGATTCCTAGGTCTTAAAGTTTAAAGCATCACATCTAACCAGTATTCAAACTTAGCAAAATAAAAGAAATTGTATAAAAAAATATAAAGAAATTAAAAAATAAAGTAAACTTTAAAAATAAAAAAAAAATAAAAAGAAAAGAAACCAGGTTGGAGGACATTATCCTCGGAATTTATACAAACAAATAATAATTTTCAAAATTCAAAAATCATTCAACTCTAGTGTAAAAAAAAAAAAAAGAAGAACGTGAAAGTACGCCGTCGTGTCCAAAGATGGGTAGCGAGAAGTACTTCTTGCATCTGATCAGTCATCGCGTTTGTAAGATGTGAAAGTTGATTGCTCTCACACGCACAAAGGAACAAAATCGTACACCCTTCGCCCCTAACTTTAAAAAGCTTGTCCCTTTGTTTGACCCTCACCATTTCAGCAGAGGAGGAATGGGATGATTGATGAGGTGGTCTAATGACGGCCATCAAAGATGGAGTTGGGAAGATGGAGAAAGAGGAGAACAGGAAGAAAAGGATAGAAGGAGATGCCGTGACGAGTATGCTGTCAAAATGCTACACCACCCGTTAATATGATACGAACCCACACGATATTAATGGATTCGAGTGAGCTCTTAATGGGTTCGGGTCGTTAACGAATCAAACCCGTTAATACGTTAAGTTAACGTGTCGTGTATGAATTTAACCAGTAATCCGTTAACAACCAGCTTAACCCGTTTACTCCCTAAGTGTAGCTAGAATTAATTTATATTCATAAAGAAGAAATTGAAATTTATTATTTTATAGTGGGGTTTTAAGTAGGATCCACTAGAGATCCTCACTTATAGTTTCGTGTGGCTTATATATTTTTCTCCTTATATATATATATATATATATATATATATATTTTTTTTTTTTTTATGGAATTTCTTTTACTTAACAGATTAATGGGTTGGGTTGTGTAACCCATTAAATTAAAGGGTCGTGTTCAGGTTGGATTTTTTGACCCATTAAGTTAACAGGTCATGTACGGGTTAAAGTGATTTTAACACGAATTTGTTAATCCGTAACCCGAGTTCGTTAACACGACACAATTGACAGCCCTAGTGACTAGCTATGCTCAAAGTAAGTAAGTAAATAAATTAATTAATTAAAAAAAAGAAAAACAAAAAACAAAACAAGACCTGATGGACCTCGTTCGTGCTGCACAATATGCAGGGGCCCTTCTTGAGAAATGGCCAAATACCGGGATTTACATGGAATGACCCGATCTTGCGTTGAGCCTTTTTTTTTTTTTAACTCCCCATTTAACTCAGTTGTCGCTTCAATATTCTAAAAATATTGAGTCTAGTCCATTTTGTCCCATTTCAAAAATGGGTCGGATATGGTTGGCCTCCAACCAGTAGATATGCGTTGCCAACCTGGCCCATTTGCCACCCCAAAATATGTAATGATTAGGGGTGAAAATCTGGGCCGTGCTGGCACGAAGATGGGCCCGGCCCGGGCTGGCACGGCCCATGTAATTAAGCGGGCCGTGCCGTGCCTGACCCAAGGGCTCTGGGGTCAGCCCAGCACGGCCCAGGGCACGACTCTGGTCGTGCAGTGCCGTGTCGGGCCCCAGTCGGGCCTGGGCCGTGCGGCCCACGTATCCCCCTCCCTTTTTTTTTTTAATTTTTTTTTTTTTTTTAGGTTCTTTAAGTCTTAGAGACTTAGACAGTTAGACTCTTGACTCTTGGTCTTGGAGACTTGGACCAATTTCATTAAAATAAAGAAATTAAGAGAAATAACAAGTATGATAACACTAATGATATTTTGAAAAAATACATCAAATAAATTGTATTTCCTTGAAATAATAACACTAATACCCCCCATTTGACCATTTATAGCTACTGAAGGGGTTAAAAATGTAAAAAAAAAACCCATTTGACCCTTTTTTGAGTGGGGGGGTGCAATTTTTTAAAAAAAAAAGAGCCGTTGGGCTCTTTGCTGGCCGTGCCTTGTGCAGTGCCGGGCCGCCCGCGGGCTTTGGGGCACTGGCCCAGCCCGGCACGAATTTTAACCGGGCCGGGCCGGGCCGTGCCTCGGGCCTGGCAGCCCGGCCTGTTGACCAAGTCAACGGGCCCAGGCACGGTTTTTTCGTGCTGGGCCTGGGCCGCCCGCCCAGATTTACACCTCTAGACTAATGATCATATCAAAATTTGTATCAGCTGTTTGTTTACATGTGTAAAAAATGTCTCATCACCACTCTACTTTTTACTCACTTTTTCATCCAAACAAGCTGGAGTAAAAAAAAAAACACTACTACTTTACTACTCGCTTCACTTTTTCATTCAAATAAGCCGAAGTATTTTTTTTAAAAAATAAAAAAATAAAAACCCATCACGCCATGGCCTACTTTACACTTGCTTTACTACTCTTTAATTTTGTTAAAACAATCAGCCCCTGGAAAAAGATATTCCTTGCCAGGTTCCATTAAATCAAGAAATGAGTTCTAACGAGCAAAATCATCTCCCTATCCGGGTGGTAAGGATTGTTAGTTCTCACCTGCCTGTTTAGGACGGGCTCTCTCTTGGGTCCCAGCCACACCCCCCCCTTCTATCAAACCAGTTGTTTCTGACAATGACTCGCTAACATTCAAAAATATCTAAATCAGCCCATTAATAAGTAAGGTCCATGGGCCTGAGACCCAAGCCCAAAATCAGACCTATTAAGGTTTCTGTTTCTGAATAAGGCTCGAGGCCCTGCCCATTGGAACAAGATTTATGCCAAGCTTGTTCAAGGGGTCTTAGATGAACTACGCAACGCATTGCAACTTTAGGCCCGTTTACTTGCGCATCACCTGATATCAGATACTTGTACCTGGAATGGGAATGCAGTGTGAAGCAAGCAAAACATTCCATACTTTAGATTAAAGGGGCATCATCAATTTACCTCTTTTTTACCCACTTTAGTACAAGAGTGAAGAGGATTGGAAGAACTGGATGGACCACTGAAAAAAACAAAAGGATGAACAAGACAAAAGGACAAAAAGAAAAAAAAAGGAAAAGGAAGAAATGCTAATGTATGTTCAGTTTTTGTAACGAACAAACCAAGCTCATATGCGCTTGTCATTGAGGCTGAGTTGAATTTATCTAAAGTGGCACGTGGCATGCTGGTGGGTCCACTTCCCTCACACTAAAGGACACGTGAAAACAGCTCTTATCACACTAACTGTTACATATAATGGAAAAGATGATAGGGATATATATATATATATAGGGATCTTCAAGTGATCTTCTATTTGAAACTTCACCAAAAGGGGTGTCCCTCACCAAAAATGGTGAAAGATTGATGCACTTGAATATTATCCATATATATATATGTGTGTGTGTGTGTGTGTGTGTGTGTGTGTGTGGGGGGGGCGAGTAAAACAATGAGCTTGTGAGGCTCTTTTTTCTGTCCATCAAGTGTTGCCCACATGCCAACAAACCCACTCTGATTATTTTCACTCACAACCAGTGAGTCCCGATCCCCCGAGTGCCTCCCACATGTTCCTTGCGAGTGGGATATGTGGGACTCCATTCTAGGAGCTACCTATTGATAATTCAAATCATTCAATATGAATTGAATGTTGTTGGCTCTAGTGATATTTCCTACAAGATTATTTCAGTTATAATTAATCCCACTGTAGGATCGAGCAAATGATTGACAGCGTGATTAACGCATATAATTAATAATGCATAAAATCACTATGTTAATCGCGCTATCAGTCATTTGCTCAATCTAAAGGTGGGCCAAACTCCTGCTGAAGTAAAATTCAAATATATGTTGGCAGAGAGGATGACATTTATTTGATAAGTCTAGATTATAAAGAGGTGGGTCCCACAGTTAATTTCCACACATCTCACCCACGGAAAGCATGTGAGAGACACAACCAGCCAGTTTCTTCAGCACATAGCTAATCAACATACCCTTCAATTGAGTAGTTGTTCTCCAAGTGTGAAACCTAGAGATTATTTGAGCCTTATAAATCCATTAATGGGGCTCATCTTTTAATTTTATTTTATCAGTCAGCAAATCCTTTAAATCAAAGCCACTCAAAATCACTGCTGTCACAACTTGTTCCAAGGAAAAGTTCTACTCCAGTCAGAGTTGTTGCCTCATGATAGATTGATGGTGTGTACCTAAACCCATGGCTTAACATTTGTTCTTGAGGCTAATCCTGCGGTGTAGATGTGATCAACTTGAGGATGGGCAAAAGTATGATCGCGAGTGAAGTTTTCCTAGTGAATAGAATTTGCTGCGAAACTGATTTTCAGTGGTTTAAATCCCTAACGTGGGGCCTGCTGTTTTACTTACAGGTTGTAGCTATGGGAATAGAGAATCTCAGAAACCCGCCCCCCGCCCCCACCCCACACCCCACACACACACACACACACCCACCAAGAAGCAAGGAATCCTTTTAATGCGGTGGGCCGCCAGTGAGCCCCTACAAGCATGCCACACGCATGCACCCAATGGAAAAGGATCCTGATTGGAGAATTCCTATATAAGAAGGTGGCAGGGCCGTCACTCCAGTCCATCAAAACCAATTCCTAGCACTTTCCAAGTTTCTAATAACATGTCTACTACTTCTTCTTCTCAATCTGATTCGAAGACCCAAATATCCCATGAAAAAAATCCTCGAACTCCTCCAATTCCCCCTCCTCAATCTGATTCAAAGACCCATCTTCCAGAAGGATGGACAGACCCAGGAACAAAAAACAAGCTCTTCAAAAAAGTCATGCAAGAAGATTGGGATGATGTGATCAGCATGTACAAAGACAAAAAAGGCATCGTTTGGATGGCCAAGATCACCCGCAACAAAGAAACGGCCCTGCACGTTGCTATATCGGACAGCAAAACTGAGGTGGTGGAGAAGCTTCTAGATAGTATCGATTGTCCCATTAAGATCCGAGATATGAAGAACGACAAGGATGAGAACCCGCTCCACCTGGCGGCCTCGCTGGGGAAGGCGGAGACGTGCAAGCTGCTGGTAAAGAAGGATCCTGAACTGATTGGAGCGAGGAACAAAGAAGGAGAGACTCCTTTGTTCCAAGCAGCACTGCATGGGAATAAGAAGGCCTTCTATGCACTCCATCCAAAGTGCCGCATTACTGGAAAGGATATAAAACATGATATTGTTCACTGCAAGAGGACTGATGGCAACAGCATTCTTCATGTTGCCATCCAAGGAGAGTACTTCGGTAAGCATTACATACCACTCTTTTTCGTTTCTTTTCTTTTTTTTCCTAATCCGGACTAGGTTGTCTAAATGTTGAACCATATCTTACCCACTCTTTAAAAAACTTAAAGTAACTCCATCCAACATGGGTCGACCCATTTAACTCGACCCACCAACCCAACTAGTCGGAGTTTAGCCCATGCCCAATCCATTTCAAATATTTATGATATATATGATCAGTCAGATTGTAGGAAAAAAAATCTTAAAGGACAAAAATGTTAAACAATAACTGTTTAAATTGGTTTAGAAATGTGGGCCAGCCTTAACTCAGCTCATTTAAATGGGTTATGCGGGTTATGCAGGTAAACTCTAAAACGATCTTCTTTTACCAAAAAAAGAAAACCATAACACAATCTGTTTTACCACAGGTTGAATTTATCTAACCTATAACCGGCTCTTAGGATAACTGAGTAAGGGTAGGGTTATGTAGGTCAAATGCCGGTCAAATAAGGGGCAAATCATATTTGCCACCCCTAGATCAAACTGCCTTTTGTTTTTAAGAGTGAGCGGTACTATTGTAGTTGGCTAGATCCAACAGCCGCTCTTTTTATTTGGTAGATTGTGTGTCCCCACAAAATATAACATGTGTCCTAATTTAAAAGATGGGAGAGAGAGCTTCCATCAAGAATTTGGACCCATTGCAGTTGTCTCCCCGTCGGAACGATAAAAACGCTAAAAACATGATTTCCCGTTTTTTATTTTGTTATTTTTGATTGTAAGTAATACACATGATTACTCTGACACTGACCGCACTCCAAACTTGTAAAATTTGGGCTGGCACCAATTTGGCAGCTTGGATTTCGTAAGTGGGATCCGCTGATGAATTTATGGACCCACAAATATTCTGATGATGCCAGCATCATCAAATAATACTGCCATTTTGCATCCACTAGAATGTACTTACTCAGTGCCATTTATGTTTTTGTAGGGCTGGCTTATCAGATCTTATACTGGTATCCGGAGCTCATTATGTTCTATAACGAAAAAGGACTCAGCTCTTCATTTGCTTGCTCAAAATCCCTCAGCTTTCAGAAGTGGATGTCACTTGGGCCTCCTTGACGATTTCATATATCGCTGTGAGATCTCTCTCTCTCTCTCTCTCTCTCTCTCTCTCTCTCTCTCTCTGGGTCGAGTGGGTTTCAATTAACATGTATAAGGCTTAACCCGAACATGACCCATTTATTGATTAAGTTGGAATTGTCTATCGAAGTTAATGCATGTGCAAGTTACAAATGGATTAAACCCATATTCTATTAACAAAACACGGGTCGGTCTATTAAACTCGTTGAGTTAATACAAATAATGTGTTGCTGAGCTGAGACAGTTTTAACCAACTCCCTCCCATGCATTTTATACTTCATATTCAGTTGCAATTTAGATTATGTCACTAAAGTTGCACGACTATGGTCAACATTTTCTTAAAAATTATTTTGTGTCATATCCCATGATATCATGGGATTTGTCAGTTTCTGCATCATACACTTTCTACAATCAGCAAACAAATTCATTTTTAAAAAACACAAAAGGTGACATTGTGTGAAAAGTAAGTGCACATCTAACCACCATTTCTCAAGTTCTATCATTTGAAAATTTCAATCCTCCTAATGTGTTGTATAAAAGCCATGACATCATGGAAAAGTCCCATGACATCATGGGATTTATTAATTTTTATGGCATGCACTACTTTCGTGATAACATGGGATCTAGGCCAAAACAGTTTTAAAAAATGTTGACGAAAGTCAAGCGACTCTGGTGACGTTATCTGAAATGTGATTATGAAATTGAAAAAATTGAGTTTAAGGAGGACTAGTATGTCAAAACCCATTAATTTATGATAATCAAGTTGAATGAGATCACTTCAATTCTTCCGTAACTTTCTTCTCTCTGTTTCTTCTCTGCTTCTCTAAGCTCTTTTGGTATCAAAGCTTGATCAACCACCATCTTCTTTTTTTTTTTTTGCCATAAAGTAAATTTGTATTAAGAGAAGAAAGGGGAAATAGGCATAGAGCCCCTAAAATACAGAGTTACAATTGAAAGGTTAGGCTTACAAAAAATGCCAACCAAACTTGACAAAGGGCAACAGAATTAGCCAGCCCATATAAACAAAAGGGCGCTGAACAAAGAAGACAGGAAAGGAGGAAAACATTACTAGACCTCCTGACACTGCACACCGCAAAGCACTGAACAAGACACTCACTTCACTGCACAAGAGGGGAGAACAAGGAGCCTCAAAACACAACACTACAAAGAAGCAGCAGCCAGCACTTCAAAGCACTTCACTGCACTTCCCTGCACTTCCACTACACCGCGCTTCAGGGCACAGAGAGAAAACCACCACCTAGCAAAGCACTTCACAGCATTGAACAGCAGAACCAGAAAAGGGAAGCTTCAAAACTACATCACTCAAAGCACTGCACGCTGCAATACACCACACTAAACAACTCCAAACCACCCAAACTCCACACTCCACTGCACAGAGCTGACACACTGCGTAGAGCAAACACAGAACTCTGCAATACACAGCAAGGGGAGAACTCCACAATAGAGTATAGCAAGCTCAAAACCACATTGCTTTCCACTGCACAGAGCAAGCACTGGATACTACATACACTGCACAGGGAAAACTCCACTACTGAGCATTGCATAGCACACCGCAAAGCACTGCACTACCAGCATAGGGGGCTAAAAACCAGCACTGGGAAGCTTCAAAATCTGGCACTTCACTGAATTGACAAGATTGAGGACAACTTCCTGCATCTTCTCGCCAATTGAAAACCAGAGACTCCAACCACTCAACATCCTTAAAAATCTTTGTTTTTATTTTTTATTTTTCACCAATTGACCAACCTGCAACCCAACTGCTCCAGCAGCAGCAGAGACCTCTGGCTTTGGAATCCGAAAATCTTCAACCCCACCCACGCTGAAGACCCCAGTAGCCCTAAGCGGCAGGTCAAACCATTCCCAAAGCTCGCAATATAGGATGAGGGTAACTGATCAACCAACGTCATTGAGATGATGCTTTCATCTTCTTCCATGCTGCTATGTTTTTCATCTTCTTCGTCAATCCTCTTTGACGAAATTCAATCACCGTTGATCGTCTTTCGTAGATCTTCTTTGTCGTTCTCCAATTTTATTACTATTTTAGAGGTTTTTTCTTCCTCTCTCAAATTTTCTTCTTTGTTCTGCTCACTGGCACTCTACATCATGTCTTCTGCTACTCCTTTTTCTTCTTCTACTGGTCATATATGTACTTTTCTGATTTCCATCATAGGGTGTTTGCTCTTGTCAAACTTGAGAACTACAACTACTTCTTGTGAAAATATTAATTTGTCCCAGTTCTGCGGCAAGCAACTAGTCGGACTTCAGATTGAGTTGACAGGTCTTGTTGTGTTGAGTTGCATGCATATCGACTTTCTTAAGTTGAATAGCCCGAGCCAAACCCCCTATACTAATAAAATTAAAATGTCGGGCTAAAGTGCATACTCCATACCCTTCCAAAAATTAAAAGGATTAACTACCCTAGATTACTAGGTTGGACTTGGGTTGAGTTAACGTTCCCATGGATTGTCGAATAGCAAAATTAAGAAATCAATTTAACAACGAATGGCTAATAACCTTATCTAAAATCGTGAAATGAATGATCAACAATCTATCATATACCAAAGTAATATTTAACAAATTGCTAATTCACAACTACACGTATATTTTGTAGGGCCAATGATCTCATGAACATGTCGCATTTCCTATACTTAGTTGTGAGTCCTACCTCCCTCTACTTGAGTACAAGAGCGGATACTAATCGCATTTCATGTACAGGTTTGATTGTTGACTTGGACGAAGTCGAGACGCCCTCTCATTTCAGGGATGAACAAAGTTCGGATTTTGATTTCAAAGTTCCAGGAAATTACCAGACCTGCTTGGACTTACTCAACTTGTTGACGCGTATTTTTACTACCATTGGTAATATTTATCTTTCCCCCGTTTTTTTGCCTTCTATTCAAAGTGGCCATATGGTGTATTTGGGATTATTTGTTTATGACTCATAAGTAAATGTAGCTCATTAAACTAGATGAGTAAGGGGTTCTTAATTACATGGTAATATGGCAACTCAATTAAGTGATACACTCAACTCCGGGAAAGTTGAATTCACTCAGGCAAGTCAAACTAAGCTTTGAGACGCTAGGCATAATAAAGTCCCTAACAGTGCAATGGAGGGGCTAAATACATAGTTGTTAATATCGTTTCGGACCTCATTTCGCAATGGCCTGCAAAATGAAAATTTTCGGCCGATTCGGGATTTCGGCGAAACTTTTCGGAATTACATTTCGGGGAAAATATAACAAAATATATATATATACATATATAAGTAAAAAAAATAGAAAAAGTAATAAATATAGATTTAATCCATTATAGTAATTTTTTTTGGAATTATATTTTGTGAAAATATTAGAAATACAAAATATATGTGTAAAAAAGTATAAAAAAAATAATTTTGTAAAATTTCATTTTGACCGAAAAGTTACATTTCGGCCGAAATTGGCCGAAATTCGATATGACCGAAATTCAAACCGAAAAGTTTTGGCCGAAACGAAATTTCGGCCACTTGACCGAAACGAAAAATTTCGGCCATTTCGGCCGAAACGAAACGAAATTAATAACTATGGTTAAATAGCCCTTGGCCGGGCCCTGCATTATGGTATCCTGTGATGAGTCACACAATGTCAACATGCATGCAAAACACAAAAGGGCCCGTGGGTCTGTCATTTATAAATCGGTTGAATCAATACTGTTAGCCATCTAGTTCAATGATTGAGAAGATAATGTCAAATAAATGTAGAGGATTTCCAATCAGATGAAAATATTAAGTTGGATGTATGATAAAACCAAAAAAGAATGGATCGGAAATGAGCGCTTTTGGGAACATTTAGGGACATTATCAATATGTGATAAAATAAGAGAAGCCCGTGATAGATGGTTTGTACATGTCCAACGCAAGCCAACAATGGTACTAATGAAGAAAAGTTTTTCAATGAAAGTTGATGGCCCACCAGGAGGAAGAGGTAGGCCAAACATGATGTAGATGGAAGTGGTAAAGTTAGAACTTAAGAAGAGTTAGTTATTTGAAATTTTGGCTCAAGATAGATTAGAATGGATCATGTAGCAGATCCTTACATAGTTGAGACAAGACTTTGATGATGATTTCTAGTCAGTCCTCAAATTAAATGGAAATGTCTAACGGTGACTAATCCAAATGCCTTCATCTAATTACATCGGTCCAAAGGGCCTACCAACATGCATGACATGTTGTGTGGTAGCACTCAGTGTGACATACCGAATGACAGAGTTCTTGTTTCAAAACTCAGATCTTTTGAGAGCAACTTCAAAATTCAAAGGATAGCTAAAATCTTACCCGATTTTGTCTACTTAAATCCGAACTGTTCAAAATAAATTTAGCTCAAATATCACTAAATTAGAATGTGTCATTGTTAAATTGTTCTTTTGTAAAATGGAACTAGAGATTAATGGTAATATGATTGCAAATCTACTTTTTGTTTGGAGAAAATATGATGCACTACTAAAAAAACAAAAAAATAAAAATAGTTCCAGCATATACTGTTAGTACATGCAATACATTAAGAATACATGTTCCAATATTCAGTTTGTTCTATTTGCAGCTAAATGGGCACCTAAATGGGAGGACATTGGTATATGTAAAATCTTCAAAAAGGACGTGGAAAAGCATCAGTTGCCATTGACAAATACAGGTAAGTAAAGATCTAAAGCAAACTTCACCAGTGGGGAAAACAATGAAAGAGAATTGATCTCGGTACAAACTTGAAGGGGACAATTTTCTCTAACAGTTTTCACCACATCCGAACAGGTCTAAGGGTCTTTAATTCACTGGCGATTACAACCTCAAGTCCAAACTAGGAGGATTGGACGAGGATAAAAGGTGGAGAAGAGAAAACTTCAAATTAATGAATCCAAGTTTTTAAGGGTAGTTGGGGTTTTGAAATATTAGTCCGGCCCCCTTAAATCCAGTTTTTCAATTTCATGGCTGAAATTCAGATAATATCGCCCGAGTCACTTGACCTTAGTCAAATTTTTTTATAATTTTTTTGTCTCAGATTTCATTACATCATAGATATGGTATATGTTATAGAAACTAATAAATTCCATGATATCATGGGACTGTCCCATGATGTGATGGCTTCTATCCAGCATCTAAGGGAAATTAAATTGTTTCCAAATAATAAAACCTAATGGTCAAATGTGTATTTACTTTTTACAAAATGTCATTTTTCGTATTCTATAAAATAAAATTAAAAAAAAAGAATTTATTTGTCGGTTGCAGAAAGTGTATAATACAGAAACTGATAGATCACATACTATTATAAGATATAGTCCCATAACATCATGGTATATGGCGCAAAAAAGTTTCTAAAAAAAATAGTTGACCAAAGTCAAGCAATTCTAGTGACAATATCTAAGTTTCAGTCATAAGATTGGAAAATCAAGGAGGACTAATATACAAAAACCATAGGATAATTTTCGTCACTTGTTTTCTTCTCCTATATTCGCCACATCTACATGCAAAACTCCTAAACTTTGAAAAGTGGTGTCAAATGACATTTGAGACAAGAGAAGTATATTTGCGCGCATCCTACTTTCTGTTTCTCATCCTACTTTCCAGGGTTGGACTCGCGGCTTCCTTCTTGCAATGAGCATCCGAATATTTTACATATTGAGGATGTTAGGTATCTCATTCAGTCTTAGACAAGATCTTCGTTTTCTTTTTAATGTACTAGCTGGCAAAGACAAAGAACAAGCACCAAAGGATCCTAGCCACGCCATGATAGCTGAGGACTCGAGCAAGCATTGCGAATGCAGTCACATCGATATCGAAGGTAATTTGTGATACTTTGTCAAAGCATAATTTTCAAGTATATCTATGGTTCTTTGTATGAGGATTGGGATCTTCTGAGTGGGTCTATGCACGTAGGGTGATCATGAGTGGGCCACTCATGGTCAGCCACGTCACCACGAGCAGCCCTTGTCCAAATGCATGACAGGCTGCCCGCGTGCATGGCAGACCTCCCGCAGTAACATGGTGGACCGTGAATGAACCACTTACGATCATTGTGGGGTTTTACTTCACTAGATCCAAACTCTAGTATCATGTCCATTATGATTGCCACAAGGTTCCCATTTTAATCGTTATATTGGGTAGTTTAAATTTGTCTATTTTCCTTTTTATCTTTACTGTTCACGGTCAAAGCTACAACCTTCTTTTTGAGATTTTTTTTTTTTTTTTTTTTTTTTTTTTTTTTTTTTTTTTTTTTACTTTTGTAACAGCTACATTCAAAGATAACTTTGATAACAGCTAATGCCTGCCAATAAATCTCTTAGATAAAAAATAATAATAAATGGATACTTTTGAATCGATGGATCTCGTGAGCCGCGGGTCCCGCTCTCCTTAACACAATAAATGACTCCACACCAAATTGATGTTTGCAAAATGGATTACCAGCAAATTTGCCTCCAAACAATACTAGAAAGCTTGTATAATTCATAAAAAACTCAGTTCAGCCCTGCTCAATTGACTAAATGGGTGAGCTTGGCTTGACTTTTACGGCCCGTGTCGAACTTGGGCCAGATATGGGCTTGCATTTCTAAAGTCGAGATGGGCTTGGACATGCATCGGCTTGGCCAGGCCAAGAACAACCTTAGGTGTGTATCCCATCTTGAGGGAATAAAAGGACCCAATGTATAGATGCTGGCATATGAACACCCTTAGATGTATCTCCTTCTTGAGGGAATAAAAGGATCTAATGTATAAAAGTAAAGTGACTTTTACTTCTTTTATTTCCTTCATAGATTGGATAACTGGTCTAGAAGTGATACTTCCAACGAGGGGCTAAGGTACCTTACCAGTGAGCTATCAACGAATGATACTTGATGATTTTATTTTAAAAAGATCACCTCCTGTGAAGCCAACGTGATTTTTAAAAAATGAAGAGACGTAGGATGATGGATATAATTAATTGAATATTAAAGATACATAGAGGCGAAACAAGTAATGTTAACGCTTAGTTTTGGCTCTCAAAGCTTAACAAACTATACATAATGAAAATCGTTGTGATCCAATGGTTATTAAAATTAAGACTAGTGTCCGAGCCCTAGCTCTAAGTATTATTCAAGGCAGCAAAAACAAAGGAAAAAAGAAAAACCCTAAAATAGTTTGAAATTAGGACAAACATGCATGCGAAGTGATTGATTTAATCTCGGTACTCTCTTATTAGGATATATTGAATAAAAGAAAACAACTGTATACCAAATATGTTTTAAGTCCCTCAAATGCTTCAGGAGTTGTTTTTTTTTTTTTTTTAACATGTGTAAATGACACACGTGAATCTGTTACATATGCAAATGATATATATGAAGAATTACATTTCAATATTAATCAAAATCACCTTTTTCACAAACTTCTCAAAATCTATGAAGAAGATAAAAAAAAATTATACCTTGTATTCATTCCTAGCCATATAAAGAAGATGAACGGCTTCACACTATAGGGCTATGAAAATTAAGGTGTAAAGGGCCACCTTTCACAATTGATTTATGCACCACATACATAAACTGTTGGAAACAAACGTGACACCTACATAAGCATTACCCTACATTGGTGAATCATTTACATATGTAAATAAGTGCAAATGAACAAACATGGAACAAAAAAAAGGGAAAAGGTAAATTGTCAAAGTGCCCCCAATGCAACTTTCTTTTTAAATGTTTTAAGAATACTAGCTGAAACCTTCGTACTCTTCTTCTTACTGTAGTTGGTGACGAAATCAAGAAAAAGGGAGAGGGATCGGAAGAGAAAGAGAAAGACTCAAAGAAGCCCCAAATCGATATCGAAGGTAATTTGTGGGCAAAATTTAGGACTGTGGTACGTTGTCAAAGAATAATTTTCTAGCATATCTATGTTCTTCATACATTTAGTATCATGTTCATTATTATTGCCACAAGGGTTTCCAATTGGAGTGGTAGATTGGGTAGTGTAAATTTCTCTGTTTTCTTTTTTTTATCTTTACTCTTCATGGTCAAAGTTAACAACTTTCTTCTCATATGTCTTTTTTGCTTTTGTAGCTGTAGTACCATCACATTCACAGATAACTTTGATAACAGCTAATGCCTGCCAATAAATCTATTAAATAAGAAATGATAAATGGATAGTTTTGATTAGATGGATAGAGTGAGGCCAGGTCACGCTCTCCTTAAAACAATAAATGATCCTCGCAGTAGATTGATGTCTGCAAAATGGGTTACAAGTAGATTTGCCTCCAAACAATACTAGAAAGCCAATATAATTCATAAAAAGCTCAGTTCAGCCCGGCTCAATTGACTAAATGGGCGAGCTTGGCCTGACTTTTACGGCCCGTGTCGACCTTGAGCCAGATATGGGCTTGCGTGTCTAAAGTCAAGATGGGGTTGGACATGCATCGGCTTGGCCGAGCCATGAACAACCTTAGGTGTGTATCCCATCTTGAGGGAATAAAAGGACCCAATGTATAGATGCAAAGTGGTTTTCACTTTTTTATTTTTCTCTCCTAGATTGGATCAATAGTCTAAAAGTGATACTTCCAACAAGAGGACCATGAATAGATATCCAATGTGTAGCATGAGGCTGAGGTGCCTTACCATTGAGTTATCGATAACTCATGCTTGGTGGTTTTGTTTTAAAACATCACCTTGTGTGAAGCCCACATGATTTTTAAAAATCAAGAAAGGTTCCTACGTACTGATAGATATGATTAAATTACTGCGCTACCACACTGAGGCAATAGGGGATCTACCCAGCTCCCCTTGCTATTATAAGATATAGTCCCATAACATCATGGTATATGGCGCAAAAAAGTTTCTAAAAAAAATAGTTGACCAAAGTCAAACAACTCTAGTGACAATATCTAAGTTTCAGTCATAAGATTGGAAAATCAGGTTCAAGGAGGACTAATATACAAAAACCATAGGATAATTTTCGTTACTTGTTTTCTTCTCGTATATTCGCCACATCTACATGCAAAACTCCTAAACTTTGAACAGTGGTGTCAAATGACATTTGAGACAAGAGAAGTATATTTGCATCCTACTTTCTGTTTCTCATCCTACTTTCCAGGGTTGGACTCGCGGCCTCCTTCTTGCAATGAGCATCCGAATATTTTACATATTGAGGATGTTAGGTATCTCATTCAGTCTTAGACAAGATCTTCGTTTTCTTTTTAATGTACTAGCTGGCAAAGACAAAGAACAAGCACCAAAGGATTCTAGCCAAGCCATGACAGCTGAGGACTCGAGCAAGCATTGCGAACGCAGTCACATCGATATCAAAGGTAATTTGTGATACTTGTCAAAGCGTAATTTTCAAGTATATCTATGGTTCTTTGTATGAGGATTGGGATCTTCTGAATGGGTCTATGCACATAGGGTGATCATGAGTGGGCCACCCATGGTCAGCCACGTCACCACGAGCAGCTCTTGCCCAGATGCATGACAGGCTACCCGCGTGCATGGCAAACCTCCCGCAGTAACGTGGTGGATCGTGAATGGTCCACTTACGATCATTGTAGGGTTTTACTTCACTAGATCTAAACTCTAGTATCATGTCCATTATGATTGCCACAAGGTTCCCATTTTAATCGTTATATTGGGTAGTTTCAATTATTTTCTTTTTTAGCTTTACTGTTCACGGTCAAAGCTAACAACCTTCTTTTGAGATTTTTTTTTTTTTTTTTTTTTTTGGACTTTTGTAACAGCTACATTCAAAGATAACTTTGATAACAGCTAATGCCTGCCAATAAATCTCTTAGATAAAAAATAATAATAAATGGATACTTTTGAATCGATGGATCTCGTGAGCCGCGGGTCCCGCTCTCCTTAACACAATAAATGACTCCACACCAAATTGATGTTTGCAAAATGGATTACCAGCAAATTTGCCTCCAAACAATACTAGAACGCTTGTATAATTCATAAAAAGCTCAGTTCAGCCCGGCTCAATTGACTAAATGGGTGAGCTTGGCCTGACTTTTACGGCCCGTGTCGACCTTGGGCCAGATATGGGCTTGCATTTCTAAAGTCGAGATGGGCTTGGACATGCATCGGCTTGGCCAGGCCATGAACAACCTTAGGTGTGTATCCCATCTTGAGGGAATAAAAGGACCCAATGTATAGATGCAAAGTGGTTTTCACATTTTTATTTTTCTCTCCTCGATTGGATCAATAGTCTAGAAGTGATACTTCCAACAAGAGGACCATGAATTAATAGATATCCAATGTGTAGCATGAGACTGAGGTGCCTTACCACTGAGTCATCAATAACTCGTTCTTGGTGGTTTTGTTTTAAAACATCACCTTGTGTGAAGCCCACATGATTTTTAAAAATCAAAAAAGGTTCCTACGTACTGATAGATATGATTAAATTACTGTGCTACCACACTGAGGCAATAGGGGATCTACCCAGCTCTCCTTAGCCCGTAGGGATTAGTTCGGCCCAAAGAGCTAGGGCACCCTCCGTTATCAAATAGAAAAAAAAATGATATATATAGTTGAATTGAATATTAAAGATACAGAGAGGCCAATCAAATAATCTTAACCCTTTGTTTTAGGCTCTCAAAGCTTAACAAGCTCTACATAATGGAAATCATTTTGATAAGATCCAATGGTCATTAAAACTAAGACTAGTACTGTCCGAGGTCTGGCTCTGAGTATTATTCGAGTTTTCGAGGTAGCAAGAAGAAAGAAAGAAATAAAACTATAAATTAGTGTGAAATTAGGATAAACATGCAGGTTAAGTGATTGAATTAATCATATATAGATGGGTGCACAAGAGGTCGGTACTCTCTTATTAGGATAAATTGAATTTAAAAAATTAAAAAAACGCGGTTATGCCGGATCTGTTTAGTCCCTCATCAACTGCTTCCGGGGTTATTTGTTTTTTTAACATATGTAAATGACACGTGAATTTGTTACATATGCAAATTAATTATACATATGAAGAATTATATTTCAATAGTAGTCCAAATCACCATTTTCATGGACTTTTCAAAATCTATGAAAAAGATTAAAAAAAAAATTTACCTTGTGGCCATTTTTAACCATTTAAAGAAGATGAACAGTATCACACCTATAGGGCTATGAAAACTAAGGTGTGAAAAGGGCCTCATTTTCACAACTGACTTGTGCACCACATGCATGAAAACGTGACACCTACGACATAAGCATTACACAGGTGAAATATTTACATATGTAAATAAGCGCAAACAAATAAAAAAAATAAAATAAAAAGGGAAATTGTGAAAGTGCCGCCCCCAATCCATCTAGTATACCAAATCACTTTCTTTTTAAATGTTTTATGTATACTAGCTAACGCCTCAATACTCTTCTTCTTACAGTAGTTGGTGATGAGGGACAAAAGGAGAAGAAAATACCAAAGGGATCGCAAGAGGAAGAGAAAGATTCAACCGAACAACCACACTATCCCTCCAATTACAATGTTTTCTTCCACTTCGTAGAGTTTGTCATGGAATTCTTCTTATTTGTTCTCGGATTAGGTACGTACCACCGTTGCCATGGTAATCCTATGGGTCCCATCATAAATAGGCCACGTTATCACAGCATGGAATGTAACATGCAATTGAGTTGTGGACAAGTAATTGATGAGTAGAGATTGCCCCTGATGCTAGCCTTATAAGTCCATTAACAGGGCCCACTTTATAAATTGAAACTTTGCTGATCAGGGTGGAGTCAACAGTCAGATTGATCACATGCGCTTGTTCACCATGTTTGATTTTTGGACTTCAATTGTGCGCTTTTTGCATGTTATCAATCTAATAGTGAAACACTCTCAGTGGAACAAATCTTGGCCATTAAAATATTTAGGAAGGCATTTATTTATGAATTAACCTTTTGAATTCAAGAGATTAGGCATGTCAATCCGCCCCTTTTGAAAAGAGAGGCAGGCCCCGCTCTCAAAAATCCCTAAAAATTGAGAGCCTAAAAGGCCTCAGGGGGGAACTTGGACAGAATTTTGCATACCTTCTTATTTTGAGGGTCGGGATTGGACAATACCAGACTTGGCCCAACCAAGCCCATATATTTTCCTACATTTATGTATTTATGTGTATATGAGGTCGTCATACAGCGCAATGCCAGAACTTTCCATACGCTCTGCGCTATGGATCTCATATGCTAGCCCACCTCGGGATGGGACATAGGGATTTAAAGATCTCGGTGGAGGGCTCCTATGTACAAAGACTCAACCCCATCCAAACATCCTATGATATCATCCAAGGCCCACAAGTCCAGCCCATATTGGATAGGGTGTACAGTTGATGCAATGATCATTCTCAATGAATTTACTCTATTTATTTGAATGCCTTGAAGATAATCAATCTCCTCCAACGTATGAATTAAGAAGTTACAAGCATTACTATTAGGCCAGGAGAATTCTCGCTTGCTTGGAATTCTCGTTCAAGTCCTAATGATGTCCCCCAAATGGCTTCCAAAATGTTCACACCCAATTCAATATTTAAAAACCTAGAATTCTTAAGAGTTTCAACAATCAGAAAGAGGCTTTTTAAACTGTTGATTCTTGAAATTCTAACTCTCAAATGTAAAATTTCAAATGATATAAAGACATTGGTCTAACACGAGTATCAATGATTATCCTTAACAATACGTACAAACAAACGCAACCTTAGGGCTTCAGACCTAAGATTAGAAATCCTAGCAAGTGTGACCCGCGATTTACACACATTGTGGCATGTCCAGGGTACTTCCAAGTTCATAAAATCAAAGTCAAGAAACAAAAGCACAAAATGGCATGCCAAATCATGAAAAAGCTCATCCACAAGACACAGTTTTGGGAGTACATGGACAGCGGCTCAATGCCTGTAACTGTTGACAGCAGCATAGTAGAAGGTTCCCTTCTAACTGAACCGCACATTGATGCCTCCAAGCACTCAACAGAAGGTATGTACGTACTCTCCTTCAACACAAGCCACTTCTCTCTTTTTAGTTTCTAATAAATATGGAGTCTCCGACGTGCTTTCGGTGAGTGGGATGTGTTGAAGACCATGAGCCTGACTATCGATAAATTGAACTCTTCAAGATGAATGACATCCCCTATAGTGAGGTATATATCCTTAAATGTTACTTCGACGGAGTTGGTCCCACTACATTACTGGTAATGTGTTTAATGCATATGATTAATAATACTATATGAGATTGTGCTAATCAGGTTACCAGTCATGTTCTCAATTTTACTATGGTACAAACTCCAATTTTAAGTAAAATTTAGAAGTATGACACTGGAGACCGGGATAACAATAAGTTTAAATGGTCTGAGTTATTAATAGGTGAGACCCATGTTGGAGTTTCAGACATCCCACCACCGCAAACCAGTGGGAGACTCAAGGGATCTGATCTCGAAAAAGGAATGAAATGATTTCATCACAATGTGTTGTGTTACTTGTGTATCAATGTATGGATAATAAGATAAGGTTGGCGTCACACATGCAGTATGTTATAACAAAATATTTTTTTTTTCAAAATTAAGTTTTATGGTTTATTATTATTAGAATATAAACATCTAACTCATAAACAATGACACAGATAAGGAAATGAAGGAGACCAAGAAAAAGTCGAAAGACAAACGTAGCATAAATATCTCTCTCTATCTCTCTAGTGTTTGATCATTTCTAAGTAATCAACATAAGGATTAAAAGACCAAACCCCACTGATATGATGCATAATTTCTAACATTCTCACAGATACAGAGAAAATGGTGAAGGAAATCATATCAGCACTGCCAGGAAAGGAAGTGTTATTGGAAGCAGAGAAGACGCGGCCTGACGTATACAGACTTAAAATGCTGAAGAATGACTCTCAAGAGGATGGTAACTCTCTCTCTCTCTCTCTCTCTCTCTCTCTCTCACACACACACACACAAGTGCAATCAGCCACAAAACTAATCAAATACATCCATGTCTGGATCCAACGAGTAGAGAATTGTAACAGGTTATTATATGATTGCAGTAAGCTTATTCTAAATTTCTCTTTCTGAAGTTTTTAGTTGAACAAGCTTGCAATCTGCTTTTGTTAGGGGACAATCGCAATAGGTCACCAGTTTTAATTGCTGTGAAGATGGGGGTGAAGGAGATGGTGGAAGAAATTCTAAATAAATTTCCAGTGGCGATCCGTGATGAGGATGCAGACAAGATGTCACATCCCGGTCCCGAATCACCCTGGCCTAGGGTAATCCCCGAGGTGAAACACACGTACTCCCGTGTGATTGTACCTGTCGCGAGTCAAACACAAGCACACGAAGGAGAAGACTATTCCACTCGTGAGTCGAACTCACTGATAACTATCAATCAACAGTTCATATAGCGGAAGCTTATAACAAATGATCATCATAACCCTGTACAATCCCATAAATAACATTCAAGTTTAAAAATCAAAAGAAGTTATACATTGGTACAAAATGTTTATCCAAAAGAAAGTTCTATATATCGTTATCAAAATACATAACGAAATGAATTGAATTTGGTGTGACTTCACAAAAACATTAGTCACACATCTACTATGCTCTCAAAATGTCCTGACGCTCTCCGAACCGAGGAGTCTCTACATGGGCCCGACCCCAGGCCACTCCTCTAGTCCCGAAGGTACCTCCTGGGTACCCTTATCTCCCTCCGCGGTCTCTGTAGGACCGGGGGCTGCGTCTGTGCCTGTGACACCAAGAATAGTATCTCAATACAACTATTTAGCAAGCATAAACAGTAAACAGGGATACAATGAAGTTTTTAAGGACAATAACAATTTGAGAATAAAAATAAGACGAGTAAAAGAGAAATTAAATAGTCCATTTTCATGAATAAATCCTATATGTCATTCCTTTTAAAACCATTAAAGAAACTGTAATACAAAAAATTGGCAACTACATAAAGCTCATCCTCTCATTGAGAGCAAATCGTGTTGGGATGTCACTAGGGGTCCGGCCAAAGATCCACCTAGCTACCCGGGTCCTGGAGTTCCGGTGCTCCAGTCTGTCAACTGCGCAGCGACGTTCAATAATAAACCAAGACTTAACCCCGTCGAGTACCGTCCGGTCGAAGCTAAGTAGTGCCGACTTATTCAAATCAATTTCGTTTGCAATTCAAATCGAGTGACTATTCAAATATTTGGATACACCCAATGGCGTTATCCATATCAATATCACATAATGTATAACAATTGGAGAGCAATATATATAACCATTTATCGAAAATTGATGTAAATACAATTCTCGTTTTCAATACATAAAGCAATTACTTAACGACTATAACAATTGATAATAAATTATTATTCATATAATCTATTGTCATCCAATACAAGATTAATTCATAAAATCCACATGTTGCTGTTTTCTTAGTGTCACTTATGATGATCTCATGTTGGATTTCTAAATTAATCTTCATGGCTTAACAATAGGTTAATGATTTTCCTTTGGGCTTAATTAGTAGGATCATGGTTCCAATACTAAGACATAATGAAACCTAAGTTCCTATGGTAAGGGGGTGTACATCCTAATTATCCATTTGGGATTGATTAGGAGGGTTAATTATGGACTAGGAGTAATAATATACCTTCATTGAACCAAAAAGAGGCTCTCCAGACTGGTTTAGGCAGTTCTACCGGTAGAAATTCCGGTAGAAGAAGTTCTACTGGTAGAACTACCGGTTTAGGCTTCTCTACCGGTAGAACTTTCGGTAGAGACAGCTCTACCGGTAGAACTACCGGTTTAAGCATCTGGATTTCCTTCTCCAGGCTCTCTGCCAGATTTTTGACTGTTTCTACCGGTAGAACTTCCGGTAGAACAGGGGTTCACAGTTTTCTTCAACTCTCTGTGTGATTTCGAGCCGTTTCTACCGATAGAACTTCCGGTAGAACGTCTCGAGTTCAATTTTTCTTCTTCTTTTCTATTTTAATCCTTACCAAACGAGTCTCCTTGCTCTCCAAACACATACACCATAATTCTATACTTTCCAAAACAACTATATGAAGAGATACAACTCATTTACCTTCTATAAACATAAGAACCCAATTTTTATGGAAAGAGAAGAGAATACTTGAATCAAATGAGAATGTATAACAAATGCAAACCCAATTTATGTTTATACTTGCCTCTAAGAAGAGCTTTTCAACTTCTCACTCACTTGTTTGAAGAAAACCCAAAAGCCCCAATGTTCAAACCCTAATCATCATAAATACATAAAAACTTGATGAGGATGCAATGCATGAATGAGGATGGGTCTATCCATCTCTAAGATGCTCAAAATCATGGTCAAAGGGTTTTGTTACTCACCTTTAGTAGAGATTTCGAAATTAGGAGGAGATGGAGAGAGTTGGAGAATGCCTCTTGACACAAGATGAAGGAGAAATGGAGAAGATGAAGATGATGATTCACCCAATTTATCAAAGTACAAGCAATAGTTCTCTTGATGATTGAATGAGGAGAGAAATGAAGAAGAGAAAGGTAGTGAGGAGTTGCAGAGAATGGAATGAAATGGATGAGAGGACAAAAAGGGGTTTATGCCTTTTATGTGAAGTAAAAGTGGGCTTTTGCAAACCAGCCCAATAGTTAAGCATATTTCCATATTAAGTCAATTGAGGGTCCATCTTCTCAATAAGTGGTCAAACAAGGTCAAGCCTATTATGAAAGTTGATAGGGTCGACGAAAGACACGTGTTAGTGGCAAAATGACGTGCAAATGATGCAATTTGTGAAAATCAAGAATTACGAAAAAGCTCTTAATTACATTAAACCGAGTCAATCGGAGTCAACTCATCTATTTAGGGTTCAAAACTCACCCAACTCAATCAAATGCATTAATCAATACTTATTCATCATAATTGGGAGTCAAGCATAGTTAATTTGGCTAATACTCAATTAATTAGCAATAATTAAGGTTAATCAGGCTTGGGGTGTAACATTCTCCCCCTCTAGGAATCATTCGGTCCTCCGAATGAACAAACCTTATCAAATAGTTCGGGGTAGTGGCGTGCCACTTGCTCCTCTAGTTCCCATGTAGCTTCGTCCTGTCCATGGTGCTCCCATAGAATCTTCACCCATCGAATTGTCCTCGTCCGTAGCACTTGCTCTTTTTCATCGATGATTTGAATTGGACGTTCAACGTAGGTTGAGTCAGGCTTGATTTGGACTTCATCGTACTGTATCACGTGAGATGGATCACGGATATATTTTCGGAGCATAGATACATGAAAAACATTATGAACTCCTGCAAATTCTGGGGGAAGGTTGAGTCTATAGGCTACATCACCAATTCGACTCTTGATCTCGAACGGTCCAACATATCTTGGTGCAAGTTTGCCTTTTTGCCCGAACCGTATTGTTCCCTTCATCGGAGATGCTTTCAAAAATACTAAATCTCCAACTTGGAATTCGAGCTTCCTTCTTCGATTGTCCGCGTAGCTCTTTTGTCGGGATTGGGCAATCTTCAACTTTTCTCGAACTTGGAAAACTTTCTCCGCTGTATCAGCAACAATGGTAGGTCCATGGAAACTTCTCGTACCGACCTCTTCCCAGCATACTGGGGTTCTACAACTACGACCGTACAAAGCTTCAAAGGGTGGCATCCCAATAGCTGAATGAAAACTGTTGTTGTACGCGAACTCGCATAGTGCCAAGTGTTCGTCCCACTCACCTCCGAAATCAAGAACGCTTGCCCGAAGCATATCTTCTAGAGTTTGTATGGTGCGTTCGGACTGTCCATCCGTCTGGGGGTGGTAAGCGGTGCTGAAACTGAGTTTAGTGCCCATAGATTGCTGGAATGATCGCCAAAAAGAAGAGACGAATCTTGAATCCCGGTCGGAAACTATCGAAACCGGAGCGCCATGAAGACGAACAATCTCCTTCACAAAGAGTCTGGCCATGTCATTGAACTTCATACTTTTCTTGAACGGAATGAAATGAGCAGATTTCGTCAACCTGTCGACTATCACCCAAATCACATCATGTCTACGGCTGGTTAACGGAAGACCTGACACAAAATCCATCGATATATGCTCCCATTTCCACTCAGGGATGTGCAGCGGATGTAACAAACCCGGAGGCTTCCTATGCTCAAATTTCACCTTTTGACACGTGTAGCACTTCGATACGAATTCTGCTATTTCTCTCTTCATATTGTTCCACCAGAATCGTCTCTTGAGATCTCTGTACATCTTCGTGCTCCCAGGGTGTATAGCATATTTGGCATAGTGTGCTTCTGTCATGATTGGAATTGTCAATTGCTGAGTCTTTGGCACACACAGTCGATCTCTAAAATATAGGACTCCATCTACCAATTGGAAATCTGGCTTATCAGCGATGTGGTCTCTAATCTTGGCCAATTCAGGATCTTCAAATTGTTCTTCCTTGATCCGGTTCATAATTGTAGGCTCTATCACTGACATAGCGGCTAACATCACAGAATCATCAACCCACTGAACTTCTACATCCAACTCTTCAAAAATATCCAATTCCATCCATTGAGTATCCATAGCTGCAGTCATAGAAGATTTTCTGCTCAGTGCATCTGCCACCACATTTCCTTTTCCTGGAATATATTTAATGGGAAAATCATAGTCCTTAATAAACTCTAACCACCGCCTCTGCCTCATATTGAGGTCTTGTTGGGAGAAAAGATATTGCAAACTGCGATGATCCGAATGTACTTCAAATTGTTCCCCGTACAGATAATGTCTCCAAATTTTCAATGCAAAAACAATGGCGGCTAATTCAAGATCATGGGTGGCATAATTCTTTTCGTGATTCTTCAATTGCCTTGATCCATAGGCTATCACCTTTCCATGTTGCATAAGAACACACCCTAGACCAATTCTCGATGCATCAGTATAAATCACAAATCCTCCTGTACCCTCAGGTAATGATAAAACTGGGGCGGTTGTCAACTTCTCCTTCAGAATCCGAAAACTCGCTTCACATTCTTCGGTCCAAACGTATGGTACATCTTTCCTAGTCAATTTTGTCAACGGAGCTGATATCTTCGAAAAATCTTTCACGAATCGGCGATAGTATCCCGCAAGACCTAAGAAACTCCGAATCTCTGCCACATTTCTCGGACTCGACCAGTTAATAATTGCTTCTATCTTAGCTGGGTCTACTCTAATACCATCTCGAGTTACAATATGTCCAAGGAATGCCACTTGTTCGAGCCAGAAAGCACACTTCTCTAATTTAGCGTACAATTGATGAATCCTCAAAAGCTGAAGAGATGTCCTAAGATGATCAGCATGTTCTTCTCTTGACTTGGAGTAAACCAAAATATCATCAATGAATATCACGATAAACTGATCTAGGTAAGGAGCGAAAATCCTATTCATCAACGCCATGAAAACTGCCGGAGCATTGGTTAGGCCAAACGG
Source organism: Umbellularia californica (assembly GCA_028538565.1). Taxonomy (NCBI): domain Eukaryota; kingdom Viridiplantae; phylum Streptophyta; class Magnoliopsida; order Laurales; family Lauraceae; genus Umbellularia; species Umbellularia californica. The sequence continues at coordinate 94,457,082 of JAPQWN010000003.1, read as the reverse complement.
CATCACCAGAAATTCGTAATGGCCATATCTTGTTCTGAAGGCTGTCTTCTCAATATCTTGCTCACGAACTCTAAGTTGATGATAACCCGATCTAAGATCGATCTTCGAAAAGTAGGCTGCTCCTTGAAGCTGGTCGAACAGCTCATCGATACGAGGCAACGGGTACTTGTTCTTAATCGTCACTTGATTGATCTGTCGGTAATCGATGCACATCCGAAAAGAACCGTCCTTCTTTCTCACGAACAATACCGGAGCTCCCCAAGGTGACATACTCGGACGAATGAGCCCTTTGTCCAAAAGATCTTGCAACTGTTCCTTCAACTCTCTGAGTTCTGCTGGAGCCATTCTATAAGGGGCCTTCGAGATAGGGGCTGTACCCGGAATCAAGTCTATTGGAAAATCCACTTCTCTTAGAGGAGGCAGTCCTGGAACTTCGTCAGGAAACACGTCGGGGAATTCGCACACTACTGGAATCTCTTCCAACTTCGCTATCGGCTCCTTCTCGGTGATAAACGCGAAGTAACCTTCACATCCATGCTCCAGAAGTTTCACTGCATCCAAGGCTGACACTAGTCCATTGTTGGGCTTCTCTCTTCGTACGCCCTCGAACACCACGTCCGTCTTGGGATCTTGCACTTTGAAAGTGATTGTCTTGTGGAAACAGTCAACACAAGCCCGGTGCTTAGCGAGCCAATCCATCCCGAGAATAACATCAAAATCGTGCATCGCTAGGATTATCAAATCCGCTGGCATGATGAGTCCTCCAATCTGAATGCTGCAACCTGGGTAGTAGTTCTCACAGACTACTCTCTTACCCACCGGGGTAGTCACCGTCAAAACAAAAGGAAGCAACACAGGTGGTTGCTGAAGATCACAAGCAAATTTGGGTGCCACAAATGAATGTGTAGACCCTGAGTCAAACAAGGTCCTAGCATTCCTAGTACAAACCAAAATAGTACCTTCAACTACATTCCCTGCTGCTGCTGCTTGTTCATGGTCCAAAGCAAAAACTCTGCCTGCTTGCTGGGGTCTCTGTCTGGCCTGTTGTCGTTGTTGTTGCTGTTGCGGTCTCGGTGGTGCTGGTAATGCCATACGTAGGGGAGGTGCTGCAATTGCAGGTCTGACTTGCTGCTGAGGGGATTGCTGTGGTATTCCACCCTGAAGGTTCCTGTTTCTTGGACAAGTAGCTGCCTTGTGTTCCATCGATCCACAAATGACACAAGCTCCTGTAGTTCTCCAACACTTCTCCGTAGGGTGTCCTTTACCGCATGTATTACATCTGGGTGCACCAATCACCACACCCTTCTGTTTCTTGTTTTGTTGGCCTTTTCCTGAAAATGGTGAGCTTCTCCTGAAATCACTGCCTCTCTTCTTCATAGCTACTTCTTCTGCAGAATAGCCCCGGTCAACGGCATCATCAAAGGTAACCGGTCTCTGAAATGCTGTCACATGTTCCACATATGCCGGGTTCATGCCTTCTATGAAGCGATCCACCTTCTTCTCTTCGGTATCAATCAATTCTTCAGCATACTTGGACAACTGTTGAAAGATATGCACATACTCCGTCATGTTCATCTGATTCTGCTGCAGAGTTAGGAACTCATTTTGCTTCTTCCTCCGAATGTGATCGGGTATAAACTTTCTCCGGAATTGCTTTTTGAATGTGTCCCACACGATCTCTTCAGGTAACAACTTGAGAGGTTCTTTGATGCCTTTCCACCAAATGTTTGCTGTACCCCCGAACATCGAAGCTGTAAGTACGACCTTCTGTTTGTTGTCGCAATTGATAGTCTCGAAGATGTCACCAACACGGTCTAGCCATTCATCTGCTTTGATAGCGCCTTCATTCCCGTAAAAGTCGGTGGCTCCTCTCTTCCTAAATCTTTCGTACAAAGAGCTCGAGTCATTGCCTCTCATTTGGTTTGCTGCTTGTGGCCCTTGATTAGCCATCAATAGTGCTATTTGCTCATTAGTCTTCGCAACTTGTTCTATCAGCATCATTAAACGTGCATCCACATTGGGTGGGTCTTCGTTGACCACCACGAACGGGTCGTTGTTGCGGGATTCGTTGTTACCGCTTCCTGAGCCGGATGCCATTTACCTGCAAAAGAGTTTCAAAATCAGGTTACAACTACACTCTATCTCTCTCTTACGCACAACTACTAGTAATAATACAACACTGATAAAAAAAACTGATCTCAACAATCAGTACAACAAATCGATTCTATCGTATCCTCACAACGATTTCTATTTGGTTTCTAAGTCTTTTAGAAAGACTGACAGGGCTCTGATACCATACTTACGTATGTCACATCCCGGTCCCGAATCACCCTGGCCTAGGGTAATCCCCGAGGTGAAACACACGTACTCCCGTGTGATTGTACCTGTCGCGAGTCAAACACAAGCACACGAAGGAGAAGACTATTCCACTCGTGAGTCGAACTCACTGATAACTATCAATCAACAGTTCATATAGCGGAAGCTTATAACAAATGATCATCATAACCCTGTACAATCCCATAAATAACATTCAAGTTTAAAAATCAAAAGAAGTTATACATTGGTACAAAATGTTTATCCAAAAGAAAGTTCTATATATCGTTATCAAAATACATAACGAAATGAATTGAATTTGGTGTGACTTCACAAAAACATTAGTCACACATCTACTATGCTCTCAAAATGTCCTGACGCTCTCCGAACCGAGGAGTCTCTACATGGGCCCGACCCCAGGCCACTCCTCTAGTCCCGAAGGTACCTCCTGGGTACCCTTATCTCCCTCCGCGGTCTCTGTAGGACCGGGGGCTGCGTCTGTGCCTGTGACACCAAGAATAGTATCTCAATACAACTATTTAGCAAGCATAAACAGTAAACAGGGATACAATGAAGTTTTTAAGGACAATAACAATTTGAGAATAAAAATAAGACGAGTAAAAGAGAAATTAAATAGTCCATTTTCATGAATAAATCCTATATGTCATTCCTTTTAAAACCATTAAAGAAACTGTAATACAAAAAATTGGCAACTACATAAAGCTCATCCTCTCATTGAGAGCAAATCGTGTTGGGATGTCACTAGGGGTCCGGCCAAAGATCCACCTAGCTACCCGGGTCCTGGAGTTCCGGTGCTCCAGTCTGTCAACTGCGCAGCGACGTTCAATAATAAACCAAGACTTAACCCCGTCGAGTACCGTCCGGTCGAAGCTAAGTAGTGCCGACTTATTCAAATCAATTTCGTTTGCAATTCAAATCGAGTGACTATTCAAATATTTGGATACACCCAATGGCGTTATCCATATCAATATCACATAATGTATAACAATTGGAGAGCAATATATATAACCATTTATCGAAAATTGATGTAAATACAATTCTCGTTTTCAATACATAAAGCAATTACTTAACGACTATAACAATTGATAATAAATTATTATTCATATAATCTATTGTCATCCAATACAAGATTAATTCATAAAATCCACATGTTGCTGTTTTCTTAGTGTCACTTATGATGATCTCATGTTGGATTTCTAAATTAATCTTCATGGCTTAACAATAGGTTAATGATTTTCCTTTGGGCTTAATTAGTAGGATCATGGTTCCAATACTAAGACATAATGAAACCTAAGTTCCTATGGTAAGGGGGTGTACATCCTAATTATCCATTTGGGATTGATTAGGAGGGTTAATTATGGACTAGGAGTAATAATATACCTTCATTGAACCAAAAAGAGGCTCTCCAGACTGGTTTAGGCAGTTCTACCGGTAGAAATTCCGGTAGAAGAAGTTCTACCGGTAGAACTACCGGTTTAGGCTTCTCTACCGGTAGAACTTTCGGTAGAGACAGCTCTACCGGTAGAACTACCGGTTTAAGCATCTGGATTTCCTTCTCCAGGCTCTCTGCCAGATTTTTGACTGTTTCTACCGGTAGAACTTCCGGTAGAACAGGGGTTCACAGTTTTCTTCAACTCTCTGTGTGATTTCGAGCCGTTTCTACCGGTAGAACTTCCGGTAGAACGTCTCGAGTTCAATTTTTCTTCTTCTTTTCTATTTTAATCCTTACCAAACGAGTCTCCTTGCTCTCCAAACACATACACCATAATTCTATACTTTCCAAAACAACTATATGAAGAGATACAACTCATTTACCTTCTATAAACATAAGAACCCAATTTTTATGGAAAGAGAAGAGAATACTTGAATCAAATGAGAATGTATAACAAATGCAAACCCAATTTATGTTTATACTTGCCTCTAAGAAGAGCTTTTCAACTTCTCACTCACTTGTTTGAAGAAAACCCAAAAGCCCCAATGTTCAAACCCTAATCATCATAAATACATAAAAACTTGATGAGGATGCAATGCATGAATGAGGATGGGTCTATCCATCTCTAAGATGCTCAAAATCATGGTCAAAGGGTTTTGTTACTCACCTTTAGTAGAGATTTCGAAATTAGGAGGAGATGGAGAGAGTTGGAGAATGCCTCTTGACACAAGATGAATGAGAAATGGAGAAGATGAAGATGATGATTCACCCAATTTATCAAAGTACAAGCAATAGTTCTCTTGATGATTGAATGAGGAGAGAAATGAAGAAGAGAAAGGTAGTGAGGAGTTGCAGAGAATGGAATGAAATGGATGAGAGGACAAAAAGGGGTTTATGCCTTTTATGTGAAGTAAAAGTGGGCTTTTGCAAACCAGCCCAATAGTTAAGCATATTTCCATATTAAGTCAATTGAGGGTCCATCTTCTCAATAAGTGGTCAAACAAGGTCAAGCCTATTATGAAAGTTGATAGGGTCGACGAAAGACACGTGTTAGTGGCAAAATGACGTGCAAATGATGCAATTTGTGAAAATCAAGAATTACGAAAAAGCTCTTAATTACATTAAACCGAGTCAATCGGAGTCAACTCATCTATTTAGGGTTCAAAACTCACCCAACTCAATCAAATGCATTAATCAATACTTATTCATCATAATTGGGAGTCAAGCATAGTTAATTTGGCTAATACTCAATTAATTAGCAATAATTAAGGTTAATCAGGCTTGGGGTGTAACACAAGAAGAATGTGGTGCTGTTAGCTGTGGAGAACAGACACCCGAATATATATAACCTTTTGCTGAACAAGTACGACAAATCTCACAAGAGTGTATTTCAAAAGGTAGATAAGAATGGGAACAGTGCCATTCACTTGGCTGCCACCATAGGCAAAAACCAGTTTTGGCGCATTCCTGGTGCAGCTCTTCAGATGCAATGGGAGCTTAAGTGGTATAAAGTATGCTCTCTCTCTCTCTCTCTCTCTCTCTCTCTCTCTCTCTCTCTCTCTATATATATATATATATATATATATATATATTAGAGGCTCCTTCATCATCCCGGCACTTGATCAACAGCTGGCAAGTTGTCACCGTCCAAAATGAGTACATAGTCGATCTAATGGTCTAATCCATGCACTCATCCAAATGTACTGGACCATTAGATTTTGGATCTTTTTTTAATATAAATCCTTTAATTTATATATATATATATATATATATATATATCTCAACATGGACAAGGTCATAGTTCAAGAAAATTAATAACAGTTATATAAATATATTAAGACAAACTTTTGACCTTTTAGCTTGTTAAGACTTGGCTGAGTTTCCAAGCCAGTTTGGCCCGATAGCGTTTCAAACCGAATCGAATCTCTTATTTTTGAACTAGGTTAGATCCATGTTCCACTATGAGGTGATGTAGAGAGAGTGGTAAAGTAGTTGCTTTGTTTTCTTAGGTTTACTTTACCACATTATACTTTTACGAGGTAAAAAAATGACTTTTGGTAAAGTTTGGGTTAGAGTAAGTGGCAGCTGAAGATTACTTTTCCGCTTAGACCTTTTCAGCCAAACATGGTAATGGAATTAAATGTCATTTATGGGCCAACTTCACCAGTCCAACATAAGGCAGCTCTTGTCACAAGCGTAGGTCGAGGATAAACTCTAAAATTAAAATTAAAAAAAAAAAAAAAAAAAATCCAAATGCCGGCAAGGTCTTTTTTTTTTTTTTTTTTTTTTTTGGCTAACATTGGTGCGTGGTGCACAATCTGCGAGACAACCTGCCTGGGGAGCCGAGTGAGATTAGACACCCTTACCACTGGGGTGTCTGGTGTTTCTCGCTGGCAAAGGTTTTTGATCTATTTACTCTTTACTTCTTTTACTACCAAAGAAAGCTGACCATTCCATCTGTGTTTGCTTTCCTACTATGACTATAAGAATTTCACTAACTCAAGTGAATGGGTGGGTTTCAGTACATAAAAGGATCCATGCCCCTGCATTTCTTTGCACACCGGAATCAAGAAGGCAAGACTTCCAGGGAGGTGTTTGACGAGACACACACAGCAATGATTAAAGATGGGAGCACATGGCTAATCAATACATCTCAGTCCTGCTCGGTCGTCGCAGCACTCATCACAACAGTGGCTTACGCCTCAGCCACCACCGTGCCTGGTGGGGCGGAAGGCGGCACACTAGCACTCAGAGGTCACCCTGCATTCAACATCTTCACCATCGCTTCTCTCATCGCCCTCTGCTCATCAGTAACCTCCCTAAGTATGTTCTTATCCATCCTCACCTCTCGCTACCAAGTCCCAGACTTTGTCCACAATTTGCCCACAAAGCTGATACTAGGCCTCACCTCACTCTTCGTCTCCATTGCTGCAATGCTTGTCTCCTTCTGTGCTGGCCATTTCTTCGACCTTGAAGACCGGCTGCGGCAGACCGCATATCCAATATATGCAATCACATGCTTGCCAATATCAATATATGCCATTGCACAATTTCCTCTTTATCTTGATCTGATAAAGTCTACCATCACCACAGTGCCAAAAAGAGGTTACGAGGTAACTTCTTTCTAGAGATGCAGACGATTCAGTTTCCCAGGAGTGCTTTCTTTCTTTCTTCCATGAATTTACATTTGAGCTTGTTTCTGTAGATTGAGGTTTGTTTGATATAGCTTTTCCCATTTGTGTAATGTTGTGGTTGATTGGTGTTTGTAATATTTACTTTCTTGAATATAAAAATGTATTTGGTCTCTCTTTTATTCAAATCTTCAATTGATGTGGCCTGCTTGATCAAAACGAAAGATTTCTCTACTCAAATTGTCAATTGATACTGTTGTGATCTAGGACCTATGATAAAAGAGATCAATCACACACAAAGAGAACACAGACATTTACGTGGTGCGGCTTTTGGCCTACGTCCACAGGGAAGACAGGAGAATTCACTATGCAATCAGAAGACGTGTACATCCTAAAGACTCTTGGTCTCTATTTATAATATCAATTCCGAAACTCTATTACACCCAAACACTACTTCTTAATTACAGTAGACCTATAACAGGCCTACTTCTAATCACAGTACAACTTGGGCAATCCAGGGACCCGGTTAACCAAGATTAATTAACTTCTATTCAGCCATACAAATTAACAAATCTCCACCTTGGCAAACATTGAAGCTGATCCTCATGCACAAAACACGTCTTACCGTCTCTACTTGCCCCTGAGGGCAGTCAGGTACTAAACACACCAATCAAGTCCAAGCAGTGCTTAAACTTAAATTTAACACACTTCTTCATGAATGCACCAAATCGCTTGTACTATTGTCCAGAAGCTTGCTTCGACCCGTACAATGATTTCCTCAAATTACATATATGATCAGAAATCTTAAACTGCACTTTACCTGCACTGGAAGCTCCTTCCTCTTCCTCGTAGAACCGCTTGCATCCGATGGCCTGATTTTTATCATCAAGAGACTCTATCTCTTCAGTAGTAAATGCCGCTTGTTGACTACTTTTCAACCCTTCTATTAATTCAAGAGACTCAGTCGTCAATGCATATGCAACCATATCATCACAGCCACTGTCTGATGTCAACGCGTACGTTGTCATATCCTCAAAACCGCATCTAACCAGCGGTTTCATTTCTCCCTGCGGTCTACCCATATGCGGCATCTCAACTCTGTCCGTTGCATCTACTGCACAGTCTGGCTATCCCCTGTATTCCGGGAGGAACCGGATGCACTCTCCTTCCACACTAAGATGTCTGACTCCACCTGAACGGTGTCACTACTGCTACCTACTTTTGTCTCCTCTACCCGCTTTCTTGCTTCGAGTAAAGCATCCTCATGAAATATAACATCCCTGCTGATGATAAATCTGGGTGAATCCTGATCAGTACACCACAACCTGTACCCTTTCACCCCAGAAGCATATCCTACCAAGATGCACTTCACAGCCCTTGGTTCTAACTTATCGATTTTCACTTTTCACGCAAGCATAAGCCGGACAACCGAAAATCCTCAAGTTAGAATAATCAACTGACCTGACCACATTTCTTCTGGTGTTTTGCAACCAATCTTTGTGTGTAGAGACCTATTTATCAAGTAGCTTGCAGCATTTACTGCCTCAGCCCAAAAGTCCTTGGACAATCCTGCAGTAAACAACATACAACGAGCTCTTTCCAATATCGTTCTGTTCATCCTCTTTGCAACTCCATTCTGCTGTGGAGTTTCTGTAGTGGTGTAATGCTGAAATATGACATGATTCGTGCAATAGTTCTCAAACTCTGTTGATTTTACTCATTGCCATTACCTATCCTCAACTTCTTCACCTTCCTGCCAGTCTGTTTCTCAACCATTTCTTTCCATCGCTTAAACGTAACAAATGTCTGATCCTTCTTATTCAGAGTATAAACACAGACTTTCATTGAATAATCATCAATAAAAGTCAGCAGCAGTTTTCTCCTTAGCAACCTTTCGCAGTATACCATCCCTCGAAAACAGCAGAATTTGACCGTCTCATCCTTCTATTCATCTAACAATTTTCCAGGCAAAGCATTCTTTCCTTTCAAAACTTTATGCAACCCATTATGAACCAACAAAGCATGCATCTTCAAACTCCACAGACTGAAATCGTTGTTTCTATTGAATTTCTCAATTTCAAACTTCATATCCATTTCGCGAATCTTTCACAGTATTTGTGTAGATTTAGTCACCACGAGCACGCTAGAAGAAACAGATCTGAAATCCGACTCTGGATAGCTAAGATATCGCAAAAACTTGTTTCTACGCTTTAATCAGTCAACCTCCTTCATTAACCATTGAACAACCAATCTTCTTCCACAACCACGTAGATCTGCTCGCAATGAGTCCGTATGTTCAAACAGATCTCCGATCAGACTCTAAATCTCCAAGATATCGCGCGAACAAATTTCAGCCTTCGATCTAGTCAAACCTATCTTTGACCGTACAGATCTGCGGACATCAGCACTATACCAGCGCCTTTCTGCTTCTGGGCTTTGCTACACAGGTCAGGTCAATCTATACTTGACCTAACCTGGATTGGCCTGGCTGATGGGCTTCTGAAACGAGTCGGGTCAAACCTGCTCTGGAACCAACCAGGAACTCCTGCAGAGCCCAAGCCCACCTTCTTCTTCTTCTTCTTCTTCGTTCTGTTTCAGAACCAAAACCAGAGACGGTCTTCTCCCTCTTCACAAATTCTAGAACCAACACGGCACGACACAACGGCACGAGGCTCCGGCGACACACAGCGGCGACTCTGGTGAAGAGAATCTCCGTGGCTGCTCACAACAATGTGGGGCCCAGCCAAAAACCAACTCAATTTGTCTCTTCTCTTTCTGCAACCAGACACAAAAGACCAGAAATCCGGTCTTCTTCTTCCTCCGCCACGGGACGGCAACGGCAACTCCAACAGCAGCGATGGCACGTCCTCCAACGATCACAGCTCTTCTCTAACGACAAGATGGGGCCCACCAAGCGCAACAGAGCCTAAAACCTCTGTTTCGCTGCAACTACCTACTTCTTCTTCTTTGTTCTGGTTTAACCAGAACCGTCAGACTTCCGTTTTTCTTCCTTCCTCATGTTCTCTTCTCCGGCAGCAGTGGGCAAACCAGAAAATCAGTTTCCTCCTATTTCTGCTCACCCTTGTTTCCTCCTCCGACCACAATCAGTCCAAGCAATCAAATCCAGAACCAGATAAAACAACAGAGATCGTCTCTGCTCTTTCTGTAATAGGAGCGGGAGCTGCCCTTCTCCTTCACTGGGATTTCTCCGATCACGCGCAACACTTTGATACCAGTTTGTTGTAATTTAGGGCAAATGAGAAAAGAGATCAATCGCGCACAAAAAGAAGAAGGAAGAATTCACTATGCAATCAAAAGAAGTGTGCATCCTAAAGGCTATTAATCTCTATTTATAATATCAACCCCAAAACCCTATTACTTCTTAATCATAGTAAACCTATAATATGCCTAATTCTAATAACAGTACGAGTTGGGCAATCCAGGAGCCCGATTAACCAAGATTAATTAACCTCTATTGAGCCATACAAATTAACAGATACAGACTGCTTAATCAATATGAACCTGATCCACTTCCAAAGCATTGATTAGATAGTGGCTTATCAGATGGTATTCGATTAGGATCATATCCTCTAAATTTTCATGTGTGATGATTTTAGCAAACTACCATAGTTCATCGTTTGATTTAACAAAACCTAATTTCACGCTGAAGCCCCCCACAAGTTTTTATCTCACTTCATATCACTAACTTGTAGCATAGAGAATCGTATTGATTTCATACATTCAATGTGGTTGGAGTGAAAATTAAGATTTGAGTAGAAACGATTTCTCTACTGGCCCAGGGGAGAGATGGGGAAAGTTTCTTCAACCTTGATGATGAAAAGCTTGTACCCATTGCCTGCCCTCGTGCCTAACTCAGACCCAAATGGCGCACACAGAATCGCATAGCGTAATCATTGAAAATGAAAACCGGGAGAAAAACACAGCCCTGCCATTTAAATCAAAATATATGATGACATACACCCCCATCCATTGAATATGGTAACATTCACATAGCGCTACATGCTCTGGTGCTCGAGTTTTGGTATATCAATCTTCTTTCATTTCCATATTTTCTGGGGGCTTTAGAGAGCTAAAAAGAATGGAAAGAGGAAATAACCACCATAACAAAATCAAAAGACATTATAAAATGATGCAGCCACATCTGAGAGCCACACGCTCTCAAAGAAAATCAGCAGCACAATTGAATCAGAACCACATAATAGTAAGCAGTGACAAATAGTTTATCATCCTTTTTGTTATGCTATTTCATTTATGGTGGTCTACTATAAGACTAAAAATCTCTCAAAAGGAGAGAATAAGATCAAACATCTTTTGTTACATTGCTTGCCTAAGATCAGCAGAGCCGGGGAGGACTTGTGCCACTTCTCTCATGTTATCTGCAGTACATTTTCATTCCCCGCATATGATCTCTGCACAGTACATTTCCACTTGCATGTCTTCTTCAGTGAAGAACATCCTTCATGTAAGCTCCCGCCATCAGGTTCCTGGCATACATGGATATTTTTAGGCCAAAAACAGCAAGAACAAGATAAAACAAAAAAACATGATAAAACACATGCATGCCCACGACCCCCACTTGCAATCGACACAAATGTTATTGCGCAACTGCCATATTAGACACATGGATGGTCCTTGTATCCAAACCACCAGAGGCACAAATCAGATGCACAACTCAGAGACGTCCTATCTAGACCACAACTGTCAAAAGGCAATCACAAGTCACGACAGAGAAACAGGAGAGAGAAAAATACATGCTTCCATCAGATTGTTTATTCGCAAGCATGCATTGGTTCATTGCTGCCTTTTATTTCATACCCAGCAAACCCTAACTACCGTTTTTTAACCATAGAGAGTACAAATGACCACTTTCTTGCAATGGGAAGGAGTGTAAGCAGAGAAGGAAAGAAATGTATGTATGAGGGAAGAAGAAGAAAATGAAAATATCCAAACCAAGATAAAGGAAGAGACATTAATGTATTTCAAGTTACAACCAAATAGAATGAATTCTCAAGCTTTACACGCTTATCCTTTTATACGCCCACATGAAGACTCTTCACTTCCTTAGGTACGTTGCCACTTAATCAAGATAATGGAGAACAGAACCAACCCTTGAGAGATTGGTACATTTGTACCCCACTAAATGATTTCTAGAATCAGGATGATAGGTAATGGAACCATCCCTAAGGAGATTGTGCTGTCTCATAGGAGCTACGATGCCCAAATACAGCATAAATACAACAGGCAAACACCATGGACATGGCAGGGACACAGATTATATACACAGAGTGGAGCATCAAATTTGGTATGACACGATCTGTTACCCATTCTGAAATATACGAGCATCATAAATTAGGAAATTGTGTCTCATTAAGAGGGCCATGCATTCTCCAAAGAGCTTGGACATCCATCCCCCATGTAGAAATTTTTAGAAACCATTATTTCCACCATGCCTTTTAACTACTCACTAATGACAAAAATGCCCCTACAAGAAAATCGATCCCCATATGACCAAAATATCCTTGTAATGATAAATGTCCTACTATGCTAAAATGTGGGGCCCGCCATGCAACAAAAGCCTATTTGTGCCTTGGCCACCTTCGAAGGTTCTTTTGATCCTCCTCTACTTTGAAGTATATTTTTATTCGATATCAATGCTCTTACATCACTATGATATCCGGATACTTCAGAATAGGCAAAGTATCATGTTGTATCATATCCAATAATTCCCTTTGTGTAAAATCCGTGTCTCTGCCATATTCACGATATGTCCCTCCTGTATCCATGCTGGCCACAATATATTTCTTGTTGTTCCAACTGGGGCTCAAACTTTGCTACCCCTGCCTCCTTTTGAGGTTGATTAACAATAGCACTATGGAGCAGGAAGGCAGACATTAGGATCATTGCGGTGTTGGCAAGAGAGATTTTCATATTTTCGAAAATTCACTCATGCAAAAGAAAGGAGCCAATTGCAGCCTCAAGGAAGATGTAATTAACATAGTTTCATCAATGGTGGGTAAACAAGACGAGCATGTTGGTCTCAACATTTCTTTTATTGGTAAAGAAAAACTATATAAAAATTGTTCAAAACCCATCCAGCCTCCACTGGGGATTTTGGCCCAATCATACTAAAAAGATGAAGTTAACAGCAGTAAAGAATGGGTAAAACCTGCAGGCTTGTTTTTCCACATCCACTCCTGTGCTGCCTGAAGACCCTGCATCAATCAGAACAAGGGCAAATGAAATTCGGACCTGACAGTTAATGATTGGATAAAGGTTTTAACATGCAATACCTGTTGGAAGCGAGCGCAATCGATAACTGAACTGTTCGATCCCTGTAACTGTGCATAGCCTTGGTCCTGGTAAGGAACAAGACACCCTATGATAAGCCATTGACACCAGTAGAGGACCAGCCACCACAGATCTTACAAATAGTCAACCCAAACATTTGTGGGAAGCTACAAATCCATTGGTGAGTCAACGGCTTGCAACACCTTCTAGAAGGACGCATTTTTCAGGATATCCCAACAAAAATCAAGTAAGTAGGTGGTTGGAAATTGGACCAGGGACCTTCCAATTAAAGGAGTCGATATTTTAGAAGAAAAATGATAGAAAGAAAAGAGAGGAGGATATTAAAGATATCTAGTCTAATCTTACTAGTTGGCCATTGCAAAATGAAGCACCTTTGTGCATTCAAGCAGAAAGCCGAGGTGCCCATAGTTGATCTGAAGCAAGTATTCAAGGAAAAATGAAGCACCTTACTAGTTCGCAATCTGGAATTTAAAAATTGGGCGTTGTTGGTTAAGTGTTGGTGGAGGTTTGGGAATGAAAAGGAGGCATTGTAGAGGAAAGTTACTGTGGCAAAAATCAAAATACAGGGAGGGTGAGGGGGGTTGGGACTTGGGATCCTTGTAGACTTCGTAGACTATTGGGTGTCAGGTGTTTGGGGCAACATTTTGAGAGTGGGAGAGTCGTCCTCTTTTGGGAGGTAGAGGTTTATAAGAAGGGTGGGTTTCAAAGTGGGGGAGGGGAGCCATGTCCATTTTTGGCCCAACGATTGATGGGGTGGGGTCCTTTGTTTTTGGTTTTTCCTAAGCTTTTTAGGGTGGTGGTAAGAAAGTCTTCTTTGGTTAAAGATAATTTTGAGGGTGAGGAAGGCTTTGTTGGGATGTGTCAGTCAAAAGAGGTTTGCGTCAGTTTCAGGAGTTAAGAGTATGAGTCACTATTGTGTCTTATTTCTAACGTTTATATTTGTGGCGATGAGGAGGATCTTCAGATCTGGAATCCGTGCCCTTCAGGCATTCTCTCTTTGAAGTCTATTTCAAGGAGTTCGGAGTTTCTGCCGAGTGTGAAGCATCCTAGCTCGTGTGGATGGGTTTGGTTCCTACAAGAATTGAGGCTTTTTGTTGGCTGCTATCTCAGGGAAGGTGGCTACAGCGGATACCCTTAGGAGCAAGGATAAAAATAGCGGTAACGGAGGGCATAGTGGCCTGCCACCAAAACGCTACATAGCGGCATAGCGGTGCGACTTGAAAAAATCGTCAAAAAAATATGAAAATTTTGTAAAAAAATCTAGAATATTGGAAAATGAGGTTTTTTTTTTTTTTTTTGCAAAACAAAGGGGGTGTATAATAGGATGTACTTAAAGAAGAATCCTTGAGAAGAACTCTCTATATCGACTATAATTCGGTGAGATCATGCGCTTTTTGGTGTTCTTTTAAACATAAAAGGGTAGAAGAGTTGTGTAGAAATGTTATTTGGAGATAAGAAGAAAAGAAATAAATCCTATTATGCATTTTAAAAAAATTTGAAAAGTAGGAATCTGTCTCACTCCGTAGTGGCCACTACGGATATAAACGGCGATAAATACCATTTAGCGTAGCAGTGATAACGGCCGCTATTTTTATCCATGCTTAAGAGAAGGGGGATCCTGTCAGAGGAAATCACTAATTTGTGTCCGCTTTATGGGGTGGAGAGGGAGGAGGTTGATCATTTATTTCTGAACATTGTAAATTCACTTGTTTGGTGCCATCTTTTGTTGAGGCGTGGTGTTGCTTGGCACTTTCCAAGGTTGGCGTCTTTGAGGCATGGAGGATGTCACCATTTTGTGGCTGTAGAGAGGAAGAAGAGGGGAAGAGGGGGGGGGGGGGGGGGGGGGGGGGGGGGCAGCGCGGTGGGCGGTGATATCCCTTTGGAGGATTATTCCTCTTGCTATCCTTTCGTCAGTATGGAAAGATAGAAGTGATAGAATCCTCAGAAGCATTTCAATGGTGGTGAAGGATATTGTGCATTTGGTTTTTGTGAGGATTGTCAGGGCTCAACTAAAAAAGAGTTTGATAACTTAAGGGTGGATGGGATCATTTTTAATTGGGGGCTCTCTTAATAGTGGAGCTTCTAAGGTGAGGAAGATGGATATTTGAGGAACCCAAGCCAAGAAGATTTGAAGTTCAAAATGGATCGTGCGGAGAGAGGTAAACCCAATCAGGCTGGAATTGGAGGAGTGCTTCGCAATAGTGTTAGCTTTCTTCTCAAAGCACGTGGGTTGTAAAGAATCCAATGAAGTGGAGGTGTTGGCTATCTTAGAGGCTCTTTGGGTTTTTGCTTCTTTTCATTCCAAGCTAGAGGTGGAGTGATTCTTTGAATGTCATTTCGTGGGTGTCTTATACTGCCTTACCTCCTTGGAGATTTCAATTTTACTTCAAGGAGATTAAGCTTCTTTCCTCTTTGATTGAAGTGGATTTCCATCGTGTTGGGCGGTCGGCTAATAGCTTAGCTTCGCAGATGCATTGGTAAAGAAAGGGGTGGATAGATCAGTTCCTTTTGTAGCTACTACTATGTAGATTGGGTGCTCTTTTGTTTTGTTTCTCTCAGCCTGATGCCGTTGCTTCTTATTGAGGGTATAATGCTTTTATACCTTCTTTTCCCTTTCCCATTTTGGGTTTGGGTTCTGGTTTGTTTCAGTCCCTTCTTTTAATGAAAGTTTCTGTTACCGATAAATTTAAAAAAAAAAAAAGAGTTCAAGGCAAAACAGAATTCATCACCTTGAATCTTGAAGATAAGCTCAACGTAAGTTCTACTGGAATATGAAACCGGCTGATGCAGGCAGGCCAGACCATGGGTCAGCCAACCCAATGGGCCCAGTCCATAGGCCCAACAGGATATCCAGTTATTTACGAATCTTATTAAGTATTTTAATTTGATTAGGATTAAGATTAGTCAGTTTCCTATTCTGTCTAGGCTTATTCATGATTAGGAAGTTTTGTTTCTTAGGAATCAAGCCAACTCCTCTATATATGGATGTTAGGCCTCGTTGTAATGGCAATGCTTATTACCAATTAAATATGAGTTTTGAGATTTTCTCTCAGATATGGTATTTCTCTTCATCACGAGTGTGCCATAGTGGCTGGATCCAACCTTGGATTCGATCAATCCCTTTAGAGATTGATCTATTTTCGATAGAGGATCCAGGGGCTGCATCAATTACACGGTCTAAAAAAAATCAATCGGTTACACAGAATTCACAAATGCTTTCAGCAGTTCAAACTCGTTAGCAGGTAATGGAGCCTAATCTTTAGTTGCAAAAGCACTTATGCATTAAAACACCTTTATCTTGTCAGTGATCAAGTGCAATCCCCATGGTCTTGGGATTGATCTTGTTTATTGGCAATCAAAAACAAGATCACGAAAGCCTACACCACAAACTCATAGGACCTACTAACGAAGTGATGGCCCCAGCATATTGCAATTACAAATTCAGAAATGCAAGATTGTAATGACCATATCAAAGTAATTAAGCCACATAAACCTGAATGACCTTTCCTACTAGAGCTCCCAAGAATCAAGAAGATAGCTCTAAGAGAAAATCATCAATCATAAATATTTATTGAAACATACCTGAATACTCTGAATACCCCCAGATGCCTGATACTGCACAGCAATTAAGGAAGTTACACATTGAACAAAAGAAACTTTCAACTTAATAAAGAAAAAGAAAAAAGATACTTACCGGTGAAGCCAAAGAAGGCTGCCTAAGTTGTATTTGCGGCGGCTGCTGCTGCTGCCTGAGCTGACTCTGAGGCTGTAACTGTTGCATTTGAGAAGCTTGTTGGGTGGACTGAATCTGTGTGCTCAACTGCGTTTGTGACTGTGGTTGAAGCTGAGGAACTGAGAGTTTCTGTAGATGCTGTTGTTGCAGCTTCTGTTGCTGTTGTTGCTGTTCGAAGAGGGTCAACTCATCGGGCTTCTCCCACTACAAATCCATTAGACAGTCACAAGTGTACAAATCCATTAGACAGTCACAAGTGAAATGCAGACGAGAGAGAGAGAGAGAGAGAGAGAGAGAGAGAGGATACCCTGCTTTCAGTAGTTACGCTATTATAATAATATTTATAACCCTCTGGTGAGGTGTGCTCCGTCCAGTTACAGATTTGAGGAGCTACTGCCTGAGTGCTGACAGGAACCGCTGGAGCTGCAGAAATAGTTGAAGGCGCAACTGTAGCTGGTGCATTAGCTGGACTGCTAACAACAGTCTGTGGCATTACACCAGACCAAGGAGACTGCAGTAAAAATGTATTACAAAAAAAGAAAAAGAAAAGAAAAATTATTGGCGTAACTGTCCGACACAGCGATCATCAAAAAGAACAACATAAAGTAAACATATACAAAATGGAAAGTATCATATTAAAACAGGAAAAAAAATGAGAAGAAAGCATTTCGGAAATATTCATTGATAAAGATGAATTTGGACAAGCTCAATGCAATATTTCAATAATGCCTAAAAGCAATGATAGAAATATCATAGGATATTGTAATTTCTTTCAAAATTGCAACATTAAAATGCTTATCTCATAGCTCAGTGGTTTAACACTGAAATTTTTTTATGCAACCAAATCATTATAACATTTTGGATGCTTTTTAAAGGAACGTCAAATTATAACAAGACTCCATGGTGCATGCTAACTGTAGAGTAGACTTCACAATACCAATTTAAGCTTGCAGTTGCAGTACCTGCGGTTTACTGGTCTGAGAATTCAGCTGTTGGCTTTGAGCAGTTGGATGCATTGAATGCAATTGCTGTTGCAGCTGAGAAAATGCCTGTTGTGATGATTGAAAGCTTGATTGCAGTGCCTGCACCTGCTGTTGCATCAGTATGTGTGATAGCTGAGATGGCGGTTGTTGGATAGGCTGGAGTTGCTGTTGATGGACAGAAGAGACGGATGGATGTTGCTGAACTACAGCAGCAGGTAACCCTTGCTGCTGTATGTTCATGGATGATTGTAGAGCAGCAGCAGAGGCACTCTGCTGCACCTGAGGTTGTGAAACAGACAACTGCCCACCTGAGGAGTATTGGCCAATGGCATGAGGAAGTTGCAGCTGACCTAGCTGCTGGTTTGATGTATGCAAACTCTGCGACTGTGATAAAGAAGTCGGTGGTTGTTGCTGGTTTAGTTGCAGGGAAGATGGCAAATGTTGAGGTGATTGAAGTGGTTTCTGCATCGGAGACAGTTTCTGACTGAAGGGCTGATTTTGTGCTGCCGATGGGGTAGTGGTCTACATGACAAAGATATTAACATATAGAACTGTGAAATCCAAGAGGCTTTATTGGGATTTCAACTCTACAAGTTTCAGAATTATTGCATAAGGTCACAGAAACAAGAATATGGGTCTACCTGTTGTGATGTCAAAGATTGTGTAACTGAAAGTCCCTGAAAAGAACCATTTGTTGTGCCACCAAGGACTCCCAAAGAACCAGCCTAAGATTTCCAAAATAAATGAGTTTCATAAGCATCAACAAGCACATAATAAGAACTATAGGTTGGATATAAAAACAGGGCCAGCTAGACCCACGGGACAAACAAGGTTCAATGCCATCCAATGGCAGGTCATGCACATAAGCCACCCCAGGTCATTTACAGCCCAATCAACACAAGTCTATAACTAAACAATTTGCAGCAGAACTTACAGCAGTTGAAGGCAGTGTTCCAACACCATCCCTAGTAGACAAATGACTACCAAAAGTATTAGCAACTTGGGTAGATGGCCCTGCATTCTTGGGACTCATTGGCTGCCAAGCGTGAGGTGGATAACGCCCTCCCAAAGAGTCACCAAGGTTGGGTGGTGGCCTGCAATAAATATCAGTGCAAACGTGACCAGCCAATCAGAAGGATAAATTATAAATAAATATGTATGAGAGTGGAAGTATGAACTTCCTTGAATATGTAATACTGACCTGACTCCCACTGTTTCTTGAGATCGAGGGCCAAAACCAGGACCCCCAAATGCAGGACCAAATCTGAAAAGGAAATTAGGAACAGTCATGCAGTAAGGCACTGTAATTCAGGATAAATCAACATGATATAATATATGCTTGGCTCTCTACATAAATGTCTGGAGAGAGAGAGTCGGCACCTTGATTCTCCAGCCCTAGGCCTCTTGGGATCAGCAAAGCGTACTGTCAGTGGCTGATCACAACCCTATACAAAAAAAATAGGGCAAAAAAGATTTGAAGGGTCACTTTAGCAATGGAAAGAGCAATTAAAAATTGCCATTATAAAAATAAAAAAATTTACCCTCATCAAATAGGTTCCATTAAGAGCTCTTATTGCCGCTTCTGCCATTTCTCTATGAGAAAATTTAACAAATCCACATCCTTCATAGATCATTCAGAAAAACATATCAGATGGGAGCGGGGGTGGGGTGGGGGGGAAGGTTCCCAACAAAGAAAAAGAAAACATCTTAAAAACAAATGACGATAAATATCATCAAGAAAATATAGACATTACACACCAGGACATATGCAATAATAATAATAATAAAGGGGGGTTACCACCAATAAGATCATTTCTAGAAATAAATAACGATAAAGATCGGCAAGAAATTGTAGATATTACGCACCACGACTTTGTTTTAAGTCATCTCTCATAATGTAGACATCTTCAACACGACCATATGGAGAAAAGATCTGCCATTGATACTTAGTCAGAAATTTGACGAAACCTTCAAAGATAAAATTAAAATGGAACTGAATAGCAGGAAAAAGATGACAAGAGCTTGTGGCACAGTGGAAGGTGCTCATGATTTCCACTCTTAGGTTGTTGGTTCAAGTCTTGTTACCAACCAAAGAAATAGATAAGAGGACGAGAAAGACAAAGTCAAGCTTTTAGATATGCATGAAAAAACTGGTGTTTTTATCCATCAATTGTTAATTGAAAGCATATAAACATATCCCTATTTATCTATTCATAACGGACAGTCACATGTAACTATCCCCCCCCAACCAAAATAAATAAATAAAATAAAATAAACACAAAATCCCCGCTGAGAAAGTGTGCGTGAGTTTGTCACAACTACAACATGAATTCTGCAACACAAGACCCCCGCAGAGAAAGTGTGTTTGTTTGCTGGAACGGCAAAACAGATTTCATGTAGCTGACATCACCCCAACACCCTCCCACGCAAAAAAAAAAAAGACCCAAAACCCCCGCAGAGAAAGTGTGTTTGTTTGCCCGCCCTCCCTCCCTCTCAAATGCGAACCTGTCATACCTTATCCTTGTCCAAAATTACTCTTTTTCTATCAATAATGTTAATTAAACTCCGCCAGTTTTTGTAACTGCTGGTCCCACGCGTGGATGATTTTTTTTTTTTTTTCTTGGGGGTTGGGGGGGGGGGGGGTTGTGTTTGGCGTTTGCATGGGGTAGGTTGACAGCCGGCATGAAACTTTTCTGCAACATGAATTCTGCGACACATGATATTTGGCATGGGGTAGGTTGACAGCCGGCATGAAACTTTTCTGCAACATGAATTTTGCGACACATGATATTTGGCCCAGGATGGACTGGAATGGCAAAACAGATTTCATGTAGCTGACCTGAATATAGTTGGGACAAGGCTTTGATGATGATGGTGATGGCGATGGTCAATGACATTTATAAAGAAGTTTCTATTAAACTTATATATGCATTGTTGCAATATATATATAATGCAGTGCATCAATGTTCTCACACTCATCCACACAATTCAGAAACCTTTACATCTGCAAACCACTCGTGCATGCTTTACAGGGAAAGTAATACATAAATGCTGGAACAAGCAATACAAGAAGCAGGTTTGCACAATGTATATAAAACTCACTTCTTCAACTTCCCTTTCTGTAGCTTGTCTGCTCATTGATCCAACAAACAGCTTGTACTCAACTGCACCTAAAAAAGAAAGGAAAGATAAAAACAGAGGGAAAGACAGCAGAATCATCTAAGATAATAAGCACTTCTACATGCAGACAACCCACAATAATCAGCATTAACTCATCCAATACAAAATGATTGTCAAGATGTCAATACTGTGATCAACATGAATGTTATTCACTTGAATTTTAAACATTTGTACCCATCCATCTTAACAAAATTCTAGTTTCACGAGTATGAGCGCAAATGTGACAAGATCCTTTCCAATAGAGAGTAAAAAGCTATTATCTGTATTGAGGTTGATCTTAGATTAAAACAGTTCATTTTTTCACTTCAATTTAACACAGATGAACCAGAATCATCAACAAACTTGATGTCAATTATTTTCAAAAACAAAAAATTACAAAATTGAATAAATCTTTTGCACTTGAAATCAAAAGAATCATATATGAACTCTGCTACCAAAAAAAAAAAAGGGATCATATTTGCAGTTTATAGATTAAATTTATGCCTTCCAATAACGAGCATTTACTTATAATATTTATTTTATGTTTTCTCATGTATTGAATTGTACAGTGGGTATCATACCAATTTCTTGATTGTGTTCATTAGGTAGTCTCATGCCTTTACTAAGTTATCCAGCATAAAAGGAGTTATGTTGTGCATGTGAAAGATTATGTTCATTAATCATTAAAATGGAAGCAGTTATGTTATGTGTAAGATCCCAATTCCTAATTGTATGATTTTTATAGATTAATTGTGCTTAGTGGCTAATTAAGTGTGTTTAGGTGTCAATTGATTAGTTTTGATGAGTTAGAATAGTGTTTCGTAAGTTTCAGAAAGTTTTGACAGAGTTTAGTACCTAGAAGGGCCTAGTTGTGATTTTGGAGATAGATGAAGGGTATTTTAGGAATTTCTTTAAATTGTTGTTTTGAGTTCAGTAGATAGATAACCCAAAAACTTTCGTGTTCAGCCTGAAGTCATTCGATGCCCCGAAACCCCTCATCTCTGAAACTTGCTCTTGACCAAGAACATAGCCGTCATTTTTGTAAAAGTTGAGTTTTCTCTCAAGATCTCAAATCGTGACACGCTTGAGCTCGTTGGAAACATAATTTAATTTGTAGCAACTTTTGTTCTTGGCCCCAGAACATCCAAGCCCTTAAAGACCTCCGTTTTACCGGAACAAGTTGTCACTTAAGTCGGGACATATCCGTCATTTCTGAAATTCCTGAAACTATATGAGCTGCACAACCTGGTACTGCTCATCGTCTCCTCCATGCAATCCCAGCAGATAGAACTCATTCCTCTCTTCCTCATTTATTTCACTAGATCCATCAAACACAGGCCATTTCTTCAGGATCTATTGCCGCCGTCGGATTTCTCACCTCAGGAATTGTCTTTGACTTTTTGTTTTTGTTTTGGACTGTGTATATGCCCATTGTTTCAGACCTTACTCTCTTTCTAGGTTGAATTAAAAATACTTCGTTAATGCTACTTGAATATCAATATATTTTGAGATTTGTGCTACTCTGATATCCTGTTATTGCATCTATGCTTATGTTTCTCGTCTATTTTTTCACACAAGCTTCCACCTGTCAGTCCCCTTGGTACAAGAGGAAAATGTAAGCTAAATCTCAAAAGTGGAATCCTGTGGGAGAAAATTAGCATGTAGGGAAATTTTCAATTGGCAACATCATTAACCCCCACATGCAGCCGCGACCCCAGATCGTTTCCCCAACCCTGTCCGGCGTCATGACGTTGTGCATTCCCAATAAAGTGCCGCTTGTCTTTACAAAATACAAGCCTACACACCACCAAACAATCACCTTCTTTCAAATAGTTTTTCCAACACACACACAAAAGGCCCCCAACCAAAAAAAGGAAAAACATAAGAACGCCCGCCCAACTAAACCCCACACACAGATATACACTGAGACCCATTCATCCATGCATGGACACACGCCCACTTGGATGCATATAGTTTATCTTACTATGTGCAAACCACCTGCGATCAATCCAACCCCACTTACCCTAAACTGACCATTATCCAACCTATAGCTACCACTAGATCAAAGTTTCACGGAAATTCAATTTTCAGAATTGTTAATATTTAAGGCCCATAAATCAATGGTTAAGATCATCTGATGGGGCTGGTTTTGCCCAAACCCGGTCCACAATGAGACTTCTCCGTCCCCAACCCACGTGGCAAGTGAAAACAGTGGAACCTGTTCGGCCCTCTCTGTGTATGTAAACTTAAATGAAGCTATGGATACTCAACTTTTGACATTTTTATTTCAAAATCGAAATAATTGCTTCTATGAAGTGTCCCTTATTATGGGCCACAAAAGTACTCAATGACACAAACATACATGCAACCTTCATTAGTATAGTAAAAGATGACATGATCACACGTTATGGTACTCTGTGAGGCCCAGCTAAGGTAGGCCATCTCTCCCTCCCTCCCTCTCGAAAATCTCCTGTGATGCTTGATAATCTCCAAGGTCAATCACAAAAGCAAAATCCTTCAATAGTTAGCAAGAGTGCAAGAAAAAAGCTTCCTCTTCTCCACCTCATGTAGCCAAAACCTGAATCAACTCGGCACCATTAATATTCCTAAACCCAACAGGGAACGAAAAGCAAAGCTAATAGACCTCATACCATCTCAAATCAAACCACCAATTCCAGTGCCCCCACACTGCATCAAACTGTTTTGCCAACAAAATTTTCAAAACAGAAAAAGTTCTATGAAAAAAAATCTCTAGCTCAACATGGTTACCTAAAGAGTCTTCAAGAACCTCCCTACAAGACCTGTCTAGACGAAAGCATGGACACCTCTTCTCTCCAAAATGCTCATCTAGAAAGTATCACCATTCATCCAAAAGCTCCACCATGAATTATTGCCATTATTCATCAAATAATGGTTAAGATTCACCCAATACAAATTTGTTACTGTTGTCTTATTAAAGCAATCTAAACTGAAGACTGATCATAATGCACATGTAGGGTGAAACTCATCAAAGTGAAAAACTGGCCAGGAGAGCGTGAGGAGATCTACGTAATGAACAAGATTTATATTTATCAGAGTATAGAACAAAAAAAGAAACAGAAGAAAAACTCTTTTGTAATTAATAACAAACACATGGTCAGAATAATTACTCAGACAAGGTTAGTTTGGAAAGGAAATAATAATCATATAGTTGGGATTCAATCTCAGTATAGCCGCTAGAAAACATAAATAGATAAATAAACAAACAAGATTAGGTACTAAGATCGAACAGTACTTGGAAAATTACCAAGGCGTTCACGTTCTCCATCAGCATATCTAACTTGAATGGGACCCAATCCCTGGAAAACCCACACATGAGTTGCTTAAATAATGGAGGCCTTAAAGCCAGTGGAAAAATAGGACCATACCAGCAATATGGAGCTTACCCCAGGAAGCGTGACTTGGTTATGCAAAGCTCTAATGGCTCTGTCTGCTTCCTCAGAAGTTGCAAATTTGACAAAACAACATCCTGTAGAAGTAAAGATTTTGCATCCTAGTTCCATCAGGTTATAATCACTCTCTAAAGTACAGTATGTTGAAATGGCTCTGGTACAAATGTAAAGATTATTCACATTTCTGTCTCTGAATTTATATTATTCACATTTATGCAGCTGCATAAGATGCATCAGCAGAAACACATACAAAAACTAATTTTGGAGGGAAAATTAATATCAATTTCTAAAATAAAGTACGATCACTTGGTAAAATTCCACTCAATTCAAGCATTGAGCAGATGGCATGCAGTCAACCCACGTCCAGATATACACAAATTGACACCAAAAGCATAAATAATTCCATGTGAACATATAATATTTCTTCACACTGATGCAAGTACAAATTCCATATTTATGCCAGAAACACAACAATTGTATGCGTGTCCAAATATATGTGAGCAATGACCACATGGAACTGATATACCAAGCATGAACCAGACAAACAGCAAAAATGTACTCTGGTATCTGTTTTGTTGGCAAGTCAGTATCTTCCTTTATCATCACAATTAAACAAGGGAAAATGGACTGTGGGCCTAATGACTCAATAAACACCAGCAAAAATGCGATTGGTTGGAAATTGGAATACAACCAGCAACTACGTTATTGATAACTACGCAAATTGTGGATGAACCGTCACTATCAATTGCAAATGAGCGCAACCTTAAAAAATGCCTGTTGAGAGCATAAGAAAAAATATGACCAGCAAGGTCCAGGGAAGTCACACAAGCTATGCAAAAGGAAATTAAGGGATTCAACACGCGCAAAAATGTGCATTGAAACAGCCAATCAAAACGTCTTTCACATCCAGTTGACATGTCATGCACCATACAAAGGTTCAGCACTTCCATCAGCAGTTATATCAAAAACAAAATCCAGACCACATTACATAACAGTGTTTTTAGTACCATGGACATTAACAGAAGAAATTGGATTGAATCAAATAACAATCAGCTGTGGATGACATCCATATTTAAGATAATTCAAATTTTCCATATTCCAAAAATTCCATAAAGACGGTAGGAAAAAAGAAAAGGAAAGAGAGGAAAAATGGCATATAGATATCCACCCATATTAAACAACAAGCAGCTACCAAAATAATATGGACCCAAAATGGCTGTCATCAACTTCGAAGAACAAGGAATTATCCACTAAATGTATCTCCAACCCCATGCTTATTGGATTGTTGCGGGTCATCCGTTCATATATGCTACAAGATAAAAGGAATTTACAACTCCAAATTGGCCCACTCTTCACTTACTATATGCACAGTAATGGATAATTACGATGATGAATGAAATTCATAACCACCAGAAATTCACAACCACCCACTAAATTTTGCATCTAGCTCTTCATCGGTAAATTGGTAGAGACGGGACCAACTTAGGATTGGTTGTCATCTATTCAACCACAATTCATATTACTAGGGTGTACAAGCCAGCATAGCACATTAATGAAGGTAAAGAAGAAAACACATGAAATCTAAATTTCTTAAAATTCACTAATAGTTTATTCAGACGATCATTGTGCATAGCCTACTTGACTAATCATGCAAAATGAGTGGGCGCCTGAAATAGAATATGCAATGTTTTTATGATGTCTAACTGAAGACTTTGGCTCATAAATCAGAAAATTTTGTTATCCCATTTTTCATCAACAAATGGACAGCAGGAAAAGAGTGCATTTCATCCTGTTCTTTCTTTTTCTTTTCTTTTTTGGCGGTGGTGGATGATGAAAAGGATCTTGTAGTTGCATTATTAATTCCAGTTTTCATCTGACATGACTTAATGGACTTCAAACACCCATTCTGACAAGAAACTCCACCTCACCATTGGCCTCCTAGAGAACATGCTCAAAAGAAGCACTAACTGTTGTAACCTTGATATACATTGTTACACCGTTTTCTATCAGCTTAAGCTTTTAAAGTAAGTAGTTGTCAACATAGTATTAGAGCAGGAGGTCGAGTGTTCGAATCCCTTGGGCTGTTGTGCCTAGTATTCTCCCACGGAGGGTGTTATTCCCGTGCGGAGCCCCTTTATTCTCGATAGAGGGTGTAATTCCCATGAAGGAGCCCGCAAGTATGGGGGGTGTTGTAACCTTGATATACAATGTTACACCATTCTCTATCAGCTTAAGCTTTTAGAGTAACTGGTTGTCAACACTAACAACAATGGTACAGTCTCCTAACAGATGTCTAGGAGATGTTTTTGGCATCCTACAGACAAGAAACTCCACCTCACCATTGGCCTTCTAAAGAACATGATCAAAAGAAGCACTAACATCAATGCTGAAGTCTCCTAGTAGATGTTTCTGGTATCCTACATAGAGTTTTTGGCCTCTGACAAAGTTATTGCTCGATGATTCTGCTTTGGCCTTCATGTCATTTCATCCTTTCCATTTGTCCAATAAATTATGCACTATATTTGATCCTTTCAATTTGTTAAATAAATTATGCACACACACAGACGCACTCAAACGCAAAAATAGGTAAAACTTTTGATAGAACAAAAATATATATATCAATTGCAATGACCACAACTTGTCCTAAGCAATGAAAAACTATTTCTTTCGATTGGTAATTAATTTTCTATTAGAGGGTATGAAAAGGCAAAGGTCGCCACAAGCCCACAAGGACTAAATGCAGTGAAAGATAAGAACAGCAAAGATGCAAGTCAACGTGCCACATAAAGGAATATATAAGCATATGTCGAACAATTGCTTTCGTATTGCATATAAGCTCTCATCAGAACAGTTTCTTAACTCCTTCAGAACAAAACGCCCAAAAACAGATGAGTGAAAAAAAAAAAAAAAATGTCTTATCATTATATTCACAGGCGTCACATAGTCCTCAAAATTCTTACATTTCTCTCTAGCAACAATACTCTAAAAGCTATTAGTAGTGGCATTTACGTCTCTGTCATCTAGATGAACTGGTGTGAATGAGTAGCAAAAAATCTCAATATAAAATAATAATGTTTTCTGGCTAACATGTAGCCAAACTGTATGCATGACATCTGCTCATAAGCCTCAAGTCTACACATCCAATGATAGAAATGGAGATTGTTCCTTTGCCATGAAAGAGAGATCTTATTGAGAAATTGCCAAACAAAAATCAAGCATATACCACAACTCAAGGACGGTAACAGAAGATGTCCATGGCAGTATCTATGAAATAGCCGCAAAAAAAAAGTACGGTATTAAATGGAAACTTTAACGGCAAACAGATTAATTATAAGATATCACACAGTAACAAAAAATAAGTCACATGTGGGGATAGGGAAACAAGCAATCTCATGTGGTGCAAAACAGATGCAATTTACAGTACCCAAGGACCAAGATAACTGCAGCTGACACAGATGATAAAATGAAACAAGAAGATTAGAAGTTCAATGGGGAAAACCAAAGAGTAACAATAGGAAACGGCCGTGTCCTCGAAACCTGGATGGACAATCTAACTTTGAGACATCATTCATTAAAACTGCAGTACCCCGAGCAATTGCAGAAACAAAATTTTATAGAATCAACCATCATGACTTGAATAATGTGCTTAATGTTAACCCACATGAAATAGGATTAAGTTATTAGGGTAAAATCCAAAGGTAGCAGAGAAAAGATTCAACAAACACAGCTTCCCATAGGACCCATACACACCAAAATCATAGAAAGCATTTCAGACCATCATCAACAATTGATCTAAAAAACATCACACTTGCACCTAATCACCATCAAATATGAAAAATAACACAGTAGAAAATACCACTTATCCAACTGCCAATCACATAAAATATCAAACGCTGCAGGCATACAAGATATAAAAATGTATGCCACTTGTTTTTGTACACTCTCGACATACATTTATTAGTAGGGCATGCTCCAAAATGGAAAGCAAGAGAAAACATTCACGAACAGATGTTGGTCTCATGTCTAAAGATAATTATATTAATATGCGACCACATATCAACCAACGAAGGCTGATGCCAAGATTTCATCACCGCATTATGTAACATACAAATACGAAATCTGCACATCAATTTCCATGACGAAAACCACCACCACCACCACCAAATGCACACACAGAAAGGCAGACAACTAGATCCGCCAAGTCAAAAGTAACCAAGAACTTCATCTTAGCTTAAGTAAAGAAATCCTCCAAGTTCACCAATCAACACACATGATATATCATCAAGAAGATCAAATAACATCCAATCCCACAATAAATTGAAAACTAAATTGAAAACCAAACCAAAAGGCTTCTGAAATGTAATGCACCAACCATCCAACACCATACAGAAGGAATTAGTGGCTGAGATTTTTAGAAGGCACCCCGGAATAGGAGAAAACGAATCAACTAGAAATTGTTCTGATGTGACATCGAGGTAAAGAAAATAACTTATGCACAAACAAGACGCATCACAGTCTTAGCAGCTGAGCCCCGATGTGATCCTATTCTTTTCCAACATAATTAAAAATAGTAGATGGCGCAAGAATAACACTTTCGAACATCACACCACAATTACCATTTAATTTAATCCACATTTTCACAAGGATACAGATCGAACTCTTAAAGGTTAACACCCCATGAGAGGATGTCTAGTCGAACCAAAAAAAAAAAAAAACTCCGAACGATGTAATCAATCTATGATGTTTGAATAAAACCAGCCAACAAATTCACTTGCATTCAAAGGAGGAGCATTATCACTTCCATGAAAAGAAAATTTCTACAGTTAGATGCCAAGACACCATAGTTCAGAATGCACCCCATAATGGACAACAGCAAACAAATCCATGACCAACAAGATTTCATGGCCAACCACATTTTTTCATGGGTAGCTAAGCCATTCAAAGGGAATAATCTGGTTGACAAGATATTAAAAAAAAAAAAGTAAGAGAGAGAAAGAGACTGGTCATTGAATCCCCTCAAATACACTGCAGTGGTTAACATCCCAATTAAAACCAACTGTATCTGTCACTAACCATACAACAGAAGCACATCTCAACTCAAGTCCTTGATAATAAAAAAATGCTACAGAATGTCATTGAAAATCTCCACTATGACTGAATTGCTTGATCAATGCCGGTGAAATGTCACCGCTGCAGTGAGTGGTACAAGAGCAGGATCTATTTGCTTTTCAAGATACCAGTGGATATACAATATCAATGGTTGGTACGATCCATAGTCTGGCCTTCTTGTGGAATGATAAGGATAAAAAAAGAAAGTTTGCGAACCAGAACCAAAACCAAGAACCACCAAAATTGATTCAAAAGCTAACAGAGATGAAAGATGAGCTTACTGCTCCCGTCAGCCCCTCAGAGGACCTGAAAAGAGACACAAATACAAATCACAATCTATTCAGAGAAAATATTCAAACATACCTTGTTGTTGGCCGGTTCTCTTATCCTTTATCAAGGCAACCTCGATAACATTTCCATGATCCTCAAATAGCGGCCGAATCTGACAAGAAACGTGATATTCAATGGGAAAGTAGACATTCCTCTAAAAGGCAGGCATGGATGACTGCAACATCTTTAATAGTTGAAGAGCAGGCACAGGAATCCATCCTAAGTTAAAAATGACTAAACAATAGAAACAATGACAGCAGAGAACCATTCCCCTTGTTTATACTTCTCCAGTAATATACTTTGGATTATGGATTGTATGAAAAGTTTCATAGTTATCATTTACTTTGTTTAATTTATGAATATAGTTAATCAGTTAAGCTAACCATATAGTCTTATTTAATTAATTTATATTCCTTTGCTATGGATTTCCATGCTCTTCTTTATATTTTAAACCATGAATGGAGCTCAGGAATTTGTTAATGAACCAAATGAATCACACTGACACACCCCACATTTATGAGTTGAAATAATACTATATTTCGTTAATAATGGTGCACCAAACAGACGATTTTTCTTATTGACCTCTAATTGCGCTCAGCAAAATTAGGTGCACGATGTGCCTTTTGCCTCGGGCTTCAACTATAGAGCAGATCATGTCTCAAATTGCAGGGGTATAATCAAAAACCATGTATGCAAAAAATGCATTTGATAATCATATTTTATCAACCGTATGACACTCTGGCACATTTTAAGTGGGAAAAAACTGAAAGATGGTAGAACATTTTCAAAATTGGAAAAAAAAAAAGACTTTTAAATCACAACAAAACATAATCAGTGCATATACCAAAACATAAAGCTTCCAAATCACAAAAAATGGCATTTATAATGGTACCGAGCATGGACATACCACCGATTCTCTGTCTTGTAATGCTACCTAGCCTTGTGTAGCTTTCTGTGGGCTAGGTGGCCTTTTGTCTGTTGTTGCTATCTATTGTTTTCTGTTGATATATTATCCTTTTTAGCAAGAAAATGACATTTCTAATGGTCTTCTCAGTTAAGTTTTTCTGACATCCAAAACCCATTGAAAATAAAAGCCCTTCACGACTCCTCGAACAAAAAGCAATGCATATACCAAATAATTTCTAAGCCATGACAATATGACTCGTGATAGTGATGAAAGTTTCAATCAATTTGAACTAATAGGTGCCTAATGGATGGGTTGCTTTTGAGAGAGAGAGAGAGCACCAAGGGTTCACAGTTGTTTACTATTCAGTCAGTACTACTCATGTAGGCTTATTGGATTGATGCTCTGAAATTTCTCTAAATGTTTAAAAATGGGTGATGGATTAAATAGTTGCGGAGTTCCATTGGTGCAACTCAGGCTACAACTCTTGTAAAGGGTGGTCTACTGATTGGGATTCATGATGACACCTCTAATCAGGGGTAGTAAAATCGATAACATTAAATAAATGATATAGGACACATGCCAGCCTGCAAACACTAAAAAAAAAAGAGTATAAACATGAGAAATTTAAATCAGAAACCCACTAGGTGAAGGCTCACATCAATGCCATGTGGGGAAAAAAAAAAAAAACAATGACCAATAGTGAAGACAAGGTTCTCAACTATGATTAGCATGAAAGCAACACACATGGCCTTATTATTAGTATGCTGTAAAACTTACATCTTCTTCAGTAGCAGTCCTTGGAACAGATCCAATAAAAAGTTTGGCAAAGTTGCCACCATCACCCCTATCTGAGGAAAAAATCGAACATTAGTATTTTTAATTGAAAATATACAGTCAATTATCATCAGTAACAACGCAACAAAAAAACATTGGAGAACTAAGTTGCTGATGTCAATTATCATCAGAAACAACACAACCAATGAAATTGGAAAACTAAGTTGTTGATTGACACGTAGGGTTAATGATAAAAGCAAATACATCTTATTTCGGATAGAATTATTCATTATAAATAATAAAATAAAGCAAAGATAAATGCAGTAAATAAGGCTATGTATATACAACTTTCACCTCTAGAGTTAAGCATCGTTCCATCACTCTATTAATTTGATCGACACAATGGAAATTTCCGCCTCAGCATCAGATATTTCATAGAAAGCAAGATTGGTTGCTTCATGAATTACACTATCACTGTCATATTGAATAATTATTATGGGGTCATCAGGAAATTTCAATTTTGTAGAACAGCAGTTTGAGGCAATTGACAGTATTATATATCGCATCAGCACGAGAACTCGGCACAACTTTCGCACTTCCATAAACCAATACCCTTTCATTTAGATTCTATTAAAAGGCTTGATAAAACAAGAATCTTTATGGTTAAAAAAGCAGAAAAGGTTGCGCAACAATTAAAATCAGGGTATTTGATGTATAAGTAAATCTGTCAAATGCGCAAGCAAACATGGTTGAGCCTCCATCAAGATTTGGGTCCAAACATTTCTCTTTTTTTTTTAATGGTAAATTGTAACAAATTTGGACCGTGTCATCCTTGCACAGGGACAACTCAAAGAACCCCTCCTAAACATATTCTTCACAGCACAAACGAAGATACAAATTATTTAATAAAAGAAGGGAGAACCTAACGTGTTATTTTTCGAGCTATTATAATCACAAGAAAAAATAAGCTTAATCACCATGTCTTTCTCCCAGAGGGGTCATTCCTTACAGCAGGAAGAAGAAAGATTGAGCTTACACTGGACACATGCAATTCACCAAAACCATCATAGATTCCCAACCTATCAAAACTAGCACACCCCAACAACAATCAAGCAAAAGTGCGCAACTTTTCAAACCCAGGGACAATGTACTGTGTTCAATACATAGAACGCATCCGAAAAATTGGATCTTTTCTCATTTTTCTTTTCCTTTTTCTCCAAATCAATAAGCATCCAACTAAAGATGTAAAATTGGGTACATATGACACAAATCCCCTGTTTCTACAAATTGAATTGAAACATCTTCCCTCATTTCTTGCACCTGAAACCCATCACCCCACAAACCCTAGCTTCTCTGCTATGATGCCTTAACAAGAGAACCCTTTCTCGAAACCGCAAACCATCATTGGTGCTTGTGTTCAATTTAGATTCCCACCAAATCCATAAACCCTAAAACCAATTGAGCGCCCCAAACAACCAAAAATTCCCAATTACAAAAACCCTAAAATCAAGAAAAAAAAATCCCCAAAAAGAAAGAAGAGGAAAGTGTCCACTAACCAGGAGAGCCTCTGCCGCGCTTCTGACCGGGCATCGGCATGGGGTGGCCGTGTCCATGTCCGGGTCCATAACCGCCGCCCCCCATGGGGTGGAAGGGAGGGGGCCCGCCGCCGCCGCCAAAAGGGTGGTTGGGAGGGCTATCGAAGGGAAGGTGGCCCTCGGAGGAGAAGCCGGTGCTGCGGGGGTTGGGAGGGTATCTGTTATTGAAGGGAGGGTGGTCGGAGGAGGAGGAGGATGATGAAGAGGACCACCTGGAGGGCATTCTGGAGCTTCGGTAAGGCTCTGGATTACCAGAGCGGTAGTCTCCCCTGTGTCTCTCCAGCTTTGCTTGTGGAATCTGAGAGAAAAACCCTAGAGAGAGAAAACCCTATAGATTTTTGGAATCAATCCAAGTGAGAGGAGACGAGAGAGAAAAATAGAAAGTGGTGTGGGGGGATGATGGCAGGAGGGAGGGAGGATATATACAAGGGAGTGGGGGAGTCTGACACACGTGTGCTTTGCAGGCATGGCACGTGTGAAGAGGGAGATCCTAAGTCCCATCAATAGGATGGGATGAAACGGGTAAAAAGCTCAGCCCAGCCCGTCCTAAGCCCGAAAATACAAGGCTTTTAAAAAAAATTGAGCCTAATGGAACTGGGTTTGGACAATACATTTTAAAACTCGACCAAAATGGAACTGGGACTGGGTAGAAACAACCCAGCCCGTTCAGGCCCGGCTCGGCCCGCTACAAAGCCCTTTAACAATAATTTCATATATATATATATATATATATATATATATATATATATTGAGGAACAGCTCTATGAGTCATTCTTACAAAAATAGAATAGGGAAAGAGGATATTGAAGAACAATTATGGGATTCACTGGTATATAGTCAATAGAGCGGAACCTCAACTGCTCTTGTGTCCATTGTGGTTCACATGTCAATACCCTATTTTTCAAAGGCACCATTCTTTATCCACCTGAAGCCTGGAAGTATTTTTCGATCAAACCAACAAACCCATAACTTAAATGATGATCACATAAGCTACCAATTAACATATATGGTTGATAGACACCGGTTCCCGCATCCAATTGAGAGGAAAATAATATTGAACTAGCATTGTGATCTAAATCTCTCATCCATGTAGGGTGCTGATGCTACATGACAACAATAGTTGAATGAGAACGAATCGATAGATTAAAGGATTAGAATCATCAAAAGAAAAGCCTATTATGATAGATGATATTTCTCTTGATATAAAATAACTACTTGAGGCATCAACTCGAGAACGCTTGAAGGTCCCAACTATATCATCTATTTATTCAAGTGTCCCAAATAGGGTGTTTACCACCAGGGCCTTGAGTCTGTGATGCAGATTGCTTGTAGGATGACCCCTAAAAAAACTCTCAAATGTGGCAACCATATACCATTACAGCTGACCTGAATATAGAAAAGTCAAGATGATGGACCTATAAAATGTTACAAACCACTGAAGAACATAATGGGTTTTGCTTACAAAACTGAAGGTCCCAATTAGATAATATTTTGCTTATCTCCATAATCGGGCTAATTCCAGGGCCGGCCATGTCCCAACTCGAGCACGTACGGGACGGGATTAGATGTAGGCCCGTTTAATTTAGGGCCGGGATTGGGCAACACCTGGCAGGCCCGTCCCATTTTTGGGACGGGATTGGACAACCCAAGCCCAGGCCAGGCCCGGCATTGACAGGCAGATCCTACAATGAGTCCACTGTGTTTGTGAAAGTTGTAAAACCTAATGCCAGCTTGCCCCAATAAGAGCAGGTCCGCTTAAATTCCCATTTATATCTAAGCTAAAGCCCACAAAAGTAAAGAGCATGAGGGCAGGATAGAGGCCAATTTTGAAAAGCCCTCAATCTTTTTGTTCCGACTAGGGCTTAACCCACTTGACACCTATAATGCCAGTAGAATGATGATGAATGGTGGTTTCAGTTGCACTAGAGCAAACATGATATCGTATTATGGGCATGTTTGATTAGTAGAATTGTGAGAATTTTTGTAGGGAAAAATACTGAGAATTCTAAATACTGCCCTGAAAGTATAATTCTAAATGCTCAACCCCTTCTATCATTTGGAATGCTGAAATTCTAAAAATTCATACTACTAAAAGTGACTTTTTCATGTAGTATGTAATTCTAAATTCGTATTTCAAACGGGATATTTAAAATAACCAAGAAATGAGACATCACATCATTTAAGAAATGCCCAACAAGCATAATTCCTCATGAGAAATTCATCCAACTAAATGGGCCCTATATAAACACGACAATCGTTAGCTGAGCACAGAGCACGTGGTCGTGCTCACAATTTGATGTATCAACCATAAAAACAGAGAACCCCTATCGCGATGTGTCATGAGGTTTGGCACAACCGAACGAATGAAGTAGACCGTTGGATCGAGTTTGTACTCATCTTTGCACTCATCTTATACAGTAAGATTTTTTTGTCCGTGAATCAAGAGGGGTCAAGTGGGGCCTCCAATTAAAGAGGGTCACTTTCATAGTCTATATTTACTACTTTTTTCTCTTTATTCTTCTTTCAATATTCTGTATGAGTAAGGGCTATTACGGAAGCAGATTGGTTTCAAAGTTCACATTTAATTTTAAAAGCGACAATAAATTTATGCTTAAGCACAAATAAAATTAAATCAATATCCTAAAATATCACATATTTACTTATTATTTTCCTAAAATCTTTCATTTTTTTTTTTAAAATTTCAGAATATTTCAGATCACTTTAAGTACTTATAAATATTTTTAATTAATTAAAACTTTAATTATTCTTTATCATGGCCTGCTGCACTGGTTATAAATGAAAAGAAGCAAAAAAGGGGAGGGCCTTGTGGGTTCTGCCAGCGGGGAAAGTAAGCTAACAATGCCGGAGATTACAGAAGTAGAAGCGGCTCGAAGGGCGGTAGAAGAACACTGCGTGGGGAAGAAGATAAAGAAAGCAATAGTTGCAGACGATTCGAAGGTCATCGATGGCGTCTCTCCCTCCCATTTCCAGTCATCCCTCGTCGGAAAGACCATCATCTCCGCCCGCAGAAAGGGCAAGAACATGTGGCTCCAACTCGACTCCCCTCCCTTCCCCTCCTTCCAGTTCGGTACTTTCCCCCAAACCCTAAAACCCCTCTTTCTTTAACCCCCCCTCTTGCAACTCTTAACTGTTATGATTTTTTTTTTCTTTCTACATTGTCATTCAATCCAATGGTGGGTGATGATCAAATCAGTTTTGAATAGGGACCGAGGTCCAATTCACGGCTGTAAATGTTCATGAGAGGGTTTGGATTGATCGTAGATGGGCCACATTGTACGGAGTAAAAATGGGGTTTGGTGTTTTTGAGTTGTATCTGACTTGGGGTGATTTTGCTTTTTGGTCTCGGATTGCAGGAATGGCGGGTGCCATATACATCAAGGGGGTGGCTGTTACTAAATATAAGCGGTGAGATGTTCGTGAGCTTGTTCATTAAACCATGTTTGTTGGTTTGAGATCTTCTGTATTTGTTTGAAGATGGGAGCTACTATTCTTGTGATGATTAATCGTTATTGGTTTGCAATTGCATTCAAAATCCAATCTTTAGTAGTTACAGCGCAAGAGATGATTCTGCTTCGCCTAACTAACCATTTTTTATGGTTGAATCACCTCCTACTTCTTTTCTTCCATATTGATAAGGAAATAAGGAGGATTTCTTATAGACGAATCCTGCAACCGACGCCGTGCAGGATTTTTGGTGAGTGTCTTTAATTTAGGGGGTTCCACTTTGCCGACAGCGGGATTAAAAATCCCTGTACCACCACTTGTGCAGATTCCTATAAATGAAAAATCGGCGAGGAAACAAAACAGCCTGGGAGCCTCTGATGGGTTTAGCACTAAATAAATTAGGAGTAACAGTGATTTGTCCTTGGGTTCAGCAGCAAACTAAAAGAAGGCCTGGAGTTGCTGTACAAATATGCCAGGCCTCCACAGGTAGCCATAGGGAATCATTTTCAGATGGGAGTGTAGACTGCAGACTCAATCCAATCTACATGGTTGATTGGATTTGGGTTTTGCACTGCAAACTATTGCAAGTAATTTAGTTTGCCCTGCACTCTCAGTTGAATGGCCAAACAACTGTTGTACCAAAGCAAGTTCACATGTGTAGCAGGTCCCAAGTAATTAAACAAATATTGCCAATAAATCTGCTAGATATGCAATGAAAATGTCCGGCCCAATGATAGAACCAAACATGCGTTGAAGGCTACAAGGTGAAGAATACAAGCAGCCAATAAACATTAAAGCAGACAACAAGAATTCTACCATGACATTCTCTACTGATGAATCTCTGCCCAAATTCTAGACAAGCTCTTAGCTTACCTAGCACTGCCTTTGTGGTTAATTCAAATGTAAGTACACTGTATCACCGAAAACAGATGCATCCACTGTAAAAAAATTATATATATATATATATATCAATGATATTTTCAAAACATCGTGAAAATATTGCAATCATATATATATATATATATATCAATGATATTTTTATTTTATGTTGTGATATTGTAAAAAATATTGCCAAAGAAAATGAAGATGTCATGATAAAAGTGTGAGAAAACTGTAAAAAGTATGGGGAAATAGGAAAAATCTATTAATATCCTTTTAACTTTATTTTATATTTATTATTTTTAATACCTTACTACATTTTCCCAATAATATACTGAGAAAACTCTAAATTTGA
Organism: Umbellularia californica; assembly: GCA_028538565.1. NCBI lineage: Eukaryota > Viridiplantae > Streptophyta > Magnoliopsida > Laurales > Lauraceae > Umbellularia > Umbellularia californica. Next base: position 94,419,135 of record JAPQWN010000003.1, on the reverse strand, counting down.
CATTTTTCTGAGAAGATAATTACCAAGAATGATATTTGTGACAATGGGTGCACTCGAATAGAAGATAGTGGGTCTCAAGACACCTGTTCTTGTTCTTCTCACTAATGGAGAGAGGACTCGATGGCCAACACTATGTTTTGATTGCTAATCCAGAAGTTCTCTTTCCCTATACAACAATAGCAGGAATTCAGCATTCCAGGAGCCACAGGGGATGGCTGAGATGGCCACCCTGGAAATTCTTTTTTCTAAAATCGTCAAAATAACAATATCAAATGGAATGAGTGAAAATCCCTATGATGTTATAAAGTAAGAAAACAATCACCTAGTTAATCTGAACCATTGATAAAATAAAAACTGCCCTAGACACCTATCTTGTTAAGAAAGTCAAACTCTTACCAAGTTAGGAATCCTCTATTCAAGCAAATAAAGTACCATTAAAAGTTCTTAATTAAAAAATGAAATAGTCCTTCCAAGAACCAAAATTCAGAGAATTTCATAAGTTTTTCACAGGTTTCTTTTTTACAATAAAAGTGCCCCCCCAAATGGTGATGTAATCCTAGGGTTAGGATCGCAAGTGCCGGAGCACAATTAGGGTTCTCACAGGAACAATCACACATAGAAGATCACTCTCCAATGATAAACCCACGAGGGAAAATTCTGTCAACTCAAATCTATGAGATTATCAATCTCTACAATGCCATATATTAAGTAAAAGAAACTTAAGCCCCAAGAAAACTAATTAAACCAGGAAACAAGATAAAATAAGAATCCTTATTAAAATTAGAAACCTATTTCTAATTACATCTCCTCACTAAGATTAGAAATAATTAAAAATAAGAAATTCTCTTAGGCTTCAATCAGTCCCACATGTGGCCCACGAATGTGTGGACTATCGGTGCGGTTGCATCATTCCCCCTAGGTTGGAGCCGAGTTCGATCTCGAACTCTACATTTCTTGATGTTGCTTTTGTAGATATTGTGTACTTGAAGCGCCTTCTTAGTGATACAAGAACTTGACCCTTTCTTTGGTAGTGTCGGCTTCATAGGATGAAGTGTGACTTGCTTTTTACCGTGCATAACTGTGCATGTGTTGTCGCGCATGCCATTAGTTCTGTTACTGTCGTACATCCATGGGTGACCCAACAAGATATCACAACTATCCATGGGTAACACATTACACCAAACTGAATCTGTATAATCATCACCAATAGAAAAAAGTAACTAGACATGCATATCTCACTTGCATTTCATCACCTGTCATTAGCCACCTAGCAAAATAAGGACGATGATGCTTTCGAACATTCAACTGCAATTGATCCACAAGAGCTTGAGACATGAAAATTTCACAATTGCCTCCATCAATCACTATTGTGCATGCTTGGCCATTGGCAGTACCCTTTGAGCAAAAAATATTAGTTTGTAACCATTTTTTCTCAGTAGTTACAGTCTCTTTGATGACCATGAGAGATTCACCGTCATAGGGGTGGAGGATCTCTAATTATTCTTTCTCTTTAGGATCATTTGGTGTATCTTTCTCATCACTTTCATTTTCAATGATGTGGATGCGTTTGGGACATTCCATTGCATGGTGCCCTTGTTGCTTACAATGAAAGCAAGTGATCCTATTTTGACCTTTGGACTTATTGAAAACTTTTTCCGATGAACCGTTTTGTTTAGAATCTTGCATTGATAGGGTCTTTTGTGCAGTCCATTTAGATGCATTAAAATTTCCTGGCTTGATAATTTGTAATATCCTTGGCCTTGATAGCATGTTGGATTATCTAATCAACTTCATCAAATTTTTTTAATGTAAGGATATGTTGTATATCAATTCTTAGCCCATAAAAATATATGTCAACTAACACATCATCATCTTCATTCAAGCCACAAAGAGCTTGCAATCTTGCATGGTCAGAAACTCCTCAGAATACTCAATAACAGTTTTGGACCCTTGTTTCAAGTCTTGAAAGCTTGTACACAGGTCTCTGGAATAGTTGACGGGAAGAAACTTTTGCTTCAATAGATTTTTCATCTCAATCCATGTCTCAACGGGGTCAATGTTTTGATTTCTTCTCTTCTTTTGTAACTCAGCCCACCAAATCGCATTATACTTGCGAAATCGAGTTACCTCTAGGCTAACTTTATGACCATCCGTCATTAGCTTGTGTGCAAAAATATTTTCCACACACACTAACCAATCCATGAGCTCATCTGACTTTAATTTCCCATCACATTCAGGAATTACGAGTTTAATTCCTAAATCACGATCAACATTGACTACTTGTGGATCTCGTTGATTCCGATTATGTTCTCCATCATCTCGGTGATTATCCTCATGCCGATTATTTTCCAAATTGGCTAATCGGGTTTCCATCCTGGCAAGAGTTTCTTGGATTTGAACCATCGTTGTGGAGAGTTAATTAATATTTTCCGGTAACTCCGCAACGGTTCCCGTCAAATCCTCCGTATTTGTAGAGAAAGACTCCACTTCAGCCTTCTTCTTATGAACCACCATTATTTTAATACAATAATAAATAAATAAAATGACTAACCTGATGTGTAGATGGAATTGCGGCACAGTCGCAAAGTTGAATTTTTGCTCTTTGATTGGTCAAATATGGCCACTGTTTGGGTCCAGCTGATTTTTGCTACCGCTAGCTTTGCTTAGACGTGATCCAACCCTGTGCTTGGTAGGGATAGGACTCGGTACACTATAGATTTAGAAGCTGCAAAGTGGGAACACCTTGCAACACATGCCAGATGTGGGAAACGTGTGAGAGGGGCTAGGTTTCCTTTACTCTCTTTGCCTCTGCCTCGATTCCGATGCTCGAAAGTTATCAAAGGAAGGAAGCTGGGTTTGAAAGTTTCTTGTCTAGACACCTTCTCAACGAGGTGAGTGGATGGGAGGTCATGCGATGGGAGTGAGACGAAACTTTGCCTCCTTGTTCCTTCTTCAACACGACGAGTGGGTTTGGGGTCGGGTTTGGGATTTTGGAAAAGGGCATTTGGCTGGGGTTCGGTTGGGCAGTGATGAACGGAACGGATTGTGGGGTTCGGTGGTGGTGGGATTGGTGTCGGTTGGGGTTTCGGAAGGTGACGGGTGTGGGTTTCGGGTTTGTAAGGGGACGAGGGTGGCTGTGAAGATGAATAGGCAGATCGGTGGTGATAGATTGGCGAATGGACGGATAGGGGTAACATGCCAATCGATCAAGGGATCGTTCGGCTCTGATACCAATTGATGCAACCCTAGGGTTAGGATCGCAAGTGCCGGAGTACAATTAGGGTTCCTACATGAACAATCACACGTAGAAGATCACTCTCCAACGATAAACCCACAAGGGAAAATCTATTAACTCAAATCTATGAGATTATCAATCTCTACAATGCCATATATATATTAAAAGGAACTTAAGCCCTAAGAAAACTAATTAAACTAGGAAACAAGATAAAATAAGAATCCTTACTGAAATGAGAAACCTAATTCTAATTACAACTCCTCACTAAGATTAGAAATAATTAAAAAGAAGAAATTCTCTTAGGCTTCAATCGGTCCCACATGTGGCCCACGAATGTGTGGACTATTGGTGTTGCTGCTTCAGATGGTCCACATGGCTCCTTTGGGTTATCCCTGCTTCACTTTGCCTCTTGTCTTGCTTACCAAAAAAGACAAGGTATCGAGAACACAGAGGAACAACGTCAATCCAGAGGTTTGTCCTAAAGACAAGTACCAATATTTTTACCGAATTGGATTTTCACACTTGTGATAGCTTTCCAAATGACAGTGCCCTTTGCAACTGCTTTGTTAATAGATGAGCTTTTATATTGTCTTGTCCATAACCGAGGGAAATAGCTAGGGGCTTATAGTGCAGTCCAATTCCATTTGGGGATACAGTCATCTGTTAATGCACTGCTCTAGAAACTTGAAACCCCTTTGTTCTCATAAAAAAGGGCACGATAGATCCACTGTGAAAAGGGAACTTGGGGATGACCTAGTGGTAAAGGCTCCCACTCCCATGCCACCCCCAGGGATCGATCCCTGATGGGTGGCTTTACTCCTCTCCAACTTGGCCATTGAGCCAAGTAAGAAAAGAAAAAAGATCTACTTTGAAATGGATGTTTTTGTCATGTCATGGTAATTTTATTTGTCATTGCTGAATGAGAAATGAACCTTTCACTCTCCTTTTTTTATCATGTCATGGTGCTTTTGACTAGAAGATGTTTGCAATAGTTAGTGTAGTCTTCATATATTAAAAGCTTGTAACATAATCAAGTGCTGCTTTCAGATCTGCAGTAAATGATACTGATGAGTGGCCTTCCAAATATTCCAAAGTATTTATTGAAGTAAGAGTTCTAATTCTTTGCACAATGTCAATGAAAAATACCTCTCTACATCTATTTTCAAGGTGCTCCTAGTATTTATAACAAATGATAGTTGAAGTTGTAGACTTGATTAGTTATACTCAGTTGCTAATGTGGAAAGGCTATTTCATTTTCTTGTTTTCTTTCATTGGAATATATGATGGACTCCATCTGCGGCTGAATGTAGCTTCGAGGAAAAGAAGGGGGGGTGGGGGGTGGGGGGGTTGGTTTGTTAATAACCAGTAACACCAAAAGCTCTAGCTATAGTGAACGACATAATAATTTATTTCAACACCCGCCTCGAATGGAAAGTCATTTGAATTCGAAACTCAGCAGATGGACAGATGAAGATAACATGCCTCTCAGGGGTTTCGAACTCGTGGCCTTTGGCTTTGATACCATGTTAATAACCAGTAACGCCAAAAGCTCAAGCTATTAGTGAACAACATAACAATTAATATCAACAGGGGTTGTATACATGGGATGTGTTCATGTGCAGACGTCTTGCACGGAAGATCGTACAAGGTAGCTTGTGGGGCTCACTTGGGGCCCCACCAATCAAAGATGAGGTGGGGGATGGAAAGATCCAAATAGGGTCAGCCCATATATGAAGTTTCAAGTCAATCTCATGAACCCCTTGATCTGTGGCCCACTAGTTTTAACGGTTTTAAAATCAATATATTAATTTTTTTTAGTATCAATCCATTGGTCCAGTTCATTCTGATCAGTGTAAAACCTGGGATTCATGACATGGGGGATGGGCATGGGTTTGGTTGATGGGCTCGGATTGATCGGGTGGGCCCCACGGGCTGTCCTCGCCTGAACAATAGTGTGTGTACGCACGCGCATGTGTCATGATTGCATATAATTCCGTTTTAGTTTGACAGTCACTCCTAAACCTTTCAAGTTTCAATCGATGTACTAGTGAAGCCCACTACCACCATCTATACTATGAATTAGCATGTGATCCATTACACAGTGTTTAGAAGTGAGTCTTAACTTTTAACCTTTGTAGTTGAGTCAGGAGTAGCATTTTCTGCTCTAGCTACACATTTTGTACATCCTGATTTTGGTATTTAATTTGGTGTCTTGGTTAAGTCTGACACATGGTGTTGCTACTCTGTCATCTGCTGGTCTGAAGGCTGGGAGAGTTGCTTCACATAGACAGGTGGCTGTAAATTGCCAAATCTATACAATGAGTCTTGCTTCCATAGAACTTACCAAAGTGGCCAAGGATAGCAGGATAAAGCTTCAATTTTTTTATTTCTTATTTTTGAATGGTGCTGGATAAAGCTTCAATGCTGGTGATAAAGATGAATTTGGCTATACTCTTACATATTTTCAAAATGAAACTGAAAATCTATTATAGGTGGCAACACAATCTTAGAGGTCATTTGTTTGCACTCATTTACATATATAAATGGTTCACATGATTAATGGTTATGTATCGTCAGATATGTTTGCGCTCATAATGCATAAATGAGGTGTGAAAATGGTGTGTAAATAAGGCCATTTTTACACCAAAATTTTCATACCTAAATAGGTATGAAACCCTTTCATGTCTCCCACTTGCAAAAAGACATCAATACATGCTTCACTTGGTGATTGCATTTGGTTATGCAATTGTTCACTAGACCAAATCCAATCGACCATTTATATTTTTTTCATGCTTGTGGGCCCATTATCTGTAATCCAAACCATTCCATTTGTTTATTGAACTAATAAAACCCATGACCTTTAAATTTATTATCTTATATCTTCATAGATTTTGAGTAATTTGTGAAAATGTCCAGAAAATCCCAAACTATTAATCTAATTTTCTACACTTCTGTGGGCCACTAATTCATGATCCCAACCATCTAATATTCCCATTTTAATGATAAGCATCAGAGCACCTAGTTTCATATCTTAAATCTTTTTGGATTTTGAGAAATTTGTGAAATAATCCGAACACGTCTAAGACCGTTGGATGTACTCATTTACTATGTGAAAATGGTGATTTCGGCAAATGTAATGTCTTTCTTATATGTAACATTTGCATATGTAAAACCCATTTTCCCATCCCATGTGTTAAAGGCAAATGACACCTACTGTCATATATGTTTCATATTTACTGATGACCATAGAAAAAACTTTTTTTTGTTATCTGCAGCTTGATGATGGCTTGGAGTTCTCTTTTACTGATAAGAGGCGTTTTGCTAAAGTGCGCTTGCTTGAAAATGTACAGTATAACTCATACCAAAGTACTTTATATTTTTATTATTATTTTTTTTCCATCTTGCGGGTCTTGGTTATTTCTTTTCCTGATAATTTTGTATTATGATTTTGTTTGTTTAGCCTGAACTTGTGCCCCCAATATCGGAGCTGGGTCCGGATGCTCTATTTGAGCCCAAGCAAGAAGATGAATTTGTTGACTCTTTGACGAAAAAGAAGATCGCAATCAAAGCTCTATTACTTGATCAGGTTGAAGCCTTCCACGTATTTCCAACACTATTCTTGTAATTATACTTTTTCCCCCAAAGGTTTTAAGATCATGTGGAAAGGTATAATGTTGATACCAACTGTGATACCCTGCTACTTACAAAATGGACAACATTGTGGTACAGTATGACACCGGATACTTCATATGTGCAAAGTCAGCCCCTGCTGTATCAATGGCATGTCCTTGTCATATCCCTAGGCATAATAACTTACTAGGTGTTGCATGGAATTGTTTGCTTCTGAATCTTCCCCGCAATCATTTGGTTAGTGTCTTCTAGTCTGGGTGGCCCTTTAATCTTCCCCATTCAAGTGGAATCCATCAGGTTTATGCTCACATGTAAGAAAGTTGGTGATACAACAAACAAAATGCATTTTGTACTTCATGATACCCTATATTTCCTCCTACAAAGGAGCCAGGGGCATAATGGCATTGGGGACTAGGTAGTCCAATCATTTTACAAGGTCCACATGCATTCATATGTGTGTGTGTGCATGCGTGCCTGCTGTTATAGCAGCTTTTGGGGATGATCTTCACATTCGTGCAAGTTTAGAACTGTAATTTATATTGACTTTTAAATTATGCTCCACATCTAGTTTTAATCAAAGATGTCCATATGTTGTTGTAATCAAGTAGTCAAATTGCAAATAATCCTTATGTTGTAATCTGTCTTCCTCATCGTCGCTGTCATCATCATCATCATCAGAGCCTTATCACATAAATCTATGGTCAGTTAAAAGAGACTCTGAATCTCTTTGCTTATAGACTCCAACCAAGCTAGGACCACAAAACGCCATTACACTTTAACCTAGAAAGTAAGGACTCTCACTCTCATTGTGTGCATGAGTGAAGCATTGAGATGCTCTCTCTACCTGTCATGTGATAGTGCTATATGACACCATTCTCTGACTTGATAAGGACCCACTTACTCATCTACATTGCTGCAAACCTCACCAACTTAAGTCACCTTTGTGAGTTCTGTTTTTCAACCCGACCCTATTTAATACTGAATTCTCAGTTACTGCACAAATTGACATGCCTGGTGCTTCACCCAAGATCGTAAATGGTCTTCCTCTTCTCCTAGTACCTTCCACTTGTGACCCTTCTATTCATCTCTTACCACATTTAATTAATCAATCAAGATCACTCTATTGTTGAAACCACAAGGCTGCAAGTTCGAGTATTGATGCCATTAAAAAAATCAATGAAGTTGAGTGCACATTTTTGTTGTAATCAAGATGGTCAATATGTCCAATGTAATATTGTAATTTATAACAACCCGTACTAGTGCCTAGGTGGGGGCCAGGGAAAGGGACAGAAAACTTAAGACATTAGCAATACAATCAAATATGGTTGTATCGGCAATAGTACCAAATGCTATAAATGCCCGGGATTAAACAAAAAGTTATATAATAACGTAATAAAGCGTCAAGATTTAAATAGTACATTGATGTATACCAGGGACCCATTGTTTTGTGTTCATGAATCATGACCATTAGTATGATGGGTCCTGTGCTTGAGGGATGCCTAACTGACCTTCCTGGTCGAAGATTCTGCTCATCCATAACAACCCAGAAATGTACACCATCATGGTCTAATTCTAGCAGGCCATAACAACACACAATTTTTTTTCATTGGTGTGCCTTAGTTATCTTCATATTTGTGCTTTTCTTTGATAAATTCATTATTAAAATAAAAAGCTGATTTATCCACCCAAAGTCCCAAATTGTAGAAGGAAATAGAGGTGTTTAAGGACTTTAGAAAGGCCCCGAAGAAAATCCTAATTCATAAGAAGTGATCCCTTCCTGCTAGAGTATGGTGCAGATGGAAGCTTTCTACCTGATGTAACATGTCCGGGGCCCATATTTTCATGATCAGACCCAGTCATATCACCAAAATTGTACTCAAGATGGAGTGTGATGCAATGTTTGGTTAAGCATGTGCACAAAACATAACCATATATTTCACTCGTGATCAATCCAACAAGGCATCACACCAATCGAAGTGAAATTTGGGCCAGGTGCGCTCCAAATGGAGACATATGAGACACTTGAATGAATAGGAGTGTTTCATCACACACAGCCACCTAGGGATCAATCTCTGGGTGGGTAGGTTGTCTCACGTGTTATGTACCACTGACCAAAAGAAAAAAAAAAAAAGGGCTCCACTTGTTAGCTGCCATTACCAATCTTCACCTTACCAACAGCAGCATAGGATCAATTCTCCTAATTCATTGCTTCTTTGTTTAGACAATAAGAAAAGGAAGATAATATTTTATTAAGGAGATGGTGGTATTCTTTGGATATTGGTGGCATCCTCGGCAAGGTTTTGAATTATGATGCCCGTCTCCATGTTGGTTGAAACTGAGATGAGTTGGTGCCGCACCAAATTACCAAAACTATAGTAACCATTTATAACTTAACTATGATTGTCATAATATTATTTAAGGGGAGAAACTCTGCCAAATTTTCTTTTCCATTGCACTTATAATTCCAACTTCCAAGCTAGCACAAGCCTATCTTCAACATCATTACCGAAATAGCCACTTCTTATTGGATAACTATAGACACTCAATGGATAAAATACCTAAAATAACAAACAACTCTGGCTTCATTATCATACGGATACATTGATCGTCAATGTTGTGTAGTTCACTACCATAAACTCCAGCTTTATCGCCATACTGTTACTTTGTTCATCCCTGTAGGCCCCATTATCCATGATAAGTAGAAAATTTTGTTTTGCGTACCATACTAGTACTTGTTCCTTTCAATTCAGAGTTTAAACTTACAGGACAAATGTTAAAATGAGTTCCTACATATGTTTTTGGTTGAGTCATTGTGTGGCTTAGTTCCTGTATTAGTATGTGCCAGTCCATGCCAGTATGAGTCGGGGATTTTTTTGGATCCTGATCACAGACTTGTATCAGTCAGTAGTATCGTTAAATGAACTTGCCTGAATCAACTCGGTGTTGGACGAAATCTCAAACCATTCTTAGGCCTTTTGTGCTGGCCCTACTCCAGGTGATTGCCTATGGCATGGCCTTAGACATTGAATGATCACCTGGATGAAGGTGAGCCTTGATCATTGTTGCAGTTCTAGGTGGGGCATTCCGGTCAATGATGGGGGTAAATGTATATCGTTAATAGTGGTATCCACGAAGAACCATTTGGTCTTTGTATTTTCTTCACATTTTAATGTTATATTCATATGGCATTTTATTCAAAGTTAACCAAAGATATCCATCATTCCCATCTAGAAATAACATGTCTGACATTGTCTACGGTAATTGACTAGGGAAAGGATTATATAGATTCTAAATTTATGCTTGCTTCACTGCTGTAGATATAATATAATTTAAAGGTATATAGTTGTTACGATTACTTTATTATTATAATATATATGGTTCATTCCAGTTAAATGTGGGCTATAGCTCGTTAAATTTTCATCTTTCCTAGACTAGTTTGTGGACTATAGCCTGTCTGCTGACTTGTCCATGCTCCCACTGAGGGTATTGAGGGGTATTTGTGGATGAGCTACATCTTTCTTTGTATCTCATCAGGTCTATTTCACTTTTTGGTTGTTCATAAAATTCTTTAACTACCAATTAACACTACTACCAGTAGCAGCAGCAGCAGCAGCAGTAGTGGTAATAATAACGGATAATAATAAATGGTGACCTTTAGACAACTTCTATTTTGCAGAGTTTCATTGCAGGCATTGGCAATTGGATTGCAGATGAAGTGCTTTATCAGGTCAGTGCATACCATGTTTTCAATTGATGGTCTCTTTAAAAAATTTTGTTTTTCAGTTATCTAGATGAGGGCATTGGTTACATATTCAAGTTCTTGGAATTTCAGCTTCTGAGTTCACTACGGACATTTTACATTTCTCGATTAAATTGGTGCTATCAAAAGTTAGTGCTGGTGAATTGTCAAAATTATATTACTAGGAACATATTGTTGCATTCATTTAAATTCTAATGGGTTTCTGAAGTTATTTAATATTTCTCAACTACCCCCTTAGATCTTTTGATTGTCTGTGAAGTTTTAGCTGTAACTTTATTTTCTGCGGTTAGTTTTTGGATCTCTTGTTCAGGACCAGAAAATTCTAGTCCAAGTCGAGTGATGTACTGTAAGACTCACTGAAACTTTGGAAGGAGGGCAGCTAATTTTACTGCCCTTGTTTAATGTACAATCATGCAATTTGAATTTAGTCTAATTCAAGTAATGGACTGCAATACTCACTGAAAATTTGGAAGGGGACAGCTAGTTTGACCACCCTTGTTTAATGTACAACCAAGCAATTTGAATCTAGTATGTATTGGAGCAAGATTTTATTGCTGATCAATATAGCGGCATGTCATACACTGTTGCTGTTAATATGATCCAAATAAGGCAGATCTTTTATGGTTTCTTGATCTGATTTTCATTTATGTTAAACTTGTCTTAAAATTTAGAGGCTTCCTAATATTGTGAAATGTCGAGACAACTTCTTCATGGGGGGTATAGAATGTCTCAACTCTCAAGTATGTAGGATGCCCTTTGATTTGATTTGTGCTGTCTCTGGTACTGTTCATATGCACTTTATTGATGACTTGAAGTGCCTTGAGACGTGTGGATATGCACCTCTGTATGGGTGCAATGAAGTGCAAGTGTCATGGGATAATGGGTTTCATGATGTTTATCAGTAGTAACTTCTTGCATTTTCCCCCAGGCCAGAATTCATCCACTGCAAACTGCTGCAAGCTTGCCCAAGGAGAAATGCAGAGATTTGCTTAAATGCATCAATGAGGTGAGTTACTGCTCTGCACTAACTTTTGTCTTGCAGTCATGTGGACCTTATACTCAGAAAGCATCCATTTTTCATGATCTTTAAAGCAAATGTAAAGTATAATACTTGTAGGTAATTCAATATGCGGTTGAAGTTGATGATGACTCCAGCCGCTTCCCAATTGAATGGCTGTTTCATTTTCGGTGGGGAAAAAAGGCTGGAAAAGTGAATGGTAAGATATAAATCTAATATTCGTTCATATTGGTACATTTAATTGATTTTACAGGTCATTGAGAAAGCACTGGATGTTGGAGCAGATAGTAGCCAGTTTCCTAGTAACTGGATTTTTCATTCCCGCGAAAAGAAACCGGACAAGGCATTTGTTGATGGTTTGATTCCTGACTTTCAGCAGTCTGTCTTCCACCAGCATCACATATAGTTATATTCTAAATGATTTTCCCTTCATTTCTCTTTCTTTCATTTCATCAAAAAAGAGAGAACATTAGTGCATGTAGTGCTGCTGAGCATTCCATACATGATACATCCCATACGGTGCAAGTGCATTAATAAAACTTAGTCATATCCTATATTCTTCTTTTTTAATTTTTAATTACATCTAATTCATATGAAGGGGGCTTGGTGTTCCTAAATCAATCATAAATCTCCTTTCAGACTATTTTCTAAGAAAAGAAAGAATCCTATTTATTGTTTTTCCTCCAATTTTGTTCTGTTAAAGTTTCTGATGAATTGCTTAGCACCTCAAGCGTTTCAGAAACCTGAAATCCTTTTAAGGACTGGCTACAAAGTTTGTCCTGACGATGGTTCAAACTAGCCTGTTTGAATCATTTGCTTCTTGATTCACTAAACATATAGTAGTTCATGAATTGGCTAGAACTAGTTTTGCAGTTTGCTTAGGCAAGTATGCTTACATGTGGCCATTCTGGTTCTCATAAATTAAAGGAGGCCCACCGACAAGTATTTGGTTATCCCTACAAAAAAAACAAGTACCTACTTACTAATTAATTGTCAAATTGGACTTTAAGAACCATACAAATTTTGATCAAACTACATTGAAGTAGAAAATCTGTTGTGTTCGTCAATGCTATTGAACTTGAATTACGAAAGGGCAAACTGAAATATAAATTAAATGAACCTACTTAAACAAATTTGTGAACTATAACTGGTTCCTAACCTACGATCATCATCGAAGCCTTATCGCATCATTTGGAGTCAGATTAGTGAGTTCTATTTTATCACTTAATTGTTGAAACTTGAAAGCAATGTCTCCCTAGTTCTGTAATCTAGCATGTGTTCTCCCAGTACTTATTCCATGTCTTTATTGGCCTTCCTCCCCCTTTGTTAGTTTACCTGAACTTGTTACAGTAAAATACCGTCATTAAAAAAATAATAATAATAGTAATTTGTATGGACCAATTTCTGATCTTCCGCAGACGTGCCCAAACCATCTCCAGCATCATCCTTTGATATTCTTTTCTATTGGGCTCCTCGTGTATTTCTTGGCACACACTTATTTCTTGTTCTTTACTTTCTTATACTTCCATGTAATGAAAAAGGAGTCAAACTAGACATTGATATTTGAACCCATAACATACAAGACATCGTCTCTGTTCGGTAGCTCCACAATATACAATACTTGGTGCCTCGCCTTTACCATGGCCGAGTGATGGAGAGTGCATATGCAAGAGTATGCTCCTACATTTTGCCACAGGCCTTAGTTACCATTTTGGCACACCAATGTTATCTTAAAAGTAATAAGAAAAAAAAAAAAAAAAAAGAATGATTGGTACAATTGTAAGCACTGAAAAGCTGTGCTCAATTGGTCTTTCCTCATGTGACTTCACTGTGGTTGCTTTGTGCGCCATCTCTCCAGGCTCTGCCACGTGCACTCCTGTGGATCTCGATAGTGCATGTATGATCTTTGTGTCATCTCACGAGCGTGTAGAGGCTTTCCAATCTATGAATATCTTTAGTTTCAATGTTAATTAGCTTGACAAAATTTAGCCTTCAGGGCTGCACTTACTGGGCTCTGCACCTTCAAGTACTAATTGTTCTGGGCTTTCCATCTGACAACAGGGAGAACAATTGAATTCATCACTGCCGGTGGCAGGGTATGGCCTCTCTCTCTCTCTCTCTATATATATATATTATTGCCGGTGCACTTGGAGCTCTGAATTTAATGCCCTCTATTCTCATCATTTAGACATCAGCCTTTGTGCCAGAACTACAAAAGTTAACTGGAGTCCAAGCAGGAAAGTTACCAAGTAAACCAGCAAAGAAATCCGATAAAGGAGAATCAGGAAGTGGAGAAGATGGAGATGAAGATGAAGTAGAGGAAGGCCAGAATGCAAAGCCAAATGGAAGAAAGAGATCAAAAACCAACCATGGTGCTAACAATGAAGGTCCACCAAAGAAAACATCAAAGGTGGCAGCAAAGAAACAAGTGAAGGTGGCATCAAAAAAGAAAGTCAAAACCAGACATGACAGTGATGATGACGATGATGATGATGATGAACCAAAGAAAGTCGTCAAGATGACACAAAAGAAACAAAGAAAGGAGATGAAGACGGTGGAGAAGGGAGTCAAAATCAATGAAACGAGTGCACAGGAAAAGAAGAGGGCCGGGAAGTAGGATGCCAGTCTACAGAACCCAGGGTTTTGGACTAGTTAGATGACTGTAAAAGACATTTTAAGGGTTTGTATATTATGGCATCTTCTTCTTTTTGGAGTTTTTGGTTGAGTGATGAGGACACACGGATGGATTATAGATGTACAAATTTAGTAGTTTCCATTATCTTTCTAGTGACTAGGCAGAACAGCTACAGGCTACTGCAATTACTCCCAATCTGGTATGGAGTGGAACATATGGATGGAATTTAAAGAATCCTCGAAACATTATTTTTATCTTCATTTTTTTTTTTTTTTCTAGGAGATCACGCCCTTGTGAATCGAAGCTCCCTGAGCTTCCTAACCATCTGATTTGCCTGTGGTGCCAGCTCTTCTAAATTCTTTAAATCTTGAATTTGCTCCTGTGCATTCACCTCTCACTGTCATGCTGGGACCCACCTATCACCAATCTGTCCACACACATGGGACCCCCTAATCACACTAGATCCATTTGGTATGCAACCATCCGAATGGATTCAATCATTGGATCGAGGGTCAAATTTTTTTTTAATATAATATGGTAAACCTTGTGGGCTACAGATGAAAGGATTAGAGGCACCGGAGATCGTGAATATGAGCGAGAGAGAGGTAGAGGTGGGGTACCCGTACATGCATTCCTTGAGGTTGTGCATCCCACACCTATAAATATAGTGCCGCTCCAACGGACACTAGGAAAATGTGCTTAAATCATTTCCATCCATTCTAAAAGAAGGCGCATATACTCGAATTGAAGCCAAACATAATCCATTTTTTATGAAGAAAACACAAGGAAGATCGGTGAAACATTCTTTAATTTTCAATGGTGCATTTCGTTACTTTAAGCATCTATTTAAAGAAGAATTTTCTCCCACTAGCCAACTCCAGCTCTACGGGGCTCACTTGGGCCCACCTTTGATAAGACATCATGCCCAGCGTTAGGTTTGCTTAACTCATCAAGCCTTAAAATCACTTTTGGATTGAATCTTGAAAAGAAAAGAAAAAAAAAATGTATGGTTAAGAAGGCCACTAAGCTTTAAGACTATTAAATAAAGGGCTCGTATGATCTAATGACGCTGACTTTTTGCATGTCTCTAATTCATAAAGAGATCTTTCCATCCATTCCATCTGCAATTATAGGATAGCATTCAAGTGATCCCGATTCGAATGGGCGCTCTAAAGTCGGTGCTAGGCATCACAGCATGGCGGTTCAATTGATAAGGTGTCCCTCATTTTGAATGGTCTGGATGGCCGCTCCCATGTTTCGCTGCGCACAGCTATATAAAGCTTTGACGTAATATATGACTGACTGACATCCAGGTCTTCCCCTCCACGACTCCCACACAGCACTGGAGGCTCCCCACATTCAAGCAGGAGGCAAATGGCTGATGAAACGCAGGCACGAACTTTATAGGGAAAATATTTAGAGAAACAATGAGGTAGAAAAACACAAGTTTGCAATAACCACACAGAATTCAGTGTAGCAGTTGCGTTTGTGTAATATGTATATCAGCACATAATACTACGTCTTATCTTCAGAATTCAATTATGAAGCCATGGCACTGGCTAGCAGGTCACAAGAAAAAAGGCAACTGAGGTCTAGCAATGAACAGATAATGAAGTGAAATCAATTAGCTCCAAATCAATTGGGACGCATACATGGCTTTAAACCAAAACTGACATTATTAAATAACAATTTAAGGACTCTTTGGGTTGGGGTAAAGACAATCAGCTTTCCTGTAAATTTTTATCGACGTCATGGCAAAAAAAAAAAAAAAAAACACCAAAGCAACTCGATTAATGAAGATCCAAAGAGGCCCTTCAATATCTGACTCACCCAACCAAGGCCTTGGTTCTGTTAGACCCTATCATTCAGTTCATCTCTTCATTTGGATCAAGAAGTGGTAAGATAGGTGTGCCATTCAAACACAGTCAGAAAATATACTCAAATAATACAAACAGAAGATGTTATTGTATGAAAGCTTTCCACTGTGTCCATAACAGCAAATCAACATGATAAAATAGAGAAAGAAAACACACATATCCCATGTGTCTGGGGCAAAGTACCGAAACTGAGAAACCATCCTGGTTGGCACCAGTGACAAGTTACATTCAACGCAACCATCGGAATAAAAGCAATGCTATGCCATTAATATGGTCCTCTTAAAGCTATAATATTATTTCTACATAATACTGTTTTTCTCCCCTCTTATGATTTGGCCACAACGCAAGCCACTGCCAATTAGAAGCTCTTTCTTTGAAAAGTTTTTGGCAGCTGAACCCCGCTCTAGATATCAGCTGCTGCTGATGACGACAAACATATGTATATCCAACAAACCAGACTGTAGACAACTCTCACAGCCGCAAAATATGGCAAAAGCACTTTTCTGCTCCACAGGATCTAGAAATGGCATAATCTAAAAGGCTCCAGCCCCATTGCAGATCTTGATATACTTAAAAACATCCTGACCGACCAACCAAAAGCAAGCAACTATGCATATCTTCTTTGTTACTTCCAACCACTATCCCTTTCTTCGAGTCTGGAGAGCTCTGCACGTGCTGATAAGACCAGAGAAGACCGTGATTAATACAGAAATACATCATACATGAATGGTTCAATCTACTCTAGGCACAGGCTCCCCATTATTGGACCAACACCCAACCCATTTTTAAAGGGGATCATCTGATTTACTTGGTGTTTCGAAACAACATCAGGGGCAGCATTTCTTCAACCAATGAAAATCACCATTCAAAGGAAAAAAAAAAAACCAACGAAAATCCACCAGACTACACACTCTCCTTACAACATGGAATGAAATTACACACTTGCATGTGAAAACCAGACAAAGTATGTCAGGCGACTTAGGTCCTAAGGCTACTACTATGCAACCATCCTTGCACACACCTTGCAGATGGAGCATTATTGGCTTCAAATGATTATGTTTCAAAAATGTTACCAGAACCTCGCCAACGACACACTCCCCTCTTTAAACTGTCATAGGCAGCTGCGGAATCAATAAATCAGCTAAATCATCTGTTCATTCAATGTCTGTCTAAATTTAGTTGAATTTAGAAGGACGACTTCAATGTCAGAACAAAGATTTTATCTGATTTAGAAAATCACGAGACTTTGAAATTTTTATTTGCTGAAATTATAACTGACAAATTATAAAACAAATGGTCATTAGATTGTAGCATAGCTAGTCTCTATTTTACAAGAAATAAAACATGCTAAAAATGATTGCAATTGTTGAAAAAAAAAAAAGAAGCAAAGGTTCTAAAATCATAAAACATAATCAATTCAATCTTAATCAATTACAGCTTACTCACATATAGGGATGCAAAGGGTAGGATCCAGAGCAGAACCATAGGGGATCAAGACCCAGATCCATTTTTATAGATTCGGATCCAGATCTGAGACACAACCTGTGTTTATCTAGATCCAAAAAAGGTTCAGATATCACTAAAGCTATATAGACTCAAATATGAATATGAATATGAATATGAATATGAGAGAGATGGTTCGGATCTGGATCCTAAATAAGATGTGGAGAGGGTTAGTATAAATGGATAGGAGAGCTTCAAAATAAAATTTTAAAATATACAAGCCTACTGAATGGTATATGATTAAAGCTAAATTGACTCAAATATGAATATGGCTCAAGCTATCAAGGCCCTTAAAACCTATATCTATCTATCTATCTATATAAATATATATATATATATAAAGATGTGAATCTTTAATCCGGATCCTTGGGTCAAAACATACATAGGTCCAGTTCTGGATCCTATATGCAATGCATGGATCAGGATCTGGATCCGAATATCTCCTCGAAGAAAGAATAGGCTCCATACCCTCTTTATTAGGAACAAGAGACTTCCAATACTCAGATAATCGAATACCCATTTGGAACTCTATTCACATAAATGATAGAGAAGACAACTCACCTGTTTCAGGACACGAGCATGCAATGCTACCATGACCATCCATGTTCCAATAGAAGTTTAACAACTTTGAAAGGTCTGCTAACGTAGAGTCTGAACTCAGCAGCAGCAAGCTGCAAGCCCATCACCACAATAGATTCTCCATGACCTCTGTGAAAAAATCAGTCAGACTATGTAGCAAAACCATTAAAGACTGTTAGTAGGAAAATATACCACAAGCAAAGCATTAACCAAGATGCTCATAGAAGCACAGGACCAAGAATGGTACATACCATCTAGCTTCAGATGCAAAGGGTAGTTTCACACGAAGAACCCGCCGCCTGGCCACAAAGATTGCCCTTGATATTGCTCAGGCAATGGACCAGACTGCTGAACTCCTTGATTGATTTGCTTATACTGATGCTCCTTCGAAAGCTTCAGATGCTCAAGAAGCTGATAATCCAACTGCCTTTTCTGGTTTTCCACTTCGGCCTGCACAGTAGGAACTTGTTTTCCAGGAAAAGGGAAGCTCATCATACCAGCAGAGCCATTGCTATTGCCAGGAACATATGGGTACTTATCATTCATCAGATTGAGAGAATTATTTGCCTCAATGCCTTTACTTGGAGACAACTGATACCCATCAAGCCAGCTATAATCATCCACCAGAGGATCTTCATTCTTCAAAGCCAAACCCATAACAGAGTCGTGAAGCTGTTTAGAAGGAACAGGGCTGAACCCGGGAGGGGGGCCAATGTGTCTTACAGGTCTGCTAACTGGAGTTTTCCTAGAAACAGTAGAAGAATATGGTGGCTTCATAGTTTGACCATTTACCATTGTTCCAGAAGGAATAATGGAATCATACTTAGATGGTATAACAGATTCTGTTACAACTGGAACTGACAATGTTCCACCGGAAGTGTGATTCATGAAAGGTGAAAAGGGAAGTGAAAATGCGAGGGGCTGTGAAACATCTAACCCTTCCTGCAACTTAGCTTTAGCAAGTACCCCATTTCCACCAATGCTCAAATCTTTCAATCCATTAGCAAAAAAGGTTTGCTCTTCAATAGTCCAATTTGAAGTGCTTGAATTAATGTTCTGTGAAGGCTTTGGGACCACATTTGAAAAAGATATTGGCTCTCGTTGATTGGCACTTAAACCAACAGCCTGCAGCTGAGGATCACTGAGAGATGCAGAAAAGGCTCCAGAATAACTAGCCCAGTCACCCTTGAAAGAATTCTCAACAAGCTTAGGGACCTCAGCTGAAGTCGAGATTGGAGCACTAACAACACCGTGCTTGTCCCCTGATGTGGGCTTGAAAACTATAACCTCATCCTCTTCCTCCCCTTCTGTATATAGCTGTGTTGCTAATTGCATGGCCCTTGTATTCCTTCCTTTCTCAACTAGATTTCCATGCAAAATTCCATTTGATATGGGCAAATCAGCAGCATCCTGAGACCTCTGAGGCTCAGTGCCTATAACAAATTTGTTCAGCTTTGAATCAAAGTATACCCCTTGCTGATTGACTTGAACCACATCCATAAGAGCCCTTCCAGCAGCTAGAAGCCTTTGCGCTCGGGCTTTTTTCTCCTTGCTTCCGCCATCGGTTCCACAGGAATGCTGCCTTGAAAAATCCAAAATGAGTTGTGCTGGAATAAGAGGTAGAAATCCCCTCAGTTCAAAGTCTTCCCACAATGCAAGCCGGTTCCCCGTTTCCTCTTCATCATACTTGCTCATGTCCGAGAAGCAGGCTTCATCTTCATCATCACTCATGGACACAACTCCGCTCAATATAAGCTTGTTCAAGAAGGAAATGCACTGAGTCCAGAAGAAAGATCTAGCAGCAGCTTGTTTATCATCAACGTCAACACCAGTCGCAATATCTAAATGACAAGCTAGCCACTCGATGAAAACCAGAATAGCAGGCAATAGAGAACTTGACAACATATCCTGTAACTGTATGCACCTCTTCAGAATATATCCCAAGATCTCAAAGGCAGCTGTAAATGCATTCTGAAGCAGAACTGATCGCTGCAAGATCTCTGCATATGACTGGCCCTCTGATTCCCTATTCACATTATGAACTGTGAATATGAGAATAGTAATGAGCCTTACAATGAAGAGTCCATTTTCAGCAGTATCAGAGCCAAAACTGAGCTCTTCTTCTGGCCCAGAGGAAAGAAGATCATGCAAATTGCCAACTACCTGAGAGAAGATTTCCCCAAATGTTTCCATGCTGGGAGAATACAGCAGAGACAATGTTAAATCACAGAGCATGTGCAAATGGAAACAAAATTATTCATTATTCAAATAATATGAGAGAGAGAGAGAGAGAGAGAGAGACCTTGTACGGGTGAAAAGAATTCCATTAAGCCGAACAAATCGAATACAGAAGGCTTTATAAATCTCTGGGATACTGACTGCTCTTTCTTTTACAGGAGCAGATTCTCTTGCTAGGAGCTTTGCTTCCCCCCTTCCTCTTCCTCGTCCATTCATTCGTCCTCTCACTGTTTTGGTTGGAGAAATTTTGGCATCCCCAGGCAGTTGGGAATAACTCTGGCGGTTCTGTAGGCATAATGGGCAAACATGTGAAGCAGTAGAAAAATTCCAGAAAAAAATTGTGAAATCAGTCTAAACAATGTGTACTTGCTGTACACGTGTACAATCAGACCAAAAGTTTAAAAGAAATAACAGCATATAAGGTAAATAGGGCTAGATCAGCCAATCCATAGCATCCAGCTAATAGGCCAAGATAGTTTTAAGTCAGCTTCACTGACTCAACTCACCAGCTCAACTGATAAAAAGACTTGCACCGAATCATGACAAAAAAAGTAAACGGAGACCCAAAATCACTTCTCCTGTTTTTACCATGGTGGCATACTGCATAAGCAAAACTGCACAGATAAGTCATGAACGAAACCCACCGAGGTATCATCTCACGGTAATAAGCTTTAGTTTTCTGCAGGAAAGTTTGGGTGGGGGAAGGTTACTTCATATGTGCCAAGTTCTCAGGTTTATATGGTGTTGTAAAGGACAAAGGGCTCTAGTCAGTGATAGTTATCAAGGTCCCAGAGGGCTGAGTTGCGTAAGGTCTTTGTCAGAGTTGGAGGAAAGGGACATGTCCTTTTCTTTTTGAATAACAGGGATGTGCCACAGTTAAATATCTGATCGAACATTTTTATCTGCAGGGATTCTATTGATCAGCAGACCCAAAAGCATTTTCCTTCCTCGTGGTTCTCTTTGTTGTCTTTACAGAAGGCCTTGCGGTTCTCTTTTTGAATAACAGGGATGTGCTTCTCCAACCCAGGGGAGCACTATCATTGTTTTCTTGATTGGGAAGGCCTTGCACCTCCAAGGGTTGAGGACTTCGCCAGGTTAAATAGAGCTGGGATGATTTCTGCAGAAAGATGCAAAGAGTGTTTTCAATGTCGCTTTTGTGGATCCAGTGGGCAGTGGCAATGTTCGAAGATCGCTTTGATGGGAACATCAGAGTAGAAGGGGGCTCCAGAAATGACATTTCTTTGGCAGCCAAGGATCCAAAATCCCACGAAGATTTGCTTTTAGCATTGATGACATATCAAGCATGGCATGTAGAACTGTGGTAGCTTCTCATGTGTACTCAGGAAGCAAATGCACTTGATACAAGGTAAGTCGTTTCATGTTTAAGAGACTAGGAGAAAAAGAATAAGCAGATGAAGAATAATAGAAAAGGGAAATATGACGTTGTATGACCTCTCAAGTGGAGTTTAAGCATGTGCTTCGCTTGGCAAATCAAATGGCGGACTCATTGGCAAAGCTTGAAGTGGACCATGCGATTCCGTATGTTTCTGGTTTTTTCTAGTTTGGTCTTTGTTCTTGTCCGGTATAATGCTGTTATACTATTAAAGTCTCTGTTCATGGCTGTTTTGTTGTTCTTGACTTCTTGTATTCCATCTTTCATCTTTGATAAAATTGCTGGGTACTGATACACACACACACACAAGCTTCCCTTACCGTCTTACGGTACAAACCACCTAGTGGAGCCAACTTGGTTGGGACCCCACAAATCATGGAACAAGGGGGGATCGAAAGACCCAAGTGGGGCCAACCTAGACATCAACTTTGAAGTCAATCTAATACATCTAACTCTAACCATTCACCCATGGTCCACAAGTTTAACGGCTTTATATAAAACAATAAAATTGACCCTCGATCCAACGGCCCACTCCATTCGGATCTATCAAAACCAGGTGGGGCCCATGTAAATAGGAGGGGTGGGTTTGGATGGTCCGCTCAAATGGACCAATAAGTGGCCCCACTACGTGCCTTGTACCATAAGACGGTAGGGGAAGTTTGTACAAGAGCATCCCTCTCTATATATATTTATATATAGAGAGAGAGAGAACATTGGAAGGCGAAACCTAATCGAAATTTTTTTTCTGACGACTCAAACCTGTAACCTCATAGTTGTGGCAATGCCTTCAAAGATAGAATACACTTAAGTACAGTTGTTACAATAACAACCAATCCTGTAAATGTAAATATTGAGTACAAATAACCTTATCCAATACTTATTTTTCTAAACTCCCCCTAAAACTGGAGAAGGAATATCAATCATGCTCAGCTTGCATGTACAGTGAAGTTGATTGAAACCTATTCCCATAACTGAAAAATCAGTACGCCAATCATCAGGTTTTTTTTCCTAGCGACTCAAACCCGCAACCTCATAGTTGTAACAAAGGTCTTCAAAATAGAATAGACTCAAGTACAGTTATTACAATTACAGCCAGCCCTATATCTTATGTAAATATAGAATACAAATTTTCAGCCAAAAAATATATAACACAGATAACTAATCCATATTTATATTTCTAAACTCCCCCTAAAAATGAAGCATGGATACCAATAATGCTCAGCTTGGAACATGTTGCAACCTGTTCTCTTATTAACCAACAAATAGCAAGCTGGACATCAGATTTATTTATTGTGTTTGTTCTTTTGATGACTCAAACCTACAACCTCGTAGCTGTAACAAGTCTTCAAAACTTTGATAACATGCCCTCACTTAATTTGACATTATCTATATGCTCTAACCACATGACAATGCGCCTCATTGTGTTTTGTCTGCTAATGAAAAACCACACTACAACAATCATAAAAGATTAAAACAAATTAATGTTTGACACACAAATACACAATACCAAAGTACATTCTCGACCTTAAAAAAAAGGGCCATAAAAGAGATAAGCAATTAAGCATAAAAAAAATACCTTCTCAAATGCAATAATCAAGTTGTCCCTTGCTGTTGAGAAAGGGCTATCCACTGCCAAACTTCTAAAGTACCGGTAAACTGCCACAAACTCATCTCCCGAGTAGAATGCCAATATTGCAAGCTGAATAGAGCACAATTTATCCATACTCAAAATAAGCTCAAAGAAAATATTCTCAAATCCAAAGCTCAAGCAGGAAAAGACACTAGAGCTAAAAATGCTATAGTGCTAGGACAAAAATGAAGAGATTGAATACAAATACACACACACACACATATCTATATATATATATATATATATATAGAGAGAGAGAGAGAGAGACCTGGTGGTGGGGATTCCCACTTGAAGGCCAAAGAGAAGCTGCCTGCATGTAGTAACTCGATGCAACAGCAAAATCACGAGTAGCAGTGTCTCCCTCACCATACAGAACTTTGTAACGAGCAAGGTCACCCAAGTATATCAAACAACGGTGGCAAGATACCAGGCCTTTCTTCATCTCAACAGATTTCTTCCCATCTTTTGCCAAAGTAATTTGATTCTCAGGACCTTCAGAAAAGTGTCCCAGTGGGAGCCCATATTTCGATCTTATCTTCAAAATAAGGTCATGATAAAATCCAGTTGCTTCTGAGAGGAAGCCTTTGAAAACAGAGCGAATTTTTTTTATTCGATCAGGTCGAACACCTTTCCCGCCTTGAGATGTGATTGATCCTGCCGATGCTGAAGCAGAATTGATGTGTGCTCTGAACTCTTCAATTCGCCTGTAATGTAACTGCCACAGAGCAAACTCTATTTCATGTGATTCAGAAAATTCATGATCCTCAAGTATTATGGCTTCATAATTTTCTCGCATTTGCAGCCATGCATTAGGATCTGAAGGAACCTTTGCTTTGGCAGCCATCCTTAGTCCATTTTCCAATTCGATGTTCTGTAAACATGACAAAAATCAAAGAACTATCAACCACAAAGTTCAGGTGCAGAAAATTACCCATCAGAAAGCATAAAACCCCCCTCATTCGAGAGAAAAGCCTCAAAATCACCACGAAATGAGTCGTAAATAATCACAAAATTTTAGGTAGAGAAGTATCGCATTGGAAAACATGAAAGCCTAATCATGATTAAGGGGCGCAATCTCCACAAAATGAAAGCATAGAAAATAAAGCATTCAACATGACATGTCCTGCCAGCACCAAGATGTATAGAACAAACCTTCTTTTCAATAAGTAGATGTTAAGAATGAGCAGTTTCACCATACATTCTGTAAATAATCGCAAAATTTTGGGTAAAGAAATATCGCATTGGAAAACATGAAAGCCTAATACCATGATAAAGGGGCCCTGCAATCTCCACAAAATTAAAGCATAGAAAATAAAGCATTCAACATGACATGTCCTGCCAGCACCAAGATGTATAGAACAAACCTTCTTTTCAATAAGTAGATGTTAAGAATGAGCACTTTCACCCATACAATTTAAACATATGCTTGAACAAATAATTTATATTGTTTTAAACAACACATTGTACAAGATAAAAAGATTATGGGTTCAAATGGGTAATCAACCCAACCTTAAAGCATAAAACTCTATTAGGCCAGTATAATGAAATGTGAAAATGAATGCATCATCCAAAAAAGTTTATAAAATGAAATAATCAAATGAAACATAATCAAATACATGGAAAAAAAATGAGGTTTGTGTTAGGAAAGAAATGCATCAGGCTTTCATCATTTGTACTTTCCAATATCCATCTTGATAGAATAGTTCCTTGTTACTCAAAAGCATTTTTGTCAGAATTCTACAATTTGTATCCCGAATACTATGATTCAATTTGAATCCTAAGGAAAAAGATTTATATATATCCAATGAATCCCATCTACATGTGAATCTTAGGATTTAGGTAAAAATCTTACACGATACTTGTTTCATCAAATCTTATGATTCTAGCGATTCAGAAGAGGGAGTAGCCACAGCCAAGATGTTAATATTAGTAGTAATTCTTTGATTTACCTTTTTTCTGTTAGCCGTTTCTATTTTCAAAAGGTTATTTGAAGGGCTGATTGTAAACAGTCAAACCTTATCATCTGTATGGCAAGATTAAGCATATCGGTAAAATGGACCCACCGAATAAGACAGCAAACATTTGGATTTCATCCTACCCTATGACAGGTAATAGACCTTGAAGCCAACAGAAAAGGAGCGTATTCACCATGGATTGAACCGTTCCATGGAGCAAGATTCATATCCACCAATTGTAGATGTGGTTTAAATCCAATGGAAGATGATGATGAACCTAGTGACACTAAGTTTAAAGGAATCATGTATTGGTCATGCAAGAAAGACACAGCCCATGAAGAATCAACTTGGATAGGGCACGTTTATTATCCTTGAATTATGTTCAACCACCATCCTTTGTCACACCTTCAATGGAAGATAATGCACATAGATGAGAGATTAAAAAATTGAAATCAAGTGGGAACAAGATGCAAGGCAGTACAACACAAAACTTAACGTGACTTGCCTTAAAGCACTTACACTAACCCCATATCAACAGGAAAATTCAACAACTTATTAACTTAACATGAAAACTCTAACTGCATTTGAGTTTCTTTTTCATGCACAGAAAATTTGGACCACGCCCTTCAAACTCGTAAGTTTTTTTTTTTCCCCACAACTTAACATGAAAACTCAACTGCATTGAGTTTCTTTTTCATGCACAGCAGCTTTGGACCACACTCCTCAAACTTGTAATGTTTTTTTTTTTTTTTTTCCCTTATTTCAAACAATATCATGAGTCAAACTGCAAGCTTGTGATTGCGACAATTACACCTTCAACTTTGCTATGGCTCTTGCTTGCAATGATTCTTTATTGAAGCTCAACATTAATGCCAGTCATAGGAGTTATCGGTTCTATAAGTTTCTTCATTAAACAAAACATGATAACCAACATGGACCTTCGTAAAAGAACAAGTTTGAAATCTCTATGTTACTGCATCTCGATCACATAATCAAGGCAGGCCAAGGAATATGTGATATGACTGTTGGTGATGAGAAGGTAATCAAGTATATCATCTATATCATCTCCTTTTCTCAACCAAAAATCTTTCTACCGATGAGAATGTGCTTGTGTTCAGTCAACCCTTGATTTCACAACTGTCGCCAGGGATACAATGTACTCCCTTCCCACCGTCAACAACCATGGTACACAATACTCCATAGTCCATCCTCAGCTAGTAGTTCAAAAAATATTATTGCACTTAGGTCATCAACATGCAAGGTGGCAATCAAGTGATCAACATTATACGCTAATTCACAAGATTATACCCATACATTGATGGAGAAGTGGATGGTCTAGATTTCATGAATCCCATGATTGGCCAGGCCCTCAATTATTTAAGTTGATTTGATCAGTCAAATCAAATGGCTTCTTGATCCATCTAAATCAAAGCCAAATCAAGTATATGGGCTCACATCTAGAATTGGATGGCTTAATATGTTTTCTCATTGGGAAACAAATATGCTGAATTTAATGCAGACCCAACTCAAACCCAGTCGATTCCAAACCAGGCCCATAATGGACATGTAGGGCTGGCCCATGTGTCCACCTCTTTGATTAGCCCTACATGCTCCCACAGCCCATATGATGTGGCATGGACAGTCCCTTCCGATGCAAGCAAGATGGTCATTAGAAACTTTCCAAAGAAAGATACTCTAAAGTAACCTTATTGAAATAAGAAAACAAATCAAAGTAACCTTCTTGTGGAAAGAATGATAAATCTAGCAAGATAAAAAGATAGAATTATAAGACATGAAATCCCTAAAATTAACAAACTAAGAGCAGAGACTTGCCTTGTTGAGAAGACTCTGGACATGCTCCCGTGTTGGTGGAGCAGAAATGTTGTCCATAGGAACAGTCATCATCCATCAAATGTGCCAAAAACACGTCACCTGAAAACAAGCAGATCGAATTACCTCTGTACTTTCAAGAGTTAGAAGTGCACATGAAATATATATATATATAGAGAGAGAGAGAGAGAACCAAAAAGTAAGATAAATGATGCTGGGAAAGTGAAAAACATAACAGAAGTTCAACTTTTTAGTAAAAAAAAAATAATAATAAAGCATTTGAGTGGCTAAAGATCTCCCATGGTCAAAATGAGGACCAACAAATAATGTTTCTGTCTGTGGTGAGAGAGCAACTTTGAGCAAGTAACACATCAATCTAGATGGGTAGTCCAGAATCCAAATGAGTGACATGTCAGTATGTCACAGACTACAAAATAAATCATCTAAATAATCTGAGACAAGGAAAGACTTAGGGACTAACTAGGTATAATGTCCCATAAGCAATATTCAAGACAAAGTCTATAAATGATCAGTTCAATTAGCAAAAACTAAAAGAAAAATAATACATTTTTTTTTCCATAAACATAATCAAATACAACACAAATATCAACTTCAATTTACCACTCAACATATCATATGCATACACGCATATATGGGTCAACATACAGACACACACGCAGATATATAGCTGAGCCTGAGAAACCAACAACACATGAGAGCCTCGTTACTGCACTAGCACCCAATCATTTTCTAAAAGGTAAAAAATTGTATT
The DNA here is from genome assembly GCA_028538565.1 of Umbellularia californica. Taxonomy (NCBI): domain Eukaryota; kingdom Viridiplantae; phylum Streptophyta; class Magnoliopsida; order Laurales; family Lauraceae; genus Umbellularia; species Umbellularia californica. The sequence continues at coordinate 94,391,080 of JAPQWN010000003.1, read as the reverse complement.
AAACAAACGATAAGAATAAAATAAAGCCGAGATCAACAGAAAATGGACCTAACTTAAGAACCAAGCCAAATCAATGCACCAATACATCAAAAGAACCAAATAACAACCAAAGCATCTAACTTTTATAGTTAAATCTTTTAAGTATATGACCAAAGGACATATCTTAGCCTTCTTGACTACGATGAACATCTTCAATACCATCAGCCATATGCCATGGAATTCATCATCGTGCAGAACCAACGAGTGACATTAGCTGATCAATAATACCAACATTCAAAGTAACGCACACCTAACCAAAAAAAAAAAAATCGTAACGCACACCTAAGAACGAAGACCTGATTTCATCCCCATTTATACTGTGCAGGACCTGAATAAGCCAAGGTAATACATCCATTAGAATCACGAAAACACCTTCCATGCAAACGGTCTCGGATTTCCCCCCAATTTCCATCGCACAGAGCTTATAATAGTTCAGATGAGGATAAGGATGTATCCGGCCCCCTCCATACACATCCTTCCACCCAAACCACATATTCAACATGCACAGGGAAAAAAAAAACCCTAAGCGAATAGATCACTAGCCGCCTTTTCCTATACCGATCCATTCTTCACAACACCAACCGCCATGAATCATTGAACGAAGCTTTTGATCCAAAATCCTAAATCCTAAATCATCGCAATAGCATACAGATCTATAAAAATCTTGGGTAAAACCACATGATTAAGATCGTAAACAAACCACAGAACACAATCGCGCACAAGAAACCCTAAATTTTCACCTACAAGCATCTCGTCAAATCTGCAAAGGGGCTAAGAGAAAGAAATCAAACAGATGAACAACGAATCAAACAAGAACAACAAAATCAGAAACTTAGAAACAAAAAACAAAAAAAAACATCGGAAATCGAAAACGAAAGATGCACCTTTTTCCAGATCGGACCGTGAAATTGGATGAAATTGAAATCAACATGTGTTAACAAGATCGAATTGAAATAACAGCAAACACAATCGAAATTAGGGGAAGAAGATGGGAAGAGAAGGCATTCATACCTAATTCTGAAAGGAGAGAGAGAGAGAGGGAGACGAAGAAGTCGCTCTTGGCTTCTTGCCTTTGGCGGAAAGGGAATACGACCGAAAGACACAAGGCTTTTATTTATATCAAAAAAATATACACGCACACATAGCCATAAGCATAGGTATGAATTTTATACATGGGACCCCGATGGAACCATACGTGGGGCCCCAACTTTAATAATCAACTCAATTGCAAATGTTGATTGACATGTGTGGTTGGGTTCTTGGGTACCTCTCACATTCCATGAGATGTGAAATATTCAGTGACTTGGCTCCCAAGTTAATCCCTCGCACTTTGAATCAAACACCAACTTGATTTGATGCTTATTTTGAATCGCACTCACCGTTGATTTTGAGTTTATAGAAAAATGTTCTCCCTATTGATTTGATTTTGATGGTCGGGGCCCACTTACGACCCTATGGATCATGGGACAAAGGGATGATGGAAAGACCCAGGTGAGAGCATCCTAAATAACAAATCTTAAGTCAATCTAATATATCTATCCTTTTCATTCGTACTACACAAATTTAACGACTTTATATAACAACTAAAAATTAAGCCTCAATCCAATGGTTCAGTGTATTCGATTCCATATAAATTTATGGGCTTTGGTGACTGTGGAGGGGGGTGTGGGTGTGTGTATGTGGTTCATTCAAATGGGGAATAAGGTGTAGTGCAAGGATGTAAGGACCATCCTTACATGACCATTTCCCTTCATAAAATATGTAAATATGTAAGTAACACCTTCCTGTTTTTAAAAATAGGGAAAAATTTAACTTAGTCCTTAAGTTTTTGCCTTATTTTAAAAAATGATACAAGTTTTAAAACTTTTCAAATTAGTCTCTAAGTTTTTCATGAAGTTTTCAATCAAGGACATTCATCAATTTAAAACTATTTTTCGGCAACTTTTTTCTTCAATTTTTTTGAAACTGCCCAAATTATCATTTAATGAAATAAAACCCCCTTAACTTCCTCTATATTTTCTTTTTTTTTTTTTTCACAAACACCCTTATAGTGATCTAGAAAAACTAGCATTTCCAAAGAAATCGGCTAATTGTAGTGGCTGTTAGAACCATGATATGGTTTTAAATGAAGGTACTCTGGGTATTTTTAAGAAATTGAGAGAAAATGCCATAAAAAATTACCTTTATATGACTAAATGGCCTTAATTAAAGTTTTATTGAAAAACTTAGGGACTAATTTGAAAAGTTTTGAAACTTATGTTATTTTTTGAAATAAGGTAAAAACCTAAGGCCTTGTTTTAAAATTTCCCTTAAAAAAAAAAAATAATAATAGCTATGATGATCAGGTTGGGATGATTTCTTTTCAAAAACTCTAATCCATAATGAGACTTTTCATCACAAAATTGGCACCCACTTGGGTGGGATTGATACTTGTCTTGCACTTTTCTATATTATCGACCATTTTATTTGATCATTGCTATCATTTAGCTATTAGGACTTAAAACTAAGAAATCGGATCATTCACCTTCATATCTCATATTCCCCTTTATACGTCAGATGTGTTTGAAGATCATTAACCCTATGGATGCGAGGGTTTCCAGTTTCAACTTCCTATCGACATATTTTATATTGCTGCTGTGTCTCTGACCTTTCAGAACATCAATGACTCTTGTTCTGCGACTTGAACCCCATCGTTTCAGTTAATGCACCTAAAAACTGCCCAAGAGAATGGCTAGCAGTTTTACTTTTTTCGCGAAAGGGAATGATCAGTAGTTATTAACCCAAAAAAAGTGTTGATCCCCTTCTTCACAATATCCTTGTAGTTCTCGGTTTCCCCTCTTCTTCACAATTCTCGCTTTGGTGGATGACAGAGGACAACAATATTGAGTCTTTATATTTGGCTACGTGCGCTTATTGTCTCACTTGCATTGTAATTTTTTTTTTCTCCATTGCCTATACTCCCCTCCATTACCTATACTCCCTGTTGTGGTATTTGTCGTTCTTCCTTGCAACCACTCTCCAATTATTGCAACTAAAAAACATGACTGGGATGGGTTTTCTCACTCTTTTCACCATGTTTTTTGAAATGAGGTTGTATGAAAAGAGAGGTTTTAAGTCGCAGAGAGTAAAAGAAAAGTGGCGAAAGAGGACATTAAATTTCTTTTTTCTAGGCACATGTGGGGAAGAAGAGGGAAAAAAAGTTTAAAGGGAGCCTAGCGATATGATCCGATGAAGAAAGTTGAGGATTTTTTAAAATAGCCCTAACAATATCGTTATGGGGCAAATTGGTCCTTTTGCTATGTATAACACCCTAATTCGATGTCTCAGTGTCTTTCTTAATCAATTCATGTAATTAGAAATTCGGACTAATTTTTCCTTTAAAAAATACGATGTAATATTTAAGAAAATTAAAAAAAAGTATAAAACTATTGACGCATTTTAAAAAAAGTACACGGTGATTTGAATATTTCAGAGAAGTATAAAAGTTTTTCACAATTCTTTCAATCAAGTCCTCACCATTTTTTTTATATATAAATGACAAAAATATGTTTCCTTATCACAGGTTTTTGTCTTTTCTTAGCCTCGTTCCCCCCTAAAACTGACCGTTTTAATTTTGACGATCATAATCATTTAATGAAGCTAGTTTTTTAGTTGTTTGAAATTATTATTTTTTAATCATCCATACATAAAGGATTTTTAAGTGGGCCCCATAGGGTCACTCGGGTTGGACTTAATTATTTCTCTCAAATGATACATTAAAAGGAAAGCTTGGAAATTCACATCAGAGTTTTTTTTTTTTTGTCGTTTCTCAAAAAAAATTACGAAGAAGACTTTTGTTTTTTGGTAAATGTTATGGAGAAGACTTGAATGAAAGAATTGTGAATGACTTTTATACTTTTTTTAATATTCAGTTTTTATGTGCTTTTTTTAAAATGAGTCAAAAGCTTTATACCTTTCCAAGAGTTTTCCTAATATTTATATGATTGCATAGGACCATAAGTCTAAGAATGTCCTGAAATTGATCTCCAAACAAAATGTAAATGTAATATGCTTTGTTGTATTTAATGTGTCACTGTTATGATACTGCGACTTCTCATTTCTTCTTACTAAAATTGGATTGTTAAAAGAGGTTTTGACTTTTGACCGTGCATATACTTATAGAGATGGATTTTCCTTCCCTCCCGCTTGCCATATGTTAAATATTTTCTCATAGCTACAATTACAGTATTTAAGGACTAAAATGCCCTTGACTATGCGATATCATATAAAGTTGATAAATTGTATGTGTTTTGCCACATTATTTCTTTTCCTTGGTTGTGTGATATCACATGAAATTATAAATTGTGTGATATTGCATAAATTTATTATTATTTTTTAACCTAAAAAGCATGCTCCTTCCTTTGTATTCCTGTTTCTTTTTTATAACTTTATCTTTTGTTCCCTACCTCTACATACACGATTCTATTTTCACCATTTTTTTTTCTATATTTTTTAAAATCTTCATACTCTATATAGTAAAGTACATATGGTCTCTAATCTCTTTTTGTTTTTTTAGGGTGATAATGCATTTCAAAATATTTTTATTTCTATTGCTATGGATGAATATATATGAAATATCGATCAATGGATCATTCATCTTATACTCTATTTGAAGTAAGATATATCAAATGGTATACTAATATTTATAGGTGGAACTATTATAGGATAATACATTGCTATTATAGAATTATTAATAGGTAATATATTATTGTAAGGTGTTTTGGTTAAGGTTTTGGGGTTAGAATCTTGTTTCTATAGGTTTTTGGAAGTTTTGATGTAAACGTTATTTTTTGAAACTTCATTGATCCAAATTTATGATACCATTTATAATACTTTTGAGGTTTACTTTCACGTGTTAAATACTCGTAGATCGCCGTAAAAGTCGTGTAAAGTGTTAAAAAAGTCTAAACTTTTTTTAAAGATTGTTATAGGGACCGTGATCATGATCCAAACACTCATTAATTCTTACTTTTAATGATAAGCAATAGATGTTTAGTTTAATATCATAAATCTTCATATATTGGAAAACAATGCGAATATAAAGGATGACATTTTTTAGCAATGTAAAATTGCATAATTATGGGCAGTTTTGTCATTTCCCCTAACACGGAGAAAGTATGGGAGAGATTAAACTCTTTTGGGAAGGGGGAGGGAAATACATCTCTAATGGTAAGCTATAGGTCAAAACCTCTTATTAAAATTAAGCATAGTCAACAAACACTTAACTTTACATTGTTAAATCTTCACACTATCAATTAATAAAGAGACTTCTATTTTAATGTTTATTATTGCAACTGAAATGTACTAGAACTAAATGAGCTGTTGGAGTTGTCTCGTATTACAGGGTTAATTAAATTGAAGTATGGCTTAGCCATCTAGGGTTCGAGCGTATTTTCGTCATTTGATAATGTTATGTATATATTGTTATATGTGAAACCCTTACCCAAAAGGGCACAAAGAACAAGAAGAGAAAGAAATCGACGAGCTCTTTTAGCGAATGTAGACGTTTTTGCCGAATCACGTACATTGTGCCATCAATTTTATTATTATTTGCTTGTGATTGTGTAGATTTATATATTCGTGCATCCGTCGATTGTAAATCGTCATTCAATTCCACCGCGCCACTCCAACAGGAGTTTCCACTTGGGTGGCAAAACTCTCTTTTCTTTCTTCAAATCATGTAAAATTAAGTGTCGTCTACCCTACTCCATGGTGAATCTAGACAGGCACTCACCTGAATTGGTTGAAACTCAGACAAGACTTATAAAACAATATATAATAAAATAAACACAATCATTGAATGGAAAAGTTTGTCATAATAATAATTAAAAAAAAAAGAGCAAACACCTTGGGTTTGGAGTTTCAATGTTGTACATGAAAAATATTAATAACTTTGATCCATCTATATTTTTATATGATATTTTATTGTTCATACATATCCTTCTGGTAAGGGGTATTCTGGTGTGGACCTTATTGGACCTAGGGCTGGGCCCAACCATCAAGCAGTTTCAAATAGAGACTTTACATCCTCTGTTCTTAGGGGTTTTTTCCTCTGGGTAAGCTAGGGAATTGAAGATTGATTCCTTAGTTTAGCCCATTTATATAATTATTTGTGGTCAGGCCATGGGCCTTACTTTAAGTTCCTGACCGTGCTATTGTGAGTGCGGCACTCATAATTCCCACGAGCCAACATAACTAACATCTGCAGTGGAGCCCATCTATTGAAAATCTTGATTGGTTCAAAATGAATGTCCTCTCTCTAATGAGATGCTTCAAAATTTTACTCCCACGTGAGAAGGTGATTTGAACATGAGTAACAATGCATATAATTAATAAGGTAGGTAGCTAGTACAGTAACTTGTGTTAGGTACGTAAATGTCTACCCATTATATTAAAGAAGTACAAATAAAATAGGAAGAATTTATGTAAATAAAAAACTTGATTTAAAATAAAGTGATGTAAGAATTAGCACAATCACAGTAAAAGATCCTTCCACAACGCACCAAATATATTACAATTAGCAACAGATATTTAGAGAGCGATAAAATAAGAAAAATTAAAAATTGATTTAGTTGAGTCACTTGCGCTGCACTATCATTAAGTAGGTTTTGCTCAAGAAACCCAAAATGGTCTAACAAACAGTACCTAAATTGGATTTCGGATCCAAATTCGTTTACGAATTAGAACTTAAAAACAAGCTCCAATCTTAGGTTTTTATAGGTAAAAATCTTAGGATTAAACTAGAGAATTGGATATCCATTTTGCAACCCTAGGTCCGTGTTTAGTAAAATTGCTTAATCAGTGAAGTCAAGCGAATAATCAATTCAATATACAAGAAAAGAAAAGTGCGTCAAATTAAAACGTACTAAAATTTGAAAAAGCTTAATTATTAAAAAAAAAAACTCTCGTGCCACTAAATGACAAAAAAACCCTCATTTTTTGTTAATAAATAAGTCGAAGGGTGAGAATGGTAAGGAGCGTCGGTTCTTACTTGGCTGTTCGGACTTCAAACCTCGGGTACGTCACCTCTTTCTGCTTGTACGGGCTCATTTTCTACTCGAGTGAGCTACCTTCCTGTGTGTACGCAGGCTCTCTCGGGTCTCGGCCCCTTTCGCTGGTTAAAAAAAAAAAGTCAAAAAGCTACTCCATTGTACAACTATTTTTATTTTTTTTTTAAATTTAGTGCCTTTTGATTTACCATGTAATCCATCATCAATTTTTCTCGAGTGCTGCTACCTACACATTAAAAATCACATTTCACACATGCACTTTTCTTTATTTGAACTTCCTAAACTACCCCTTCATTTCCTTCCCTCTCCTTGCTGGCTGGCAGCCCCCTCTGCTCGTCGCCTGCGACCAACCCCTCTCCTTGCTCGTCGCCTGCCGACCGGCGGCCACCCACCCTCTCCCCTTCCTCTCCTTCCATGATCTCCCTCTCCTTCCATGATCTCTCTCTCCCTGTAAACCCTAAACCTTGCTCGTCGTTGACCACCGCGCGAGCCACCATCTCCCTCTCCTCGTCTCGCCGGCAAGGAGAGGGAGGGGTAGTCTAGGAATTAAATTAAAAAAAGGAGTGCACGTGTGGAAAGTGATATTTAGTGCGTAGGTATCATCACTCATTTTTCTCTCTCTTTGAATTGAACCCCTAATAAGGGAGGGAGTTAGTTTTGAATGGTTGGGATTTTAATCAAGCCGGAAGGGGCCCCATCCATCTCTCACACAAGAACAAGAGCAAGGACGACAGCGCCAACACATTCCCATTACGACTGCAACCCATCCTCCCCTTTTACAACACAAGGACGGACTCACGTACCCTAGCCTCTTCCTTCAAACTAGTAATAGTAAACAATCTCGATACATACGAGAAATAAAAGCGAGAGAGAGAGAGAGATTCATAAAAAGATCTGTATCATCTCATACTCTTCTTCTTCTTCTTCACTGAATCCATATAAAACCGTTTTTGGATGCTCCTCAGCTCGATCGATCGATCAAATCACCAGCAACCGCAGCAGCTGCAAATCCATAGATCGAAAGAGCCGCCGCAATATCATTGACGATGGAGAGAGAAGACGCAGACGGTCGTTTCCTTGCTCTTCCTCATCCTCCTCCACCAGGCGAGCAGACCGTTTGGGCCGACGTCTCTCCTCTCCTAAATGCCGCTTGCAATGGTCAGTCTCTGTCTCAGTTCCTTCTTCTTCTTCTTCTTCTTTCTAGCTTGATCGTTTTTGATTGACTGCTTATGCCTAAAAAGTTTACCTTTTTATTGTTGTTACGGCTGCTAGAACTTGATTAGCGGGTTAATGCGTGAATAAAGTGCAGTAGATGGTCCAATTTTAATGAAGTCTGGTTTGGATTACTAAATTGTAGCTACACAGCTATAGCTTGTTGGCTGCTAAAGGAGATCAGTGGTATAAAGAGCTCAGTGTTTTTTTTTTTGGGTATCTTCAGCTTGGTTAGAAAAGATACAACATCATTACACACATGTGGATGGGGTGATTTGTATGAATCCCAATTCCCTATACAGAAAAGGGGAAGCAAAAAAGTAGGAAAAAAACCAAATGGTCCAATTTGGGCCCCAATCCCTGCAAGCCTGACACTTGAAGAGACTTTGACATTTGTCAAATTTTTTTTTTCCAATGGTGGATCCAAATTTGGGGCCGCGCTTGTCTGTGATACTGTCATGGTTGAATTTGCACCAACCGAATTCTGAATAGTAAGCTTCTTCCTTTTTTTTTTTCTACATGACTTTTTAAGAAATGACCACTTGATTTTCCTCTACAAAGGGGTTAAAGGATCCAATGGAATGGCAATGGGTTTAATTGTTGCTGAGGTTGCACCCACCGGTGAATTGTTTCCCTCAAATGTTTCCACTTTCGTTTCTTTTCACATTCTCTAATATATCACCGAAGACAATTATTTGGACACCACTAGTTCTTGCTGCCATAATAAGCATTGAATGAATGAAATTCCAGTTGATTTCTCCCATTATTATCAAGTCATGACGACTTGGGGAGTTGCATTTGCATGAGGCGATTGAGTTGTATTGGTATTTGTTATTGGTGGCAACTTATGTAGAACCTCCACTTGGAATTTATTCCTTGGCTGCAGGGAACCACCAAAAAACAAACCCTGAAAAGGTGAAAAGGAGTTTGAAAGGTAGAGGTAGAACTCCAAATGGCACGCACAAAAGCATATTGGATGAGTAGATGGTCCATCGAATTATTCATTAATCTACATATGAAGCTAACCTTAGGGTGGGTGAAACTGTAAATTTTAAGGTGGTCCAAAGTGAAAATTTTGTTATCCGTGGCAATAGGACAAAATGCCTACACTATGGAAGGAACTAAAGAGCCCCGCATTTGTTTTGATGTGAAAACAAAGTGATCCCCGGCCAACAACCACACTTAAAAAAATTCTTTACCCCGTGCTTGAATTCTCTAACATGCCTGACTAATGGAGAGACCATGATGACTCATAAGAGTCAATTTCAGATCCCATCAAATCCATTCAAGATATAAATGACTACCAGACCTTTTATCCGCTTCCATTTAGAGCTCAGCTGACAATCCAATGGATGCCAATATTTTGAACAACGTTTGAAGTTAAGTGCCTTTCACGATCAATGCCATTGGTCCAATGCATATACTTCAATCTTGGCTCGGGCCCTCTGGGCTGGTTTGGCATGTCTAAATGTTGCCATGGAAAGACACAGTTTCAGTAGAAACTATAATATGTAATAATATTCTACATGATTCTACTCATTAGATAATGTACCTGTGATTTGAACATGGCATAATTTTATCATACTAGAATTTTATTTTTTCTATCGATTTATTTCTCTCTTCTTCCTTTTAATATTTGCAGATCTTCAAGATGGCGAGCTCATTCATGGGGAGAATTTCAGCCTCTTTGCTGCTATGTCTGCATTAGAAGTACTAATTTTCATTGATTTCCATTTTTGCATTTTTTTTTTTGAACGGTATTTCCATTTTTGCATTTTACTTACATAGTTTGGGCCTCTACAACGTTAGGCAGTCTCCCAAGTCAAAACTTGTTTGTGGTTTGAAAGTTTTATCTTTTACTACATGATGACTCCTTACCCGGAAAAATGTGTGCATTTGTGTGTATGGGCCACTTTATCTTAGTTATGTGTTGGTGTTTTCTGCTCTTTCCTAATCATCCATATTTCTTCATTTTGTACATCTGAGGTGTCTGCTTCACTGGGTGCTACATAATTAATGCCTTCCACCATTCCATGCCCCTTTTGACCCATATGATGCAGCGGAAAATCTTTGATTTGCTTTTTCACTGCACATTTTTCTCTCCTCCACCCACAAATATTCCATGAGACCATCTTCAGTGGATTTTTCTTTTTCATCAGCCATCATTACCCACTTACCTTTCTCCTTTGTCTTTGTCTTTTCCTCATCATTCTTTACCTGTCTGATTTTCTTTATTGGTATCTCTTTCATTGCTGTTTCTATGTATATTACTATCTCTTTGATACGGTTCTCGTGTAGCATTCCGAGGTTTACGTTCTTCACCTCTAAATGAAACTCCTAACTATACTGCCGCAGTTTCCAAGCTTCAAGTGCTTTTGATTCTTGCGATAGTTCATTGGTCTTTTCAACTGCTCTGCTCTTTCACTTCCGCCTTATGGTCTCTAGCTCATTGTGTTAATAGTGCTTACCTTTTGTCTTGGTGCTGCATCAGCCTTGGTATTGACTTTTGCCCTTTATCAGGGCCCGCCTTTGCGGTTTGCATGTGATGTTCGCATGCATCTTCCTAGCTGTTAATAGCCTCATGCAAATTGTTCATATTCTCTCCTTTTATCTCATATACTACCAGATTAGAAACCCCTTAATTCTACCAAATTTACGGGTTCTAATCAGACAAGATTCCTCATGATATGGGCTTAAGAGAATGATGAAAAAAGTAGATTGCATGTCATCTTTTGATGAGGTGGCCTCTTGTTCAGCTGACAAGGAATCGATAAAATCAGTTGAATCATCTCCTAAACTTTTGCCATTTGATAGTAACTCTAGGCTGCCGAATGACCAAAGGCTTGTTCGCTTTTTATAATATCATTGCACTTATTTAGCTATTATTTTCTCTGTACCTTTTACCCAAAGCTATTCTTATATTCTTCTTTGCTTGTTTATTAGATAATGGATCCAAAGATGGATTCTGGTATGGAAAATCGTGGATATAGGTCTGTTGAAGAGGCCATTGAGAATGGTGCTGCACCAATTCCTCTTGGCTCTGATAGAACTACAGATGTACAGTGCTCTATTGATGTTATGGATCACCTGTTAGCATGTGAGGTAATAAGTGATATGATACTGTAATTGTCTTGCAAAATTTTTTTGAGTTCATCTTAAAGGCCGTTCTGTTTGTCAGGCGACATGGCACAAGGGTCATTCATTGGCACAAACCGTCTTCTCGTGTATCTATCTATTGAGATTAGAAAGAACATCATCACATGCCCTACTACATTCTTATTGTAGAATTATTCGCACAACCTGCAATGCTGTCATTTCTGTTGTCTCTGATGCACGTACGCATGAGGTAAGGCTTTGTGGTTTTCTCTCTTCCTCAACCAATTGTACTTTGGTATGAAGTATAGCTCATCGCTAACCTTGTTTTTGGGTGGTGGGCAGTGGAGACGATCATGTTGTTTTTTTTTTTTTTTGGTTGGAGACAATCATGTTGTTGTTTTAATTAAATGGTTATTTATTTGCAATTTAAATGATTGCAATGTCCAATCAGATAGGGTTATTTGCAGTTAAAATCAGCATGTAAAGTAAAGAGAATAGTGAAACAGAAGGAAAAATAGAACATGTGTTTGTGCCAGTGGGAAAAAAAGAGAGAAGAAGAGAACACTAGAGATCTAATTATTGAATTGAATATAAGTACTGTTGATAGAGGGTGGAAAGTGGAAGACATCTCAAACAAAAAAAGTTATCCTTTATAATCTAGAAAGGTCTATACAATGTTTATGCTGTTGCACTCAAGCAGAGAGAACCTAATATGTCGCAGCTGCAATTTTTTCTTCTTCAAAGTTTTGACACACCATCCATCTATTTTCATACAACAAAAAGGTTATGGAAAAAAATCCGTAATCTAGTCACTCCTCTTTCTCCCATTTGTTTGATTGATAATTTTATTACACTGATAAACTTTCTTTTTTTGTTATTTATTTGGATGTAACTACTCAAATTTACTTTCGAAATCTTAAAATTCTTGCACACTCTGACTGGTAAGTTGACGAACCACCTGATAGCACCAGTTTTGTGATGCTTCTACTAAATACGGGCCTTGAAAAGTGCTGTACAAAATAAGTGACGAACATAATTCAGAAGTACAGGTCACACTTATTATAAAACCACAACCTGTAGTAAAGACAAATGATTCCTTCCCACCACTGCTCTCTTGCCATTACCTTAAAATCCAGATGACGTGTGCCATCAACAACTTTGGCTTTGCCCTTGAGGGGACATGATTTGAACTTTCGACTTTGTTAATCAGATACGACTTGTCCCGGAAAGCAAAACAAAAGATGCTGAAATCACAACTTCTGCTTAATTTATGCAAATGTCCAGAGTTGTGAGATGAAATTGTTTAAGCAATTAGTATGGTAGGTTATTAGTTTAAAAATTTCATGGATTCTGTAAGAGGGACAGTAATGGGAACAAGGGGAGCTAGCCTTTTGTTATTGTGTTGCTTCTGCTTGATTAAAGAGGTGATGTGAATCATGCAGCTTCTATTCTTGATATGCAATTCCTTTATTATTATGAATCTTCTTGTACCGTTTCATTTATGAAGCACGTGACAAGGATTTCATTTGAGATATTGACCTTATCCATTTTCCCCAGTAGGAAGAAGATCTTTTCACCATGGCTTATGGGCTACCTTTGAAAGGGGAGGGTGATGAAAAATGCCTATCCATGCTACATGCAGTGGAAGAAACTCTTTCTCGCCAGTTGCGTGCATGTAAAGCTCCATCATCAAAAAAGAAAGCGTTTGAAGGTTGTTTGCTGTTACTTTCATTATAATCAAGCTTCAAGATTGAAATTTTCACTTCTGCTAGACGCCATCAATCCAATAGTAGTTCACTTAATGTTCTGTCTAATATAGGTTTGAGCATTCCATGGTTCCTCTTATTTCCTTTCTCATTAGCCCATGCATGTCAAGGAATACAGATTTATTATTCTGTAATACATAAATGGAACGTTACTTTAAGGCACGTGGTGTTTATTATAATTTTCAATTGTTAGAATAAAAAATGGGTAGTGAAGCAGCCATTGTCCATGTTTTAGTGTCTCTCTCTCTCTCTGATATGTAATGTGATTTAAATTCCAAACGCATGACCTTGTGGTCGCAAGACGAAGGTTGCAGATATGCTCATATGGTTTTGTCTCTGTTGTGGCTGTCAGGTCAGTGGTCTAGATCACCAGACCATGCGCCCTGCAAGTACAAACTGTAGACTGAAGTTCCGAGGTCCTGCATGTGCTAACTTCGAATTCAAAGTATGAGGATATTGTGCATGTCCTATGATGGAGGATCATCTAATTTCTTTATCGCATTTAATTATATATATTATATCTACAACAAAGAATGTAGCTGTATGATATATACATGCACGCATGATGTGATATAGTTAATAGAGTGGATAGATAGAATAGTTGCATATAAAATTTAGTATAATTATTGTATATTAAATTACATTATATTAGACGTATTCTATTAAGTAGGATTTAGATTTGTACCAAATCACAAGCAATTTGAATTTGTTGGTACTTGGTAGCAGGAACAATTTCCATTTTTTCTTGTAATCATGGTTCAAAATAGCAGTTGTAGCGGGCATAGTGGTTGGCAGCCAAAACGATATGTAGCAGGCAATACATAGCAGCGTAATGGTGTGAATAAAAAATATGGTAAAAAAATTCAAAAAATTATCCAAAAAAAATCAGAATATTGGGAAGTGTTAGAATTTCTTTTTTTTTTTGGTTAGTGACTAAGATAGGGGGCATAGTGGACCCCTCATTGCATAGAGATCCTATATCGTTGTTTGATTATAATATAACAGTATTGATATATTTGTCCACTTATATTCATGTTGGTTAGCTATGCTATATTAGAAAATAAGAAAATGCTCATAATCATTTTTTATCGCTAACAATAAATTTTTTATTGAAGCGAAGACAAATACAAGATATGAAAGCATACATAAAGACAACTTTCAGGTGATCAAGTACCCCCTTTAGAAGGGCGTTGGGTCCGGTGAGCATCTGCCTAGAGAGAGAAAGTGTGGGGGAACTCTAAAGGACTGGGTATGCAGTGGTGCATAAGTCCCATATCGAAAACTTGCTAGTCTTGATCTTGGGTATATATGTGTGTGACCTGGCCTTAACTCTACATGAGGCCTTTTAAAACTGTGCGACAAGATTAAGTTGAAATCCCATTAGCCAAAGCGGACAATATCATGTGGACAGTGGGCCCCGGTTGTTATATGTACTAGCCACTGAACCCAGCCCAACTACATTATAGGAGCACTTAGATTACATGATCGATCTACCCCTTGCTTAGCTAAAGAATCCACCATTCCATTTGCAGATGTGCCAATATGCTGAAACGTGACATCTCAAATACCAAAAGACCGATTTCATTGAATAAGAATTGCATTTTCCAAGGTCCTCTCAATGATTTCACCTAGTATATAGCATTGACCAAGTTGCTCTTCACGATAAGATTATCATGATAAAAGGAGTGATAAATACGAAGACTTTTAGAATTGCCAAAACTTCCGCTTCATTAGAGTCTTTGATCCCTACATTTTTAGAAAACATATACACAACTTCCCCTTTATGATTTCTTAGAACACCTCCAATGCCAGCCAACCCTGGTTTTTCCGTCGATGATCCGTCAACATTGAACTTAAAATCTCCAAAAGGAGGAGACAACCAAGATACTTTTCTTTTCTTCTTGGCTACTCCCGACTTCAAACAAACGCTGAAACTTTGTATAATGTGATCTATTTTAATATCTGAAAATTCTTTTCTAGCACTTGCCAATTTAGCGATCCTCAAAAGAACAATTGTTAGTAGATCCTCTCGAGTTAATTCTTTTCTATTAAAAATTCTATGATTTCTCTATTTTTAGACGGACCAAAGAAAGGAAAGAGGAATGATCCTCCATTAGATCATACCGTTTCCATACATCGGACTCCCCCTCCAAGTCTAAAGCACCTCCGCTAGTGAACTTGGAAAGTACCAACTAACACCACATTCTTTGAGAAAAACTCCCAAATAAATGAGGCTACATCACAATGAATGAACAAATGATCTATTGACCCCAACTCCCTCCCAGGAAGGCAACGCATGTCAGAAATGGAATCCGACATCAACCCTTTTCTTCTTAATGTATATGTCGTCAAAATCTTGCCCGCGACTACCAACCAACAAAAAGCTTCCACTTTAGGAGGGGCAAGTCCCGTCCAAACTAATGCACATGGAGACCGAACTTCACTAAAATGATCTATCTCCCTGTAGAACGACCTTGATGAGAGCAATCCATCAGAATCTGGCTTCCAAATGCGATAGTCTTCTGAATCACTGCATAAGAAAATGTTAGTAAGAATATTCAACAAGGACTGATGCTCCACCAACTCTGACGAAGGATCTCCTCAAACTTATATCCCAAGAGTCATGACACCACTTTCCCAACACACACAAAACACTGACTGATGCCTCTTTGTTGGACACAACCCTAAACATTCTAGGAAATAGAAGACACAAATGACAACTCCCACCCAATCATCATACCAAAAATGGACACTGACGGCCTCCCGCACCATGAGCCCTAAACCCTTGACAAAGACCTCCCCCTCCCCCCAACATTTGACTCATCCCTAAAACTTGAAATGATGGACCAAAAACCAGACAACCTATACTTAGGAACTCTTTTAGGAACCCGCCCCCTTTCATCATCCCCATACTTAGACGCAATTACTCTCCTCCACAAAGCTCCTTTTCTTCCCCATATCTCCACCACCATTTTGCTAGTAGTGACCAGTTTTTGAGATCCAAATTTTACAAACCCAATCCCCTCACCTCTTTCGACTTTATCACCTCACTCCATTTCATTAGGTGCATCTTCCTTCTCTCACAGTTCCCATCCCTAGAAGAAATTTCTCTGGATTTGATCCAATTTCTTAATTACCGCCATTGGCATCCTGTAAAGTAAACACCAGTAAGCAGGTTAAAGAGGATTTTATAAGAGTGATTCTCCCCCCTAATGAAAGATATTCTCTCTTCCAAGTGGATCGCTTCTTCTTGAACGTTTGCACCTCGGATCCCATAATGAAATTGACCGTGCGTTCGCCACAATATCATTGTAATCAAAATGTCATCACTATGATGCATTTCCAAATTTAAAGAAGCAATTCAGCACAACTACACAACACATGATACATAAAGAAATGATTAAATAAATCTAACTATTTGGGATTATTGTGGGAAACACAGATCTACAACTTACAATGTATTTTCAAGTTTTCCATGAAAAGAAAGAGTCAAAGAAACCAAAAGAAAAAAAAAAGAAAATGAAAATCGTAAATCTTTATACCATCGGCTTTGATTTGGCCTTTTTTTAAAAGGATTGAAGGGTAAAAGAATGGTGGATGCAGGTCCCTTTGTTGGGGGGGGGGGGGGGGGGGGGGTGTGAAAATGCCATAGAGTAAAGAGGTAAAAATGATCCCATCAGTTGGACGCCACATAGCAGCCAATACGTATTGGACCCCTATGGGGAATTAGAGGCTGATACAGGCTGCTATGGAGGTGAGCAGCGATAAATGCAAATTAAAGTAACGGGCTGGGGTGCTACGACTAAAAATATGGCTGCTATGCTACATAGTTGCTAATATTTTGAACCATGCTTGTAATGCCTTTGTGGCGAGGTTGTAAAATGGTGAACTTGGTCTCGGTTGAGCCTAGTCCGATTTCAAGTCGACATGCGACTTGGCCCAGTCTTGTTTTTTCCTCCTCATCAAGAATCGTGCTGGAAAAAGGCCTATGCAAATTAACTAAAACTTCTACTGCATTTTACTTAAACAGTGACTGAACTGAGATACTGTTCAGCATGAATCTTTCATACGACTTTCTAGAACTTCATTAATTTGTTTGGTTTCTTTAGCATATATACTGTTCTAGAACATGACTTTTTATGGTGAGTTTACCTATCGCTAATGCAGATATTGACCCATTGCAAACTAATACTGATTTGGAGGAAGGATACTGCAAAGCTTTATTATGCCGCATACGTTTTCGTAAGGTCTTACCCAGTGTTCTCCTTACATTTCGAGATTATGTTTAATGGATTTATTCTAGGATATCTAAACTTGTGTTCAACTGCTTATACTGTGCTTGTAATAAATATTATGATGTTGACTTCTTTAGTTACGTGCATTCTACTGTTCAAGTAACATGGGTAAAGTTTACAGATTATGTTTACTTTAGTCAGCTTTTGTGAAATTGATCTATCTTGTTATTGTAGCTAATATGTTAAGTTGTTCGCATATCGCTTGTGTTTTTCCGTGTTTGTGACAAGTGGTGCCCAACATTTTTATGGCTGCAGATAGACTTTCTTTAAACTTGCATCCTATTTTGATGAAACACTTGGTGCTTTCCGCTTTTGATCTTTATTTATTGTTCTGTTAATCATTCAAGATTTTATTGGGTAACTTTTGAGCAGATTCTCATCTGTATCAACCTAACAGTATGCACTGGCTTTTCTCTTGTTTGGCAATATGCATTTGGTGCAGTCTCACATGAGCATAAGTTGCTATTATTTAATCTTGCTTTGTTGATGAATTGATATTTGCCTTCAGGACATCAAGTTGTATATGAAGTTTTTCCTGTCAAGTTGTTGTTTATTGTATTATCACTTGAATACACACAGATGTTACCAAAAAAAAAAAAAAAAAAAAAAAAACAACAACAACTTGAATACAAATAGACAAACGATATCACCTGAGAGGTACCTCTCATGTTTTCTATAAGAGGGAATTATTTTAGCCTCTTGTAGGAGAAAAGGGGTCATTTATGGTTTTTGGGTGGTTAGAAGGGGAAGGGAAGTGTTGGGAACTTTGCTGGCAGAAAATTAGGGTTAGGTTTTGGAAGTGATTTATAGGGTTTGATATGCAATGGGTCATGCCTTGGAAAGTTGCAGATCTTTTTCATCAATCGCGCTTGGGAATCAAATATGTTTGCATGTGGGTTGTTTGGAAAGTGGTGTTGTATGCGGTCTGTTGGAAAATTTGGTTTTAAAGGAACAATCATGTTTTCAAAAATAAAAGTAAATCGGGTGGAGGACTCTTATTTTTGGTCTATTTCATAGCGGGCGTGTTCAAGAAAATGGTTTAAAGGGGTGGTTTTGGAGGATTTAAATAGAACTTGGGCCGCTCATTATCAAGGTGGATGGGTCTCTAAACCTTTGTACAATGTTTTGTGGGAATGTCCGCCTACGGGTTATCTCAAATTAAACTTTGATGGAAGTTATGTTAAAGTCATTAGAAGAGTTGGAATTGAAGGTGTCATTAGAGACTGGAATGTCGTTGTTGTAAGGAATTTCTCCGGGCCGGTGGATTCCTTGGATGCTAATGAATATGAAATTAATGCTTGTTTGGTTGATTGCTGTGAGTTGCGTAAGTTGGAAAGTTTTAAAGCTATCATTGAAGGAGATTCTTTTTCAGCCATTCAGTAGAGTTTAGGAAATTGTTCTCATCCTTGGAGGTTGGCTGATTTGGTGGAGGACGTGCAGGATATCTCGAGTCACTTGGGTGCTGTTTTTCATCATGTGTTACGTAAGGCTAATGTTTAGTTTGTTTTGAGGTTCGCTAAGGGGTGCTTCATTCTTCTTTATCTTTTGATGTATAGTTTGTTTTGAGGTTTTTTCTGTGTTTCGTTCTTTTTTGGGTTCTCCCCTCTGATCAATAAATTTTCCCATTTTTTAAAAAAGGTATGGTTCTAACACGAAAACTTGGGGATTTCTTAGAGGTATTATTGGTTGGGGATGTTTAGTCCTGGTTTTGAGGCATCTGGGTGGGTTTTCGGGATTGACTTGGATGGTTTTGAAAGATTACGAAGAAGGAATAAAAAAAGGAAAAAATAAGAAGTAAAAGGAAGAGATGACTGATGGAACCTTTTGCTGTCTCCACTAGGTGCAGTGGGATGTTTAGGCTCGGTCCAAAGGATTGAATCCTGTGTTGATGCTTGAAGTTGTTTGGGATTTCGCAGAATCTGCACCTAAAGAAGAACACTCGCTAGCCCTTTTTTTTTTTTGAATGGTAACTTTCATTAAAACAGAAAAGAAATCAGTACAAAAGGATTATACTGATTTGGAAAAAGGAAAAAAAAAAAAAAAAGCAAAAGCACAACCTTTGAAACCCCAAACAAAACAAGCTACTCAGCTACAAGGGAACCAAAAGACTAAGGATACTAGGACTGCCCTAATCCCTGTTTACAAGAAAGCTAGCTCCTTCCAATTGAACATAATTTGATCAATGGGATAGTATTTGAAAGTAGTATTGATCTGTACCCATTGTGCTACTAAGAATTTAATCTTATCACATAAGATTTCCTCTGAACATTTCTTTTCTTCAAGACATGTCGTGTTTCTCTCCTTCCATATATGCGAAATGACTGCTAAAAAAGAAAGCTTCCATAACTCCTTTCCTTTCTTAGACCCAATAGGAGATCTCCACTCCTCAAAAAGGTGTTGAAGCGTCTCCGGCATAGCCCATTTGCATTCGAACCAATTTATAACAGAGTTCCAAATTTTCATCGCATGGCTGCACCTTAAAAGAAGATGGTATACCGTTTCTTCATCCTCCAAACACATTTGACAACTGCTAACAACAATCTTTCCTCGTTTCCTTAGATTATCTAGAGTTAGGATTCTTCTTCGGAGAGCAATCGCTCCAAAAACCACTACCCGGGGTGGAGCCTTGATCCTCCATATGCTTGCCAAACTACTTTTGTTCCCTACTCTTGCTGATAATGCCGCATAGAAAGAAGAGGCAGAGAAAGACCCATTTTTTGATGCTTTCCAAATCCTTGTGTCTTCCATGTCCTCGGGAAAATGAATATCCCTTAAAAGGTCAATAAGAGATAGAAATTGAATCTCCTCATTCTCCTTCAGATTCCTTCTGAACGTCGGGCTCCATGTGATCTGTCCACTCATGCCAGAACGATCCATATATTTTCCACCTTTGCTTGCTTGTCTCGAGCACAATTGAACAGGTCTGGAAACTTAGACGCTAAAGGCTCCTCTCCTATCCATGTGTCTTTCCAAAAAAGAATTTTCTTCCCCGAACAAACATGGTATCTGATGTTCTGGATAACCTTTTTGCTACTAGAGATTATGCCTTTCCACATTGCCGAGTACTTATAGGCCACACTTGCTAGCCTTACAAAGGGAGAAACTCTGAATTTCTATTGATATAAATCACGTGTGAAAATAAAAAATTTACACATGTATAAAGGGGAAGGAGCTTCCCTAACTTCTAACTGCAAAAATAAAACTACTTAGACTCAGCCCCTTCAATGGACAGAACCTCATCAGTAATGGGGCCATGACATTTTCATATCACATAAAAGGTAATTGAATAACCTGTCGAAGGGACCTATTATCATGTTTGATTAGACATCATTTGAAACTCAAGATATGTCCTTGGGACCCCTCAAAAAGACCTATACCACGAGTACACGACTTAAACATTTCTTTTAGGAAAATTAAAACTTTCTGACTGCACATTTCTTGGATTTAGACACTACTGGGAATGACCCTTTTCTCAAGTTGCTATACAGGCTGCAGCTACGACCTGGACCTCTTAGTGTTACATGTGGGCCTATTGGACCTTATCCACGTTCCACAACCAATTTTGTGCAACCCCTTTGTTTGGGCTGCATCTCATGCTAAGCGGGATGTATAGAGTTATGAGAAAGGATAGAATCATAGATGGGAACAATGAAGAAAAATTACAGGTCCATAGAAGAGGAAAGTTTGGGATGGTTTCCAAACGTATCGAAAAGAACAACCACCATTTTATGATGCATTTTAGGTCTACAAGCTCAAGTAGCTAGGAGAAAAGGGAGACCAATAAAAACCTTGGATAAAGTGGTGATGAAAAACATGATAGATTGTGAAGCTATAGTGAACGTGGCCTTTAAATAGGGTCGGGTGGGAAGTCACCGTCATCATTTTAGCCATATCCCTTGATCTGGGGCCGTCTTAATGGGTTCTACTCAGGAGACAAGTAAATGCAAACTGAAACTTACTCATCTAACGAGTTGTAGAAGAGTGGTCTTCTCCCCTCCTAAATATGTTGCATATATTAATTGAAAACAAGAAAAAAATCAAGAAAGAAAGAAAAAGGACAGGCAGAAGATGCGAATTAACAAAAAGGATGAGAAGAAGAAAAGAAGGAAATGACGTTGGAATGATCAAGAGCCTATGATGCCCACATACGGCATGGATACAGCAGCGACACACCATAGACAAGGATTTTACACAAAAGGAGTGAAGTATTGGATATGATATGATACGATACGTTGCCCATTCTGAAGTATTGTGCATCATAGTCGACTACCAATAACTAGCTAACTCATTAGAAATGCAATTATGAAATTTATCTTCTCTAAGAGCCTATTGTAGGCATAGAACCTGCCTATTATGGGCCCTTTTTACTAATAGAAAGCTCAAGAAAAGATCCTTTAATCAAACTGAATCTAATTGAAAAAAAACTTAAGACTGATGCTCCTATAACAGGATTCTCTCATAACTTATAATGGGCAATGCCATGAGCCTATTTGTGTATTTGAACCCCACCAGGCTTGGACCATCTTGAGCGGGATGCTCTTTCCTTGGGGCTGACTTTGGGTCCAGGCTTTGCCTTGCTGGCTCTGGTTCTAGATCCTGGCTGAGCTTGATTGCCTTTGGATTTGAATCTGGGTGTAAGTGATCACATAAGGTTGACCACACTATGGTCAAGGTTGAATCAGATCCATACTTGCGGCCACCTCCCAAAGATTGAAATAGATCAAGTAGTGAACTTCCATGTTTAACTATAGTGGTCTTGAGCTCCTCTAAAGAATAAATATCCACAATTATTTGGAAGAAAAAAAACATGATATATCCTATTTATTTATAGGTCTATTTTTCCGCACACTGGGGGTGAAACTTCCATCCAGTCAGAGGACGAACACTATTGAGCCGCATTTTTGCATGTGTCTAATCCAACAACCAATCCTAACTCTGATTGACCTACACACTAATGCGTGTATGGACTGAAGGGTGGTGTGAACTTGATGCAGTGAGGTCTAAGAAGAAGAGGCCCACTAATGGGCCCCACCAAGGATGATTTGCTTTCTTTAAATAGTTTAGTAATTTTAGTAATTTGATGTAATATCTGATTTGACTTAATTAGAGAGATTTTAGTGATTTGATTTACTTAGAGATTTTAGGGAGTGATTTTAGGAATCACTGAATAATGGTAGTTTCTTTATTTAGACCATTCCTCTATTATAAATAGAGAGGGATGCTTGATGGTAAGGCATGCTATGTTCTTAATAAAGTTCAGAATTATTCTTGTGAGTTTCCCTTTGGGTATTTTCCCCTTAGTGATCTTAGGATTTGAGTCGGAAGACTCAATCTCACCGTCGGAGGTGTAGATCTACATCGATCGGGTTTGGGCCCGCCATCATTTGGTATCAGAGCCGAAGTGATTGCCAGAAAGACAACATTCTTTCCCGGATTTTATCCCATCATCATCGTCATCCATTCAATTCATCCCACTGGAACACCATTCACTACCATCCCCACCCTCCACATACCATCTCTACATCATCACATACCATCCCCATCTTTCTTTTTGTTTGATGGTGCAACCATGATCACGGTAAAGATCTACACTTCCGACGGTGAGATCGAGCCTTAAAACTCAAGCCCTAAGGCCAATTAGATGAGAACTCCCAAAGAACTCATTCACGAGAACGATTCTGAATTTTGGTTAGAATATAGCATGCCTTACCATAAAGCATCCCTCTCTATTTATAATAGAGGAATGGTCTAAATAAAGAAACTCCCATTATTCAGTGATTCCTAAAATCACTCTCTAAAATCTCTAAGTAAATCAAATCACTAGAATCTCTTTGATTAAGTCAAATAAGAGATTACATCAAATTAAAAAAAGCAAATCATCCTTGGTGGGGCCCATTAGTGGGCCTCTTCTTTTTAGACCTCAATGCATCAGAACTAACTGTTTGGGTCCATGTAATGTTCCCCCCTTTGTTTGGAATTGTTTTTTTGAGGAAAACACAAGCAATATGGGATTTAATCTTGTTTTTAGGAAGTCTATCTAATTCAAATAGTGAATATGAACCCATGTAGGTTAAGACGGTGTACGCATCTTTTGAACGGTTTGGATCTTCACAAGGTATAGGGCCTATATGTATGGATTTGATTGTCCTTGACCATATGTGCATTAGCATTACGCAGTCTCTCTCAAGCTGTATAAAGATGGAATATATGATTTGTAACTTCAGTGGGCATATGGAAAGGGCCGAACCTACCGTGAGAATTGAAGACCATGAGATACCACAAAGCGATTCGTTCCGCTACCTCGGCTCTATAATTAGTTAGGATGGGGAGATTGATGAAGATGTCGAACATAGGATTAAAGCGGGGTGGTTGGAGTGGAGACTTGCTTCAATAGTGCTTTGTAACCGACGAATGCCAATAAGATTGAAGGGAAAATTTTATAGGACATCGATTAGACTAGTTATGACCTATGGAGCATCATGTTGGCCAATTAAGAAGCAGCATATGCACAAAATGGATGTAACAGAGATGAGAATGTTGAGGTGGATGTGTGGTAAAACTAGGAAAGGTAGAATTAGAAATGGGTGCTTTCGAGAGGATTTGGAGGTAGCAACAATAGGGGAAAAAATTAGAGACACTCGTTTGAGATGGTTTGAGCATGTCCAATGTAGGCCACTAATGGCACCGGTAAGGAAAAGTTTGGCCATGAAGGTTGATGGGCCGCCAAGGGAAAGGGGTAGGCCAAAGAGTATGTGGATGGAGGTAGTAAAAATAGATTTCAAAAAGTGTAACTTATTTGAGGATTTGGCTCAAGATAGATCGAAATGGAGAAACAAAATTCGTGTAGCCGGCCCCAACATAGTTGGGACAAGGCTTTAATGATGAATATCTCTCTCTCTCTCTCTCTCTCTCTCTCTCTCTCTCTCTCTACACCCAACCCTAGCTTTAAATAGTGATTATGAGCCTAAGTAGGTTAAAACCGTGTACGCATCTTTTGAATGTTGGATCTTCACAAGGTTGGTCCTATATGTACAGGTTTGATTTGTCCTTGACCAGGTCTAATTGACATAAGCATAAAGAGAGATTTATATCTATCCTACCTCCAATTATAGGAATGCATCCAAGTGGGCCCCATGAGCTGGATTGCATAAGCACAGGATGTGGTCTACTCTTAATGTGAAACTCTTCCATATGTGTATATGCACACACAGATGTATGGGTTCCTTGTGGGATGACTTGATAAGGCTTTGGTCATCATGGAGTAGTTGATGGAAAATACAATAGAATTTAGGAATGCCCTTCTCTTGGATTGGTAACACGACTCGAACCCATAATCTGTGGTTGCCCATGAGCACCTCCAACTATGCTATTTGATACTTGTTGACTGGTCACAGTTCAATCCAAATGTTGGAGTTCACAACTAGGAACCTAGAGAATTGGAGGAAGTGGGGCTTAGTAGGGTTAGTGTGGGCAGTTCCTCATCTTGGTGTTTTTCTGTTTGGATCTAGGGAAAATGATAGCTGAATCTCCTCTTATACTGTTTAGATTTTATTTTATTTTTTTGTCTTTTGAATGAAAGTTACTATATCAAAAAAGCAAAAAAAAAAAAAAAGAAGAAGAAGAAGAAGAAAGAAATGATAGCTGAATCCTAGTTGCAATATCTTAGGCCAGAATCAGGGGAGCATATCTTTTAAGTTAGTTCATTTATTGAGGAATTATCCGGCCTAGATGCATCAGGATTCAGGACTTGTATGTTGTGCTGATGCATCGTGATTTGCATTTAAGTGGGACCCTGGTTTGGTGATCCAAAATGTCAATCCAATTGCAACTCCCAAATTTTGATGGCAGATGCTCAAAAACTCTTCAAGAGTGCAAGATGTTAATCCTTGGCTTGATGGCCCACATATAGAACGATAGATCAAGTAAGAATGTTACAGCAAGTGTGTTGGTATGTTTGGTGCTCGCATGCATGTAAAAATTGGTCGAGATGTTTAAGCTTGAACTTGTTCTCAAAACTCATTATCTTGCTTCTTTGGTTGCATAGACTTCTAATTTGCATTTGCTGCTGGACTAAGTCAAGGGGTGTGCGTGTAGTCTATACTGTGCACCTTGGAGCTTCTAATTTGCATTTGCTGTTGCTCTTAACCATTCTGTATTACTGTAAAACCCATGTTTTACAGCGTCATACCCTATTGTAGGAAGATAATTAAATCCCCATTATTTTTTTGGTGTTTTTATAATTCTGAATATCATTCACTACTCCTTTCAGCACTTCTACCATGCTCTTGTTTGCATGAGGAAATCACAAGGAAGAGGTTTGGAGCTGGCAAGGAAACATTTAGCCTTATGTCAGTCGGAGTTGGCATGCATTAGCAGATCAGTGGAATTCCTTAGATCTAATGCATATGGATCTTGTCTAGATGATGTCGAAGATAGCACTACAGCTTCTGGTTGTAAACCTGTTGGCTTTGATGTTAATTTAAATAGCAGACTCTCAGCCCCAACTCCACCACGCTCAATAAGACTTCTCAGCTGGAAAAAGGTGAGAATTTGAAACATGTTATTGATGCTGTTTTTTTATTCTTTCTGTTTTCTTTTTTCTTTTTTTGTTTATGACCAATCTTTGTTTTTTACACTGCCAGGCTATTGAGTATTTTGAGAAGCTTCTTCATGATTTAGATGTTATATGCTCATTCTCTTTGGATCCATTGTTAGAGAGTGTTCTGCATTTTGTGGTTCAATTTCAAAAATCCCAACCGGATTTAGTTGCGAGATCTCATCTCCAGGTCTACTTTTATACCTCAGTTGGATTTACTTTTCTTACTTGCAACTGTTATAACTTTTCGTGAACATGTAACTAGTAGATCTTTTTGAAGTCTTTTCATTTATTGTCCGCACTCCATTATTCAACAAATTATAGCTTCCAGCTGAAAATCAGTGCTCGTGTTTGACAATCATATAGAATATTGTGTTGTATGTTTCAGTCAGCATGTAGATATTACTTTAGACCTCCAGTCTTTATGCACACCTCGAAGTACACACACATGCCTCTAAAATTTCAGCCAGCAATTAATGTTTATTCCTTTTTACATGTGTAAGTTGGGACTGAATCTGAGAATGGGAAATAGCCCAAGTGGTTACAGGCATCTCATCTCACCCCCAGTGAGAGGATGGTTGGACCGTACTCGGGTGGATCAGGGATGGAACATACTTGGGCGGTGCACGAAGGTGAAGATCCTGTAGTGGAGTATGAGCAGAGTGTAACTCATGGAGCACTCCCAGGCATGACACCTGGGCTGATAGATTAGGATAGTTTACCAATCCCTCTCATGTAATGGTGAAAAAATGAAAAGAAGGGACTGAATCTGTGTCTTTCTGTTTCCAGCCAAAGTCATCTACATAAGTTGCGATATCATCATTGTTATATTATTTTTATTTTTATTGTTAATTCTTGAAGTATAATTAATTTGCAGTGAGGGGTAGTAATTAAGGAATAAAATGTTTCCCAAGAAAAACAATTCTGACCAATGTGTTCTTTTTCCCGTATTAAAAAAAAAAAAAACCGTACTTCTAAGTTGACTATAGGACTACCAAGTCAAAAAAGAGTTGACTATAGGACTAAAGATAGCTTGACGTAATCAAAACCTAAATGAAAGGTTATAGGGTTATGGTCATGAGGCTCTGCAAAAGATAAGTATTGTTGGCAAAGTGATGGTGGGAGATTGGTGTAGTATCTTATGCAACTATCATCATCCTCATTCTCATCATCATTAGTGCCTTATCCCATAAATCTGGGATTGGCTAAAAAGAGATCCTACTCTAAAACTCCCCACTTCTAAACTCCAACCTACCTAGTATCACAAATTCACAATACCTATCTATATACTATTAACAAGAAAATGCAGTTTCAACCACGAGGTTGTGGGTTCGAGCCATGTTACCAAATAAGAAAAGGGAAAATGAGGCCTCTCTATGTCCATGGTCAGTAATTGAGATTCAGTTGAGTTAAAGGGTAATGAATTTCCAACAATCGTTGCTACCCTATGAGCCCTAGATTTTGCTATTTGCAATCCCAAAATTTTCCAAATTTTCAATCAACCAGCTAAGCCCTTTGCATTTGTACGGTCATTTTTGGGGTTTCCTCCTTTCTTAAAGAACCTATTAGAATCTTGGATGTATATATTTCATAGTCATAGGTCAAGTCTCATTGGTGCTTGTGTCAATCTTTGATTATGGTCGAAAGGTTGGTAATGTTTTGCATGGGATGGACTGCATGGAGTTTGTGAAGGTGTGTATCTTGATCAAAAGGTGAGAAAGAATGATGGAGTCTATCAATGTGGGTTGCTGTGTTGTTGCAAAGGTGATCATGGACTCTGTACGTAAGAACAATGTTTGAGGTGATGCCTTCAATGCCCATAAAGCTTGGGTTTTTTTTTTTTTTTGAAAGAATTATTCATGTTGAATCTGAATGGAAACAACATGAAAATGACGTGAACTTTAAGGGTCCCATGTGGTAGAATATGTTGAGATGGTGAATTCCCAGTCATCAAGACAACTTACGTGGCAATTGTGGAAAATAATTGTCTAGTAAGGTGGTTTTCTTTCTTTCTATTGTCTTGTATGGCACAATTCTAGGAAAGCTTCTCTGGAATTGGAACTTAATTAGGGGTTTGTTTTGGAGATTGTGAATGATCTTAACTCATCAGGGGAGATTTTCATGAGTTAAAAGAGTGGGTGTTTGAATGAATTGTTGTCCAACATAGTAAGAAAAGCACATTCTCTCTCTCTCTCTCTCTCTCTCTCTCTCTCCCCATATATATATGTGCACACATGTATATGTATATGCATATGTATATATACAATACATATGATAAATGGGTATTTTAAAACACTGGAGTTAGCATACAATCTTCAATAAGGTTCTAAGCCCTCCATGTTGGCACTGAATGGGTTTCTGGTGGAGCTAGCACCAAAGGAGGGTAAAGATAGATTTATCACCAACCTCTTTTGCAAAGCCTCTGATTTGACTTAAATATGTAAAATAACATTGAGTGCATCCTTTATTTAGAGGGTGGGAAGTTCAGCCCTAGTGTCCCATTTTCCATATGTTGCAACTCGATATTTGTAGTAGACTCTGATGGGTTGGTGAAGCCTGATCTAGATATTATTAAATTACATGGGTTATTCTGTACTTTGCCAGTCAGTTTAATCTGGACCATCTGTTATGAGGCCAGATCCGACGGTTGTGGATGTTTAGAGACTAGAGGTTTAGGGCTTCATGTATTTATACTGGGTGGTGAGAGCATTGTGCTATAGGAGAGACTCAAAGATTGTCCGAGAGAGATTGAGATAAACCAAGAAAGATAGTGAGGGATTGTACTCTTGTGTATCACAAGAAAAGGGTTGTTCTTCTTGTAAGTGATCCAGGAATAGTGAACCGGCGTGAATCTCCCGTGGACGTAGGCAAATTTGCTGACCCACGTAAATCTGCGTGTCGTGGATTGATTGTGTGCTTGATTGATTGTTCTTATAGATCGCGCATGTGGTTGGTCCCTAAAAACTGGTATTAGACCCAAAGCCAAGGGTTTCCCTAGGGCTTGGTGGTGTGCGCGACGACAACAGAGATTAGTGGATTGGATCCCGAAGGAGGATCCGTTTTTGGTCTTGGTGAGGCACACAGTTCGGACGATAGGAGAGATCGTTGATCGATCTCTAGTTGACCGCAGCCTATTGCTTAGTTGTTAGTGATCAAACACATGCCCAATCTATGAGAACAATCAAGCAAGTACACACAAATAATCCACGACACAGATTTACGTGGTTCGGCAAATTTGCTACGTCCATGGGAGATCCATGCCGGTTCAGTTTTTTTGGAGATAATCACACAAGAAGAATAACCCTCTTCTCGTGTAAACAAGAGTACAAATGCTCACTGTCTCTCTCAATCTCTCTTGGACAATCTCAGAGTCTCTCCCATAGTACAATGCTCTCACCACCTAATATAAATACATGAATCCTTAGTCCTCTAGGCACCCATAACCGTCAGATCTGGCCTTCTAACAGATGGTCCAGATTAAACCGACCGACAAATTACAGAATAACCCCTGTAATTAAATAATATATAAAGCAGGCTTCACCAGCCCATCAATCTCCCACTTGAAGACCGATTATACTGAATGGCTTTGTCAATAGCAGAACGGGGCTACAAATCTCGACACCTCATCTTCATGCTTGAAGACTAATTGAAGCCGAGCATAGCTTTAGTTTCTCTGTATTTACCACCTTTGTGAACATATCCGCAGGATTCTGGCTTGATAGAATCTTCTCTAGTTTCAATACCTTTTCTTTCAGAAGCCACCGTATGAAGGGATATCTGATACGAATGTGTTTGGTTCTTGGATGAAAGGCTGAATTCTTTGCAAGATGAATGGCGCTGTTATTGTCACCATAAAGCCTGCTAGTCTCTTGCTTCTTACCAAACTCTTCCATTAATTCCTGTAACCAAATCATTTCCTTAGTAGCTTCTGTAGTGGCAACATACATTGCTTCTGTGGTTGAAAGTGCAACGACTTCCTGTAATTGTGACTTCCAACTGATTGTTGCACTACCCAATGTGAAGATATATCCCGTAGTGCTTCTACTTCTAGCAAGATCTCCTGCCAAGTCCGAATCAACATAGCCCTACAATCTAATCTTTGATCCTCCAAAACACAATGTTAATTAGTGGTACCTCTCAGGTATATGAGAATCCACTTAACTGACTCCTAATGCGTTTTCCCGGGGTTGCTCATAAATCTGCTTATAGCTCCCATTGCATGAGCAATGTCTGGTTTAGTGCAAACCATCGCATACATCAAGCTGCCAGCAGCTGAAGCATATGGGGCCTTGGACATGTTCTCCTTCTCTTGTTCTGTCTTAGGAGACAACTCTTTTGAGAGTTTGAAGTGGCTGGCTAATGGAGTGCTAACTGGCTTAGCACCATGCATGTTGAACATGTTTAGAACATTTTCAACATATTCCACTTGAGACAACTTCAATGTGCGTTTTATTTTCTCTACTGATTATCATGCCGAGAATATGATTCGCAGCACCCAAATCCTTCATTTCAAATTCTTTGATGAACTTTTTACCGGGGTAGGTGTTTGGGGGTCCGGTCCACCCGCAGGTTTTGATTTTCATGCACTTTAGTTGCATCATTTGCGGAAGTGTGATCCAGTTCTAAGTATTCATTATTGTTCTCCTGCACCTTGTCCTTATTTTTATATAGGACTTTCTCATTGAATATAACATTTTTGCTTCTAATGATTTTTCTGTTTTCTTTATCCTAGAAGCAGTAACCAAACTCATCAAGACCATATCCAATGAAAGTACATTTTCTAGATTTAGAATCTAGTTTATCTCTGTTTTTAGCATCAACATGACCATAAGAGATACAACCAAATAACCTTTAAATAGAAAAGTTTACCTCTCTTCCAATCCAAAGTTCCTTTGGTAGTCCACCATCCAAAGGTACTGAAGGCTAATGATTTGATTAAGTATGAAGCAGTATTCACTGCTTCAGCCCAAAATTGCTTGGGCAATCCAGCATGTAGCCTCATACTTCTAACATGCTCCACAATTGTCCTATTCATGCTCTTTGCCACACCATTTTGCTGTGGTGTATCGAGAATTGTTTTCTCTCGCCTAATGCCATTTTTGGCGCAATACTCTTCAAATTCTTTGCTGTAGTACTTACCCCTGTTGTCAGATCTTAGGCATTTCGATTTCAAACCTGTTTCATTTTCAACCATAGCTTTCCACTTTTTGAAAACACCAAATACATCAGACTTGTGTTTCATAGGATAAACCCATAATTTTCTAGTGTTATGATTAATGAATGTAACAAAGTAAGAATATCTACCAAGAGAACATCCGTGTGTACTAGTTCCAACCTTTCTGACTTCGGTGGTCTGCCTACTTTCGAGAAGGTAACTTTCTTCTGCTTTCCGAAATCACACTCTTCACAATGGAACTTCAAGTCTAAGGACTCGAGTCCCTCCATCTTACCTTTCGAGTGAAGGATTCTCATCCCTTTCTCGCTCATTTGTCCGAGTCTACAGTGCCATGTGTTTGAGTCAATGCCTTCATTTGCAACTGCAATAGAATTTATAGAGTTGTTAGTCAAGTAAAGACTTCCTTCTTTCTTACCGCGAGCGACAACCATATTCCCTTTTGTAACTCTAGAAATCATCTATGACGATTGTTACGTATCCAGAGCTTGCAAGCTGACCAACTGATATGAGGTTTCTTTTCAGACTGGGTACATGTTTGACATCATTTAATTGCCATTTACCGTTGTTTAGCAATTTTTTCTGAATGTCTCCCTTACCAATTATGTCACAAGGTTCATCATCACCAAGATAGACTTTTCCAAAATCACCTTGTACATAATTTTTTACATATTCTCTGTGCAGTAGCATGAAAGGACGCACCAAAATCTATAACCCAAGATTCAGATTCATAATAAAAAGCAAGAATCAAAACATCTTGAATAGTATCACCTGTGAGATTTGCGGAAGCTTCGTTGTCTGTCCTTGTTACTGTTCTTTTGTTTGTATTTCTTTGGTGGAGCACTGCAGTCCCTTTTCAAGTGTCCTTTCTTGTCACAATTCCAACACTCGATTCTTCCTTTCGAAGATCTTGACTTACTCCTTGATTTGAATCTTTCACGACTTTGCCCTCTCTCAAATGACCTTCCTCTGGTTTCCATATGCAATGCACTTCCTGATGATTCACCATCTACCTCGAATAGAGTTTTCTTTAATGAGGAAATTGTTTAACATGAAGATGGTTGAAGGTGGGGTTGTTGCTGAACACTTGAAAGTGTTTAACACGGTCGTGACCTAGTTATCCTCAGTTGGCATACAATTCGATGATGAAATTTGGGCCTTGTTGGCCTTTTTGGTTTTATCTTCTTTACCAGATAGCTGGAATGGTTATATCACTGAGTAATACCTACAGGTGAATCATTAGCAAGTGCATTGAATGTGGAAAACAGAGGAAGGTCATTTGAGAGGGCAAAGTCGTGAAAGATCCAAATCAAGGAGTAAGTCAAGATCTTCGAAAGGCAGAACCGAGTGCTGGAATTGTGGCAAGAAAGGAAACTTGAAAAAGGACTGTAGCGCTCAAAAGAAACACAAGCAAAAGATCGGTAACAAGGACAGACAATGATGCTTCTGCAAATCTCACAGGTGATACTGTTCAAGATGCTTTGATTCTTGCTTTTGATTATGAATCTGAATCTTGGGTTATAGATTTTGGTGCGTCCTTTCATGCTACTGCACAGAGAATATGTAAAAAATTATGTACAAGGTGATTTTGGAAAAGTCTATCTTGGTGATGATGAACCTTGTGACATAATTGGTAAGGGAGACGTTTAGATCAAATTGCCGAACGGCGGTATATGGCAATTGAATGATGTTAGGCATGTATCCAGTCTGAAAAAGAAACCTCATATCAGTTAGTTAGCTGGCAAGCTTTGGATAAGTAACAATCTTCATTGATGATTTTTGGAAAGTTACAAAAAGGGAGTATGGTTGTCGCTCGTGGGAGATTGATGGGTTGGTGAAGCTTGATCTAGATTACTAGATATTATTTAATTACATGATTTCTTTTGTAATTTGTTGGTCGGTTTAATCTGGACCATCTGTTATAAGGCTAGGTCCGACGGTTGTGGGCGTCTAGAGGTTTAGGGCTTCATGTATTTATATTGGGTGGTGAGAGTATTGTACTTCAGGAGAGACTCTGAGATTGTCCGAGAGAGATTGAGAGAAACCAAGAGAGACAGTGAGGGATTATACTCTTGTGTATCACAAGAAGAGGGTTGTTCTTTTTGTAGGTGATATCTTAGTTGTGTTAGGCAACCAACTATTGTTGCCAACAAAATTGGAGGTAACCTGATGACTAAACTACCAGAGAGGAACTACATCGGATCTTCAATCTAATTTACTGTTCTCTAGAAAAAAAATAATAAAGAGAGAAAAAAAAAAACTTCGTTCCATTCTCCATTTTTTGGCTAGAGAAAATCACATTCACAAGGACTCATGATCCAAAATCCTAGTGATAAAATCCACCAGAAAGTTTTTCATTGAGTTGAAGTTCTTCATTAATCATGATTAGGATTGCTTGTTGAAAATATCTAAAAGGAGTCCATTGATCACTTATTGATGAACTGTTCTGTTGCTCACCACTTATGGAAGGCTGTCTTCGGATGGTTTCATGTGGCCAGCCCCCTCCCCCATTCCTTGTCTTCCCTATTTGAGTTTTGGAGGCTTGGTGTGGGACTTGGGAGGGGAAGAACGATGTGGAATCTCTCCTTCTTGGCGAACATATTTGGAAAGGGAGAAACTTGAGGTGTTTTGAAGGCAAATCGTCTGTAGTTGACAAGTTAGCTGGCAAAGTTACGTATTTAGTGGTGACTTGGGTCTCTCCCCTTCCTACATTCAAAGGCATTTTTACATTCAAAGGCTTCTCAGTGAATACCTTTATGCACAATTGGAAGGAAGTAGCCAATTCCAGAGCTCACCACCAGAGGATCTCCCCTAGATGGTGTCCACCTACAGGTGCTCTCAAACTTAATTTTGATGGTAGTGCTGCTGGAAATCCTGGTTTGGCAGGTCCGGGGGGTGTCATTCGGAATGAGGAAGGCACCATCCTTCTTTCCTATTTGGCTCCTGCTGGTGTTTGCTCGATTAACAAAGCCGAACTTCTTGCTCTTAACATCGGTCTTCGTCATGCTTCGAGCCTTCAACCACAAAGATCAATTGTGGAAGGGGATTCTTACTGTGCCATTCAATGGGCAACCAAGTCTTCTACTCCCCCTTGGTACCTTTTAGACATCTGTGAAGTGGTGATACAAATCTCCGGTGCTTTGAATGTATCTTTCAACCATATAAAGCGATCGGCCAATGAAGTAGATGATAAACTTGCTAAAGGAGTCGGAAAATGCTCTGATCATTGGTCCTTAATGGTTCTATGTATTTAGTTCTTGTGGGCTGTGGCCCATTTTTTAGTGGGGCTTAGCTCCCTTTTTTTTTTATTTTTATGTTTTTTACTCTCCACTCCGGCGGTTTTTTTGTTTCAGTATATCTCTCTTATACTGTATAGTTCCTTTTGAGCAATGAATTTCAGGCACCATTCTCAAAAAAAAAAAAAAAACATATCTAGAAGTGCTTTCTGTAGTTGTGATAAGTTGAAAAATTTTGTTACATTTCTCCAAGGTAGGGTTGTTCTGCTTGAGCACCCAATTAAGTGTTAGTATGAGAGCATGTAGCATGTATATCGTTGCACGATGTTCTAATGTTTTAGTATTTGCATTATTGAAATTCATCTGCTATTAAAAAAATCTGCAAGATAAAGCGTAAAAAAGAAAATTCATCTGTATAATATATTTATATTAATCTATTGCTTTAAATTTTACCATATTATTTTTTGTTATATTTACATGATTTTAAATTACTTTTGGACATAAAAATTTCATGAGGATTTTACTGGAAAATACCCAGTAGTTGGCCGTTGCACTTGTTAGTGCCTCGGAACTAGCACCATACAAACGGGGTCCGTCAGACCCCGTTTGGTTTTTTTTTTTTTCCAATTTGAAGTGAGTGGCGCTAGCGTCGCTCAGTGTTGTTTTTAGTGACGCTAGCGTCACTCTTCGGCTTTTTATTTAAGCCTCAAACCCTTTTGTTTTCCATTCCTTTCTCTCCCCTTCCTTCCTCACCACCACCACCATCATCATTATCTAACATATCATGTGGTTTCATGGCAAACGGTGCAATCACTGATTTGAGAGAAAGATGGATACAATTCCGTGTTTCGCTTCGAGGGCTTCTTCTTCTTCTTCGGAAAGATGGATACAATTCCGTGTTTCGCATCGAGGGCTGCTGCTGCTTCTTCTGTGAGGCGGGCAGAGAAGCCGTGGATGATGGTGTCGTATGAGTAGATGATTTTGGCCGAGTCGGACACTGATTTGAGAGACGAGTCGTACCAATGTTGGTGTTGGGCAAAAGTCGGTGGCATGTCGGATTTGGACATGTGAACGATGTAAGTCTTCTTTTGCTTCTTGTCTTCTTCTGTTGCTGCTGATGCTTTCAGCTCATGGAATTGGAAACAACAGAGGACCAAAATAACTGTAAATCTCACCATCTTCTCCATCTCTACCCTTTCTTCTCCCTCCTTTCTATTTTCAGAAGACTACGGTTTTTTCACTCCAGAACTCCTTTTTGGGTGCGTTGATGCATGGAGAGGATGCTAACTAGAGACTTCCATATTGAGAGGAATCTGGTGTTTCCAAGCTAACTAGAGACTTCCATGCAAGTGGGTTTCAAAGGTGGATTTATATACAGAAGAGTGACGATAGCGTCACTAAATTTCATAATTTAGTGACGCTATCGTCGCTCTGAAAAAATAATAAAAAAAGAAGAAAAAGTGGCGGGAGGAATTCTTCCGTGGTGAAAGTGTTCCGAGGTATTAACAAGTGCAACGGCCAACTACTGGGTATTTTCCAGTATAATCCTCAAATTTCATTGTTGGCACCTTTTCAGATGGATACTAAATCCATGTCCCTGACATAATACACAACACAAGTGCTTGAAGGGATTTAAGGGGTCCAGGTGCTCTCCTTTCTGCTTCTCTGTGAATCTTAGGGGTGGCATGAAAGAGCATGTTTGAATATATCTAGTGCTACTTTTACTGGGTGTTTGCCCTAACTGCAGGGCTATCTGCAGAAACTGTCCGGTCTTTATTATATGACTATATTATATGGTCCCATCTATGTTGCATGAGTATGAGCATAGGATACCATAAGCCAGCACTGGTATGAGGTGTTGGATACAGCAATCCCCCAAAGTAGGATAAGTTGATCTGGCATAATATCTAAATTAATTTAAATAAATTCTTATTTCCAAGCAAATATAATATGCAAAATAATGACAATAAAAGTTAATACACAGATCTTAGTTTAGATAATCATGTGTATTCATTGGATGTAAAAATGTAACACTCATATTTTGTTGTGAAGAATCAGAAATGAGAAGCATTCAAGAAAAAGGGAAAAAAGGAAAGAAAAAATGGAATCAGATATGGGAATCTGTGATGATACTTATAGACATATGGTATGCTGTTAATTTTTAAGAACCAATGTCAAATAAGGTCCCACTAGCACATGATTTAAAACTAGAATGTAATGATTCACCATGTTACAACATGATTGTATCTACCTTCACATTATATGTTCTTATTAAATCCTTGTTTAGGCTTTACAATTATTTTTGCTTTATATATGTTTGATGTTGTTCCTAGAAATACCTAACATGGAACTAACTTTGTTTGCCCCAGAAACATATGATGTATACATTCACTTCCTATTAATTGGTTGAAGTTTCTCCATGATTCTGTATTTCTGCAGATCCATTTGTTTCCCAAGATTACGTCAGCATCATCATCGTCATCATCACCATCGTCATCGTTATCATCATTATTCTTGCCAATGCTGTTATTATTATTTTACCTTTTATAGATTTCTCATTTTTCATCTTTGGCATAATGACAACTGATTAACAGCTTCTGCTGGTTCAAGAGGGGAAACTTTACGGGCGGGATCCTTTTTATGATGTGATCTCTAGAGCTATTGCATTACCTGATGTTATAAGAAACCAAGAGCTTGAGAAAAATGAATTCGTGGTACAACTTGGGCAGGTCAGGATATGTATCTTCTCTAATGGTCTATGTATGTAGTTTGCCCCATGTTGGATCCTTTGTGTTGATACAGAATTGTGTACCTTATTAGGTCATTTCGTCTAATTTTTACAACGCATTTATGGATATGTAGCTGGTGATCAACTTGCTTAAAATTCTTTGCACAAATGCTTCATGGCAAAGGCGTAAACTTGGGAAGATTTTACAAGACTGGAGTGTCACTTCCATACAGGTCTGTTCTGTATGCTGGATGTTCTGAGGTTTTGCAGGTTTAATCTTTGTTCGATTTTGCATTTTCATTGGAACCCTATTCATCTTCTATGTTATCCTGCATGTGTTTTACTCTTGTTGATAGAAGACACCTTCTAGCATACCTTATAAGACTTGCTGAATCAGATCTGTTTGATTTGTTTGTCATATAAACATCAGTGATAAGATTTTCCACATAGATTCACCAAATCATTTAAAAATATAAGAACACACCGTGGAAGTAATGACCAAAGTTTGGTGTCCAGTAACTGGTGATTCCATTCTGGGGTATGCTGTGCTGTTTCATTTTCACATTGGAAATTATAGAAATGAGAAAGTTATCTGGTCATTGATTTTTCAATTATTACGACTTTCAATTTTGTAATTACTTATTAGACTTGTAATTTGTAGGTCTTAATACTGTGGGTATTTTCTTTGGTGGTATTTTCTGGTTCCTTGTTGACTTCATTAGAATTTCCCCAAAGGATGCTCTTCTTCTGTGGGAAGTAACAATAAAGTCTAGTGGACCTCTTGAAGCTAATCATGGTCTTTATCTTAGATATAATTTTGTTTTCTAGTGGGAAGATAAATGGTTGCTGCAGGCTAACCCTGTTAGAAATTTACCTTTTTTGACCTACTTCATGTGATATTTTCTGGTAGAAAAGGTTGTAGTGTGCATTAACTTCTTATTTTTCATGCGTTGATGCATGGGGCTAGAAATTGGCATCTTAATTTTTAACATTTAATATATTTTTGCTGCTCTTATTACTACAGAAGACTAGGCTTCACTAATTTCATGACTAGATTATCTCTCCTTTAAATATGTACATACATATTCTTGGCATCAGTGAATTAATCACCTCAGGAAGATTAGGGCTATTTTCAAATTTGGAGGTTTTCTCAAGAAATTTCTTGAAAAATGTCATGGAAGATAAAGTAAGTTCTAACATAATTTGCAAAAATTTAAATATATTTGCAAGTGGAAGATAATTTTGAAGTAGAATTACATTTTAAACACTCAAATCTTTTGGTTCATATTTTACTTTTTTTTTTTGTACTAATTGTGAATACGTAATGGTATAAACTATAAAGGAAAAAAGAAGTAGGTGAAATAGGAGTTTGTGGGAAAAACCTGAGAACGGGAAGTGGAACAAAGTGATAAAAAATCAAAAAGTGGAAAAATTAAGGATGAAAAAGCGGAAATCAGAAAAAAAGAAGAAGAAATGGCAAGAGATAGGGGGAAGAAGGAAGGGTGAAAAGGTAAAATGTTTATTTGCTTCTTCTTTATTATTTTCATCAACAATATTGAAAAATTAATGATATTATCCTGAACTTTTGTGATACTTTTAATTTTTTCAATATTTTGAAAATATCATGATATTTTGGGAAGATACCTTTGCATAAAATACCCATGATAATATCGCAATATTTTAACGATATCAGCGATATTTGTGACATGGATCAGCATTTTAATTCATTCTTATTAATGAATTGCTGTAAGTGTTGTAAAATAATAAGATCATAGTATATACTTTAGCAAGCCCAGTAGAAGGGGGGAAAGTCAAAATGAAAATGGGTGGGACTCTTTGAATATTCCATGTCTACGAGCATCAATAACAGTTATCTGATTCAGAGGGATGGAGCGCTTCCGAGGGCAGAAGCTCAACCCTGCCTGGAGAAAGCGTCCACCAACATTCACGGCTTTCTCCCTCTTTGTCTCTAATCTTCCTCCAGAAATCTCCAACACAGAGCTTCAGGTTATCTTCTGCAGGGCAGGTGCTGTGATAGATACCTTCATCCCTATCGATCGTCTCACTGGCAAGCTGAGAGGTTCTGGTTTCGTCATATTCAAGACAGAAATAGAAGCCAAGAAAGGAATCGACATCGTCAACGGGAGATCCTGAGGAGGTAGATGAATCCTCGTTGACACAACGCACCCTCGTACAACAGATACAAGTGCAGGAATCTCCCAGATCTCCACTAACAAATTAGGGCTTCTACACCAACAACCTCCTAATGCCCGGAATCGCCCTCCAGCTGACAAATTAGGGCTTCTACGCCAACAACCTCCCATTGCCTGGGTTCGCCCTCCAACGTGCATCTCGGACTCAAGCGCAGGGTGGATCGTCAAGGACGGCCAATCCCACTTCGTTCGAGTGGCACCTTTAGTTGTTGAATCAGAAATGAAGGTCCTCAGCCTCAGCTTGATTGGCTACCTCAAGCATAACCAGACTGTGGAAGATGTAGTTCGCTGGCTTGATAATCATTGGGGCAAATCGGCTACCAGGATCAGATTGTTAGAAGACGATGTCGTTCACATTCAACTCCTCTCGGATGAGGAAGTTTGCCAAGTCCTTAGCTGTGCAGCAGGGTCATTCTTCAACCCGTTCGTGGCCCTAGATAGATGGATGGAGGTTATTGGCTCCCCCCCAGTCAACAAATGGATTCGTATCTACGGTGTACCGCTACAAGCTTGGAGCGAGGGTCTCTTCCGTCTCCTTACCGATTTCGTCGGCTCAACCATTGAGGTAGATCGAAGCACATTGAAGAAAATAAATCTTGTCTACGGCCATGTCAAGATTAGGACCAGCGGGCTCTGCAAGCTCCCGCTTCTAATCCCTTTGTCCATCGGAGAACTCCGCATCTCAATCAGAGCCAAAGAAGAACCCCCCATTCCCGTCGCCTCCGACAACGCTGGAACCTTTACAGCGGCAAACAGTGCCGAAGATGGTGACCTAAGGCTCCCTGGCAAAGATGACCTCTCAAATCCTGCCAAAGGAAGCGTCCAGAAACGAGGAAGAGTCCAGAAACGAGCTAGGGCCCCGCAAGCAGTCGAGGTTAGAAAGATCCAGGGCATCTAACTCGACCCAAGCTGAAGCTTTGACCTGGCCCACGGCTAATAAAACCCCAACGGGCCATGGGCTGACTAATGGAGAAGCTCTATGCTCCTTCCTTAGTGATCTGGGCCGGCCCATCTCATCTGCCCCAGCTTTCGCCCCTTTTAATCATCGAAAGGAATCAAGGTCTGCTAGAACACCTGGTGCGATTGCTACCTCAACCTCGCCTTCCTCTCCGGACACATCGGCTGACGAAAGAGAGTCGAGCAGGATCCCTTCCGCCCTTTCCTTAGGGGATCCTCTGATCTTCCCTTCCGCCCTTTCCTCAGGGGATCCTCCGATCTTCCATTGACTCAAGACAGAAGTTAACCACTGCCAGTCCCAGACGACCCCAACTGCTAGGAGAAGAAGAAGACAGACGCCCTATGGCTACTTGCTACCTCCTACATTTCGGACTCTGACTACTCTAAATCAGATACTGCTACTTGTCCAACCATCCCTTCCTCCCCCTGCTCTGTGCCGGCAACAGTGCTCTCAGCCTTCAAGGATTCTGCCATTTCTCCCTCTCGGCAAAATTCTAATGAAGACTGCTCTACTCCTAAGAAAACAAACTCTATCAGCTCTTTCTATCCCCAGAGGCACTCCGCCCCTATTAACAGAAGCTCCTTGACAGGATCACCAAAGTCCTGGTTACCTCAAAAAATCAGAGAATGTGGCAAGGCAATAGGAATCTTAGTAGACAACTACGAAGGAGGGTGGGAAAGCCTAATTGCCTTCGCAAAGGAAAGAGATTTAGTCCTTGAAAGAACTGCTACCTACAGAAGGAAGTCGAAAAGAAAGGGACGCAGAGAGCTCCAGAACCTTTCGTGCTCCATCAACTATGACAGCCGTCCCACTGCGAGCTCCTCCTCTTTCCAGCATGCCAACAGAGTCAGAGTTTCCAGGAAATGTTGTCAATGAAGGCTATATCTTGGAATGTTCGAGGTTTAGGTAACTCAGTGAAGCGGGCAGTTATTAAGGAGGTGATACACACTTTTAGAGCAGACCTTCTGCTTCTTCAAGAATCCAAGCTCAGTTTAGTGTCTCATCCCATTATCAGAGATCTTTGGGGTAGTAGTATCTGTTTGTGGGTCTCCCTTGATGCAGTTGGAATTGCTGGAGGTATCCTTCTATGCTGGAACAGCAGGATGTACATTATGAAAGACCACTTCATTGGTACCTTCTTTGTCTCGGCAATGCTTGAAGATAGGACAAATGGATCCTCCTGGATTATCTTCGCAGTCTATGGCCCTACTGACCGCAGACTCCGTGGCAGTTTCTGGTGCGAACTCAACTCCATTCGTAGCAGATGGGTTGGCCCTTGGTGCATTGGTGGTGACTGGAATATCACCAGATTCCCTTCAGACAAATCAGGGGCTGGTAGAATTTCTGCTAATATGGAATCCTTCTCAGATTGGATTAATTCCCACTACCTAGTTGATCTTCAGTTTTGTGGGGGGGTGGGGCGCAAAATTCACTTGGTCTAATCATCAAAGTCCTCCAACCTTGTTGCGTCTTGACATATTCCTGGTTACTGGGGATTGGATTGATTTATATCCTGAAGTTTGCCAAATTGCCCTCCCAAAGCCCACTTCTGATCACTGCCCTATCCTCCTTGATTGCAGAAGTCTTAAGTGGGGACCCTCTCCCTTTTGCTTAGAGATGATGTGGCTGGAAGACAAGAATTTCATTGCTCTAATCAAGGAGTGGTGGAATAGCTATGATATCAATGGTTGGGCAGGTTTCAGACTCTTCGAGAAGCTCAAGAAGTTGAAGCTAAGCATCAAAGATTGGAGGACAACAAACTTGGTGTCTGTCGAATCTATCAAGGCTAAACTTTTAGAAGAATTACAATCTCTCGACTCTAAGGAAGAATCCCAAGGGCTGTTTGAAGCGGATATCTCTAAGAAATTGAATCTTAAAGATCTATTTGAACGTAAAGTCCGAGAAGAAGAGATCAAATGAAAACAGAGATCTAGATGTCGTTGGCTAAAGGAAGGGGACAAGAACACCAAATTTTTCCACAGTATAGCCACGACCAGAATGAGGGGTAACAAGATCATTTACTTGCTGGCCAATGGCAACGGATTAGAGGACAGAGATGAAATTACTAGCCACATTCTCAATTCCTTTCAAAGGCTGTACAAAAAAGATGGTACTAGCAAGCCTTCCTTAGACGAACTCCATTTCTCCACCATCAGTGAAGAGAACGCGACTTGGTTGGAATAAGAGTTTAAAGAGGAAGAAGTCAAAGCGGCGGTCTTTAATCTTGTTAGTGACAAAGCTCCAAGCCCATATGGTTTCCCAATGTCGTTCTTCCATAAATTCTGGGACCTCCTCTGTGTTGACATTATGACCTTCATGAAGGAATTTCACGCTAAGGGCAGGTTGTCGAAATCGATTGGTGCCTCTTTCATCGCCCTTATTCCAAAGAAGACAGGAGCTGATGGTATTAAGGACTTCAGGCCAATAAGCCTCTTAGGCAGTATCTACAAAATCTTGGCTCAAGTGCTAGCTTTTAGACTCCAAAAGATCCTCCCTTCCATAATATCTCTTTCTCAAGGCGCCTTTGTTCAAGGCAGACATATCTTAGATGGGGTTCTTGTTGCTAATGAATGCATCCACTCTAGATACAAGGAAAAACTTCCTGGCATCATTTGCAAACTTGATTTGGAAAAGGCCTTTGATATGGTGGACTGGGATTTCCTCCTATACTTGATGCACAGAATGGGCTTCGGATCAAAATGGAGGACTTGGATCAAAGAATGCATCTCTTCTGTTACCTTCTCCATTCTTATCAATGGCTCACCGAAGGGCTTCTTTCCAGCTGAGAGGGGCTTGCGCCAAGGGGACCCCTTGTTAGCGTTTCTATTCGTCATTATTGGAGAAGCCCTCAGTCGTATGAAGTCCAAAGCAGAAGACTGCAATCTGATACACGGTTTCAAGCCTTCTCATAATGCTCCTTCGGTCTCCCACCTCCAATATGCAGATGACACCCTCCTTTTTTGCGATGCTAATGAGGACCAAATAAAAAATATGGTTGCCATTCTGAGATGCTTTGAAGCTGTCTCAGGTCTCAGGATAAACTTCTCAAAGAGCTCCATCCTTGGAGTTTCAATTGAAGACATCTCCCTCCATCACTATGCTACCATTATGGGGTGCAGAGCTGACTCCTTCCCATCCACCTACCTTGGCCTTCCCCTATGCTTGGACAGAGTCCCTAATTTTGTTTGGAATCCAGTGATTGAAAGGATTGAGAAAAAGCTTTCTTCTTGGAAATCTAAGCATTTATCCTTGGGAGGAAGAATTGCGTTGATCCAATCCGCACTGGCCAACCTTCCTATCTACTACATGTACATCCTCAAGTGCCCAGCTGCAATCATTGACCGCATTGAGAAGCTTCAAAGAGACTTCCTTTGGCAAGGCAGGGAGGATTCTAAAAAATTCCACCTTGTCAATTGGAAAACAGTCTGCTCCCCTAAAGACTCTGGAGGTCTTGGAATAAGACCTTTAAGGATCATGAATCAGGCTTTGTTGGGTAAATGG
The DNA here is from genome assembly GCA_028538565.1 of Umbellularia californica. Classification (NCBI taxonomy): domain Eukaryota; kingdom Viridiplantae; phylum Streptophyta; class Magnoliopsida; order Laurales; family Lauraceae; genus Umbellularia; species Umbellularia californica. The sequence goes on along the minus strand of JAPQWN010000003.1, from coordinate 94,347,218 downwards.
CTTTGGAGACTAGGAGATGACTCACAAGGCCTTTGGAAAAGCATCCTGATAGCCAAATATAAAGTGAGTAGAAATGGTTGGGATCTCTCTACTCCTCCGCGAAGGTGCTCAAATTTCTGGAAATGGATATATAGTTCCAAGGCTTCTTACACCCAATCCATCCGCTACTGCGTTGGCAATGGAGAGCAAATTTCCTTCTGGCATGATGTTTGGGTGGGTGAGACCCCTTTAATGCTTTAGTTCCCTGATCTCTACAGATGTGCCCAAAACCGCAATGCTAAGATTACTGATTATCTTGACACAAGCACTAACAATCAATTGTGGTGGCCTATTTTCCGAAGGAATCTTTCCAAGGCTGAAGAAGCTAACCTCTTCGATCTTTTAGAGGTGCTTAATGGCATAAATGGCTCTAGAGAACGGGATGATAGCAAGGTCTGGATCCTTTCTCGTGATGGTTCTTTTTTGGTCTCTTCCTTCTTCTCGGCCTTATCAACCAATTTAACTGCTTCTCGAAGTTGGTCATCTTTATGGAAGGTCAAGGCCCCTCTCCAAGAGTCATTGCTTTCGCTTGGCTTGCCCTTCAGAAAAAAATCTTAACAATGGACAATCTTCGCCGCTGACATTTACTCCTTATTAACGCTTGCCCCCTCTGTTTAGCGGACGAGGAATCAGTTGACCATCTTTTGCTCCATTGCAAGCAGACGAAAGCGCTTTGGTCAGCGATCCTGGAGAAGTTCAACTGTAGTTGGGTCATGCCACAGTCCTTACCAGACTTGTTCCATCAGTGGGCCAACCCGATTAACACCCCCAAAGGGAAGATCATGTGGCACCTCTTTCTTGGCTTGCATCTGGACTATCTGGAAAGAGTGAAACAGAAGGTGCTTTGAAGGGATATCTTCCTCCCAAGAAGACTTAATCCTTAGATTGAAATTCTGCATTGCCTCGTGGGTCTCCTATCTCCCAGATTTTTGGGGCTTACCTTTTAATGCAATTATGTACAATTGGAGGGAAATCACTTCAACTTGATTTGGTTCTCCTTTCCCATCTCCTTGTTTTTTGTTTCCCCTCCTTTTGGGAGGTGTCTGTTTTTTGTGGGCTTCTGCCCGGCCGCTTCTCAGTATAGCTCTTTTGTTATGCTCATTTTTCTTTCAATACAAGTTACCATTTCAAAAAAAAAAAAAAAAGGGTGGGAGACAAATTAAGTTGTTTTAGGCTGAACTGGCTGAAACTGTCTGTTTAGTTATTGTTCCAAACAAAACAACTCCCCACAAAATATCTGGTCTGCAATTTGGACACTTGCGGTCAAAATTTGAGTTTCAGTGCCAATTGTTTTTTATCTGAAACAAGTCTAAATTCCTAAGTTCGGTTTTGATTTTATTTTTTTATTCCAATTTTATTTCAAAAATGCCGTCATTAGGGCAAAACTCAAGTTTCCGTTTTTGGTCTCGTGTGAATTGGGGAGGGCTTTTAGCCCATCTAAATCCCAAATATATATATAGTTTTAATAACTAGGATTTATTTTATTAGGGCGGGTACCTGGTTCTTTATTTAAGTACATAGTTTATTTAACTTTTTGCAATTTCTCAAATATGTGTATTAAATTTTTTTTTCTGAAACAAAACTCTGAAATGCCAAACTAGATGAAATGTGAATAAAAATGAAACAGCATCTGAATTGGAATCCAAACCTATGAAAGACCCCCTCAGCCAACAAATCCTCCGGACTATTAGCATCCCCCCAAAGTCCTAATGTGGTGAACAAGATGGATAATTTGTTCAATGCCAGATGAATTTTGCATTAAATAAAAGCTAATGCCCAGATTCCTTCTAGATAAAAACTAGTGTCTATATTTCTTCTACCTGTTGCTTGCTCAAGTTGTTACTTTCAATGATGAGGTTGCTCAAGTAGAATGTTGATTACACCTCCCTTATCGATCACATCTCTTGTCGCTTCAGCTTCCACCTTATTAGAATCTCATATTCCTATTGGACAGAAAAGACTCACCCAACTGATCCCATATCATCACGAAGCACAATCCTAATCCCTGACACAGCTATGTAGTCCATGTGTCTTCATCAACATTGAAATTCCAAACATGTGAAGGGAAATTCTTCTCTCTTTTTTAGCTGCTTCAAATTTCTCTGTCATTGTTGCTTACTATTTTTCCCATATATCCCAACATGAAGTGCCTCTATGATGTGCACCTATTTCTGTTACCAACCTTAACCACCTCTACCTCTATCATTGCCACCGAAGGTTTTTCTTGATTGTTTTAGACCTTATCTCTGTGTCAGTAGTACCCAAAATATTTTTATGAGACTGGTACTGAATTCTCGTGGGGTATTAAGAGAAATGTTAGCAATTTCTTATACACTGTTATTGAGGAAGTTCTTTGTAAAAGTTTGTTTTACGTCAAATTTAAGTAGCATGTTATGAGTGTGATACTTGTAACCATATGTTTCCAGAGTGTTGGTTCCCTATCTATCTCTACTTCAGTATCCCTTTCTGGGTATCAGAGTCAAGCACCTCTGCATCCATATTTTTTTTTTCTTTTTTGGTTCATTGTATAATCTCTAATTGTGATATTGGTGCAGTCCATGTAATTGAAACCTTTATTTATAGGGAAAAGAGATAATAGGAGCTGACGTATATTATGTTTCTGCTTGTCATGACTTTTGGTATTTTATAGCTGGATTTGGCCTTGAAGAGGGAATTTGGGGAGATTCCAAATATTTCAGCTGATGAGGTGCAGCTCTCTCACATCATTTATTCACTCTGGAAACATCTTTTCCATGGTTGCTGTGTGGAGCTTTGACTCCATTTTTGGCCATACTTCTCAATATAATCAATTGCTTGTGCAGAATATATGCTTGAAATTGTCAAGACTTCTCCTTATTTGGGCAGAGGAACAGACCTACTGGATTGCTTCCCGTTTTCTCATGCTAGGGTTTGACCTTGAACTCTATTCTCCGAGCGAATACTGCATGGTTTATTGGTATTTGTATGTCGTCTTCATCAAGCTCTTAGAGAAAGTGCAGCTCAGGATTGCCGGAAGCACAGACACTAGTGAGTATCCTTTTATCTATATTGAATACAATTGCTATTTTGTGTTCACTTGGCTTCAAATATGCCTTATTTTTTTGCTATAATTTAGGTATTTTTTTTTCTCGTGGGATCAATTCGTGTATGCCTTCTTTCTGACATTTTTAGTTTACTGCTCGCGTTTTATTAAAAAACTTCAATTTACTATTTTTTTTTGGAAACTACCTACCTTTTCCATTATTTACCAAAAATGACATCTATTTTAGGGGTATTTAATTTTATTTTTATACAAGCACCTGTATTTCACTTATAGTATTAGACTATTAGGGAGCTTTTTTAACCAGTTGAAGCTGGGTTTGCTTAAAAATTACTCAAAAGGATAAAAATGCCCCCTGGAGTAAAGTAAGTATCACAAGAGCTTACATTATTTAATATGGAATGGATGCACGTTTTCTGAATGACCAAAGGTTTCTTGCTTAGGATTGTCCATCGTGTGGGGCCTACCTGCCCTCTCCTGTTCATTCTAACCCCTTTCACACTCATTGCCCTCTTGTGAATTAGCAGTGGTCTGATTTTGATGCTCATCTGGGTTATGCAGGTCCTCCCATTTGATATGAAAATTTTGGCACCCCTCCAACTTTGTTTAATGGCTAGGATTTGGTCACTATTGACTCCCTCAAACTGAACTATCTTCTATTTTTATTTTTTCACAACGGTTCAAAATAGTACTATCTTTATTGGATGGTTCCTACTTTGTACAATAGTTAGTTCATAGGAGTCCTTTTAAATCCCTAAATGCCCAGTCACTGTCATGCTTCCAAGTGGGACCATAGGCAGGTTCAGATGCCATCTGCTGCTTTTTATTTTTTTGAACGGTATCATCTGCTGCCTTTTAAAATAGGGATGTTGCAGAGTTTGTGGGGCCACTGGTGATACGAATTCAAGAAGACTTTAGGATTTATTCCATTTGCAAAAAATTATTTAGGTTCTTTGGACTTTTTCAGCTGTTGGATTGAAGGCATGGAATATATAGTTTGATTTTTCCTTCCAATCATGGCCTTAAATAGATGGTTTGATCTTATTTTTGCAGATGGATAGATCTTGAAATCCTCTTTTATTTGGCTTCGGCATTGGGCCTCACAAACACTTCCCATTGCCCTATTTAAAAAGCAATAGAGAGCATCCGAACCTTCTTGTGCGGCCACTTGGAAGTATGACAATCATTGTATTTAGGGGTTTGAAAGGTCCCTCCTATGAACTACACGTGTGCAAAATATAGGAATCATCCAATAAAGACTGGTATTGTTTTGAGGAGTTCGAAGCTGCCCCATTAGATAAAGTGGGATGGGTGCAAAAACTTGCATGATCAATCTTAGGGCCTAAGCAACCCAGATGACGCCAGATTTGAGTTGATGCAGGATATACTGTCCTAAGCTAGGAATGGCTTGGTTGTTATAGAAAATATGTGACCATTCCATACTTAAGCTAGGAAGCTTTGATCCACCAAAAAAGAAAGAGGAAGGGAGGTCTGGACAATGCTTAATTTACTCTATGGGGCATTTTTGTTCTTTGGAGTAATTTTAATCAAAATTAGCAGCAATTAACCAAAACCACCAGTCAAAGTTGTTCACTGGTATTGTTATGAAGTATAGGTGGTTGTATGTTAAAAGAAGGATAAACCAAATTGAGGTGGTGGTTTCTAAATGTTAGAAAAGCAGGTGTTTTTTTTTTCCTAATGGAATTCATGGTTTGTACTGATTTATAAAATTTCCCAAATTGAGGTGGTCGTTTGTAACTCACAACCATTTATCTAGGTCACCTTGAGTGTTACTTGTCTGCTTGACCATATTTGAATTCTTGCTTTCTTTACTCCACAGTCTAAACATTCTTTCTAGCACACTTGTCTTTATTGGTTTCTTCCTCTTAGTTGAACTTGTTATGGTTCAACAGGTCTTCAAGGTCATATGTAAACCATCTCAAACAACATTCTTTCCCCTTATAGGGCATATGTTTGTGTAGCTCTGCACAGATTGTGGGAAAATTATTTCAAAATTTCCTCTTTTTGCATGGAAAAGCGCCACAAAAAATCCCAAAAAAAGTGGAGAGCTTGGAACCCAACATTGAGGAATCCTCTGTGTTGCACAAACATGCCTTAGGTTGACTACTGGCTTGTTTGTAGTTATATCCATTCTCGCAGCTCTGTTTATCCAATTTTTTGATGCGATTTTAGCCACATTTTTCTCCCTAGCTGCTGCTTGTTTCTTTGTTGCCCAACATTCAGTTCCATACAGCACATCATGTCTACCTGGAACAGTGGCCCTTCAGTCGAATTAGCACTCGATCATATATCCCTCCACATGCTTGGCTCCACTATGCCCACTTTACATTGATTACTGCTGCTTGTTTCTTCGTTGCCCAACATTCAGTTCCATACAACGCATCATGTCTACCTGGAACAGTAGCCCTTCAGCCGAAGTAGTACTCGATCATATATCCCTCCACATGCTTGGCTCCACTATGCCCACTTTACATTCATTATATTTGCATTTTGGAATCTATCTCACCATGGTACTAAGTTATTTGAATTTTAACCAACTCATCTTCTTTATTCTCAAACACACTAAACTTTCACTTAATATGTTTTGTCTTTGATCTGTTAATTTCGAACCCATTTTACCTGAATGTCCTTCCAGAATTCTTATTTAACATTTTCTTCCTTTTATGTTTGACTAATGAGCACTGTTGTTTGCAAACAACATACTACATGAAAGTTCATTTTACTGGACATGATTGCGAAGGAAATATATATTTTTTCTTTCTTTTTGGTTGGTGCTGGAGTACACCTGTGTAAATGATTAGACAATGGTAGGGTGAGTTTTGATTTGTATGGGCTTTTAGAAGCAAAAACATTAACCATTCTTGTTTTTCAGCCAAAAGAAAGGGGAAGAAGAAAAAGGATCAAAATGATGTAATAAGGGATGCCCGTATTTCACCGTCAATCTTGTTAATTCAGTGCTACCTTCTCCTCTCCGAAGGACTTGCTATGGTAAATGTGCTTGTTTATCTTTTTACCCTTTTCCTTTTTATCCCCGCTTTTTTTATTGGTAATGTGACTTGAACCCACAACCTCACCTCGGGGCTGTTTGGGGGCTTTACTAATGGAGTTGAGTGAAGTAAAGATTATTTTGAAGAATGAATAAAATATAAGTGGGTTATGATGGTATTTTGTTTTTAGTTGTTTGTTATGGAATCTTTTTGACTTTTTGTATCGAAAAGTGGAGGTGGTTTTTTTTTTTTCTTTTTTTTTTTTTTTTGGAGAAAGGAGGTTGTTTTTTTTTTTTTCGACTTTTTTTTGAAAAATATGGCAGGAAATTTAAATTAAAATGCTTTTGATGTAACTTTTTTTTTTTACTTGACTCTATTAGTAGAGTTGCCACATATGCAATAGTGAGCACTTCCACTATGCCATGTGCTTCTGTCAAAATGTGCTTGTTTTTCTTATGTACTTGGAATTTGTTGCACAGTTTGCCTCTGTACTAAGTTGAGCAATACATCGACCTCATCTTTCTTTTCAGATGCTTGCTGCTCTGAAGGACCAGCACACGGTGTTCCAAAGGCCAAGCATTTTCAATTCTGAGCAGGAGGTATGCTTACTAATTTTTCAATTTGATCTCCTGGAGATGCTGATTTAGAAACATGGGGTTGAAGTACTCTCATTCATTTCTTTGTAGAGATTCCTTCAGCATTTTGAGCTTCTGCAGAAAGCTCATGTTCCTGATCGCATATCGTACTTATTGTTTAATGAGTCGACATTACGTGCCAACATCACTGTAAGTATTGTAACATTTTGATGCAGCAGGGGTTGTGACCCTTGACCTGAGGTTAAACTGTATCTTGTGACTTTGTGTTAATACATGTGGGACCATCGTTTTCCGATCCAGGCCTTTGCCCTGGGTGATCCTCCATAGGCTGACCACAAGTAATCTGGATTAAAAGAATTTAGGCATCCATTAAAAAACTAAGGGCAGGACATTGCTATATGTAGTTTATGAGTTTTGGAGCTGCCCATGGAATTCCTCGCTGTGGTCTGTCTGTAGTGTGGATTGTCCACAGTATTGGTCTCTGATGAGTTGCATGTGCTCTGCTATGTGTATGGTCAGGATGAAAATCATTTAATTCCTCTTAAACGAAGCTATAGTTCTGAGCTTGTCTGCATACTGCCAAGTAAATTTCTGATGGGCTCATCTTATGGTGTGTTCAGACGGTAATGAAATACAATTACTTTGGAGATGCTCAAAGGATTTCAAAGGAGCTCAGAAGGAGTTTTTCTGGTGATCCAGACAAGCTGGGGGAACTTAGACAGATCGAGCAGGTTGCAGAGTATAACCAGATAGCCCTAAATGTCATTCATCAAGCTGGTGCCCCTGATTCATCACTTAAGGTGTCACTCGAGTTCAGACACCACCCCTGCTTTGCTGTTGTCACTGTGAAGAGAAACTGAACCAATTCCATTTTTGAACCCTTCATAAAGGCTCCAGAGGCATATTGAGAGGTGTTGGCTACCTCGTTCTTAAATCGAATTTATTATAATTTTTAGATATTTGTCTATCTTTTATTGAGTTTTAAGGTTTCCAGTTTTGTAAGCAAATTAGTAGAGAACTGAATTTGGGTTTGTGCCCTTCTCAAACAGCATTATTTATGTGGCATCAGATAACTAGCTGCAGTATTACCTCCTTGTTAATGTTGCAGCAAGACTATATATTATCTTATGATAATCATGGAAAATGTATGTACACTATGCATGAAATCTCTTTTGAATTTCTTTGAAACATTTAATGGGTGATTAGGGTTCTTGTTATCTGCATTTCATAGCTACATGAGTCTGGATTAGGGGTGGAATTTTTTAATATTGGATGCATCTGAAGAACCTTGACCATTGTGCATGTGTGTGCTATGTTTCGACGATACAAGCTATTAAGCTGATTTTGCCCCGTGTTTGTGGATCAGTGAATTTGATTTGGTCCACGTGTGGATTGAGAGACTGTTAGAAATAACATGTAATGTGATACTGCCATATGACTTCCACCTTAGTTGACTCCATTATGCCAACATTTTTAAGAAAGATTGGAATAACAGCTCATTTATGAATTAATTTTAGAGCACACCCCTATACCAGCCAGCCCAGCGTTGGTCCTGGCCACCTCATCCACTTTGAACTCACAATGCAAAGAAATATGTGGTTCTATGGCTCTCCATGCTTTCAGCAAAGGTAGCAGACATTAGAGATGCACTCCCATATCCAGGCTCTCCATTTGTGCCAAAACTAAACCTCCCCAACATCTAATCCACAAACTCCATTTAATGTGATTACATGATCCTAACTAGAAAAACGGACAGCAACGGTTTATATGGTATTAATCAGGCCCGGTGATGGAGAATGGATGGTTGGAATATTGAGTGCAGTTAAACTTCATTTTAACCGAAAACTCAGTTGTTTAGGGATTTGGATGTGAAAATTGGGAGGAAAGGAGCATTTACATCGTAATAATTTTTACAAAAAAGATAATATGGCATTCATGTCCTGGCTGTGCCGGATGGAAAGTCTTTTTTCAATCCCATCTAATTGTTTATAGGGCCTACCTTACACTAATAGCTGCAACAAGGGATTGGAACTCAGAGAAAAGGTTTCGGACCATGCATGAGTAAGTATGCTCATTTATTTGGAATGGTGGGCGTAAAATTCACATCCAGCATGAATGTGTTTCCAGAAATAAAAGGTGTCCATTCTTGTATTCTTTCTTTCTTAATTGAGGATTTTTCGGGTAAAAGCCCCATAGGACCCCATACCATTGATGAGGTCCCAGTAGCACCATATAGACGGGAGGGGTCCTTTTGGTGTGTATTTGTCCTTTTTTTGGTCATTTAGCGATATGGTCGATATCGACCATTATATGGTGGTTGCTCTCAATTTGTAGAATTCAAATAGAAACTACGTTTTTCTCTCTTGGTTGCCGATGCTGCTCCAGAGCGGTGGATTCGGTGGATGGGGACAGGGGAGGCAGGGAGAATGGGGATACGAAGGAATGGAGGGCAGCAAGCATGGGGTCATTTTCGTCGGAGGAGGGAGGTTTGCCATGGAGGGAGAGGAGGGAGAATAGGAGAGGGGACACGGTGGAGAGGTTGTAGGCGGAGATGAGGAAGAGGGCTGGGCTTAGAGGTAGTGGGAGAGGGAGGGGATGGGGGCTAAGGACCTACAGACCCAAGGGGAGTGAGAGGAGACGAGGGTGGAGGATCCGTAAGGAGGACCTGCAGATTCTTCTTTTTTTTTTTTCCCACGATATGGTCTAAAACACAAGCACTCTTACACAGACAACAATGTTCCCAACTAATATAGCTATAGTGAGGGATGACGACTTTGGGCCATGAGTACTCTAGGACAAGCCCATCCCGAGAGATCAGGCCAAGAAATTTGACTTTGTTGCTGTCTCCAACGTGCCATGCCCGTGATGTTAGTGCACTAAATTAATACTAGATTTTCAATATAATGAAGGTTTTGAGTTAATTTTGATGTATATTTCATCAAAATCCGAGCTATTAGAGCTATTTATAAGATCAAATGATGTGTAAGAGCGTCCAAGAATTATATTTCTTCTGGCCCTCTTGCTCTTGTTTTTTTCTTGGATTCACCATCCATCCCAGAGAGCTCACAATTAGTGATATATATATATATATATATATATATATATATGGGAAATGCTCCTATGAGAGACACTCTCATAAACTTTATGAGAGATGGGTGGGGGGCCCTCATATTTAAGTTGGGGCTTATAATTAGTACAACATTGTGATTCTGCACTCTCCCTATATATATAATCACTTTTGTTAATGAAAGATTAATGTACGTTCGTGTGACCTTGTTCTCTTGAAACTCGTAATGTCTGATCATAAGCAGTAAACTGACAAAACTGTGGAATCAACACTAAAGTAACAAAAAGTTTGGAGCTTATAATTAGTGCAACATTGTGATTCTGCACTTCACATATTTCTCGGCGGTTGTGGATAAGTAGTTCTGGCCTTCACCTGGAAGAGGTTTTTTTGCAATAATAAAATAAATTACACCAAAATTTTCTCATTTTGGATCTTTTGCTATCAGAGGATTCCCAACCCTTTGAGCTGGACTAATCCCTCTGGGCCGAGAGGGAAGCCCGGGTAAACTCTCCTATAGCCTCAATGTGGTAGTGCAGTTTCAAACCTACAACCACTAAAGTGCCAACGTTGTCCTAAGTCAACTGAGCTACCCCTTGGAGTTTAAAATCCCAAAAACTTAGCACTGCAAAAAATTAATGTGTTTTCTTTCTACTGCATTGTTGAGTCAAAGGCCCATGAGACACAAACTCTGAAAATTGTTCCATTTTAATGTCTTTGTTTCACTTCTCTTCAGTGTGGAATGAAGCTCATCTATGACAAACCCCAACACTCAAGGACCCTGAGTGTTGGAGTGGGCTGTAGTCTATGGAATGAAACACCCGAATTTCAAATTAGTCTAATAATTTTCATTAATTTTTTTCATCGTGAAATAAGGTACAGACAGTTGGATATCTTCAACAGATCAAACACGGCCACCATGTAAAATTTCAGCTGTTGATTCATCACCAATATCAAAATATTTGTGAAAGAACGCGAACCCTTGGATCTTAATTTTTGAACTTCGTGGGATCCTATGCCAATATCGGAACCGTTGATACTCTCCAACATCCCAAAAACAGCTATGGGGTGAAATGTCAACCCATGATTCTTGTTGGATTTCGAGAAATCCACGAAAAACCTCAACCATTGGATTTATTATAAAACACCTATTTCAAACATAATATTTGCCTCACCAAACTATCTATTTGAAAACATCTATCATCCACAGACCAGTTTCATTCACATAAGATTTGCCAACCAGGCCCTTAATATTATAAAACAATGGTGATTAAACCGGCTTAAGCTTTTCAATAATTGGGGCTGATTTAGGTTTGCTCTATTGATAATGAACTTGAGAAACCAGTTTTTAGTTTTGGCATTTCTCTTGAGAGAAACAACAAATGTACTAGTTAAGCAGCCATCTCTATATGATGGAGAGAATATGTCAGAAACGCATGTTTCTACAGCAATGTACACCTCAAAAACACCTAATATGATGACAAGTGAGCTCTAAATGCCACTCGGTCTCAAAGCTGATGCTACAGACTGGTAAAATCTGTTCTGGAGGAAAAGAAAAAAAAAAGAACAATAATGAAGAAAAAAAAACAACTACAATGCTCATCTCCTTCCAACTAGAATGCAAATTAGAGCAATATGGCATCTTGCCCATAGAATGAAAACGAAATTCTCCAACCAATATTGAGGCAGTCCTTGATATGTCTAAAAGAATTTCACTCCTTCTATGACTGTTCTCACCCATGCAAGAAACAGTAAGCGGCGACAAGTGAGATAGGAAAGAGTCTTGTCAGTGCCCCAATGTGAATGGGTATCTGTATCGCATCTCTAGCAGCAATTGGAACTACATGAACCATTCCCATACTTCATCATACCATTTGCAACTTTTGGCTCTACTTTTGGTGTTTGGTTATTACAGCACTAGCTTTTCTTCCTCTTCAAAGTATGTATTTCCTTTCCTATTATTTATTTGACATCATTAATCCGAATTGGGGGACAATCTGATGGGTGTACCAGTTCAAATGCAAAAAGGAAAAACAAAAATATCATATGAATTACTCAGCTGCTGATAAAACAACAAAGGCCAGATGAATGAGAAGGCATCGTCACTTACATGGAAATTACAGAAACCTTCCGGTTCTGTTTTAAGTAGTAGGATTGAACCATTGTCCCACTGCACCATTCATATGGCCATTGCTGTGGACACCACCATTTGGGATTATAGATGGTGGCAGTCCAATGGCAACTGAGGGTGCAGGAGGGGGGTATAAACCGTGGGGATGGGGATGACTATGGCTGCTCACAAGAGAATTTCCACTCCCTTTGCGTTGTTGAAGTACATGAACCTGTCTGAGGCCTTCCTCATGAATGCGGGACAGAGTCTCAAGCTCTTTCATTGAAAAGTTCTCCAAGCCCACACCATAAAGCGGAGCATGGCGAGCTATTTCTTCCTGAAGGGAAGCTTCGAGTGTGTGGATGTATTGCTGCAGAAATGGATAAGAAATTCAGTCAAACATACTTCAAAAATAACATCTAAAAATGGTCAGAGATTCAGTCATACAGCAGCTGAAATTGATCATAAAATCAGGAATAAATGTTCAAGCACAGCATTGATAAAAAAATATATATATGGTTACATAATATTTGTAACGTAGGGAGATTAGAATAGTAGAAAATGAGGATAAAGAAGAAAGAAGAAAAAAAAGGGTTCATCTCAGAAGAGAGAATAAACTTGCCGCACACATTTTGAGAGGGAATTCTCAAATCAAAACGAAATGGTCACTTTTTCATTCATGATATGTGAAGTCACCATTACATTTTTATTGCCATTATTTATCCTACATTGACTCCAGAGCAAACAACTTCCATAAATGTTTTGGGATACCAAATCTAAATGACTCAAACTTCCACTAGAGCCTATTAGTAAATGAGTCATCACTCATCTCTCATTTCATGCCGGAATGGCACTGGCTTAGCCCGTCATAGAAGGTAACAAAATAACAAATCAAACGCCACCAATTCCGTGTCTAAAAATCATGTGAAACATCTAAACACGGACTTCAGTGGGGGAAAGCAATGAAAATCAGGCCCCACACCTATATCATTAAGATAGGACCTATCAAAATCCTTTCCAGTGCATTTCTGTCACTTCATTTCCGCTTCTAATCTCTAACTTCTTTTTTCTAATTCCTCAAGTTGAATGTTATAATGTTGTGCCATATTTCCCATGGAAATTACTATTCTTAGTGCATGTTCGTGCCACACAAATTTTGCAGGAAAAAAAATATTTTCGACACTTCGATATAATTCTCTGTTTGGTGCCACTCAAAAACCCTTTTTTTATTCAAAAATCCAGATCATAGGTGTGCCTAATTTTAAAATCCAGATCAAGTATCACTGACGATTTACAAAATTGTCCCGGTGAACCTATTCCATTATAAGCAGACCTGAGTTCTAGTTGCATAATCTGCTGTATGACAATATGAATGCGCCCCTCTCCTTTCTTCCCCTATTGCAACTTGTGAGAGTCCAGATTCTGATGCAGGACAGACCCATGACCCATGGGTTGACCAAGTCCATTGGGCCCAGCCCATTCAGTTTATGTGTAGGTTCATTTTATTTTATTTAGAGTTGTTTTCTAAAGGTGTATGTTTTAAGTATAGATGTTTTAATCTCAACCATAGGAATGTTTAGAGGGTTCATATTAATTTTAGGGTTTTTCTTTTGCTTATATATACATATCATTGTAAAGCCTTTGGCTTCTTTAGACGTAATGAATAAACAATCTACGCTTTTGAGAAATCTCCTGCGAATGGATCTGGTGTGAAGCCACCCTTGGTGCCAAATGATAACGGGCGGTATCAATGCAGGGTGGGAAGGGGAAGGGGAAGGGGAAGGGGAAGAAGATGTAAGATAGTGGGGTTTGGATCATGGATCAGACCTAATGCCTGAAGTGATAGGCCTCATGCCATACTTGGTAGGAGAGGGAAAAGAGAGCAAATAACACTCAATTTTTTTCTTTCATTAATCATAATCTAAATTTAATCTGAACCCTCTAAACATTCCTACACTCAAAATTAAAACATCCATACTTAAAACATAAACCATTAGAAAACAACTCTAAATAAAATAAAATAAACATAAACATAAACTGAATGGGCTAGGCCCAATGGACTTGGTCGACCCATGGGTCATGTATTTGTCCTACATCAGCTTCTTTGGGGGCAGGAACCATAGAATTCTTTGTGCCCATAACTAAAGTTCCATCAGTGAAGCCCATCTTTGAAATCCAAAATGCTGAAAAATCTCTGGCCACCTTGTTCAATACTTATTGTTAGATCGATGGCATGGAAAACAAATGGCTCAATTATTGCACTTTTCTTAATTTAATTACCTGTTTTACACGTGATCAATTTGACGATAGACAACTCTGATTGGAGTAAAATTTTGAATAACAATATAATAAAATAGGGGGTTGCAAGTACAATGGCCGGGAAAACTGAGTGGAAAGTGGTAGGTGGGAGAGGGAATGTTGGGAGAGGTGATGGTGGCTTTGATCTGATTGACGTCATGAAGGGCATGGCTGGATCAGAGTACAAAGGAAGCCCGATTTTAGGAGCGCTGTGAAGTGGGAAAATCTGGTCACAGTTTTTGTGGCAATATGCTGAAGGATACTTCTTCCAGTTGGTTGGAAGGTGTTTTCTCCCGCTTTAGTAAGGTTGTGGATGCTTTTCATTCCTAAATCTAACAGAAGAGGCTCTGGGCATTGTTTTGGCTTTGTTAGATTTAAGGAAAGGAGATTGGCTCTGAAATCTATTGCCGCTGTGAATGGGAGCAGTCTGCTGGGAAGGAAGCTCCTTGCCACATTGGCTTCTTTTTCATGGTCCCAGAGAAGAAGTTCTTCAAGGGAGAGGACTGAGTATCAGTTGGCTTCTTCAAGCAAGGGTATGGGTGGGAAACTATCACCCCATTCTGGATCTGTTGTGAAGGGCGCTAAGGAGAAGAAGCTTGATGTTGTATCTGAGGGGATTGAAGAGTTTTTTTGCTGCTGTTGTTTTGGGGTGAACTGTGCAGAGGATGGAAGCCATTGTAGTGAAGAGTGATGTGGTCAGAGGTAACTGTTTGTGGCTTGTTAATAGTTTGAATGGGGTGTGAGTTGGAAAGGTGTTATTACTTCAATCGATGACTATTGTGCAGCTTGGGGCCTGACTGGTTTCAGAGTAGGTAGATTGGAGAGGCGGTTTCGGGTCCTCTTGTATTGCTGTCATTTCAAAATCTGGATCCTCTTCGGAAAATCTTGGGAGGATGTTAGCTTGGAAGCTTCAGAGATCTTCCTTTTGCTGGAGCATTGGAATCCTAGTCCTCACAAGCATGCTAGAACTGTGTGGGTTAGGTGTTTCAGGGTGCCTCTTCATGGATGGGAGGAGAAGACCCTCATGGTGATAGGTGAGAAACTGGGAGAGGTGATTGGTGTTGCTAAAGAGACGTATATAACAAACTTTGTCTAGAATATGGGAGGATCTGTCTTCGTCTGGACAGTTCATTGATGAGAAGTTTCAGGTCGAGATGTGGGAGGAATTTCTGTCAGAAAGATTTTTGGGTGTGGCAGGGAGGTGCGACTGTGAACTCTGAGCAGAGAGGATCTTGTAGCATCGTAGGTACTTCATGAGGAGGAGGTGCTTCAGCTGCAGTCGTTGCAGCCGTTTCTCCCAAAATTGGGAAGAAGAACAGGGTCAGACCTGCTGCAGCTTCGGCCATTGCCTGCAATGGAGATGGCCCTTCTTCTCAGCTTCGTTGTAGCGCTCATGCGGAAGCTAACTATGGGCACAAACCTTCAGAGGGCCATCGTAGCTCTGACATTGGGGATGGGGCAGGCTGTCAGCTTCTGTTGCAGTCTGCAAATTCAAATTGTTTTCTTAAGGAATGAAGGTTCAGCTGTTAGATTGGGATATGAGTGTCCCAGAAAGGAAGATTCTAATATGCTAGCTTTTTCAGGGGTGGATACTAAGGTATCAATGGAGGCAAACAGCTGGCCTGATGATATGGAAAGGTGCTTTGCCCACTGTGCTTTTGAGTCTTTCTTGCTAGTTTTTAGTAGGTCAGTCGTCCAAGCTGGGTCAGTTTTTTTATATGGGCAGTGAGCTTGATTTTTGTGAGCTGGGTAGACCCGCTCAAGCAATCGATGGGTTTCTTTATCAGGCCCAGAATATTCAAGCAGCTGATGGGCTTCTTCCTCAAGCCCAAACAGATCCTAATCCTAAGGAGCTTCAGCAGGGCTGCCTGGTGAGTTGGTGCTCCTCTTAGGATAGGGTGCATTTTGCCTCTTTCATGCAGCAGTAAGGATATCAGTGGGTCTTCTGTGTTTCCCAAAAGGAGCACTCAGTTTGGAGGTTCTACAAAGCCTGTAGTTTCTGGAAATTTTCAGTGGGGAAAATGGGTTTTCACGGACAAGGGAGGATTGCCTTGTTAGGAAAATTACTTCCAGTGGACCCAGCAAAAGGATTGTCAATTCAGCAAACGCTTAGGCTGTCTAATCAGGCTGCTTGAACCGGTTTGAGAGGAAGGGGTTTGTTTTGGACAACAAAGCTTCGTCCTTTCCCCTCCTAAAGTAAAAATGAGAAAAGTTTGGGGTTCTTCTACTGGACATAGTGGTAATGCTAAGTTTCAAAGAGAGGTTGTTGTGGCCATTTCCAGGTTAGAATTTTCACAGCCTGTTAATTTATTGGATGTGGACAAGTCTCGTTATGCAGTTAGTCCTAAGACTCTGCCAAGGGGCTTAGATTCTATTAAGGCAGTTGAGTTGCAGTCCACTCTCCACACCAGATTTGCATGACAGATTATGTGGAAATGGATCCAACATAAGTGGAAGCTAGGTAAGTCGTCCATCTAGGAAAAAGACGGGGTTTCTTTTGGGACAAAAAAGCCACAGTTATTGATAAGGATTATCCAACTTGAGACTGGGAAGGACAATATCAGAGGCAAGAAGAGCAAAGACAATCTCTTGAGTTGATTGCACAGGTCAGTGTGATTTTGCATTTTTTAGGGGTTTCTATTTGTTATTTCTATGATTATTGTGAGTTGGAATGTCCGGAGATAAGGTAGGCCCAAAAAGAGATCTGCAGTCAGAAAGCTGGTTATGTTTAATAAGTGGATTTACTACTTCAAGAGACAAAAATTTGTAAAAATATTGAAAGCATTGTGCATAATGTATGGGGTTTTAGAAAGTGTGGGAGGGAGTGGGTTCATTCTTAGGGACCTTCAGGGGGACTCATTACCGTTTGGACGGAAGAGGCTTTGAAATTAGTAGATGTGATTAAGTCCTAGAGGGTTCTTACCATTAAATTTGTCTCTGATCAATATAATTTTATGTGGGTAGTTGCTAATATTTATGGTCCTAATGAAGAACTTGACAGAAACGAGCTTTGGACTAATGCGAGGCTTCAGTGACGACCTCCTTGTTGCTTCATTGGTGATTTTAATGTTTTCTGCTTCCCTCATGAGTAGAGAGGAGATATACTTGTTACTAGAAACATGTAGAGATTTTCGACTTTTATCAATGACGACAAGCTGGTCGATATGCCTATGGTTGATAGGAGGTTCACCTGGTCTAACAATCTAGAAAGATTGGCTATGAGCAGAATTGACTGGTTTCTTGTTTCTAAAGGTTGGGAGATCATTTTTTCTTCTGGCATCGCTCAAGTAGCTTTTGCGAGGGTTTTATCCGATGATAGACCTATAAAACTCTCTCCTATGGGGTCAACTGGGGTCCAAAGCCTTTCAGATTTACGAAATTTTGGCTTTTGCATAAAGATTTTCTTCCAATGGCTAGAGAACGTTGGTTGAGGATTCAAGTTAATAGCTCGCTGGTTTCAAAATTGTTAAGAAGTTGCAGTTGCTAAAAGAAAATATTAAAGCGTGGAATAGAGTGGTTTTTGGCAGAATTGACCACTCTAGAATCTCCTTGACTAAGGAGTTGGAAGTTTTAGATTTGGAGGAATCAAGGGACATGAACCCAGCTGATAGAAGGCTTAAAGGGGTTTCCACTCATAAGTTATGGGAGATCAGTCACATGGAAGAGGTGTTTTTGGAGGTAAAAGTCTACACTGTTATGCCTAAAGGAGGGGAATAGAATTACTAAAAAATTTCATCAGATGGCCAATGTTAGAGAGAAGCAATTTCATTGGCAGAATTAGAAGAGGCCATAGCTTTTCTAAGAACCCATTGGTGATAAAGGAGAGAGTTGCTAAATTCTTTGAAGATCTATATTCATGTGAGAGGTTCTTGAGGCCGCAACTGGATGGTTTAGCCTTTCCCGCTATCTCTCTGGATTGCAGAGTGTGGCTTGAGAGAGATTTTGAGGAAGAGGAAATTGATTTGGCTTTGTCAGATTGTGTAGGCAACAAGGCTCCAAGTCTAGATGGCTTCATTTTTTCTTCTATTCGAGTGGCTTGGGACTTCTTGAAAAAACAACTTTTGTGAGATGCTATCAGAATATCATAGTAGGGGAAGACTTAACAAGGAGGTCAATACCACATTTTGAGCTATTGTTCCGGAGGTTCCCAACCCGGTAGATCTTAAAGATTTTAGGCCTATTAGTTTTGTTGGGTGTGTGTATGAGTTGCTATTTAAAATTTTACCCAACAGAATCTTCTGTTAATTATTAGCTTGATGCAAGGAGCTTTTGTGTAAAATGGACAGATTCTTGTAGCAAATGAGCTGATTGACTCAGGGAAAAGGGCAAGGAAAAAGGTGTTATATTGAAGATTGACATGGAAAAGGCTTGTGATCATGTGGAGTGGGTTTTGTTGATCACACGTTAGGTAGGTTTGGCTTTGGTGACATATGGAGGGCTTGGAATTGGGAACGCATCTTGTCAACCTTTATTTTTGACTTGGTGAATGGCTCCCCTTCTTGGCTTTTTAAAGCCTCCAGGGGTCTTAGACAGGGAGATAGTCTCCCCTTCTCTTTACAATAGTGCTGGAAGCTCTTGGTTCTCTTTTCTTGAAGGAAAAGGATGAGAGTTTGTTAGAAGGATTTTAAACAAGACGTCTTTGGGAGGCCATCACTTATCTTCAGTTTGCAAATGACACCATTCTCTTTTGTTCGGCTAACTGGGAGGAATGCTAGTGATCAAGAGGATTCTAAGGAGCTTTGAGTTATCTTCAGGGCTAAAATTCAACTTAGCCAAGAGCTTGTAAGTGGGAGCAGGATGCCAGGAGGAGTTCATTAAGTCTATGGCTTGTAAGTTCTCTTGCAAGGTTGGCAAGCTTCCCATGATTAATCTTTAATTTGTCCGCCCATTGGTGGAAATTTGAAATTGAAGGCCTTTTGGGGTCCATTTGTGGAGAAATTTGAAAGAATTTTTTTTTTTTTTTTTAAATTGTGACAATGGGAGGTAGAATTAAAGATATCCATGTGGAAAAGTAATTATCTGTACTTGGGAGGTAGAATTTCTCATATTAAAGCTACTCTCTCAAATTTGCTAGTGTATTACATATCTCTTTTTAGGATGCCAGCCGTAGTTAGGGAGGGGTTGGATTGTATTAGAAGGATTGTTTATGCGAAATGAAGAATTCTACAGGGAAACTTCATTTTATGAGATGATGTGATGTGATTAAGCCAATGTCAGCAAGGGGGTTGGGTTTGCAAGTTTGGAGTTGAAAAATAGGGCTCTTCTTCGTAAATGGTGGAGATTGGGGAGAGGGACAATCTATGGAGAAAAGTGATGTTTTCAAATATGTTAAGGATAAGTGGTGTCAAGTTTGTGGGGTAGTATTTTGAGGGTGGGGAATGAGTCACACTTGTGTGGGAGTTGTTTAATAAAGGGGTGGGTTTCAGGTTTGGGGAGGGGAATTGAGTCTCTTTTTGTGTTGATAATTGGTTAGGAGAGGACCCTTTATTAAGAGTCTATCCTAGACCATTTCATTTGGCGTTAAATAAACTGTCGTTGGTTTGAGATTGTTACGTGGGTGAGGGGGGCTTTGTGTCATGGGTAGTGTCCTTTAGGAGAGCCCTTCGTCGGTCAGAGGATTCCGTGTTTGAGTTGTAGTCCAGTTTTCTTTCTTAAGATTTTTTTTGGGGGATGCAGGAACAAGGAAAGCTCATATTTGGATGCCATGTCCGTTTTTTGGGTTTTCTCCAGTAGATCATTCTATAGATCTTCGGAGGGGACTCCAGGGGAACTCTCTCATTCTCCTCTTCTTTGACACGGTCTAGCCCCCCCTCCAAGAGTGGAGGTTTTTTGTTGGTTGGCGGTTTAAGCAAGGTTTTTATGGTGGATGATCTTAGAAGAAGAGGTTTGAGCTCGGAGGCTATTTCATATTTGTGCCTGATGTGCGGTCAGGAGAGGGAAACCATGGATCATTTATTTGTTCATTGCAAGCTTTCTTCTACTCTTTGGAAGAAGTTTTCCTCTAGATGTGGTGTTTTGTGGTCTGCTCTTAGTTCCTTGGCTTGATGGAGGCTTGGAGTTTGGTTCCTTTCATTGGGTGCGGTGCTATGCTTTGGCAGTTAGTTCCTTGTGCTTTCTTGTGGTCAGTTTAGAATGAAAGGACTGCGAGGGTCTTTAGGAGGGAGTCATCTCCTTGGAAGGGGCTTCTTTCTAGAGTGTCTTTGAAGATATGTAAATGGGCATCATCAAGTAGAGAATTTAGTTGTTCTACTTTTGGGTGATGTTTTATTTAATTGGGAGGCTTCTCTTCACCGCGGTCATACTGTAGCTAGAAAGATGATGAGTTGGGTTCCCCCATAGAAGGGACTTTGAAGTTTAATGTTGATGGAGCAGCAAGTGGTACACTGGGACCGGCCATAGGATTCTTTACTTTTGTTATGAAAATAAGATACTAATAAAAAGATTTAAAAAAAAAAAGAAGAAGAAAAGATTGTTATTCATAATCCATCCATAGCAGGCTAAATACAATGACAAATAAGACCATGATACAATCATATGAAGAACATAATTGCTATGTATTAATATATCATGCAATGATATGTCTAAATAGTTAAATATGTCTAAGTTATCTATAATCTATGCTAATAGGAAAAATAAACAAGTCACAATAGTCATTTTTGTTCCCTTTATATTAAAAATAATTAAAAATAAAATCCAAATAATCAAATCTTACATGTTAGGATGTATCTTGAAGTTACAAAAGTGTTAATGAAGAAAAAACTGAATTTTCTTTTAATGAATATAGGACAAAAGTTCATAAGTACAGTCAAAACACTTTAGTCAAATGCTTATTCCTTATTCATATCTAAAAACTCCCCAAAACTACAAAAATTCTAAAGAGTTTTTGTTACCCACTGAATAACTTAAAAAAAAAAAAAAAATGCTTACAAAACAGAAAGAAAAAAGTAAAATATTACTAATATTAACTTCTTGGCGATGGCTATTCTCGCTCAACCTATTCACCTCAATTGAAAGATTCGATGAAACAAGTATCAAACAGTAAGATTTACTTGTAAATAGAATTCGTTGCATGGATACAAATTGTTTTCCTTAAAAATTTGATACAAATTGTGTGATTTTGACAACGTGATATCTAATATTTTGTACAAGTCAGCCGGTATAAGGGTATTCGTGTGTGGATGCCGATTATCAACCAAGTCCAAAAAGAGGCTTTATACCCAGATCTTTAGGGTTCGATCCTTAGGATAACTAGGTACTATAGGTCCATTCGCATCCCTAGGCAGCAGGATAATGATTTTCAGTGGTTTGGATTTCAAAGTTGCAATCTACTATCACAGTTTACTCCTAGAGGTTGAGGGTTCACTGCACTACCACACTGGGGCCAAAGGGTATTTACCTAGCTCCGCCTTGGGCCCGAAGTGATTAGTCCGGCCCAAAGGGCTGGGATACCCTCCGTTATAAAAAATAAATAAATAAAAAAATTGCAGCCCACTAATGGATTTATAGAGAGATGCCTAAATTTCTGAGTCCTACCTTAAAAGGATTCAGACTTTACTCGAGTTAGAGGATTCTTCTTTTTCAACCTATGCCTCTTGCTCTTATTAACCGACTACTTCTTGTCCTCCAACTTTCTCTCTTATTTTTTTAGTTTTTCTTACCCCCACTCTATTATATCTTCCTCTTGGTGGGACACTAAGAGGACAACTGATGAATTGCAAACACCAGCTACTTTGAGTGATCTTCCTGTAAAAACTTTATCAAACAAATTTGGTTAACCAATATAGCCTAATTTCACCAAATGAACCCACATATCGAAAGGGGTATAGGTATAGTGCTTGGTCTTATTGCATTAATTTTTTTCATCCTAGCTAATTGTGTTGATCTTATGTTGATCTGGTTTTGACTTAGAATTATCTTCACTCAGATACTGTATTTGATAGATCCTTAAATCACAAATTCCCAATCTATCTATCTTCACTCAGATACTGTATTTGATAGATCCTTAAATCACAAATTCCCAATCTATCTTTGGCCTCCGCTTCTTTAACCAAGAGCCTTCAGTTTTCATAATTTTTTTGGATCCATGACAATAAATTAGATTAATAAAAAAAGAAATGCATCTAAGAAAAGCAAGATGATTGGAAAAGGAGCTATACATTGAAATTTGCAAAAAGCTAGAAGAAAAGGAAGGAAAATTAGAAGGATGAAAAGAAGAGAGGAAGACTTACATAGAAACCAATGTGCCTGTCCTTTCTAGAAACCCTGGCTTTTAGCTAACAGGTCAGGCACATCATTGGCTTCCCTAATGATATCCAGGGAGAAGCACACATTTATATTAGTTCAAAAAAAAGTGTATCTTCTCCATTGGTAACCAAAGTAATGGAATTGGAGTCACTTTCCCACAATCATCCTTCATAAAAAAAATGTAAGAGAACCATGAGAGCTTCTCTAATTGCGAAGATCCCAGCTTCATTGGAATCATTTTACCCTTGGGCCTCTGAGAAATATATATATCAGAGAGAGAGAGAAAGAGAGAGAGAGAGTCCCATATATCCCGAAGGACTCCTCAAATTCCAGCTAGGCCTAGTTTTCCTTCAGCGCTCCACCAACATTGAATAATAGTGCACCAGAAGAAGGCTCTTAGGATACATTAATATTCTCTTTATGCTACCCACCTATCACAGAAGTATCCCAATTGATCATAACATTATTAATAGAAATACTATTATATTGCTCATTGTCAATGTCCATTTGTCAATTCAAAGGGTATGTTTGTGCATGCGCATTTCCACGGAAGCGCAAACAATGTTTCCGCTTCCGTACAAGTCATAATGTTTAGTGTAACATGTCTTGCGGTAGAAAGTGCATAGTAGTTAGCGCTTTTTTTTTTTTAGATAAGTTGGATATTTTATTTCTGAATTCCGATCTCCCCCCTGTAACCCTGTTAGTAGGCTACAGATTTGTCTACAAATCTAATAACCAGTCTACAGATTTAATCACCTTTATACAGTTTCTAATAATATGAATTATGTACATCTGTTATTGACCCAATCCAATCCAACAGATTTGACTTAAGATTTGGGACAACTGGGTACGAAGGGCCTATTGGGTCAAGCTGAAATGGGCCTGTCCACAAGTGTAGGTCTGTTGGGCCTGGATCTGATCATGTTTTGACAACCACCACCACCACCACCACCATCACCAAAGCTTTGTCCCAACGACAAGTTGGGGTCAACTACATGAATTTTGTTTTACCATTCCAGTCTATCCTGGGCTAACTCCCTGGATACGTTACACTCTTCAGATTTATCCTTACCACTTTCATCAATGCCCTCTTCAGCCTACCCCTTTTCCTTGAGGGGCCATCAACTTGTATAGAAAATCTTTTCATCATTAGCTCCATTGTTGGCCTGCGTTGGACATGTCCAAATCATCTCAAATGAGTTTATCTTAATTTATCACCTATTGATACTACCCCCAAATCCTCCCAAATGCATTCATTTCTCACTCTATCTTTCCTAGTTTTACCACACAACCATCTCAAAATTCTCAAATTTGCTACACTCATTTTTTGCATGTGGTTTCTTTATTAGCCAACATTTTGCTCCATAGGTCATAGTTGGTCTAATCGCTATCTTGTAAAAAAATTTCCTTCCATCTTGTTGGTATGTAACGATAACAAAGCACTAGAGAAACAAGTATACACTTCAACCATCCAACTCTTATCCTATGATCAACATCCTCGATCTATATCCTCACTAGCCAAGGTATTGGAAGGAATCTCTTTATCATGTCTCTTGAGCTTCAACTCTCATAAAAATTATATCTCTTTGCACTCATCCACTAAAGTTGCAATTCACATATTCCGTCTATGTACGACTTATTTTAAAACTCTTGGATCTCTCAAGTTTCACATTCACACCATCTCTCAATTTATCCACCAACACTATCATTTACAAGCAACATACATTAAGTTACCTCTTCTTGGACATGAGCAGTTAACTCATCCATAATCAATGCCAAAACACGAGCTTAAAGCTGATCCCTCATACAAACCTATGATCACTGGAAACTCACAAATCTCATCACAAGTAGTTCTCATACTAGTTGCCACTCCCTAATACACATCTATGTCAATATAACCTCTTAGACCCTCGTTCTACCTAAAACACACCAAATCAAATCTCTAGCTATCCCACCGTAGGCCTTCTCTAGATCGATGAAAACCATATGAAACTTTCTCCTCTCTTACTATTTTATCCACCTTTCATAAAGAACAAATATCATATAGAGGCTTGACGTGATGTCACACCTCTTCAAGTTGACAATGGCTGAGGCTTTGCTTGCAATAGCAAACCAGAAGAATCCTCAACCGTCAGAGGAACTAGACACATAAAAGCCCAAGTTGGGCTTGATGCAAATTGGAGAACAATGACTTAATGAAAGACCTGTAGAAAACCTTCCAAAAGGGCGCTGTTTATGGTTTTCATCATTAATACACCTAACCCAATCAAGATCTTTAGTTTTCATTTTTCTATTCTTGGCAAGCTTAAGGATACCCTTATCCTTTTTATCTCAATTGGATATAGAAGTTCCCATAAGCTTCATAGTCAGCTTTATTAACAGTGCTTTTTATCTGGTAAATGAAAATGGAAATTTGGAACTATATAGAAACAAAAATATATTATATTATATAAGAATAGAGCAGATCTTATCTAAAAAAGATGAGAAATTCTATGAATTACTATTACAGATAACAAAAACAATACACATTTCAGTTGGAACATATTAACACAATAAACTAATAATAAACAGAACTTGTGTCTGCATGACAACTTTTTTGGCACCCCTTCTTCTTTTTCTTTTTTGAAAATGCTTTTTTGGCACCCTGGATAAAGATCATTTATTCTACAATGAAAAATCCACAAGATTCTGTGAAAGAAACTTGGATTTTACAGCTAGCACAAAAAATAGCAAATTTAACTACACCGATTGGAAGAAATTCAAGAAAATGACTTAAGAAAGGAAGTAAAACCTGGCAAGTTTGCAATCTAGCCTCCATTCCATCAATGTATGCTTCACATCGAGTAACCTGTTCTTCTTTTTCCCTCTTCTCTCCTTCAGTTTGTCCCACAGTTTGTGTCAAACGCCGGACTTCATCTTCAAGTGACTGCCGGACCTCCTCTCGTGTCACTGTCTCTGTAGCATAGCGTTTCAACTCTTCATCAAATCTTTTTCGCCCAGCTTCTGCGTTCTTCAACCTTTCAGCAAGAGCATTTTTCTCCTTCACTACTCTCTGCACCATTCCACAAATTCAGTTTTCCCATTCAGTAGTAAAACACACACACACGCACACACAACTTTTCTCCTTCACTACTCTCTGCACCATTCCACAAATTCAGTTTTCGCATTCAGTAGTAAAAAAAACACACACACATTTTTTTTGAAAACCCGGATGAAAACCCTCAATGCAAATGTCACATTTTTTTTTGAACTACTGTAAATTATATTACTCCCAAGTTGAAATTGGTGTTTGCTAAGCCCACATGTTCCCCCATACCCTCATACTTCATTCACAGGTGAACTGGGGCACATGAGAAGATATCCTAGCTCGACCATTATACCACGTAAAGTTGGACGTTCCAACCAAACACTGGACTTCAGCATTGAATCTAGACCATAGACAAACTCTAAGAATTTCAATTCTTTTCTTGAATCCAGCATAAACTATCATCTGACTAGCTCATTTTACAATACGTTACTATTGGCTGTGAGCCCGTATTGATTAGTTGCTTGGTAGTGACGTGAGTCGAGTGATATTAAGGTTTTGAGTAGGCACAAAACTGATCCAGTAAAAAAAATCACTTGACATGCAATTCTGGTGGAAAGTCAAGGCGAGAAGTCCATAATATATGATGCAACAGGGAAAAGACCACAGACTGGTTTTATAGCTCAGACAGTGTCTACTAGGTCTGCAAGTACAATCTAGATAAATGCATACATGAAGATGAGCACCTTATGTTGCATCATCTGGTGAATTCCAAGTTGCAAATTTTCAAATACCAGCCCTTTTTTAACAGAGAGATATAAGTATCTATATTATATATCTTTAACAGGCCACTTCATTTCAAAAAAAAAAAAAAAACAGGCCACTTGTTCGCGAGAATTTCTGATGGGAATTCTGTGTTTAGAATTCCTGACAGCAGTGTCAGTTATGGTCTATGGAATTATTGGAACTCCTTGTTTGATTAGTGGAATTCCAAAAGCTCAGCCTCTTGCAATGGCACTTTTGACCTTTCAAATTCTCCAAATTCCAGCATCCTATATGCTATTGCTAGGGTATATATGAGGATTTTGGAAATCTACCAGGGACAGCATTTGGAGCATGCTCCAAATGCTACCATTCAGAGATTCTCTGAATTCCTGCAAATAAACGCACGCTAATCGTAGTTGTCAGTTTCTTTTTGAACCCCATTTCAGTTTGACTCCAAACTGAGACATTTCAGCCCATTCAGCATTTCAACTTCTCAATTTGGGATTTCATTTCAAAAAATATAAAATCTATATACAAATTAATTTTAAAAATACAAAAGAAAAAAGAAATATTCAAAAACATATAAAAATATTAAAAAGTGAAAATAACATATTTTATGCATATTTAATTCATTCTACCAATAAAAAATGAAATGTCATTTCTTCTGTTCTTCATGCCAAATGAAAATTTTAAAAGCCATGCTAATGTGACAATGTGAAATTACAATATGCATTATCAAGTCAAATATTCAATTTTGCCCACTTATTTCATATATGTGGCCCATTGGCAATTGTGGATTTTAGAGGGAAAAAAAATCAAATCAGATTTTGAGTGCCACCCCCAAAAACCCATAATGTTGGGGCATCTTCAGTGGCCCACAGATTTAATAACTGCAGCTCACTGGATTTAAAAGGTGTGGCCGCCCATTGATGGATTTAAAAAATGCCAAACCAAAGTGCCCCAAGAACCCAAACAGTTTATGCATCCACAGAGGCCAATTCATTTCTTAAAGTGTGGCTCACAGTGGATTTCAAATTGATGGATTTAGAACAGTGCTCTGCAGTGGGCCACAGATTTTTGATACGTGTAGCCACTGTGAATTTCAGTTTTCAAGCCTATGGGCTGTGGCCAACCAATCTTGTTTACTGTACAAGAGAAAACAGAAAAAGAAAGTATTCCAGAAAAAAAAAAAAAAAGAAGAAAGAAAAGGGATCTATGACAGTTTATAGACAGAAGACTTTATCATCTCACTCCTGCAGACAGAATTTCGTGAGGTTAAAACTGGCTTCACTTACAAAAAAAAATGAGTTGGGCATCCTCATCAGGCTCATAAGGGCCTAAGAGGATCTGGATTCCAAATAGAAAAGGAGAAGCAAAACAAAAAAGAGAATCCAAATAGAAAGGGAGAAGCAAACAAAAGAAAAAAAAAAAAACAGAGAGAAAGAAGAAGAAGAATAACTGCTCGAGCTAGGGCTTTGTTGAAAGTAGGAAGCAAGGGCAAGAACTTCAGCATCGAGAGGACTGGAGCTTGAGGTTTGGTAGGGATGGAAGCTTGGGCTACGAAAAGAGCAAGTCAAAGGCAATGGCAGAAGAGGAAATTATAGAGAGAGAAGAAGAAGATGAAGGAGCAGCTGCAGGAAAGAGAGTTTCTCTGAAACTCTAGTTTGAAGAGAAACAAATGCCCATTTATGCTGGTCAAAAGGTACACAAAAGATGGAACTACCCTTAATGATATCTCAAATTTTCATTTTTTACCCATTCATCCAGATTTCACGTTTTGGACTCATTTTGTCCAAATTATTCAATCTCAGTCCAAAATTGATGATTTCAACCAAAATCAACTGAAATACATGACGAAATCCTACATAAGAGGGAATCCAGTTTGGTTTCTTCCAAAAAAAATTCAGCGATTTTGGTTGAAACGTAAGAAACAGGACAACTATGCCACTAACTATTAATATTAACCAGAACTTTTAGTGATTTGATTTCTCTTTACACCTTTTCATCCCTATAGTGGTGTTTAGTGAGAGAATAAGAATAGTGGTGTTTTGGATATGGCAAGCCCATTTGCTTAGGCTGCATCAAGATGTTTCTCATTTGTTCACCCACTGTTCCTTTGCTAAGCATGTGGAGGAACACATCTTCAGTCTTTTGGAGTGCAGTGCATAAGGTTGCGAAGGGTAATGTTTCCATTAGAACCCCCACTCACACATGCACACATGCATATACATAGAGAGATATTTCTGTTGGAAATTTGAGGTTTCAATCTCCTTCCCTTCATAATTCAATTTTATGGAGCAGCTCATTAGTCATTGTCACATGATCAAAATAATTAGAAGAACAATGGGACATTTCTAAATAAGTTAGATGCGTCGGAAGACATTGCCATTACGGCTACAATAATTTAATGGGCTGTCTCTATGAAAGAGCTTGTTGGAGCTTTGATTTGACTTGCATAGTCGAGTGGAACAATGCAGTGTAACCAATTAAGGATTAAGTCATGGTCGTGGTTGTTGCTGTCATTGGCCTTATCGGTTTTTCAATTCGTTATTCATTCGATTGTGAAAATATATCATCATCATCAAAGCCTTATCTCAACTATTTGGCCTTAGCTACATGAATTTTGTTTCGTCATTCCAGTATATCGTGGGCCAAATCCTCGGTTAAGTTGCACTTCTTCAAATCTATCAGTACTGCTTCCATCTATGTGCCAATATGTATGTTATTAGTTTGTAAGTGTAACATGACTTGAACCAACAACCTTGCGATTGCGACTTGCGACATTGTGGCTCTTGTCAATTCCATAAATAACATCAGTTCCATTTCGAGGAAAAAATAAAGACTCCACAAATTCAATCTCCGTTCCAGCAAATGAATTGATTGATGGCTAACGACATTGCTTGGATAGTCCAACAAATGGTAGTAAAAAATTTATTATTTACCTTCAGTTCATCCCGTTTCCGAGACTTCAACTGCGACAGCTGTGACTCTGCATCATGAAGACGGTCCTGAAGGACCTTTTTGTCAGCAGAGAGCTTTGCAATTTCTTCATCTCGTTCTGATCGAAGCCATTCAAGCTGATTCTCAACTTCTTGTATATGTTCAGTGAGCTCCTTCTTTTCCCGAGAAAAACGGTCCAGCTCAGCCTTCATCTCAGACTGCAATTTTCAAAAAGTCAATCACATTTTTATTTAACAGATCATATAAATGAGACAATGTCAATTATATCAGCATTCTGTTCGAATAAGGGATTGAGTACCTTAAGACGGTTATTAGTTGCCTCTGATTCACTTAGCCTTTGAGACAAAATAGTCTTTTCTCTTGCAAAATTGGAAAGTTCAGTTTGCCTTTCCTCACGAATACGAATATTTTCATCTTCACTAGCACATAACTGATGCCAAAGAGCTGCACGGTCAACATTGGCAAGTTCAGCAACCTCCCGCATCATGCTCAGCACCGGTCTCACAATCACTTCTTCTTCCTGGACAAGAAATACCAAGATATCCAGATACAGATCCACGTCACGATAATTATCTGTGGCACCGGTAGCACGGTCAACAAGTCCCTTCAACAACCTTCCACGATATCCCTCATCAACATGCATTTTGAACATTATAGAAAACAGCATCCTCACAAACTCCTGCACTCGGGAGTTCCTGGAGAGAGCCAGTGCTTCTGCAAGACCAAGAACTGTAGCAAAATCATCCTCTTGGACAGGCAATGGCTCAGTTTTTCCATCTACAAGGATGTCTGTATTCTGAGAGTTACTGGCAACAGGATCAGAGTTGTTCTTCACCCTTTGAGAACGACGGTGCTCCAGTACCATGCCAACTGACTCTACACCAAAGGCTCCTCGAGCAACAGCTCTCTCAAAAACCTGACAGACTTCAACTGCAAGGGAAGGTATAGATAACATCTCTATGAGAATATATATATCAGACATGTCATTGCATGCAGAAGCCGCCTGCTCTTCTGTCAAATGCAACCCATCAGCAGTGAGCCCATTTTCACTAATAGAGAATACCCCACAAGATGTATTAATACAATAGTCACCAAGCTCACAATAAGAGTCAATATCTTTCAGCATAGCTACAGAAACATCTGCCCAAGTATGCAGAGTCTTGCTTAGAACATCCAGCACACAAGGAGACACTTGGGCACCCAACATCTTCAGCCGACCCCGGACTGCTCTGACCTACAAAAGAAGAGGATTAAAAGTAAGTTTCTGTAAGAAACAAGAAAGGAAATTCAAGTAAGATAGCATAGGTGGATTTCATAACGTAATGAAAGAATGTAGAACTGATTCAAAATCACACAGTTGCCTAAATACATACTGCTTGAGGAAGATGCTGACACTGAGATGCAGCTTTGAAAATGAAACTCATAGTTGCTGCGAGTGGCTCATCATTAGAATCTGCCAGAAGTTTGAAAGCTTGAAATAAAACACGCTCCCAGACCTCACTGCCAAATTCCAACTGACTAAGAGCGCCAATAACCTGAAGAACAAATGACCTTTCTTTAATTAATCTGGGGATGGTTAAATGGACCAGATTACAATCGGCTCAAATATTTTGAGTTTTGACAGAATGGATGCTTATCCATTCCATAAAGTTAGGGCAAGAACCAGAGGCGAAATTAGGAAGGATAATGTTTTCCAATTTTTCTAGCCCAAATCAATACATGGGCCAGTAATCTGCCCTCTTTTTTTTTTTTTTTTTTCTCCTTTTTGAATGTATGGGCCAGTAATTGTGACTGATAATGGTAAGGGGTGGAAAGACACAGACAAACACCCAAAAAGAAAGAGTACCTGCCTAATATGGTGTTCAATTTCTGTTGCATCACAGAACATAAAACTATATGTATGCCAACAATTAAAAGTACTTGTTTTAGGGTACATCCAAATGCACCCTATATACAAACAAAATATGGAAAGTGAGGAACTCATTGTCAATATTTAAGTAGCTCCATTTTCAAAAATAATGATTGTCACTTAATGCTCATCACTAAGAAAACAGACATGTACAGAACTGCTTACAGGTAGTCGAAGTGCAGGCTCAGCATCTGGCTTCTGAAGGCGATCAAGAAGGGCACAAGCAACAAGTGGATGTTCTGAATGATCTACCAATTTTGGTACCAAAGCAACTAAGTCAGGTTGAAGATGTTTTGGAGCTTTATCCAGTACAAGAGCTATCTTCTGAGCTGACTGAGGTCTTCGCCTTGGCTCAGGACAACCTTGTGGAACAGCTCCATCTAGAGCTCTCAGTGAATTTACAATCAAGCCCAACAGCTCTTCAGACTGCTCTGGCCACTTTGTCTGAAGATACACAAGTTTGTGAAGCCAGTAAATACATGGAAATCTAGCATGAGAAACATGAGTTTATGAAATTTAGTTTATGTACCTTTGAAGTCCGAATGTAACTATCATCCACAGAAAGGTCCCCAGCAGATGTTTCTGGAGGAGAAATAGGCTGTCCAGGAACAGCCTTTTCAGGCATTCCAGATATATTGGCATCTGAACTCTGTACTGCAAGTGAACTAATATTTTCATCGACCCCAGTATCTAGTCTTTGGTTTATGGGACACTGCAGAGAGTCCGTTGCTCCATTTGGCCCGATAGATTCTGCAGGACAGATGGCTCCATTACTATCAGGAGAAGGTTTCAAACTCATATCAGAACAATCATCACCACTTCTTCCTTCTGAAGGTTGGCAGCATTCGACCATTATATCCAATAGCAAGTCAATGATAGCCTGCTGCAAAACTTTAACCCCCATCAACAAATTCATTAGGCTGGGGGAACTCGCATCACTCCTACTGACCTCTTTCTTTCCACCACTAATACCAGAGAGCTTGGTTGGAAGAAGTAAGCGTTTCACTTTTGCAGGGTCATCAAGATAAACACGAAGACCAGTAAGGAAACCAGCAATTGCACCAGCATCCATCAGAAGCTTCTCCCTTAAAGTGACCTGAGGTTGTAAAGGGTTATCTCCATATGTGAGGTGAAAACCTGCCCGGGCAAGGAGATTCCTAAAAATGTCCTCTTCGTCTCCACTTATTCCTTCACTATCATCAGAATCTATGAGTTCATCGGGATCTGTTGATAATGCATCTTGATCATCCTCCGAAGCCAATACCTGGGGAAAAGAAGAAGGGTGGATGACTAAGACATTGTATGAATCTACAGACTAACATAAGAGAGCGAATAATAACGAATTAGAATCAAATCATAGCATTTACTATAGTTTGTTAAAATATTTTACTTTATTCATTTTTATTAAAAATAAGCAGCCCCATATTGATGAGACAAAGCTATGATGATGATAAGCCAACATGAGCCCATGACTTTTAAGGTTGCAACAATGAGCACCACTCAACTTTGCTACAGGCTCATCATCATAGCATCTGAATTGTAGTTTGTAAAAGTTATAGTCAAATTGCAGTTGCATGAGATTTTTTTTTTATTTGTTGAAAATGGTGAATGAATTCAGTGCATGAGACATTTAATCTGGCATCATGTCTTTCTGTCTTGCATAACAGTGTGTATATATTTATATACATATATAGATATATATATATATAGAGAGAGAGAGAGATAGAGTCAGAGCACTAAGAGATTAATGTGGAAGGCTTACCTTTTCCAACAAGAGTAAGGTCTCTCAAAAGATTTGACAACTTTCAGGGGACCGTAGACAGACGGGTCAAGGCTACAATAGTGATGAACTGATGATAGTTTGACAAGCTTCACAAACAATCCAAAATCTACAATAAGAGTACCTCAGTTCACGCTTCACACACACACCGATGCAAAGCCTATGGGCCAAAGCAACAACCAGCCCCGCAGCACACCTGTGGGTCTTCTTATGTTATTTCTTTAATGAGTTGTAAAAGTTCCACTTTCACTTCAATGAATTAAAGAAGATCTCCTCCTCTTTGGTTGTCTCCTTTGGTCATGTGATGAGGCGTGCCAATAGTATGGCAGACGCTTTGGCTAAACAAGGGGTGGATAGAGATTCTCCATGAGTGGGTTTTTCTATGTAATCTTTTGTTTTTGGGGGTGGTTTCGTTTTGGTTTTTTCGCTTTGGTGGCTGGGGTATAATTCTTTTATACCCCTTGTATTTCTGATTTTCTTTCATGTGTATTTTGTCCTTTCTCTTTTAATGAAGGTTCCAATACCGATAGAAAAAAAAAAAGGAAAAGCTTTCCAATTCCAGTAGTAGGAATCTTTCATTAGTTTCCTCGTTTTATTAGGGGCTTTGGATTCTCAGGTTTGTTTTCCTATATATATTAGCATTGTAAGACATTAGAGACAGCTTTGGAGATTAATAAAAATTTGACAGCTTTGGAGATTAATAAAGATTTTCTTAGTGGATTGAATTTTTCCTTTTGAGGTTCATTCCGCTTTATGAGGGTCTCTTGAGACACCTTTTTTGTGCTTCCGCACTTCAACCAAACCCTTTTAGGGCTCGCATCAATTACGTATTATAGCAGGATTCTTCTGATCAAGGGATTGTATAGATTCTTTTAACCATAACTGCACAAGTAAATGTAATTCTGAGGTATGCTTCATCAAGAAGCACACATTACGAAAGTGGCAACTGCCAACAGTTTTTAAACTGGATACTGTAAACCAAAAACCCTTTCCTCCTTCCCACAGGAAGAAGTCTTCACATATCCAATGAAATAGTCCTCATCCTCCATTTTCTTTAAAGATAGTCATCATCCTCAATTAAGTAGGGAAAAAAGCATAATGCACTAACAGTAAATTAATTACAAGAAAGAAAATACATGGTTATCATGGCAAACAGGTCGAATTTGGGAGTTGAAGTGGCTATACTCACCTCTAGGTCTGAAAACTCAAACCAAGGGCAGCAATCAATGATTTCACAAACAAATACAACTGTGTCGCGTACTAGAAACCCAGCATCTGCTTCCAGCATATCAGACACCCTCATAAATTGGAGAACAGAATTGTTCCATGTTTTTGTGCAGATAGAAGACTCTTTCCACACAGTTTTCGCAGGATTCTTTTGATTGACAATAGCCATCCTGTATCTCACCCAAAAGTTTTTATCCGGATCACTTCCAACAGATTGATCATTTTCCAGATAAATGCATATAGTGTCAAAGGACTCATATACACCTGCATTATGATTGAGAACACAATTGCAGCAATTTTTGGCGAGTGTAACATCTAAAAAGTGAGAAAGAAAATAACAATATACAAGAACATGTTTGCTCCGTTCACTTACCTATCCGCAACTCACATCCTCCAGCTTGAAAGAATTTGCTAAAGATCTTCCGTGTTTCCATTATTTCCTTGAAGGATAAGAAGTTCTCCACCTTCCATGTAAATGAACTTTTCTTCCCAACCTGGTCGATTTGACAACCTGGATTGCTTGAATCGAGCTCCTGATCAGTAAAATCATGCATAATAGATGTCTCCTTCAAGATAAGAACCTCCGCAGAAAATACAACCGTGTCCTGAACGAGAAAACCAGAGTCTTGATCAAAGAGGCTTGTGAGTGTTACAAACTCACGCCAGCCCCAATCTTTTGCCGCTTTGGAGTAGCGATTCTGCGACTCCTTAGTAACTGATTTCTCCTCCATCTTCTGATTCACCACTGACAACCGATGGCTAACAAAACAACTCCAATCACTGGGGGTATTACGAGAATCAGTAACTTCAAGAAACACCGAAAGATGGCACGGTGGTTGAGACTGCCCTGATTGCAGAAACCAAGGCATTGCATAAATAGTTGTTTTTCATGCATGGAACTAAGGAAATGAGCAAAAGCAAACAAGTATTCTACAGATTGTACAACTTGATTTTCTTTTTTTTTTCCTCCTAAACAAAAAATGGAGCACCTAGAACTTGATGACCACAATGTTTTTGACAACATGGTTTCATTTTCAAAAGGAGAACATTCTTTAAATCCCAAGCTTGAAGTATAACAAGTCAACATACGAAAAAGTAGAAGGAAGACACAGTGCCATCGAAGAGTTTGGACTTTTGAATGCATGAGTGAAAAAAGCATCATTTTTAAATGGAGAACATCCTTTACATCCCAAGCTTGAAGTGTAACGAGGCAGCATACCAAAAAGTAGAAGGAATATACAGTGCCATTGAAGAGTTTGGACTTTGGATGCAGGAGTGAAAATAGCGCTCTCACTAAAATAGCAATACTTTTTATCACTATTCACAATGAAAATATAAGGGGATGTTTTGATGAACCCAAACATTGGGTTTACAAGAGCGCAGGAAATTGACAATTTGTTAATTAGGCTTCAATTTTGCATATTCATTCTGCAAAAGGCCGCAAGAACATACATTTTTTCTATGACTAGGATGGCTTCTAAACAACTCCAATTGTAGTTCAATTAGAAATCAATTCTGCCATTTTGCATTTCAGTTCTCAAGACACCAACCAAACTCAATGCAAAACATTGTATTAGACATAATAGCATTGATTCTTCATCAAAATGTGGAATCCTCAATCTCACCAATATAGTACCAACTCTGTATTTTTTTTCTACAAAGAATGTTCTCCAGCACTAATCTATTTTTGCAGAACAATTCAAAACCACATCAATTATAGACTCATGCGCAATGTAAGTAATAGATTACCAAAATTACAGCACTATTAAGTGTAAGAGTTCCAAACATTTGACTACATTCAACACGGAATAATCACAACAAACTTGATCCCTATTTGCTTACCTCTAGGATAGACGATCAACCGACAATCCCGATTCCCAATTTGAAACCTCCTGCTCTTCACACACAGACCTGTAATCTTCCTCTTCTTCAGCAAATCCTTCAACCGCGTAAAGTTCTCAATCCTCCAAGTGAACTTCCCCAGATGCCCATCCGACTTCCTCGCGCCACCCCTCCCTCCACCAATCAGCCCAGCATTCTTGGAAAAGCTACTAGACTCCTTGATCACATGGAAAGACGCGCTAAACACCGCAGTATCGTCCACAAGGAACCCTGCATCCTGCCCGACGAAATCCGCCATCTTCATATAGTCATTCCACCCAAGGCTAGTATTGTCGCCGCTCTTATTGTCGGCGGCGAACCGCCCATATGAATCCCGGTGCATGTGGTTCAGCCCCTGGCGCTGGTTCAGGACAGACATCCTGAACAGGCACCAGCAGCTGCGGTCCAGGGAGGAGGGGGCGGAGCCCGCGGCGGACTTCTCAGTGTCCTTGCTCTCCAAGCACATGGAGAGGAAATCCACCCCATTCACAGAGCTCTGATAGACGCTAATGCGGAGATTGCATTCGCCCGCGGGGAAGACAGGGCTCATGATCTTCTGCGTCTTGATCATATCTTTGAACAAGCTGAAATTGTGGACTTTCCAGGTGAATTTCCCGGTGAGGACGTCGGCGGCGGGGCCGAGGGCGACGACGGAGGGCTGGGCGTCGCTGTTGCTGTTGCTGTCGCGGGAGAAGGAGATGGATTCGTGGAGGACGAGGATGTCAGCGGTGACGACGAGGGAGGAGTCGCTGAGGAGGAATCCGGCCTTAGGGTCGAGG
This sequence comes from Umbellularia californica, assembly GCA_028538565.1. Classification (NCBI taxonomy): domain Eukaryota; kingdom Viridiplantae; phylum Streptophyta; class Magnoliopsida; order Laurales; family Lauraceae; genus Umbellularia; species Umbellularia californica. The sequence goes on along the minus strand of JAPQWN010000003.1, from coordinate 94,310,492 downwards.
ACAGCAGAGGCGGGGGTGAAATCGCACCATCCGTGAGATTTCTTCTTGGCGGAGAACCGATGCCAGGAGTCTCTGTGGATGGACTTCGATTCTTCCGCGTGGTTGGAGATCGAGAGGCGGTAGGAGGCGAAGCAGTCCCACTTGGAGGAGGAGGAGCCGCAGCCGCTGCGAGGATCCATGACCTGGAGGTAGACGGAGAGGTAGCCGGGGAGCGCCTGAGAATCTCCCTTAGGGTAGATCAGGAGGCGGCAGTCATAGCCGCCGACGTCGAAGTAGCGGCTCCACAGCGCCCGGGCTTTGATCTTCGGGAACTGCGCCACCGTCCACCGGCAGAACGCAGAGTGCCCGTTCCGCCTCTCCACGACGATCGACTCCTGCCCGCCCTCCCTCGACGCCGCCGGCTCCTCCGCCGCGGCCGATGACGCCGCTCCGATCCCCTGCGACGGCTCCGAAACAAAGGAAGAAGAAGACGAAGAAGAACAAGTAGAAGAAGATGGCTCGGATGATGAAGAGTTTGTCTTCAACTTCGTCATCGGTTCTTCCTTTCTTAGGGTTCTCTTCTTTTTATATATTAGGTTTTGTTTCCTCTCTTTATTTCTATCTGTCTCTTCTTCTTAATCTCATGTAACAACAAACCAGGCTTGTTGTTGTGACACTTTTTGATTCAGATGTTTGGAAGAGACAGAAGGAATGATAGCAGTGTGTGTGGGTGGTGGTGATTAAAAGAGAGTGTTTGGTGTTGAGTTTTTGTTACAAACAGAGAAGAAGAAAGAGAGAAAGGAGAAGAGAGAGAGAGAGGGATAATAGTAGTAAATTTGGGAGACAGAGCTACCGGCGTACGATAATATCCTGCGCACCTGGTTCCATGGGAGAGGTTGGGTTGGGTTGGGTTGGGTCAAGAGTTGGGTGTGTGGGGTGTGGGGCCAGGGGTTGAGTGAGTGGTTGAGATGTGATTTTGGGGGGAATGGTCCATTTGGAGATGATGTGGTTGGATTCTTATAGGATGGAGATGATCTATGTGGGGACATCAATGATGAGGTGATTAGAGGTAAATTTGGTACAAGGGTGTTGGGGTTTGTTGGGGGAAGGAAGGGATGGGTTGGGGTTTGGCATGGGGTTTTAAGATTTCATGGTTTATTTTTGTTAGGTTGGAATTCAACTACTTGGTTTTGTCTATGATAAATGAAATTAAACAAGGATTATGATGATAGTGGATGCATGATTTGATTGAATGTAGCTTAATTTGTTTTTAAGCATGAGGAGTGTTTGAGAAAAGTGAGATGAATGGGTTTTCCAATGCTGGATTCATAACTTTAAAACTCATTTGTTTAATTTGCCTTGATTTGCTATTTTTGGCTGAGCATGGAGAGTCCTTGAGGAAGATGAGATGAACAAGTTTGGCCATGATTGGTCGACCAATCAACTTTGTGAGGCTTTTTTTTTTTTTAGTCAAATTTTTGAGATTTTAAAGTTTGTTGTTGTAAAATTTAACAATCAAAATGTTTGAAATGAATTTAGCATCAATTTTAATAATTTTAGGTGGAAACTTTATTTTATTCTTTTTATTTTCGCTTTATAAGAGATTCGAACTCTCACACTCTCTTTCACTACTATGTCCACAATCAGCTTAGCAACAACATGAGTGAGTGACTTTGAAAAGTTGTAGAGGGCTTCAAAGCACATTATTTAGCAGGAATTTGGAAATTTTGCTTTTGGAATACTCCGAAAATGACAAATTAGTTAGATGGTATATCTACTTATGGTTCAACAAAAATTTTTTGAAGAAAAAATTTATTTGTCTTCAAATAAATTTCTATAAAAATCAAACCAGCATATTTAGAATTTTGGAGCCTGGTTCTTTCCCCTCAAAATAATAAAGGGCAAAATTACCCTTCAGCATATGCTAAACTTATCAGTGTAGGCCACCTTTTTAGAATACAAATATTTATCTACTCTAATCTTTCTTATATTGACTTGAGTTAATAAAAATGATGAATGAGTTCATCTATCAATGTAAATAAGAACTTTTAGCACATGATCAACTTCATTTGTTTTTTACCCTCTTAAAAGTAGAGTAAATGAAATCAATAACAAGTAAATCATGTCACAAAATTAGCAATGAGCTTCTTATTGATGTGAATAGGAATGTAGCTGTATTTACTAAAATAAAAGGTAAGGGCCGGAATGGTTTCAGTTTTAGGAAGGTGGACCCCACTGATGAGTTATGGTGGGGACACTGTACTCTATTAAGTGCACTCTATATTTGGCCTTTTTCTTGGGATTTTTTTACTATTTGTCTGTACAAGATTGTAAGGAATCTTTTATGGATTTTTGAAATAAAGCCATCCAAAAGTGAAGATTTCTTTAATTATAATGTATAGCATCAAATTTATCAGAGGGCAGCAATAGGTTGGATGACTAAATCTAACCAATTACAACTGTATTAGAAAGACAAGTATTTATTATCTTAATTCATATGTTAATGTTACACAAAATGGTGTGTTTCTTCCTTTTGTTAATTTGTTTACTTTGGATTTGCTCAAAACATCAATTTGATCTGCTGAGCAATGTGGTGAAGAGTGCCACCTTGTGGGGCCCCCTAGTGATCCCTTCCATCCACTTTGAATGACCATCCCAATTTGAGCCATGTATAGACTTATTACCATTAAATCTAAGATTGAGAGGTTCCTATTGTTAGATTGATTTTAGGAGGGTCATGCAAATACACCATCCTTGTATGTGGATGTGCAACCCCAAGGGGTAGCTTGGTTGGCGTAAAACCACAATTTGCTTTTAAAGGCTGAGGGTTTGAAACTGTACTGCTGCACTATAGCCATAGGGGATTTACCCTGGCTTAAAGGAATTAGTCCGGCCCAAAGGGCTGGGACACCCTCTGTTTTCCAAAAAAAAAAAAAAAACGTACGTGGATGTGCAAAATATCGATCGTTAATTAGACTTGTGGGTCAATACACTTCTTTTTATAGCAAGTAGATCCCAATCTTTGTTTCTTAAGAAAGGTGTGAGAGAGAAACTCCTTTAAAGTAGAAGAGAAGAGGAAGTTTGTGAGGAAAGAAAAAATTAAGGTCATGTTTGGATGTATGGTGAATAGAAGTATGGTGAGGTTAAGCATCGGATCAAGAGAGAATAAAATATAAGGTGTTATGATGGTGTTTTGTTTTTAGTTGTTCGGTATGGAATCTTTCTTATTGTATAAAAAAGTGGAGGTCTTTTTTTAGTGGAGAAAAGAAGTTATTTTTTTGACTTTTTTTGAAAAATTCGAAGGAAATTTTGAAATTATGTACTTTTGATATGACTCCTTATCATTTCTTATTTTGATTCACTATACTTTATTTTAACTAGTTAATTGTCAAACACGGCGTGAAGCCTTAATTTCCTTCTATCAAATGGGCCCTTGCCATAGCTAATAATCCTCACCGTCGACAATCCACATAAATAGATTCCACCCGCCTATCCAAAACAACATTCTCTAACCAGATATCTCCAAATGGACAACTCCAAGATCACATTCCAACTACTCAGCTACTAGCCCCACAAATGTTACCTGAACTAATAAACCCCATCCTCATGGACCAAGTTTTCATGGAACCTTATGCATTATTTGTTAGCACCCATGGATGGGGCCATATGTGATCACAACTGGTGGGCCTTAGCCAATAGAGCTGGAGCCCCTCAACAATAGTTTCCATAAGCCCCTTTTGGTAACTTTACCATAAATAAAGATAAAGTAAAGTATCACATCAAGATAGAATAAAATATAAGTGAGTTATGATTGTATTTTATTTTCAATACTTTCGTATGGAATCTTTTTAACTTTTTTTTATAGAAAAATTGATTTTTTTTTTTGTCTATTAATGGAGAAAGGAGGGTGCTTTTTGACTTTTTTTTTTAAATGAAGGAATTTTGAAAAAGTTTACTTTTGATGTGACATCTTGTCTAAAAATGAAGGCTTTACTTGATTTTTACTAAACTAGTAAAGTGCCCAACGGGATCTAAGGGCCCGTTTGGCAACTTACTAAATTAGTAAAAGTTAAGTAAAGCCTCCACTCTTCATAGAAGAGGTTACATCAATAGCACTTTAATTCAAAATCTCCTTCATCTTTTTAAAAAATAGAAAAAAAGCAACCTCTTTTCTTCACTAAAAGACAAAAAAAGCTCCACTTTTCTATATAAAAAATAAAAAAGATTTCATATCAAACAACTAAAAATAAAATACCATCATAACCCATTATATTTTATTCTCTCTTTATTTGATGCTTTAAGGGAATCATAGAATGATTTTGTCATGGGATTTACACATTTGGTACCATTAACTAGTTTTTTTTCCCTATTTCCACTTCACTTTGATGGATTGCTATTATTGATAATCCAAAATAATGATGTGATGATAATTGTGGATGCATAGTTTTAAATATATTTTGATTTGTTTTAATTTGCTTTTGTTGTCGTAATGTTGTGGGTCAATGAGAAAGATGAGATGAACAAGTTTTGAGTTAGAGAATGCTTGGTTTAAGAACTCATTTTGATTTGTCTTAATTTGTTTTTATTATCTTCGCGTGGTGAGTCATTGAGAAAGATTAGATGAACAAGTTTGGCAATGTTGGATGCATAATTTAAAACTCAATTTGATTTGCCTTTTTGTTTTTTTTCTTAGTGTGGTGAGTCACAGAGTGCTAGAAAGGCTCATTCTAGTTACTCAATTTGGTGAATTTCTAAAGTCAAAGTCTTTTGAGATCACAAGATTTTAGAACTGAAAATGTTCAAATTACTTTTAGCATTACATTTTTCATTAGTTGAAGAGGGTTTGAGAACATCTTGGATCATTTAAGAGGAATTTGGAGAATCCACTTTTTAAACTCTCTAAAAAAGGCAAATCGATTAGATGAACAACTAACTAACACAAATTTATGTTGTCATAAAATTTTTGAGGGTCTTAAATTTCTTTAAGATCATCTTTTGATTGAATAAGCTAGCATATTTGGATCCCTAGATCTTTTGCTTAAAAAAATAAAGAAAATGTTAGATGTTTGCTAACCAACTATTGCATCATTGTAAGGCATTTCCTTGGTCGTTGGGGCCACGGGAGGTTTAATTCCTAGCAATGGAAGAAGAAACTTTCCAATTCGTACCAAAAAAGAACGATCAAAGTTACAACATCACTAAGATATTAATATGCGCAACTCCCCACTTAAATCTATGAGTTTGGCACACTTTCTTTGAATCCAAATTACTTATATGCTCTAATCTTTTTATAGTACCTTTGGCCTAACTCTCAAGTCAACCATAATAGTAAATGGATTTAAGTACGGTATCAACATGCTTTTTAACATATGAACAACTTCATTTGTTTTTTTTTTTTCAAAAAGAAAAAAAAAAGTGAAGGAAGCTAATCAAATGTAAATTGTGCGATTTTACA